>OU342608.1:10604213-11963713 GCA_910589645.1 Tinea semifulvella | reverse complement strand
TAACCTAACCCAAACCTAACCTAACCCAAACCTAACCTAACCCAAACCTAACCTAACCCAAACCTAACCTAACCCAAACCTTACCTAACCTAACCCAAACCTAACCTAACCTAACCCAAACCTAACCTAACCTAACCTAACCCAAACCTAACCTAACCAACCCAAACCAAACCTAACCCAAACCTAACATAACCTAACCCAAACCTAACCTAACCTAACCTAACCAACCCAAACCAAACATAACCTAACCAAAACGAAACCTAACCTAACTCAAACCTATCGTAATACGCAGGTGACCATGCTGTCCGTAAACCAACTTATTTAGTTTGACAGTGTACGTCAATCCCAGCCATAAGCTGCATTGTGCTGCATTGCACTGTCATCAAATATTATGGGCTTATTTATTCTTTACCGATTAGTCCAGATTTTATTCTCATATATTGACGCGTTTGTTACATATGTAATTACTTTTGCCGCAAGTAAAGCAGGGTTTAAATAAAAAAAGGAAGATATATTTTAAATATTTTAATGAAGGCGTTCAAGAAAATCTAGAATAAACCTTAACACAAATGAATCACGTAATGAATATAAATACAAGTGGTTCCCGAGCGGAGACTCGGCGTCGGAACCGGTCGGCGAACAGATGGTAGGTGTGTCGGGAACACGAACCATAAGATATCACACCGCCTCAACATAACACATTACAATCTAAATCACTTAGGATAATTGCTTATATCGTACAAATTCAGTTTAGTTATTTTTACAGTTTCGTATTTTTCTTTTTTTTTGTATTTTTGAGGTTTTCTTTCAACTCGTTATAATCTCTATGAGGGGAGGTGGTGGGTCCGAGGGGGAGGGGGGACTCACTCCGCGGGGTCTGTCTTCCGAGGGGGGAAGCGCGTGCGGGGGGGGCGGGAGGGGCGCGCGCGGGACCGGTACGCGGGCCTCTCTCCTCTGTCTCCTCGCTCTCCCCTGTCTCCTCGCTCTCCCCTCTCGCCCCTGTCCGTTGTCTCTCCGTCTCCGTTCCCGTAGTGGTTGTGGTAGTGCCTGCCGCCCTCCCTGTGTCCCCGGTAGTCAGACCTGTACCCGTCCCCGTTCTGCTTGTAGCCGCCCCCCCTCCCGCGGTACCCGTTGGCGGGCCCCCCCCTGCCGCCGCGGTACCGCCTGTAGCGCGCGCCCCTCTCCTCCTCCTCCTCGGGGGCGGGCGGGGAGGGCGGGCGGCGCGGGAAGGGGGCGGGCAGCAGGGGGGCGGGCGGCGGCGCGGGCAGCGGGAGGGGCGGACCGTAGTGCTGGTTGGTGAAGGTCTGCGAGGGGATGGCGGGCGGCGGGGAGGGGCAGGGCGAGGGGGAGGGGGGCGGCGGGTCGAGCTCCGACTCCTGGAGGAAGAAGAAGTTCTGCGAACCGATGACGTCGGCGAGCGGGCGCGGCGGGGCGGGGCGGGGCGCGGCGGGGAGCGGGTACTGCGACAGGAAGTACCCGTGCTCCACCTCCTGCAGGGTGACCGGCGGGGCCAGCGGGTACGCGGGCGCGGGCACCACCGCGGGCGGGGGCGGCACCGGGTACCCGGCCGGGGGCGGCGCCGGGGAGGGCGGCGCGGGGGAGGGCGGCGCCGGGGAGGGCGGGCCGGGCTCGGCGCCCCCCCTGTCGAGGTACCCGCAGAGGTGCACGGCGCTGACGATGTCCTTGATGTGCGTGCAGGTGGTCCCGAGCACCTCCCTCGCCTTCCCCTCCACGATCCCGTGCAGGAGCTCGGCGGCGCGGGAGAGGTGCGCGGGGAACGACGACACGCCCGAGGAGTCCACTTCGTGTTTGGGAGTCACCTCGGGGTATCTGTAACCGACATCTAAAGTCAGATATCTTCCGATCCTGGAGTGCACTTCTCATTCCCGCTTTCGTCATCTCTAGCGCCTAAGGCCTTAGATTGGAACAGGTGTAAGATGCGAAAATCTTTCTATGATCTTGTACCGTCCCACCCCAGTAGTCAGTATATTATTTCCAATATTTATATTTTGTGAACAAACTTTAGATAGTACTTTTATGATACTTATTATCTGCTAGATCCTACCTAAGTGCGACGCCGATACTCACAATTCGTCCAGGATGTTGAGGTCCTGCAGAGAGAGTTGTGCGGCTCCGTGGCTCCCGTTGAGGAAGTGTTCCCGGACCTCGGGAGCCCCGAGCTGGGAGAGACAGTCCTGCACGAGGAGGACATCCCGGATCTTCCCGGTGTCGCTGGCCCCGCGAACCCACGCGTCCTAAACACGTCTTACATGACAACAACTGACATTTCTAAACTCTTATAATAAATTATAACTAAAATTATAAAAGTTTCGCTGATTGCAAGTTATTTGAACTAATTTTCTTTGAAAATATGCATCAAGTGGAATAACCTCTACCATCCTATTTTCATAAACTACAATTCAACAGAATATTATTTTATAAGTTATATATATTATTGTAGAACTAAATACCACATTGAAGTCCTTACCTTTAAACACTTATAAAAACAAACTGGACAATAGACTCCGGTGATAAATGACAATTATATGAACTTTACACCAATAGACTCCGGTGATAAATGACAATTATATGAACTTTACACCAATAGACTCCGGTGATAAATGACAATTATATGAACTTTACACCAATAGACTCCGGTGATAAATGACAATTATATGAACTTTACACCAATAGACTCCGGTGATAAATGACAATTATATGAACTTTACACCAATAGACTCCGGTGATAAATGACAATTATATGAACTTTACACCAATAGACTCCGGTGATAAATGACAATTATATGAACTTTACACCAATAGACTCCGGTGATAAATGACAATTATATGAACTTTACACCAATAGACTCCGGTGATAAATGACAATTATATGAACTTTACACCAATAGACTCCGGTGATAAATGACAATTATATGAACTTTACACCAATAGACTCCGGTGATAAATGACAATTATATGAACTTTACACCAATAGACTCCGGTGATAAATGACAATTATATGAACTTTACACCAATAGACTCCGGTGATAAATGACAATTATATGAACTTTACACCAATAGACTCCGGTGATAAATGACAATTATATGAACTTTACACCAATAGACTCCGGTGATAAATGACAATTATATGAACTTTACACCAATAGACTCCGGTGATAAATGACAATTATATGAACTTTACACCAATAGACTCCGGTGATAAATGACAATTATATGAACTTTACACCAATAGACTCCGGTGATAAATGACAATTATATGAACTTTACACCAATAGACTCCGGTGATAAATGACAATTATATGAACTTTACACCAAAGCTTGAAATAGGAATATCAGCAATGCGCTATGACACTATTAATCAGTACCAATAATGAACTCTACATCTGAAGCCGGTTATTGAGTTTGATTACCTTCTTGGCTTGTTTTTTGGCGTCCCTCTCAGCAGCGAGCGCAACAGAGGTGACCTGGCGAGAGAGGTCCCGAGCGAACTCCAAGGTCTGTGCGACCTCGTCATACTTGGCCACGGCTATCTTCTGGTCCGCATTTAGGTCTTTACCAGATTTCTGGATGTCTCGGTATGACGTCAATTTACTCTGGAACAAGTTAATCATGATAGCAGTTATAACAAGTCTGTTGCAACAAACATTCGGTCATATGTGGACTCATTATGTAAACAATTTATAATCCTCTAAAATACTAGAGTAAACCAAGATAAAAGTGTATTTAATATGAATCTCCGTGGTATCCGCATTCTGGGTGCGTTATCAGAATGATGGACGGTGAGCTTCTTGTTACAAAATACAAGAGAAAGGCCTCCTTGTAAACCAGGCTATAGTTGGTTCCAAAACCGAGACACCATTATTCTCCTCTCTTTCCCAAACATGATGGATACAGAACCCAGACGGTAAATCCATGTAATGTTAAGAAATTCCCATCTTCTCAATATAATTTTAATTTAGTTTTTAAGAAAAAAGAACAGTAAAGAGTAGAATTGCAAAACATAGTCAAATTACTTGGGAGGCCCTATGTTGCAATGTAATCTCACCTAACCGTGTTGTCTATATGTTGTCCCAAGTACTAACAAATCAATGTATTGTGTTGTGACGTTACAAACTAACCACACCATTTTCTGTTTTAGTGATTGTGATTCATTGTGTCCAGTCAAACTTTTGACCTATACGCAATTTATTAATCGATACAACCGTGATGTTGGCACAAATGCCTTATTGGCGATTGCCATAACTAGTTGTTACTAGTTATAAAAAAGAAGATTGGCTGTATGGGCTAGACCCTTTGCCTTCCCTATCACCTCATTCATCATCCATCGGGAGAAGAGAACAAAAAATAAAAAAGAAGAATTTATTTAAATTTAAATTTTTATTCTGTCTTGTGTGGTAACCAAATCAGAATATAGAATATGCTGGTGATACTACATCATCTTCAGGTGAGTTGTAATGTTACATCCTCTTCAGGTGTGTCGTAATGTTACATCCTCTTCAGGTGAGTCGTAATGTTACATCCTCTTCAGGTGATTCGTAATGTTACTTCCTTTTCAGGTGAGTCGTAATGTTACATCCTCTTCAGGTGAGTCGTAATGTTACATCCTCTTCAGGTGAGTCGTAATGTTACTTCCTCTTCAGGTGAGTCGTAATGTTACATCCTCTTCAGGTGAGTCGTAATGTTACATCCTCTTCAGGTGAGTCGTAATGTTACATCCTCTTCAGGTGAGTCGTAATGTTACATCCTCTTCAGGTGAGTCGTAATGTTACATCCTCTTCAGGTGAGTCGTAATGTATAAACCATTGAGGTTTACTTATTATTATTTTCACATTTAATTGTATTCAAATATTTTGCCCCTTACTTTGGTTGGCACTTGGTAGCTGTCACACTGAATTTACTATAGGCATTCTCACAATTATTTCTTGCACTAGTTTCTTAGAATTCATTATTGCACCACAGCTATGCATTCTCAGAATTCTTGCACTACAGCTAGACATAATATAAAATATTTAGAATTGATTCGCAAGGTGCAATGAACTGTTAAGAGTTGTCAGAAATGTGTAGAAGGTTGACTGCTGTTTCCACCGGGTCCCACGTCATTTAATGTGTAGAAGGTTGACTGCTGTTTCCATCCGGGTCCCACGTCATTTAATGTGTAGAAGGTTGACTGCTGTTTCCATCCGGGTCCCACGTCATTTAATGTGTAGAAGGTTGACTGCTGTTTCCACCGGGTCCCACGTCATTTAATGTGTAGAAGGTTGACTGCTGTTTCCATCCGGGTCCCACGTCATTTAATGTGTAGAAGGTTGACTGCTGTTTCCATCCGGGTCCCACGTCATTTAATGTGTAGAAGGTTGACTGCTGTTTCCACCGGGTCCCACGTCATTTAATGTGTAGAAGGTTGACTGCTGTTTCCATCCGGGTCCCACGTCATTTAATGTGTAGAAGGTTGACTGCTGTTTCCATCCGGGTCCCACGTCATTTAATGTGTAGAAGGTTGACTGCTGTTTCCATCCGGGTCCCACGTCATTTAATGTGTAGAAGGTTGACTGCTGTTTCCACCGGGTCCCACGTCATTTAATGTGTAGAAGGTTGACTGCTGTTTCCACCGGGTCCCACGTCATTTAATGTGTAGAAGGTTGACTGCTGTTTCCATCCGGGTCCCACGTCATTTAATGTGTAGAAGGTTGACTGCTGTTTCCATCCGGGTCCCACGTCATTTAATGTGTAGAAGGTTGACTGCTGTTTCCATCCGGGTCCCACGTCATTTAATGTGTAGAAGGTTGACTGCTGTTTCCACCGGGTCCCACGTCATTTAATGTGTAGAAGGTTGACTGCTGTTTCCATCCGGGTCCCACGTCATTTAATGTGTAGAAGGTTGACTGCTGTTTCCATCCGGGTCCCACGTCATTTAATGTGTAGAAGGTTGACTGCTGTTTCCACCGGGTCCCACGTCATTTAATGTGTAGAAGGTTGACTGCTGTTTCCATCCGGGTCCCACGTCATTTAATGTGTAGAAGGTTGACTGCTGTTTCCATCCGGGTCCCACGTCATTTAATGTGTAGAAGGTTGACTGCTGTTTCCATCCGGGTCCCACGTCATTTAATGTGTAGAAGGTTGACTGCTGTTTCCACCGGGTCCCACGTCATTTAATGTGTAGAAGGTTGACTGCTGTTTCCACCGGGTCCCACGTCATTTAATGTGTAGAAGGTTGACTGCTGTTTCCATCCGGGTCCCACGTCATTTAATGTGTAGAAGGTTGACTGCTGTTTCCATCCGGGTCCCACGTCATTTAATGTGTAGAAGGTTGACTGCTGTTTCCACCGGGTCCCACGTCATTTAATGTGTAGAAGGTTGACTGCTGTTTCCATCCGGGTCCCACGTCATTTAATGTGTAGAAGGTTGACTGCTGTTTCCATCCGGGTCCCACGTCATTTAATGTGTAGAAGGTTGACTGCTGTTTCCACCGGGTCCCACGTCATTTAATGTGTAGAAGGTTGACTGCTGTTTCCATCCGGGTCCCACGTCATTTAATGTGTAGAAGGTTGACTGCTGTTTCCATCCAGGTCCCACGTCATTTAATGTGTAGAAGGTTGACTGCTGTTTCCACCGGGTCCCACGTCATTTAATGTGTAGAAGGTTGACTGCTGTTTCCATCCGGGTCCCACGTCATTTAATGTGTAGAAGGTTGACTGCTGTTTCCACCGGGTCCCACGTCATTTAATGTGTAGAAGGTTGACTGCTGTTTCCATCCGGGTCCCACGTCATTTAATGTGTAGAAGGTTGACTGCTGTTTCCACCGGGTCCCACGTCATTTAATGTGTAGAAGGTTGACTGCTGTTTCCATCCGGGTCCCATGTCATTTAATGTGTAGAAGGTTGACTGCTGTTTCCACCGGGTCCCACGTCATTTAATGTGTAGAAGGTTGACTGCTGTTTCCATCCGGGTCCCACGTCATTTAATTATTACTATACTAGCTGTTTTACCTATTCTATCAATTGGTGAAAACATTGGTGGAGGGCTTTGTTTTTTATAATATGTAGTGATAGTGATACAAACACAACATGTGACACTGCGCCCACCTGACATCAATCCACTATGGGTACTTGTCTACTAGGCTAATTTAGTTTGGTAATTGTTTCACATACCACAGTAACCAGGTACGCATACAATCTCCAGTGACAAAAACTTTACTATGGAGCCCTTAATAAACTGATTCTAATTTATAATCTATTTAAATGCAATTTGTTTATTTTGATTATTTATAATCAGTAATCCCCAGTGAGGACCTGTCTCCAAAACAAAGGGTTCGCCGATCCGGTAACGGCCGACAATAACATACAAGATACGATAAAGTAGTGCTATCAGGAATTATTTCTTTCGATACCATCAGACTATAGGACGCCGGGCTCTAATACAAATATTTTTGACAATAAACTTTTGTATAGTCAACACAAGTCAACATAAGACCACATGTATTAATATGGCGTCAGCGGCTAACAGTAAACTAAATTCACTTTAAATTACACGTAAATAGCGATCGGAACGAACAGATATTCATGTAATATTCAATTACGATACTGGGAACACAATAAAAGCAGTTGTGTATCAACAAAATAGCGCAAAACAAGCCTATAAACAGCAAAACATACGTACCTTCCGTTTCTCCAAGTTACGAATTTTATGTTCTATGATGGTCATAATCTGTCGTATAGGTGTCTCGGGAGCCTCCGCAGAGGCCGCTTTTTCTGGTTTCCCATTAGAGGCGGAAGGCATCCTACCGTGGATCGCGAAATGGTGGTGATGAGATCGGCGGACCCACCAATGACGGAAGAATGCAAACGCAAAGCAAAGGTTTTTTTTTATCTCGTTTCTAGAACACTTTTCACTTTCCTAACTCACTTGCGCCTTTAATTCCTAAAAAAAAGTGGAAAATTCAATATTAACTAACTATGAATTACATATAAAAAATTACAAGTGGAACCATGTGAAGTACGCACAACTTTATTTAAGAGTGGATACCTTTACAGGTTTTGGAATTAGTTTACAGATTTCTGTTTTTAGTCTGTGATAGCGAGTGAGATTTGTAAGCCACACGCTTGTCTATGACCACTTTTGACAACTTGACAATGCGGAGATGTCGTTAAATAAAAAAAATCAACAGTCGTGAGAGTTTTTCGCGCCATTTTTCGTGGACATGTCAAGTGCAAGTTTTTGTTTTGTAAATTAATTTGCTGAGGATATTATTGGTCAAAAGTGGTGTTGTTTTGTTTATATGTACTGCAATGTGAATAATTATGGAAAACGATAAATTGGACTTCAAATATGAGGCATAAGTTGCAGTTTATTTTTTGCGATTTTCCCGCGCTGTCAACTCTCATATTTTACCCGACGTGTTTGGGCTATAATGCCGCGAGTGACTCCAAGTAAAGCATTTAATTCTGCAGCATCTGGAATTTGATGATCCCCAACTCGGTTATGAACTTTGTTATGAACATATATTATGCAAATAAATTACGTGTTTAGGACTGATGTATTCTGTACAATGTCCTTTAAAGACAATTAAAAAAAAAAATATCAACAGTCGTTCCCACGCTTTTGTACAGACATGTCAGGTGCAAGCTTTTTGATCTAAAAACTACTTTATTGTGGATATTGTTAGTCAAAAGTGGTGTTATTTTGTTTAATAATATGCGACATGTGTGTGAATTATAATGGAGAACTATAAATTTGACACTATATATGTGACAGAAGTTGCGGATTTGCAGCAATGCTGTGAACTCCCATATTTCTGACGTCTTTAGGTGATATTGCTGCTAATAGGTCCCAGAAAAGCATAAAATTACGTAACACGTGGAATTACTTGGAACTATCCAGTACTGATCTGACCAAACCCTCAGAGCAACGCTGCAGGTGACCGCGTTTCTCTAGAAGTACCTACTCATAGTTTATCCTAGTAATCCTTTATCTGTTGTTTATCCTTGTAGCATACACATCGAACGTACAGCACAACACTACGGTGTGACATCTCTAGAGGACAGATCGAATAGTGGCGGCCGAGCGAGTGGATGTGAAATATTAAATAGTATATTAATATACGTATAAAGTAAAGGTAACTATTTAATTAGTAGATCCTATAAGTGGCGACGAGGATAAAAGTAAGTGGAAAATATGTTTTATCATTAAAGAATGGAATAAACAAAAAGTGAAAATGACGCTGTAAGTTGTGGGTTATGTCAAAAAATAAAATCATGTTTTCATGAATTAAAACAGTTATTTTATTGAATTACATATAAATGACGGAAACATCTAAATAATATTTTATAGAAATATTGAAAATTGAATAAATTTGTCAAATGAAGAATCCTGATACAAAAAACAGTACAATGATTTAAATAAAAAAAAAATAAAGAAGAATGGCCGTGATGCTTGTAAATCCAGTGTCAAGCGCCCGCTTTACAAACCAAATTGTGAGAACAAAAAGTAGCTATTAAATGAGCGCGAACAGCAAACTTAAATAAAATAAAATTCATTTTTATTTGTCACAAAAATAATGGTTAATAAAAATATAAAATAAAGTAACAAATAAAAAAAAAAAAAGAAAATGTTGTTGGAAGCAGGTTCCAATAACCTCTGTTATTATACATAGCCAACATTTTAATTTAGTGGAACAGTAATTATAATAAAAGTTATACTTCCATTTTAATCAAACTTTCATGTTGATGGCTTTGTATTTTGTTAATGTTGGGGGTTTCATTATTGTTGCATACCTAAACCAATTTTATAACTACTACACAGAAAATTAACATTTTGGCTTTCTAAAATGGACACTGGCTCATTCTAAATAAGCGACACTGAGCCTACCAATCTTCTCTGTATTTTACTCCAAATCTATTGCAGCACACAGACATAATCTTTTTATCCAAGCACAAGAAAAATAATATAATATTATTTTAAATTCCAAAGGCCCATGTATTTAAAAAATAAAATAATGGCCTTGCACAGAATAATAAAAAATATATATATATATATCAATGCTTAAAATAAGGGAAATTAAGGGCCATGCAAACAATAATAATAATAATAATATAAAAAAAAAGGTCTGCTTACAAAAAGGAAAATTAAGGGCCATGCAAACTATAATAATAATAATATTAAAAAAAGGTCTGCTTACAAAAAGGAAAATTAAAGGCCATGCAAACTATAATAATAATAATATTAAAAAAAGGTCTGCTTACAAAAAGGAAAATTAAAGGCCATGCAAACTATAATAATAATAATATTAAAAAAAGGTCTGCTTACAAAAAGGAAAATTAAGGGCCATGCAAACTATAATAATAATAATATTAAAAAAAGGTCTGCTTACAAAAAGGAAAATTAAAGGCCATGCAAACTATAATAATAATAATATTAAAAAAAGGTCTGCTTACAAAAAGGAAAATTAAAGGCCATGCAAACTATAATAATAATAATATTAAAAAAAGGTCTGCTTACAAAAAGGAAAATTAAAGGCCATGCGAACTATAATAATAATAATATTAAAAAAAAGGTCTGCTTACAAAAAGGAAAATTAAAGGCCATGCAAACTATAATAATAATAATATTAAAAAAAGGTCTGCTTACAAAAAGGAAAATTAAAGGCCATGCAAACTATAATAATAATAATATTAAAAAAGGTCTGCTTACAAAAAGGAAAATTAAAGGCCATGCAAACTATAATAATAATAATATTAAAAAAAAGGTCTGCTTACAAAAAGGAAAATTAAAGGCCATGCAAACTATAATAATAATAATATTAAAAAAAGGTCTGCTTACAAAAAGGAAAATTAAAGGCCATGCAAACTATAATAATAATAATATTAAAAAAAGGTCTGCTTACAAAAAGGAAAATTAAAGGCCATGCACAAAATAATAATATTAATAAAAAAGGTCTATGTTTACTAAAAGGAAAATTAAGGGCCACGCACACAATAATAAAAATAAGGGCCATGCACTACAAAATAAAGGGCCATGCACTACAAAATAAAGGGCCATGCACTACAAAATAAAGGGCCATGCACTACAAAATAAAGGGCCATGCACTACAAAATAAAGGGCCATGCACTACAAAATAAAGGGCCATGCACTACAAAATAAAGGGCCATGCACTAACCAAATAAAGGTCCACGCACTAACCAAATAAAGGTCCACGCACTAACCAAATAAAGGTCCACGCACTAACCAAATAAAGGTCCACGCACTAACCAAATAAAGGTCCACGCACTAACCAAATAAAGGTCCACGCACTAACCAAATAAAGGTCCACGCACTAACCAAATAAAGGTCCACGCACTAACCAAATAAAGGTCCACGCACTAACCAAATAAAGGTCCACGCACTAACCAAATAAAGGTCCACGCACTAACCAAATAAAGGTCCACGCACTAACCAAATAAAGGTCCACGCACTAACCAAATAAAGGTCCACGCACTAACCAAATAAAGGGCCATGCCCATAACATTATGAAGGGCCATGCATATCAATATAAAGGGCCATGCATATTAACAATATAAAGGGCCATGCATTCAATTAAAAAAAAGGGCCATGCACACTATTAAAATAAAGGGCCATGCATATCAATAACTTCAAATATAATACTGCCTTCGTGGTCTAGCGGTTACGTCCGTAAATTTAGACTCGGGGGTACCGGGTTCGATTCCTGGTCGGAACACAAGATATTTATTAATTTAAATAAATAAATAAAATTAATATTTAATTTATTTGTGATATTTCCCGAGTTGGTACCCTAGAAACATCGATGATCTTCCGATGAATCCAGTACTATCCATAAATATGGACCATTTTGACTACGATGGTGACCCAACTTCGGTCGGTATACGTTCGCAAAAAAATGGAAATGAGCTTGAGAAATATATCTATTGGCATCTAGCATAGAAGCGCCTCTCAAGAAACGTGCCACTCTTTTACATGTTGGAGGGTTGGGACTGCAATAGATTAGACGTATTCGAATAGATTACCATGAACCCAATACTTACAATGATAAATGATAGATATATAACACGGGCTCATGCTGAGACCTTGGGAAATGTACGAGTATATGACATAGCGATCAAAAAAACTTGACAACTATCTTGGCCCTAAGCAAAGTCAATACTACGAACTCCACCTATTTAGACTAATAAAGCAGGAAGAAAGAGAAAGATTGGAAACATTTTTGTTAGGGTTTAGGATCCAAACAGAAAAATGTAAGTTTGAAAACAAAGATGAGCATTTAATAGATAGATAGACCTGAGGAAATATTAATAACTGAAAAATATTAGCTGGAGATGACAACATTACTTTAAACTAAATTATAAATAAGGCTAATGCATCAGACGTAATCAGTCGGCAATTACAACAATTTTAAAATAAAAACACATTATATAAGACTGACATAAACAAAGTGGATACAAAATTAAGCCTTCGCAATACATTAAAAAGGAATTCCCATTCGGAGAAGAATTGTTCTACATATGAAGTTACAATCATTTATCAGATGACTCAAAATGTCCTGCCAAGGACAAAAGATGTGATAATTGTGGCTTCATTTCCAATGTCGTCAGCAATGCTTAACAAGGTAAAAAGGAGATTACCTAACCACAAGAGCGATGAGTTCAAATAAAAATAAAAAGATTAGGACTAGGAACATCTAAAGAAGTGGATTACATCTTCCATATTGATGAAGACACATAGTTGCAACCTTGGGGGGACCAATATAAATATACTTATTAATTCTGCCATTCCAGATTTATTTATTTTACCATATGCCTGCAAACATCTTTGGAGGTTCATTTGAAACTGATATTCTGTTGGGTCAGTAAATAATAGAAGGGCTGTGGTATGTATTATGTAATGGAACAGAACTTTTAGGTAAAAGTACTGCTATTGAGTTGGGTGTGTATAAATGTGTGAATTGGGTGTGGGATTGGCCCGCAAATCTAAAGTACTAAAGTACAAATCCCAACTAAGAAGTATATAAGCCAGCCATTTAGTCACATATGTAGAAGGATACTAATCATTAAAAAAAAGGTTTATGCAAAAGATAAATAAAGATAAAGAAGCAGACATAGAAGCAGTGACTGGACCCTGGGTTTCACTTATATGAATTATTAAAGAAAAAATTAAATTATGGATTAGTATTGATATGAGGAAATTTTGTGATTACAATTAAGTAAAACAGCTAATATTGAGAAACACTGGTCTAACGAACAAGAAGATGCATTTTAAGGTTTAAAACAAAATTTCTCTAACACAAGCATTAGGTTATTATAATCCTGCTGATCGTATTCAGGCGATTGCATGCTTCTCCGTTTGGTTTAGAATCTGTTCTTTCTTATACAAATAGATAATAAGATAGGGAAACAAGAAACTCACCGAGAGCGGCAAAAGATACTGTCAAACCGAGAAGGTAGCATTGGCCCTTGTTAGGGCTGTCGAGCACTTTAAAAGGCAATTACATAAAAAGCTATGGATATTAAACATAGAATTATAGATCATAAAACTATGGATGAGGACAAATAAAATAAAGAAAAAGGAAGAGAATATAATAACAGGAAAGGAAGACAACAACATACAGTAACAAAAGTTAATGGTGGAGATATAATTATAGGAGACAAGCAAGTGGAAAGATTCAGGCGTAATGTTATACACTCATCATCAACAAAAATAAAGATGAATTGAAAGGCAATTAAAATAAGTGTTACATTTTAAATAATCTTATTGTTGAATTAATAGTTTGTTTAATTGTTAAAATAAATCAAAAAATATATAAAATAAAAGGGATGTAGCATACACATCGAACGTACAGCACAACACTACGGTGTGACATCTCTAGAGGACAGATCGAATAGTGGCGGCCGAGCGAGTGGATGTGAAATATTAAATAGTATATTAATATACGTATAAAGTAAAGGTAACTATTTAATTAGTAGATCCTATAATCCTGACCTAAAAACAAAATAAGAATGTAAAATCCGTTGCTCTATAGTTTTCATACATTTTAAGCGAAATTCTTCTTCTTTAATACTAGTAAAACTAGTTATGGCAATCGCCACTAAGGCATTTGTGCCAACATCACGTTTGTATAGATTAATTAAAAAAGTAGCAATCTTTGACATTGTTTTGACTTTTAGCTTGGTGCGGTGAATGGTGAATCACAAAGACTAAAACATAAAACAGTTTGGTTAGTATGGTACGTCACAACACAGCACAATAGGTTATTACGAGTGGGGACAAATAACATATATCTATAGTGTAAGCAACCTATTGAACTACGCACGCTTTGTCCTCCAAGGCCACAGTCCGGCATACGGGGTAAAGGCTCCAAGCCCAGCAACAATCCCACCGGGTTGCCTCCCCCATCCCATCCCACATGCGTAGTGAAAAAACTACTTTATCAGTCCACATGGAGAGGGAAAGAGAGAAGCAGTCCCGCGAGCCGAAACAAGGCCAGTCCACCTCCACCCCGTAGGCGCCACTGTGATCCAGGTTGTTAGAGTTTAATATCATTCTGGTTGAGGAACCTTGTGAGTATGGCGTAAATAACAGGGCTTAAAGAAGAGAGAAGAGAAGCGATAGAGGTGGGAAAGGGAACAGTTTTTTGAAGAGACGATAACAGAGTGGATCGGTCGTAGAGGGGACATGAAAAGAATATATGATTAATATTTCCCTTGTCCAGTCCACACTCGCATATTGAAGTATCCTTGATCCTAAGTTTAGCAAGGAATGCAGGGGAGCAGCAGTGGCCCAGTCTTAGGCGGCAGATGGTTGAAGTATCTTTTTTGTTAAGGTTAATTTTGGTGAACCATGGTTTGTTAGGGATTGAGGGCTGGATCTGGCAGTAGTATGAACCTTTTACTTTGCTGCTTTTGGGCCATTGGTTGGCCCAAGATTCGTTTAGGTAGCATTTCGGCTGTAATATTAGGTCGTGGGGATAAAGTTGATATGGGAAAATGTCCCCACATTCAACTGCTTCCTTGGCAACCTGGTCCACCTTTTCGTTGCCTTGAATGCCAGTGGCTTGGGATCCAGGTGAGTGCTATCAGCAAGCCATGTATGGAGCATTCACGGAGCTGTTCCTTTGTTTGGAATAGGATAGGATTGTTAGACTTTTTAGAGAAAGGATTGAATATAATGGATTGAAGGGAACTAAGAGAATCAGAAAATATAATGGTTTTTGGAAGCTTAAACAAAAGGGCATATTTAATTCCTAGGATTCCAATAAGTTCTCCTGAGAACACTGTTGTTTCTGGCGGGTACTTAATTCAATTCAAACAAAGCATCCTGTCTACTGGTCATATTCGATTTGATCAAATCAGCACCAGAAACATACACCAGGTACTGGCTCTGATGAGGCACACCATGAGAAACTTAATACACTAATAATTTCCAGGAACACAATCATCAACAAAACTATTATTTCCAAGGTACCCACATATCGCCGAGGAATTTCGTTGATAAACTAATACTTGCTAATACATATATCCAATCCAGTACATACAATAATAAGTAATTAAATATGAATGTTACATTAAATAAATAACTGTGAAGAAAATAAAATTACATTATCAAAACTCATATTAAGAATTATCTTATTTATTTATTTATTTATTTAAAAACTTAATTGCACTATGTACAAAGGCGGACTTAATGCCGCTAGGCATTCTCTGACAGCCAAACCTTTAGGACACTAGGACAGTTTGCATGGTAAGTAGGTGCAATAATAGATATAAAATAACAATTTATAAAACAAATACATAAAAATAATACTTACTATTACATATACAAATACGTAAATAGGTTATATTATATATATAATATATACACTAATACATATAAAATAAAACTACTCATGTGATGAAGGAAGCGGGACAAAAGTAGACGTCGCTCGTTGTAAAAGTGTGAAGAGAGTGGCAATACAATAGAAGTAAAAAAATAGTTTAAGTTAAAGATAATATTTGTACACCCCATTCTTGAATATAGCACGACTAGAAGCTTGTCTAATATCCTGAGGTAATTCATTCCATAGATTTGCGGCGACGACAGCAAACGATTTAGAGACGAAAGAGGTGTGATGAGAGGGAATGGAAAGAGTGGAGTTGGAAGAGGAACGAAGGGTTCTTACGTGATGTGAGCTCAAAAAACTAAATAAATCTTTAAGATAGTTAGGTGTATCGGGTTCGTTGAGAATACTGTATAACAAGCACAGAACCCTACGATTCCGCCGTTTACGAATAGGCAGCCATTTAAGTTGATTCCGTGAAGAAGAAATATGGTCAAATTTCCGCAATCCAAAGACGAACCTAATACATGCATTGTGTAATCTTTCCATTTTATTAAGATAATCTTGTGAAAGATCCACACAACATACGTCACCGTAGTCTAATATCGGCAGAAGAAGGGATTGTACGAGCGTAATTTTAGCTTTTAATGGCAAAAAGTTTTTTAATTTATTGAGAGAGTGCAAAGAAGAAAATATTTTACGGCTGATATTACTGATCTGCGGTCCCCAGGAGAGATGCGAATCCAGGTAAATACCGAGATTCTTAACTTCACCGGAGAACGGAATAGGCACGTTGTCAAACCGAACAGAGTCGATTAAATTCATGTCGACTTTGGATAATAGTCGGGAACTTCCAACAATTATTGACTGACACTTGCTAGGATTGACAACGACACCATACCGCGCAGACCAAGAATATATACTACTGAGATCGGAGTTTAGCCAAGCTATTGCACTATTGAGAGTGGTAACATCTGTCTGCACATAGAGCTGCAAGTCATCGGCGTACAGGTGGTAGTGGCAGTGAAGAGAGGAGGTGATCCCATTAATAAATAATGAGAAAAGTAATGGAGAGAGTATGCCACCTTGTGGGACGCCTGTACTTACCTCACACCAGCTCGAGGACGCCTGATCGATGCGTACCCGTTGTTGACGCTTATGTAGATATTGAGAAAACCATAACAGTGCTTCCGGCGACAACCTCAGACGAGACAAAATAGCGATTAGCAAGTCGGGATCCACTGTGTTAAAGGCATTGGTGAAATCAATCAGTACAAGTACCGTAACTTTAGTTTCATCCATGCCGTTTCTGATATCTTCAGTTACTTTCAGTAAAGCTGAAGTAGTGCTATGACCTGGGCGAAATCCTGATTGGTAAGGGTTTAGGAGTTGGTTTAAATTAAGGAATTCAGTTATTTGTTTGTGAACTGTGGACTCTAATACTTTTGAAAGGAATGGCAGAATAGAAATTGGACGAAAGTGATTAGGTAACGTAGGAGAGGAAATTTTGGGAAGTGGAATAATATTGGCGCTACGCCATAAGGTCGGGAATTGGCCAGACGTAAGTGAAAAATTTAGGATGCGCGTGATTGTGGGTAGGAGTATATCAATTATTGTAACGATCATAGCACGACTGATGTCATCACATCCCATTGCTTTGGAAGTTATGGAGTTAATCGTCTTAAGGATAGCATCGCCAGAAACCTCTGCTAGAATAAACGGTGCAATATTAAGGGTCGGCATTTCTACGATCTCTTTCAAAGTATTAAATTTTACGTCTACGTCAAGCGTCGGAGCCGATGCGAAATGAGCATTAAGCTGATCAGGTGTTACAGTACCGAGACCAGCAGGGCACTGCGAACGACCCAGTCCCAGAGATTTGAGGAATTTCCATATATCGGACTGAGATTTGTTGGTGATGTTTGCACAAAAATGGCGGCGTTTTGCTGTCCTACACACCTGGTTACAACGATTTCTTGCGACTCTAAATGCATCCCAGGCCTCGTCACTACGTTTTCTCCTATATCTGCGGTACGCACTGTCGCGCTTTCTCATTGATGCTCGAACATCATCAGTAATCCACGCTGCCGGGGCACGCTTAATTTTCGTCGGGCGTATTGGTGCGTGCCTGTCATACAGTTCCAGAACCTCACGGTTAAATAATGATACCATATCATCTATATTGGTAAGAGTATCAAAAGTGCTCCAATTGATGCGTTGGGCATCATCGCGCAATTTATCGATGTTTATGCGGCAAAAATGTCTCATAAACATCGTAGGAGGTCGGTATTTTGGAGGTTTGGACTTATAGGAGGCATAGATGAGATCGTGATGGGAGAAAGCGGAAGCGAGCAACTGGCCATGACAAGAAATAGTATTGGGGCGGGAGGTGAGCATAAGGTCAAGAAGAGTGTCAGAAGAAGCAAGGTGGTGAGTAGGGCCAGTTGGCAATATAGATAGATTAACAGAATATATTAAATTTAGAAGTTTAGAGGCACGGGACTTATATGGTTCATGATCGTTAATAATGCAGGTATTAAAATCACCCATAATAATATTATGGGTATAGTCAGGCACGATCTCATCCAGCACATTCTCCAGACTCGGAAAGTAATTGATTATCGGCGGACAGTAAACAACTCCAACTAATATGCTTGCACCAGAGAAGCTGACATCAATGAATAAGTATTCGCAAGACGCAGAGTACGGCGAAGGCGAGCAGCTCACAATTTTGTGAGAGAGTCCGGCACGGAGATAGATTGCCACTCCACCTCCACCGCGGCCTGTGCGGTCATTGCGAATGAGAACGTACCCTGGAAGTGAATAACTAGTTGAAGCTAAGGAAGGTTTGAGCCAGCTTTCAGAAACGAGAATTGCATCAATAACATCGGGTGATGAGAAGGTAGTAAGGAGATCAGTGTAGTGCGCAGGCACACTTTGTGCATTAATGTGGCATAAGTTGAAGTTGTTTCTGTGTTGAGAAAATCTATTTTTTAATAGCGAATCTAAATCGTCTGCATCGTAGAAAGAGTCACTAGAACTAGTACTATTTACAATAGAATGAAAAGAATTTTCATTGCTATCATTATCCGACATCTTATAATCATTAAGTAGTTTAATATAATATAATAATAATATAGTAAAAATATAATAGATAATATATATATATATATATATATATATCAAGCACTATTTATAGTACTAAATATTTGTAAAATTTATTTTACAAATACTAAAACCTGCCTGTCCTGCTGGCATGGAGTTAACAATATAAACCTAGTTACATCTTCAAATCAAATCAAAAGAAAAAAAAACAAACACTTTTAACACACTGTAAATCAGTAATGCACAATTAAAAATAATACATATATGAACAGTCGATAAAGCGGGGCCGCACTGTAGGTCAAGCAGAGCAAACCGACGCGTCGAAGTATAGTAATTATAAAAAAAAAAAAAAAACCAAGCTATGTTCGACCTGGAAGCTAGGCAAAGCAAAGCTTGCTTCTTACAGAACCCTGCCTAAACCGTATGAAAACCACGGAGCAAAGCCAAGCCGAACGACCCTCAAAGCGAAAAAAACGCCTTAAGCGACAAGTCAAACCCACCCGGCAAAAATACATCGACTAGGTGAACCATAAACGCAACAAAAATAAACATTGCTACGAGCTATATAAACGCCACGTTAAAGGAATGAAAGACCGAGATAGCTGTCAAAAGTATGAGAAAAAAAAAAAAAATCAGGAATAATGAATAAAAAAAACTAAATATCCGAACGCTCCTAAAAGTAAACGGTGCGATAGACAAATAATTGACAGATGTGCATTCTATGCCTTTACAAAAAAAAAACCAATTACATTTTTATTGGCATTTATATAGTCTGTGGCCAATATAAAAAAAAAAACCACAGATTATATAGACATGTAATAAAACCAAGCTGCGTGTTTAACTAATTTATATGACATAATTAACGCTTCCGAATTGAGGAACAACACAATTAATTACCTTATTTCGAGCAATATGGTTCGCCCAGTCGATGTAAATACCCACTGAAAAACAAATAAAGCAAAGTCTGTGCAATAACAAAAATTTAACAGTTATTGTCGAGCAGTTCTTCTGGGACGTTCCCTGTTGTGGTGCCTTGGTTCGTTTTGTGACTGCACAGGTGGAGATACCACTTCGTTTTGTAACAAAACAGTTAGTTCGGTGTGATGTATGATTTTTCTTCTAGTGCCATCCGAGAGCTTGACTACTATTATGCCATCCTGTGTCCAGCAATTACCCAAGCCAAATTCCTTGCGTGCATCTGTAAATAGTGCCTGTCTTTTGCTAGTAAGGAATTCTGAACAACTAAATGATGTGCCCCTAAACTTGGTTTTGCTTCGCCACACTTGTTGCCTCAGCCCATAGTCTAAGAAGCGAACCAATACCGTCCGAGTTGTTGCCTCTCTGGGTGCTCCAAGTCTATAGCAAGACCGCATAGACTGCTTACTCATCTCAGAAATACACAGCTGCTTCTGTAGCATGTCAGCAACAACCTGTGAAATATCTTCGCCCTGGCACTCCGGAATGCCCCGAAGCAACAAACAATCAGAGCGGCTTCTGGTCTCTAATTTATCAACTGCAATCTGCATTTCTTTAATTTGTTGACGGAGCAATGACATCATTTCCATGGAAAATGTTTTGAAATCCAGAAACTCCTTGGCCAGTACTTCTAATTTAACACAGGTCCGTGAGTCCTTGGCCGCAGTGAGCTGGACTTCAAAATCCGCCATTCTCTTGGCAAGCTGGTCCTCAATTAGCCGCTGCGTCTCATGAACTTTGTCTGCTGTAGCCATTATAGTGCTTGTTTGTATTTTGAAGAAGTAACAAGATGTTATGAGTAAAGGTTAAAAACCAGCAGGAGTAGGCACAAAATAAATATTTTACAGCATGTACACACACTATAACTCAATAAAGCACTTTTTAATAAGATTTTAATTCTTAATAATATTATTTCTATTTAATTAACAAGGAGCAAAATTAATAGATGTTTTGTTTTGTGCACCTACCCCCAAAAAATTCTTATTTATTATAATTATATTAGGTTAATGATTCCAATTGGCAAAATAGGTACAATAGCAGTTTTCATAATTTTAAAGGGGTCTTTACGCGATTAACCATTACGAATGTGCGCGAAAGTTTAATAGCAGTTTTGGTGGAAACTCTTACTTTTTTATTTTCATAATAAGTACAATAGCAGTTTTGATGGAAACTCTATAGTTAACTACATATTATTTTGTTTTTTTTTTATATTGTTTGACAGCACATTCTATATCACCATTGTGCTGTACTGGTTCTAAAAGTAACTAATAATAAAGGTATGTACCTAAAACAGATTAAACAAACACATTAGGCCTTAACTTTTATTGCTTCGCTAATTAATTTATTTAAATATTGAAGTCTTTCTTCATATGTGGAGAGTGCAGACCAAACATTCCAGTGTACCTAAAAGGAAATAGTATCTGTAAGTAGTGTTGTCAAAGGTTGAAGCTACCAGTTATATATAGGATAGGTACCAGTGCAGGGTGGTACCCCATGGCTTGCAGGTCCTTCAGTTTGGCCGTCAAGGGTCCCGTGCAGGCATCAGAGTTACGGATCACCGCATTCCTTCCCGCAATAACAAGCACCACCCAGGTGTTACTGTCGGGAGGAAACACCACAGGTCCAAAGGCACCTCCAGGGCCCTCCGCCACTCTCACTGGATTGCCCCTCTGGTCCACACACAACACCACATCTGGAAGGAAACGAGGGTTTAGGTGCTGGTGAGGAAGGAAGTGTGGAGGAGCTTACCTCCCCTCTGGTAGTGTGGGAGCAGGTGACATGCCCGAACGTGCTCGGCGCCGCGACTCCTCTCGAGGGTCTCCACGATGTCCAGCATCATTCTCTCAGTGACATTATATTGTTTTTTATAATTTTGATTTGGAACATAATCTGTGTACTTTTTGGCTAATATTGAAACCGTTTTATCATTTAATCGATTCATATTTTCATTTTTAAAATATATATAAGCAAGGTTGTGCAGAGCCAGTATCTCTCGGCCATAGACATACACGGCCTTCCCATAGGCGTGCAAGAGGAAGTGTGGGTCCAGGACCTTGTGGATGAGGTCCTGCGGGTGGAGGTTAACAAAACTCAGGTACACAATACAATTGGCAAAAGAACGGCCAAACTTTTTAATTTCATCTTCTCTCTCCGGCTTTCTCAACTCCTTTAGTATTGTTTCAAAAAAGGGTGGCTCAGTTTGTGGTATGAAGTTGAAAGTTCCAAAGGTGAATACTATTCTCTCCAGGTCTTTGATCCTGGCCTGGGCAGGGTCCCGGAGCACAGCACGGGCCACTTCCTGCAGCACCGGCCGGTGGAGGGAGAGGGTGGCCGTCCCTAGGAGTGCTATGTGCACACAACACATGGTGGAGAGACGGGCCACCTCGGGGGTGAGGCTGTCCAGCAACTTGTAAACACAGTTGTCCGTGGACAGCTTCATGGAGTACCTGATGTTCTTAAGCAGAGCGGCCAGGGATATTTCATGTATATCTTTACTACTCTCTATGATTTTGGCCACAATGGCGGATATCAGAGGCATGCTCCTGATGGGGGTCTGACTCTTAAAGAACCCCATCGCCATTATGGCCAGCTCATCCACAGAGAACTGGGAAACTCTCTTCTCCAGTTCTACCTCCAGATTGTGAGCATCTATTGTGGACTTCCTTAACACTCCCATGAAGAACATTATCTGCACCAGCTGAGGGGGGGTCAACTGTTTGGCCTTCCCGGTGAGGCGCTGCAAACACTTGTAGGTGAAGTCAGAGACCCGCGTCAGGTTCAACATGTACATAAGGGACACATAGCACAGCATGGTGTCCGGGTCCCAGCCCCTCAGCCTCTGCAGACACACGTCGTCGAGGGCCGCCCAGACCTCGATAAAGTTCCGAGTCCGGATCGATTCCGTCTCTGGTAACTTGTTCAGTAAATAGAAGACATCTTTAATTTGATCATCTGTTAGATGCTGGATGTTATCGGTAAAACTGTCTATGAAATTATCGAACATTTTGTGAGAGATGCACAAATTGTTTGCACTGCAGTGAGCGGCCACTTTCCGGAACGTCTCATATAACCTACAAGGGGACTCCTGGCTCCAGTCCTGCTCGAGGTCCGTGGCGGGAGTCGCGCCTGACGGTTCCGGATCGAGTCTTACTGCATAACCGTTATGTGCCATTATATCATATGCATACACATTTTCACGCTCTTTGTATAACTTTGCATATAAAGTTAAGTTTACGTGAAAACATCTTGTATTTTTTGATAAACTTTCGCATGTTTTTAGTATCGAACTAATCTTGTTCCTGCTCGCAACACTTAATAGTTTTGTGATTCTTTTATACATTATAAATCTCATAAATATATACTTTCTAATAAAAATAAAACAAAAATTACGAAACAAAATTCGATTTCGCCGCCTGTGTCTTTAATTAATTCATTCATCCGGGCCAAGGAGGCTAGTCCTTCAGCCGTGTGTTGTCATTTGTTTTTTTTTAGCCGACTGCGCGACGCAAAGAAGGGGTGGTTGTGTTTATCAGCCTATATATGTATATATTTATGTATGTTTGTTCCTTTGTCTTTTTGATGATTCGTTTCCATCATGCGAGTGTCACTGAAGAGAAGATACATTAATCAAATTTCGTTACGGCGACAACCAGGCACTATATGTGAAAAATAAAAAAAATAAGTCATCTAACCATGTTCACTGATTATATGTACTACGCATTATGTTGAACATCGAACGAAGAACGAGCGATTTAGAGCAAATTTTTTATTTATAATAATTTGTATTTCGTTTTTTTGTTTATTTTAGTTTTTAGCTGTATTTTTATTTATTAAGTAGGTTTATTTTTATTAATAAATAGTAATTTATATTTTAAAATGTAAGTTTTTATAGTTTAATTAATAATTTAGTTTTTTTATTATTATTGTACCTTACTTCCTTCGAATAAAAGAGACAGCGATATCTAAAGATTAAAATAAAAAAAGATCCGTCTGCCAAAAATGATCTTGAATTAAAAACCTAAAAGAAATAAATAAAAAAAACTGCCTCCGTGGTCTAGCGGTTAAGTTCGTGGATTTAGACTTGGAGGTACCGGGTTAGATTCCTGGTCGGGACACAATATTTATTAATTTAAATAATTAAATTAATATTTAATTTATTTGTGATATTTTCCGAGTTTGGTACGCTAAATGTGAATCCGCTTCTTTATAAGCGTGGTTTCCGACCACCCCGAAAGGGAAACGGTCGTGATGTTACTTTACTAAATAAAAAATAATAGTGTAGTTAAGTGGTTTTCAAACTTTATGGCGACGGAACCCTTGGGCTTGTTTTTTCCTTTTAGTTTTTTTTTTTTTTATATCTGTAGTGATAGTATCCTCAATTAATTGCTTTCAGTCGGAGTTCGTTATACAGAAGTTTTTAATATTTGGTAGGTAATTAGGTATAACGTATAACAGTTTAAAGTTTTGGTTTAAACCAGACAATTGGAATTATTTAATATTTAGTCGCCATCGCCGCCGCGCCTCTCCACTACATACATACGCTCAGTAGTTTGATGTCTATTTATTAATTCATAAAGCGACAAGTCGAACATAGCAACTTTTTATTAATTTCTTTTCAGTTTTTAATAAAAGTTCAATATTACGCAGTCGGGTTTTTAAATTATAAGTTTAGGTTTTTTTCTGTTTATATACATATTCATTTATTTATGTTTATAATTCATTTATATAGACAGGAGTCGACAAGACTTACGTTTGTCCATCACCGCCGGAACGTCAATGAGAAAGGGATGACGGCGCCAAAGTAGCGGTCAGCGGATGCCTTCCTATAACCGCCCGTCCACAACCACAAGTAACAACGTTTGATCTAATTTTGTACCTACATTGTTGTCTAGTTGTTACCTAGTTACAGTTAGCTTCTATTATCATTATTTGTTGCCGAGGAAATTTCTTCTTTTCTTTTCCCACTAATTTAAGATTTCCACTAAAAACAAAAATAAGTTATTTTATTTGGGCTGGTCTTTGAGAAGGCTGCCACAATCCAGTTCTGTTCCTTAATAATCTTAGGGTACCTCTTAAATGAGGATTTTTGTGTCGGTTGAGTGAGGCTATACTTCCGAGAATGACATAGCACCGACTGACCCCCGGGGACAAGACATCGAGTATGGACTCCCACTATTAAATGTATTATATTATAAACAGAACGTTAACAACGGGTGAAATGGCTACTTTCGCAGGCCTTTTGAAGACAAGATCAGATACGTGAAAGAACAACTTGTTACCCGCCGAGATTCTGCGGGTCAAACGGGGGATTGTCCCATTCTCAGCAGGCCCATTTGACATCTGGGCCTGTCTGACAGTGCAAAGATCGATCATCTGATATGAAAACAATTAGCTATAAATATTTCAAAGACATGAAAGTATCTGAAGTATCCGCGAAAGTCGTAGTTAATGTTCGTTTTCGTGTTGTGGCGTGTCCAGTGGTCGTACCTTCCTTAGAAGGTCGTTTCCGCACTCTAAAGGGGGCTGGCTGGTACATGCGTTATATCCGTGATCGGGATCTGCTGTGGGGGCCTGGGACCGAGGCCGAACACGTTCCATTTATTGTTTTTATGGCTTTCGGGTTGCTTACGTGCAAGTAATGATCATCATCACACCCCTATAACACAGAGTTCTAGAACTCCACTTTTGGAGATGGGCCTTCCAGAAAATTCTGGATAATTTGGCCTACACTCGCCACGCTGGCCATACATTAGGGTTGCCGAGCAAGTAATTTGATAAACTGCTGGTCTTCTGCTAACAGCTTACTCTTAGGACCGCTCTGCTGTTTAGTCTTTCACTAACTCAGTCTAAATAATTTAAATTATGACGTGTCACTAACGCATGGTAGGTTTACGTCAATAAAGATATTTTGACTTTGAAGATGTCTACTACCCAGAATTAAGTTTCGAAGCAGCGCGGCGCTTTTCGAGTTTAGCGAGCATCCCATGTCAGTCAGTAAGAGAACTGAAATGGAAAGGTGTGAAGGTGCGAGTACCAGCAGTGGAGACCACTAACGGCGCGCACTGTAGAGGTGCTCCAGACTGTCCCCCAGGCCGGGACGCGCGGCGGGCCGCTCGCGGTCTTCCTCGCTCCGCACCCTCCCCAGATATACATATTTATCCGTCCAGCGAGCTTTCTGAAACTACCAAGTACTTGTATATATCGGGAATACGGTAGAAGCGACTAAACTAATGATTAGTATTAGCGCGTCTTGTTTTATTAATTTATTGTTTAAGGACAACTTACAGCTAGATACATAAAATATATATAGAGTACATATGGGTAGGGTATGGCTATTGACAAGTTGCCACCGATAGGTAAAATTACATAATTAGGTGGTGCTCGCTGCAATAACAACACAAGTAAAATTAACCTAAACTTAAAACTAAGAACAATAAACTACATAACATAGAACAAAAAAAAACTAAAAAAAAATAAAATTAAAAACAATTATACATAGATACCTAATAAAAACAATAAAATAGAAAATGAAATAAACTAAACAATAAATTTACAATATATGTAAATATAATACTATTGATGAGAACCACTGGCGAAACGTTTTGCAAGAATGCGTCGTGTAGCTGTCGGAGATAATATAAATGGATCCAAGTCGTTGCAATAATCATTAACATAACTGCATGTCCTGCTTATGAACGAATTCTGTTGGTAGTTAGTTTTGGAGAATGGGACAAGAAATAATCTCCGTTCTCTGGACGACTGCGTAACCTGCAGCTTACAGAGATTAAGAAGACTGGGGCAGTTAATCCTGGAGGTAACTATCGAGAACAGGTATGACACGTCTGTGATAGTGCGACGTTCGGAGAGAGGCAAAAGGTGATGCCGTTTACATTTGTCTTCGTAACTTAGGTAGTTCTGACGAGTCTTACGACAAATGTATCGAAGGAATCGCCTTTGAATAGATTCAATACGAGATGAGTAAATTTTATACTTTGGGTTCCACACCTGAGATGCGTATTCAAGGTGGCTACGTACAAGTGTGCAATAAAGTATCTTTAGAGTCTTGACATTTTCAAACGTACGTCCCTGTCTAATTAGAAATCCCAGATGCCTTAGCAACTATGTGATCGATATGAGACTGGAAGAGTAGCTTACTATCGAGAATTATGCCGAGGTCCCTAATCTCGTTCGTTCTAGACAGTTGTAAGCCCTTTACATAATAAGTAAACATTAGAGGTATTGGTTTACGAGTGAAAGATATTGAAGCGAGAGCTGCGACCTATCTATCTACCTATAAATTAAGCGCCTGATAATAATCACGTTCCTTTCAAAAGCGTGATTTGTGAAAGAAACATCAGTATAGATAGGTATTGCTTAGTATTGATCAGCTCATACTTGACTGAAATTTTGATAACAGGGAAGTATATAACTGCGTCTGTAGAGTGTAGAGTACCCATTGTGTTCCGACGTGTACGTGGGGTACATGCAATCATGTCGTCAGCGATCAGTTCGGATGCGTCGCATTCCAAATATCAAACCATATATAATAAATAAACCTTTGTGTTGAATCCGTGAGTGTTGTCTGCGGTCCCCCGGGGCCTGCCGTCGTCGGTACCGGTCTGGTATGGCCATCGGATGCTACCACTTCGCAATTCGACGATATACTCGCACCAAATGTACCAAAATATCTAAAAAAAAAAAAACCGAGTCGGGAAATAACTGCAATTTAAATTTCTTTAGCTGATATTGACACTTACTTCTCGGTTATCGCACAAGCCTAACTCAAAATATCTGGTGAGTTTATGCAGGAAGGTCGCCTTGATGGCTTGTCTGCTGGTCCGCTTGAACACGCCGAGCGCGGCGCGGCGCAGCGGGAAGCTCTCCAGCCCGCGCTCCGAGGTGGCCACCAGCAGTCTGCTCGACGTCAGAGCTGCAACAATCAGAACTGCCTTCACGATAGTCAGTTAAGTCTCGACCTGTAGTTCCCGATAGCGGTTACCTAGGTAGAGGTCCTGCAGCGGTACGCCTGCGCGCGTGGTCTCACGGAAGGGACTCTCCACGACCACTGGCTCGTACTGCCCACAAAGTTCCTCGGTCAGAAGTCGGCGAATCCTTCCATAAGACATCCTTATACTTTTCGTTTCATCATTAAGTTGTAGTTGATGTTGTCGGTGTGAGAGCAGCAAGCAAAGAGTGTGTGACACTCGGGTTGACACTGATGTTTATATTCAACGATAGGCTCACTTACCCCGCGTTCGTTTTATAGCATTTTTTTTTAAAGCCATAGCTTCTAGTATTAGTGTATTTCTTTTAATGACATTTTAGTATTAAGTTTTGGACTAATATTGACTCTTTTTTTAAAGCCATAGCTTCTAGTATTAGTGTATTTCTTTTAATGACATTTTAGTAGTAAGTTTTGGACTAATATTGACTCTTTTTTTTAAAGCCATAGCTTCTAGTATTAGTGTATTTCTTTTAATGACATTTTAGTAGTAAGTTTTGGACTAATATTGACTCTTTTTTTTAAAGCCATAGCTTCTAGTATTAGTGTATTTCTTTTAATGACATTTTAGTAGTAAGTTTTGGACTAATATTGACTCTTTTTTTTAAAGCCATAGCTTCTAGTATTAGTGTATTTCTTTTAATGACATTTTAGTAGTAAGTTTTGGACTAATATTGACTCTTTTTTTTAAAGCCATAGCTTCTAGTATTAGTGTATTTCTTTTGATGACATTTTAGTAGTAAGTTTTGGACTAATATTGACTCTTTTTTTTAAAGCCATAGCTTCTAGTATTAGTGTATTTCTTTTGATGACATTTTAGTAGTAAGTTTTGGACTAATATTGACTCTTTTTTTTAAAGCCATAGCTTCTAGTATTAGTGTATTTCTTTTGATGACATTTTAGTAGTAAGTTTTGGACTAATATTGACTCTTTTTTTTAAGTCTATTTATTAGTTTTTATTGTGATTTATGCAGAGGAAGAGTGCGAGAGGAACTCCAGCAATATCTTTGCATCACTTACTGAAAGAAGTAGTCTTAAGCTGGTCAGCCGTCCAATACATTTATGGAACGAACTTCGCAGATCCAAAATTATTTTTGAAATTATAGATCTTTTGTATCAGAGTCACATGCAGTAGCACATGGAAAGTAGTTTATTTGGCCAAGCATGCAGTAGCACATGGAAAGTAGTTTATTTGGCCAAGCATGCAGTAGCACATGGAAAGTAGTTTATTTGGCCAAGCATGCAGTAGCACATGGAAAGTAGTTTATTTGGCCAAGCATGCAGTAGCACATGGAAAGTAGTTTATTTGGCCAAGCATGCAGTAGCACATGGAAAGTAGTTTATTTGGCCAAGCATGCAGTAGCACATGGAAACTAGTTTATTTGGCCAAGCATGCAGTAGCACATGGAAAGTAGTTTATTTGGCCAAGCATGCAGTAGCACATGGAAAGTAGTTTATTTGGCCAAGCATGCAGTAGCACATGGAAAGTAGTTTATTTGGCCAAGCATGCAGTAGCACATGGAAAGTAGTTTATTTGGCCAAGCATGCAGTAGCACATGGAAACTAGTTTATGACTTGGTTGCTCTCTAAAGTTTATTTGGAGCAGTCTTGGAATCATTATTGGACCAATTCTTCGAAATTGAAAGGATCTTATTTGTTTTCTATACAACCTTTTATTAGTCACTGCCTCCGTGGTCTAGCGGTTAAGTCCGTGGATTTAGACTCGAAGGTACCGGGTTCGATTCCTGATCGGGACACAAAAAATATTTATTAATGTATATAAATACATTTAATTAATTTATTTGTGATATTTCTCGAGTTTGGTACGCTGGATACATCGACGAGCTTGCCACTTATCATGATTGGTTATAGTAAAGTTGGCTAAATGTGAATCCGCTTATATATGAGTGGTCTGACCACCCCGCAAGTTAATGGTCGTGATGATACTTGACTTCTAATAGTTTTAGACCTAAAGTATTTAGCAAACAGAATACTCCTACTTTGGCCCGGTTAAGAATTGAACACTGTTGTTCATCTTCTCATTTTAATAGAATTAATGTTAAAGATTCCAATTTATGTGATTGTGGGGGAGGTATAGGTCATATAGATCATATGTTTTTTGATTGTAATAAATATTCTTTTTCATTATCTTCTTTATTAGTGAATCATAAAATTCCATTACCATCTAAAATAAGTCATTACATTTAGCTAATTATAAAATATTGTCCCTTGTAAATATATTGATTTTATTCTAAGGAAATAAGGTACAATGATGTAAAAAAATAATAAAATATTAATTAAACTAAAAACTTACATCTTAAAACATAAATTACTATTAATAAAAATAAACCTAATTAATAAATAAAAATATAACTAAAAACTAAAATGAAGAAAAAAACAAAATAAAAATTATTATATATTGATTATTATTTTATAATATTGGAGGTTAGTTTTAGACCATTTAAAATATAATATTTATTATTTTTTATTAATCCTTTTTTATTTAATCTGTTTAATTTTTCTTTTGGTTTGTTCATCAGCCAAAGCTAATTATCTTGGCTTAAAAATTAAACAGTCAGAAAATAAATCTAAATGTGTATGGAATGTAATAAATACTGAAACAGGTAAAAAGGGGCATAATCAAAGTGATCTAGCAATTAGGCAAAATGGTATAATGGTAACTGAGAAAAATAAAGTTGCCAACATACTCGAATATTTTTTTACTAATATTCCTTTAGAAATTACAAATTGTATTAAATCATCAACTGGTACTTCTATTAATATATTAAATCAGTATTTCAATAGACCAGATATTCCAGATTTTTATTTTAAGCATGTCTCATTTGAGGATATAATTAAGAACTTTAAAATGTTAAAAAATAAAAAGACTGAAGACTTGTGGGGCTTATCTGTTAAAGCAATAGACTCAATAATTCATACCATTGCACCCATCCTAGCTGATATATTTAATGGTTGTGTTGATAAGGGCATTTTCCCAGACCTTATGAAACATAGCAAGATAGCGCCAATATTTAAATCTGGTTGTAAGACGGACCCTAGCAATTATCGACCGGTGTCCGTATTACCTGCTTTGAGTAAAATTTTCGAAAAAATTATACTATCCCAGTTACTAAAACACTTTAATGAAAATAAAATATTGCATAATCAACAATTTGGGTTTACAAAAGGAAGAAACACAACTAATGCTGGTACTAAATTGATTGGAGAAATATTTGATGCCTGGGAAAACTCCGAGGATCTTATTGGGGTATTCTGTGACCTGTCAAAGGCATTCGATTGTGTAGATCATCAAACTCTGCTTGGTAAATTAGATTATTACGGTGTTCGTGGACAAGCTTCTAATCTAGTACAGTGCTACTTGTGTAATAGAACACAATGTGTTAATAATAATGGCAGTGTCTCGAAAGGGTCTCTTGTTAGAATGGGTGTCCCGCAGGGCTCAATACTAGGTCCATTCCTTTTCCTAGCATATATCAATGACCTGCCCCACATGGTACAAGAAAATGCGGAAATAGTGTTGTTTGCTGACGACACTTCTCTTCTATTTAAAGTTAATAGGAAAGATAATATGTTGTTGACAGTAAATCGTACTCTGGCGATGGTCTTGGAATGGTTTACGGCTAATAATTTGGTTTTCAATTCTAATAAGACAAAATGCCTTAAGTTTTCATTACCTAACGTGCCAAAAATCGACTGCAGTGTGATGTTGGGCGGTTCTGCTCTTGAATTTGTTGAATCCACTGTATTCTTGGGCATCACAGTTGATCCCAAACTGCAGTGGGGAGCTCACATTAATACCTTATCCAATAGGTTGAGCTCAGCTGCATATGCTGTCAGAAAGATTAGGCAGCTGACTGATGTGGCAACTACAAGACTAGTATACTTCGCCTACTTCCACAGCATTATGACTTATGGTCTCATAATGTGGGGCTCAGCGGCAGATTTAGACTCTATTTTTATTCTCCAGAAAAGAGCCATTCGAGCAATTTATGGCCTGAAATATCGGGACTCGCTTAAAAGCATATTTCCTGACATTGATATAATGACATTGCCTTCACAATATATATTTGAAAATATTCTATATGTAAGGAATAATTTAAAGTTATTTAAAAAAAATGGAGACACTCGCAAATTAAGAAATGCTGACAAACTTTATATTCCTAAATTTAGGCTTCAAAAAACAAATAAAAGTTTGTGATTAATAGTATTAGACTATATAATAAATTACCAAAACCTGTAACAGAATTAGGGGAAACAAAATTTAAAAGTAGTATTAAGAAAATTCTAGTTGCAAAAGCATATTATAAAATTAATGATTTTATTAATGACAAAGATGTGTGGAATATTGCCGCTCTGCAAAGATTAGAGAAAGCTATTAACTAATAATAGCACATTAAGTTCTTTTTTAATAATCTATTTTTATTTTTGATTAACTTTACAGTTATTATGTAGAAATATTTTGAATGGTAACAATTAGTTACTAATACATTATTGACTAATTAGTAAATACTGTTTATTGTGATACAGTAATATTTTTTATTACCTTATTATTATAATATAATTATTTTTATGTAACATTTAGTTACTATTATGTATTTATTATTTTATTAACTAATATATAAGTTTGTTAACGGAATTGCACGGCAACATTTGGGTACTTAGGAAGTAATTGTTATGTTTATGCTTGTGTGTGTCTCGAAGGTCATTCTTAGTGATCAGGTTCTCATGGTGTGGCGTGTCCGGTGGTCGCCCCTTCCTTAGAAGGTCATTGCAGTGGTGGCACGTGTGTCGGGTCCCGGTCCGCACCCTAAGGGCCTGGTTGAGCGGGGGATGGCTGGCACATGCGTTATGTCCGTGATCGGGTGCTGCTGTGGGGGCCTGGGACCTCTGCCGAACACGTTCAATTTATTGTTCTTAAATTAACAGAGGTTTTTGCATTTTGTCGACTTTCGGGTTGCACATAGGCATGTAGTCTACCTTAATTCTGACTTGCCGGGTGGGTTACTGCTGTACCAGGTATTGTATTCTCTTAGGTACTGATAACTTAATTTAAAAGGTTATTAATTGAACGTTGTGGTGCAGTTCTGTATATGTTTTATTTTGTAAATCTGATATAGCTGAGTTTTCCTTGCAGATTCCTTTCTCAGTCAGATTAAACATTAACAGGTCACTGGAATTTGCTAAGCTGCTGGTCTTCTGCTAACAGCTTACTTATTGGACCACTTTGCTGCTTAGTCTTCTACTAGCAGGAGTAGAATCATTCAAAATAATTAAATTAATGACGTTTCATAAATGCCTGTAATAGGTTTACGTGAATAAAGATATTTTGACTTTGATTTACTATTGCATAGAAGTGATGCCTAGTTTTGATTGTTTCATCGCGGTCTTAAACATAAGTCCATCCACTATTTTGTACTGTGGCAATATTGTTACATTAACGTGACAGAAGGCCAATATTCCAGATTGAATTGAACTTTATCAAAGCATCAACCAAAATAACTTAAATAAGGTATCAACAATATAAATGAATCTGGGCGATTAACCAATATGCAAACAAGATTTACAAAATGGGTCTCTTAAATATAATTTGTGTATAATTGTCCCGTCTATTTGGAGCCCATTCGGCCGACACGTGGGGGTTCAATATCACTTCAAGCCACAGATTACCACTCTCCGCTGTTGGCTCTCCGGTCCAAAGAAGAAGTATTTCCCATGTATTCTCAGAACCAGACTTACAAGCTGCGTACCAAAAAGAAACTTATCCAGTTCGATATAATAAAATAGTTAATTACATCGAAGTTCAAGAACTTGAGAGAAAAAAGTGATCATCATTTAAACTTCAATTTGAGATTATTACGAATTACTCCGCGGGTCTCAAGGGAAGCCAGTTCCATGAACCAATACTACTCCACAACATGATTAGTCATGTATCCTTGGGCTGCACTCGCAGAATGTCATACTATTCAGATTTAGTTTTAATTGGATGTATATTATTGATGTTACTTTTTTAAGAATAAAAAACAGTACAATGATTTAAATAATAATAATAATTAAGCTAATAAAAATATATAAAAATATTATAACTATATATAAAAATATTCACACATGACTTGATCATGTGGCAGTGTGCCAAGAACACTCGCAGCATTCCCCCGCTGCACAGCGAAGCTGATTTGTTGTCACATACAGCGCTAACCTGCCGCTTAGACAGTTCCTTAAAGAAGAGCCGAGGCTCGGGCGATGCCACTGGCAGAATATTGAATTAAAAAATTATGGACACCTGCACCAATGGAATATCCCACTGATTTCGATACTGTGGTTCCAGGGGAATGTCTACATTGGTGCAAAAAGATTTCCAAACAAAAACTGCATCAGATGTATAACTAATTGTTGTGTTCGATTTTAGAAACTAAATTTTGGGTGCTAAAGGAAGAGGCCAAAAAAGCAGGTAAGGATACACTTGAATTTTTTCGAATGCCGACCCCACCATTATGGGGAGAGTGGCATTAAACGTTGAGAATGCCGACCCCACCATTGTGGGGAGAGTGGCATTAAACGTTGAGAATTCCGACCCCACCATTATGGGGAGAGTGGCATTAAACGTTGAGAATGCCGACCCCACCATTGTGGGGAGAGTGGCATTAAACGTTGAGAATTCCGACCCCACCATTGTGGGGAGAGTGGCATTAAACGTTGAGAATTCCGACCCCACCATTATGGGGAGAGTGGCATTAAACGTTGAGAATGCCGACCCCACCATTGTGGGGAGAGTGGCATTAAACGTTGAGAATTTATTCCAATTGAGATATCATCATTTTATCCATAGTATTCATAATTTGGGAAAAATTCCAAATATAAAAATATACACTTTTACCGCATTTTCATCCGGTTGCCTGGTCAATAAGTTCTCCCGTCTATTTGGAGCCCAAAGTTGTCAACAAATTAGTCGCCTCCCGGTGGCCTCTCCGATACATTTTTTTTTACATCATAGGTGAGCGGCCCGCAGCACCCGGTCATAGCCGATGTTCCGCAGGAGCGGACCAAGGACCGACCCCTGTGGAACACCGCGCTTCATCTCCCTCCTCCGTGACGCTTTGTAACTATATCGCACAACTCTTATACATAATATAGGTAACACTGAAACACACTAGGATGAATTATAATTAATTTATTAAATAATACATAAAAGATAAACCTTATTAACAATTTTAAAAATAGGACTTAGTATAACTATATCTACTAACAATGACATTACTGAGCCGTGGCACTTCGGAATCCCATTGGACTCCAGGGCGAAAACTTTGGTCTGGTCCAGCGTCCCCCGGCCCGCTACCGTCCCGCGTCCCCCTGCAAACAGAGATCTATGTAACAGCTGGCCCACTCCTAACTAATACAGTAGCCTCCGCAACAAAGATGCAGACCAAAAGTAAATTTGTGATTGTTAAAAGAAAAGAGTTACAGGTTAGAGTAGTGCAGGTGGATACTTAGGGATACTCTCGGTGCCACACGGTAACACTTAGGGATACTCTCGGTGCCACACGGTAACACTTAGGGATACTCTCGGTGCCACACGGTAACACTAATACTTAGGGATACTCTCGGTGCCACACGGTAACACTAATACTTAGGAATACTCTCGGTGCCACACGGTAACACTAATACTTAGGGATACTCTCGGTGCCACACGGTAACACTAATACTTAGGGATACTCTCGGTGCCACACGGTAACACTAATACTTAGGGATACTCTCGGTGCCACACGGTAACACTAAATCGGGGCGTCGTCGTCGGAGAAGGGTCGAGTGGTGTGGAGGTGGATACTTAGGGATACTCTCGGTGCCACACGGTAACACTAAATCGGGGCGTCGTCGGAGAAGGGTCGAGTGGTGTGGAGGTGGATACTTAGGGATACTCTCGGTGCCACACGGTAACACTAAATCGGGGCGTCGTCGTCGGAGAAGGGTCGAGTGGTGTGGAGGTGAGGAGGTGTGGTAGAACAGATAATACAAATATGAAGTCACACAAGATTACAGTCGGTGTTTATATAAATATTTATCAAAATGAAAAATATATGAGTGTGATCAAATGTTTACATTGAGATTATTTCGGATGGTGTCAGGAAGTGATAAAGTTCGTGACATAGAAGACTATAAAGGTGTCGTTACTAACTGTATGTAGAGGTATAGTGGTGCGGGTCGGGTGTTTGAGTCCCGTGACCTTGGGGATGAGCACGGTCGGCGGTAGAGGCAGAATATTGTTGCCATATCTCTTATGGAAATTCTTATCTAAGGAGTCGCCGCCGTCCCCCGTATCACTTGTATCGCGTAAATTTGGACCGTTTTCAATTTTTTTATCCTGAAATAAGTAAATACAACGGTCCCTGAGAGTCCACCAATAGAAGAAGATAATTTCTATCATTAAAAATGAGAGTATGATCACGTCGTTGACTCACTACTTCTGTTATCGCGGTTCGACCGCAAACGAAAGGAGATTTAATCGCGAGTTACTAGTCGCTAATCGCGACGATTAGAAAGGAATTTGGTTTAATCAGTCGTGAATCGCGACGACGTCATACCGCGGTCTCCGTGATCTTCCTGAGGTTGGACCTGGAGAGGGTGAGGGCGAGCTCGGAGTGCAGGCGGCTGGCCGGGGACTGCAGCGGGCGGGTCGGCGCGCGCGGGGCCGCCAGGAACGGCAGGCGGGCGGGCGCGCGCCGGCCCGAGCGGTACTGCCCGATGGTGAGCGCCACCCCGCCGCTCCCGCCGCCCTCTCCGCCCCCGCCGCCCTCTCCGCCCCCGCCGCCCTGCGACGGCATCTGCAACACCACACTGCTTGTAGGACGTAGTCAGGGCAATTCCGGAATAAAAAACCATAATAAGGAAGAGATGGCCCATCTAAATATTTTATAGAAACGTTAGCCTGGTGTCGCTTACAGTTTGTTGTGAGAGTACGGATAAATTGAAGCGAAAAAAAAAAACAACAGTAAGGAAAGTCCTCGTTTATTGTTTTGCCTAGTAACAATATAATTTAAAAGTTTCATGTTTTATATGATTGTGAAGTTGTTTTCTTTAAATAATTTGGATTTTTGTGTTTACAAAGTATACTAACGTTCTAAGTATACTAATTAGTTATTTTTTAAAAGCTCCCGGAATTACTATTGCAGACTCTTGTGTTGTGTTTGACAGTTTTATAACGTTATGTAGTGCAGCGACGTTATTGAATATCAAATCAACCAGAACTGTGTGTCACTGTTAGCAGGTGACAGGTGATATCAGATGATATCTTAATATCACAATTCGTTTCGGATGAAGACGGCGACCAAACTTGACAAGTACTCTTGTACCAACCTACTTGTGTACTTATATTTAGGAACATAATTTTGATCACAATCAATAGATTTGTGTTTGAATCTGCGATTTTGTTATATTTATTTACAATAATTACACGAGTACACCTTATTGCAGCAACTATAGTCATGTCACAAATACAATTCTAATCCTAACATAAAAATTATAAGGTCAAACAAATAACAAATCATGATTACAAGCAATTATTAGGACTCGCAATATATATTTATTATTATATGATCTAGTATTGTTACAATGTAGATGGTTCACTTGAACTAGGAAGGGATAAATCATAACTTTTATTTTAACTCATCTTAGTTAATAAGAATAAACACTTACGGGTGGCGGCGGCGGTGGGGGATCCTTCCGTGGTGGGACAGTGTGAGGGACGGAGTGGGGGACGGTGTGAGGGACAGAGTGGGACACAGGGAGGGACACAGGACGACTGGTAGGAGGCGTCAGACCGTTGGCTTTCCGCAGCGGGAGGGTCAGCTGGCGGTCCTGAAGACAAAGATTATTATTTTTTACCTTAGAGATATAGTTCTCCCATGTGACCACGGCCAATGCAACTTGGCTGAAACGTCAGAAGTATGTTAAATTTTAAAAACTATTATGAAAGCAAAAGTTTAATACAGAATAAAGTTGTGCGGGAAGCAATGTCAGTCCCTAAACTCAATGTCAGACCCTAAACTCAATGTCAGCTTGTTATGAAGGTGCGTCCATATATCCGGCTATTCGTAGACTATTTTTGTAACGTTATTTAATCGTTTTGTCAGATTTTTAAATACTACGATGCACGGCCTGAGTAGAGTTCCACCACATTAATGCACGTCAGGTGTCCTCGACTGGGAACAGAACCAACTTTCTTTTTAAAGGAAAGTCAAATAATGCTAATCGTGTATTGTTTTTATAAAATCTACCGCCGCGAGTGTATCCGGCGCCATTGTGATGACATGGACTCGTCATGTTAAGGAAATTGTTGCCATAACATTTTTGATCGTTTCCATACTAAATACGACATGTGACTATACTCACGCCTGAATGTCACAAATGGAAGTAACCGATTGACTCACGGCCACTCATTATTATTAGATTGTTATTTTTGTTAACCGAACTTCATTAGTATGCAGGTATTAGTTCAGAGAATCGTTTGTGTTTAAGAGATATCTTGAGGTAATTGTGTTTGGAGAGGAAACAAAACATGAGGTAATAGTGCGATGGCACGTGAAGGTCGAGCGACCACTCTGTGAGGCGAACTGGCGTTTTGTGTTACGTTTTTTATATAATGAGACTACAGCCTCGTTAGGACTTGACGGGATCCAAGAGAGGAGGGGCTCCGATATACTGACAAGTGTGAATGGTTATCTACGTTTATCGATCGAATATAATCAGTGAGATTAAATCTATCGGCAGTTGAGACATCATAACACTATGGATTTATTAACTGTTGTAAAAACCCATTAAATCAAATATTTATGAATGCACTTTATACTAAATATTTATTTTGGAAAACTATTGACAATGCAATACAAATTATAGTTACAAGTTAAAATGCTCAATCGACGTGTTTTTGTTTTCTTTATGTTAGGTCCTAGGTACTGTAAACAGATACAAAACTTTATTCCATCAGGTAAGTACTCGTACTCCCAAAAGTCATTGTTTTTACTTTGTTTAATTGGACGAGTCGCAGTATTTGGTGTTTGTAAATTAATATAAACAATACATAGTGAGACTGACTTCGTAACATCGTATGGTGACGAGCGGCTTCTCCTGCACAATTTTCCTCATTTTCCACTTTATATCACAAATTCACAAGACACGTCCGAGTCGATAGCGCATAAAGTTTCCACATCTAATAAAAAATGAGCGGCAAGTAATTTGGTAGTTACGTAGTCGGTGACTCGCGGACACCGGCGAAGGTCGGCGGCCGAATGCACAGACCGGCCCAAAGTTTGCACTCGGACTGAAGTGCAACGGGCAAGAGCGGGAGTGCGGTCGCGGGGAGAGGCGGGGAGCGACAGGCGGAGTGGCGGCGGGCGCCCAGCGTTATCAGTGCGCGGCGGAGTGCGGCGCGCAGACCATCGGGTGGTCTCCGTTTCAAAACAGTCGACCTAATGGGGTTTCCGTTTTATTGATTCAACGTAGAACAACTAAAGGCACGTAAATCAAAAATAGCATAATTTTGGCAAACTAAATATGCTCACGGAATGCATCATACATCGCATCGTCTATAGAAACATAACCTCTGCGCCAACTATAGCATATGGTAATTATCACATACTTTAGAAATGAACACATCCTGTCGCAAAATGTATAGTTAACACCAGTTCGCTTCTTATTTTCTGAGCTCCAAGTTTCTGGAACTAGTTTCCGTGGTTAAACTTAGTTTTATAACTAGTAAGGAGCTAGAAGGTATTTAATATGAAAACCACAGAAAATATAAAGATAGTGCAGCCGGTTCGACGCGTCTCTCCAGCGCACTCGTCGCGGTCCACTTGAGACGTGTCTCGCACGAGGGGTGCAGTGTGCACCTTATACAAACTAAATGTCCGTAATATTAGAAAGTAGTTCACAAACAGAGCGACTCGATGCCGACCTCTATTTATTACAATATCTTTAACAATTTATGACGTAACATTAAATATATAACAAGATGGGGCAAGAAGCCAAACGGTCTGAGAATTGAAGCTAGGATCTCAGAATTCATTGTTCTATGACTGTGCATAGCCTGTTAGGGGAAGGTGGGGTAATTGAGAACAACTAATTAATTTTACCCGAATGAACAGGGGAGAAACGGAACTGGGCTTTAATATACAGAGCGGCGACCTTTTGTCTTTTGGTCGGCTGTGATGATAGAAGAAGTTTGTGTTTCCTTCTGTCTGCTGCAAACTAGATGTATCTTACCACATCTGTCTCGGCGAGGTCTGCCGGGGGCCTGCTGGAGGGGTGGCGGTGGTCTGGAGAGGAGCTGGAGTTGTCGTGGTGGGAGAACATCTTCCGGTGCAGCTCGCGGAACTCCTCCATGAGGGCGTCGTGCTGGGCGGGGGGGACTTCGGCCGCAGGGGGGGATTTCTCCTTCTTCTTCTGAAACGTACCAACCTGTCAACGAATGCCATGATGACACCAGTTCTAGCTCTAGCACGTAAAACTCCGTTACGTAAAGTTTTACTTTTGAACCATCTACGTGTATCTGTAGTCCCGTTATCGGATCTCATGGCGCCGTCTTCAATCCCATAGTTCATGTTATCGATTCGTTAAGGGTTTTGCGTATGCTAGAGCTACTGTAGACAGATCTACAAGACGACGCAAACAGTAACCAGTCTCACATAATGTAAGTACGACTTCCGTGGTGGTCAGAAACTACGCTTTTTAGAGAAGCAGATTCAAATTTAGCCAATTTGACTACAAGTATGCCCATCATGACAAGCGGCAAGCTCGTCGTTCTCTTTAGCGTATCAAACTTGAGAAATATCATAAATAAATCATTGTGTCTAGAAATGGTACCCGATAGCTCTGCGTCTAAATCCCCGGACTTACCCGCTGCACTACGGAGGACTAGACAGGTCTAACATTAACTTAACGTAGACATATTATACGAACTAGTTTTCTCTTGAGGATCTCTTCGGCTATGGCGGTGGAGAGAGACACGGAGTCCGAGGGGGGGGAGGGGGGCGACTGGTGCACCTCCACCGTCAGAGTAGGGGGGGCGCGGCGAGGGGACTCCCGGAGGAGGGGCACCTGCAACACACACAAGTTAGAGAAACTGACTAGCAGTAAGTAGTTACTATTGTAATAGAATAAAAGAGACCTGTTGTGTCGGAGGGTCCCTGGAGTAGCTGCACTGTATGGTGGCGCCGTGCTCCGACAGGTTGATGACTGTGCGGTTGGTGGGGGGCGGGGGAGGGGAGCAGGGGGGACTGTAGTCCGGCGGAGGGAGGGGCGCGGGGGCAGAGCGGGGCGCGGGGGGAGAGCGGGGCGCGCGCCGGGGAGGGGCTCTGCAACAGACATCACACGCGACAGTTATACAGTGACGGAGTTCCTGAGATGAGGACGTCAAAGGGAAGACTTTCAACTCTCCAAGAAAGGGTAATCCACTACTCAATGTCACGTCATAGTATCATTATTAAAGCATTGTATAAAACATATTCAATTAATATCGTCAAAAGCAAGCTAACTCCAATATTATAGTCCTGACGTAGGATCTACTGTTAAAGAAATACAATACGAATATTAATTCTAATAGCATTCAACAGTGAGAACAGAACAGTGACCGTTATACTTCGCCTTATTCTGTGTCTATTCCATTGCTGGTACCATCTGCAGAGCTGTTCGTCTCATGTTACCTGTCGGACCGACCCTCGGCCACGCTGGGCAGTCTGGCTCGCTCCGGCGCGGAGGAGGAGGCGGAGGAGTTGTACCCGGAGGAGGCGGGCGAGGCGGCGCGCACCAGCACCAGCTCCAGGGGGCCGGGAGCCTTCATGGCGGCCACGGCCTGCGCACACATACTAACATTACTACTCAAACCATCACTTCCTCTGAGCCTTCCGCTTAGAAACGTATTCTTGACATCTTATAATATTAGAGTCCACTCGTATGTCACTTTAATGAATTCGTAGAAGTGAATTCTTTGCGTTTTGAGAATACGTGAGACAATATAGATCGATTTATATTAACTCTAGATTAGTTGCACTACAGAACTCAATAACTTATATTGTTCTATGTACACCCAGTCTGACCCTATAGTTACTATGTACACCCAGTCTGACCCTATAGTTACTATGTACACCCAGTCTGACCCTATAGTTACTATGTACACCCAGTCTGACCCTATAGTTACTATGTACACCCAGTCTGACCCTATAGTTAACTACTATACTCATACATTCTGTAGGTTTGCTACTGAACGTTGTTAGTACGTGTTAGGTGTATTAGAACTTAGAAAACTATACAATGAAGAATAAGAACCTGCACAAGGTATTGTTCCGTAAGTTTCCACGACCAGTATATCACTTGCTATTGTTAACATTAGAAGTACTTTAAGTTTGAAGCAAATTCATTGAGCTTTATGATTCCAAGTACATGACTTCACATAACGTTATTTAAGATTTCAACAACAAAACCAACAGCAATAGATACAGGTTTATAACATTCAGAAAAATATCACAAGGTACGCATTTAGGACAAATTAATAAGTTTGAACCTCGAAGCTGACTCGCAAAATATCATAAGGTACGCATTTAGGACAAATTAATAAGTTTGAACCTCGAAGCTGACTCGCAAAATATCATAAGGTACGCATTTAGGACAAATTAATAAGTTTGAACCTCGAAGCTGACTCGCAAAATATCATAAGGGACGCATTTAGGACAAATTAATAAGTTTGAACCTCGAAGCTGACTCGCAAAATATCATAAGGTACGCATTTAGGACAAATTAATAAGTTTGAACCTCGAAGCTGACTCGCAAAATAATTGTAAGTTCTTATATAGTATTAATTAATTGACGTTTTATATAGAAAAAGTAGAACGAAAATGATGTACCATTGTTATCTATGCACTTTCGAGAATCAATAAAATATTTGAAGGCGGCTTGGATTGCCTCCTCGTAAAGTCAGAAATTGTCCGAATTGCGCAAAACGTGGTAATCTGTTGGACCAAGGTCTTGTCATCATCCTTCGAGCTGTTTCTGCAGCGTTAGTGCCACGGTGGAACTTATATCCGTATATAACGTGATATTTAAATTATCCATTTTGTGAATCCTAAATTTGAATTTGGAATTCCTAGACAAACACCAAGTATTTGAGATCAAAGTGTCCAGTTCGTCAAAACGACAATTTTATATGTAATTTAAACTATAATAGGTTCGTCGACTCGATGATGAGTCCTGCGCAGACGATGTCGTGCGCACGTCATTATTCGAAGGTGGTGTCGGTCAGCGATATTAAAATCGTACAATATACACTCGCGTGCAAGTCGACTCAAGCCTCAAGTGCGCATAAAAAGTGATATAACTTAACAATGACTTATTTTACCTCTATATAATGTTTTACATATTGAAAGCCTAGTAATTAGGCTTTAAAATAACGTAAGTTGCATTAAAATCGATTTAGTAGTTTAGTAAAAAAGGCGTATGTCAATGACATTGTTAAAAACATTGAAAACTCATACAATTTCACAGTATGAAGTTATTGTGTATAAATGAAACAAAATGTGTCTTAGAAAAAAAAAATCGTGTCAATATTTGGTATTCCCCCCTCTAACCCTAATCACTGCTCTCATGCGATTCTTCATAGACCTAATCAACTTTTTTGTTGATGATTGTGGTATTCGACCCCACTCTACCAACGCAGTCTTGAGATCATTTATGTACGAGTATGTAGGAGCTGGATTCCTCGCTCTAACTTTCCTTTTGAGCTCGTCCCATATGTGCTCAATGGGATTTAAATCGGGGCTGAGCGCTGACCAATCCATAGTGTCAATTCCAACTTCGTTGAGGAACTCACGTGTGGCCCCAGGAGTGTGACATCGGGCATTGTCATGCATCAACATGAAGTTATCCCCAATAAAGCCTCGATAAGGGACAACTTGATCCAGTAGAACATCTTCAATGTAACGCTCACTGGTCAGACCTCCTCCAGGAATGAAAACAAGATCCGTTTTTCCTTCTAAGGAAATTCCAGCCCACATCATGCAAGAACCGCCACCATATGCAACTGTTTCAGCAAAGCAGCATTGTGAAAACCGTTCACCGGGACGCCGGTACACCCGGCCTCTCCTGTCGCTGCCATGGAGACACATCCTCGTCTCCTCAGTGAACAGGACTGACTGCCATTGCTAGAGCTGCAATCCAAGTGTTCTCGAGAAAAGAGAAGACGTGCTTGACGGTGAGCTGTGGTCAACTTCGGGCCTGTAGCGAGTCGTTTTGGAGTAAGGTTCTTCAACCTTCTTCTAACTGTCCATTGACTGACTGAGTCACCCCGCGAACTTGACGTAGCTCCTGCTGCACATCTACACCGGTAAGGTGTCGATTTCGGAGAGAGGTCGAGACCCAAAACCGATCCTCCGAGTGAAGGCACCAGTCTCTTGAAACCTTCTGTACACTCTCGAGACACCAGACTGACTCATATTCAACCGACGAGCGACTTCTCGCTGGTTCAACCCTTCTTGCAACAGGGCAACAGCTTGAGCGGCTTCTTCAGGTGTAGTGTCCATAATTTTCTTCAAACAACGGCTTCAACTTGCAGAAATGTGTTCAGGTCAACGTCTGATGAGCGACTGATAAGAACAGTCAGTCACTAAGTCATCTCAGACCCCCCCCTTCCGGGGGAAGACGGGAATTTGTAACGAGGTGTTGGCCTCCTAACAAAAATAGCATTCGCTGCACGTAACTACGGACAGGGCGTGGGAACCTTTATTATAGGTTAAATTTAATACGAGCGGGCGCGGCGGAGGCCGCGGAATGTCATCGTGATCAGGCTATCAAATCGCGCGCCATGCGCCGTGGAACCTCGGGAGGTCTAGCGTGCAGAGGGGCCAGATCTCTCACGAGTGGGAAATTTGACCCCTCTGCCCGTGCGAACATTCCCTTGGCTAGACGGCGCACGAACTCATCCAGTGTTTCCATCCGCAGATCGCGGAGAATGACGTCATTTCTCACATAGCGCGTGGCGCCGACAATGGTACGCAGCGTGAGGTTCTGTTGAGCCTGCAGCCGGCCTCGCTGGGCCTTAGATGTTAAGGCGTACCATGCCGGAGCGGCGTATGTGAGACGAGAGCGAATATAGGCTTTGTAAATAAGCAGCTTGGTGTGCAGAGCCAATGTGGATGCAAACACTGGACGTAGTTTGGCTCGGGCCAAACGTGTCGTGTTCACGGTGACATTCACGTGGTCGCTCATGCTGAGGCGTCTGTCTATCGTGAGCCCTAGGTACTTGACCTTCGGGGCCCATGACAGATTTTCACCATACAGCTGAAGAGGGGAAACTGAGAGAGTTGCCGCTTGCCTCTCTACTTGGAGCATGATAGCTTGCGTTTTCGCCACATTCACCGACAATCTCCACTTGTCTAGCCATTCGGGGAGCAGATCGAGACAGCGCTGCATCTTCTTCACCGCGTACTTCTTATTCGTTGAAGAAGTATAGTACGCGGCGTCGTCAGCAAACAGCGCTAGCTCGACCCCCTCCGCCAACGGTATGTCGTCGGTGAATCTGGCGTAACATAGAGGCGAGAGGCAGCTCCCTTGCGGGACGCCGGCTCGTATGGGACGTGGGGAAGAGAACACGCCCTCCACTGCCACGTGAAAACTTCTGCCTTCTAGAAAGGAAGCCAACACTTTTGTTACCCTAACAGGGGTGGGGGATGTAGAGATCTTGTACAGGAGCCCGTTGTGCCAGACCCTGTCGAAAGCCTTCTCCATGTCCAGGAATACTGCAGCCGTGACATGCTTCTTCAGTGAAGAAGCCGTCACGTGGTGCAGCAGCCTGGTCAGTTGCAAGGTGGTACTGTGTTCTGCCCTAAACCCGAATTGTTCGTCTCTAGGACAGATGTTAGCGCTCAGAACCTGCAGCAATAGTTTCTCAAATGCCTTGGAGACAGCTGAGAGCAGCGTTATCGGCCGGTAGCTCTCCGGCTTTCTCACGTCTTTGCCCGGCTTGGGCAGCATGATGACGCGTCCCTCCTTCCACGCGGTTGGGAAATGTCCGCAGCGCATGATGGCGTTACAAAGGCTGGTGAGAGCCACGACTGAGCGTCGTGGCAGACACCTTAATGCCATGTTTGTAACGCCATCGGCGCCCGGGGCCTTTCGCAACTTGGCGCGGGAGCAGACACGCCCCACCGTACTAGGCGCGAAGAAAACCGGGTCGTCTCCTGCCGCCAACGGTGCCGTCAGGTAGTCCTCGACATGTTGGTCCACCATTGCTGTGTGTTCTGGATTCTTGATCGGGTTTGGGGCGAACTGGAGCTCTAGACTTTCGGCAAAGATCTCGGCACGGTCCCCTGCACGAAACCTCAATGTGCCATCACTGGAGAGCAGCGGTCTCACGGGAGGCCGCTCTTTGGCTAATTGAGAGCATAGGCGATGCACGTTCGGAACGTTATCGCCTATGGAGTCAATGTGAGCCTGCCAACGGCTTTCGTCACAAAGATCCAACTCTCTCCTTATCCTGGCCGAGAGAGCGTTCAGGCGCGTCTTCTGCGTCGGACAGCGAGTGAACTGCCACTCTTTCCGCAGCCGCCTCTTTTGCGTAATAAGTTCTCGCACGTGTTGGGGAGGGAGGAGAGTCCCCGCCCTACCCACCACGGCGGTAGAGGCTCGCTCTTGTGCGCTGCGGATCTGTCCGACGATTTCGGACGCTAACCTGTCCACTTCCTCGGGTGTGGATGCAGGGAGAGGTGGAGAATACTCGGCCATGATAAGAACATAATATTACAGGGTGTTTTATAGGGGGTTGTGTATAGGGCACGGAGCAATTTACGAAAGTTTGCGTTCAGTTGCATTCTAAAGACAAGTGTTTATTTAAATTACTGCAATAATGCTACCATTTTAAAGCCTAATTACTAGGCTAATTATGCGCACTCGAGGCTTGAGTCGATTTACTTGCTACGAGTGTAGTTTTCGGTAATCAGTCAGTTGGATGTCCGATTCCCGGTCGCATGACGATCATTATTTATCGACGCGCTGATCAGTATTAATCGATCCATAATTATTTGCGCCACATTTAACGATTATAGACTATATATTGTTGATGTTCACCTGACCTGACAGAAGTCCATGTCCTGGAAGTGTTGGTGGTTGCAGGCAAGGAGCTGGTCTCCGGGCCGCAGTCCCGCCCGGCCCGCCGCGCCGCCCGCCCGCACCCACTGCACGAACACTCCGGGCCGCCACGCCGGGCCGCGGCAGATACTACACACAACACTCGTCTCACAGACAGTCGGCCCACAGTCCCGCCCGCCCGCACCCACTGCACGAACACTCCGGGCCGCCACGCCGGGCCGCGGCAGATACTACACACAACACTCGTCTCACAGACAGTCGGCCCACAGTCCCGCCCGCCCGCACCCACTGCACGAACACTCCGGGCCGCCACGCCGGGCCGCGGCAGATACTACACACAACACTCGTCTCACAGACAGTCGGCCCACAGTCCCGCCCGCCCGCACCCACTGCACGAACACTCCGGGCCGCCACGCCGGGCCGCGGCAGATACTACACACAACACTCGTCTCACAGACAGTCGGCCCACAGTCCCGCCCGCCCGCACCCACTGCACGAACACTCCGGGCCGCCACGCCGGGCCGCGGCAGATACTACACACAACACTCGTCTCACAGACAGTCGGCCCACAGTCCCGCCCGCCCGCACCCACTGCACGAACACTCCGGGCCGCCACGCCGGGCCGCGGCAGATACTACACACAACACTCGTCTCACAGACAGTCGGCCCACAGTCCCGCCCGCCCGCACCCACTGCACGAACACTCCGGGCCGCCACGCCGGGCCGCGGCAGATACTACACACAACACTCGTCTCACAGACAGTCGGCCCACAGTCCCGCCCGCCCGCACCCACTGCACGAACACTCCGGGCCGCCACGCCGGGCCGCGGCAGATACTACACACAACACTTGTCTCACAGACAGTCGGCCCACAGTCCCGCCCGCCCGCACCCACTGCACGAACACTCCGGGCCGCCACGCCGGGCCGCGGCAGATACTACACACAACACTCGTCTCACAGACAGTCGGCCCACAGTCCCGCCCGCCCGCACCCACTGCACGAACACTCCGGGCCGCCACGCCGGGCCGCGGCAGATACTACACACAACACTCGTCTCACAGACAGTCGGCCCACAGTCCCGCCCGCCCGCACCCACTGCACGAACACTCCGGGCCGCCACGCCGGGCCGCGGCAGATACTACACACAACACTCGTCTCACAGACAGTCGGCCCACAGTCCCGCCCGCCCGCACCCACTGCACGAACACTCCGGGCCGCCACGCCGGGCCGCGGCAGATACTACACACAACACTCGTCTCACAGACAGTCGGCCCACAGTCCCGCCCGCCCGCACCCACTGCACGAACACTCCGGGCCGCCACGCCGGGCCGCGGCAGATACTACACACAACACTCGTCTCACAGACAGTCGGCCCACAGTCCCGCCCGCCCGCACCCACTGCACGAACACTCCGGGCCGCCACGCCGGGCCGCGGCAGATACTACACACAACACTCGTCTCACAGACAGTCGGCCCACAGTCCCGCCCGCCCGCACCCACTGCACGAACACTCCGGGCCGCCACGCCGGGCCGCGGCAGATACTACACACAACACTCGTCTCACAGACAGTCGGCCCACAGTCCCGCCCGCCCGCACCCACTGCACGAACACTCCGGGCCGCCACGCCGGGCCGCGGCAGATACTACACACAACACTCGTCTCACAGACAGTCGGCCCACAGTCCCGCCCGCCCGCACCCACTGCACGAACACTCCGGGCCGCCACGCCGGGCCGCGGCAGATACTACACACAACACTCGTCTCACAGACAGTCGGCCCACAGTCCCGCCCGCCCGCACCCACTGCACGAACACTCCGGGCCGCCACGCCGGGCCGCGGCAGATACTACACACAACACTCGTCTCACAGACAGTCGGCCCACAGTCCCGCCCGCCCGCACCCACTGCACGAACACTCCGGGCCGCCACGCCGGGCCGCGGCAGATACTACACACAACACTCGTCTCACAGACAGTCGGCCCACAGTCCCGCCCGCCCGCACCCACTGCACGAACACTCCGGGCCGCCACGCCGGGCCGCGGCAGATACTACACACAACACTCGTCTCACAGACAGTCGGCCCACAGTCCCGCCCGCCCGCACCCACTGCACGAACACTCCGGGCCGCCACGCCGGGCCGCGGCAGATACTACACACAACACTCGTCTCACAGACAGTCGGCCCACAGTCCCGCCCGCCCGCACCCACTGCACGAACACTCCGGGCCGCCACGCCGGGCCGCGGCAGATACTACACACAACACTCGTCTCACAGACAGTCGGCCCACAGTCCCGCCCGCCCGCACCCACTGCACGAACACTCCGGGCCGCCACGCCGGGCCGCGGCAGATACTACACACAACACTCGTCTCACAGACAGTCGGCCCACAGTCCCGCCCGCCCGCACCCACTGCACGAACACTCCTACTGCTGCCTGAAAACTTGATAATCTAATGGAGGAGGGTTACCCGCATCCGAGCTTGGTGTCTGGCGGGACGAACACCGACAGAGTGAGCGGCGCGCACTCCGGAGAGGAGGTCAGCTGCCACGAGAGGGGCTCGTGCCACTTACTGGAACAACATACATTCAGTTAAAAAGTTTCGGGAATGGATGATTTTTTAATTTTTTTGTTAGATTGCGACAACTGTTTTCCATATTGGCGCGAGTTTGAGATGCATCTGTTATTTGTATTAAATGCAGTGCTGTTTTAAGTTATATCATATCTAGTGTGTGTGTTGCGAATTTCATAATAGACGAAAACGTCAAACAAAGAAAGATCAATTCAAAGAAAGAAAAAAGATTTTGTCTTAAATTTTGCATCACACATCATGAATTCTTTGAGCATCGCGGTCATGTGCCCTCGGAATTCTTTGAGCATCGCGGTCATGTGCCCTCGGAATTCATTGAGCATCGCGGTCATGTGCCCTCGGAATTCATTGAGCATCGCGGTCATGTGCCCTCGGAATTCATTGAGCATCGCGATCATGTGCACTCGGAATTCTTTGAGCATCGCGGTCATGTGCTCTCGGAATTCTTTGAGCATCGCGGTCATGTGCCCTCGGAATTCTTTGAATTATGTCCGCGTTTAAGAGAGCGAATTCGACGAAAAAGGCCAGATTTGTGGAAAGAAAATCCTTGGATTTTGTACCACGATAATGCGCATTCATTTTTGACCAAAAACTTAACAAATACTCAGCAGCCTCCTTATTCACCAGATATGGCTTCTCTTTCCATTCGGTGTACATAAAGGAGAATTGGCGGCGAGAACTGAACTCAATACCGGAAAAGCGTTACAAAACTGTTTTGGTGATTGGATTATACGTTGGCTAAGTGTATCGTGTCTGAAGTCACTTTGAAGGTGATGAAATAAATTTGGATAAATAACCAATATTTTGTGTATTATTGATCTTTTTCCGATTGTTTCCTGGCAGAGTAGATATCACATCTCCTTTACTAAATCTATAAAACCGATTCTCTTCTGTCAGGCTGCGTCGATTCCCTTCGTCTATACGAAAAGGTGGACGGAAACTGTTTCATTTAAATCTTAACTCTTGGTTTTTTGAATTATCGGAATTTTAGATCAGACGCATTTGTGTATTGTGGACTTGTATACCGTATCTTGTGGTTAACGACATACAAGTATTACAATATTATAATTAACAACGAGTATGTACTTACTCTCTGACCGGGATCTGTACTTACTCTCTGACCGGGATCTGTACTTACTCTCTGACCGGGATCTGTACTTACTCTCTCACCGGGATCTGTACTTACTCTCTGACCGGGATCTGTACTTACTCTCTGACCGGGATCATGCCGACATCTGAAATACAAAACGTATTGACTTTAGTCTTATTTTAATCAATATTTTAATTATTAATAATGTTACATTTTTGAACCTGTTTCAGAAAGGTTTTTATTTATTTCGTGGATGGATTAGATGAGATTAAGATTTCCATTCGGTTGTTTGTTGGAACCCGGAACAGTATAGATACTCATTAGGTATCGTATAGTTTTCATTTCGGTTGAATGTGTTGACAGATCGCAGTCGTCTGCTTTCTCAATCATCATACAAACACTAAGGTAGATCACAATATTCAGAGCCACGTATAATGTATTTTTTTTTTTTTTACTAACACTAGATTTTATAAGATTTCTTTAAAAATTGTTACTAACACATATGGAATTTATTCTGAAATTAAGTTTTATTGTTATTATTATTATTATATCGTAAGTCATATTTATTTCTGACTTTTTGTAATTTATCTTTTCCATTTTGCAATATTGGTTTAGTGATCAAATCAAATCACAATTAATTTCTTCATCACTCAAAACGTTGAGAATATATGGATACATTGTAAGAGCCCTAGATCGTACTAGTTCTGGATCTTCATTGCTAAAGATGAGCCTCTTTGGCTTTGTTGGTTTGGTTTTGGCTAATCTCGCCAAACTGACCAAACGGGTTAGCGAGAGTTGACCTAATAATTTCCGCTTGGCTCTTGGCTAAACATTGCGTCACAATAAGTTCGTAATGAATTGTTTCTTGAGATGAAGTAATTAGAGATCGAGCTCAGCAGTGTGGGCACCTCCTCCGACCGCGACTCGCCATCTACAATGTAGTGGTCTACAGTGTAGTGGTGATGTGATGTGACGGGGTACGGACTACGGTGCGTTCTAGAAAGCAGGTCATGGTAATATCGGATAAGAAGTATCCAATATTAAAACTGTTACGAAAAGATAAATACTTGATACCATATAGTTTTTTATTTCAGACTTTTAATATAACGACGATTTAAATATAGCGACGCCGAAATACCTCAAGGACAAATTCGTATATCTATCCTCACTTCATGACAGATCTCTTCGTTCGTCTCACAATTCCGTTCTCTCTATCCCTTCTCACCACTCTGGCTTTATTTCTAATTCATTCGCTGTAGTTGCTGCTAATCTATGGAACAATCTGCCCGTTGAAATTCGACAAGCGCCTAACAGAAAACTTTTTAAAAGAATGGTCTACTTGCATTACTACAACAGCTCCCTACAAAGTATATAAGTACTTATTATATGTAGTATGTGTATGTATTATATGTAGTATGTGTATGTATTATATGTAGTGTATATATATATATATGTATATTGTATGTAGTATATGTATTCTTGGATGTAGTTTAGTATGTAAGTATATCTTTTTATCTAGAGCCTAATTATTTCCATATTTATCATATCTATATTACATGTTGCACCTACCTCACACCTTGAACTTACTACATTATCCTAAAGGTTGGCTGTCAGAGAATGTCTAGCGGCATTAAGCCCGCCCCTTGTACATAGTGCAATAAAGATTTAAATAAATAAATAAATAAATATAACAAGACAGGGCAAGATACCAAACGGTAGTGCATGACAGTCGTTGGTATTCGACGTGCACTTCTAAATTGTCTATATGTTTCACGGACAATATCTGCGACTTGCGTGTTACGGAAGTAAAGTTATTTTAGTTCCGTAAGTAAATATTGATTAAGCCAATATATTAAAAGTTTTTAATTTACATTTTCATCGGTATATTATTGTATGTATATATGTATAGTATGTAACCAGTATATGTATGTATATATGTATAGTATGTAACCAGTATATGTATGTATATATGTATAGTATGTAACCAGTATATGTATGTGTTATCTATTTATTTATATTATAGATTTAATATCGTTCTTTTTTTAGTTATAAGTTTTTAACTCAATAAATCTCTTAATCTCTGCTCTGCTCTGCTCACATCTCCCAGAGGTTAGCTGATAGAATATGTTTTGGACATTAAGCTCGCCTATGTGCTGTAAAATGTATTATTTTCTGTGCAATAAAGAATTTATCTATCTATCTTATATTTGTATGTAATTGTGCTCGATTGCCGCTCTATCTTATATTTGACCTCAATCAACCAAACAGATTTGAAAAGGAGAAAATTATTACTATCTGGAATTTGTCAACTTAAAAAAATATATATCTATACCGACTATAAGTACCAAAGCGTTAATATAAGTCTACGAGAGAGATGGTCTCCCCTCAAGGACCCAGAGATGGTCTCCCTCAAGGACCCAGAGATGGTCTCCCCTCAAGGACCCAGAGATGGTCTCCCCTCAAGGACCCAGAGATGGTCTCCCTCAAGGACCCAGAGATGGTCTCCCCTCAAGGACCCAGAGATGGTCTCCCTCAAGGACCCAGAGATGGTCTCCCTCAAGGACCCAGAGATGGTCTCCCCTCAAGGACCCAGAGATGGTCTCCCCTCAAGGACCCAGAGATGGTCTCCCCTCAAGGACCCAGAGATGGTCTCCCCTCAAGGACCCAGAGATATTAAACAAGAAAAAGGTCCTCACTCCTGACTTTGATGTTGAGTCGAGTCTGCGTGGAGAGGTACTGCACCAGCTCGCGGTGCACGGCGTCGTCCACGCGGTACCCGTTCACACTCACCACCTGGTCTCCCACCTGCAACACAACACATACCACCTTCAACACTCACAGTCACTGTCGAGTTCTGCACACCTATTAGCCGAAAACCTTCCACACTAGAGCACAGTTTTGTGTCTCATTCCTATAACTACCGCGCGTGGAATCGGGATGCCGCAAATGATAATGTAAATCTAATTACCCTGTATGTGTGTGCCCCTTACATCGGTCTGTTTATATGGAATTATTGGATCTGAAAAGGGGAAAGCGTGAAGAGCATGTGCATGAGCATGTGCATTAGGGTGAGGCACTAGACTATGGAAACAAAATGTTTTTCTTTTTACTTGGAATAGCAATAACATTGTGTTTTATTCTTATTTTGTTGTAGAATAGATGTAATTGACGTAATATTTATATCTTTGTATTGTACTCAGAATACTATACGAGGTAATGTGTCCCCTCCCAGCACTCCCTCGCCGGCGTCACCACCTCCCAGCACTCCCTCGCCGGCGTCACCACCTCCCAGCACTCCCTCGCCGGCGTCACCACCTCCCAGCACTCCCTCGCCGGCGTCACCACCTCCCAGCACTCCCTCCCCGGCGTCACCACCTCCCAGCACTCCCTCGCCGGCGTCACCACCTCCCAGCACTCCCTCGCCGGCGTCACCACCTCCCAGCACTCCCTCGCCGGCGTCACCACCTCCCAGCACTCCCTCGCCGGCGTCACTACCTCCCAGCACTCCCTCGCCGGCGTCACCACCTCCCAGCACTCCCTCGCCGGCGTCACCACCTCCCAGCACTCCCTCGCCGGCGTCACCACCTCCCAGCACTCCCTCGCCGGCGTCACCACCTCCCAGCACTCCCTCGCCGGCGTCACTACCTCCCAGCACTCCCTCGCCGGCGTCACCACCTCCCAGCACTCCCTCGCCGGCGTCACCACCTCCCAGCACTCCCTCGCCGGCGTCACCACCTCCCAGCACTCCCTCGCCGGCGTCACCACCTCCCAGCACTCCCTCGCCGGCGTCACCACCTCCCAGCACTCCCTCGCCGGCGTCACCACCCCCCAGCACCGACATTCGACAACTCTACATTTCCTATTTCCTAACATCGTTATCAAAAACTCATTTGTTTGTTCGCCAGAAATCGTAACAATATGTCGTCATGGTACCTGTTGGAAATTGTTCAATAGCTTGATAGCGGGGGTCGATACAATGACGAAAACATGGTGTCATTGCCATAACCTACTTTTGTTGACCTTTTCTTTTTCTAAAGTCGAGTCGGCCGCTGCGGCTCTTGTTTAAGGGAATGTCTCCGTAGAAGGTTTAATTATAGCTCAGAAAAAGTTTACGACACGTGTCGATTCGGCGAAATATTTGAGTTACGTAATTGGTTCAGCCGCAGCCGACTGACCAGTTGTGACTACTTTCTTCACGTCTGCTGGCGACCTGGACGGACCCGCCTGTCCCGGCACACATTGCCGACAACTTTCGATCGAACGAAAGTTCGGACACAACGTGATGACGTCGAGACACCGACAGACGATTGGGCGCCTCCACTCTTAACATTCAGACACGCGTGTCACGGCCGCTTTCGGAAATAAACATTCATTAAATTTACGATTTCACAGACGAAACGATCAGAAATACATTAAATCCCAGCAATATCCTGGCATGCTTTTCTAGTTGAACATGATCTCAAAAATTGAAAAGAGCTTGAGGTAATTCATTTATAGGTATTCGAGAGAGCAGACTTAAAACTCTGCTAAGATATTTATGACTGTATAAAACAAACAATACCGCGTTTTATTTTGGTTGAAATATTTTTTTAGCCTCCCAATTGCTTTGCGCGTCGAATTTATCACCGCCATATGAGTCAGAGGTTGATAACAACTTACATTGTACATGTGTTTAGTTCCAGTACACCTGTACAGTGCTGCACCTATTGTAACCATTGTATCGGACTTTATTGTTTTATTGTCGTCATTATTATTTGGACTGTTAATGGAACATCTTTTTATACTAAGCACGATGAGAGATCCAAAGTTTCTGTAGGTTTCACGTGTTTTTGCTGTAAACAGTTAAGTAGTTTGATCCACTTTTGATTATTAAACCTGAAGACTTGCGCGTGATGAAGAATGACATTATTGTTGCGGACACGAATCGAATATTAACTTTAGTTGCTGTTGGCATTGAGAGTCGTTATAATATTCCTGTATACAATGTTAACGTCTAAATAGAGTTGATTTGGATTCTGGAGTCGCGCTTCTATAGGTAATCTATACTATTGGTCAGAACAATAAATGTGATGTCGACCTGTTACAAACTAACTGCTATAGTTTTGAGTTAGGTATTTGGTATTACGTATTCGTTAATAGCGAGCAGTTACAGTGATCATTACATCTGACCCAACAATTTATTGTAATTAACGACATGGCCATCTCACATACTCCATCAAGCTTTAAGGTTAGTATTTACCACTTCGCTTTAATGGTGTTAAACATTCGACCGCTTGTGAACATTAACTGATCAATTTCGTCTAGAGAATGTATTGTGAGAGAATTCGCAATGAGCAAACAATAGACCGGTTACCTGTCAAAATGTTTGATAACTAATCGTTGCCCTATGGTTTATAGAATAGTGTTAACTATTACAAAACAAGACAATGCCAAGACAATGGATAGATTTGTTAGCGTTATGTTGACACGAACAGCCATGTGTTTGGTTCGCCGACGACTGGTCGTCCGACTAAGAGGATCCCCATTAACGTAATGTCGGCAGTTAGTGTGGCTCATGTAACTACATTCACCTGCCACAATGTCAGCCGTGTTGAAAACATTTCTCACCAGTTACAACACGACACCAGAGCGCCGGCGCCGGCTCTCATTCACGATCCACCGACACAATATTAAGTTATCCACCGTACTGCAACAAAAATGGATAGTTCTTAGCTATCTCGTTCACGAGATAGCGTGGAAGTGGTACTTGTAGTGAGTGTCCTTCTGAGACCTCACTGAACCTCCGAAAATCCTTGATTTTGTCCGTCATCACCTATGAAATCTGCTTAAACAATAGTGTCCGGAAGTGGCCCACTTAACATTTCCTGCTCCACTCGTGTTAGTCCACAATCTCAATGCGACAGTTGTATTTTGTGTTATTTAGTTATAGTAGTATAGTTTAACCGTGCGGGTGGTGGCGCGGTGTGCTCGCTTCGCTCGATCATTATAATTCCTTTAATGAAAGTTCCGACAGTATAGAGTCACGCAACATTGCATCAATTCTTAATAATAAATATATGTAATGCAAGTAAGTTAGATGGAACGACGTGGAAACATATCATAAAGTTGTAATGAAATAAGAGTTTTCGGCTCGCATTATAAGTTACCTCTTTCCTATACCGAGGCAAATCTTGGGAATTTAACCTCGGAGAAAGCCAATATTTTCGAAAAATCCATGTTTAGATCTTTGTTTAGTGAATGTCTGTTGGTCGGTCCGGTGTGGAGGCGTTATTTGGAAGTTCTTTGTTTCAAGTTAATGGTGTGAACAGTTCCCAAACACTCGCGGACTGTTGCTTCTGGGTTCCAATTTGATTACAGTAACCTCTTCACATCTTTATGTTCTCAACTATTTGTTTGACTTTACTTTCTTTCTCATGGATTAGGAAATATGTAAATGTATCTCTACAATGTAGAGGTAGTGTATATATTGGCATTGTAAACTTATCAACTATTTATTATTACTTATATTTGTAATATTTTTATTTGACATCTAATTTTAAATGATTAAATTGACATTATAATAAAGAGGATAATAATAACTAATTTTACATAGTTCTGATCGATATATAGTCGTAAATGTTTAATATTTTGATGCCTGCGGGGGCGCGGCGATAGAATGCGACAAAATTATAAGAACCACAATATTATTTAGATGATAATTTAATTTGATTTTTATTTATGCCAGTATAAAATTCAATTTAGAACAAAGCAAATGATTCTATAATTTAGCTTCACCTTTGTGATGAACCGTGCGAGGAGCAATATGTGGTTAGGTGGGAAGCTTGCGACAGTCAGTCAGTCAGTCACACAGTGTCTTCTAATTGTGTACAGGTACATAGGAACACACGTGGGAATATATTGCCACAACGCGTGGGACTGGACGAACACAAATACTTCGCGATGTTTGACGATATCATTAGCAACAATACTAAAGTATTTGGTGTTTTCATCGATGTGGTATTTTGCTGAGCTGCTAAAGATCCTTCAAGACAATATCTTCGATTAGTTTAGAAAAGCTTTGTCTCCCGTTTAGTAGGTAAACTCGTGTCAGGAGCAAAGCGAGAACCGGAACGGAATGGCTTAGTTTATAAAGTCGACCAGATAACATTCCAATGCGTCTTTCATTTTGATTACCTTCATATTTGTCATTAATAGTAATTACTAACCTGAGTAGTTTGAGATTACGATGGTTCGAACATTCTATTACGGTACTATGGAGCACAGTTTCGCTTCGCATTTTACTATTCATCTCATACATCTGCGTCCACTGATTCGCTTCGCACGGACCGGTTAAAGTATCCGGCGCATCTTCGGCAGCGTCATGAACCTATGTCTTTGAGGTGGGATATGGTGCAAATCTATGGTTACAATAAAGAATATGAAACCTTTAATCCTTGGTGATGAGCTTCCGAGTTGGAGTCTACTTTGGAGACGAAGAAGCCGGTGGCGTGCTCCTTCCCTCCGCGCAGGGAGAACCCGAAGGCGGCCCGGCGCGGTCTCCTGAGGCGCACGGCTCGCACGCGGCGCTCCACCGGCGCACACGCCGTCTCCTCGGAGGTGGTGGATGCCGTCGATGCAGAGTACATTGTTCCTGAAACAATATACTGCTCTTCAAACTTCATCTAAAAATATCAAGATATTATTTTAATTGGAATCGAATAAACGAAGACACCAACTACTCGGTACTTACTTCTCACCAACCAAACTGCTAACGTAAACACAAGAGTATTGATCTAACATTGCAGGTAGCCCAGGGAATACCTTGTACACTCCCCTTTTCAACTTCTCACCAACCAAACTGCTAACGTAAACACAAGAGTATTGATCTAACATTGCAGGTAGCCCAGGGAATACCTTGTACACTCCCCTTTTCAACTTCTCACCAACCAAACTGCTAACGTAAACACAAGAGTTATTGATCTAACATTGCAGGTAGCCCAGGGAATACCTTGTACACGCCCCTTTTCAACTTCTCACCAACCAAACTGCTAACGTAAACACAAGAGTTATTGATCTAACATTGCAGGTAGCCCAGGGAATACCTTGTACACTCCCCTTTTCAACTTCTCACCAACCAAACTGCTAACGTAAACACAAGAGTATTGATCTAACATTGCAGGTAGCCCAGGGAATACCTTGTACACTCCCCTTTTCAACTTCTCACCAACCAAACTGCTAACGTAAACACAAGAGTATTGATCTAACATTGCAGGTAGCCCAGGGAATACCTTGTACACTCCCCTTTTCAACTTCTCACCAACCAAACTGCTAACGTAAACACAAGAGTTATTGATCTAACATTGCAGGTAGCCCAGGGAATACCTTGTACACTCCCCTTTTCAACTTCTCACCAACCAAACTGCTAACGTAAACACAAGAGTTATTGATCTAACATTGCAGTTAGCCCAGGGAATACCTTGTACACTCCCCTTTTCAACTTCTCACCAACCAAACTGCTAACGTAAACACAAGAGTATTGATCTAACATTGCAGGTAGCCCAGGGAATACCTTGTACACTCCCCTTTTCAACTTCTCACCAACCAAACTGCTAACGTAAACACAAGAGTTATTGATCTAACATTGCAGGTAGCCCAGGGAATACCTTGTACACTCCCCTTTTCAACTTCTCACCAACCAAACTGCTAACGTAAACACAAGAGTATTGATCTAACATTGCAGGTAGCCCAGGGAATACCTTGTACACTCCCCTTTTCAACTTCTCACCAACCAAACTGCTAACGTAAACACAAGAGTATTGATCTAACATTGCAGGTAGCCCAGGGAATACCTTGTACACTCCCCTTTTCAACTTCTCACCAACCAAACTGCTAACGTAAACACAAGAGTTATTGATCTAACATTGCAGGTAGCCCAGGGAATACCTTGTACACTCCCCTTTTCAACTTCTCACCAACCAAACTGCTAACGTAAACACAAGAGTATTGATCTAACATTGCAGGTAGCCCAGGGAATACCTTGTACACTCCCCTTTTCAACTTCTCACCAACCAAACTGCTAACGTAAACACAAGAGTATTGATCTAACATTGCAGGTAGCCCAGGGAATACCTTGTACACTCCCCTTTTCAACTTCTCACCAATCAAACTGCTAACGTAAACACAAGAGTATTGATCTAACATTGCAGGTAGCCCAGGGAATACCTTGTACACTCCCCTTTTCAACTTCTCACCAACCAAACTGCTAACGTAAACACAAGAGTATTGATCTAACATTGCAGGTAGCCCAGGGAATACCTTGTACACTCCCCTTTTCAACTTCTCACCAACCAAACTGCTAACGTAAACACAAGAGTTATTGATCTAACATTGCAGGTAGCCCAGGGAATACCTTGTACACTCCCCTTTTCAACTTCTCACCAACCAAACTGCTAACGTAAACACAAGAGTATTGATCTAACATTGCAGGTAGCCCAGGGAATACCTTGTACACTCCCCTTTTCAACTTCTCACCAACCAAACTGCTAACGTAAACACAAGAGTATTGATCTAACATTGCAGGTAGCCCAGGGAATACCTTGTACACTCCCCTTTTCAACTTCTCACCAACCAAACTGCTAACGTAAACACAAGAGTATTGATCTAACATTGCAGGTAGCCCAGGGAATACCTTGTACACTCCCCTTTTCAACTTCTCACCAACCAAACTGCTAACGTAAACACAAGAGTATTGATCTAACATTGCAGGTAGCCCAGGGAATACCTTGTACACTCCCCTTTTCAACTTCTCACCAACCAAACTGCTAACGTAAACACAAGAGTATTGATCTAACATTGCAGGTAGCCCAGGGAATACCTTGTACACTCCCCTTTTCAACTTCTCACCAACCAAACTGCTAACGTAAACACAAGAGTATTGATCTAACATTGCAGGTAGCCCAGGGAATACCTTGTACACTCCCCTTTTCAACTTCTCACCAACCAAACTGCTAACGTAAACACAAGAGTATTGATCTAACATTGCAGGTAGCCCAGGGAATACCTTGTACACTCCCCTTTTCAACTTCTCACCAACCAAACTGCTAACGTAAACACAAGAGTTATTGATCTAACATTGCAGGTAGCCCAGGGAATACCTTGTACACTCCCCTTTTCAACTTCTCACCAACCAAACTGCTAACGTAAACACAAGAGTATTGATCTAACATTGCAGGTAGCCCAGGGAATACCTTGTACACTCCCCTTTTCAACTTCTCACCAACCAAACTGCTAACGTAAACACAAGAGTTATTGATCTAACATTGCAGGTAGCCCAGGGAATACCTTGTACACTCCCCTTTTCAACTTCTCACCAACCAAACTGCTAACGTAAACACAAGAGTTATTGATCTAACATTGCAGGTAGCCCAGGGAATACCTTGTACACTCCCCTTTTCAACTTCTCACCAACCAAACTGCTAACGTAAACACAAGAGTTATTGATCTAACATTGCAGGTAGCCCAGGGAATACCTTGTACACTCCCCTTTTCAACTTCTCACCAACCAAACTGCTAACGTAAACACAAGAGTTATTGATCTAACATTGCAGGTAGCCCAGGGAATACCTTGTACACTCCCCTTTTCAACTTCTCACCAACCAAACTGCTAACGTAAACACAAGAGTATTGATCTAACATTGCAGGTAGCCCAGGGAATACCTTGTACACTCCCCTTTTCAACTTCTCACCAACCAAACTGCTAACGTAAACACAAGAGTTATTGATCTAACATTGCAGGTAGCCCAGGGAATACCTTGTACACTCCCCTTTTCAACTTCTCACCAACCAAACTGCTAACGTAAACACAAGAGTATTGATCTAACATTGCAGGTAGCCCAGGGAATACCTTGTACACTCCCCTTTTCAACTTCTCACCAACCAAACTGCTAACGTAAACACAAGAGTATTGATCTAACATTGCAGGTAGCCCAGGGAATACCTTGTACACTCCCCTTTTCAACTTCTCACCAACCAAACTGCTAACGTAAACACAAGAGTATTGATCTAACATTGCAGGTAGCCCAGGGAATACCTTGTACACTCCCCTTTTCAACTTCTCACCAACCAAACTGCTAACGTAAACACAAGAGTATTGATCTAACATTGCAGGTAGCCCAGGGAATACCTTGTACACTCCCCTTTTCAACTTCTCACCAACCAAACTGCTAACGTAAACACAAGAGTATTGATCTAACATTGCAGGTAGCCCAGGGAATACCTTGTACACTCCCCTTTTCAACTTCTCACCAACCAAACTGCTAACGTAAACACAAGAGTATTGATCTAACATTGCAGGTAGCCCAGGGAATACCTTGTACACTCCCCTTTTCAACTTCTCACCAACCAAACTGCTAACGTAAACACAAGAGTATTGATCTAACATTGCAGGTAGCCCAGGGAATACCTTGTACACTCCCCTTTTCAACTTCTCACCAACCAAACTGCTAACGTAAACACAAGAGTTATTGATCTAACATTGCAGGTAGCCCAGGGAATACCTTGTACACTCCCCTTTTCAACTTCTCACCAACCAAACTGCTAACGTAAACACAAGAGTATTGATCTAACATTGCAGGTAGCCCAGGGAATACCTTGTACACTCCCCTTTTCAACTTCTCACCAACCAAACTGCTAACGTAAACACAAGAGTTATTGATCTAACATTGCAGGTAGCCCAGGGAATACCTTGTACACTCCCCTTTTCAACTTCTCACCAACCAAACTGCTAACGTAAACACAAGAGTTATTGATCTAACATTGCAGGTAGCCCAGGGAATACCTTGTACACTCCCCTTTTCAACTTCTCACCAACCAAACTGCTAACGTAAACACAAGAGTTATTGATCTAACATTGCAGGTAGCCCAGGGAATACCTTGTACACTCCCCTTTTCAACTTCTCACCAACCAAACTGCTAACGTAAACACAAGGGTATTGATCTAACATTGCAGGTAGCCCAGGGAATACCTTGTACACTCCCCTTTTCAACTTCTCACCAACCAAACATCGCCATATCATCGACGAAACCTTTATGCATTGTCCTGACAGACCATTTAGAGGCCAATTCATAGGTAGGTATTATTATAGACAGCGATACAGATGTTATGAAATGAACATACGACTACGAACAAAATATATTATTACAAAACGAAATACATCCGACGAGGTGGAACCTATTTATTTGCATATTGCATTGTCAACATTAAAGACAGATCACCGGAGATAGTGAAGTTGTCTCTGAAACATATATACGATAACAAATGAACTGTGTTGTGTACAAGTTACACACACATTATAAAAGTTATAATCATAACTGGAATAGCAAAAGGAGAAAATGTTTTGATCCCGCATTCCAATAACTCCGACTGACTTGCCATTTCAATCTAAAAGAGTGTCCCCAGAAAGCAGCATTTGCAATTACAATAAATAAAGCTCAAGGACAGACGCTTAAAGTTCAGGTGTACATTTAGAAAAAAAAATCCCATGAGCAATTCGATGTGGCATGCTCAATTAATTGCTCACTTGTATTAAACCCGCAAAATCAGTAATTATGATGTAAATAATGAAGTCCACGAATAACGTTTGCGTCTGTATCAGAATAGGGCTACAATTGTCTTCATAATAGGTTATGTTAAGTTAAATTAGGCTCTAGAATGGAATGCCGCCACAGATCACTAATCTAAAATGAAACTGATTACAGACCTGGAGGCCAGTAATTGCCGATCATGTGCCAACTGCAGGTAACTGCCGGTTTATAGCTGCAGGGTATATTTTGACTTGACAATAACTTGTCCCGCTGCGCTCATTTACCAAATAAAATCCCAGTAATAGGCAAAAAACTAAATATACATTTTCGCACAAATTTTGCGGGTACCGGGTTTATGTGTGTTAGGATTCGAGTTCTTTCCATTAATTTATTGACAGCAGATAGACAATTCTGTCATTAGATTATGGATAGATTTAACTGAAATTCCTGTCACTAACCCATTGCGTCTTCGACCTTAGCCACCGGAACTACATTGAGAGCATCACCAAAACAGCGTCAAGAAAGCTCGGAATACTGAACAAGGTGAAGCGGTTTTTTCCGCCTTCAATTAGACTGTTGCTGTACAAAGCACAGATCAGATCATGTATAGAACACTGTTCTCACCTTTGGGATGGTTCCGCCAAGTACCTCACAGATGCTCTCAATGTCCTGCAGAGGCGAGCTGTACGAATTGTGGACGATGCCACTACATCTGGAACTCTCGAATCCCTGCAGCTTCGCCGAGATGTGGCTTCTCTTAACGTGTTCTACCGGCTATACTATGGTAAGTGCTCCGAAGAACTCTATAACCTAATCTCTCCCTCTCCATTCCGCAACCGAACCACACGCACAGGTCAGAATATGCACCCACATACCGTAGTCACCATCCCTTCGCGTACGCATAAATTTGGGGACTCATACATCTGTCGCACGATAAAGATGTGGAATGCTCTTCCAGCCTCTGTGTTTTCACTTTCCTATAACTGGAGTCCTTCAAGCGAAGTGTGAAAAAGCATCTAGTCAAGCCGGCATAGTGTTAGGGACTGATGGCAGTTATGAGTATCTGACTTCAGTTGCTAACATTCATGGACCTTGCGCGCCACTTACCATCAGGTGGGCCAAAGGTCCCATGTCGTGCTAATATATAAAAAAAAAAAAATTCCAAACATACTCATAAACGAACTCTAATTTTATTACCAACAGTAGTTTCGTTAGTCTCAGCCGCACATAATGTTGTTCTTGATGTAAGTTTTTAGCTCCAGCTGGTGATGAGGTCCCCCCCCCTCCCCCCTCGCCCCCTCGCGCATTCCGCTATATCCCTGCCAGATAGCCAACATTTTACTGTATCTTCTATCTTTTATTGTATCTTGACTACGTTAGGAATTTCAATTAAATACCTACTTCTTTTACCAAGTCTATATATATATATAATTAGAACAACTAATGATCCACACATAATAACAATCACTCTCAAAAATATTGTGTATTATTACAATCCTATAACAAAAATATGTAAAAAGTATCGATGTAGTTAAGTATCGATATGGGTAGTTAAGTATCGACACTTAAAGGGTAGACTAGAATCGAAAAATATTTGAGTAGATATCTAAACAAGAGGCCTGTCATCTGGCAGCCCTACCCCGAGCCCATCCTCTGGCGCAACCATCCGCCGCGCGAGGTCTCAGACTCTCCCGACTCCTTGACATTACTAGACCAGTTCTGTCGACTTCGCAGGTTCTATTGTTATACCAAATCAACCACTTACTAAATCTTACAACCGCTATCTTCATTCAGATCATCTACAAACTTGACAGGTTTCAAACCGAGGATGAGAGGTCATCTAAAGTCATCTTCGAACTTATCAAATATTATTTTTTAAAAAGGGATGAGAAGGTTTTAGAACCTGTTGAAAATATTTTTGGAACCTTGAATTTTATTTCAGATCGAAGCGAAAACATAGGTTTAGTCAGGTCTGGCGCTCGGAAGTGCGGAGATGTGGAGCCCCGCAGTGACCTCGCGCGGACGACAGTACTATAGGACATGTTTAGTCAGGTCTGGCGCTCGGAAGTGCGGAGATGTGGAGCCCCGCAGTGACCCCGCGCGGACGACAGTACTATAGGACATGTTTAGTCAGGTCTGGCGCTCGGAAGTGCGGAGATGTGGAGCCCCGCAGTGACCCCGCGCGGACGACAGTACTATAGGACATGTTTAGTCAGGTCTGGCGCTCGGAAGTGCGGAGATGTGGAGCCCCGCAGTGACCCCGCGCGGACAACAGTACTATAGGACATGTTTGGTCAGGTCTGGCGCTTGGAAGTGCGGAGATGTGGAGCCCCGCAGTGACCTCGCGCGGACGACGACCTCGCACTGTGCAGGGAACTTCCGTAACCACGACATGCGACACCGCAACCTCTGTGCAGTACGCAGAGCATCAGTCTCTACCACTATTCCAAATTCAAATTGTTTATTAATCAAAAATATTTATTGGAGTCGGGAGCACCCATCAAGTCCGGTGGCCGTGGCCGCTTGTGGAGCATTTTTAAATGATACCAATGGAATGTTTTTTTCCCCACATCCAACCAACATAATATTCTTCTACTTCCACGTAATCTAATATTTTTTGTATATATACAATTGTGTATAAGCTAAATTGATAATATGTATTAAGTTAAATATTTTAATGAAATAAGTTGACAGAGGAAAAGGCATATTATTTTTATAAAATAAATTAAGACGTAGTCGTCTGGCTCCTAATTATTTTAAGACGTAGTCGTCTGGCTCCTAATTATTTTAAGACGTAGTCGTCTGGCTCCTAATTATTTTAATATGTACTTGATTTGTACTGGTTCGGTTCCATTAGATACTTTGTCGGAGTTGTTCTACATATTCAATACAAAAAATATATCAGTAGTCTGATCCATTAATTTAGGCAAAACACAATATCCTTGTAACCCTAAAATGTATTCAATACTATAATGCTATGTTCGACTTGAAAGCAAATAAAGCAAAGCTTTTTATACAATTTTGTATGAAACCCATAGAGAATCGCCAAGTCGAACGAATAGTCGAAAGCGAAATAAAGTGTAAAAAAGCGACAAGTCAAACACAGGGTAAGTAAATCTACAAGACAAGACTGTGCTGTCACTTTTAGTTCCATTTTAGCCGTAGGACTTGATGATGGCCCCGGAGACAGGTGGTCTCGATTCTTCTAGGGTTTTATAGTAAAATAATCCTACAAAAGATGTAGGTAGGCACAAAAAACATTAAAACTAGTAACATCAAACAAATGTATCCGCTAGCTAAACTAATAGTATTTCAACCAAACAAATGTATCCGCTAGCTAAACTAATAGTATTTCAACTACTGTTAAATATACTATGCCGGCCAAACAAAATGCTATGGTTATGGGAAAACACATAGACTGTGAGAGCTCCACAACTTCAGCGCGCGACAGATTCAGGTGGTAGAGTCTCCAAAAGTGGCTATGATGCATAGTTTGTCCTATGCATGTGTTTCGGTTACAGAATAGAGAGAAAGGGATAAGCTATGTTCGTGTTACAACCATTGTACATAGAAGACTTGTAACGATCATATTACATGCGGCCAAGGAATAAATATTGTTGGCTGCAATCGACGTCCTTTGCCTTGCACATATTTAAGACGTCATCTGTCAGTGCAGATTTTGACATTCCTCACTTTTCAAAACTATCTGGGAGTTTTTCGCGCCATTTTGCGTGGACATGTCAAGTGCAAGTTTTTGTTTTGTAAAATTAATTTGCTGTGGATATTATTGGTCAAAAGTGGTGTTGTTTTGTTTAATAATGTGCTGCAATGTGAATAATTATGGAAAACGATAAATTGGACTTCAAATATGGGGCATAAGTTGCAGTTTATTTTTTGCGGTTTTCCCACGCTGTCAACTCTCATATTTTACACGACGTGTTTGGGCTATAATGCCGCGAGTGACTCCAAGTAAAGCATCAAATTCTGCAGCATCTGGAATTTGATGATCCCCAACTCGGTTATCAACTTTGTTATAAACATATATTATGCAAATAAATTACGTGTTTAGGACTGATGTATTCTGTACAATGTCCTTTAAAGACAATTAAAAAAAAAAAAAAACTATCTGCGAGAATGTGCTGCTTTAATTTATAATAAATATTACTAGAATCAAATATTACTTAATAATTATAATACCTTAATAAACCTACTGGATATTGTCGCCCCCGTAGCTTGGGTAAGTATTGAATTAAAAATAGTACGGGTCACTTCATGACCACGTGCACTAGATTCATTTTTATTTGTGCACCACCGCTGCGGTCTCACCAACTACATGGTATCTTGTCTTGGTGTGGACTGGAGTGGTGGTGGATCTAGAGATGGAACGTAACGTGTGCTCCCCGTGCGTTCCAGGGTTTTTCCAGGAGGACTATAAGGCTGGGGCCCAGCTTGAGAAGATAACCCCGCTGCCCAGGATCCCGTGACGCCACGTTGTCCGCTTGGGATCGGCAGCGCTCTCCGGGTCCCCATCTTCAGGCTCTTCGAGGGAAGGTACCCCTACGTACGGTCAACGGATGCATAAATAGTGATAGGGCTAAGTTTTGGCTTAAGACCCTCCCTTATATAATTGTAGATTTGTCTGTTAACTTCATTTTTCGTAATATATTAACTTCCTAGCTTAAATTCCTTTGTTTTTATTTTAAATGTCCCGCATAACGTGACAGACTATACTAGGTTACTATTGTGGGAGGTATCTACCACCGGTAAAAATATTAAATCGCTTCACAAGATCGGTCTACAAATAGCCGGACATATTGCGAAAGGGTGTTGAACTGAACTTGAATTTGTCTATGATAAACCGCTGAATACGTTCGCTTTTATTTTATTTATTTATTTTTATTATATTTATCGCCTCCTATCGGAACACTCGGTTAAGACAATTTTTCTAAATAACAATGCTAAACAAAATACCTGGCCAGATATGGTGATACAGTATGGCAAAGAACAGCCCCAATTTCCATTATTGTTATCTCTATCTCTTTCACTTCTGAGCGTAATATTTATTATAATATATAATAACTTAGCTGTAGTTTGTGGCCGTAAAGGTGCCTCGTCGGGTAGTTTGTGGCCGTAAAGGTGCCTCGTCGGGTATTTTAATAAATAATATAATATAAATAGTATTTAAAAAACTATATTCGAATTTAGAATGTCAATAAACTATAACTAAAAATAAATATATATATATGTAAAAAATGACAATATAATTAATATATAAGATATCACAAATTCCTAGTTATGACAAGTGTTTTTAGATGATTCCATCAGTTAAAAGGCTGTCATCTCTACTTACAAAATTTTGGTTAGAAAAATGTTGTTTTGTAAATGATAAAACTGAGAAAGTGAATGGTTAATGAGTTTGTGACTGACTGCGCCGCCAACTGTCACAACCACACGCCCACTGACAACACCTTCAGCTCCACTAAGTAGATACATTATTAGTCACTGCTACATCATTAAAGATGACATTGTGTTCAGTAGCAAGAGTGCGTCTTTCGAACATTAATTAAATAGCTATTCGTAAACGTTTGGCGTCAACTACATAATTATTCTCATGATATCTCTTTCGGGGTGGGGACCACGCTTTTAAAAGGAAGCGGATTTACAATTAGCCAACTTTAATATATGCCCATTATGACAAGTGGCAAGCTCATCGAGATGTCTCTAGCGCACCAAACTCAATAAATATCATAAATAAATTAAATTAATTATTGTGTCCCAATCAGGAATCGAACCCGGTACCTCCGCGTCTAAATCCACGGACTTAACCGTTAGACCACATAGGCAGTCTCTTCAACTACATAATAATCTGGAATAAGGATATAGGGAAGTAGCTTTAAAGATGGTACAATTTGGCAAAGAGTTTATTCCGTTTTTTCTTCCGCACGGTTAATGGTTTGTCAACCGACTTTTTTTCCATTTTGCCTCTAGTGATGTACCCGGTAGTTCCAGGAGTGCTAACAGCATATTGTAACTCGTTATCATTAGTCTAAAGTGTCTTCTTTAACTCTATTGAAATATCGAGCCGCTGGAGCATGTCGGTGCAGTGCGACAGGTGTGAAGTTCGGACAGACCGCGCGCGCTCGGCCGTGAGCCCGCTGCTTCGCCTCACCGCGCGCCAGCTCCTAACAGCTCGCATCATCACTACAGCCCTCCTATTGCTGAGCTATTTATCAACTAAAAGAAGTGAGTCCGGGCTATCTGTAGAAAGCGAAAATTATTAACATAGGATTCAGTGTATATCCTTGAATTAGGAACATTTGTCAATGAACATTCCATAGCCCTATTCTGTTACTTAAGCGCAAACGTTATATAGTGGAATCCGTTAACTATATACATATGTATATATATCACGCCAATAAAGTTGATATTTGCACGGCCGCTGTTAAGGTCGAGCGCTTATAGAGTTTAGAATTGAATAATATTTTGTAATTATGACGCAATCTCTGACGTAAATATCGAAACCCACTAATAACGTTTGCGACAAGTAACAGCTGCTGATCTCTTAAAAAAATAAATACGATAACACTTGTTGCTTGTTGAATTAAAGAACATCCTTATTGACAACTGTTTTTACTTGATGAAATATTTATTTGGATTAAAATTTTGTTAATATGTATTGTATTATAATCCTCCTCCTCCTTAGTCGGTACCCCACTGATGGGGATCGTGACTCCGTCGCAGACGCAGCTCATCCACCAGCCGTCTCCAACGGTTTCGGTCCTCGGCGTAGTGGATGGCCTGGTGTACAGGGATGTTCAGGTGGTCAGTCACCTGACTGGACCATCGCTTGGGGCTTCTCCCTCTTGTTCTTTTACCGTCTACCTTGCCCGTGATTAGAAGTTTTTCTAGATTATCGTCTTCTCTTCTTGCAATGTGGCCAAAGTATTGCAGAATTCGGGCAAAGCAGACGGTAGAGAGTCCAGAGATGTTAGTACGTCGTGCGATCCAAGGAATTCTGAGCAAACGACGCCAGCACCACATCTCAAACGCATCAATCCTCGCTCTATCCGCGGCTTTTATGGTCCATGTCTCCGAACCGTACAGAAATATGGAGAAGACAATTGTTCTCACGATGTGAATTTTTGTCTTTCTGGATATGTTGCTGTCACCCCATATTCTGTTAAGTTGGGTCATCGCAGTTTTGGACATTCCAATTCGTCGACGAATTTCACCTTCGCAGACTCCCTTATTACTAACATTGTATTATAATAGATACCAATAAATTGACTACAAAAATGTATATTGTAAATGATTATCTATTTGCATGATCATGAACATCAACTGGAGAATAAGTTAATAAGAACATCAACTCGCGACGCGACGCGGCGACGTAGCCAGGCGGGTTGGCGGGAAACATATATTTGTTATTAATTAATTAACGTGATGTGTTTGTTTCTTCGGAAATTGAATCCATTGTAGTAGCTATTTTGGTTTCGCGATCAGTTATGTTTAGTTGCAAATCGCGACATCCGCATTTGATTGATATTTTTAAGTGTTTATTGACATTTGTATATTTTTCAGTTGACATTTTAGATATTATTGTAATCTTGTTTATTATTTATTTAATAAAATATTCAACGAAGCCCCGTTACAGCCAAAACTAGATGTAAATTATTATATTGGCCATTAAACCTCTTTCACACTATTATGGGAATTGCGCTGTTTCTTTCCATGTTGAAGGTGCGGATCTACAAGATGTTCATCCGTTCCCGACTTACTTATGCTGCGCCAGTATCACCTTCTGGCCAAAACCAACAGGGACAAGATCCAGAGTCAGCAGAACATTTCGCTCAGGGTGGTATCCAGAGCGCCGTGGTTCGTGCGAAATTCTGTAATTGCGAGAGATCTGGAGATGCCTACTATCGAGGCATTTGTTGTCGGCCTAGCTAAACAGATCCTACAAGCATCTTCAGGATATCGCTCCTACTTTCGCACGGCCCCCGAAGGGGAGGCCACTACCTAGGGAGGCGCTCTTGGAGAAGAACTAAAGTAGACAAATCTAGGAGACTAGATTCGTGAGCCACAAGGGCGGTGTTGTAGTAGGAACAGCGCCCAGCACCAAAGGTGCGTTGAATCACCGATGGGTAGTTAGCCGCCGAGATCCTGCCGGGGAAAACGGGAGTTTATCCCATCCCCAACCCAGGCCCATTGAACATCCGGGCCTGGATGACTCCGCTGTCTGTCTGTCTGTATCATCACTATTATAAACAAATAAATCAAATAATAATTAAAGTATTTAACGTAGGTACTAAGCTGCAGGTCTTCTGCCAACAGCTTACTCATTGGACCACTTTGCTGTTTATTCTTCTACTAGCAGGAGTAGAATCATTCAAAATAATGTAATGAATGATGTGTCACATTTGCCTGTAATAGGTTTACATTAATTGACTTACCACATTAACTGTCGTTCCCCACCTGAGTATCCCTGTATTGTAAGACTGCTCCAATAGTAACTCGAGTCGGTGACACTTGTCTCAGTTGTTAGGATCGAGTTACAGGCGGCTGATGGGCTGCTGTGTAGTATGCGTGTGTGTGTGCGTGTGTGATGCAGATCTCCTGAGAGTAACGACCTCTGAGGTGTCCGCACTTGGTCTGACAAAGGGACGACATCATTCACAGTGTCTTCTGTTACACTTGTATATTATATCAAGAAACAACAAAGATCGTGAGCTGGCACGGCCACTAATTACAGCCACTAATTTATATTTATTGACATACCTACATGTTATAGTTATAATACTATTTGTATATTTTTTTAGATTATAAGCTGACACAGCCACGAATGAAAAGCAAAAACGTGTTTTTGGCAATAATGATTTTAGATAAAAAATATAGTAGGTAGGTAGCTGCATTGTTGAGTTATTTTGTCTAAATAATTGTACAATATGACAAAAAAATATATGTATTGACAATATCCAAGTGCACGAACAGTGCTAACCCAAAAGAAATGAGTGTTACACTTCCGTAGAATGCAGGTCAGCATATTGTCAGTGAAACAACAAAATTAATTTCAACGTACACGTCGACTATCATACAGTAATTAATTCTGTACCAATTGGTCTAGCATTAATTGTTATACAAATTATTAAATCGTATTTTGTTGCACCAAGCAAGTTTTTCTAATAGCAATCTATCTATCTATATAGTAAATGATATCTTCAAAAAGGAAAGTTTCAACTCCAATAATGTTAATGTTGCGGTCATTTTAGTAGAGAAAATAAAACGGGTGGGTCTCGTAAACATGTATTACGTTTTATTTCCAACAGCTAATGACGTGTTTGAAAACATGTTGCCGTGTTAGTAATTAGTGCTCCTTGTGCAGCGAGAGAGCATGAGAACCCCGCTCAGAAGGCTCACTTTCCACTCATTCATGGAGAGTTCCAAGTTTTTTTTCCAACAATTTCTATTCAACATTTCTCTGCCAGAAGTGGTATTGCCGCGTGACGATGTGTGCCAAGAATGTGCCGAGTGACGATGTGTGCCAAGAATGTGCCGCGTCAGAGAAACATACTTTTATTGGAAATTATTATTACACATAATTATAGACCTGTTAATTATTGAAAGTGACATTTTGAAAGCCATAACATAACGTATGGACACGTTCCAAATATTCGGCGCCAAATCGGCAGACACAATATGAAACCGGTAACATGAAGCTAAGAACTTAAAGAATCCAAATAAGTGTCCCTTCGTTTGGTTTTGGTATCTTAGCAACATTGATCGCTCGCGCCATAGATCTAACTTCGAGTAGAGCGAACTAATAAAGTTTGCAAAACACATTAAAATGGTTTTACGCTTTTACATCCCTCTCGCTCGCACAATCAAATATTTTCCAACAATTTGTATGACTACAGTCAGTCAGAGAAATGTAGTCTATCTACTATTAGGGAATATACGGACATTGGAGACATTAGAAAGAAAGAAAGAAAGAATGTCATCAGAAGAAATGATCAGCAACGGGTTCAAGACTAAGCTTTACGCAGTGGAAGTTGGTGCGAGGGAAGATCCAGCAAATCCTTGCAGCCTATTGTCGGCCGCAAGCCCGAGAAACCATTCTTCTAATGTCTCTTTCCCACATGCGGTTGACCCGGCACTCGCACCCGGTCGATTAATCCATGAAATACTTAGAAATTTGTATTCTTCATGTATTTGTTTTAGAAAAATAAAGTACAATCGTTCAATCAAATCCAATGTCAAGAAAGTTCGTACACAAAATTTCTTAAAAGTACATTTGGACTTGAAAAATCTTTTAAAATATTAGATTGTTCGAGCGAGATGCAAAGTGTTATACCCTCTTAAGGTAATGCTAAAGAAATGAAATATTAAGAAGACCTACAATTCCTGTAATCGAACAAGTTATGGCCAAGTCCCAAAATTAATGCATTTAATGCTTCCTGCTTGTCATTTCCCTAATGAGTTAGCCGAAACAAACAGCAGGTTATAAGTTAGCATGTTCTCCATATAAGTTTATCTATCCATATAGAATACGAGTACTAAAGTTAACACGAGCGACATAACAGTCACGAGTTATCTACAGATCTGACGGCATTTTCTATAAAAGCACAATGCTAAGTGAAAACTGATAATTGATTTTAAATAACGAACTAAAAGCGATGATCTACGAGTAAGTACCTGCATTGCATTTATCTTATTTAAAACTAAGTACTCGTAACTGTTGGCGCTCACCTTTGCCTTTCTAGGCTAACTTCTTTGGGATGGTTAAGCAAGTGCATAGTTATACGATAGCCTCAGCCTGAGATATTACGATATAACGTAACATCATCTCTACAAGAAAACCTTTTCCCCGGCAGCTTTCTTATCGATAACCACCTAGATCTCACTTTTTGTATTGACGTTTGACACTTTGATGAAGATTTCTATTCTCATAATAAGGTACGAAATTAGAGTTACGTAATGTTATGTTTATGACTCCACATTTTTACTTAGCTGATAGCTAAACTATTGTCACTTTCAGAAGATATTCAGATTCACTTATTGTCTCTTTAAGAGGTTTATTCCACTGGTGATCACACAAGCTCCTTTGATCATTATCTCTCTTAGTGTTCAGTTACTTTTTTAAAAAAGCATAAAGATGTAAACACGTTTTGACATAGTATTTACGTTATAATTGTGTGTATATTATGTATGTTATTAATATATTATATAAGTATTTGTTTATATATACATATTTATTTATGAATAGTTGTTGTATATATATATATATATATTGTCGCCAACACATAGGCTGTTAGAAAATACGGCCTACGGCATTAATCTGGATTTTCTACAATACGAATTCAAGAAGGTGGAAAGATGTAGTTCGGAAATAAGGAGAGTTAAAGATGATAATATTGTTTAAATTTATAATTATGTTTGTATAACCTTTATTTAGTTATGTAATGTGCTAGATTTCTATTAGTTTAGTTATGTAATGTGCTAGATTTCTATTAGTTTAGTTTAGTAATATATTTTTGTAAGACGCCTTCTAAGGCATTGGCTATAATGTTTGGAGTATGTGATTTTATAATTAAATAAATACTTTTGTAAATAATGTGCAATAAGGAATTTACTTTATTTATTTCAAGAATCTTAAAGACAATTTTCTACCAAACCAGGGAAATCCATATGGACCATATATGGTCCATATGGATTTCCCTGGTTTGGTAGAAAATTGTCTATGTCATATGTGTGGGAGAGCATTTGACCAAAAAGGGTTAAGGACCTGCACCTTTACGTAAAACACAAATTGCGATATAAAAGTTGTAGTTAGTTAAAGTGATAGTCTAAGATGTAATTGGAAGTAATCGCAGGAAATCTATAAGTATGGAGTCCGTCACATGGAACAGACAGGACGCGGAACTGGTTCTCTCACACCACGCTCCTATATCTGATGGACCAACTTATACATATTATTGTATACACCGACAACGAATGTACTTACGACTCGTCTTATTGTAATCTACATGCAAAGTTTAAAGTTTTTATTTCTTGTGTGGTTCTGTTGTTCAAGTCAAATTTAAAATATCTTTATTCACTAAAACCTATTACAGGCATTTGTCGAAACTGACACGTCAATATTTAAATTAGTAAGAATGATTCTATTCCCGCTACTGGAAGACTAAGCAGTAAAGTAGTCCTAAGGGTAAGCTATTAGCAGAAGACCAGCAGCTTAGCTGATTTCAGTGACCTGTTAGCTCGCACTTATAAAATTAAACAAATACAATATTAAACAACAACGATCCTTACTAATATTATAAATGCGATAGTAACTCTGCCTGTCGTGTGTTACGCAATCACGCCTAAATTTAAATGAAATTCGGTACAGAGACAGTCTACAGCCTGAAATAGGCTACTTTATAATGTGAAAAAAGGGCTGTAAGAGGTTGAAATAGGGGATGAAAGTTTGTATGGAAATTACGTTATTTTTAAAGCTGAAAGCTTTTAATTTATTTTTTAGGCTTTTTTATTAGATTTAAATAAATACGACACTCAAAGTTTGTAAAAAATCTACCATATAAACGATAAAATCATTTATATGGTATTTACATCACACAGACGTGGAGGGGGATGTTGTCGAATACCTCTCAGTAGATAATGTTACAGACACTGAACAAGTCACATCATACCCTATAGTTTCTCAACTCTTTAGAATTATCAGGAGTGCCTTCCCATAAGATGAGGCTGAAAGTTGGTTTTCCAGTCCTATTATAAGGCTATGTAATGGTACACGGCTACAAGTTACACATCTGGGACACAACATTATAAAAGCTAGAATCGTGACTGGAATAGCAAAAGGGGAAAATATTTTAATTCCCCGTATTCCAATAACTCCGACTGATTTGCCATTTCAATCTAAAAGAGTGTCCCCAGAAAGCAGCATTTGCAATTACAATAAATAAAGCTCAAGGACAGACGCTTAAAGTTGCAGGAAAAGTTTTAGAAAAAAAAAACCTATAGTTAACTCTATGTGGCATGCCCGTGTTTCAAACCAGCAAAAATTAAAACGTCGTGTATAAATGTACTTAAATAAGCTATTTAGTAGTAAAATACTAATTAGATGTGTTTTATTTCGAAAAATAATTAACCTAAAAAAAATGCTGTCGAAAGTCATTATTCCACGCGGACGAAGTCGCAAGCACAGCTAGTATATATATATATATCTTTAACTTCAAATTTCATTAACTGGTGTCAGAAGAGGTGATAGAGATCTATTTTTACAATAGACTAATATAAGAAGATCTCAACTTTGTCACAGTTTAAACAACAAAAAAAAATTGACCTTCAAGACTGAACTATACCTGCCTAACATTACTTGAACCTATTGTCTTTAGTATCATAACTGATACAATGAAAACCAATTCAGGTGTTTCTTTCTGGTTTTGAGATATTCGCGTTGGTCTGAAAATTTGGCTCCTCTAAAGGAAGTAACACATTGCATAAGACTAGGTCATCTGTATTGACTCGCAAAGAAAGCCTCACGGCTGTTAACAGATTTCCATTCTGTTGTGTGCTGACCATTAGTCAGGTTTGCCTACAATACTCGTACGTGTTTGGTTGGTTATAGTCAGGAGCACTAAGACAATAACTCTAACTTTGTTGTAAGTATTCATTAAATAAAGACATTCAACAATAAGGAGGCATTATCGTCGGTAGAGGTTTGTTTATCGTCGGTAGAGGTTTGTTTATCGATGCACGATTCGCTTGGGTTAACATTTATTATTTAAATTAAATGTTTGTTTTGTTACAATCTTTGGATGGATCTTAATCTTTGGAACTGTCAAAGACAATAGATAACTGATTGCCGATACACAATAACTATACCATACCCCATAATAGGTTCACCCAATCATGGATTTTGATTATGCACTTGATTATTCCTTCTGAATCGTAATTATTTTGTAAAAAACCTAATTGTTAAAAATGATATATATATATATATATCATATTTTTCTGTAGAATGGTTTTAATGTGATTGATGTCTGTCTTAAGACAACGTAAATAGATTGAACGTGGTAGTTAATGAATGCGGAAATCTGAGCTCTGATAACAGATGAAGTAATGCATAAGTATTGACATTATCTCAATCATCAATTACATAAAACTGTATCTGTGATTCTGTCGACTAATTTTGTATCTCCTGCTATTTTTTAGTTTTAACTTGTCTTGCCTTTTCTGAATATGTTCGCTAAAATCAGTGAATATATCTGAGCTGTCAATAGTTGTCAATTACGGATAAACGTTGAGCTACAAAATCACCCTAATAATAAACAATTATATTTAAAAATAATAAATAACAGGTTCTCAGTTAGGAACAGACGATAAATCGTTTATAAAGTTTATTTAGTATTATTACTAGTTTGTGTCAGTTATATACCGCCTCCGTGGTCTAGTGGTAACAAAAGTTGCCGTGAACTCGGGAGGTCGTGGGTTCGATTCCCACCGGGGGCAAGTTGTACATTGTATAATTTGTCTCGGTCTGGGTGTTTATATGTATAATATGTATATATTTACAAAAAAAAAAGTATAATATGTAGTTTATCAACCATCTAGTTTCCGTAACACAAGCCTAGTAGCTTACCACTGAAACTAGATGGCGCTGTGTGAGCTGTCTGGAAATATTTATTTATTTATTTATTATTTATTTATATAATTGGTAACAGTTGTTATTGCTTTAATTGGCCCAGTGAGGGAAAACATAGCACGGGCTCCAGCTCACTCCCTAACCAGGAATAGGTACTAGTAATTAGGTACGTTACTAACAATACAAGTGATAACACAAGGATTGTCTCCTCTGAGGAATGTTAGCTCTATGGTCCTACCGGTAATACAATAAATATGAAGGGTTAAAAAGTAAAATAAATATTTTAATTAGCAGGTAGAGACCATCATCACTGGAATTACCTACAAGTTTCTGTAAATTTAAATTATTTTAACTCCACCAAGTAAATAAGGGTTAAATATCTTTGAAATAAGAAGGTAAGTTAACCCTATTCACAAGCGAATTTTTTGGAATACATAAATAGTTATTGTTATAAAGTGTGCAACACATTCTCAACATAATTTAATTGGAGACAAACAAAGAGTAGGTAACAAAGATCAATTAGAACTATATAGAAGTTGATTCGCGTATTGTCTACATACCTACCTCGCTGTGTGTTCCGGTAACCGAACATCAGAACTTCACACAACTTGCCAATATGTCCATAACCACACCATAATCACGCTTATTGGGAGCACTGCACGAAATACTGGAGTCACGGTCTGGCTGGCACCAAACACCGTTAAAGTAGTTCGCGGCGGGGAGCGACACGACCTCGCTCTGCGCCGGCCTAGAGGGAACTGAACTGGTCCCGCGCAGAAGAAAGTAACAAGCCACAGCCACATTCCACCATACACGTACTCAACTCCAGCACAACATTATACATTGGGTATTCGACAATGTGATGGCCCTAGGTGCCACTCTGTTCTCAAGAACTCTATAACGTCCTTTCTCCTTTACTTCCTGGTCGGGGCACAATCATTTGTTTGTATTATTTCTCAAGTTTGGTACCTACTACACTAGAGACATCGACGAGCTTGCCACCTACCATGATTCGCCTATATAAAGTGTTGTTTCGAACCACCCCGAAAGGGATATGGTCTAAACGTGATGATGATACTGAGCTCTATAACCTCATCTCTTTCGCATTCCGCAACTGAACCTCACCTACCTACCATAACACTGGAGGAACAGCATTTACAAGCTGAACCATAACACTGGAGGAACAGAAATATCTGGAGAATTGGGCCTACATTCCTGGACCCGATTCTCGCGCCTTCGACATGTATGTCCGCTCGATTTGCTCGAATAAAACTGACAGTTTTCTATGGAGATCTGTTAATTTTCATTCGAATATTTCTAACCGACACGCAAGTCGAAAGCGCCAGAATTAGGCCCCTGGCCAGACGGGTTGTCGAGGAACTAATTTTAGTTTTTAAAGGCAATTAATTAATGACATATAAGTTGGTATTAGTGGAACCGGGACCGATAGCTTAACGTGCTCCCCTCCTCACGGGAACGGTTATGTTGTAAATCTATGACAAATGTTCGTAAGAAAAGTGTATTTCTCTTTCAGCAATGAATTAGCTACCCGTACAATAATATAATCTATTTGACATTATCATCGTGTCAAAATACAGGCCAATAGACATTCGCTTCTGCAGATGAAACTCCCAAATCTATATTTCTATTCACAAGTTGGTAATCATTAGTGTATCCGTCCTTCTCATGGAAAGTGTAGTTGTCATTCCCACAACTCTACCATCACCACAGACAGCTATTTTGAATTGCAGCCCGCAAGTATTATATTGTGCTCCCTCCGTGGTCTAGCGGTTAAGTCCGTGGATTTAGACTCGGAGGTACCGGGTTCGATTCCTGGTCGGGACACAAAAATATTAATTAATGTACATAAATACATTTAATTAATATCTAATTTATTTGTGATAGTTCTCGAGTTTGGTACGCTGGATACATCGACGAGCTTGCCACTTGTCATGATTGGCCTATAGTAAAGTTGGCTAGATGTGAATCCGCTTATTTATAAGCGTGGTTTCTGACCACCCTGAAAGGGAAACGGTCGTAATGATACTTTTACTTCTAAGTATTATAATACTAAAGTTGGCCACTGACCTGATTATTGTACGTAACGTAATATTACCAACAGGTGAATATTCGACTATATGAATTAACTCATTTCGTCTGCTACGTTCAAATACAGGTCAGTCGCCAGCTTAACTTGAATGTCATGAGGTAAATAAGATGCAGTGGTTTAGTGAACATAATTTATTCGATAGCACAACAATGCTAGACTACCTGCTCTGCGATCACTCCATCCTCGAAGATATGATGTATTCGCTCCGTAAAATATCACCCAAAAGTCCAGTCCTACCCGCTCTACCTCGCTCTACATCTGGCCTCCTCAGTACTATGCTATGTACAATATAAATCTATATAACATCGAGTCCAACAATAATATTCTAAAATACATTCAGCTCAACAACAATAACTCTAATAAAATTAGGCATTTATAATTGTCTCTTTTAAGAGCAGCATCTCTCAGATACATACTATATCGCCCTGTATCGGTGCACACATACACAACATACACTATCGGTGTGCACACACACATCCACACAGTCGTCACCACAGAGCCAACAAGCTTCATTTAACATCGACATAGAGTCCCTACCTGCTGGGCCTCCCAGGGCAGTAACTATAACATTTACAATACTGGAAGGGAACTCAAATTATCCAAACAAATACTAAATAAAACATTTGTTTAGCATCTGAGCTTCAAATGACATTTTAAAATCTTACATGTTTACAATTTACTAAAAATACAAGTCCAAAGGGATTATATAAATTTCAAATTTTAAAAAACATTTTATTACGGATCACCTAAAATATTTAAGTATAAAATAATACTGATCAATCAGTCATCAAAATTTATATAAAAAACAATATAATACAAAGGGTAAAATAGATTATTAAATAATTCTAATATTTATATCAACAATTGAATATTTAATTAATCTAACAATCACAGCTAGAATTCTAACAACAGTTTATATGGCTCTATAAGTTTCTAGGAAGATGTCAATACATTACTAAATCCGTAATTATAATTCCACGATCTACTCTTGGATCTAGTCTCTAACACGAATATCAAGGAAGGAACAACATCTAGATTACTTAACGGATGACGCTCTACAACATGGACACCACTTCCACATGACAAACTTATCAAAACTGTGTTTCCAGTCATTTATTGTGCATAGAAAAAATAAATAAAAATTAATAAATAAAGCCACGTATTCATGGTAAACTTGTTGCTGAGTTGCTGGCAACGTGGTGCAGAGTTGGTGGCAACGTGGTGCAGAGTTGGTGGCAACGTGGTGCAGAGTTGGTGACTGCATGGTGATGTGTTCTCGCTGAGCGAATGAGCAAGTCTCAGTTTATAATTTATTAGTTAATTGATTTTTTTTCATAGTGACCATCGAAATTAATAAATTGATTAATTATAAAGGATGCCCAAAATGAAGAACAATGAGAATTTAGAAATTTGCCGCTTATTCTTGTTCGCTGAGAAGCCGTCGCAGCGCTAGGCTGTTAAAACTGGCACATTCTTCTATGGAGATACACCTTGGTATTGTGTTGGTCGAGTTTAGTAACTCGTACTGCTGACGTGTGTGGACGTGTTCGCAACCAGGTTATAGTTGCAGTAGTGTTGACCTCGGGTATTTGTTTTTCATTTGGTTATTGACGGACTAAACATTTCCACAAGATGTTCAAAATCACTTTTCGCCATTCTTGTAAAGTTAACAAATGATCCACCTGTCATTCTGAGATAAGCTCTTCAAAAAGAAAATAAAATCTCTTTGCATAAGATAGTTACGCACCCACCACCTGTGACCACCTATACCTACGCTAGATACAGAGAACAATACAACAAGTGGAGAACAAATATTAATTTAAATAAAGTTTCCATCAAGTTTGTGGCTCAGCAACAATGTTGATCAAATGTTGCTCAACAAAACTTTACCATAAATACGTAGCTTAAACTGCACAAGCTCATAGGATGTTACAAATGTCTTATGCACAGATATATCTGTGGTCTTATGACTTCTGAGTGACAGCGTTTAAAACGTATGGGGTGCACCGTGACGCGTACTAATGGCTCGTGACGGCCGATGCGAGTGTGAGTTTCTAGAATAACTAGTAATATAGTTGCTTTCCAATGAGATATAGATATATTTTTGATAGCAATTAATTACCAACAATAATATAAAAACCACGTTTCTCCAAATATTTAGCTAATTTATTTGATAAATGTAATTGGGCTTAGGTTTTGTCACTAGGGTTCGATTCCTGCAGTTTCCTCATGATGACACTATTAGCGAGTGCGACTAAAAAAATAGCTTTGTCCATATTTCGTTAGGCAACGGTAATAACAGTTCCCTTTTCTAAGACTATCATTCAGATAGAATGGTTTCAATGTATGTGGACAAAGTTTAGTGACTTCAAAAATACTATTTAAGTAGGTTTGTGATATTTGATTTCGTTGCACCTGTAATGTAATCTTCACGTTCGTTATGTTAGGCCTCACCTTTCATTCCCAAAACTTTTAAGGATTTTGATATATTTGTAATATATTTAATCAGAAATCCTATCTACTAAATTCAAATTGGAGCGTCGTATATTTCAACTTAAATTACCAAAATGCATTTTAAGGAACTATCTATATAAAATATATTATTTAATAAATATAGTTGCACTTGGTAAGTAAAGAATAATTATTTGTACATATCTCTTGGGCCAAAAAATAGGGGCTCAATATTTCTATAGGATTATATTGTTTGACATTGACCTTCACTATCACACTATCAGTTAGTACCCTGCTTGTACAATGTCTCGTTACATATGTAAGGTGCCTCGATGATATTGGTTCGAGTTCATCCAATATATTTTAATTACAAATTGACTGATAAAGTTTTGATGTTTGACCCCTAAAGGTTTATAAAAATATTGTACTTTATTGTTAGCACTTAGCACCATCCAAAATTATAAACATCAATAAGCTTCCTTCTGCATTTCATTAGTTTCGTATCGGAATACCTGTGAGGTATCTTCAATTCCATTTTGTGACAGATAATACAAACAATAATATGATGAAATGATTTTAGTCACACTGAAAGCTGAACAAACGGATAACGCTTATATTTAATTGTAAAGTAAAACAACTTATTATCACTTTAGTTTGAGCAACAACACATTATTTTAAGTTCTTTTGGCTATTTATTACCTATTTTGGCACTTATTTATCTTTATTTAATTCAGCTTTATTAGTGAATTTAGCTGGAGGTTGTGTCGTATTTCCCTTGGGAGTCTTGGGTATGTTGTTAGCACTAGTGCTGGCGACGACTGCAGCGGTTGAGTTACCTTTAGCAGGCTCTTTGGTAATCATTTTATCGTCTTTGGTTAGTATAACTTCAACTGAAGACTTTAAGGATTTATCTAACTTTTCCTCTGTTTTTCCTTGACGGATTAATTTAGATTTTTCAGGTTTATTAGTGAGTCCTGAAGCATCAATATTGGATTTATTTTTTAAAGTATTTTGTATATTTGTTACTTCAGACAATAACTTACTATCGACATTTGATACGATCTTATTTAGAACTGCTTGTGGTGTCGATGTATTGATATTTCCGTTTGGTGATTGACAAACGGTAGCTTTCGGGGGTTCTTTCTTATTGGTGATCTGGTCTTTGATCACTTTTCCTTTTACAACATTCTCATGGATTTTTGTCTGTATCGGCTTATGATCTGCACTTGTATTGTTTGTAACTTCTTTATTTGAAGCACTTGTTGTATTTATGATGTGACTTTTGTGTTTGCCTTGAACTGTTTCCTTAGATTTGCTTGCTGTAGAGTTATCAAGTGTTTTTACCGTATCAGGCTGAGACGATTTACTTTTAAGGTTTATAGTTGTCGGTTTAACGGAAGTTTTACTATCGCTTTTTGTTAAATTAGTCATCATGATGGGAGGAATTTTGTTGACAGAAGATTTTGTTGCTTGTGGTTTATTTCGTGTCGTGTTTGCTGTGACAGGTTTAGGTAATGTTTCTGTAAAAGGTTTACAAACAGTTGTGCTGATAGGAACTGGTTTACAAACAGTTGTGCTGATAGGAACTGGTTTCCAAACAGTTGTGCTGATAGGAACTGATTTTTCTATTACTTTTTTTATCGCATCGGTATTTTGTAGTATCTTGGAATCATTTTTTGCCAATGACGTCTGTAGATTAATTAGATCAGGTTTACCAGTTGGAGGTACCACTATCGGCTTTATTTCGTTTACCTTCTGCAATTTTATCTCTGTTGTAGATAATATAGGTAACGCATTGAAGAGTTTAGGAGTGTTGGTGGTTCCTTTGGCATCTTCATGTATCTTTGCTGTCGTAAATATTAAGGGACTGCTGCTGTAATACGGCGGTGTAAATTGATCTTCCTTGATTTCTACGTTATAGTTAGCACTAGAAATATTCGATAGTACATTTCTATCACAATTTATTGAGAATGATATATTTTGGGAGTCTTTACAAGCACTTGTTTCTGCAGACTTACTGCTAGCTTCGACACTGATCTGTATTATTTGATCATTTTTAGCGACATTAGTAATTAGTTTAGTATTATCATTGGTCTTACTTGTGTTTATATTGTAGAGCTTAGATTCCTCGACTGATTCTTGTCGAGTCTTTAACTTGGGTGCACCTGTTCCGTTCTTGGTCACATCATTGTTATCCTTTTCTAGCAACGGCACGGCGACCGTATCATCAGAGTCAATGCTTAAATTCTGGACTTTCCGTTTTATGGAATTTCTCGTAGTCTTTAAGATACCTGGCTTTCTGATTTCATTATCTATACTGCTCGTTATCGAAGTACAGTCTGCAGCATCTTGCGATGTCTGAAACAATAAAAAAGTCGAAAGGTTTAAGTTTAATCAAATATAAGCTAAGATTAAGGATTAAAAAGAATAGGAGATGTACCTTCCTGTTGACCCTGAGTGGATGTCAAGCGCCCCTCTCTCGGAGCACGGGGCGGCCCAGGAGGAGCACGGCGGGCGGGGCGGGGGTCGGGACGGGGGCCGGGGACCCAGACGGACCCCACTCCTCCGTGGGTCGAGCCAGGACACGAGCTTTCTGGATTAATAACCACTTGATCATGAGCGAGCAACCCAACACAACTCGATATAATTATATTCTTTAGTTCTGTAGTAATATAGGTAACTTCTTATTGACCCTTCTATGTTGTACGGGAAAATACCAACTGGCTGGCGGAGACAGTTTAGAGAGAGGAAAAGAAAGGTTACTCACGTGCTTCGCTGTCACCTCTCTAAAGCCTCTAGATCGACTCCGGCACATACGTGGACTGCATTCTTTCACCAAACGGTTTGATTGTTTTTATTAACAAACCACTTTTACGAAAGTTCATATAATCTTGGGTTTGAGCTGGCCAGACTGACCAGCGGTCGTGGACGTCCTGATGATGATCACCGGCGGGAGAGGTGGACACGAAGCAGTCTGATAGCAGTACGATGAACTGACCTGACTACACCATACGCGAGGGCTGATCGATCTCGACGTATTGCCTCTAGAGGGCTTAAACCTTAGGGTTCGTTCCGAAGATGGCGCCAAGTAAAGAAATCGATGGATAGATAGGAAACAAGATTTCATCAGCCAGTAGATAATTGCTTATTGCCTATCGATAAATATAAATTAAAACTAAACCAAAGTACCGATGATGTGATATAGGGCGTCCATTCCATTGGTAAGTCAGGAACTCGCGTAATGGAGTTCCGTGCTTTCAGTTCTTTTCTGTATAGGAGAGGACGCAGTACCTCCATGATAGTGAGGTCATCAGGTCCGCTGCAGATCTGCTCCACAGCCATGAGCAGCACCACCACGACCGGCAGCACTCCGAGAGCCCAGCCCGCCGCGTCCGCCCACAGAGGGTACACGTAGTGACCGTACGAAGCCGGCTTGTACTCGATCCAGTTGAACACCAAGATAAACTGAGGGAATAAAATCGACGTGTACTAGATTCTCACTCTATTCGTGTTCAGAGTTCGAAGTTGTAATAACGCAACCTGTCCACTCCAACGAAGTAAATAATAGCTAAGCCGTTGAAACCAATTAATGTACAACTTTAGTGGATAGATGGATTCGCGGAGTGAAAATGTCTCCCATACGTACTCGTAAATCGTGACATACGAGTACATTATATATGTGTTATTATTATTTGTGTGTGTGTTATAGTAGAAGAACCACCTTTACTGATCATCCACATATTTTCACTTTCATATAACAGAAAAATAGCAAAAAATATAAAATGCAAATCTTGTTTTGTTAGGTTGTTTTGTAAATCTATATTGTACCTAAATGACAATTTCAGATTCGACTGAACGAACTTGAATTAAATATGAGATGGCTTTAGTTGTGTCTACACGAGTCGGTACCACTAGTGCTGCAGGAGTGATGACCCTCCACATGGCGCTCCAGAAGAAGACCCAGCAGCGGCTCTGGCGACCGATCATGTGCTGGATGTCTCTGCAGAAGTTCTCGGCTCCATAGATCCAGGCGATGAGAACGCATTCTCCGATGGCTATGATGAGCACCGACCAATTCGCCGCGTACTTGTCCATCAGTTGCAGCCAGTACATTCCGCTCTGAAATATTCAACATAAATTAACACCCGTATTCCAAGAAGAAAAAATATTTCCGGTAAGATAAGTATTGAAGATTGCGTTCCCGTATTTAAAATATTTATATTGTTAGAATGACTACACACTCCACGCTACACACTCCACTCTCCAGCACTATTCAATCTGTTAAATCCATAATTCTTTCATATTATAAATCTTCATTTGTCAAAAAATATTAATATTTTTGGGACGAAATCTGAGTTCGACAATTTGTTTTGTTTAAAAAGTATTATTTAACTTAAATAAGAAATTTTACTAATTTTTAATAATAAAATAAGAACTACAAGCTTCATAGATATTATCCGCAAATACCATAAACACACTTGTAGGAGCAAGGAGGTTTCAAGGTACGTCGCAATGTCGCTTGAGTTTGACAAATTCAAAATCATATATTTCTTTATAACAATAAGTATTTTATAGGATGGTACAATGGTTATAAATTGGGTACACTATGTTTAGCCCATGGGCGTATAAATATTAAATAATGAAGTATAGTAGACATGTAAACATTAGTGGAGAGATACAGGCTGATGATGATGAGACATGTAAACTAAAGAAAGGTATAATAATTTAATTTAATTGAAATGACAAATAGGATTAATTAATTAATGTCAAGGTAAGAAATTAATGTTGTTCATTCAATCTTCTAAAAAATATTGCACAGAGTAGTAGCATTTGTCAATTAGCATTTTCGTCAGTGTTTTTTTAAATCGTCAAAGTCAAAGTCAAAATATCTTTATTCACGTAAACCTATTACAGGCATTTATGAAACGTCATTAATTTAATTATTTTGAATGATTCTACTCCTGCTAGTAGAAGACTAAGCAGCAAAGTGGTCCAATAAGTAAGCTGTTAGCAGAAGACCAGCAGCTTAGCAAATTCCAGTGACCTGTTAATGTTTAATCTGACTGAGAAAGGAATCTGCAAGGAAAACTCAGCTATATCAGATTTACAAAATAAAAACATATACAGAACTGCACCACAACGATCAATTATTAACCTTTTAAATTTAGTTAACAGTACCTATGAAAATACAATACCTGGTACAGCAGTAACCCACCTGGCAAGTCAGAATTTAGGTAGACTACATGCCTATGTGCAACCCGAAAGTCGACAAAACGCAAAAACCTCTGTTAATTTAAGAACAATAAATTGAACGTGTTCGGCAGAGGTCCCAGGCCCCCACAGCAGCACCCGATCACGGACATAACGCATGTGCCAGCCATCCCCCGCTCAACCAGGCCCTTAGGGTGCGGACCGGGACCCGACACACGTGCCACCACTGCAATGACCTTCTAAGGAAGGGGCGACCACCGGACACGCCACACCATGAGAACCTGATCACTAAGAATGACCTTCGAGACACACACAAGCATAAACATAACAATTACTTCCTAAGTACCCAAATGTTGCCATGCAATTCCGTTAACAAACTTATATATTAGTTAATAAAATAATAAATACATAATAGTAACTAAATGTTACATAAAAAATAATTATATTATAATAATAAGGTAATAAAAAAAATATTACTGTATCACAATAAACAGTATTTACTAATTAGTCAATAATGTATTAGTAACTAATTGTTACATTCAAAATATTTCTACATAATAACTGTAAAGTTAATCAAAAATAAAAATAGATTATTAAAAAAGAACCTAATGTGCTATTAACTAATTCTCTAATCTTTGCAGAGCGGCAATATTCCACACATCTTTGTCATTAATAAAATCATTAATTTTATAATATGCTTTTGCAATTAGAATTTTCTTAATACTACTTTTAAATTTAGTTTCTCCTAATTCTGTTACAGGTTTTGGTAATTTATTATATAGTCTAATACTATTAATCACAAAACTTTTATTTGTTTTTTGAAGCCTAAATTTAGGAATATAAAGCTTGTCAGCATTTCTTAATTTGCGAGACTGCATGTCTCCATTTTTTTTTAAATAACTTTAAATTATTCCTTACATATAGAATATTTTCAAATATATATTGTGAAGGCAATGTCATTATATCAATGTCAGGAAATATGCTTCTGAGCGAGTCTCGATATTTCAGGCCATAAATTGCTCGAATGGCTCTTTTCTGGAGAATAAAAATAGAGTCTAAATCTGCCGCTGAGCCCCACATTATGAGACCATAAGTCATAATGCTGTGGAAGTAGGCGAAGTATACTAGTCTTGCTGTTGCCACATCAGTCAGCTGCCTAATCTTTCTGACAGCATATGCAGCTGAGCTCAACCTATTGGATAAGGTATTAATGTGAGCTCCCCACTGCAGTTTGGGATCAACTGTGATGCCCAAGAATACAGTGGATTCAACAAATTCAAGAGCAGAACCGCCCAACATCACACTGCAGTCGATTTTTGGCACGTTAGGTAATGAAAACTTAAGGCATTTTGTCTTATTAGAATTCAAAACCAAATTATTAGCCGTAAACCATTCCGAGACCATCGCCAAAGTACGATTTACTGTCAACAACATATTATCTTTCCTATTAACTTTAAATAGAAGAGAAGTGTCGTCAGCAAACAAAACTATTTCCGCATTTTCTTATACCATGTGGGGCAGGTCATTGATATATGCTAGGAAAAGGAATGGACCTAGTATTGAGCCCTGCGGGACACCCATTCTAACAAGAGACCCTTTCGAGACACTGCCATTATTATTAACACATTGTGTTCTATTACACAAGTAGGACTGTACTAGATTAGAAGCTTGTCCACGAACACCGTAATAATCTAATTTACCAAGCAGTGTTTGATGATCTACACAATCGAATGCCTTTGACAGGTCACAGAATACCCCAATAAGATCCTCAGAGTTTTCCCAGGCATCAAATATTTCTCCAATCAATTTAGTACCAGCATTAGTTGTGTTTCTTCCTTTTGTAAACCCAAATTGTTGATTATGCAATATTTTATTTTCATTAAAGTGTTTTAGTAACTGGGATAGTATAATTTTTTCGAAAATTTTACTCAAAGCTGGTAATACGGACACCGGTCGATAATTGCTAGGATCCGTCTTACAACCAGATTTAAATATTGGCGCTATCTTGCTATGTTTCATAAGGTCTGGGAAAATGCCCTTATCAACACAACCATTAAATATATCAGCTAGGATGGGTGCAATAGTATGAATTATTGAGTCTATTGCTTTAACAGATAAGCCCCACAAGTCTTCAGTCTTTTTATTTTTTAACATTTTAAAGTTCTTAATTATATCCTCAAATGAGACATGCTTAAAATAAAAATCTGGAATATTTGGTCTATTGAAATACTGATTTAAAATATTAATAGAAGTACCAGTTGATGATTTAATACAATTTGTAATTTCTAAAGGAATATTAGTAAAAAAATATTCGAGTATGTTGGCAACTTTATTTTTCTCAGTTACCATTATACCATTTTGCCTAATTGCTAGATCACTTTGATTATGCCCGTTTTTACCTGTTTCAGTATTTATTACATTCCATACACATTTAGATTTATTTTCTGACTGTTTAATTTTTAAGCCAAGATAATTAGCTTTGGCTGATGAACAAACCTTTTTGAAAATTTTTGAATAGCTTCTAACATATTCATGGAATTTTGGATCAGATGTAAAAGACCTCCGATCATATAAATCGTATAAATTGTTCCTACTTTTTCTAATGCCTTTTGTGGCCCAGGTTGCAAAACTTATTGTATTATTTATTTGCTTCGATTTTATTCTACATACTTTGTTAAATTCTTCAGTTATTATTTTATGTAGATGTGAATAAGTTGATTCTGGATCATTTATATTATATCTGAAGCTACTTATATTATTGGAAACCTTATTCTTCTTATTCTTATTATCGTTGTATAGGTAGTAACTTAATGTCATCATTTATTTTATTGTAGATTTTTGGAGCCATACAGAATACACTTTTTTGCATGAGTGTTGTTTTTATACCGCACTCTACGGTTGCGATTTTGATCAACAATTTGGAATAGTTCCCCATTGTTTTTGACAAAGTTACCTATTTCCAGTATATACAAACATGGTACTGTGAGTATATGTAAGCTTTTAAAATAAGGTCTACAGCTATCAGTCGACTTAAGGTTGCATAAAGCACGTATGCACCTTTTTTGTATTTTAAATATAGCTTCTTTATTAGTGGAATTCCCCCAGTATATTACTCCATATCGCAAAATAGATGCTATGTGGCCATGATATGCCATCATAGCTGTATACAGTTATATTTGTTACGGTCAACAACTACCTCTTCCGCTTTTTCGACATTCTTTATGATTTCATACATGCCCTTATGAAAAACATTGGCTAACTGGAGTCGCACCTAATTTTAATTATATTTTCAATTGTATGATGTGAGGTGGCTCAGTGAAAACGAGTGCTGCAGCCGGAATGTTGCTGCCGATGCTGACCCGAGTGCCTGTTTGTCGCAGCAGTTCACTCAATTATTTTAAACATTTATCATGTCTATTTTAGTGATATTGTTCACCTTTGTATACTCTTTACGATTATTATCATTAATCTTTACTGCATCTTCTGCGAGTTTTTTATTAATTTGGTCGTGAGTCTTGTTCTCAATGAAATAACTTGTTCAAAACGGAAACCAAACAGACATTAAAATCTTTTTTATTTCTAAAGTGAATATTGAAGTTAGTAAGATTTATTCTTCATTCTACATCTATATTAGTTATAATTACCCCTCGGATGACTTACGTTAGTGGTGAAAATGAGCCCTCCAGCATATCCGAAGAGCGCCACAGTGAGAACCACCCACACCTTCCTTTGTCTGAAGTTTGGGAACCGATCCAGGATCGCCGTGGTTACCGTCTCCATCAGGGCAAACTGTGTATGTTAACATATTGTTGATTAAATCATTTTAGTAAAATCTGAGTTTAAATTATACAAAGCTCTCGTATTGCGCTGTGACTTGAAACGGTTTCTCACTGGTATTCACAAACTGTTCAGGCAGTTATTCCTGGACATTGAAACGATTTCATTACTGACCAAAGAATAGTACAAAATAATTTACTGTAGGATTTCTTTCTCTGGTTCCCAGTTCAAAGAAAATGAACAGAACAAGTAAAGTGAGTTAAATATTGACAATTTGATGGGGACCCCTCGCAAGGCGCCTGGCCAAGGAGTTGTCCAAGCAGCTGACGAAAAGGTCTGGATGTCTCCTGTCCCTGTCGGAAGGCTGGTAATTATTTCTGCCAAAGTATTAGACTCGTTATACAAATGGGAAATGTTGCCGGTCTGCTTGGGACAGTCTCTAGAGGACATTTTTATTAATAATTTATTTGTGATATTTCTTGAGTTTGGTACCCTAGGAGACATCGACGAGCGTGCCACTTGTCTGGATTGGCTTATAGTAAAGTTGCCTTAATGTGAATCCACTTTATTACAAGCGTGGTTTCTAACCACCCCGGAAGGGAGACAGTCGTGATGACGATGTTACTTAGTATCTGACCACCCCGGAAGGGAGACAGTCGTGATGACGATGTTACTTAGTATCTGACCACCCCGGAAGGGAGACAGTCGTGATGACGATGTTACTTAGTATCTGACCACCCCGGAAGGGAGACAGTCGTGATGACGATGTTACTTAGTATCTGACCACCCCGGAAGGTATCAGGTTTAAGGTTAGTTAAGCGTCAGGGTTCCTATAGTTCAGGATCAGTTACCTGAGAGTCGAGTCCGAGAGTGAGCAGCATGACGAAGAAGAGGATGGACCAGAGCGGCGCGGCCGGCAGACGGGTCACCACCTCGGGGTACACGATGAAGGCCAGCCCCGCGCCCTGCACCACACACACACACCATAACACACCAAACAATGTACGACAAACTCGAAAACGAAACAAACTGTTACCTAAACGTGCTGATGACGGCTGACCTGACAAATTCCCTGCTTACCAAGAGAGGTTCTAAACATACGATGTTCTATATCTTCAGAATATCGCTCCAATTTTTGCATTGCCCACGAAGAGGAGACATTTAAAAATTATTAGCATCTGTATCATATTAAAGATATTACAGTATCTTTGTTCTTTCCTTAATTATTTATTTCTATTTTGTTGTCTCTCAATGTTATTAATCTCTTATTGTTATTAATTTAATATCCACATGTTCAAATTAGTCATTTGCTGGCAAGCCTTACGAGTGGTACCTTACTAAGTGCCGCCAGTGCCAATTCTGTTAATCTGTAATATTGTTTGTGTATGATGACTGTTTGTTGCTTAAATAAATGAAAATAATAGTAAATTAAAAAATAAGTAATTATAGACGAATCTAGTATTTTGGATTCGGAGATCTCCTGAACCACCCCGCTTTGAGGATCAATCTCTTTCTTTTGTTGTGGTAGATGTCTATAAAGGTGTAGTGATCAGTACCTGGTCGACGACCTTGTCCACCTCCACGTCGAGTTCGTGCGCCAGGAACCCGATGACGGAGAAGATGACGAGACCCGCGAAGAACGAGGTCGCGATGTTCGACACCGCCACGATCAGAGAATCGCTACAAACCAACCAAACCATTGCAACTCATCAATATCATCTGTTATTCTTTTGAGCTATCCCTAATAGCTGCCTCCGTGGTCTAGCGGTTAAGTCCGTGGAATAAGACTCGGAGGTACCGGGTTCGATTCCTGGTCGGGACACAATAATAATACTAATTTAAATAATATTTAATTTATTTGTGATATTTCTCTCCTTTGGTACGCTGGAGACATCGACGAGCTTGCCACTTGTCATGATTGGCCGGCAGTAAAGTTGGCTAAATGTGAATCCGTTTATTTATAAGCTATTAATTATAATGGTTTCTGACCACCCCGGAAGGGAAACGGTCGTGATGATACTTTTGATTCCTAAGGAATACACATATCCAAGAATAACTATTCAAAAATAATTAACTGCTGAACGCAGTTTTAGATTTAGCTCTCCATTTCGACTATGGCAACTCTTCATTACATTTCATAATCAGACTATATCTTTTCATTGCTGAATATAGACGTCGCTATTTCACACGATCTCCTGCCACCGTCATCCATCGCGCATCAGCGACTTTTCTCTCGTGTTCTGTCCAGCCGGCGAGTGATCGTCCCACTTTGCGTCTTCCACTCCACTTCCACTCAGAAAAGTCTTGCGTCTTAATATATCGTCGGAGGCCTTAGCATGGTTCTCACAATATCTCCATAGTCGCCAGCAGCAGGTTCGTGTTGATCAGGTGTCATCGGAGTGGTGCGAGTTGGACATGGGCGTCCCTCAATTGGTATTCTCTCCCCTTTGTTGTTTTCATTGTTCATTGACACCATCACTACTTCATTGTGAGTATCACCTGTATGCAGACGATTTGCAGCTATGAGCAGTCAGATATCAACACGGTTAATAGTACAATAGCTTGGCTTAATTCAGATCTCAGTAGTATACACTCATGGTCGAAACGATTTGGGGTCGTTGTCAATCCGAGCAAGTTTCAGTCAATCATCACGGCTGTTAAGCGAAATAGACGTTAACTCATCTACTGTTTACGTAAATACGATCACATCTGAATATCGTGCGAAGTTGAAGTGGCTACCTATTCGTTGTCGCAAAAATCTCAGAGTTCTTTGTCTGATTTTTTCGGTTTTAAACGAGCCTGCGACACCGCGATTCCTCCTTTGTCCTTAATTTTGCCTATCTCTCATCTTTCCACGATAAATTTCTTCGCTCCTCTCACAACTCACTTATTTCAGTCCCCTCTCATCAATCATCTCCCTGTAAACATAAGACAAGCAACTACCAGTCGTTGTGGCCGCACAGTTATAGAATCATCTCCCTGTAAACATAAGACAAGCAACTACCAGTTTTAAAAATTGTTTAAAAAACTCGTATATCTACACTATCTCAAAAGCTCCTCACAATGTTAGTAAGTGTATATATGTATGTATGTTAATGTATAGTATTATGTATCTAATACATATTTAGTGTATATAACACGATAATATGTATGTTTATGTATAGTATTATGTATCTAATACATATTTAGTATATATAACACGATAATATGTATGATTATGCTGTTAATTTTCTTCCAAATGTTTAAATATTTCTTTTATTATAATAGTTCAAATTTGTCCCCAAGGTCAAGGTCAAGGTCAGAGAATGTCTACGGGCATTATGTGCGCCTTTGTATTTGGTGCAATAAAGTCTTAAATAAATAAAAACTCGTTTACTCCATCATCGTTCATCCGTTCTGCGACAGACGTGTCCGGCCCATTGTAACTTTATCTTGTTAATTTTGAAAGGTATGTTTACTTTGATTCTTTGACGGATACTTCTACTTCCATAGCTCGCTGAGCGACCTTAAACTCGTGGACCAGACCCACTGTCAGTGTCCACGTCTCTGCTCCATGCGACATTACTGGAAGAACACACTGGTTTAAAACTGGAAGATGTGACGTAACTCTTATCTTCTGTTATTTGAGGAAAAAAAATGTTGATATATGACAAGTAGTATGATTGTTGACAAGCTAAATAAATGTATGTAGGTCTTACATATAACAGTTGTTGGTGAACTTGTTGTAAGAAGACAGAGTGATGAGTCCTCCCCACGCAGGACTCAAGGCGAAGAAGATCTGCACCGCTGCGTCTCCCCACACCTGGAGAACAAGTTTTTTAAAATAAATGTATACAGTCTTTTTGCAATGACTTTTAAGGTTATGAAGGTATTGGTATATTTTGAATGGGATACTTACAAGGCATCTGAAAACATAGCATTCAATTATTTTAATACATTTTCTATAGCATTTGAAAGAAAATATTCTAGATCTCAGGCTGTCGGTTACGAGTGGCACACTCTACGTCCTTGAACTATCATCACAGACCACAGACCCTAGAATATACTTGCAGAGTCCTCGGCCTCCACTGCTGGAGATGAAGCTTCCAGAATATATAGAGGAAGGGTTAGCAAGGGTTGGAATAACATATTTGTTATTTGTTACTAGTTGGTATTTAAGGAACTGGGACAAACTAACGCGTTCCCTTCACGGGAACGCCGATGTTGAAAAATCTATGGCAAATGTACTGAATCCTATTTGGTCAATGACGGACTTAGAACCGCGACATTTGTGGATTTTAATAAGGGCTTTCTTACAACCTAATCACTATTTACCTATTATATTAGTCAAATAAACTTGCCTTTTCCTTAAAGTCAAATATCTCTAAATATAATTATGATATCATTATTTTAAATGTAAATGTAAATCTAGTGGAAGAAGCAGCACAGTGGTCGGAAGAGGAAGCTGTTACTATGAGACCAGCAGCTTTGCAGATTTCAGTGACTTGTTAATGATTTAGGACTGAAAAAGAAATCTGCAAGGAAAACTCAGCTATAGTACAGTCACTGTAGTATGAGGGTGTTACCTGGGCGTTGGCGAGCTGACTAAAGTCCGGGGTGAGGTAGAACAGGATCCCGGTGGAGGCGCCCGGGAGGGTCACTCCGCGGAAGAACAGGATCACCAGCACCACGTACGGGAACAGAGCCGTGAAGTACACCACCTAAGGGAACATTACTATTTCGTAAATTGGGATAAAAAAATGCAGGAAAATATTTTTTGTAAAAATCGCCGCAGTGTCCTAAAAAAAACAAAGGTTTACTATCACACAAAACCCCACTTTTGATTCCACTCGCTGGCCTTGTAGGGATTAGATATAAATTTAATTCCAGTGTTGCTGGCATGTAGTCTATTTAACTTGTTTCATACCAAATCGACGATCTTTTAGTTAGCCATATAATGATAGCCAATAATGATATTTTCATTGAAAAAACGATTAACTTAGGTAACAAAATAATTATAATGCGTGTAAGTTATATATAAAATAATAATACCTATTTTATTGAAACATTTATATTTTCGATGGATTGTGTCCATTAATTACACAAAAACCGTAATAATCAAATGTTTTATAAGGTAATATTTAACCCACTGTTTTGGAGAAATAATATTTTTGGCTCGAGATCTAATAATCTATAATACTATAACTTTATGTCCGGCGTACTCCTATCAGCTGTGAAGTTTATGAAAATAAATTTTAAAAATACATAAATCTCGAGAGATGAACTATCCTCACTTGTCGGGTTATCAACGTGCACTAGACCTGAGTTGAAGATTATAGCGTGACCCCTTCTTATTAGTGGGTATGTTATGGTTTGATGAGGTGTACCTTTCCAGAAGACTGCACGCCCTTGCAGAGACACAGGAAGACGATGAGCCAGGCCGCGAACAGACAGGCCGCCATCTCCCACCGGATGTGGCCCGTCTCCTCGATACCAGACGACAGGCCCAGGACTTGGTTCCTGTGGACATTATACACACAGTATACTATCTGCAGGCGCATTTGCCACTTACTAATAAATTAAAATATTTATTATTCGACCTTTATGTTTTGTACTTCGCATATCACCTAGTCGGTAGTGCTGCGAACTGTTATAGTCCTAAATACAATTCTTAGGTCCAGTTTTGTACCATCAACGTGTTCTGGAGCAAACACAAGTCAGACCGAAGTTCTGTCTCTTTTAACTGTTGAGACTGATCACAATACCAACGCGAACACAACTCAAACAAAAACAACTTTGTATAGCGCCTTATGAATCGTACTAATATTGATAAGAAGCTTTGTCTGTCTGTATGCATATTCTATGGAACCCTGAGACAGGCATAGGAATACGACGTGATCACTATACGAGTGTGTGGCGTAACTGTAACCATCTTAACTCTATTTGATTCTGATGAAAAAAATTACAGGTCAACATCTCTAATTTCTTTTATCAAAATCACTTCACTTTTTTATATATAATACTACGGGCAATGCCGGATCAAACATCATTATAATCATCAGCCTGTGCCTGTCCACTGCTGAATATAGGCTCCTCATTATAATCATCAGCCTGTGCCTGTCCACTGCTGAATATAGGCTCCTCATTATAATCATCAGCCTGTGCCTGTCCACTGCTGAATATAGGCTCCTCATTATAATCATCAGCCTGTGCCTGTCCACTGCTGAATATAGGCTCCTCATTATAATCATCAGCCTGTGCCTGTCCACTGCTGAATATAGGCTCCTTCTCGTCATTTTAAATGATCTTCGGTCACCCTTATCCAGCCCCTACCAGCGATATTCTCCATATCATCCGTCATCCCACTCTGGATCATCCCGTACGTGGGAACATCCAGAAACGGTTTCCCCCATTATTATTATTAAAGGCTTTGTCGGTAACTTTGGTTCTCGGACGGATGTTAACGTTTCGGACTCTATACTTCAGAGGAAACCCGAGCATAGCTCTCTCCATAGTTCGCTGAGCGACTTTAAACTTGTGGATCAGACCCCTGTCAGTGTGTACGGCTCCGTTCCATACTGGAACTGGTTTTGTCGAGTCATATAGCTAGTTTATAAGCTAGTTATAGCAGTAAATGTGTCTCACGTGAAGTATTCTTCAGCTGGAGGTCGTCTGAGAACATGTTCAGCGAGGGACGCGATGTTGTGGATGGATGTGTGGCTCTGGTTGTAGCACTCCCGCAAGTAGTAGGTCCCGTTCTTGGACTCACATTGATCTGCTTCTTCGTAAGAATAACAATCTGAAATATATTCAAGTTGTTTATGTCTGAGGTGAATCGGGTAACAACTTCTTTCCCAACAGTATCTTACCAAGATACAACTACGAGGTTAACTCCAAGAGGAATATGTTATACCTTGTTTGTAAGCTGATAATCTTTCTCTCAACTCTTTATATCCTTTACAAAGTACATATAAAGCATCTCGTCAAGGCAATAGTGAAGGACAAAAGTCACTGTGCATTAAGTAGTCAGTTGCTCCCATTGTGAGACTTCGCTGTTCGTCGTCAGTGGTAACTAGGTGTGTCTCTGCTTTGAAGATGTTACACTATGACTCACGCTCAGTGCTCCAAGCCGCGTCGCAGTGGTAACTAGGTGTGTCTCTGCTTTGAAGATGTTACACTATGAATCACGCTCAGTGCTCCAAGCCGCGTCGCAGTGGTAACTAGGTGTGTCTCTGCTTTGAAGATGTTACACTATGACTCACGCTCAGTGCTCCAAGCCGCGTCGCAGTGTTGCCAGGGTAGCTGGTAGAAGATGCTGGAGAAGGACACCACCATGTAGTAGATGGTCCAGGCGATGATGAGGTTGTAGTAGAGCATGACGATGCTGGAGACGATGACCATGCCGTAGCCGAGGCCCCGGAACAGCGGACAGAACCGGTTGTAGACCGCCACGGGGCCCAGCGCCGCGTACTGACCGAACGACAGCTCCATGAACATCAGGGGCAGGCCCGCGATGATTAGCATCACGGTGAACGGAATCAAAAAGGCGCCTGAAACAATCATTCAGACTCATTTTTCAGAGTATTATTTAGTTAACTAACGACATAAATGTGTTTATTGTACATCGTAACACTTTTAGTGACGAAAATTTGATTTGCTTTATGCTGGTCAGTAATAAATTATTTGTAATAATTGTCACCTCTTCACGAGTACAGTTCTCTTTATGTCTCGAGGAAGTTGGATTAAAGTTTTAAAACGTTTATGTCTAACCTCGCTAATAGGTACTGTAACTTGACTAACACCCGTATTCTATGTCGTTACCTCAACGGCTCTACAACTTTGTCCAACAACCAGCTGTCAAACGAAAACGAAGATTAAAATTAAAAATGACGTCTTACAGTTCGGGTAAGAGATTAATCGATTCTACCAACCAATTATATTGAATCTAAACCTCTAATTGGCGAGTGAGGTTTAATCGGACATAATGTCAAAGCTAAAGATTCATTGTCAATCAATTTATTGAGGTATGTACTGTATGTATTCCGATCACTGTGATGACACTAGGGTGCCCAATCTTAACCGATATGTGAGACCAATAGAAGACCCTAGTCTCATAGTCCCGCACCTCGCATCACACTCTTGCTTGTAATTTATTCATTTTACATTTTTTATACAAATGTAACTGCGTCGTCTATCTTTTCTCCAAAATTGTTTTGATGTAGAACGAATGATGTGGAAAAACAATGTTTTTTTCGCTCTGACAAATTTACTCATATTAATGAATAAAACATAACTGAACTCGTTATACGTGTACGAGTATATATGTGTACGAGTATATATGTGTACGAGTATATATGTGTACGAGTATATATTTATTTATTTATTTATTTAAGGAGTAGAAAACAATATTAGGCCTAAAAACATATTTTTACAGTGATCAATATTTATAAAATACAACCTAATACCTTAAGGATCACCCACTTAGATTTAGTTAAAACTTTAACAAATAAATATCTTAAATTACTATCTTAAACTAAAAATAACATTAATTAATTGTACATATCTTACAGCAATATAGAAACCCTAGCATGTAATATAGGATATTCATAATATATATACTTACATACATATATACATAAACCTACATGTATACATTTATATATACACATACATATAACTGAAAAATATAATACTCGTATATAATAACTAAAAAAATTATTCACATTTATTTACTTTTGTTATTAGTTATCGCGTCAAGTACATTTGATTTATAGGCTGCGGGGGTATTACCAAATAAGTCCACAGAAAGTAGCTTATCGTTATAAAGAGTACACATCCGGCGAATTGGGGCTCGAAATCCAGCGTTAGTTCGGGAAGATGGCACATGAAATAGGTATTTGGACCTGGTACTTCTGGGTTTAACTATATATAGGATTTGTTCGGTTAGTTCGGGGCAGTTGTAGCTGCTCAAGCATATATTGCGTAACATAACACTGTCAGTTAATGATCTACGATCTTTCAAAGAAGGAAGCTTGTATTGAAGAAGTAGGTTGTCGTATGACAAATAGCCTGAGCCCAACTTACGATTTAGACCACGAAGGAACTTCTTTTGCAACATTTCCACCTTCTTGTCATATTTGGCATAAAAAGGGTTCCATATGCACGAAGCGTAGTCCAGATGCGATCGAACAAGTGACTTGTAAAGACTAATGCATGGTAAAATCTTTGTAAACGGCTTGGTTGAGCGGTAAACAAAGCCCAACATTTTGTATGCTTTGTTGCATGCATACTCAACATGGTCGTCGAAAGCAAGGTTGCAATCAAAGTACACTCCAAGGTCCTTTATCTTGTCAACAGAGTTCAGGGTGCTGCCGCTTATTTTATATGAGTATTTAATAGGTGTTTTCTTTTTGGAAAAAGAGATATGCTGGCATTTATCATAAGCCAATAGAATTTTGTTTTCAGTGCAATAAGCATCAAGCCTATCCAAGTCTTCCTGTAGACGTCTGCAGTCCTCCTCCTCACCAATGACACTGTAAACCTTGAGGTCGTCGGCATACATTAAAAAGTTACTATGTTGAAAGCATTTGTCGATGTCATTGATGAAGAGAACGTACTGCAAAGGACCCAGAATTGAGCCCTGTGGCACGCCAGATGTTATAGGTATAGGCCTTGAAGAGTAGCCATTTATGACAACAACCTGAGTTCTGTTGCCAAGATAAGACGTGAACCACCTAAGCAAGTTGCCCTTAATACCGTTATAAGCAAGTTTCTGTAGCAGTATGTAATGGTCAACTGTGTCAAACGCTTTACGGAAATCTGTATAAACTGCATCTATTTGAGCGTGTCTATCCATATTCTCGAAAAGGCAGTTAGCGTAAATTGAAAGGTTTGTTACGGTCGACCTATTTTTTACAAAACCGTGCTGTTGTAAAATTATATTATTTTGTAAAAGAGGGTATATAGCGTTATGCACCAGTTTTTCAAGTATTTTAGGTAAAATGGATAGGATTGATATTGGACGGTATTTTTCAACCATCTTCCTTGATCCGGATTTGTGAATGGGAGTAATGAAACCGAGTTTCCACCTGTTGGGAAATACACCTTCTTTAAGGCATTTATTAAATAATATAGTAAGGGGAATACATAAATGGGAGCGTAAATTCTTTATAAATATTGGGCTAATTTTATCAGGACCAGGACCCTTGTTTCCGTCTATATTCTTAAGTAATACATTGATATCTTTCGTAGTAAATACAATATCACTGATCAAAGAAGATGAAGAAGATGGCTCAATTTGATTTAATAGTTCAGTGTTTATTATAGAGGTAGGAGTAAAGACAGAGCTGAAGAAAGAGGAGAACAATTCACTAACTTCCTGAGGATTACTGGTAGAATGCTGGCCGAAGGACATTGTGTGAGGATATTTAAATGGTGTATTTTTGAGAGATGATACATATTGCCAGAAATATTTAGGTGTCTTAGTAATTGAGTCCTGAACAACGTCTAGATAGCTATTATGATCTGCCTTCATTAACTGTTTACAGCGAGACCTGAGCAGTGAAAATTCCCTATAATCGGCAATGGATTTGTAGGTTTTCCATTTTCTCCACAACTTGAGTTTTCTTTTAAGAGCGCTTATCAATGGTTTAGAAAACCAGATCGGATGCTTCACTGCCTGCTTTTTCAAGGGTATGTAATTGTCCATTATTTCGTATAAAATATCGTAAAACTTTGCCACTGCCGTCTCTGTGTCCGCATCACCCAAGTTTAACTCCCAATCTATTTTGCTTAGTGATACGATGATAGACTGATAATCAGCCTTGTAAAAGTTATATTTCTTAACGTTAGTATGTGGAAGTGAGACTTTAAACTTTAAATTTAATGTAATTTCTAACGGAGGGTGATGTCGGTCAATGGTCGTTAATACAGTCTCAGCCTGGCATGTCGAGCAGTCATGGTTTGATAATATCAGGTCAAGAAACCTGTCATTTTCGTTACTTATGTTGTTGTACTGTTGGAGTCCCAGGAATGCCATAGTGCTAACAAGGCGACGTGAAATCTCTGTCGCTACGTTTGTCGGGGCTCCAACAGATGCTTGTCCATCAAAGCTCCAGCCTAAGTTTGGTAGGTTATAATCACCTGAGATACAACAAGTACAGTTAGGATAGTTTAGGAATAAATGTTCCAACGCATTAAAATGTTGATCGTATACGTTAGAAGGTGATGCAGGAGGAATGTACACACCACATAAAAGGAGATGATGGTGTTCTAGATTAACTTGAATAAAAATATCTTCAACATAATTACTTTCATATTCAGCTAAACGAGTGGCCGCGAAAACTGAACGAACTGCGATCATAACGCCTCCTCCGTCTGATTTATTTATTTGTGACAGATTGCGATCACGACGAAAGACAGTGTATCTATCATCAATAAACTCCGCGTCATGTATGCCAGGCTGCAGCCATGTTTCAGTCAGAACTATTATATCGTACTCACTAGATAGTATGTTTAAGCGTAAGTTGGATAATTTAGTTTTTAACCCACCGCAGTTTTGATAATATAAATAAATTGGATTGTTAACCGTGCCGGTAACTATATGGTGTTAATATTGACACCACCAATGTTAAGGAGTGTATTGTTTGACGCAACTTTGAGTTAAATAATTTATGTTGAGTAATGAATAATAGGTTTAAAAATAAACAATAATAAATACAAATAAAGGTAATTATATGGGCAATAGATGATACAATATAAAAATATATAAATACATATGCATAAATAATAAAATTTATTAATGTTAAAATACATGCGAGAATTTCATAATTGCTCACAGGACATAAGCCGACTTGAAAGTTAGAAAAAAACAAAAATAAAACTAATAAAATTTGTCCAATAAAGTACGGATTGACATTAAAGTAGTAACAATAATTAGTCGAACATAAGGAAACACAGCAAATTAATTGTCACAGTTTCATGATGTCCTCCACTCGGCGAATAGACCTCACTCGGCTGTTATCTGTCTTGCGTATCAATATGTTAGCGTTTTTCACCCAAATATACTTATAACCGTTTGCCCTGGCAGCATCACGGGCTTTGGCATACAGTATTTTATTTTTAAGTGTCAGGTGTTCATTTACGAAAATTGGGCGAGATTGGGACTGTCCGCCGCTCACACCCAACAGCTGGTCCGAAGACAGGCCGCGGCGCACCCGCACTGCAGCTATGACATCATCGCGTAAACGGCGAGAGTTCAGTTGAACTACAATATTTTTGGGTCGATCGACGGCGGCGTTGTGAGCGACTCTGTGTATGTCCTTAATAGCTTCCTGCGGTATTTGTAAGTTTATGACATCACCTAGCTTATCTATTATGTTAATTAAATTTTCTCCACGTAGTTCAGGGACATTTTGGATCTCAAGGTTACACGTACGCGCTCTCTGCTCCATATCTTCAAACTTGTTTTGCAGTTCATATATTTCGGAGCGCAAAGCAGTATTTTCCTCGGACAACTGCTTGTTATTGTCATGTATGATATTTGTTTTTTCTTCCATTGCTCCCACTCTGCTGTCCAAGTTATATGTGTACGAGTATATATGTGTACGAGTATATATGTGTACGAGTATATATGTGTACGAGTATATATGTGTACGAGTATATATGTGTACGAGTATATATGTGTACGAGTATATATGTGTACGAGTATATATGTGTACGAGTATATATGTGTACGAGTATATATGTGTACGAGTATATATGTGTACGAGTATATATGTGTACGAGTATATATGTGTACGAGTATATATGTGTACGAGTATATATGTGTACGAGTATATATGTGTACGAGTATATATGTGTACGAGTATATATGTGTACGAGTATATAGGATTTTTGTAACAACCTTTGTATACATGTTAAATATATATTTTGCGACCGAGACTGTCCAAGTCTTGGTCTCGGTCTTGCTTTGGGTAACACTAATGTAATCGAATTGTCCATGCATAATAATTACCTCGCACTAAAAGCATAGCTAGAACAGTGAGGCGACATAAGTGTTGTGATAGTAATTAGCAGTGCTCTAGTTGTTGACTTGGTGCACAGTTTCCCGTGCTAATAGCTCTAATTGTCATGAGAGGAACTTGCCATTTACAATAATTCTCTCACGATCTCACGCCTTTGCTATCTCTTAGGTTATGGTAAATGTAGAAAAAGAGATATTATTATATTCTATTGTATAACATACAACTTCCTAATTTATATAACTTGTTTTTGTCACTGCTGGAATACTCACGATCCTACAACCCTCAACATTTGTCATAGATAAGGGAGAGGAGCAAAATGGTGGATAGTGCGCAACGAGACTCTGCATTCAACCAGCCTTTAGTTGGCGGCAAGCCCGAGACACCATTACTCTCATCTCTTTCCCACACACGGACCCGACACCCGCACGGTAAATCCACGAAATGCTTAGAAATTTGTCTTCTTCTCTCTTCATTACCGTTCCCGTGTTTGGAAGAGCATGTTAAGCCATCGGTCCCGTTTACCAACTTGTGGAATCGTTAATATTATTTTTTTATTTTATAATTAATATCAAATCCTCGCCAAGCCGGTTTGGTCGAATTCTCCAGATATTTTGGAAGGCCCATGTCCAACAGTGGAGTCCTAGGACACCGTGTTCTAGGGTCTGTAATGATAATGACTTAGAGACCTGAAGAATTGTACCAACAAAAAGATAATCTACCTATTGATTACTATTGGGTATCGCTTTGGTCAACACCATCATGGTAAAACAAATTTTACATTCGTGCCGTACAACAAACATTACTTCGGTCCCATTTAGAATATAATTGTTGTCTTTAAAGTTAGACAGAGTATGTGTTGTCCTGGAAGTGCTGAGCCTGGTCAGGGCTGCGTGTAGTGCGTTATGTTAAGCGTAGTACGATCTGATAAGATCAAGGCGTTCAAAGCTTAAGTAATTGTTTTTTTGACAACAGCTAAACACCTACCTCCACCGTTGTTGTAGCAGAGATAGGGGAAGCGCCACACGTTCCCCAGCCCCACGCTGTACCCCAGCAGGGACAGCAGGAAGTCAAACCGCCCGGTCCAGGTCCCTCTCTCCGGCTCGGCTTCTCCCTCCTCTGTCTCTCCCATTTCTGCTATCGTGCTGGTCATCACCTCCTCGTCTTTCACCTATTAGGAATTAATATTTGTTTTTTTTTATTGTTATTTATAATCAAGCCTCGGAATGATAAACTGTATTTCTTTGTGGCAAAAGTAGAGTAGTAGTAAGCAGAGTAAATCCAGAACTCTGTGTTGAGGAGTTACGATGGTGAATCCAGAACTCTGTGTTGAGGAGTTACGATGGTGAATCCAGAACTCTGTGTTGAGGAGTTACGATGGTGAATCCATGTGTCCACTTTCAAGTTAGTGCATTTGCTAACCAAATGATGTGATCTCATTCAAGAGGTCTATTTCATACAACAACAAAAAAATACAAAAGCTAAAAAAATGGTTCAAACTTCGTCATGTTGTAATGACAATACACTTTTCTCACACATCTGTCATACATTTACAATACCACAGTCCGTGAGGAGAACATGTGAAGCCGGCGGCCTCGGTTCAATTAATACCAACTTGTGGAATCGTTAAGCTGGTTTAACAATTCTGCATCCCTCTCACGTCATGATTGGCCAATAGTAAAGTTGGCGAAATGTAAATCCGTTTCTGTATAAGCGTGGCTTCTGACCACCTAGAAAGGGTCGTGATGATACTTTACTATATACCTAATTATAATCAGAGAAAAATAGCGAAATAATTTATAACGATTTTACTAAAACAAATATATATGATTAGAGAAGAAGTCAAACTTCTAAGAATGCCGGTTTCAGCGATAAACCCTCTTGCGAAATGTTTCGTTTGGAGCTGTTAGAAATATTCGAATTTCCAATGTCATTTGCAATTACTTAACCCGTACCACAATTATGATAGCTCATTCTAAATACCGGTGAGCTCTGCCCGCTGATCCGGCTTGCAATCTGAACTAATCGTCGCGTTTCGTACTGTCCCAATTAATCTCCCTATTCATATATAATTAGCCATACAGAGACATTAAATTTATAGCAAGACAGGGCAAGAAACCAAACGGTATGAGAATCAAAGCTAGACCGAGTGATCGACGTGGAATTTATAGCAAGACAGGGCAAGAAACCAAACGGTATGAGAATCAAAGCTAGACCGAGTGATCGACGTGGAATTTATAGCAAGACAGGGCAAGAAACCAAACGGTATGAGAATCAAAGCTAGACCGAGTGATCGACGTGGAATTTATAGCAAGACAGGGCAAGAAACCAAACGGTATGAGAATCAAAGCTAGACCGAGTGATCGACGTGGAATTTATAGCAAGACAGGGCAAGAAACCAAACGGTATGAGAATCAAAGCTAGACCGAGTGATCGACGTGGAATTTATAGCAAGACAGGGCAAGAAACCAAACGGTATGAGAATCAAAGCTAGACCGAGTGATCGACGTGGAATTTATAGCAAGACAGGGCAAGAAACCAAACGGTATGAGAATCAAAGCTAGACCGAGTGATCGACGTGGAATTTATAGCAAGACAGGGCAAGAAACCAAACGGTATGAGAATCAAAGCTAGACCGAGTGATCGACGTGGAATTTATAGCAAGACAGGGCAAGAAACCAAACGGTATGAGAATCAAAGCTAGACCGAGTGATCGACGTGGAATTTATAGCAAGACAGGGCAAGAAACCAAACAATATGAGAATCAAAGCTAGACCGAGTGATCGACGTGGAATTTAAAATTTATTATTTTTATTGTTTCACGGACAATATAGCCCTATTCTGTTAGTTAAGCGCAAACGTTATATAATAAAATCCGTTAACTACAAGTATATATATATATATATATCACGCTATTCAAGTTGATATTCGCACGCCGCTGTCTAGGTCGAGCGCCAAAGTGTTGAGAATTGAATATTATTTTGTAATTATGACGCAATCTTTGACATAAATAACGAAATCCACTAATAACGTTTGCGACTAACAGAACAGGGCTGCTGCGTGCTACCGAGGTGTAACAGAACAGGGCTGCTGCGTGCTACCGAGGTGTAACAGAACAGGGCTGCTGCGTGCTACCGAGGTGTAACAGAACAGGGCTGCTGCGTGCTACCGAGGTGTAACAGAACAGGGCTGCTGCGTGCTACCGAGGTGTAAAACACGTTCTTCATGGACGCTTGTAATTTTATTATCGAAAGTAAATGTTGATTAATCTAATATTATTAAATTTCAATTAAAATACACGGAACATTCTAGTAATTGTCACTAAGAAATAGATCCGCTACACGATCATAGATGGAGCTATTATAAATGCACACAATTATAATCTTAAAAATACCAGGCATAAGTTTGACATTAGTCCTAAAAAAAGTATCATCATGACCGTACCATTTCCGGGGTGGTCAGAAAGGTTCGCGTTTAGCCAACTTTACTACAGGCCAATCATGACAAGTGGCAAGCTCGCCGATGTTTCTAGTATACCATATTCGACAAATATCACAAATAAATTAAATAAATTATTGTGTCCTAAACCGGAATCGAACCCGGTACCTCCGCGCCTCAATCGCTCTAGCCACGGAGGCAGTTTTAAATCAAATTCTACTGCTGACTGGTCTTCTCACATTTAGGAATCTGTGTCAAGGTATGTGCCTTCTTACAGAGGTTGCTTTCGCTTTCCGTAACTACGGACAGGGCAAGAACAAATTCTATATTTGGTTAAATATATTTTTATTTTAGTTAAAGCCGTAACTACCTCGTAGGTAGGTACTGGATTCGATGAGCTTGGCACCTGTGATGATGCGCCGACCTACCAAAATGCCAGAGGTAAACCCGCTTTAGGAGCGTGGTACTCTCTTGATACTCGTTTCTTTTATTTGATTACTAATAGACAAGGCGGTAACAATTCCCTTCCTAAGGTTCACACAGATCGTGCAATTAGTTTTTACATAAGTGGCGTATTTATAGAATGGACTTGATTAAAACAAGAACATTAAACTTGCCTTATTGATTTTGTGGCGCCCGTGTAGGTGACGTACGGGGTTACTGGTGATTCGACGTATATCCGTCAAAAGCTAACAGGGGGGCCAAAATGCAACAAAATTTACTCCTCATATGTATGGCCGAATTTCAATAGTTTAAGAGAGTTTTCGGTATTTAAGACAAAATCTGACACATAATTCTAAATAAATGGGCAAAATAAAGATTCCGGTAGCGGTATAGTCACATGTATTATTTAGATTGTGACGTCATAATGTCGATCCCTGGCTTTCAGAGAATATCTATGCTAAATTGTATTAGAATCGGTCAAGTAGTTTAGGCATGAAGCAAATCAAAGACAACTGTATAGTTCTAAGAAACCATTCTACATACATACAGACATACAGACAAAGATCTTTCATATATATAATATTGGTAAGGATTATTAATTTTATATTAAAGTAATTTATCATGACATCCGTCTCCCTTGGAGGGTGGTCAGAAATATCTAAATCCACACTCTTAAACGCTACACTACGTAATGCGTATGCAGATAATTTAATATCATTACCTAATTAACTGTTAGCTTTATCACAAACCATTATTATTTACTTTATTCATAATAATAATTAAATTACTAAACAATTCAACTTCTAGCAGCATTCTATAGCAGCAGCTGTTGCAAGTGAGCAACATCTAAGTGTTGTGTAGGTCAGGAACTTTGGGAATGTAGGTCAACTTAACCTACCGAGTCAGCAGGAACCCCTATCATGTGTAAGTAATTAATTCATAGTTCGTTCTTATTTGATGATCATAACATGTCGCATCATCATGTCGAGTCCTAGACCCTCACTGCTGGAGATTCCAGAACATATGGATGGAGAAAGCCTACACTCGCCGCGCTGGCCAGACGGGTTGGTGAGGACAACGAAATGTCGAATAACGTCAGACAAAACTGATTTCGGTTCGGTTTAAAGTTTTTTATTTATGATTGATTAATCATCGCTCCGCTTTGTAACGTTGATCTATTCAAAAATATTAATATTACAAGTATTAATTTGGGTTGACATAACGTTTGTTATTAAAACTCAGTTTTCGTAATCATACTTTATCTAAGCGACGTCTATAAATGTGGGCTTTAGTTGAGATTCATAGCCGTTTAGCATTCACTTAGCCCAAGTAATACCTTGGACTATTTTGAATTAAATGACAGTTACTAGATGTAATATGTAACACACATAAATGACACGCTACAACGACGACTGCGAATGTCAGCTAAAAGTATTGATTACCAATAATATAAATCCAATGCGAGCCCGAGGCAAGTTTTGTTGTCGAAGTTTGGTATAAGAGAGGTCGGTTTTTTTTAATAGCTTTATATCTGAAGCAACGTCTGCTTCATTTACTTACGTATGTACTTTGTTTGTATAAGTAATTTTATACAAGTCGTGTATTAGTTAAGTATAGCTATTGAATGTAGCTTTAGAAGTTTCCGTCTCTGCAGGTTGTTTGTGTGGACGGAGAGTGCGCGCGGCGCCGTGGTGGGTTGTAAGCAGTAGGGTGCCATGTTCGACTTGGGGCTATAAGCGCTTTTTTACTGCATTTCGTTTTGCGTTTTCATTTACTTTGAACCAAATTCAGTAAAATAATAATCGTTTACAGCGCCAAGTCGAAAATGGGAACAATAGGGCTGACATGGACATTATGGGTATTCATATAAAAGCTTCTGTCCTTTACGCCTATATTACGTACTTTAATGATGGAGGAACATGAACTTTTAACGACACATAAAAGCTAAACTGTACTAATGTATGCATTTTTATATTAATTCATATTTACACTGACTTCCAATGTTTATCAAGAGTAATGCAATTTTTAATTAGTACCTACCTGTTTTGAATACATTTTAGGTATTTTAAACGTTAATTATATTTATCGATAGAGAGATCCGTGCTAGCTTGGTCGTCTTAACATCCTGAAAGGGTCAGGTTTCTTCCTACTTGAAAAATATACCTTCCTTACGTACATTTGTTATAGATTTACAACACCACCGATCCCCGGTTGCCCGGTTCCAATAACACCAACTTGTAGAATCGTTAATAAATTGTCATTAAAAATTTACATCAGATCCTCGCCATCTCTCATCAGGCCAACAGTGAAGATGTAATGAACATCTCGTCATGATCGTAGAACAGTGACGGATCTGCAATATTTAAAATTTTAATGGCGGCCTTTCAACTGTTATTTCGACTGTTTTTTTGTCACTTTTTAAGTCTCATAATAAGTGCAAACCTTCTAGATTTCATTTTGGAACCCTTTCTAATATTTGCACTATAAATTACAGACCACAAACAATATAAAACTATATATAAATATATATGCAAAATTATGGGTATTTTTTTAAAACCGACACTGTTCTACGATCATGACGATCTATCGTGCGTTTAGAAGCAAAATCCATTATAAAATAATTGTGTCCAGCAGCTTATTGTACTCGAGACCCTGCTGGTACTTTGCTAAGATATGACAACATTATGTAACGTCCGTTTGAAGTCACACCTTTCCAGATCCGTTACTAAATCTGAGGCTGACATGTACCTTCGAGTAGGAAGCTCTTTTGCCTCAAAAAATTACGATAAAATAAATAATTTAAGTTTACTAGAAAATGAATTCAGTTTTTGTCAACGTTCGTTCTTACGATTTACCTTGTATTTGAATAAATGTCACACTGATAATTTTAGACTGCCTCGGTGGTTCCTAATGATTAATGGTACACCACAAGTATACACTATAGGTACCAGGGTTAAACGTGATTCCGCTGATGCGCATGATGGTTGTTAATTTTACTTTTTCTGGTGAAGTTTGATCACAGTACCTATAAGCAACAAATAAGCAAGCTTGATCGATCTCAGTGACACTTACGTCTGAGTAAGTGACCTCCGCGGCAACTGTTGTGTTCTTCATCTTAAAGGACATGGCGACACTATTTAATAATAAATAAAACGTTGAACATTATTTGTGCCTCTCCCTCCTCCAGGACATCACCACTTAAAAACAAAAATAGCTTAAATTAAGCATACATGTGAGTCGGTAAGCTTAAACATAGCGCGTTATAGTGAAATTTGAAGCGCCTACTACACGTCTGAGAGAGTTGCGGAACGGAGGTTGGCGCGCAGATGTCCCGCATCGACCGATCTCTCAATGAACAAGTAGGTCAATATCAAACCTCCCCCCCTCTCCCCTGTGCCCTCTCTCGCACCCCCCAGCTCCTTCAGAACGTCTAATTTCCCCACTTGGACGAATTCACGTGGAAATAAAAACTCATTAGTAAGGTAAATCCAATATTGGGTAAATAAAAACTCATTAGTAAGGTAAATCCAATATTGGGTAAATCGCCATTTTATTACCTATTATTAATATATATATAAACATTACAAACATTTAGTTGAGTCGCATTTGTGTCCCTTAATCGTCATTTCTCCAGCTGTCAGGTTAGGTATTCGTAGTAAAATAAATTTTAACATCATTAGCTATTCAGAGACTTAACAACATTAACTATTCAGAGACTTAACAACAGAAAATAAAATCGATAAAATTAGTTTAGACACCTTTGTCTCATAATTTATATAATCCACAAAGAAAAGATCCTAACCAGCCCTGATTTGGACTAAACGTTTCTGAATAGAGCTGTCAGACCCATTCCGTTTTCCTGAATTAGGATTAAAAAGGGGATTAACATGTGTTTATATTTTTTGTTACATATCACAAGACAGATTTAACTAGCCCTTGGTTTAGACTGAACGTTCCTTAATAGTGCCATCAGACTCATTCAGAGACGTTTTCCTGAACTTACACTAAAACAAGGATGAAGATGTTGTTGTCAGTTTGGTTCAATATCAGACGACAGATTTAACTGGCCTGCAGCCCTATTCTGTTAGTTAATGGCTACTAGTTTGTAATAAATAATAATAATAATAAAATCCTTTATTGCACACAAAATATAAAAACATGTACATAGGCGAGCTTAATACCAAAGAGGTATTCTCTACCAGCTAACCTTTGGGAGAGTGAGAGAGGAATATTATGGGTGCAGAGGAAGAAAAATTAAGCAAAAAGATCAAAATATTATAATAAGTAAATTCAATAAATATATATATCTAAGATGATAATAAATATATACTGTGTATAACTAATACATGCATATTTAAAATAAATAAATAATAATACCTATATGTCAAAGAAAGGAGATTAAGATGAATTTTGTTTTTTAAGAAGGTGAGAAATTAAGAGTTCTTTAAAATATATTTAGAGACGTTTCTGAATACTGCGTCGACACCGCCATCCACACTTCTTTCTTTTTTCTTCCTCTATTTTTTCATTTCTTTCTCTATCGCAAGCCCCCAACCTTCATGACAACAAATAATAAGAAGAAACGTTCCACAGCGGTGCACACCCCCACCGCCGAGTTTGGCGTGGATTTCACAAACATTCGTGGTCTACAAGCCAACCTCGACGTCGTTCATCATCATCTTGAAACGGCGCGCCCGGCAATGTTTTTTCTGACGGAAACACAGATACTAAAGCCCGCGGACACATCATACCTGCATTACCCTGGATACTCGCTGGAAGAGTCCTTCCACGCGAAGGCTGGGGTATGCCTATATGTCCGCGATGATTTCTGTTGTCGCCGTCTTCGTTTCATGGAGGACTCCTCCTTTTCGGTCCTTTGGGTGAATGTGGATCTGGGGCATCAGTCTCGGATCTACGTGTGCCTTTATCGATCCCATCGGGGTGACTTCGAGACAACTCAGCTCTTCGACTACCTGAGTCGAGCGACAGATGATGCGCAGGAGCGGTTTCCGACCGCCGAAATGGTGTTTTTGGGGGATTTTAATGCTCACCATGCACAGTTCCAGGGCACAACACCAGGGTTCCCCTAAAACCGACCATGCGGGCAAAACTGCCCATGACTTTGCTCTGACATACGGTCTGACTCAACTGGTAACCCAGAACACCAGGATTCCAGATGTAGTCGGACATACACCTTCCTTACTTGACCTACTGCTGACGAGCCATGCTACCGGCTACAATGTTTCAGTTTTAGCCCCTCTCGGTGGTTCGGACCATTGCCTGGTAAGTACGACAGTGCCGCGTGCTCCGCCTCCTCCTCGGATGGGCGTCGAGCGTATCGTGTGGCACTACTCGTCAGCAGACTGGGATGGACTGCGTGAGTACTACGCATCCATCCCATGGAAGCTTCGCTGCTTTAAGGACGATGACCCATCCAGGTCTGCGGCTGCCGTTGCTGATGAGATACTTCTGGGAATGGAATATTACATTCCCTTCTCCAGAGTCATCAGCAGCGGCAAAAGCAGACCTTGGTTTAACAACTATTGTGCCTCGGCTGTAGCAGCCAAAAACACTGCATACCGGGCATGGGTGAGAGGTCAGGCTCACTCTGACCCCAATATTAGTTCCTTAAAGTCAGCTTCTAACAAAGCTTCTAAGGTTTGCAGGAAGGTGTTTGTCAGAGCTCAGTCCCAGCGCGTCTTTCAGATTGGCCGAGACCTAGCCGCGCGACCAAGAGGAAGTCGCAGTTTCTGGCAACTGGCCAAATCTGTAGAGACCAACTTCTGTCGCTCCTCATTGCCACCTCTGCGATATCCGGATGGATCACTAGCCCACACCGCTAAAGAGAAAGCCGACTACTTGGGCAAACTCTTTGCGGCTAACTCTCGACTCGACGACGGGAATGCGCAGCCCCCCACACTGCCTTGTTGCGGCACTTCAATGCGCGATTTACGCATTCGGCAGTGTGATGTGCGGGCAGTGCTCCGATCGCTCGATGTTCGCAAGGCTAATGGTCCTGATGGTATCCCAGCAGTAGTTCTTAAGAGGTGTGCACCTGAGTTGACTCCAGCCCTCACGCGCCTTTTCCGTCAGTCATACTCCTCTGGTGTTGTGCCGGAAACATGGAAGGTGGCCAACGTGCAGCCCGTTCCGAAGAAGGGAGATCGTTCAGACCCTTCCAACTACCGCCCCATTGCCGTAACCTCAGTACTGTGTAAAGTAATGGAACGAATAATCAACGCCCAACTCGTTAGATATCTAGAGGATCACTCCGTAATACATGACCGCCAATATGGCTTCCGTCCAAAACGGTCAACGGGTGATCTTCTAGCATTCGTATACCACGTCTGGGGTGAGGCAATGGACAAATATGGTGAATCATTGGCGGTCAGTCTGGACATCTCCAAGGCCTTCGATAGGGTTTGGCACAAGGCTTTACTGTCCAAGTTGCCGGCATATGGTCTGCCCCCACGGCTGGTGGACTGGATAGCTGGCTTCCTACATGAGCGCAGCATTCGTGTCCTTGTAGATGGGAATGCGTCTGATCTCATGTCAGTGAACGCCGGCGTACCGCAGGGCTCTGTGTTGTCACCAACACTCTTCCTTCTGCATATCAATGATATGTTGTCTCTGGGCAACATTCATTGTTATGCAGATGACAGCACGGCTCACGGGCGGTATCTGAGTCCTCGAGCTTTGGTGGGCAACCAACTAGAGGAGTCACGGCGCATCATGACGGCAGAACTGGACGACACCCTCCACAAAATCTATTTGTGGGGTGTTCAAAATCTTGTCTAGTTCAATGCCAACAAGACCCAGGCTTGCGCGTTGACGGCCAAGAAGTCCCCCTTCTCTCCTCCCCCTACTCTTCAGAGCACCACGCTGGACCTACAACCCAGCTTCAACATTCTCGGGGTGGAAATACGCTCAGACCTTAGCCACCGGAACTACATTGAGAGCATCACCAAAACAGCGTCAAGAAAGCTCGGAATACTGAACAAGGTGAAGCGGTTTTTTCCGCCTTCAATTAGACTGTTGCTGTACAAAGCACAGATCAGATCATGTGTAGAATACTGTTCTCACCTTTGGGATGGTTCCGCCAAGTACCTCACAGATGCTCTCGATGTCCTGCAGAGGCGAGCTGTACGAATTGTGGACGATGCCACTACATCTGGAACTCTCGAATCCCTGCAGCTTCGCCGAGATGTGGCTTCTCTGAGCGTGTTCTACCGGCTATACTATGGTGAGTGCTCCGAAGAACTCTATAACCTAATCCCTCCCTCTCCATTCCGCAACCGAACCACACGCACAGGTCAGAATATGCACCCACATACCGTAGTCACCATCCCTTCGCGTACATATAAATTTGGGGACTCATACATCTGTCGTACGATAAAGATGTGGAATGCTCTTCCAGCCTCTGTGTTTCCACTTTCCTATAATTTGGAGTCCTTCAAGCGAAGTGTGAAAAAGCATCTAGTCAAGCCGGCATAGTGTTAGGGACTGATGGCAGTTACGAGTATCTGACTTCAGTTGCTAACATTCATGGACCTTGCGCGCCACTTACCATCAGGTGGGCCCAAGGTCACATGTCGTGCTAGTATAAAAAAAAAAAAAATAAAAAAAAAATATATATATATATATATAATTTCTTGTTGTGTCTCGGGTGTAAGAACGCTTTCGTTAAAAATCAGTTAGAGGCCCGGCATGTACCAATGAGAAATACACTTTTCCTATGTAGTACATTTACAACACAACCGTTCCCGTGCCTCGCCAACCGGGTCTGGTCAGCATGGCGAGTGTATGCCAAATTCTCCAAATTTTATTATCTGACCTTACATCAAAACGAGGATAAAATAGGTGTTTGTCACTTTGGATCCATAACAGAAAGTCAAAATATCTTTATTCACGTAAACCTATTACAGGCATTTATGAAACGTCATTAATTTAATTCTTTTGAATGATTCTACTCCTGCTAGTAGAAGACTTAGCAGCAAAGTGGTCCAATAAGTAAGCTGTTAGCAGAAGACCAGCAGCTTATTAGAAAATAGATTTAACTAGGCCCACAGGCCTATTCTGTTACTTAAGCACAAACGTTATATACCTAATAAATAAATAAATATTTCCAGACAGGTCACACAGCGCCATCTAGTTTCCGTGGTAAGCTACGAGGCTTGTCTTACTGAAACTAGATGGTTGATAAACTACATACTTTTTTTTTTTGTAAATATATACATATTATACATATAAACACCCAAACCGAGACAAATTATATAATGTACAACTTGCCCCCGGTGGGAATCGAACCCACGACCTCCCGAGTTCACAGCAACGTTTGTTACCACTAGACCACGGAGGCGGTAGTATCCATAGATATAGGATACTAAATCTATGATAGTATCTGTTAACTATATATATATCACGCCAATAAAGTTGATATTCGCACGGTCGCTGTCAAGGTCGAGCGCTTATAGAGTTAAGAATTGAATGATATTTTGTAATTATGACGCAATCCCTGACGTGAATATCGAAATCCACTAATAACGTTAACGACAAGTAACAGAATGGTACTGGTGTAGCGAATGAATTAGTAAATATAGATATATTTTTAATGAGATTTATTTTGAAAAGTATGTTGGAATTATTATGAAGGTCGGTCGCTATGTCTTAAGGAAATTGAAGTTTGATAAAGTGGGCGGTTACGTAATGTATGGGTTTCAGGTACAGCTCATACCCCACCCACCGGCAACTATTTAGCTACCTGAAGCTTTATATTATTTTATGATAGGCTGTAATTTTATTCTGTTTCTATAAGATCCAAATTTTGCGTCCTGTCCAAAAATCGTATCCGGTACCTCCGACTCAGGGCCGGTAACTCATTATTTGCCTAATGACATTTCTTCAGGTAAATAGCCGCGTTACCATACATTATTTGTATTCAAGTAAGGAAATGCCACAAAGGACTTTCGACTCCACATTTTCTTTATATGAATATTTTCATACGCTTACAAAATCGACAGTGATGGGTTGCCAAATGAAATATGTTGAAGTTTGATGGCTACTTTATAAACTAAGGGGAATATCTAAAAATGAAAGGAGAAAAAAAGGATCGTCTCTGGGCCATTTTGATAGAACAAGGAATTTTATTTGTATAATATCGGATCCGAAATTTTAATAAGGGTTCGATTCCTGCAGTTTCCTTAAGTTGGCATTACCTACTTGTTAAATATTTGATCCTTATAAAGCGACATTTTTTATTTTAAAATTATAGATTTTCGTTTGACGATTCGACTACAGTTGCTTTGGATTTCATAATTAAATTTCAATCGGATACGCGATTGGTGGAGGCCTCTCTTAGGCTGGGTTGCACTAAAATTAAGGTTTACTAAATATACCTAACGATTAGTTTTAAATGTTTTATTTTGAAGGTCAGCCGCCAGCTCGTAAATTTGACGCCATTTTAAAAGTATTATTGTTGAAGATTCTTCATTTTGGTGCAACCCAGACATAGACTATAATATAGGTAGCTGTCAAGGGTATCTACCTACAAAATTATAATTATTGTTCCAGTATATTAGAACGATTATTTTAAAAACCACCGTTGACTTCCGGCAAAATGTGTTGTTAAATACAACTTATGGTTTATTTTATTATTTTCTAAGAAATTTTTAGCATTTGAAGGTTATTTTTATAAATTTCTAGATTAATTATAATACGCCTTTGAAGGTTATTTTATATGTTAATTATAGAGAACAATGAGGATCTTTATTGTTATTTGATCAATAAACGTAGATATACAAAGTACTCTTTTTGAAACTGATGTTTTTGCCTACAACAATAATCCATTATTATATCAATCTGCCTGAAAGAATATTTATAATTTTGGAACGCATTAAATATAAATTCATAAATAAGTACAAACAGGAAAATTTAAATGACGGGTTAGCGCTGTATGTGACAAGAGGGCAGCAGTTTTTCGCGCAGCAAATCAGCATCGCTGTGCAGCGGGGGAATAACCAAGTCATGGGGGAATAATCAAGTCATGGGTAAATATTTCTATATAGGTATAGTTTTATTAGCTTAATTTTTATTATTATTCAAATCATTGTAGGTACTGTTTTTTATTCCTAATAAAGATATCAACAGGAAATTAAAACAAGATATTTGTTACAAAATAAGTTTATTCCAACAATATAAAATGAGATAGCAATATAAAAAATAAAAATGTCGTCTCACAAAACTGGTCCCCTTTACTTAAACCTATATACCTAGGAAACCTTAAGTACCCACTTAAGTAGAACCACAAACATAGCACCATTATCTATGTTTTGTACTTTAAATAGTATATCATCCAATTTATATGAAAAACAGTCTACACCAGTATTTTTATTTATTTATAAGTATAAGAGATTTAAGGATGTTGAAAAAAAATGTCGGATAGCCATTTTTTTCATAAATTTATGTATAGCGATAGATTTAGCTTTCTTAAAGAATATAATTGTAGACAAACATAAGAGGAACAACTTACAAGATCTAAAATAATCTTAACAACTATTACAACCAACAATATAAAATATGTTTTAATCAGAAAATTATGCGCCTGTGGTTACATTTAACAATACTTTTCATTTCAATTCATTTATTCATACAATTAGTATTTCAAAAGTATTGGGTTCTGTTAAATTAAGTTGAACTTGGAAATTTAACAAAAATCTGTGCACTTGGTTACACAGAAGTTTGGTTAGATTCAATTCAGAAAGTGTTTATTTAAACTGTGTATATATATATATATATGTGTGTGTGTGTGTGTGTGTGTGTGTGTGTGTGCGGGGAGGGAGGGATAAGGGTTTGTTTTACATTTATTTAACAAATCATTTAAGTTTTTATTGTTAGTAGAGGTAAGTTTATTTGTTGGCGAGCATAGCTCTGATGAGGGTCTCCAGTTTCCTGGTGTCGGCGGCGAAGTTCCGGATCCCCTCGGCCAGCTTTTCCGTGGCCATGGGGTCCTCATTGAGGAGCCAACGGAACTGGGACTCCGAGAGAGACATCTTCTCCAGGTCACATGCAGCAGCTGACTCCGCACTCAACACCTGGAGAAAGGGATAAACATAGCTCATGTAGATTACTGACAAGTTGGCAGTTTTTATTGCTAACATATACTAGTACAACTTAGAACTTTTTATGTAACAGCAGTCCCGGAGCTCTCCCAGCAGTTTGGGAGAGATGGTGAGGAGGTACTCACTCTCTGGGTGGGCCGGGTGCAGTCCCGGAGCTCTCCCAGCAGTTTGGGAGAGATGGTGAGGAGGTACTCACTCTCTGGGTGGGCCGGGTGCAGTCCCGGAGCTCTCCCAGCAGTTTGGGAGAGATGGTGAGGAGGTACTCACTCTCTGGGTGGGCCGGGTGCAGTCCCGGAGCTCTCCCAGCAGTTTGGGAGAGATGGTGAGGAGGTACTCACTCTCTGGGTGGGCCGGGTGCAGTCCCGGAGCTCTCCCAGCAGTTTGGGAGAGATGGTGAGGAGGTACTCACTCTCTGGGTGGGCCGGGTGCAGTCCCGGAGCTCTCCCAGCAGTTTGGGAGAGATGGTGAGGAGGTACTCACTCTCTGGGTGGGCCGGGTGCAGTCCCGGAGCTCTCCCAGCAGTTTGGGAGAGATGGTGAGGAGGTACTCACTCTCTGGGTGGGCCGGGTGCAGTCCCGGAGCTCTCCCAGCAGTTTGGGAGAGATGGTGTGGAGGTACTCACTCTCTGGGTGGGCCGGGTGCAGTCCCGGAGCTCTCCCAGCAGTTTGGGAGAGATGGTGAGGAGGTACTCACTCTCTGGGTGGGCCGGGTGCAGTCCCGGAGCTCTCCCAGCAGTTTGGGAGAGATGGTGAGGAGGTACTCACTCTCTGGGTGGGCCGGGTGCAGTCCCGGAGCTCTCCCAGCAGTTTGGGACAGATGGTGAGAAGGTACTCACTCTCTGGGTGGGCCGGGTGCAGTCCCGGAGCTCTCCCAGCAGTTTGGGAGAGATGGTGAGAAGGTACTCACTCTCTGGGTGGGCCGGGTGCAGTCCCGGAGCTCTCCCAGCAGTTTGGGAGAGATGGTGAGAAGGTACTCACTCTCTGGGTGGGCCGGGTGCAGTCCCGGAGCTCTCCCAGCAGTTTGGGAGAGATGCTGAGGAGGTACTCACTCTCTGGGTGGGCCGGGTGCAGTCCCGGAGCTCTCCCAGCAGTTTGGGAGAGATGGTGAGGAGGTACTCACTCTCTGGGTGGGCCGGGTGCAGTCCCGGAGCTCTCCCAGCAGTTTGGGAGAGATGCTGAGGAGGTACTCACTCTCTGGGTGGGCCGGGTGCAGTCCCGGAGCTCTCCCAGCAGTTTGGGAGAGATGGTGAGGAGGTACTCACTCTCTGGGTGGGCCGGGTGCAGTCCCGGAGCTCTTCCAGCAGTTTGGGAGAGATGCTGAGGAGGTACTCACTCTCTGGGTGGGCCGGGTGCAGTCCCGGAGCTCTCCCAGCAGTTTGGGAGAGATGCTGAGGAGGTACTCACTCTCTGGGTGGGCCGGGTGCAGTCCCGGAGCTCTCCCAGCAGTTTGGGAGAGATGGTGAGGAGGTACTCACTCTCTGGGTGGGCCGGGTGCAGTCCCGGAGCTCTCCCAGCAGTTTGGGAGAGATGCTGAGGAGGTACTCACTCTCTGGGTGGGCCGGGTGCAGTCCCGGAGCTCTCCCAGCAGTTTGGAAGAGATGGTGAGAAGGTACTCACTCTCTGGGTGGGCCGGGTGCAGTCCCGGAGCTCTCCCAGCAGTTTGGGAGAGATGGTGAAGAGGTACTTACTCTCTGGGTGGGCCGGGTGCAGTCCCGGAGCTCTCCCAGCAGTTTGGGAGAGATGGTGAGGAGGTACTCACTCTCTGGGTGGGCCGGGTGCAGTCCCGGAGCTCTCCCAGCAGTTTGGGACAGATGGTGAGGAGGTACTCACTCTCTGGGTGGGCCGGGTGCAGTCCCGGAGCTCTCCCAGCAGTTTGGGAGAGATGCTGAGGAGGTACTCACTCTCTGGGTGGGCCGGGTGCAGTCCCGGAGCTCTCCCAGCAGTTTGGGAGAGATGGTGAAGAGGTACTCACTCTCTGGGTGGGCCGGGTGCAGTCCCGGAGCTCTCCCAGCAGTTTGGGAGAGATGCTGAGGAGGTACTCACTCTCTGGGTGGGCCGGGTGCAGTCCCGGAGCTCTCCCAGCAGTTTGGGAGAGATGCTGAGGAGGTACTCACTCTCTGGGTGGGCCGGGTGCAGTCCCGGAGCTCTCCCAGCAGTTTGGGAGAGATGGTGAGGAGGTACTCACTCTCTGGGTGGGCCGGGTGCAGTCCCGGAGCTCTCCCAGCAGTTTGGGAGAGATGCTGAGGAGGTACTCACTCTCTGGGTGGGCCGGGTGCAGTCCCGGAGCTCTCCCAGCAGTTTCGGACAGATGGTGAGGAGGTACTCACTCTCTGGGTGGGCCGGGTGCAGTCCCGGAGCTCTCCCAGCAGTTTGGGAGAGATGCTGAGGAGGTACTCACTCTCTGGGTGGGCCGGGGGCAGTCCCGGAGCTCTCCCAGCAGTTTGGGAGAGATGGTGAGGAGGTACTCACTCTCTGGGTGGGCCGGGTGCAGTCCCGGAGCTCTCCCAGCAGTTTGGGACAGATGGTGAGGAGGTACTCACTCTCTGGGTGGGCCGGGTGCAGTCCCGGAGCTCTCCCAGCAGTTTGGGACAGATGGTGAGGAGGTACTCACTCTCTGGGTGGGCCGGGTGCAGTCCCGGAGCTCTCCCAGCAGTTTGGGAGAGATGCTGAGGAGGTACTCACTCTCTGGGTGGGCCGGGTGCAGTCCCGGAGCTCTCCCAGCAGTTTGGGAGAGATGGTGAGGAGGTACTCACTCTCTGGGTGGGCCGGGTGCAGTCCCGGAGCTCTCCCAGCAGTTTGGGAGAGATGCTGAGGAGGTACTCACTCTCTGGGTGGGCCGGGTGCAGTCCCGGAGCTCTCCCAGCAGTTTGGGAGAGATGCTGAGGAGGTACTCACGCTCTGGGTGGGCCGGGTGCAGTCCCGGAGCTCTCCCAGCAGTTTGGGAGAGATGCTGAGGAGGTACTCACTCTCTGGGTGGGCCGGGTGCAGTCCCGGAGCTCTCCCAGCAGTTTGGGAGAGATGCTGAGGAGGTACTCACTCTCTGGGTGGGCCGGGTGCAGTCCCGGAGCTCTCCCAGGAGTTTGGGAGAGATGGTAAGGAGGTCGCAGCCAGCTAGCTCCCTGATCTCCCCGATGTTCCTGAAGGAGGCCCCCATGACCTGGGTGGTGTACCCAAACTTGTTGTAGTAGTTGTAGATCCGGGTCACCGAGAGCACTCCGGGGTCCTCTGAGGCTTCATAGGTCTTCTTGGTCTTTGCTACGTGCCTGCACAATGGTTCAATATCATCACTCGATACAAACTTAGGTTACTAAACTATGTTGCAGCAAAAGAACACAAATAACAGCCCAAGTTTTCTGATAATATAAAAAATCATTTTTATTTTCATCATATTACGACTTATTTAACTATTAATATCATTATAACAACCTCCTACATCTCCACAGCTGGAGATGAACCTCCTAGAACATATTTCTGGAGTATTCAGTCTACCCGCTTTAATTATTGCAATGAAACAAATTTGAAAGTATAATGTAGACGCTCACCAGTCCAGTATCCTCCCCACGAAGGGAGAGATGAGAGTGACCCCGGCCTCGGCACAGGCCACGGCCTGGCACAAGGAGAACAGCAGAGTCAGGTTGCAATGGATCCCGTGCTTTTTCTCCAACTCTCTGAGGAAATGCCAATCAAATCTCATAGCCACTATCGTTTATATATTTATTCATTCTTACAGCTACCAACAAATGATTAACTTACAAATATCTAATAAGTACGACAAAAAATACAAAATCACAGGTCACAGTAAAATGGGGGGGAATAGGGTCATCGTAAAATTGGAAGAATAGGGTCACCATGAAATGAAAGGTATAAGTTCACCATAAAATGGGGGGAATCGGGTCAAATCAAGTTTATAAATATGTAGGACTAACTTGGCAGCCTGTATCCCTTCCCAGGTGGAAGCCAACTTGATGAGAATCCTGTCCTTGGAGATCCCGAGCTCCGAGAACTGGCCAACCAACTTGATGGCCTTCGCTATACTGGCCTCCTTGTCAAACGACAGTCTGAAACACAAATACAACCAAATTAGAATAATTATACATTTGAAATAAAAAAGATTTTTATAATGTCGATTATTGTTCAATGTTTGATTACTGTTGTGGTGGTACTCGTACGAACTCTATCATCCTCTACTTTGATTTCTTTCACACCGATTATCTATCATCAAACTCACTAACTAAACAAACGCGGGAGCGAACGGTGCAACGGGTAACATCATGTGGTGTATGCTTACGCCCTCTGGTGTGGACCTCCCGTCCGAACGGTGCAACGGGTAACATCATGTGGTGTATGCTTACGCCCTCTGGTGTGGACCTCCCGTCCGAACGGTGCAACGGGTAACATCATGTGGTGTATGCTTACGCCCTCTGGTGTGGACCTCCCGTCCGAACGGTGCAACGGGTAACATCATGTGGTGTATGCTTACGCCCTCTGGTGTGGACCTCCTGTCCGAACAGAGTTCGATTTCCTTCGCCCTTGCTAGCCTTGGACATTGGACAGAATCATTACAGCCCCTAGAACGCACCGTCCTAGACCTTTACTGCTGGAGATGAGCCTTCCAGAATATATATCAGGAGAATTTGGCCTACACTCGCCACGCTACAGTGACAATAACAAAGTTCTTATATACAAAACCATCCTCAAACCAATTTGGACATATGGTATTCGATTTTTATAATTTTAACGGGTCTTTACGCGATTTACCTTAGAGACATATTTCTCCCGACGTTTCAGCCAAGTTGCATTGGCCGTGATTGGCTGAAACGTCGGGAGAAATATGTCTCTAAGGTAAATCGCGTAAAGACCCGTTAAAATTATAAAAATCTATTATGAGTGTGCGCGAAAGTTTAATATGGTATTCGGCTGTGGGGAGCAGCTAGCAATAGTAACATCGACATCCTGGAGAGATTTGAGAGCAAAGCTCTGAGGCTTATGCTTAACATTCCTTTCTATATTAGAAACAAATATATTCACGAGGACCTAAGAATGAACACTATAAGAGAGGAAATAACCTCATACAGCCACAGGTATCCACTGAGACTCGCATCACACCCGAACGTGCTCGCCTCAGACCTGAGAGGGTCCGGCAGCATCACACATCGCAGGGTCAAGCGAAAGAGTGTCCCTTTAGCAGAGACTGAGGAAGGAGCCAATGGGTTCCCCTCCAATACTGATAGACATATCAAACAAAAGAGTGGCCCATTGTACCTGTACAGATTGCCACGAATGCAGTAATCAAAGGAGAAAAAAAAAAACTCGCCTCGCTGGCCAGACGGCTTGGCGAGGATATGATGTCAATTTTTAATGACAATTTATTAACAATTCTACAAGTAAATAGGTATTAGTGGAACCGGGACCTCGGCTTAACGTGCTCTCCGAGGCACAGGAATGGTGGTGTTGTAAATCTATGACAAATTTACGTAAGAAAAGTGTATTTCCCATCGGTACATGCCGGGGACCCCCCGGCTGAACCGACCTTTGCGTAGGATTTAAAGAGCGCGATCTTACAACCGAGCCACCACCGCGCCTTTTATAAAGAATACATCAGTCATTTGTTCATAACCGAATCGGGGATCATCAACTTCCAAGTGTTGCGGAATTCGATGCACATTATTAAACCATATCCACAGTAAAGTAATTTACAAAACAAAAACTTGATCTTGACGAGTCCGTGCAGAAGGATATATAGAAGGATGCACCTTCATACTAAGAGTAAGCAAGTTATAGACAATACAAATACTGAGCTGTGGTTTGCCGTTAAAATCGATTTAAGTTTTTGTGCCGTGAAGTTGTGACCTGTCTTTCCTATACTTTGTCCTGGTGTTTTCTTCCAGCTGAGTTTAGCAGGTTTAAGTATCCCCTAGCTTGAACGCTGGCCCTGGAGAGATATATAAGCGACTCAAAACCAAAAATTCTTCTACTTCCTTGAAAACCAAAAATTCTTCTACTTCCTTGTAATGAGAAATTTTCGTGTATATACAAGTATAAGCTAAAATGATATGTATCTAGATATTTAGAATAAAACAAGAAGTTAACAGAGGAAAGAGTTTTTTTTTTAGTTAAGACTTAATTATTATTTCATAATTATTTTAATATCTACTTGATCAGACACCTAGGCTGAGTTAAATACACAAATGAGAAGTCTGATCCATTATTTTAGGCGAAACTCAATATCGTAGTAACACAATTTTTTTTGCTTCAGATTTGAACTAAATGAAAGCTTTATCGACAAGATTAACGCTCGATGTCTGCTATCCTGATATCACTGAAGAGCTTCTGAATAAACTCGATCGACTTCTCAAACGTATTTGGTCTGCGTAAGTATGATCATGTTTCCAATATTCGCTTTCGCAGACATCATCTTACGGTTCTTTTTGGTATTCTAAATAATCCTTTGTTCCAACTATACTTAAAGGAACGTTTTGAGTTTCTCTCTTAGACTCATGACCGTGACCTGCGATCTACTCAAAACAATCTTCTTGCTATTCCTCGACAAGATATTCAAATTCTTTTACTGTATCTGCAGGGTCCCTCTGGAACGCACTACCTCTTCGAACTTTAACGACTCCTGCTTCTTTTAAAAATCATCTCTATTCTTATTTGTTATCTATTCAAAATAACTGACGATTATTTATGTGTTAAAATTGATCCTTGTTTGTACTCTCGTTGCAACTTTCACTCTAATATCTTTAGTATGTGTTTTATTTTATTTATTTATTTCATGAATCCTGTATATATTTAATTATATGTATTGTATTATAGATATGTATTATTATATGTATACCATGTATTGTATATGTAGTATTAGTATGTATTGTTTATTTAATATTTACTTGGCACTCTGCCTGTCACATGTTTTCAAAACTCCCAAAGGTTAGCTGGTGGATAATGCCTCACGCAATAAAGCTCGCCTGTGCACATTAATTTTAAGTTATTTTAGTTTTTGTGCAATAAAGCATATTTTATTTATTTATTTATTTAAAGCTTTACTTTTGCTGTCTGTGAGTATTAGATCATATTTGTGAGGCGCTCTTGACAAGTGCCCAGTGCCTCCTGATTCCTGCCAGAATCACCAACCGATATTAACTTTTAAGAAAAAAAAAACAATAAATAAACAATATTGGTATTTTTGGCTCTCTAATGTGGCCAGGGAGTATAGTTACCTGGCATCCACCTCGCAGGAGACTCTCCCCGGGATGATCTTGAGGATCTGACAACCAAACAGCACACTGAGCATGTCCAGGGTCTCCGCCACCTGCTCCTCCACCGAGCTGGTGACAACAAACTCAACATCATTTATCCTGTTAGTGACTACAGACATGTTATTAAATATATCATTATGGAGAGAAGCTCACAAGCGAAGCCCATTAATTATATGAATTATATGTACTACTTGGGACATATACACACTCATTTAAACTTAATCTCATTAAATTAATAGTCGGTAAGTATGCATGATATGATAATAAATATTATGAAATGAAAATAGGTTGGAGAAGAAAAGAAATATCTTGCCACAAGAAGACAAAAATCTACCAAGTTGGTGAACCACTCAGTACTTAAAAGTGAACAATCCTGTAGAATAAATATGAATCTTAAAAGACAGGTTGTTTCTTCATCTTTAAATTCCTACAGGTCAATATCTTTTATAATGCAGCAGCTCGCTTTGAAGTTCCAAAGTTTATCATAACCTAATGATAAGCTACAGGAAGGTCAATGACAAATATTCAATAGTTAAATTAAATTTATGTAATCAATAATTTAAATAGTAACATGTAATTGTTTATATAATTTTAATGGGTCTTAATGCTATTTATAGTAGTTCCTCCTGTAGTCGACCCATGATGACCACTCAAGGTAAATCGTATAAAGACCTGTTAAAATAGTAATATAACACCTTTATATATTACCTGCCATTTTCCTTTCCATACTTGATAGCTTTATCGACCACATGTTGGTACTGGTCCATCCCGGCCGCAGACAGGATCAGGCTCGGGTTGGTGGTGGCATCTGTTGGCTTGTAGGCCTTCATGGCTAAACAACAAACAATTAGGCCGGATTGTACCAAAAACAAGTCTCGTAAATATAACAATTAAAGTTATTTTCTGTGACCTTAGAAATAAGAAACCTAAAAATAGAACTGGTACATTCAACGCCACTTAACATTATTTGTTTCAATTATTTTATTAGGTAAACCATTTTTTTTTTCTCCTTTGTTTACTGCATTGGTGGCAATCTGTAGGTACAATGGGCCACTGTTTTGTTAGATATGTATATCTGTATTGATGTCAGGTAAACCATATGGCACTTAATATATAATTAATAGCAAAACAGTAACAATTAGCCTTTACAGGTTCACCAAGGAATGTGTATTTTTTTAACCAACTTCAAAAAAGGAACAGGTTCTCAAGATGACTGTTTTTTTTTTTTTGTATGTTTGTTATGCTATTTTTCCACAAATTGTACATTATTTTTTTGTTTGAATTTTATTGAAATTGGTTCAGCACTTTTTGAGAAAATCAACTAAAACAAAAACATATACACAGAATGTTCAGGCACCTGAATGTACTTGTATGTTACCATACAGTCACTTGCTTTATCTTTAGTTTGTATAGAGATTCTTCCAATATGTAGTATATATGGCAAATCAAGTCAAATTAAATCTGTCTTCATATGAACATTTAGTTTCATTTCACACACCATACACCTAGACCCCGTTGGAGAAATGTTCACAGATAATGTTATGGTTTGTGGCTCCCTTCAGCAACTTTTTGATGAGAATTTCAATCTTGTTTTTTAACTTTTATCACAGAAACATTCGCCAAGAACAAAGAAGATTATATGTATTTGTAATAAGGAGCCATCATGACAATTAATATTAATAATACATATTTATAAAGAAAGTAATAAACCTAAATAGTATAATAGGTATATAATAATATTATATCTATTACGATTAATAAACTTAAAAAAAAAAAAACTTGCTTATTCAATCCAAAACTAACCTTCGAAATCGCCAGTGTCTGCCACCACCACAGAGAACTGCTTCAGTTGATCCAGGCTGTTCATTTTCGTGCGTTTGGTGACGGGTTCGCCGCTCATACTGGTCAGTATCGAATCTGTAACAATGATGATATAACATTGATAACAATTGCAATTACTAATACAAATTATGCAGACCGGTCACGAAGCAGCGTGAAGGTGACCTATAGCCGATCTTTTTATTTTCTAGGGTTTGTATATATGTTGTACATTGCTTGCTATTTTGAACCAAGCTTGATCTTAGTTTAATGATAATACGCAGTAGTAAAGAAAATACAATTACACCCTATGCACACGAGCAAGCTAACCTATCGCTACAAATTAAATCACAGATTATATAGTAATATGTACTACGAATTAAATCGAAAACTCTATATTATTGCTAAATGGATTGTATATCACCTGTGACGAAAAATCTCGTATACAATCCTTTTAAATAACTTTTTCTGGAGTAATATTTTCAAACATCCCCCCCGCACTTTTCTGTTTACTGACAGCAAACTGACAGTTTTCAGTTTAGTGTTGCAATATTAAATGTCCTACCCACAAATTATCTTATACCTACATAAATAAATCATAATATTGTAGGTTTTTTTGAATATTAACAGTTTAGAATAATGATATACTTGTAGTCCAATATATTTTATTTTGTTAGTAGAATATAATTATCCAAGTTTTTTTTGTAGCCGAGGATAATTAAATATCAAATCTTGAACAAATCTGAATCCGGATATAAAATTTGTTTATGGTCAAAAAGTGCCCAATATTATAAGGGCTTTACTAGATTAAATGTAAAATAAGATACACTGTAAATGTAAAATTCAACCCATTCCTACCTCTATTACTAGGACCAAGAATGGTTTCAGCTCTATCACCTTACTCCTCTCCTCTCATGCCGTGTGTGATTTGTACTGTGTTCGACTTGAAAGCAAAGTAAAGCTTGCTTGTTTTTCGATTTTTTGCTTACGTCGTGTTTGACTTGAGAGCAAAGCATAGTATTCAACGCTTTTATTAACGAATTTTGCTTAAATTGTATAAAAAATATTCTATGATAAAAACCATATAGCAACGCCAAGTCGAACGACTTTCAGAGCGAAAAAAAGTGCTTAATGCTACAAGTCAACCACCAGGGTTGAAAGTAAAGCAAAGAATTCAACGCTTTTTTTTACTGAATTTTAATTTTCAAAACGAAAAAAAGCGCTTAAAGCGACAAGTTCCTGTATAATCTATGAAACATAGCAACAATGTTATTACATTTACTAAGTTAAAATACATGGTACATTTTATTGTTACTTTAGATATTTTACATTTATATCCTTTATAGTCTGCGATTACATCTCTCACAGTTAGAAGGGGAGGTCTAGGACTTTGGGTTCTAGGGGCTCTAAGCCTCTGATGATGATTTTAAGAATGTTGGTATTAATACTCAAATATTGGTCGAAAGATCATTTCTGTTCAGTTCTTTAATATTTATTCAGTTACATTAAAATATAATGACAAATAGGGCTCAACTGTTTTTGGCTACCCTCGGGGTACAAATAATTGGAGCTAATACTATATTTAAAAAAAAAATTGTTAATTTTCTATTAAACGTGGCCACGCCCTAAGTTTGAAGTTCTAGAATTTTCGGGAATGGTCGCTTGTCTATGGCACTATAGAGCGAGTGAGCAACCGGCGATCAACTGACGATTGGTTTCTTTTTTGCCTGTCAATTACAACGTGTTTTTAATTCCTTGATTGCTGAAAGAAAAGTGAATTCTGTTAACGTATTAATTGTGTAAACCGGAGATTTAATTGCACGATGGCTGCTATGTCCGTCATCGGTATCGATTTCGGTAACCAATCTTGCTATATCGCCGTAGCAAAAGCAGGTGGCATTGAAACAATAGCCAATGACTACAGCTTGCGAGGAACTCCGTAAGTCAATTTCATTATTATCAATATAAACGTACGCTATCGTGCTAATATAATATTTGGTTACCATGTGACATCCGTGTAGTTTATAACCCCGACAAGTAGCCTGACTCAATGGCCTTGTCAAAAACTACGCTCAAGGCTTTTACTTGATGCCGCAGGATTCGGTTTTCAATGGCGTTTTTATTATCAGGAAAAATGTTACTAACACATAACCTTTAAATATTTGCCAGTCATCTAATACATACTAATTGACTTTAGTTGTGTAGCATAGAAAAACTGATAAGTAATTAAAATAATACACTTATTAGCACAATTGTCTAAAAACACCAATTGCAGCCGACCATTGGAACTGCAGTATATACAGTATCAGTGCTTTGTTTTGGTATTTTGTGGAATTTTCCCAAGTATATATAGATGTGTTAATTGTATTTTCAGATCATGCGTTGCTTTTTCAACAAAAAATCGAATATTAGGGGTCGCTGCAAAAAACCAAATGGTTATGAATATGAAAAACACTGTTTTTGGTTTCAAAAGATTATTGGGAAGAAAGTTCAATGACCCCCACGTTCAGAAGGAAATCAAGCATTTACCATTTAAAGTGGAAGCCAGAAGTGACGGCGGTATCGGGATCCGAGTGAAGTATCTAGGTGAAGACAATGTCTTCAGTCCCGAACAGGTAAACTTGCTCAGTATAATATAAGGAAGCATAGCATGTAAATAAAACAAGGTCAAATAATGAGATCAGATGTCCCAAAGCTCGACTAACTAAATCGACAAAGAGTTTTCTGTGCAATGGTATCAAGCTATATAATAAATTATCATCAGATATAACTAATTTAAATTTTGAGAAATATAAAACTTTGCTTAAAGGCATTTTAATAAAAAAAAGTTATTATGAGCTTAAAGATGCAATGAAAGATACTATTGCATAGAAGTACTTGGCTTAAAAAAATGTTCTAATATATGTTTAATTGACTTATTATTATTATTTACATTGTAAGATGACACGGCCCGTATACAGCCACAAACTAGTATTAATATTTATTATTATTGTTAGATTGTAAGCTGACTCGGCCCTTTTACAGCCACGAATTTATATTAAGTAGTTATTAAGTTACCTTATTTATTATAATTACCTTGCTTATGACACGAATATAATATGTTTAATTTGGACATAGCAATTATTTTTTAGATTGTAAGCAGACATGTTATTTATCAATTTATTTGACATTAATATTATACTTGTGTAGTTGTAAACTGACACGGCTTTTACAGCCACGAATTAATATTTATGGACATAAATATTTTTAGATTGTAAGCTGACATGTTATTTATCAATTTATTTGACATTAATATTATACTTGTGTAGTTGTAAACTGACACGGCTTTTACAGCCACGAATTAATATTTATGGACATAAATATTTTTAGATTGTAAGCAGACATGTTATTTATCAATTTATTTGACATTAATATTATACTTGTGTAGTTGTAAACTGACACGGCTTTTACAGCCACGAATTAATATTTATGGACATAAATATTTTTAGATTGTAAGCTGACATGGCCTTTTTACAGCCACGAATTTATATTTATATTTATGGACATAATTATTATTAGATTGTAAGCTGACATGGCCTTTTTACAGCCACGAATTTAATATTAAGTATCTAGCTGTAAGAAAAAACAAATTCCTCGTTTATGGCAACAATGTTTTAGTTATAATTATTGTATTGATGTTAGGTTCGGTCCAGCCATGGTCAATGGTAATATTTTTTATTTGTTTTTATCATTATTCTTTATTTATTGGCTTGTATGTATTGACAATATCCAAGTGTTACGTGCTAACCATACGGAAATAAATTATTTTGATTTGATTTGATTTTGATAGGGTGCCTAGATATAGCAAAATTCTAAAATTTCACTTTTAATAGGTCTGATTAAAAAAACGAAATTAAAAGAAAAGTTTTGCATGCATTGGTTGGTATTCTGTTTCTATGGCGATAGGAACCAAACCGGTGCACTTATAGATAACATTTAAAGGGTTATCCTATCCTATCCCTCTGCTTGTTCATTATTTTATTTATTTGAATATTATATGACATTATTAACAATAAGATTTAAATTGTCTCTGTCTGGCCAGCCCGATGAGAGAGGGCCAAAATCTTCAAAAGTATGCTCTGGAAGGCCATTTGCCTTGAGCAGTGGAGGCCTAAAACTCTATATCTAGACACTGATTATATATTTTTTTATTAATAATATAATTTATTAACCCATTAATGAAGAACACAATAGTTTTAAACTACCGATGGCCTTATGAAAATATAATAATAAAAAGTTTGTTAGCATGTCAAAATGCTTAGCATATCTGCATTTGTGGTAATAATAATAATAATGAACTTTAAACAATTGTTAATATTTATATACCTAAGAGATGGTCGACTTTTGTAGCTCACAACCACCTGTTAGAACCTAAATAAATGTACCAAAAGTTAATACAGTCGCGCGCTAGGTCTCAATGCGAACGCACGCGTCATTTTACCGATGTGTTTTGTAGTACCCACTTATAGTGTGTTTTTTTTTTTTTAATGAGTAACTCCGCTAATCCGGAGTTGGTACCTTTGCCACACACGAGTAGTGAAGAAAATGTTATGGAGTGTCAACCAGTAGAAGTGGTGGTGAACGAGGACTATACTTGGGATAATTTGGGTATAGGAGGCTTCGAAATGTTGAATGCATTACCACGATGCAGCGCTGCAGCGGATAATGACGGGTTCACAACAATTAAAAGAGGTACTAAACGTAACAGAAAATCAGCACTATCCACCAGCAATTCCGTTTCTTCAGACTTAGAAGGGGATACTCAGGAGAATAAAGATGGATTTGTTGAAGTTTCTGTCACTTCTTTAAAAGAAAAACTGCCGAAACAAGTCGCGCTGGCAAAGCTTTTAAGAGCCGAAGAAATAAATAATATTTTGAAAATAGCTTATAAAAGCCCATTTAAGGTGGTCATTCAATTAGAATATCAGAGGGACGCTAAAAGGCTGGTGGAATCTCAGAAGTTTCTGTCCATGGGTTATCGCTGTCAATTGGCGGGAGAAATTTCAGTGACCTACGGCCTAGTTAAAAAAATTGACTTAGATGTGGAAGATAAAGAACTGATAGAGGCATTCTCCTGCGAGTTTGAGATTCTTAATATGAAAAGACTTAAAAGGCGCGGAGAGGATGGAGAGTGGGTAGACAGCGAGACCATTCGTGTATGCTTCAAAAGCGCAGTGTTGCCAGAATACATTGTTGGATATGGATGCAGATTTGCGGTAGAACGTTTTATGTTTCCGGTAACGCAGTGTTCGGGTTGCTGGAAATTCGGTCACACCAGGCGTACCTGCCCATCAAAAAAGATTATGTGCCCGAAGTGTGGACAAGGCCATCCAAACTGTGAAATAGTCAATTTTAAGTGCATTAACTGCGGAGGACAACATATGGCATTAAGTAAGGTCTGCCCTATATTTTTAAAGGAGAAAAAAATTCGGTCTATAATGTGCTCGGAAAGCTGTACATATAAAAGGGCTTTAGTAATACTTGATGAGAGCAAAACAATATTGGACAACCCTATTTTAGTAGACGAAGGTAAGAGGGACGAAAATACTTTACCCAGTTTTTCTCGAGCTCACGTGTCCTATAGAGATGTACTGGTTAACAAAGTGAATACTACTAATGAGGCAACTGTTGATAGCACTGATAGCAGCTCGGAAGAAGTTTCGTCTAATGATATGCAGAAAATCAAGAAAAAGAAAAAGAAGAAACAGCGAAAAATATCCAGGTCACGTGAAAGAGAGATTAATACCGAACAAACTACAAAGCAAGTAGAAGAAAGCAACGAAAGTAAAGTACAGAGTTTCAACTTTTCGAAAGTATTTAAAAGGTTGAAAAAAATAGTTGTATCTGAGAAGAAAATAGAAGAGAAAATTACGGCAGTGTTAAGTGTAGTAGTGAGCGAAATTACCCAGTATTGTATCGAACTATGGAAAGGGGGAAACGGTTTTCTTAACATTTTAAATTTATTAAATATGTCCAATGGCGAGTAAATGCAAAGATTTAAGAGTCAACCTATTTCAGTGGAACGCCCAAAGTTTAAGGCCCAAGATAAATCAATTCGAAGCTCTTCTTAGTCAAGAAAGTATTCATATTGCAATAGTGAGTGAAACGTGGTTAGAATTAGACTCATTAATTAAGATTAGTTCATACAATATTTTTAGAAAAGATAGATTAGATTCTTATGGTGGAGTTGCAATTATTGTACATAAATCAATTAAAGCTAGTGTTTATCCTACTGTTTTAAATAACTCTGGTATCGAAATTTTACATGTTAGACTAATTAACTGTGGAGATCTGGAAAATATTTTTGGTATATATTGCCCATCTTCGGTACATACTACACAATCAGACTGGGATGAAGTATTCTCGTTCACTTCCAAAAAGTCAATGGTAGCAGGAGACTTTAACGGTCATCATTCTAATTTTTTTTATTTTTTATTTTTTATTCATTTTGGAAAACCAACAGTTGACAATATTATAGTAAATATTATGCAGTAAATTCACTAAGAACTATTAAAGGTTTTCACATATAAATTTAAAGTTAAGTAATAAAGAGCAAGAGAACCATAAGTAAGTTGATAATGAAAAAACAAATCACTCATTAGGGATTGCTGCCGATGATCGATTCAACGTAATGAAGCGTCATTAGACGTCTAATATATGTTGCTTTGGAGTTAAACATGTCTATGTCCAAATCTTCCGCAAGAATATTATAGTTGTTACATGTTCTTAATAAATAACTGTTCTGTCTATACCTGGTACTAGCATATGGTACGAACAAGAGTGGGGGACATCGAAGATTAAACCTAGGTATTCGTAAACCCAAACAAGCCAGCAACTCAGGACTATTGACTGTACCATTTGCTACATTTATTAAATATGCAACATCAGTGATGTTGCGTCGAACTTCCAATGGAAGAAGATGTAAGTTGTGACACATAGTATCATATGGGCGATTAGGTAGCTTAAATTTATATCTGAGATGACGAATGAATCTTTTTTGGATATTCTCAAGTCTCAATATATAGACCTGATAACAGGGATTCCATATTTGTGAACAATATTCAAGATGACTACGGGCATAAGCGCAGTACAAAACTTTTAACGTCTTCATACACTTAAAGGGCTTACATGACCTCATTATAAATCCGAATTGGTCCTATAAGAACGATACCAGAGGTATTCATCTGATGGATTCAGCTCTAGAAAATGGTTATGTTTCTCTGAATAATGGTCATCCCACCAGAATTAAATTAGTTAATAACACTATTCGTGAAACTTCTCCTGACATCACTTTTATATCAACGGATATCATGATAAAGTTTGATTGGAAAGTTTGTAATGAAAGTTTAGGTAGTGATCATATTGTCATTAAAATAAGCATGAACCTTCAAAATGACAATAAATACGTTCAAAAAAGAATGTTTAAGAAAGCTAATTGGCAAATATACAAAAAATCAGTTGAAGAGTACTTAAATTTATGTGAATATCATGGCAATGACATACAAGAGAAATATAACCATTTTTTGGGCTGTATTAATCATGCTGCTAATTTAAGTATTCCTTTGTCTAAAACTAATATAAACCCAGATAGTAGGTTTAAGCCGAAAGAATATTGGTGCTCAGAACTATCTCAGGTCGTTGCTCAGCGTAGGCTTGCCTTGAAGTTATTTAGGCGTAACCCTACTCCTCAAAATCTTAAAGTGTTGGAAGAAAGAATAATCGAGGCACAAAGAATGATTAGACAGAAGAAAAGGGAAAGTTGGAATCAATTTTGTAATTCAATTAACGAAACTACTTCAGTATCACAAATGTGGAATAAGATGCGATGGATGAAAGGACTAAAACGTTCCATAGTTTATCCTTCTCCAGAGGTCAAGGATGATTTGTTAAAAACTATGGCTCCTGACTCAGTACTGTCTGCGATGCCAACAATTACTTCCACTAATAACATCTTAGAAGTATCTATTACTATTCACGAACTGGACAGTTGTATTAAAAGAAAAGATTCGGCTCCGGGTCAAGATGACATCTCATTTTCCATGATCTACAATCTTCCAAAGGTAGGAAAGCTCTATCTGCTTAAACTATTTAATTTAATTTTTACCTCAGGTTATGTTCCATATCAGTGGCGAGACATTCAAATTTTACCAATTCCTAAACAAGGTGGCAATAAATTTAGACCAATTTCATTAATATCTTGTGTGTGCAAAATTTTTCACACTATTATAGCCAGACGGTTAGAATGGTTTGTGGAAAAAAATAACATTCTTTCTCCCAATACAATAGGTTTTAGAAGGGGACAGTCTAGTATAGACTGCGTAGTTCGGTTAGTAACTCAAGTGCAGATAGGTCTATCTGAAAATAACTCAACACTGGCTTGTTTCTTGGATATTGAAAGTGCATATAACAATGTTTTAGTTGGTAAAGTTGTTGAGTGTTTGGACAAGCTAGATGTGGGTAGCAAAATTTGTAAATATTTGTGGAGTTTTCTTAGTCAACGACACTTAATGATTAAAAACGAGCATGATAATACTCTTGGGCTAGCAAGATGGACTAACAAAGGACTGGCTCAGGGAGATCCAATTTCTCCTTTACTTTTTAACATTGTGTCCTCATCCATATGTAATCAAATTCAAAATGTTCATATTTTACAATATGCTGATGACTTCGTGTTATATGTAAGTGGAAGTAATCTGCAAGTAAATATAGCAAAAATTAAATCTGCATTAATTGAGGTTTATAAGCTTCTAGAACAATTGGGACTGGAATTATCTGCTAATAAGTGTAAATTATGTAATTTTACCAGAGGTCATAGAAAAGCTGAAGTTGTTCTCAAAGTTAATGGTTTAAATTTTTCATCAGTTCAAACAATTAAATACTTAGGTATTTGGTTGGACAGGTCGTTACGTTGGGGTTGTCATGTTAACAAAGTATGCGAAAAAACCCAAAAATTTCTTACTCTACTGAAAGTTCTTGCTGGCTCGGCCTGGGGTATTCATCCTAAACACCTTCGTAGACTGTACATAGCTCTTATTAGAAGTCGTATAGATTATGGATCTATTTTGTACGACAATAGTGCCAATACTCATGTATCTAAATTAAATAAACTCCAAAATCAAGCTTTAAGAATTGTTGGGGGTTTCATTAGAAGTACCCCAATCCACTCTATGGAAAGTGAGATTAGCATTCCTCCATTGATTTTACGAAGGAGATATCTTGCTGGGAAATATTTTCTTAAAAGCATGTCATTGTGTAATAGTCCGACTGTTAATTTGTGTCGCACTCTAAGCGTTTTATGTCTTGCAAATAGGTATTGGGAGAACAAAAAGAAACCTTTGCTGATAACTATGTACAATGATATGAAAGAAGAGAATATATTTGCTTCGCAAAAATTGGAGATGTTTAGTTTGGATACATGGGTATCAAGTATTAGTCTGGATAGCATTATTAGCGCTAATCTGAAAAGTGTAGAAATTGCAAAAAGTAATTATAATATATTGTCTCTCAAGTATAATGTGTTAAAGGAGCTTCTCGAGGAATATGATGGATGGTACAAAATATATACCGACGGTTCAATAAGTTCTTCGGGCTCAGGAGCAGCATTTTACGACTCTAGACGTGGTTTTGGTAAATGTTTTAAAATTAACAACACTCTTTCTATTATGTCAGTCGAGCTTTTTGCCATTCTTAACGCATTAAAATATTTAAATAACATTCATTTCCATAAAGCAGTTATATTTACTGACAGTAAAAGTGCACTCCAACATATTCTTCGTTGTGGTTCGGGTCGAGGTGGTGTATCAATAGCGTACGATATATTAAGAAAATTATTGGAATTTACTTCCAATCATTGTGAAGTGAAATTTCAATGGATTCCTTCCCACATTGGCCTGCATGGCAACGAGAAGGCCGATATTTTGGCGAAATTAGGTGCATTAGAGGGGGAAAATGTAAATGTTTTACCTAACTTTTCTGAGGTCCTATTGAAATATAAAAATAGTTGTTTCGACGAATGGAAACAATATTTTGATGTGAGATCGAAAAACAAAGGAATTTGGTACAAAACTATTCAAGGTGAGCCCCCTCGAGTGCCGTGGTTTGCCCAAACTAAGCTTGATAGAGTGAATTTAGTAAATGCTTTCAGGCTACGGACCGGCCACTTTCCTTTCAACAAATTTGCATTCATGATGAAGAAAGTAGACTCCCCTAATTGTGACACGTGTGATCAGGTCGAGGATGTAATGCATTTGTTGTGGGAATGTGGCCGATGCGAGGCTCAGAGAAAAAAATTGTTGTTGAAACTTGGTTTAAGAGTGGAAGAGGTCGGTGCATTTAATAGCATTCTATCTGAACCAACGTCTGCTTCAGCTAGAATGCTATTTAATTTTGTAAATATTTATTTAGCTTGTAGAGATAATTAATTTTATATAAGTCGTATTAGCATTTAAGTAGCTTTAGGTTTCGAAGCTTGCGGCTGTGTTCGGATTCGCGCGGCCCTTCCGTCTCTACAGGTTTGTCTGTGTGGACGGAGGAGGCGCGCGGTGCCGTGAGTTGTAAGCTGTCGGAATCTTACAATAGGGCTGGCATGGACTTTATTATGTCCAAAGCCCTGATAAAAATAAGAAAAAAAAAAAAAAAAAAAAAAAAAAAAAAAAAAAGTAAATAAATGATTGATTGATTGATTTGAAAGAATTCTCACAGCCAGTTTCTCAAATGTATTTTAGAGCTTGCAAGAAATGTGTTTCACAACATCTTAAGAAATAATTAAGTAGAGCTTTGCGATTCCGGCTGATAGTCTCACAGCCCATTGCTATCAGCCTATATCAAGCTCTAATGTGAAGTCCATAAAATAGGTATCACTATAGTCAACTTCTATTGGCAGATGTCTTAATTATATGAGGGGACTCATTCTACAATCTCTGAGACTTGTCAGCTTTCGATATGTGAGCCTCTGGTCATATAACTTCTACCTCAGTGAGAAAATGTGGTCACTGGACTTGGTTCTTTGTCTTTCGTGAAGTATGTATTCCATACTTAAAACCATATTGAAGAATTATTTTTTTGAGCATAAAAGTTTTAAAAGTTATCTTGTCATTCAGATCACAGCAATGTTGTTCACCAAACTAAAGGACAGTGCAACAACGGCCCTCCAGACCCAAATCAATGACTGTGTGATCTCCGTGCCCACCTACTTCACCAACGCAGAGAGGTCGGCCATCCTGGACGCCGCCGCTATCGCAGGTAATACACAATCGACGGTCCCTATGTAATGTACCCAAACTGAAAAACAATGTTTAACAGAACATTTTAAAATTATTTTATATTGTAACTAAAACTGTTTTGTTATGTAACTATAATAATGACATCTATGTAATAATGTTGATACATGATATACATGATGAGCCAAAATTTTAGTATATTTATGAAAATATATAATTAATGCAAAAATTAAATTTTTCAGATTTAATACTTTACGTAGGGACCGTCGATCTTTCCATGTACAGTAACCTCTATATATGTATCTTTGTCTCGCCTCCATTAGATAGATAAATTTTTAATTGAACAAAAAATGAGCTTAATATCTAAAAACATTATCTAACAGCTACCTTTTGGAGATGTGAGCAGGGATTGTAAGGTGCATGACCGCTAGTGTATGACCGCTACTGGGATTTGGTTAATTTGTAGTTTTTAAACACATCATTATAAATGGGTACATGACATTACTTGTCCAGTCTGGAGAGAACAGAACTTTGAGATAAATATATTACAATTTATTGAGTAACTTATAACTTCATCACAGAACCGATTTTGAGTAAGCAAGTACATATGATTGTAAAGCGAGCCAACTCAGTTCTTTCTGCAATTGAGAGATTCTTCAGCAAGTCACAAAATCATTATAAATGTTTTTGCTATTTTTCCCTGTCTAAAATTATAATTATTATTGATTAAAAGGGACCTAATTGCTGATTATAAAGCAATTGTAAAAGTGTAAATTTCATAAATTTGTATCATTGTGGTGCTAGCCACTTGTCCAGTTTGTTTTTAAAAGTGCTTACAGTTGAGGATTTCAATATGTCTTCTGGTATTTGTTCCACATATTTACAATTCTGTTATTCATGAGGTGATATCCCAAAATTGTGTTGCTGGATTATCTCTCTAATTTTGTTCCGTGATCCTGATGGGGACACCTTTAAAGTCTAAACATGTTGTGTTAGTGAGGGGTCTTTATACCTTCCTGTTAGAATTTTAAATGTGTCAATTATATCTCTCTCCTAATTAGGTATATGAAAGTGAAAATTGGTCGAAATTGGACTGACAAATCTTTGAAAATGTTGAATTGTATGAGCAAGAGGGATACAAAACTTAGCAACCCTCTTTTAAAGAAATTTTATTGTAACGTTTGTTTTGATTCAGGTCTCAACGTCCTGCGCTTAATGAATGAGACAACAGCCACAGCTTTAGCTTACGGCATCTACAAACAAGACCTGCCCGCACCCGAGGAGAAGCCCAAAAATGTGGTCTTTGTGGACTTTGGACACAGCTCACTGCAGGTACAGATTTAGTTTTAATTATATCCTAACAAAGGTTTTGTGTTTAACCTTTTGTGTGCTTGAGAGAAGATTGTTTCTTTATAATCATTGGGTGATTATAAAGAAACGGCCTGAAATCTATTTATTCAGTGTACTTTCTAAACAAATATAATCTGGCCTAAACTCTCTAAGTCAAAATATGACACCAATCATAGATTTTTGAAAAATATAACTAAATTAAAGGTCAAAATGGCCACGAAAAACTATATGCTATTTCCTCAATCAAACAGATTTATAATTTTAAAGTTGAATACAAATTTAAACTTTATTTCTCAGATTTTGAATTATTGCTTAAATAACATCTCTGACCTTTTGGCTGTTATTGGTAATATTTCGAATGCATTTGGCAGAAAAAGCCCTTTAAATTGTAATAAGTTACCTTCTGCAGGTGGCGGCGTGCGCCTTCAACAAGGGCAAGCTCCGGGTCCTGGGCACGGCCTGCGACCCGCAGTGTGGGGGCCGGGACATAGACCTGGCCCTCGCACACCACTTCTGTCAGGACTTCCTCACACGATACAAACTGGACGCCACGGAGAACCAGAGGTAATCTCTCAAAAGGACATCACATATTTCTATCTGGGGAAAAGCTACGGAAAAAAACCACATTTTGTGATGCTGCCGTAGGAACTGCTAGACACACACTTGTAGGGTGCATTACTCTTCTGGAAAAGGGCTATTACTTGCAGCGACATGTCATAGTCCTTGGTGTTATCCGTGAAGCAGTAAGTCTTTCTATTGCAAGAGCCAGAAAGAGACTGACTACAAATAAAATTTTGACCACATTTGTAAAGGAAGGGCAAAGTACGAAAACTAAATGCAAGCCCACCTCGATCGCGGCGCCGCAACAGACTTTAAAATTCTCATGGATACATTTGAACATCGTTATATCATTATATTAGATGAACTAGCTGTATCTGCCTATAGGCCAGACTTGAAAAAAGTTATTCTTATTGAACATACCATTCCGTATTAATCAAATATTTAAAAAGACTACAATTAGAAGTTGAATAAATATATCACTGAATAAATGATCAGGAACGTGTTCAAGACTCAGCTTTACGCAATAGAAGTTGGTGTGAGAGGAGTTCCAGAAAAAACTTTGCACCACTCATTAAAATTATTAATAAAATAAAATTAATAATTAAAAAAAATAGCCCAAGCAAGTCTGCAGGAGATACATTTATGAAACAACCTTCTAAGGCGGCATTAACGGAATCATACAGTATTTGGTTGGGGAGGGAGAGGAGTAGAATGGTGGATGGTGAGCGTCTTGTTGCACAATAAAATAAAAAAGGAGGCCTACTTTGCAAAGCGTATTGTCAGTCGCAAGCCCGAGACACCATTCTTCCCATATCTATTTCCCACACACGACAGACCCGGCACCCGCACGGTGAATTCATGGAACGCTTAGAAATTTGTCTTCAAACTGAGTATTTCTAGAAATTAATCTATTTCATATCTTCTGAACATGACAAGTGTCTAATTTGGTAGAATTGCCAAAATCATACGATGTAGATAAGATACCGTTATCTCTAGTAGTTAATATTTGGTCAAGCACCCAGATAATGATGGTGATGAATGAATGTCTTAACAAAATTAGGAATAATTGATTTTAGTGATTGACTCATCCCAGACTTACACGGACTCCTGGCCCGGGTTGGCAAGCATAACATTCTCTCCAAGTCATGGGAATGGTTGTGTTGTAATTCTATGACAAGTATACATAAGGCACCTAATTATGCACTATGAACATAAAATAGGTGGAAGAAAACTTCATGTGTATTAAGAATCTATTATTTACTTTCCTTGATGTTTGTTTTCCAAGCCATCGGTCCATATTAATAAAATTGATGTCAAAATTGAGATATAGTCATTTTCATTCTTTCTTAATTTGAAATTTGTAAATTAAATTAAAAAACTGGACTGCGTAAGAAATGAACTTTAATAAAAAACTGTTAATAAATAAAAAGTTAAGTACCATCACAACCTTCTTCCTTGCGGGGTGGTCAGAAACGGTGTGGTCAGAAACCACACTTCTTGTATGGATCAAGTTAAATGTGCCAACTTTACTGCCGGCCCATCATGAGGAAGATGTCTCTAGCATATCAGACTCCAGAAATGTCACATTGTTTATTTATTTTTTCGTGTTTAAACTACTGGCCTTAACCACTAGATCACGGAGGTAGTCAAAAGAAACAAATAAAAAGTCAATAAACTAAACAACAAAAATGAACTATAAATATAAAAAAAATAATAATAATAAATAGTAATTCAAAGGGTTCCGTCGCCAAAGTTTGAGAATCGCTTCAGCTACAATATTGAAATAATTTAATGATTTATACACACATAAAACAAATAATAAATTGTAATGTGCAACATAGCGACTAACAGGCAGGACCCATTGTTGTGAACATTTGAACAGGCAGAACCCATTGTTGTGAACATTTGAACAGGCAGAACCCATTGTTGTGAACATTTGAGCCGGTCTCGGTGTTCAACTCAACTGTTAACTATGTTTTGCATTAGAATTTATTATTATTATTTAATTTAAACTGCTGCTTGCCTATCAATTATATTAAATTTATTGTTTTTACTCCAACCTGTCCAGCGTGGCCATGGTAGGCCAAATTGTTACAGAAATTTTCAGCAGTGGAGATCTAGTGGAGTGACTGCGATGATGAATTAATCTTCTTGTACAGAGCATTCCTGCGCCTAACAGAGGAGGTTGAGAAAATCAAGAAGCAGATGTCGGCCAACAGTACCAAGTTACCTCTCAACATCGAGTGCTTCATCGAGGAGAGGGACGTGACCGGAGACATGCAGAGGGCCACCATGGAACAGCTGTGTGCCGACACCTTCAGCCGGGTGGAGACCACACTCAAGGACGCACTGCATCACTCCAGTAAGTATTCTCAACAAAACTATTTGCTCCTAGTCCACAACTGTAAACACTTTGAAACAAACTGTACAAGTGGTTAGTGACTATGGTGATAACTGACAATTTTATGATCTTTACACCGGTGCTTGATATAGGGATATCAGCAATACACTGCGACACTATTAATCACTAATAATAATAAATATTAATAGTAACATGCTGCTCAGTGAATTTCTATCACTTAACATCTATCCAATGAATTCTGTTCGATTCTTGGTCGTGTCCAAAATGTGGGTAGTTTCGACTTCATGAAGAAAACTATGACGGCTCCGAACTAGCCGCGACAGTCATGCGTGAGAGCTAATAGTGACACGTAGTGATTCGTAATTATAATAAACTTGCTAAATAAGTTAATTGATGTTAAAAATATAATGGCCAAGTCAGATTACTTGCCTTGAGGTTTGACAGATCGTCGTATAGTGAATTTTCCACTGACTCTGCAACTACACCTATATGAGACATCCAATGCACAACCCATAACATTTGGTTCAACAACATTTAACATACTTTTATCACACTTGTTCATAAAATTGATTTTCTTGAACCATTATTAGGTTATGAATGTAATATGACTGGTATGGTAATGTGTATTTCTGCATTTTAAACAATTTTAAATATTTTCTATTGTGAACTGATTTTAATGAAAGAGTCATATTATAAGCAAGTGGAGTTGAAAATGAGTTTATGACGGTTATTGTGATATGTTTTCCAGAGCTCCGACCTGAAGACATCAGTTCTGTGGAGATTGTGGGGGGCTCCTCGAGGATCCCGGCCGTCAAGAACCTCATCGAGCAAGTCTTTGGGAAAACTCCATCCACCACATTGAACCAGGTAATATTATAAACCTACTGAATGAAGCAAGCGCCAGATAGCTACCAATAAAGGTGCTGTCTTTCCTGGTTTATATTTTTAATACACTTAATGTAAATTTAATATTAATTCTGTGTCCTAAACTCTTTCGTTTTCAGGACGAGGCTGTGGCCCGGGGCTGCGCCTTGCAATGTGCCATCCTGAGTCCCGCAGTCCGGGTCCGGGACTTCAGTGTGACGGACCTGCAGCCGTACGGAGTCCGAGTGGCCTGGGACGCGGCCCGGGGAGAGGACGGGGACATGGAGGTAATCTCACCAATTGTCACGTGTTTAGTTTTTATTAATAATGGCCTCAAAACTTCTTCAGATATTATAGGCCTCATATATTCCATCAATAAGATAAATTAATGAGTGCGAAACCCTTAGGTGTTCCCCACTTTCCACGCAGCGCCGTTCTCCAAGATGCTGACCTTCTACAGGAAGGAACCCTTCTCCGTCAGCGCTTACTACTCTGACCAAGTGCCCTACCCCGACACCTTCATTGGTAAGAGTTGCACAACTACCACATCATTTAGACGGAGATAAGCTCGATTATAGAATAAAAATTTAAAATTCATAAAATTTTCACTATTTATACTGTCTGGTAAACCACGTTTGTTTCCGTGTTTAGAATAAGAGAAGATTATTTGTCTCATACTCTCTACTCATAACATTATAAACCCAATTTGTATGACTCTTAACATTATAAACCCAATTTGTATGATTCTTAACATTATAAACCCAATTTATTAGAACTTGTGACTGTTCTCTTCATTTCTTATTTTATTATTTCCTACGTTATTTATTTTATTAGGTACATAATGTTTAGACCTTCAGGATCGTAGGTTGTCAATTATGATGTTATTTAGGGGCAGTCAACATCGACAATATTTATATGAACATACTTTTACTTTAACATAGTTAATTTTATTGTAATATAACCACAATCTACAATTTTCTTTTATTATTATCCCAAATTATTGTCGCCAAATTTTTCTATTAAATGCATTGAAAGGAAAAACAATTAGAAGAGGTCGCTTTATCAATTATTACATGTATTGCTCATATAAACACAAATTGTATCCAATCAGGTAAATGGCATATCAAAGATGTGCAGCCGACTCCCGAAGGAGAATCTCAGAAAGTCAAACTAAAGGTCCGAGTCAATATCCACGGAATTGTGACCGTGGCCTCCGCCTCTCTGGTGGAGAAAAAGCAGGACACCTCTGAGGTGGAAGGAGAATCACAACCCGGGGAGGAAGTTCCCGTCGAGAACTCCGGGGCCGGGGGAGAGGAGAAGGTCAACGGAACGGAGGAGGTGAGGGAGGAGGAGAAACAATCGTGGACACAGAAAGTAGGCCAGTGGTTCACCTCGGTACGTCCCGGACACAATCTACACTTTGTGTTGTCTGTTGTACTCAACATGTCTCTCGACAATATTTAAAAAGTAACTTATTGAAATAAACACTTCAAAAGCAATCTGGAGAGACCAAGGTGATAATGATAAATTATATAAACTTAATACATATAAGATTACCTTTTAACGAAATGAATGCAATGTTTTTGCAGTTTTATCAAAGTGAGTAGTTATATTTTTACAGTTTTACAATGTCTGTGAGCTTCTCTCTTTGCCCGTTGGTGGCGCTAGTTTTTACAATGTCTGTGAGCTTCTCTCTTTGCCCGTTGGTGGCGCTAGTTTTTACAATTTTACAATGTCTGTGAGCTTCTCTCTTTGCCCGTTGGTGGCGCTAGTTTTTACAATTTTACAATGTCTGTGAGCTTCTCTCTTTGCCCGTTGGTGGCGCTAGTTTTTACAATTTTACAATGTCTGTGAGCTTCTCTCTTTGCCCGTTGGTGGCGCTAGTTTTTACAATTTTACAATGTCTGTGAGCTTCTCTCTTTGCCCGTTGGTGGCGCTAGTTTTTACAATTTTACAATGTCTGTGAGCTTCTCTCTTTGCCCGTTGGTGGCGCTAGTTTTTACAATTTTACAATGTCTGTGAGCTTCTCTCTTTGCCCGTTGGTGGCGCTAGTTTTTACAATTTTACAATGTCTGTGAGCTTCTCTCTTTGCCCGTTGGTGGCGCTAGTTTTTACAATTTTACAATGTCTGTGAGCTTCTCTCTTTGCCCGCTGGTGGCGCTAGTTTTTAGTGAGTTCGTTTTTGTTTGTTGCGTAAATAATTAAATGGATAAAGTCTATTTTAGCATTTCAAATAGAAATTGTTAGTTTTTGTGATATTAGGATTTTAGTGACGGTTAGATTTGGGTGTATCTTTTCCTATTGTTTTTATTCCGTTGTTTATTATTTGTTTTGCATTTCATCACATCTCATTTCCTTTTTGTGACAAATAATATGAAATCAATATGTACAATGTATAACAGACAACACAAAGTATCTTTCCAACCCCCTGCCCAAGTTTTGGGTCCATTTGCACTAAAAGTTGTTACTGTTGTGGTAGCCAGTGTGAAGCTTGTTTCTGTGTCCACGCATGTGTTGCCGTTTTCTTTTCTTTAACTTTTTTATTTTCTTTATTTTATTATTTCTTATTTATTATATTTAGACTTGTTATGTTACAAGGGTTTTGGTGCAAATGGGTCTCTGCACTGATTCGAAAACCAATTCTATTATACACTTCTATAATTCTGTAACTATTTATATGTTTATATAAATATGTAAATGTATTTATATGTATTAAGGAATGTAATATTTCTAAGCAGTGCAATGACAGGGATTTCAAATTGGACGCGGTTATGCAAAAGTTGATGAACCAACATAACTTTGGAAAACTTAACATTTTAATTTCTGTAATTTTTTTGTTTCTCATTATTATTTGTTCTGAAATATAAATAGTGACTTCTCTAAACGTATCAATACATTTCGTTAATCTTTTTTAAATGACCAAGCCCGGATGTTACGGTGATCTGATGTACTCGTACATATATAATAATATGAAACCAACTGTTGCATAAACGCGTCGATCCGTTATTCGAGGTGTGTGAAAGTTTGGGCATGTTTTAGGATGCCGGGGATGATAAAAAGGACAAAACCAAGGACAAGAAGAAAGTATTGGTGAAGACGGTGGAGCTCCCCATCTGTCCGGAGACACACGGGTACTCGCAGAGGGACCTCAACACGTACATGGAACAGGAGGTTAGACATCATCAATTCTTATAGAGCACGGTCCCCGACCTCCACTGCTGGAGGTGTGTCAACAAAACATGGCATGACAATGTTTGGGCCGACATAATTGTCATAGATCAATTTGCTCCACTCCATCAACAGGCAATAATTATTCCAAATTCGGATTGAAAACAAAAACCTTAATAATGCAATAAAATAATATTAAAAGTCAAATAGCAACACCGACATGTTTCAATCAAATAATATTTTTGATTTTTAGGGGAAAATGCAAGCTCAAGATCGGCAAGAAAAAGAGCGAGCCGATGCCAGAAATGCTCTGGAGGAGTACATCTACGATCTCCGGGGGAAGTTGGGAGAGGACGAGCTGCTTCACAATTTCATACAGGCCGAGCAACGGGAAACTCTGGTCTCCTCGCTCGACCAACTGGAGAACTGGCTCTACGACGAGGGGGAGGACCAGAACAGACAGGTCGGTGACGCATCACTGGTAATCGATTAAAATATATGTAGGAACAGCACTCGCCGGGCTTTAAACACGCTAACGTCATAGTCTTTATTAGGTTTCTTATTGGTCCGATTACGAACCGTAGTAATTGTTAACCAATCGGAAAGAGCATTGTAATTACGAATGTTGCCATCAACATTTAAATAGAATTCATTGAAGGCCGATGACCTGGCTAACAAAACAGTATTTGTATTCAGACATTATGATTGACTAAACTCAATTATTACTTTAAATCGAGCCAACAATTTCTTACAATTTTCATTCAAATACCAAATAAACTTAACCAATATGCAAAGTCCCTCAAAGTTTTTGTTTTGTAAATTAATTTACTGTGGATATTGCTAGTCAAAAGTGGTGTTGTTTTGTTAATTAATGTGCTGCAATGTGAATCATTATGGAAACTATAACTATAATGCCGCGAGTGACTCCAAGAAAAGTATCAAATTCTAGAACATCTGGAATTTGATGATAACCTCATTAACTCATAAGAAAGAAATACATTACGTCAGACTTGGCTGAATGGGCTTCACTCTTACCTTCCCTATCACCTCGTTAATTATCTTTCGGGAGAAGAGATCAAACAAACAAATTAACCAATATCTCTCTGAGATTATCTGTCATTTTGTTATAACTAAAACTTATCAATAATTATTTTATTGTAAGAAAGAGGATTGATTTGAAAGCGGAACCGGACGGTTAAACACGACGAAATGTAAATCTATTACGCATCAAATTATTGCTTTATTGATTTCTGCTCATGGACAAAGGGAATGAGAACGAAACCATCAAAATGCTTCAGCCTATGTCTGGCTAGGCGAAACACTACATTTACGTCTTATGATCCTGGACTGTAAGGAGCTGAGGGAGTCTGAAAATATAATGGTTTTAGGCAATTTGAATAATAAGGCATATTTGATTGCCTCCAGGATGCCAATGAATTCTCCTGTAAAAACTGTTGTTTCCGGAGGATACTTCAATTTCCTTACAATATTATAGTTTTCATGGTACACACCAACACCAACACAACCTTCCTGCGAGAATTTTGACGCATCTGTATAAATATAATTCCAGCCCATCCATCTGGTGTTCATAATATTGAGGAGTTTTAGGTTGGCTTGTGGATCATCCCTATCAAGGCCAAGATCCAGGATTACCTCAGGAGAGTAGGTAACTGTCTCATATGGGTGTGAAAAAATAGGCAGATTTAAAGATTGATGGATTTTAGCGTCCAATACTCCTAACTTATTTAAGCTGTTAACCAGTCGGGGTGGAATTTTGTGGAGCCAGTATTGGGAGGAGGAGGTCAAGTCTGCCAGCTGTTTCAATATGGGAAAAAGAGGGTGTTGGGAGAATAGAGAAGAACGGAAGAGGAATCTGTCTGCAAGGTATTGTCTTCTGCATGGTAGGGGAGGTTCGCAACACTCCACTTGTAAGGCATTAACTGGGCTGGATCTCATGGCGCCAGTGATGATTCGGAGTGCTTTAGATTGTATAAGGTCTAGTTTTTTGAGTCCCGATTTATTAGCTGGCTCCATCAGGAATGATCCATAGTCCAGGACGCTTCTTATGATGGCGTTGTACAAGATTCTGAGTGTGTATGGGTGTGCGCCCCACCAGACACCGGCCAGGCACCGCAGGATGTTAAGGTTTCTTTCACATTTTGCAGCAATGGATTCACAGTGAGCTTTCCATGTTAAATGGTTATCCATAGTCAACCCCAAAAACTTTGTGTGGGTCTTTACTGGGATTATGCAATTTTGAACCGTGATTTGAATAGGGGGTATTTTCCGTCTTCTAGTAAACACAACCACCATACTCTTAGGAGCTGATAGGTCCAGACCATTACAATTCAGCCATTTTGAAAGAGAATCTAGGGAAAGGTTCATTGAACTGGAGGCCTTTTTGATGTCAGAGTCCAAGGAGTAAACCAATAAATCGTCAGCATATTGTAGCATTTTACACTTTGTATTAATTGATGCTTCTAAGTCATGAGTATATATATTATATAGAAGAGGACTTAGAACCGATCCTTGAGGCAGGCCTTTATAGCTTAACCGGGGGGGGAAAGATTGAGATTGATATCGAAATATTACCAGTCTTTGGGAAAAGAGGTTAAATATAAAGTTAGTCCATTTCTCCGGGACACTCAGCTGTTGAAGCTTTTTCCTGAGCACAGGGAGCTGGACGTTGTCATAGGCAGCAGAGATATCTAAGAATGCCCCTATGACGTATTTGTTGTCTGAAAAAGCAAGGCGTATCTGCGAAGTAAATATGCTGAGATTGTCCATGCTGCTTCTACCTCTTCTGAAACCATATTGTGTGGCTGCCAATTTGATTTTGTGTTCAACGAACCACTCAAGTCTATTTTTAACAAGGTGTTCGGTAATTTTAGACAGTACAGAGGACAGGGCTATAGGGCGGTAGGAATCTGGGTCATCAGGGTTTTTACTGGGTTTGAGGATTGGGATTACTAGATGGGATTTCCAAGATGGAGGAATGTGACCTGAGTCAACAGTTGCATTGATCACTTTAAGAAAGTATGTGAGAGCACTGTCCTTGGAGTTGGACAGGAAGGAATAGGGGATTCCATCTAGTCCAGGAGAGGAGTCTTTAACCTTGTCCAAAACGAATTTCAACTCTTGGAGGGAAAATGGAAGGTCTATGGGACTGTCTGAGGGGGGGATGGTGTAGGTAAAAGGGAGTTGGTCAATAAAGGGGGCTGTAGGTGGGGCAATCTTGTCCTTAAATCTTTCTAACAGCTCTTTGGTAATATTAGATGTTCTGGGAGGGGAGTAGGCTGATCGAAATCTCCTAATTTGCTTCCAAACCAGGGTGGAGGGTGTGTCTGGAGAGATGGAGGAGCAAAATCTCTCCCAGCTTTGACGCTTCTTGGAACCAAATGTTTTTTTGCATATAGCCATCACTCTGTTTAAATTAACATAATTATCCATAGTTAGGTTTTGTTTGTACAACAATTCGGCTTCCTTGCGAGCATTTATGAGGTTAGTGCATTCTCGATCCCACCATGGAGGGGATGAAGGTTTTGCTGTGGATTTTTTCTTTTTAGGGAAGGCTGAATCAGCAGACTCCAAAATTGCCTGGGTCAGTGCCTCTAGGCATGCATTTATGGATGTTGTGGATATTGGTGGAAGTTTTGTCATTTTGTATTCGAGGGTTTGTGCATAGAGTGACCAATCAGCTTCTTCCAATTTATATTTAAGTAAGGGATCGGGATTGCTAAGAGGTCGGGATTCAAAGGGGAGGGTGAGTATAATGGGAAAGTGTCTGCTGCCATAGGAGGATGGAGAAATGAACCAGGAAACCTGAGATGCTAGATCTGGGGAGCAGAATGCAAGGTCTAGGGCACTAGCCATCTCGTTGGGTCTATTGCGACATGTGGGGGATCCGTCATTTAGCAGACACAGATTTAAGTCATCCAGTATTTCTATAAGGAGAGTGCCGCATAGGTTATTTTTGTCAGATCCCCAGGATCGGTGGTGAGAGTTAAGATCTCCCATAATAATTAGGGGCTTAGGAATAGTAGCAAGAATGTTTTTTAATTCTGTTAGTATGGAAGGAGTGGGGTGAGCTATATATATGGATGTAAATGAGATGTTATTGACACATGCAGCAACAATTTGGAGTTCTTTGTTATGGGGGGGGATAGGGATGGAAGTAAAGGAAAATGAGGATGAGATAAGAAGGGCGGAGCCGCCCCAACCATCAGGTCTATCATCTCTGACACTGTTGTAGCCAGAGAGTCTAAATTCCGACTTTGGCTTAAGCCAAGTCTCAGAGAGGGCAGCGATAGTAGGTTGATAGAGCTTTGCCAAAACAGTTAGCTCTGCCTTCTTACAGGCAGATCTAACGCTTTGGCAGTTCCACTGGAGGATTTGGGCACAAGGGGCCAGTATTATTTAGTATGGGTAATGGATGAATATTTGTGGCTTCGTTGGACGGTACAGTATTTTTAGAGTAGGTACTTATAAAGTTTAAGAGTGAGGTTAGAAATTCGGCTATGGGTTTGTCAGTTGTTGAGTCGTTGGTGGGTGTGCTGATAGCACATCCGTTGGGGGTTTGAGAGGGAGGGGTGCTTATAATGTTGAAATGAGCGTTTCTGTCATATGCTTTAGGTAGGGGAAATGGGTTACAAGGTTTTAGAGTGACCATTTTTTTATATGAGGTGGACATTGGGCGGAGAGGTCCTTGTTCTCTCAGAAGTGGTAGAAAGTCTGCCTTGCTAGATGAGGTAATGTCAGCATATGATCTATATACAGGGGGTTGTAATTTTGATGCCTCTGCATATGAGATGGATTTTTCAGCCATAACGGATTTTATGTTTATTTGTCTTAGATGTTCCGGACAGCTCTTGTTGATTGCGTAATGTTGGCCTCTACAGGAGATGCAGAATGCAGCTTCTCCATCTACCTGACAGGATTCAATTCAATTCAATTCGTTTATTTTTGCAAGTAGGCATAGGACAAAAAGATATGTATTCTGCACTTTTACACGTCAATTTTTACAATATTGATATATATAAAACGATATAATTTTATAGTACATATTGGTGAATCTGGAGCAGTACATGATAACCATCATTTGGAAAGAGAAACAATAAAATAACACAATTATAAATAAAGAATAACGCTTAACATTATAGCTGCTGTAGATAGGCATTGTCACACTATAAGCTAAGACAGACACAATTATAAGAATATAAATGTCAATGTCAGTTAAGATAATAGTTGCTGTATATAGGCATTGTCATACTATAAGCTAAGACAGACACAATTATAAAAATAAAAATATAAATGTAAATGTCAGTTAAGATAATAGCTGCTGTACAGAGGCATTGTCATACTATAAGCTAGAACAAACAATTATTAAGAAAAAAAAAGAAAAAAAAAAAGAAGGTAACTTAAAATTATAGCTGCTGTATAAAGGCATTGTCATACTAAACTAGACTATAACTAAATACAAATTGTGTAATAAATGAATTATAATACTTATTAGCTGCCGTACAGAGGCATTGTCAAACTACGAGACGTATTAAAATGCTATAATTTTATACCCAAGCTTTTTTATCGTTCATATAGTCATTAACAGTATAATAGCCTTTTTGCATTAATTTATTTTTAATGTGATTTTTAAATGTATTAATGGGCAAAACCATAACACTGTCTGGTAGTTTATTAAAATACTTTTTACATTGTATTACAAACGAACGATTCACTTTGCTAAGCCTGGAAGCTGATGTAAATAATTTGTTTTTGTTCCTTGTATTGCGTGTATGTAGGTCGCTATTTTTAGGAAATAGATGCAAATTTTTACGGACATATAAAATGTTTTCATAAATATATTGTGAGGCTACAGTGAGTATGTTAATTTCTTTAAACTTTTTGCGCAGAGATGTACGACAATTTAAATTATATATTGCACGAACTGCTCTTTTCTGGATCACGAAAATGGACTTAATATCCGCGGCATTACCCCAAAGAAGTATTCCATAAGAAAGCAGGCTATGAAAGTAACTAAAATATACAGTTCTAGCCGTCTCCACATCAGTTAACTGTCGAATCTTTTTAACTGCGTATGTTGCAGAACTCAATTTTTTTGAAAGTTTCAATATATGTGGACCCCATTGCAACTTAGAATCTACAGTAATTCCTAGAAAAACAGAAGAATCTGTAAGTTCTAAAACTTCATTATTTAAAATGAGTTCTGTATGAACTTGTTTTACATTTGGTAAACAAAACTTAATGCACTTGGTTTTTTTCGCATTAAGAAGCAAGTTGTTAGCTGTAAACCAATTCGAGACCTCAGATAGAATACTATTAATATCGTCATAACATTTTTTATTTCTGTCAACTCTAAAAATTAGTGATGTATCATCAGCAAATAAAACTATCTCACTTTTATTTTGTACAATGTGAGGTAAGTCATTAACGTACACAAGAAACAAGAAAGGACCTAGTATTGATCCTTGCGGGACTCCCATAACTACAGGAGCTCCGCAAGAGGTCTTCCTGTTAATCATGACCCTTTGAACTCTGTCACTAAGATAGGACTGTATTAGCTTGACAGCTTTGTTTTTTAAGCCATAGTGCTCCAGCTTCCGTAGCAATATACTATGTGAAACACAATCAAAAGCCTTTGATAGGTCGCAAAATACTCCAATAGCATTCTGCGAACCCTCCCAAGCCTCGAAGATATGTCGCACCAGACTATTACCAGCATCACATGTAGAGCGACCTTTAGTAAACCCAAATTGTTTAGGGTGTAATAAATTATGTTTTAAAAAGTGTTCTGACATTTGACTTAAAATTAATTTTTCGAAAATTTTACTACATGCTGGTAATATTGATATCGGCCTATAATTATTGGGTTCACTACTGTTACCTGATTTAAAAAGAGGTATGATTTTACTGTATTTCAACAAATCAGGAAACGTACCGTTGTCAATACAGAGATTAAAAATTTGAGCGAGGTAAGGTGCAATAATACTAATTATTGAATTTAATAAAACTACAGAAATACCCCATAGATCTTCTGTCTTCTTAAGATTAATAGATTTAAATGTTGTGCATATTGTAGCTCCATCCACATAGCTAAACTCAAAATGATTAGCGCACTGACTAACATTGGATTTTAAAAGGGAAAAAGCTAAGGCTGGTGATGAATTTAGATTTTTTGTTGTTTCAATTGGAACTTTCGCAAAAAAATGTTCAAAGGCTTCTGCCACTTCGAAATCTGATTGAACTAATTTGTTATCAATGTTTAATTTATAGTCCTGACATGTTTGCCTTAATTTTCCAGTTTCGCTATTTATGATTTTCCAAGTAGTTTTAATTACATTTTGTGAATTTTTTATTTTGTTACTTAGAAAATTTATTTTAGCTATAGAACATACTTTTTTAAATATTTTTGAATATTTTTTACATAATTTAGAAAATCTGGGTTAAATAAACATTTTTTTATGTCATAAAGTTCGTAAAGTTTTCTTCTACTCACATGTAGACCTGGTGTGGCCCAATCGCAAAATTTTCTTTTACCGTCATTTTTGCAGACTAAAGTTGTAAAAACATTGTCAAATTCTGCTCTTATAAAATTAAATAATGTTGTATATAGATTATTAGGGTCATTATTTGGAAATAGCAAGAGTGACATTTTAGCTACTATGTTACTTCTAAATTTATTTAGGCGTTTTATAGTAAAAGGTCTTACTAATATTGGTGTACATTCCTTACTTAAAGTACCATTAAAACTAGCGTCAATACCAAAATGATCGGAGCTTAATTTATTAAATATGTTGCTTTCGATTGGTTCACAATCACTGAAAATATTATCAATACAGGTTGCTGTACTGGTTGTTATTCTCGTAGGCGCTAGGAATACGTTATTCATATTAGCCGATTTAAATAAACAAATTAACCTAGTTGAAGTCGGAGAGTTTACTAACAGGTCAACATTAAAATCACCACAGATAATAATGTTTTTTTTACATTTAGAAATCCTTTCCAGAACGTCTTCCATCGCTTTTTCAAATGAATCATAGTTTGCAGATGGTGGTCTATAGATATTAATCACAATGTACTGCTCCAGTTCTACACATGATAGTTCAATAATTCGTTCAATAGAAAGACATACCACATCCTTTCGTTCCTTACTTTTAATATCATTTTTAATAATTATTAAACTACCGCCACATCTAGACTTCTTTCTGGTGAACGAACTTACAATACGGTGAGAAGGAAAATTTGCGATCAACTCATGTTCTTTAAGCCAATGCTCAGTAATACATAATATATGTACATTATATGTATCTAAAAAAAGAGCTATCTCTAATTCCTTAGATTTAAATCCCTGAATATTTTGATGAACCACACGTATTATATTTTTGCTTTTATAATTTTTGCTTATTTTTATAATATTTGTATTTCTGCTGCTGACAACTGGTGTATAATTCCTGGTGCCAAGCGTTGTCATAGAAATTAGTTTAAATTTAGATTCACCCGAGTGACCCTCTTCAGCACACTTAAAGCACCTAGGCTTGGATCTGCAGATATTTTTGGTGTGGCCGAAACGACAACAATTGAAACACTGCACAGTTGGATATATATAAACTTGTACTGGGAGTGCATTGTAGCATACAAATATTTTTTCGGGTAATGATTGTCCATCAAAGGTGAGAACCACCGTTTGTGAGGGTTTCCACTCCGGGTTCCCATCCACCATCGTCTTATGGTTAAGACGGCGGGCTCGGAGAACTTTACCTGCAAAGTTTTGGGGGAATGAAACATATTCTATGATCTCTTCTGGAGACCACTCAGCCTGAATGCCACGGACAAGACCCATTTTGGTAATGCTGAAAGAAGGTATAAACGCTTTGAATTTTTTTTTCTCCAAAAATGAGCTGTTTAGGAATGTGTTGGCGTATTCGGGGGAAATAAAACTCATTGTGATTCTGTTTCTGCCAATGCTTTTGATGCTTCCTTCCAATATTCCAGCTGTGAGGTTTTTGTGCACCAGTAACCCAAAAGTAACCGGGTGTATAGTTGTGCCAGAGGTAGGGTTAAGTTCAATGCGTTGGATATGAACCACAAATGGTCCTTTGTCTTTGGAGTCATACTTTTGTCTGCTATTTAATTGAGAAGGTTGAGTTGGGGGAATATTAGGTGAGATAGGACTGTCACGGGGGAGAGTTTGGGGCATTTTTGGTGAGATAGTTATGGGTTTGGTTGTTGGTTCTGTGTCAGAGGAGTCCCGAGTTAGTATAGGCAGGATTTCTGATACTTTGGTCTGGTTTTTTATGTTTGAATCTATTTTTTTTATCATCTTTCATTTTTCGTTTGTTTATTTTTTTAAAATCACTGGGAGAAGGAGGAGAGAAGAAATTATCTGACTGGATTGGAGATTCTGGGGGGAGCGTAATGAACGCAGCGGGAGATAGAGGGCATATAGGAGTCGAAGGGCGAGTGCACGTCCCGCCCCCGGGGTCCGGCGGTTCGTTCATAATTAATCTAACCTAAAATTACAACGTGCCTTACTATACTACTACTTACACTGTAATTACACTTATTTACAAAGAAACAATACACTTGCGAACACAGAACACAAAAACACTGATAGACAAACACGATATTAGGGTTGATTCTGGTCTCAGATATGGAACCGAGACTACTATTCTTCAAGAAATTCATGACAGGTGCCCAGACTGACAAAAGAGGCATTGGCTGGAAGAAAAAAGAAAGTGACAAAGAGGTTATAAAATCCTTCCTCAGGAAAGATGAAGAGCATAAATACAGAGTGCACGCGATGACTCTAGAAGTTCAAAATGACTGGATAACTTTGGGCGATTTTTGCATCCCTCCAGCCCTAAAGTGGCGCACACTAATGTACGATTGGTCTCCGGCGTTGCTAAAGTTCTACCTAAACGCTTTTCAAATGTCCCTCCCGGACCAGAGTAATCTGGTAAGGTGGGGAAAAGCTATGGAAAAGAACTGTACATTGTGTGGTGCTGCCATAGGAACTGCTAGACACACACTTGTAGGGTGCGTTACTCTTCTAGAAAAGGGCTATTACTCACGCCGACATGACAAAGTCCTAGGTGTTATCCGTGAAGCAGTAAGTCTTTTTATTGCAAGAGCCAGAAAGGGACTGACCACATTTGTAAAGGAAGGGCAAAGCACGAAAACTAAATGCAAGCCCACCTCGATCCTTGGCGCCGCATCAGACTGGAAAATTCTCATAGATACATTTGAACACCATTATAGGATCCCAGATGAACTAGCTGTATCAGCCTATAGGCCAGACATCTTAGTGTTTTCTTGGAACTTGAAAAAAGTTATCCTTATTGAACTTACCGTTCCGTGGGAATCAAATATTCCAAAAGACCACAACATGAAGTCGAATAAATATTATGATCTCACAGAAGAAATGATCAGGAACGGGTTCAAGACTCAGCTTTACGCAGTGGAAGTTGGTGCAAGAGGAGTTCCAGCAAAATCTTTGCATCACTTACTGAAAGAATTGGGCCTAAGCAGGTCTGCCGTCAATACATTTATGGAACGAGCTTCCAAGACGGCATTAACGGAATCATACAGTATTTGGTTGGGTAGGGAGAGAAGTAGAATGGTGGATGGTGAGCGTATTATCGCGCAATAGAAAAAAAAAAAAGAGGCCTCCTTTTCTTAAACCAGCCAATTGTCGGTCGCAAGCCCGAGACACCATTCTTCTCATCTCTTACCCACACACGATGGACCCGGCACCCGCACGGTGAATCCATGGAATGCTTAGAAATTTGTCTTCTCTCTTTATTTTAAATTGATTGTCAATTGTCAATCTTTATTGTTAAATTACCTTTCCAATCCGCTCATACATACATATCTTCACCCTTGCGGGGTAGGCAGAGACAACTCAATCCGCTCAAAAGAATTTATTCAGCTACCTTTGAGTTTTGGTATCAGAAATAGACTATTTTCTTCAAGTTTTTGTTTTTAAGTGGTAATTATTGTAATCCTATACCATTGTCTCTCTCCAGGTGTACAGCGACAAGCTATCCGAGTTGAAGACGGAGGGAGAGCCCATCAAGTTGAGGAGACTGGAGTTCGAGCTGAGGCCCGGAGCTCTGGAGGACTTCTCCCACTCCATACAGTTGGTCAGCAAGGCCGTGGATCTCTACAAGTCAGTATCTAGAAAAGAGACCTTGCTGTGGGTTCTTGAGTTCATGAGCTCACACAATTCACGGTTTAAATAGTCTTATATTGAAATAAATATGGGTTGAGTAGTGTTCACGGGTTCTCTGTTCAAATATTAGAATTCCAACTGGCAATTTTTTTCATGCTCTAATATCCGCTAGAATCTATAAATTTGAATCATCATCACATAGTACTATCCCTAAGTATTACATCACATCCTGTTATCAAGTTTTCAATGCATCCTCCCCATAATGTGGTACGGAGCAGAGACGTGGACACTGCCAGTGGGTCTGCTCCACAAGTTTAAGGTCGCCAGCTATGAGCGGTATTTATTTGATGGATTCCAAAACTAAAGCTAATTAAAAAACATTAAATGCATATTTGGAACTAGTATAGTATAACATAGTGAAGCAGGTACTCTCTCAAACTCATGTCCCGAAAACTATATTAATCAGTAATTGTTAATGAAAGTAAATATTTATTTGCACACAACTGCTAATACAATAAGACAAGATTCATTTCATAATGACAGCACCTAGAACACAGCGTCCTAGACCTCCACTGCTGGAGCTGGGCCTTCCACATATATCTGGAGAATTTGGCCTACACTCGCCTCGAGGCGAGGATATGATGTCCATTTTTAATGACAAATTATTAACTATTCCACAAGTTGGTATTAGTGGAACCGGGACCGAGACGGCTTAACGTGCTCTCCGAGGCAGGGAAATGGTGGTGTTGCAAATCTATGACTGCAGCATGTAAGAAAAGCGTATTTCTCATTGGTACATGTCGGGTGGGTTTGAACCGACCTTCGTAGGATTTAAAGAACGGGTTCTTACAACCGAGCCGCCATCGGCCAAGACAAGATAAATGTATAAAATATGAAAGTGAGCCCTGCGACAGGCAGCACTCGGGTCAGCACGACAACATTTCTGCTGCAGCACTCATTTTCACTGAGCCCAAACAACATACAACTAAAATTAGGTGTGACTTGAGTTTGCCAATGTATTCGTTTACAGAGCGGGGGATGCCAAGTATGAGCACCTGTCTCCCCCGGAGATGGAGAAGGTGGGTGCGGCCCTGCGCGCGGCCGGCGCCTGGCTGGAGGCGGCGCGCCTGGAGCTGTCCCGCGCGGCCCCGCACGTGTCTCCGCCGTACACCACGCACCAGATCCGGCAGGAGAGACAGGTATCATACCTCAACAGTTATTTATATTTACGATCCATTTGTCATTTAAAACGTGAACTGCATGCTTTATCGGGATCTACTGTTACAAAAACGACGGCATCCCATACGGGGTGGTCAGAAACCATAATTTTAGAAGAAAAGAGTTCACATTTATTATTATTATTAATTGATAGGCTCGCAGCGCATTGCTGATATGCCTATATCAAGCACTGGTGTAGAGTTTAGCCAACTTTACTGTATGCCAATCGTGACAAGTGGCAAGCTCGTCGATGTCTCCAGCGTACCAAAGGAGAGAAATATCACAAAGAAATTAAATATTAATTTTGTTTATTTAAACTAAGAAATATCATTGTGTCCTGATGAAAAATCGAACCTGGAGCGCGGTATTTTTGGACGCCTGTCGCGGGTGATGCGGGTGGATAATATAATGGTGATAAAAGTGGACTGTATATGCGGGGTTGGCACACTGCTGGAAAAGGAGGTGATTAGCTCTGAGCCGGTGCGGAGCGGAAATGAAAGCAGCTCAAAGGGAAACGCACGTACCTTTAACCAAACGGTGTGGCGGGTGTCTCTCATGGACAGACGGCAGCTCAAAGGGAATCGCACGTACCTTTAACCAAACGGTGTGGCGGGTGTCTCTCATGGAAAGGCGGCAGCTCAAAGGGAATCGCACGTACCTTTAACCAAACGGTGTGGCGGGTGTCTCTCATGGAAAGGCGGCAGCTCAAAGGGAAACGCACGTACCTTTAACCAAACGGTGTGGCGGGTGTCTCTCATGGAAAGGCGGCAGCTCAAAGGGAAACGCACGTACCTTTAACCAAACGGTGTGGCGGGTGTCTCTCATGGAAAGGCGGCAGCTCAAAGGGAAACGCACGTACCTTTAACCAAACGGTGTGGCGGGTGTCTCTCATGGAAAGACGGCAGCTCAAAGGGAAACGCACGTACCTTTAACCAAACGGTGTGGCGGGTGTCTCTCATGGAAAGACGGCAGCTCAAAGGGAAACGCACGTACCACCACGTACAAACGGTGTGGCGGGTGTCTCTCATGGAAAGGCGGCAGCTCAAAGGGAAACGCACGTACCTTTAACCAAACGGTGTGGCGGGTGTCTCTCATGGAAAGACGGCAGCTCAAAGGGAAACGCACGTACCACCACGTACAAACGGTGTGGCGGGTGTCTCTCATGGAAAGGCGGCAGCTAAAAGGGAAACGCACGTACCTTTAACCAAACGGTGTGGCGGGTGTCTCTCATGGAAAGACGGCAGCTCAAAGGGAAACGCACGTACCACCACGTACAAACGGTGTGGCGGGTGTCTCTCATGGAAAGGCGGCAGCTCAAAGGGAAACGCACGTACCTTTAACCAAACGGTGTGGCGGGTGTCTCTCATGGAAAGACGGCAGCTCAAAGGGAAACGCACGTACCACCACGTGCAAACGGTGTGGCGGGTGTCTCTCATGGAAAGACGGCAGCTCAAAGGGAAACGCACGTACCACCACGTACAAACGGTGTGGCGGGTGTCTCTCATGGAAAGACGGCAGCTCAAAGGGAAACGCACGTACCACCACGTACAAACGGTGTGGCGGGTGTCTCTCATGGAAAGACGGCAGCTCAAAGGGAAACGCACGTACCACCACGTACAAACGGTGTGGCGGGTGTCTCTCATGGAAAGACGGCAGCTCAAAGGGAAACGCACGTACCACCACGTACAAACGGTGTGGCGGGTGTCTCTCATGGAAAGACGGCAGCTCAAAGGGAAACGCACGTACCACCACGTACAAACGGTGTGGCGGGTGTCTCTCATGGAAAGACGGCAGCTCAAAGGGAAACGCACGTACCACCACGTACAAACGGTGTGGCGGGTGTCTCTCATGGAAAGACGGCAGCTCAAAGGGAAACGCACGTACCACCACGTACAAACGGTGTGGCGGGTGTCTCTCATGGAAAGACGGCAGCTCAAAGGGAAACGCACGTACCACCACGTACAAACGGTGTGGCGGGTGTCTCTCATGGAAAGACGGCAGCTCAAAGGGAAACGCACGTACCACCACGTACAAACGGTGTGGCGGGTGTCTCTCATGGAAAGACGGCAGCTCAAAGGGAAACGCACGTACCACCACGTACAAACGGTGTGGCGGGTGTCTCTCATGGAAAGACGGCAGCTCAAAGGGAAACGCACGTACCACCACGTACAAACGGTGTGGCGGGTGTCTCTCATGGAAAGACGGCAGCTCAAAGGGAAACGCACGTACCACCACGTACAAACGGTGTGGCGGGGCCGGCGGGCGCGGGTCAGTGCGGTGCGCGGAACGATCAAAGACTGACACGTGCGCGCGGCGGGAATGTCAAAATCACACTGCCAGTAAGCCTTTGCGGGTCCCTGTGCGGGGGCGAGGAAAACAAAAGGGAATAGGATGAAAGCGTGCCAAAAAAATATACAGGGATAATAATTTTACACAGAACCCGATACCTCAAGTCTAAATCCGCAGACCCCAGAGGTACAACAGTACCGTAACTTGATCCAATTTTGCTCTCAGGGCAGTAACATTAGATAATTAGTAATAATTAATAATGTCACAGCACATTGCTGATATGCCTATATGTAAAATTCATATGTTGTCTTATGTCGCTTGTCCAGATTGATTCTAGAAATGTCTACACGATGTTACAGCTGCCTGATACAATAAAGCTTTAGATATTTAAGTCATAAGATTTGTTCCTAGGGCACTGTGATAGTTTGTTGGGAACATACACGATGCTAATTGATGTAATTGTTGTAGGATTTCGAGAACACGGTGAACCCCATCGTCAGCAAGCCCAAACCCAAGGAGAAGACTCCTCCCCCCGAGCAGGCGCCCCCTTCCCAGGAGAACATGGACGTGGAGTGAGCCTCTCCCTCTCCGCCCTCTCCACCCTCTCCGCCGCCACCGGACAGAATACTACATAATTTTATAAAGGTTAACATTTTATGACAAAGTCTATTGTGTGTGGGGAAGGGAGGACGAGAATGATGTCTCGCGCAGTCGGGCTGGCGACCGACATTACTTAAGAGTGTTCAACACTTTAGCATACCTCTCGCTCGCACAATACAACATTATCCAAGTCCGCGTGTACTTTGAGAAATGTAGTCTACTAATAATAATAATAAAATATTTTTTGACTAAAAGATGTTCATTAGAAAAGAAATGTGTCTCGGGTCCCCGGGGTGGGGTGGGGTGGGGTGGCCGTGCCGCAGGACACAGACAATAAATTTAATTTCTAGGAAATAAAATTACTGATAATTTGGAAAACAAATCTATAATTAATATATAAAAATAGATTTGTTTTAGTAAAATAGATAATATCGTTATAAATGTGTTTGCTATTTCCTCTGTCTTAATTAGGTATATGGAAGTGGAAACATATCCAAAATGTCCGTAATTATATTTCCTAGAAAGTAAGTTTGTTAAAAATCTCTCTCAGCCCGCTCCTCCCTCTCCTCCCTCTCTCACCAAATACTTTATCATTCTAAAATAAAACAAACACTTGTAAAAGCCGAAGAAACTTAATTTTAAAGGATTTTTTGAGCCAAAAGTTGTACTGCAATATTGAATGGGGAAAAAACAACTAATTCATAGAGAAATAAAATGTACATGTTTTTTTTTGCAAATTATTTCTTAACATTGGCAACACAAAAGCTCTAGTCGTTTAAATGGAACGCATTCATCTAAAATAATATATGTTTTCTCCTTAAATGGAACGCATTCATCTAAAATAATATATGTTTTCTCGTTAAATGGAACGCATTCATCTAAAATAATATATGTTTTCTCGTTAAATGGAACGCATTCATCTAAAATAATATATGTTTTCTCCTTAAATGGAACGCATTCATCTAAAATAATATATGTTTTCTCGTTAAATGGAACGCATTCATCTAAAATAATATATGTTTTCTCGTTAAATGGAACGCATTCATCTAAAATAATATATGTTTTCTCCTTAAATGGAACGCATTCATCTAAAATAATATATGTTTTCTCGTTAAATGGAACGCATTCATCTAAAATAATATATGTTTTCTCGTTAAATGGAACGCATTCATCTAAAAATTGCCATAATATCTATGTTAGACTTGTCCCTGTATATAATAATCACTAACAATATCTGAAGTACAACATTTGGCCCGCATTGTTTGGACAAAAAATAGATCCTTCAGTCCAAAATGGGACGTCTCGCAAGTAGTATTCAGTCAGGTGGGTGGAAGGTCGCATACTCTCATAAACCACGTTCAGTGGGAAAATATATAGAAACAAAATGCCATTCTCATCATTAACTCGATTCGCTTCAATTATTTGTATAACTCGACCAAACTACACAACAATTAATTCATAACTTTTCAGTTTTGGATAATCATTTCCCAACTATTTTTAGATAAACTTCTGTTGCAATATTTTAAGAAAACCTTTAGTCTTATTCTCCAAACTTACGATGGCCTAAACTAGGTCATACATTTGCAAAACTGTAACGGAGGATAAATTTAAAGATTCTGAACTGAGCTTGAAGATGGTTGAGCGATTTTTTGAAGATTTCTCAGGTCAGAGTGTACTTTAAAAAAAATATATTTTATTAACTTACTAGGAAATAAAATTACTGACATTTTGCAAATATATTAATCATAGATGCCTTTTTTTTCTGTCTAAAATTAGGTATATGAAAGAGAGAGGAGACAAATTTCTAAGCATTCCATGGATTCACCGTGCGGGTGCCGGGTCCATCGTGTGTGGGTAAGAGATGAGAAGAATGGTGTCTCGGGCTTGCGACCGACAATTGGCTGGTTTAAGAAAAGGAGGCCTCCTTTTTTTTTCTATTGCGCGATAATACGCTCACCATCCACCATTCTACTTCTCTCCCTACCCAACCAAATACTGTATGATTCCGTTAATGCCGTCTTGGAAGCTCGTTCCATAAATGTATTGACGGCAGACCTGCTTAGGCCCAATTCTTTCAGTAAGTGATGCAAAGATTTTGCTGGAACTCCTCTTGCACCAACTTCCACTGCGTAAAGCTGAGTCTTGAACCCGTTCCTGATCATTTCTTCTGTGAGATCATAATATTTATTCGACTTCATGTTGTGGTCTTTTGGAATATTTGATTCCCACGGAACGGTAAGTTCAATAAGGATAACTTTTTTCAAGTAAAACACTAAGATGTCTGGCCTATAGGCTGATACAGCTAGTTCATCTGGGATCCTATAAAATATATTTAAAATGTCCGTAATTTTATTTCCTAAAAAGTTGATAGAAAACATTTCTAAAAAGTACATTCAGAGTTGAGAAATGTTTGCAATGATACTGTCCTAATCAAGGAAAAAAAATTAAACAATAATTCCTAAATAGTTTGGTCGAATTTGCCCAAAATAAATGATATTTTGCATTTCAATTTACACCAACTTTTAAAATGCATTAAGTATTGCAATTTAGTTGACACTTTGTTCACATTCTAATGCTTATTTTATTTCCAATGAATTTATTTTAATTTTGATATTTAATGATGGAAGTCCGTTATTTCACAAATTATATAATGTCGCGCTCTGAGCGAATTATGGTGTCTGTATTATTGAAGGGCTGCCCTCCTTCGTACTAAACGCATTTAAATAAGACAAAAATATCCAAGACCAAACCTTTATTGCTGATAAATTATAAAAATGGACACAACAAAATGGCGGCATTAACGTATTTAGTAATAGATGTACCTTTCAATTGATGTAAATTTGTTACAATTCGTAGAAAATTAACTGTATTTGTATAAATAGCTAATAAATTTTGAAATAGCTTAATTTAAATTCTTAATAAAATTCATGAAATATTCTTATATATATAAACATCTAATATATTATTGTTAAATTTAAGTAATTAGTAAAGTTTTGATAAAATTTGTGTCAACATTGTCACGTCTAATAATAATTCTATTTATTGAATACACTTGCATTTGTTGTTTTAAAGTTTCATTATTAGGAGTTTGGAAGTACTTGTTCCTGCAGGTCGCAGCACTTTATTTGTGTAAAGCTTAACAATGAATATATCTAAATTTAACATAAAATTATTGTTTTATTTTCTACAATCATTGGTCACACTGTCATCATCACCGTCATCATCATCATCACAGCCATCACAACCTAGAACAGAGTCCTACCCCCGTTTTCTTTCCTCATTCACGCGACGTATCCCGACATTTTAATAAAGGAAGGAATTATTAAGTTGAGAAAACTGGGCCTCCAGAGAATTTGGCCTACACTCGCCACGCCGCGCTGGCCTGGTTAGCGAGGTTCTGAAGTTATGACAATTTACATGTCCACAAGTTGGTATTAGTGGAATCGGGACCGACGGCTAACGTTTATTACGCATAATAACTAGCTCTGCCGAGCCATGACAAGTGCCTCGCGCGACGCCTCTTGAGCCTTAACAGAGCATAATGGTAGGGGTGATGACGGGACACTGCCTGTTTAATAAACACCTATACACTCTAAAAAGTACAGATAGCCCACTGTGTAGAGGATGCATGGCAGAGGAGGAGACGGCCGAGCATGTTCTCATGGAGTGCTGCAGTGTGGCTGTGACTCTTCCGGAGGTCTGCAGGAACGTGACGGGTCTCCTGGCCGCACTGGAGGAGATTGGATGGCTCCGCGGAGTAAAGGTCTCATGAAGACCAAGTGCGGAGACGCAATGGTCATCACAATCACATCAACTAGCTCTTCTGGAAATTTCCGGTCCTGCTCGATCAATTTGATTTTAAAAGAAACTCTTGAAAAAATTCAAAATTTATCATTCGATGAAATTTCTTGGTCCCAAGCAACCTTGCCTGTTAAATTCGGTGGCATCGGCTGCGACAAAATCTGGTATTGCTTTACTGGCGTTCTTATCCTATGTGCACAGTGTTTAAGATGTATGTTCAAATATTATAAATCAAAATCGTGAAAAAACAAACTTACAAAAAACTTTGGGATACACCATTGATACAAAATACCTATAATCATTTGGTTCAAAATTGAAAATAAAATACATTTCCCCCTTTCTTTGACTTGTTCGCAAAAGCAAAGCAAAGCTCTTTTTTTTACCAAATTTTGCTTAAAAGTGAATAAATAGGTACCATGAAGTTAGAGATAAATAAGAATATAAGAAATAGCAACGCAAAGTCGAACAACTTTCAAAGCAAAAAATTGCGCTTTAACCGACAAGTCAAACACAGCCTTAAGCTGTCATTTAACTGTCAAGTACAGTGCGTTCCATATTTAGCAGCATCATTTCTTTCTTGGTTTGTTAAACTGAAAGTCATATCAATAAATAAATTACTTATTTGCTGTAATGGGCTATTTGACAATGCGAAAAATAAAGTGTCAATTACTGTTATCAGTATACATTAAGAGTTTAAAAATGGGTATTTATTAATTATAGTTGAAATTAATGATTAATTTATTTAAAAATCCGTAATTAAAAATGCATTTTTTAAATGTTTGTCACGTGACACAAAACGCTCCTGGTTGGTCGAGTTTATGATGACGTCACCTGCTTGTAAACACAGATTCCACGTCTTGTAAACCGCATAGATAATACACTATTACACGCATAAATAATACTTTGTGTGATTTATTTTCAATATTTTACAAATTCTGTCAAGTACTTTTACCATGGACAAAGATTTTGTAAAAGCAGACAGCAGAAACCTGCCCCAAGTCGACGCAATCATAGTCGGATTATTTTTCAAAAATGATACTACCACAATGTAACCAAAAACTGTGGACATTGAATAATATACACAGTTTTGACAATAAAATATATTTTATTCTATTAATTGTAGCTACATTAATAAAATATATTTTATTGTCAAAACTAATAACGAAGGAAAAATAAAATTTATACTAAAGGTTTTCAAATGTTTTATTTAATAAATTATAAAAATTCCAATATAAACAGAATGCGTAACTAAGTGATTGGATACATACGAGTATATGACATCCCAGAAAGGTGTGGCAAAAATGCATTTCAGAAGCATTGACTGCTATTTTTTAATTCATTTAATCCATAAGCACACCCACATACCAAATGAACATATATTAATGTGTTTGAAAAAAAATAAATTAGTTTTTCTGAACTTAAAGATAATGACAGTATCATATAACAGTAAATTATTCTTGAAAAATATTCCAATTATAGCTAGCTTTTTACGCCTTTTTATTGTTAACTTAAATAAACAATCTATCAGAAAGACTTTGCCGATTTCATTTCGACACAACTATCACAATGTAAGTTGTATTATTGATTGCCTGGAAATTGACATACAAAAGCCTTCCAAAGCCCTTTTTCAAGCATTAACTTGGTCAGATTATAAGAAAGGTAATACTGTAAAGTATTTGATGTCATGTACGCCTAATGGTCTCATCAATTATATTTCTCCTGGTTTTGGGGGAAGAGCAAGTGATGTCTCTATTGTGGAAAATTGCAACTTTCTAGATTATCTAGATCCAGGTACTGTCATATTAGCTGATAAAGGATTCAAGCATGTGGAACAAACATTAAGTAAAAAAGGAATCAAACTGTTAAGGCGTCCTAGTGTAGCCTCTGGGTCAAAGTTATCTAAAGAAGAAGTACGGCAAACAAAAATTATTGCCAGTTTAAGGATTCATGTGGAAAGAGTCATAAGGCGTATAAGAGAGTTTAAAATGTTAAAGCAACACTGTGATTAATAAAAATTTCTTAAGAGTTGTAGGTTGTTGAATGTCTTCACATTGTTTAACAAGTTCCATTCTTCGGCGTTTGACAAATGTAGATCGTAAAGGACCAGCATCACACATTCTTTTAATGCGATCTGGCTGGCAATGAAATTTAGAAGGCCAAACTTTATCTTTCAAAATTAATTTCTGGCTGAAACCCATTTTGTACTGTAAGTAATTTGCCGTCATTTTCCATCTGTAACAAACAAACAAGTTAGTGGGGATCTTTTAGTATAATGCTTATTGAAATCATAAGACTCTGTAGCTACAATTTTTAACTAATATTATGGAAAACATCGGAAGTATTTGAAGTGAGTTGTAATAGACATTCTGTTAAAAACATTAGAGGTATTATTATAACCTCAAATCAATAACGAAAACATTTACATTCTTAATATCTTTACTTACATTGAAATGGTCTTCACAGAAGAAAATGTTTGTACTATTCGCTATGTCATTAGGATCCCTCCGAGAAAGTTGCAACCACTTTCGCCGCACTTTGACATTCTTTGGAACACTACAAATAGTTTTTCCGGATTTTTCAACGACGTATTTGTACATTTTGGAACTGCACACCATTTGTAACTCATTTTATTACATAAATCACTGATAAAATGTAAATCCAATCGCACTTTTGTTTTTTGTTTACGACAAATGTATGCGGATGACATGTGCCACACAGGCAAGTGACGTCACAGACCCGATTGAGGCGCCATATTGTCAAAGTAGCGTTTGGCATGCTTTTTAAATATTGTTTTTTCAATTTGATATTTTTCAGCAAATATGTACCAGAATTAAAAAAAAAAACTTTTACTGGGTTCCTTAAACTCTACTGCATAATATAAAATGGATTTTGAAAACCTGTCAAATAGCCTATTTGAGTATATTATTTTGCGAACTTGATAATGTTATTAACATAATAACTACGTCAATAACCAGAATATCGTTAATTAATCACAGCTATGCGATGTTAAAACTTTATTCTGAGCTAGCACCGGTGATGATTAGAACGTACAGATAAAAACATCGAGCTGTAGCGCGCGAGGCGTGCGAGGTGTTTTAAAGTTATTTGGTTCTTTTTAGTAGTTTTCTGATTATTGCGTGCGTCGGTCCTTTTGTTAGTAAATTAACCTAACTTATCGTAAATTAAAATCCATGATACCTATTCGAGCTGGATAATATTTTACAATGGAATCAATTTGTGTATCAGAAAGTGATTTATATGTTCCTATAAATATTGAAGAAAATGATTTATATCCAGGAATTACAAAGTTATTACAAGTGTTAAGACCTTCTTGGACCGTAGAAAACATTAATTTCAAGGCAAGTAGCACAGTTAACATAAAAACTTAATTATAACACTTAGAAATAGTAATATAAAATAATAAAATTTAAAACATGTTAACTTAATTTAATTATAAAAACAGATATTATGGCAGTAATACATATATAAAGTAAATCAATATGACAATATAAAGCCTTTTAGTAAGTAATTGCTTATCGAAGCTAAATAAATTTTGAGTATTTTAGGTTTTTACCGATGGCATAACAAATAAACTGGTAGCATGTAAGAACAATAACAATAGCAGCGACAACAGTGATGTGGTTTTAGTTAGGATATATGGAAATAAGACAGATTTACTTATTGATAGAAATGCTGAATTACGGTAAGTTGTAACACTTTATTAAAATTTACTAAGATTGGAAAAAAAATATAATTATTTACTTTAACTATTTTTTTTATAAAACCATTGGGTCAAAGTCAACAGTAAAATATTTCTCCAATTGTTTAGCCATAGTTTTTAAAGCTGCTATTGAAATAGTGTTTTCCATATTAGGAATTGTTTATAGTAATTTAGGGAATCAACTGGGAATTGAAAGGTCTGGAAAACTAGTTTATTTGTCTAAGTAATAAATGATTTCAATTTTAAAAGACTATAAATAAAAAGAGAAGGCCTTCTTTGTTAACCAGCCTATAGTCGGACACCGTGCCCTGAGACACCATTGTTCTTATCTCTCTTTCCCACATACAATGCAACCTGCAACTGCAGGGTGAATCCATTTTGCCTCTTTTGATTAATTTAATAGTTTATTTTTATGGATAAAAACATTTGATATGAATCAAAATGATTTAATTTTGCAAACCTCGCAATGCAAATGAATATATATCTGTAATATAATGTCAGAGAATGTCTTCGGGCATTAAGTCCGCCTTTGTACTTGCAATAAAGTTTTAAATAAATAAATAATGTAATATATGTAATGTAATATAGGTCTGTAAAGGACTAAGTACTATTGCAATAATTTTAAAGATCTATAGCAGAGATTCTCAAACTTATTTCATCTAAAGCCCACTTTGACTGAATATAACTAAATAATTGATATTGGGTAATCGGTCGGTATTAATTTGAGTAAATTTTAAAATATAAAGTAGCCCCCCTAAAACTGACTCCGTGGTCTAGCGGTTAATCCGTGGATTTAGTTAGACTCGGAGGTATCGGGTTTGATTCCTGGTTGGGACGCAAAAATATTTATTAATGTAAATAAATACATTTAATTAATATTTAATTTATTTCTCGAGTTTGGTACGCTGGAGACATCGGCGAGCTTGCCACTTGTCATGGTTGGCCTATAGTAAAGTTGGCTAAATGTGAATCTGCTTATTTATAAGCGTGGTTACTGACCACCCCGCAAGGGAAACGGTCGTGATAATACTTTATACTTTACCCCCTCAATGATGCCAACGCCTAGCATGTCTTTCTGGGCCCCTTACCAGAGGGGAGCCCTGTAGGTGTCCAGCGCCCACTTTAAGAAAGACTGATCAAAAGGTATACTTAAACATTACCTATAACAAAATAGTATAATGTATTTTTTTTGTTGTTTTTAATTAATATTTATACAAAAAAAATATTTACAAAAGTTAAAATAAAATAAATATTAATATTAAGGATAGGAATATAAGTCCCGTCCGCGTGGAATGGTAGCAAGAACGCTGGCTGCATTTCCCCGCTCAATTGCAATACTGATTCTTTGGGCGAAGAAAGAGCCAGCCCTCTTGTCACCGGAGGAGACGACAAGACTCGGTGTTGTCTTTCAAAAATTTTTTTGCGCTTGGATTCCATAATAATAATAATAGAAAAAAGAATTGTAGTTTTATTTAAGTTATTTTATTATTTACACTTTATTATATTAATTTTAGAAAAAGATTATATTGCGTTGTGAAAGCCACAAATGATTATTTTTATACTATCACAACATGTAACCTTGCGCCAACCTGATGGTAAGCGGCGCGCAAGGTCCGGGAATGTTACCAACTGGAATGAGAAACTCAAAAACTTGTGTGTCAATGTCACACATGTTGTTATGAATTAAAGGTCTTTGCGTTGAAAAATAATAATATATTTTCTTATTACGTTTTTTTATCTTTAGAATGTTTACAATTTGACTTGTAGAATTGTCTAAATTTTGTTATTTTATTATCAATTATATTTTCCTCTCTAAAAAGCAAAAGTATTTCACTTTATAGTGGCGACCCCGACAGGACACGAACCTGCAATCTTCGGATTTATAGTGGCGACCCCGACAGGACACGAACCTGCAATCTTCGGATTTATAGTGGCGACCCCGACAGGACACGAACCTGCAATCTTCGGATTTATAGTGGCGACCCCGACAGGACACGAACCTGCAATCTTCGGATTTATAGTGGCGACCCCGACAGGACACGAACCTGCAATCTTCGGATTTTTCAAGGCAAAGATCTTCAATTCGTAACATCGTCCCCCTTATTGCGATTGTGCAACAATTGCAATAGTTGTCTAAATAATAATTTAAAAAATATATACATATATATATATATAACACATGTTGTTAATATACATACAGAGTCGATTTTTAAGATGGGTCAGTAAGGCCTTTACCGTTATGGTTACAGGAAAACATTCCTAGAAGACCTTCCTTATTCTGAAATACATTCACTAATTTTGGAAATAAAATGCAGTCAGCAAAAATAGTAATTTTAGACATTTTCTTTTTATGCCAATCCTGTTTCTCATAAGGATGAAAAGTCTAGTGAACCAACTGAGGTTTGAGAACTAGAAATGTCAGAACTACCTATACATTTGAAATCCGATTAATCAACTTGAAATATTCTTTGTTCCCAAACGATCCTATTTCTTATTGTCTTTGAAGCCAATTGAACTTTTAGTACAGAAACTTTGGTAAGTCACAAGACCGGGTTTACATGCAGGCACCTTATGGAGGAGGTATAACATATGTTTTATGTTAAACATATTACTGTAACTATAACGCCAAGGTACTGTAACTGGTACATGTAGGTTGCGGAGTTTTATTTAAATGTTTATAAAGAGTATTGTCATTAATACGACAATGAAAAGGTCGATCGGTTTTTGTTTTGTAAAAAAAAAGAGAGAATCGGGAGCTCAGACCGAGAGGTCGACAGAGCGAATATTTTTTATAAATATTAGGATTAAAATAATAATTCCGGTTAAAGTCGCGTAATAGTGTCCCGCGTAGGAAAGTGTTTAGTGTTTCTACATTTGTAATTATATCGAAAATATAATGTATAAATTTTATGCATTTTTAATAAAAAAAATATTTCCGTAGAATCCTCTTCGTAACAATTAACAGCAACTACATCCAACCGCAGGCGTTGGATAATCTTGTGATTGCAAACGCAGGTTACAGTTCCTTCCCTTACTGGCTCGTCTCAAGATGCCGTAATAAATAATGATTTATTATGATTTTAGTAATATAAAAGTCTTGAACAAGGCTGGTTTAGCGCCTCAGGTTTATGGGGTGTTTAAAAATGGTATAGCGTATGAGTACTACCCGGGCTCCACACTCACCCCGGCCTCCGTGCTGGAGGAACACATCTGGACACAAATAGCCACCAGATTGGCCAAAATGCATAAAGTTAATCTTGGAGATGATGTAAGTTAACTATTAGGAATTATCTCAAAAATTAAATATTACAATTTGTATATATACATTGCTCGCGCCTATTTAATTTAAATGGGTTATTTGTCATTTTTTAGTTGGCACACTTTTAATATTCCCTCCGTTTCCGCTTCCCGTTAGCAGTGCACACTGCACGTCACTCTGCGTTTTGGTGTCTCCGCCGACGCGTGTCACCGCACCGCTGTTATATTTAAATTTCGTTATAAACCGCAAAATACTTTGAGTGTGTACTTTTACCATCAGGACTATAATTCCTCGTGAAATTTGTGTTAGTGTTTATGGATCCACATCAGCCGAGAAGACGCCTGAAGGTTAGTGCATGCTTTCTTTTCCTGGAGACAGATCATTTCTCTAATTTCTCCGCACTGTCTCCACTCTCTCTTTTCCTACACCTTATTATTAGTGTGTCCCGCAGGTCCTTCGAGTTTTTATATATTTAAAAATTACCGCTAAATTTAATTCGCATCAACCCAAATAGTTGCCGCACGCCACATGGGCTTGGCCATTTTGGCCACCCCACAGTTTGGTTCTTCGAACCGGATAAATTACCAGTATTTGTTATGTTAAAATCATTAGTTTATACATAATTATTAGTATAATCTATAGTGTTTGTCGGAATTGCTAAGAGACACGTTTTTATTTTATTTTCGTTTTTTAAACCCGCACCGCTTCTCTAAATAGGTTCTTAGTAATTTATAATCATCTTTAGATCATACAGTACACGTAAATATCCTTACATTCATTTAATTCCATAATCTCAACAAGTTATCGAAGAAATAACGCGAGTAGGTAGGACTAAATTCGCCGCGACTACGCGACCCGCGCGCCGCGCCTTATTGTAGGTATTTAATTTCGTCTCAGGTCATTGATTTATGTTTTTTGTTCCGGTCACTTTTTATAGTAGTAGATTTTGGTTACTTTTTTATTTATTATTTCGCACTTAAAATCAATATTTACATTTTATTTAATATTTATCTTAATCAAGTTTCTTTCTTATTTTCATCACGTTTTTTTTATTTTTTATTTATTTATTAATTAAAAATGTCTTCGGAAGAATCTAAACTAGAAAATAAGTTAGTTCTTTTGCAGACCAAACGCAACGCAATATTTGCTAGATTAAATTCGATTTTCGATTTATCTAAACTAGCTCATACAAGTGATGAGAATGAGGAGAATTTTCTTGCTACAACCGAGACTTTGGATGAGTTGAGAGCAGACTTCCAAAGTCTTATGGATTCGTATTCTTCTGTTTCTTTGTCATTAAAACCTAACAAGATAGTTGATTATCAACCGTGGACGGTCTTTGAAGACCTTTATTGTCGTATTAAACGCGTTATTAATAAGCTAAATAGTTCTCATGCGCCCGCGCCGTCTACCCCGCGAGACTTGGATACCGTAATGAATAACAATGACTTATGTATATCTAGGTCCCGGCCTCGGTTACCGCCGATCGAGTTAATGTCTTTCGACGGTGATATACGTAAATGGCCATTATTTTATAGACAGTTTTTAGACGTCATACATAATAATAATTCTTTATCTGACAGTGAAAAGGTGCACTATTTAATAGGCAAGCTGTCAAATAGGGCTTTGTCTGTATGTGCCGGTATTCCTCCAACTGCCGAGAATTATTCTATTATGTGGTCAACGCTTATTGAGAAGTATGAGGACACCCGCTCGCTTGCCACGTCTTATCTAAATCAGCTGTTCGATTTCAAACCGCTCGCCTCTTCTAGTTCGTCTGGTCTTGATCTGTTTATTGAGAGATTCGCGTCAGCTGTGCGCGCTCTCAAACAATTAAACCTTAACGACTTGTTGGATTTTGTTTTGTTATATCTCGCGACAAAGAAAGTAGATCCAGAAACTACAAAATTGTTTGATATGTCTGTTCGTAAAGAAAACATACCAACATATGATAGTTTTATTTCCTTCATTAAGGAACAGTCAAAAATATTATGCCGTATAAATTGTGAATATTCCCCGCTCAATAAACCTACTACAAAACCGCATAGATCTATCCCTACTCCTAAAACTAATTCTTTTGTCTCATCGTCTAGTAGTAATAGCGATGTGTGTGTAGCTTGTAAAGGGCCTACACACGAGCACATGTATGTGTGTCCGTCATTCATTAAGATGACTCCGCGTGAACGATATGATTTTGTGAAAAAACATTATTTTTGTAATAATTGTTTAAGTACAAAACATAAGTTTTCTTTTTGTAAATCTAAACACTTTTGTTCTCATTGTTCTCAACCGCACCATTCTTTACTTCATTTTAATAATAAAACTAATCGTGTTAATATAACGCACGGTAGTAATATTATTACACCCGCACCGCAATCCCATAACGAGTCAGTTATGGCTTCCAGTTCTTCTAGTCCCTCACTCGAACCCGCTACCGCCGCCGTCCAGTGTGACTCTGTTGCTATGTGCAATATGTCTCGTGGTGACGTCAGCGCAACTGTAACGACTACACTGCTGGGTACAGCCAGAGTAGTTGTGCGCGACCGCTATGGTCAGCAGCATTACGTTCGCTGCTTGATTGATCCCGGCTCACAGTGTGACTATATTTCTATATCGTGTTGTAATAAACTTTCTCTTCCTATTTGTTTACAAAACCGTTATTCCGAAGTCCAGGGTATCGGTGGTACGTCCCAGAAATTATTAGGCATTACATCGCTCAATTTCTCGTCCACCTATAACAGTAACGTTTATTCTATTCGCCCGCTCATTGTACCTCGCGTTACTGGTTTGTTACCCGACTCACAAGTAGATGTTTCGCTTCTCGATAAAATTAAAAACCTACCGCTGGCCGATAATCATTTTGACAAGCCCGGTGAGATTGACATTTTGTTGGGAGTAAATATTTTTAGTGAGATATTATTGTCAAATAAAATTACTGGTTCTATAAACTCACCATCCGCGCTTGAAACTACGTTAGGCTATATTGTATTAGGTGATGCGCCCAGTGTTTTATCTACGACACGTATAAGTACTACACAAAATAATCTTGCTGTAGTACAGGAACCGCTCAATAAACTTCTGGAAGAATTTTGGAAACTAGAGGAAATTCCCGCCAAAACTTTTCTCAGCCCTTTAGAACAGGACTGTGAAGACATATTTGTTACAACAACCACCCGCTCGTCTGATGGTCGTTACTCGGTTGATTTACCTTTTTGTCAATCTCCTAGCAAACTCGGTACTTCTTTTCAGCTCGCGAAAAAGCGTTTTCTTTCGCTTGAACGCAAGTTTGAGAAGTCGCCCGAGTTACGTAGGCTTTATAGTGACGTCATCCAAGAATATCTCGATAAGAAATATTTATCATTAGTCCCGCATGAACTTGCACTTTTACCCGGTTTTTATATACCGCATCACCCTGTCATTCGTAACGACAAGTCAACCACCAAGCTGCGCATTGTTCTGGACGCCAGCGCCAAGACTGATACAGGTTTGTCGTTAAATGATACTCTTTTAACCGGACAGAATTTGCAAGCGAATATATTTAAAATATTACTTGATGTACGAGTCTTTCGTATCGCATTCTTTGCCGACGTTCGGCAGATGTACTTATGTATAGGAGTACATGAACCGCACCGCAAGTACCAGCGTGTATTATTTAGATTTTCAGCTTCCGACCCGCTCCAGACTTACGAGTTCAACCGCGTCGCCTTCGGCCTTCGTTCGTCACCGTTTCTTGCTCTTCGTACTTTGCGACAATTAGCAAAGGACGAAAGAGACAAGTTTCCATTAGCTGCCGCAGTGTTAGAGAGAGATGTCTATATGGATGATCTTGCGTCCTCGGCGTCTGATTTATCAGATGCTGTTAGGATTTCCAATCAGCTGATAGGATTGTTTAAGGCCGGTGGTTTCGACTTAGTGAAGTGGTCGAGTAACTCACTCGAGTTACTCGAACACATTCCCTCTTCTCATCGTCAGTCTGAGAATATTTATTTTAATAGTGACAATGAGTTTAAAATTTTGGGTCTAAATTGGATTCCCACTTCCGACAATTTTAAATTTATTGTTACACCCCCGCAACGCTCTTGTACGAAACGAAATATTTTGTCTGCTACCGCTAGTTTGTACGATGTGTTAGGATTGGTCGGTCCAGTTATTTTGTTCGCTAAGCTCCTGATTAAGGAGTTGTGGTTGCTCAAGGTGGACTGGGACGAAGAGCCGCCTTCATATATTATACGTCTATGGCAATCTTATGTCACAGAGTTACCGCTTATTTCTAATCTCTCATTCCCGCGCCATTTCGGTATCGAAAAGATGTCCGAAGTGTCTCTGATAGCATTTGCCGACGCTAGTGAAAAGGCGTATGGCTGTGTTATTTATATTCATGTTGTCAATAGCAACAACCCGCCTATTGTTAAGTTAGTTTGTGCTAAATCCCGCGTCGCTCCTGTTAAGGTGGTAACACTCGCTCGTTTAGAGTTGTGTGCGATCGTCTTAATGTTATAACTATTTTAGATTTAGATGTCGCCGAGACTACCGTCTTGCGACATTTACAAAACTTTTCCTTTTATTTAGATATAGACAATCTTAACAATAATAAATTATGTTCCCCCGCTATCCGGAAATTATTTCCGTTTATTAAAAACGATATGCTAAGAGTTGGTGGGCGATTACGTAACGCCGACATTAGTTATTCGCATAAGTATCCAATACTTTTACCTAAATCCGGTCATGTTGTCGATTTGATAATAGATTATTATCATCGTACTAACCACCATGCCGGCCCGCAACTTCTTTTGTCAATTATCCGCCAACGGTATTGGATCTTATCAGCTCGACGTATCGTTAGAAGTCGCATTCATAAATGTAATATTTGTTTCAAGCTTAGTCCGCGAGCAACGTTCCCGCCAATGGGCGACTTGCCTGCTTGCCGGCTGCAAGAGTGTAAAGCGTTTATGCATACTGGCGTCGACTACGCTGGGCCGCTTCACATAACACTCACACGCAAGCGAGGTGTACGCACACAAAAGGCGTACATATGTTTATTTGTTTGTCTCGTTACGCACGCAGTTCACATAGAACTTGCGTCGGACTTAAGTACCGCAACATTTTTGGATGCTTTCAAGCGATTCGTATCGAGACGTGGTCCGTGTAAGTTTGTCTATAGCGACAACGGAACCAATTTTGTTGGTGCTAAGTCTTATTTAGACGAACTTTACACGTTTGTTAGGTCTTCGGGGTATTATCGTACGTTTTCCGATGCTCTCGCTAGTCACAGGATAATTTGGAGATTTAACCCTCCCAATGCACCTCATTTTGGGGGCATTTGGGAATCAAATGTTAAAAGTGTAAAAACACATTTGTTTCGCGTCATCGGTAAACAGATCTTGACTTACGAAGAGATGCTAACGGTTCTAAATCAAATAGAATCACTCCTTAATTCGCGACCACTTTATTTATTAAGTTCTGATCCATCAGAACCTTCCGCTTTAACACCTTCTCATTTTCTTACCACCGCACCGCTCGATTGTTTTCCAGCTGCTGACGTCAGCGCTGAAAACTCGAACTTACTTACTAGGTTTACTCTTTTAGATTCCCTCGTCCAGTCGTACTGGAAGAGATGGAAGTGCGAATACTTACATAACTTACAAGTTAGAGCTAAGTGGAACACGCCTAGTAATCCTATCGCTATAGGCACTGTAGTTATTATTTCTTCAGACAACGTCCCGCCCCTACAGTGGCCTTTAGGTATCGTTACGCGTCTTTTTCCCGGTAAGGATGGTATCGTGCGTGTAGCTCAAGTTAAGACTAAAACTAGTACGTACGAACGTCCGGTTGTCCGTCTGTGTCCTCTGCCGACACAGTGATCAAGTCTCTTAGCAATACCTACAATTTAGCTATAGGATAGTAGTATTAAGTTATTTTATTTATTTTTTCTTTATCCGCATCTTTAGTTTATATTTTTTATTTTTTGCTTAGAAGGGGTTCCTTCTAGGCCGGGGGGATGCTCGCGCCTATTTAATTTAAATGGGTTATTTGTCATTTTTTAGTTGGCACACTTTTAATATTCCCTCCGTTTCCGCTTCCCGTTAGCAGTGCACACTGCACGTCACTCTGCGTTTTGGTGTCTCCGCCGACGCGTGTCACCGCACCGCTGTTATATTTAAATTTCGTTATAAACCGCAAAATACTTTGAGTGTGTACTTTTACCATCAGGACTATAATTCCTCGTGAAATTTGTGTTAGTGTTTATGGATCCACATCAGCCGAGAAGACGCCTGAAGGTTAGTGCATGCTTTCTTTTCCTGGAGACAGATCATTTCTCTAATTTCTCCGCACTGTCTCCACTCTCTCTTTTCCTACACCTTATTATTAGTGTGTCCCGCAGGTCCTTCGAGTTTTTATATATTTAAAAATTACCGCTAAATTTAATTCGCATCAACCCAAATAGTTGCCGCACGCCACATGGGCTTGGCCATTTTGGCCACCCCATACATATTTTTTCCCGCAAAAATCCAAATAAAGGTGTACTGTACAATTATCAGATCTACAACACCACCGAGCGTGTTAAGCCGTTGGTCTCGGTTCTGCAAATACCAACTTGTGAAATTGTCGTTACAATTGATATCAGACCCTCGCCAACCTGTCAGCCCAGCATGGCGGGTGTAGACCAAATTTTCCAGATATATGTTCTGAAAGGCACATCTCTGAGAGAGGAGATCTACGACTTACGACCTCGGCAGCAGGATAATGATGATGAATAAGTTTTGGTTCATTTTACAGTATTTTCTTTTACAATTACATTTTTCATGACATATTTCAGCTAAACTATTGGCCAAAACTCTTGGTGTTGTTCAATTAAAACTTTTTCTAGGAAATAAGAGAGCCAATGTTGTGGGGAAAGATAGAACAATTCTTAAATCTATTACCTGAACCTTTTACGGATCCAGAAAAACAGAAAAGGTAACTAAATATATAGATGTCACCAAACTAGTCTATTTTAATTATTCTAAGAGCAGTCCTTGGGCGCCATTCGGGAAACTTCAGCACATCCTCCCATCGAGACGAAAGTCATCAACAATGTCGTACGGAGCAGAGACGTGGACACTGACAGTGGGTCTGGTCCACAAATCGAAGGTCGCTCAGCGAGCTATGGAGAGAGCTATGCTATTTCTCTGATGGATGGAATACGAAACGTTGATATTCGTCAGAGAACATACAAATAGCATACAAAATTAGCAAACTGGAGTGGCAATGGGACGGACAACCATTAAATAGGTGGTAATTTTCCCAGTCTGCCGGGGCGGGGAAGAAGTACCTATCCACCGTTCTTGCAGATAAACCCAGTAAAGTGTATCCACACGTTTCGGGATCAGGCTCGAATTGCCGTCATGTCCAGTCAAGCCGGCATAGTGTTAGGGACTGTTGTCAGTCATGAGTCTCTGATTCCAGTTGCTAACATTCATGGATCTCGCTCCCCACTTACCATCAGGTGGCCGCAAGGTCACATTATCATCATCAGCCTGTGGCTCTCCACTACTGGATATAGGCCTCCCCCAAGGCTCGCCACTTCACACGATCTCCTCATCCAACCCCCACCAGCGACCTTCCTCAGGTCATCCGTTCATCTAGCAGGGGGTCGACCCACTCTGCGTCTTCCCGTACGTGGTCTCCACTCTAGAACCCGTCTACTCCATCGTTCATCGGTTCTACGACAGACATGTCCAGCCCATTGCCACTTCAGCTTATTAATTTTGAAGGCTATATCGGTAACTTTGGTTCTCGGATGGATTTCCTCGTTTCGGACTTTATCCATCAGAGAAATACCCGGCATAGCTCTCTCCATAGCTGAGCGACCTTGAATTTGTGGACCAGACCCACTGTTAGTGTCCACGTTTCTGCTCCGTACGACAAGGTCACATGTCGTGCTAGAATTAAAAAAAAACACGTCTGCCACAGAACCGGTGACCGATAAGGCACATGGGTTCTAGAGTGGAGACCACGTACGGGACGAGACCCCGCCAGATGGACGGATGACCTAGGGAGGGTCGCTGGTGGGGGCTGGATGAGAGTTGCTGCAGACCGCATTCAGTTACAATGTCCCTGTCCCGGTGTTGTATTGTATTACTTTAGTTATGAACAATTGACAGCATTATGTTTATGGTGTGTTGTAGATTTGTGCACTGTTTTGGCTCCGTCAGTCGGCTGAGCTCGGAGTACGGCACACTGAAGGCCCGGCTGAGCGGGTCGGCCAGTCCGCTGGTGCTGGCCCACAACGATTTGCTTCTGGGAAACGTGGTCCACAATCATCAGTCCGGACACATCTCCTTTATCGATTTCGAATACGCAGCATATAACTACCAGGCCTTCGATATAGCAAACCATTTCAATGAGTTTGTGGGTGAGTTGCTCTTTATATACTATAATAGTCGGGATGATACTATGATAGTCAACACATAATAATAACGTGTATTACACAAAATTACAAACGTAGTGTACAAGGACGAAGTTAACGCCTCAGGCATTCTCTTACAGCTAACCTTTGTGATAGATAAGTGAGGTTATAGGGTGCTTGTAAACGATAAGTCAATAGAACTAGATATGAACATAGATAATTAACAATAACAATAAATAGCTAAAATATGTACATAAAAGCAAACAATAATATAAGACCGCCACCGTGGTCTAGTGGTAACAAACGTTGCCGTGAACTCGGGAGGTCGTGGGTTCGATTCCCACCGAGGCAAGTTGTACATTGTATAATTTGTCTCGGTCTGGGTGTTTATATGTATAATATGTATATATTTACAAAAAAAAAGTATAATATGTAGTTTATCAACCATCTAGTTTCCGTAACACAAGCCTCGCAGCTTACCACGGAAATTAGATGGCGCTGTGTGATTGTCTGGAAATATTTATTTATTTTTATTCATTTATTTCGGTCCATCCATAATTTAATTTTAATAATATTGTATTTTATTTGTAAAAATTGACAATAATAATAATAAAATTTTATTGACATAAATAAATGTACATTACAAAACAAATGTGGCACTGGCCCCTGGGGTAGGTTTTTGGCCGATGCGACAGGAGCCAGTCTCCATTCAACCTGATTATAACATTATTATTATTATTAATATTAAATTCTTTATTGCACAAAATAAGTGTACAAAGGCGAAGATTAATGCCTACAAGGCATTTTCTAACATCTAACCTTTGGGAGAGTGTGAGATTAAGGGTAGTGCTGATATCAAGTTTAACAATATAGAATATACTACACACATTACATACTAATAGATACTTACACTGTTACATAAATTACACATATACCTATAAATAAACGTATATACACATATATATTATGCCAAATATATATTTCTAGCCTGATGACGACTCCTGTTTGTCTAGAAATAAAGCAGTGACCAAGCGCTTAAAAACGTGGACAGACGGCGCGTGTCTAATAGCGAGTGGTAGCCTGTTCCACTGGCGGGCTGCAGACACAGTATACGAATCTGAATATCTGCTAGAGGAGTGGGATGGGATTTTAAGTTGAACATTGAGAGAGTACATGTTTTAAAATAAGAAAAATAAACAAAGATAATCAAATATTCAAATCAGTTTGGAAATATACAATATCCAGCAACATAATCAATATCCGAGTGTTACCTGTGAACCAAATGGAAATAAATAATTTGAATTTATGATCGGAGAAACTCGGGCTAAAAGTGTTAGTAAATAACAGAATTCACTATTTTGACAATCTAACGTTAGTGCCTAAGTAATGGAATACGGCTGCAGGGCGCACTATAAGGCTGAGTTGTGCCTAAGTAATGGAATACGGCTGCAGGGCGCACTATAAGGCTGAGTTGTGCCTAAGTAATGGAATACGGCTGCAGGGCGCACTATAAAGCTGAGTTGTGCCTAAGTAATGGAATACGGCTGCAGGGCGCACTATAAAGCTGAGTTGTGCCTAAGTAATGGAATACGGCTGCAGGGCGCACTATAAGGCTGAGTTGTGCCTAAGTAATGGAATACGGCTGCAGGGCGCACTATAAGGCTGAGTTGTGCCTAAGTAATGGAATACGGCTGCAGGGCGCACTATAAGGCTGAGTTGTGCTTAAGTAATGGAATACGGCTGCAGGGCGCACTATAAGGCTGAGTTGTGCCTAAGTAATGGAATACGGCTGCAGGGCGCACTATAAGGCTGAGTTGTGCCTAAGTAATGGAATACGGCTGCAGGGCTCACTATAAGGCTGAGTTGTGCCTAAGTAATGGAATACGGCTGCAGGGCGCACTATAAAGCTGAGTTGTGCCTAAGTAATGGAATACGGCTGCAGGGCGCACTATAAGGCTGAGTTGTGCCTAAGTAATGGAATACGGCTGCAGGGCGCACTATAAGGCTGAGTTGTGCCTAAGTAATGGAATACGGCTGCAGGGCGCACTATAAGGCTGAGTTGTGCCTAAGTAATGGAATACGGCTGCAGGGCGCACTATAAGGCTGAGTTGTGCCTAAGTAATGGAATACGGCTGCAGGGCGCACTATAAGGCTGAGTTGTGCCTAAGTAATGGAATACGGCTGCAGGGCGCACTATAAGGCTGAGTTGTGCCTAAGTAATGGAATACGGCTGCAGGGCGCACTATAAGGCTGAGTTGTGCCTAAGTAATGGAATACGGCTGCAGGGCGCACTATAAGGCTGAGTTGTGCCTAAGTAATGGAATACGGCTGCAGGGCGCACTATAAGGCTGAGTTGTGCCTAAGTAATGGAATACGGCTGCAGGGCGCACTATAAGGCTGAGTTGTGCCTAAGTAATGGAATACGGCTGCAGGGCTCACTATAAGGCTGAGTTGTGCCTAAGTAATGGAATACGGCTGCAGGGCGCACTATAAGGCTGAGTTGTGCTTAAGTAATGGAATACGGCTGCAGGGCGCACTATAAGGCTGAGTTGTGCCTAAGTAATGGAATACGGCTGCAGGGCGCACTATAAGGCTGAGTTGTGCTTAAGTAATGGAATACGGCTGCAGGGCGCACTATAAGGCTGAGTTGTGCTTAAGTAATGGAATACGGCTGCAGGGCGCACTATAAGGCTGAGTTGCACCAAAATGTGACTTGATTACTTACAACTCGGTTGGCTGTGACTAGCTATACATCAGATAAACAACAAACATACGATATAATACAAAAGAAGATAACTTATTTTGGCCTCATTTTATGATAATATCTATTGTTGAATTCATTTATATTTAAATCGGGTTTGTAATGACCTTCATTTCTTAGTAATGTAGTCAGTTACTTTACTACGTGTGGTAAATGATGCAATTTTAAGACTGCAAATAAAAGTGCTTGGTATAGAATTGTCTATAATCCTCTCCGTCCATCGCGATCGTCTGTACCACAATGGTTGAAGACGAAGGTCTTTCAGAGCGAAATGTCGTACGGAGCAGACACGTGGACACTGACAGTGGGTCTGGTCTATAAATTCAAGATCTCCGCTATGGAGAGAGCTATGCTTGGTATTTCTCTGATGGCCAGAATTTAATACGTTGATATTCGTCCGAACATAGCTTTCGAAATTAGCAAACTAGAAAACCCTCAGCCAGATGGACGGATGACCTGAAGAAGGTCGCTGGTGGGGGTTGTATAAAGGGATGCAAACATCCAGCAGTGGAGAGGTACGGCTCTCCTTGGGGGATGCATACATCCAGCAGTGGAGAGGTACGGCTCTCCTTGGGGGATGCATACATCCAGCAGTGGAGAGGTACGGCTCTCCTTGGGGGATGCATACATCCAGCAGTGGAGAGGTACGGCTCTCCTTGGGGGATGCATACATCCAGCAGTGGAGAGGTACGGCTCTCCTTGGGGGATGCATACATCCAGCAGTGGAGAGGTACGGCTCTCCTTGGGGGATGCATACATCCAGCAGTGGAGAGGTACGAGCTGAGGATGATAGAATCTGAAAGCACGTTTCAGAATAATCGATAAGTTATTTTTTTTATACTAACACAACATGTGACCTTGCGCCTTGATGGTAAGTTAAGGTTAGCAACTGGAAGCAGACTTTTATGTCCGACATCAGTCCCTAACACTATGCCGGCAACACACACTTCGCTTGAAGGACATAACATACATCCTTTCTTACAGTGTTATTGAGATATTATTGTTTACGAAGACTAATTTTAAAAAATATGCATTTTTTGTGTAGAAACTAGGAACTGTTTCCCTTACGAGCCTGACGTACACGTTACAGATCTCTAACACACAATTTTATTGTATTATACGAAGTATTACTATTACATTACAATATATTACATTATAATACAAATATTAATAGTATGCGGCTACGCGACACCTCACTTATAGAACATTACAGCCAACAAAATTAAATTGGGAATTATAGAAAAAAAACATAGAGTTATAGAATAGAACAATAAAAACTCCAAATTATAATCTATAACTTGTTATTACGGAATACGGAAAAGGGTTGGTATGAAGGAAAGCATAGGGACAAAAATAAGGAAAGGCATGCTACGATGGTTCGGGCATGTTAAAAGGATGAGCGAAGAGAGATTGACGAACCACATATATAATGCGAAAGTTGTGGGTGAAAGAGGCCCTGGCAGACCGAGACTCACATATCACGATCAGATAAATTAAACACTGACTGAAGGTGCATTAAAAAGTCTTCGTAACCAAAGAGGTTAATGTATGTCGACGAAGCGAAAGAGGTATGTCGTGATCGTGTGAAATGGCGCTCAATTGTCTCTGCCTACCCCGTAAGGGATCTGGCGTGAAGATATGTATGTATGTAACTTGTTATTAGTTATAAAGCTTATACCAAATGTCTAAGAATTACAATGTTGCTAACTAATATTTATTGGCCTTTTGAAGTTATTTGCACAGATATTATCCCTCAGTACATTATCACTACTTGTAGGTAACATAAATTATTCTTTGTGGCGTTATCTTTATATGTCAAGCTGTTTGTCTAACTAAAGATATTTCTACTTCAATATTTGTCGATGTGAAAACAGTAAACATATTTTATTATAAAAACGTGCCAATCTTACTAATCTTATTTATTCTATTCAATCTACATATGTTGTCAAATATTAATTTATTTGTCGTGTCCTCCGGTGACAAGAGAGCAGCGGGGTGAGGCGGAGTGCACAATCGAAAATAATAATTTATTTATGATAATTCTCGAGTTTGTCATCGACGAGTTTGCCACTTGTCATGATAAGTCTATAGTTAAGTTTGCCACTTGTCATGATAGGTCTATAGTTAAGTTGATAAATGTGAATATTTCTTTAAAAGACTTTAAAAGATCGGTCGTGATGATGAAAATAACATTAAATTTAATTGATTTCGATTCAATTACGTCTGCCATAAATCTCAAAAGATTGGACATACCGCTAAGTTTTTGACATTTCTGACAGACGTAATCGATCTTAGACGATTCGTTCTCGGTCGAAGGTGCACTCCGCCTCACCCCACTGGCTCTTTCTTCGCCCAAAGAATCAGTATTGCAATTGAGCGGGGAAATACAGCCAGTGTTCTTGCCACCATTCCACGCCAAAATTTTTCGAATAAATTCAATGTTATTTTCATCATCATGACGACCGTTTCCCTTGCGGGTTGGTCAGAAACCACTTTCTTCTGTTTTAAAGAATCGTATTCACATTTATCAAACTTAACGATAGACCTATCATGACAAGTGGCAAACTTAACTATAGACCTATCATGACAAGTGGCAAACTTAACTATACACCTATCATGACAAGTGGCAAACTTAACTATAGACCTATCATAACAAGTGGCAAACTTAACTATACACCTATCATGACAAGTGGAAAACTTAACTATAGACCTATCATGACAAGTGGCAAACTTAACTATACACCTATCATGACAAGTGGCAAACTTAACTATAGACCTATCATGACAAGTGGCAAACTTAACTATACACCTATCATGACAAGTGGCAAACTTAACTATAGACCTATCATGACAAGTGGCAAACTCGTCGATAACTTACTCGAGAATTATCATAAATAAATGATTGTGTCCGTGTGATGATCACGGGAATCGAACCCCTTACTTCCGCGTCTAAATCCCCGGACCTAATTGCTAAACCACGGAAGCAGCTAATATCGAATTAACACAATCTAGTCGAGAGTGACTTGCCGTAGTTACAGACAATTTTCAGTTGTCAATCCAATAATTAGACAGGTACAATAGGTTCGTTCGGAAAGCTCTCGTAAACAGTATATTTGTTTTCCGATCAGTTCGTGATGATTAAATGTGCAAAATGAACAAATCTCAATTATGTTCGTTTAGGTCGTGAACTGTTTCCAACTCATCTGAACGCCCCATATGACTATCTCTTTTCTTTTTTTAGTTATAAGTTTTTAACTCGATAAATCTCTTTATCTCAAATATTAGCGGTCATGCACCTTACTATCCCTCTCACAACTCCCAAAGGTTAGCTGTTAGATAATGTTTTTAGACATTAAGCTCGCCTATGTACTGTAAAATGTATTATTTTCTGTGCAATAAAGAATCTATCTATCTATCTCGAGTGGTGGCGATGTGTGCGACCTGTCAAAATATTCTCAAATACTATTTCGGCTAAGCATATTCATAATGGTCTAGTTCGCCCTAGGAAGTCAGAATAAATACGGTTTTTGCGCTAAAATCATTGGTTTAATTGAGACAAATTAACAAATGACATTTAAAATCTACGCTGTAATCACTATACCATTATTATGATGATCTACTTAAATGATGATGAAACTGCCTCCGTGGTCTAGCGGTTAAGTCCGTGGATTTAGACCCGGAGGTACCAGGTTCGATTTCTGGTCGGGACACAAATGTAAATAAATACATTTAATTAATTTATTTGTGATATTTCTCGAGTTTGGTACGCTGGAGACATCGACGAGCTTGCCACTTGTCATGATTGGCCTATAGTAAAGTTGGTTAAATGTGAATCCGCTTATTTATAAGCGTGGTTTCTGACCACCCCGTAAGGGAAACGGTCGTGTTGATACTTTTTACCTAAATGATCAAAAACGGGTTCAGCTTTACGCAGTGGAGAGGAGTCCCAGCAAAATCCCACTTACTGAAAATTGGTTGGATAGGGAGACGAGGAATGGTGGATTGTGAACGTCTTGTAAAATAAAATAAAAACCACCTTTGTAATTGTCGGTCGCAAGCCCGAGACCCAATTTTTCTCATCTCTTACATACACACGATGGGCCGAGTCCATTCACATTCACCCGCACGGTAATTCCATGCAATGGAAATCTTCTCTTCTGACTCCGCGAACGCAATCAAAGTAAAAAAATATTCTATAATTACAAAAGCTAACCACTGTTTGTGCTATCTCTTTCTTGACAATAAGGCATGCGAGCTAGAGCGAGGGAGATGAATTGAATCGCGACGGCTTTACAACCAAACAGTGTATCTTCCATCGCACGACCTGTACATATTGTCCCATGACAATCTATTTAGTTAACTGTTAGATATACTCGGAGAGCGATGTCCCCATTATGACCCCACATCCGACGTTATTGCTGGGGGATCTTCTGTTTCATCATCACTATATCCTCCCACTATACTCTCCTCGGTAATTGATTAAATAATGACTATAAATTAAAATCAGATATAATAATAAGAATTACATTTGTAAGGAAGCCGTGTGTCAATATACAAACTATATAACAATATTAGTAATAAAAATATATAAATGGGGTGTATCACTAACTTTTTATCACGGTAGATGGCGCATGATAGATGGTACCTAATCTAACTGTCAGTTGCATAGAAAACTTGTATTTTTATTACGAAATTTATTATTTTCTGGATATTATGCCGAAGTGAGCAGCTTTTAAGTGTACAAATCGAGATTTCTAAGCGAAATTAAAGATATGGTGATCTCAAAATTGCCGTTCTAATAATAAAACCTTTTTTCTTTCTACAAATACATTTAAAAAATAAGGTACCATTGCCGCTAGCGACATCTACAAAAAGCTTTGCCTAATACACCCCATTAAATGATATAAGTTAAATTCTAATATCGGTTATGATCAATATCTATAATTGTCATTTTTTTTTTATATAATAAGCTGCCCCTTGGAAGTACCACCATTCTTAGACAAATAAACTGCAAGTTACGAGGGGCGTTCAAAATATTCTCGGTATTGATACGTTACAACCTCTTTTATATATATATTTGTTACTGGCCGCTAAGATTCATCCATTGACATTAAAAAAAAGTAAAATTGGAACCGAGATGTTCTTTTGTTTTTCTGCAATTGCCGAACAAACATGAACACCATGAGCGAATTAACAATTTTAACGAAATTAGAGCACCGATCCGTCATAAAATTCTTGACAAAACAGGGTAAAAATCAAAAAACCATAAAAGAGGAAATGGATTGTGTTTACCGTGAGTCTGCTCCTTCTTTATCTACTATTCAAAAATGGTCAAGCGAATTTAAGCGTGGAAGGGAGAGTATTGAAGATGACCCTAGACCTGGCCGGCCTGTAGTGGCTACCTCACAAGAAAATATTGATAAAGTGGAAAAACTTATATTGGAAGACGGCCGAGTGAAAGTAAAATCTATAGCTCAAGTAACCAATCTCTCTATTGGTACCGTACATGACATTATACATGACCATCTTAATATGTCAAAAGTAAGTGCAAGATGGGTTCCGCGAATGCTGACGCTTCTTCAAAAGGATATGCGTGTGGCTTGCTGTTCAGATTTTATCGACCTGTGTGGTGAAAATCCCGATGAGGTGCTGCAAAAAATAGTTACTGAAGATGAAACCTGGGTTCATCATTATGACCCAGAGAGCAAACAGGAGTCCATGCAGTGGCACATTAAGGGTTCAGCTCATCCCAAGAAGTTCAAGGTAATCCCGTCAGCTGGCAAGGTCATGGCCACAATATTTTGGGATTGTGAAGGAGTTTTGCTTATCGATTATAAAGAAAAAGGTGTAAATAAATATGTAAATATAAAAATAAAATGTTTGATGATTAGCTTTGAGTCACAGATCAAAGCTGTAAATAAGATAATTAAGTATAGACCTTTAACTGAAAATAGATTACAAAATCTCCATAATAAGGTTTCCAATAATATAAGTAGCTTCAGATATAATATAAATGATCCAGAATCAACTTATTCCCATCTACATAAAATAATAACTGAAGAATTTAACAAAGTATGTAGAATAAAATCAAAGCAAATAAATAATACAATAAGTTTTGCAACCTGGGCCACAAAAGGCATTAGAAAAAGTAGGAACAATTTATACGATTTATATGATCAGAGGTCTTTTACATCTGATCCTAAATTCCATGAATATGTTAGAAGCTATTCAAAAATTTTCAAAAAGGTTTGTTCATCAGCCAAAGCTAATTATCTTGGCCTAAAAATTAAACAGTCAGAAAATAAATCTAAATGTGTATGGAATGTAATAAATACTGAAACAGGTAAAAAGGGGCATAATCAAAATGATCTAGCAATTAGGCAAAATGGTATAATGGTAACTAATAAAAATAAAGTTGCCAACATACTCGAATATTTTTTTACTAATATTCCTTTAGAAATTACAAATTGTATTAAATCATCAACTGGTACTTCTATTAATATTTTAAATCAGTATTTTAATAGACCAGATATTCCAGATTTTTATTTTAAGCATGTCTCATTTGAGGATATAATTAAGAACTTTAAAATGTTAAAAAATAAAAAGACTGAAGACTTGTGGGGCTTATCTGTTAAAGCAATAGACTCAATAATTCATACCATTGCACCCATCCTAGCTGATATATTTAATGGCTGTGTTGATAAGGGCATTTTCCCAGACCTTATGAAACATAGCAAGATAGCGCCAATATTTAAATCTGGTTGTAAGACGGACCCTAGCAATTATCGACCGGTGTCCGTATTACCTGCTTTGAGTAAAATTTTCGAAAAAATTATACTATCCCAGTTACTAAAACACTTTAATGAAAATAAAATATTGCATAATCAACAATTTGGGTTTACAAAAGGAAGAAACACAACAAATGCTGGTACTAAATTGATTGGAGAAATATTTGATGCCTGGGAAAACTCCGAGGATCTTATTGGGGTATTCTGTGACCTGTCAAAGGCATTCGATTGTGTAGATCATCAAACTCTGCTTGGTAAATTAGATTATTACGGTGTTCGTGGACAAGCTTCTAATCTAGTACAGTCCTACTTGTATAATAGAACACAATGTGTTAATAATAATGGCAGTGTCTCGAAAGGGTCTCTTGTTAGAATGGGTGTCCCGCAGGGCTCAATACTAGGTCCATTCCTTTTCCTAGCATATATCAATGACCTGCCCCACATGGTACAAGAAAATGCGGAAATAGTGTTGTTTGCTGACGACACTTCTCTTCTATTTAAAGTTAATAGGAAAGATAATATGTTGTTAACAGTAAATCGTACTCTGGCGATGGTCTCGGAATGGTTTACGGCTAATAATTTGGTTTTGAATTCTAATAAGACAAAATGCCTTAAGTTTTCATTACCTAACGTGCCAAAAATCGACTGCAGTGTGATGTTGGGCGGTTCTGCTCTTGAATTTGTTGAATCCACTGTATTCTTGGGCATCACAGTTGATCCCAAACTGCAGTGGGGAGCTCACATTAATACCTTATGCAATAGGTTGAGCTCAGCTGCATATGCTGTCAGAAAGATTAGGCAGCTGACTGATGTGGCAACAGCAAGACTAGTATACTTCGCCTACTTCCACAGCATTATGACTTATGGTCTCATAATGTGGGGCTCAGCGGCAGATTTAGACTCTATTTTTATTCTCCAGAAAAGAGCCATTCGAGCAATTTATGGCCTGAAATATCGAGACTCGCTCAGAAGCATATTTCCTGACATTGATATAATGACATTGCCTTCACAATATATATTTGACAATATTCTATATGTAAGGAATAATTTAAAGTTATTTAAAAAAAATGGAGACATGCAGTCTCGCAAATTAAGAAATGCTGACAAGCTTTATATTCCTAAATTTAGGCTTCAAAAAACAAATAAAAGTTTTGTGATTAATAGTATTAGAGTATATAATAAATTACCAAAACCTGTAACAGAATTAGGGGAAACAAAATTTAAGAGTAGTATTAAGAAAATTCTAATTGCAAAAGCATATTATAAAATTAATGATTTTATTAATGACAAAGATGTGTGGAATATTGCCGCTCTGCAAAGATTAGAGAATTAGTTAATAGCACATTAGGTTCTTTTTTAATAATCTGTTTTTATTTTTGATTTATAAATATTTTGAATGTAACAATTAGTTACTAATACATTATTGACTAATTAGTAAATACTGTTTATTGTGATACAGTAATATTTTTTATTACCTTATTATTATAATATAATTATTTTTTATGTAACATTTAGTTACTATTTTGTATTTATTATTTTATTAACTAATATATAAGTTTGTTAACGGAATTGCACGGCAACATTTGGGTACTTAGGAAGTAATTGTTATATTTAGCTTGTGTGTGTCTCGAAGGTCATTCTTAGTGTTCAGGTTCTCATGGTGTGGCGTGTCCGGTGGTCGCCCCTTCCTTAGAAGGTCATTGCAGTGGTGGCACGTGTGTCGGGTCCCGGTCCGCACCCTAAGGGCCTGGTTGAGCGGGGGGATGGCTGGCACATGCGTTATGTCCGTGATCGGGTGCTGCTGTGGGGGCCTGGGACCTCTGCCGAACACGTTCAATTTATTGTTCTTAAATTAACAGAGGTTTTTGCGTTTTATCGACTTTCGGGTTGCACATAGGCATGTAGTCTACCTTAATTCTGACTTGCCTGGTGGGTTACTGCTGTACCAGGTATTGTTTTCTCATAGGTACTGATAACTAAATTTAAAAGGTTATTAATTGATCGTTGTGGTGCAGTTCTGTATATGTTTTATTTTGTAAATCTGATATAGCTGAGTTTTCCTTGCAGATTCCTTTCTCAGTCAGATTAAACATTAACAGGTCACTGGAATTTGCTAAGCTGCTGGTCTTCTGCTAACAGCTTACTTATTGGACCACTTTGCTGCTTAGTCTTCTACTAGCAGGAGTAGAATCATTCAAAATAATTAAATTAATGACGTTTCATAAATGCCTGTAATAGGTTTACGTGAATAAAGATATTTTGACTTTGACTTTGACTTTGACTTTGAAATATCACAGGGCAGTACTACGCTAACGTTATACGTCAATTAAGAGATGCGATCAAAGAAAAGAGGCGAGGAAAGTTAACCAAAGGTGTTCTGCTTCTGCATGACAACGCCCCTGTCCATACTGCTCATATTGCCAAGGCAGCTATTGTTGAATGTGGGTTTGAAACTGTTACTCATCCACCCTATAGTCCGGACTTAGCCCCAAGCGACTTCTTTTTGTTTCCCAATCTTAAAAAGGATCTGCGTGGAAATAAATTTTCTGACGATGAAGCGTTGAAGACGGCCGTGGAGGAGCATTTTTACACCAAAGATAAAAAATATTTTTATGAGGGATTAAAAATAATAATTGATCGATCTTATAAGTGTATGAACATAGGGGGGGAGTATATTGAAAAATAAAAATATCAAACTTTTCGTACTTGTTTGTTTTTATCCACATACCGAGAATATTTTGAACGCCCCTCGTAGGTTAGCGATCGAACTACATCCGGGTCGATCGGCGACGCGACGTTATCGTATGGCGTGATGTTTACATTAACTATTTATCACCGTCTAAAAATGTATTAGGACACGTTCATAATTCTACTTCATTGCGGAATCATCTGCAGTTTTTTCTCGCAATTTTAAAGTTCAATGGAAACAATAGATAGATGGCAGACAATGAGGTCAAATATAGGTAGATCGGGGATCGACCACACTGTCATACAAAATTATTGTTACCAATTTTTTTACGTCTACTAGCAAAACTAATTTTCATAGATTACAATTTTTTTAAAACAAGCTAGATTACTGAGAAATCAATAGAGCTTAAACTTTAACCTTTAAGATTTACAGTGGGGTCGGCCCGGCTGCCTAATGGGCCCGGGTTGGGGACATTCCCCCGAATTCCCCGGCAGGATCTCAGCGGGTAACCACCCGCCGGTGATTCATGCACTTTTAGTGCTGGGCGCCGTTACTAATATAAATACGGCCGTGTGGCTTTTTTAAGATTATATTTATTTTTTATTTATTTAACACTTTAATGTACAAAGACAAAGGCGGGCTTTAATGCCGCGAGACATTATAATAGTGTGCAAGTATAATAGCGCCATCTTTGATTGACTAGAGGAACTATTTATACCATGGTCTTAACTGCAGCCAATGTCACATTACTTTTAGAATGTTCCGTACATTTTAATTGAAAACTTGAAAAAATATTTGTATAATTGTACATTTACTTACGAAAATAACACTTCCGTGGCCGCAGGTCGGCATATTGTGCGTGAAACAACAATTTGAAAGTACATGGCGAACACGATCATCATAACTGGCAATGACACTAATTCATTCACATAATAATAAATAATATCTGTGGCTGAGTTGTCTTAGGCTAATAATATCTTCACGCCAGATCCCTTACGGGGTAGGCAGAGACAATTGAGCGCCACTTGACACGATCACGACATACCTCTTTCGCTTCATCGACATTCATCAACCTCTTCATACATGCCCTTTTGTTACGAAGGCTTTTTAATTCTCCTTCAGCTAGTGTTTTATTTATTTGATCGTGATACGTGTGTCTTGGTCTGCCAGGGCCTCTTTTACCCACAACTTTCGCATTATATACCTGGTTCGTCAATCTTTCTTCGCTCATCCTTTCAACATGCCCGAACCATCGTAGCATGCTTTTCCTTATTTTTGTCCCTATGCTTTCCTTCATACCAACCCTTTTCCGTATTTCGACGTTACGTATGCGGTCCGCCAAAGTGACGCCACATATCCGCCGCAACGACCGCATTTCTACTGCATTAACCCTACTCTCATGCGTATTCTGACATATCCACGTTTCGCTTCCATACATTTTTTTTCACATTCACACATTCACAATATGTCTGGCCAGCGCGTATATATATGTTCTGGAAGGCCATTCTGTAATGATGATTGATGATTGCACCTACCAACTATACTGTCTAAAGCTTGGGCTGTCATTAGTTTTGCCTTTGTACATAATGCGATTAATATTTTAAATAAAATAAATATCTAATAAACCTTACAAATAATATCTCATACCTCAGAATAGCTGCCTTACATACAACAAATGATATCTCATACCTCAGAATAGCTGCCTTACATACAACAAATGATATCTCATACCTCAGAATAGCTGCCTTACATACAACAAATGATTTTTATAATTTTAACGGGTCTTTACGCGATTTACCTTAGAGACATATTTCTCCCGACGTTTCAGCCAAGTTGCATTGGCCGTGGTCACGGGTCGACTGAAGCTATGCGGTGTAGTCTCGTACATACTGGGCGGCAGATGTAAACCTACCCACTTATCACTTTTAAAAGTTTTTAGAAATCACGACACACGACACTTACAATATCCTTGGCGACACCGGGCGATTTTTCCCGGCGTCGAAACCTATTGATTACTGGATTCCACGATGAAGATAGCTTATAACCCCCCTCTCGATTGAAATTTTTGTGTTTCTTTATTTCTATCGCTTCACGTACTATTCTAGGGTAATAGTGCCGATCGGTGGAAAGTATCTTTGGGTCATGCAGCTCAATCCAATGGTTTGTGCCACTATCCATTAGGTGTTCTGCTATTGCTGACTTGTTTAATTGGCAGTTTTTTACAGCTGCTATATGTTCCTTGACCCTCTCGGCTATTGTGCGCTTAGTTTGGCCAATATATGAACTCCCACAGCTGCAGTCCACTTTATATACGCCAGGCGTTTGAAAAGGAATGACATCCTTTGGGGTGCGTACGTGTTTTGCTACTTTGGAGAATGGTGTGTACACAGCATTGATGGATAACTTTTTGAAAGCTGTACCAATTTTATCCGTTACTCCTTTCACATATGGTAAGAACGCGGGCAGCCGATTGACCTGTGGATATCTCTCCTTGTTTTTCTGTCGCAGCAACCTCGGAGCCACATCATATCCATTGCGTTTTAGCACTGCTTTAACATGTGACAGTTCCTGTTCCAAATGTTTTGGGTCACAGAGATCATAAGCCCTGTTGATCAATGAAGACACAACAGATCTCAGGTGGCATGGATAATGATGTGAAGTGGCGTGTAGATATCGGTCTGTGTGCGTTGGTTTTCGATATACAGTGTGGGCCAGCGAGCCATCAGGTCTCACCATCACTTTTACATCCAAAAAAGCCAACTGCCTATCTTTCTCCATTTCATATGTGAATTTTATTGTGGAGTGAAGAGAGTTTAGATAATATAAGAATTCCTCTACTTCCGGTTTGTTTCCCTTGATGACACAAAATACATCGTCCACATATCTCTTCCAGATCTTTATACAAGAGACATCTCATTCTCTAAGGTAAATCGCGTAAAGACCCGTTAAAATTATAAAAATCTATTATGAGTGTGCGCGAAAGTTTAAAAAGTTTAATTACAACAAATGATATCTCATACCTCAGAATAGCTGCCTTACATACAACAAATGCATGGGTATTGTACTATTGATGACTTAATAACAAAAACGTAACTATTGCGCCATCTCTGTGTCGTCACAACACATTAGACAAGTGGTTTGTCTGATTCGATTGAGCGCCACTTGTCACGGCCACCACATATCTCTTTCGCTTCTTCGACATTTATTAATTTCTTCATACATTTTGTTTCAATAGCTTTAAATAGCTATTAAATAACAATAAAATACATTTTAGATAAGAGACATCGTTTTGGTATCCTTTAGTAGTCTAGTCATGATGGTATATATGGTAAAATAAAGGGCTTTCTTTACTTAAATTGTTATAATAAAGGGTTACAGCGAAAACCATTTTTTTTTTATTAAATTCACTTTATTACATCAGTCGTTTAAACAACTTCTGCTTTTCCCGGTGATAAAATCGACTAAATACTGTGACGTCTAGGTTCGAAGAAGAAGAACTTCTTAAAAGCAATTAAATGAACGATTTTAGCCGAAAACGCAAATTATAAATGTGCATAAATAATTGACTTGTTTGGTAACGCGGCGATATAATAACGAATGGCTGTATAGGCTAGATACCTCTGCCCTTCCTATCGCCGCATTCACTTTCACAATATGTTTCCAGGATTAAACATAGAAGATATAGACTATTCCTTGTACCCAAACTCGGAGTTCCAGCGAGCCTGGATCCGGACGTACCTGCGGGAGTACCTGGGCTCGGAGCCCGCTGCCGCCCAGGTGGAGCGGCTCCGGGACCAGGTGGACCAGTTCGTGTTGGCCTCTCACTTCCTGTGGGGGGTCTGGTCTCTCGTCCAGTACCAATTGTCACATATAGACTTTGATTTTGGAAGGTATGTAGAACATTCATCAGGTCATTGTCATTCACACGAAGTCCCTCCTACCTAACTGAGCAAATTCAGTTTTGTATACTTGAGTTTCTGTATAGTTCTAAAAAAAATAACTTTGTAGATCAGACAGGAAGCTTCAATCTTTGGGCCATTTCGTAAACATGTCAAGTGCAAATAAATTGGACTTTAAATATGGGACACAAGTCGCAGTTAATGTGTTGGCCCCCCGCGACAGACCCCTTCCTAGAGAGGCCCCCCTGGGTAGGTGTATACCAGTAACGGCGCCCGGCACCAAAAGGGCATGACTTACCGGCGGGGGAATGCCCCCATCCCCAACCCAGGCCCACTAGCCACCCGGGCCTGGACGACCCCACTGTCTGTCTATAATTTATTTTGAGTCACTACAATGTGGCTGAGTTGCACCAAAACGAAGCCTCTCTAATTGTAACGATCAAAGTTAAAAAGGATGTCGATTGCACCAGCTGACCTTTAAAATAAAACATTTGACGCCATTTTTAACATTAATAGTTACAATTACATCTGAATTTTTACTAGTTTAATATTTCCTGGTTATATCCGACACGATGACAATTAATTTAGAATAAATTTGTTTTTCAGATATGCAGAAGTGAGATTCCAAAGATATTTGGAGCTGAAGGCCTCGGCCTCCGAGAAGCTCAGCTGATATTAGATAACTAAATATAATTTTATTTAATCAAATTCCATTATTTAAGAAGTGTTGTTACTGTAGGTGTCATATTATTATTATTAAATTAAGAATTATTTAATTTGCCATTTTTTTATTTCTTGAGTTCTGCCAAAACCAACTAGTTTAGTCAATATAATTGTTGCCTAAAGCAATGCCATGACTTTGCCAGTCTTGGTATTTTGCATAAATTTGTTTCTGATTGTGCCTTGTGAGAAATGTCCGCCTACTACTGGTCTGATTCACTTAAAACTTGGAATAGTTGCTTGTCTTGTTGACCAACATGTAACCACAAAAATGTATACCAAGATTGTACCAAAAACCCTATATCCATCAATACGAACAAAGTTAAGTGAAAAAAATATTTTTATTTAACTATTCTAAAAGATATGAATGATGATGCTGAGCTGCTTGTCTTCTGCTAACAGCTTACTTATTGGACCACTTTGCTGCTTAGTCTTCTAAAAGCAGGAGTAGAATCATTCAAAATAATTAAATTAATGATGTTTCATAAATGCCTGTAATAGGTTTACGTGAATAAAGATATTTTGACTTTGACTTTTTGACTTTGCTATTACATTTTTTTTTAACAAAAATGCTAAGTATCATCACAATTGTTTCCCTTCCGGGGTGGTCAGAATCCATTCTTATAAAGAAGCGGATTCGCATTCGGCCAAATTTACTGCCGGCCAATCTTAACCAGTGGCAAGCTCTATAAATAAGAATAAATAAGAGCTTGCCACTTGTCATGATTGACCTATAGTAAAGTTGGCTAAATGTGAATTCGCATATTCATAAGCGTGGTTTCTGACCACCCCGGCAGGGAAACAGTTGTGATGATACTTTTACTTTTTCTCTTCCGCGATGAGTACCTACTATATAAAGGAAGAATTAATAATATCTCTATTTTGACATGAGGTAGTTGGCTTGTCACTTTGTTAGTTGAGCCACCCTATCTTCTTATAATCAAAAAGTCAAATTACCATACTTTCTTTATCTTTTTGGAATTTAGTCAAAATACAATACATACAAAAATTATATAGAAGTATCTAACATAGAACTGAATGGTACCAACCCTAAGATACCCTTAGGATTGCATCATTGTCATCACAGCCCCTAGGAGTCCCAGACCTCCACTGTTGGGAGATGATTCACCTAGATTTTTCTGGAGAATTTGTCCTGCACTCAGGTTGGCAAGGGCCTGGTGGTAATTTATTAATAATTCCATAACTTATTATTAGTGTCCGGAACCAATGCATGGGCTTAATATTCACTTCTCACAGATATGTGATGTTGTATGTAAAAAAGAAAGAAGACTAATTTCTAAGCATTCCATTGATCAACAGCGCAGGTAGATAGACCCGGCCTATCATGTGTGGGTGAAAGAGATGAGATGAATGGTACATGCCTAGGTTTGAACCAACTTTTCTTGGATTTTAAGAAAAGCATGCCTTAATAGCCTAGTGGATTTAATGTACTGGGTTCAATAGCTGGGTGGGATACAATAATTTATTAAATACTACCGCACTAATGCATTGGCCTTATTCTGTTTGTTTAAACACAAGCATTATAAAATCAACCATAAAATAAACCATAACTAGGCTTTATGTTAAATATTTTTAAATGATTCCTTTATAAAAATATTTGTATATAAAGAAACAAAACATTTGGTTATATTCTCAATATTGTGCTATATATAATTTATAAACAATCATAATAATTTACAACATTTATTGAGAACTAAATTTAAACATAAATAGCTAAAATAAAGAATTAAACATCATTGGCAAAATCAGCGGGGTTCTTGCGGAGGCGCCTCTGGTATTCAGATTCCACACCGTCATACACCAGGTATCCAATTATGAATGCTGAAAATATACAAATACAGGTCAAAGTCAAAATCTTTATTAACTGAAACAAACAGGCATATGTGACACATCATTATTTAAATTATTTTAAATGATTCTACTCCTGCTAGTGGAATACTAAGCAAAAAGCGACCAGAGTAAACTGATAGCATTAGACCATCAGCTTAGGTTAGGATACTATTACGTATTAATGTAATATTTCGGTTATAAACCAAACAAAATATTGGATTTATAAGGTGGTAGTCAAAGTATGTAAAGGAAACTTACGAGGAGCAACCCGGAGAACGCATTCACGGAATCTTCTGAAGATGTTGGGCACACCATTCTTGATTGCCCCAGCAAAGGCGCGCTGTTCATGGGGGGAGAGTTTGTAAGTAATTAGACCGCGGATCTTGGCAAGTTCTCCAAAATGTAGCCCCATTTCGTCTAGATATTCTAGTATAACCAGAAATAATTAAATAGGACTTATGTAATCTATTGACAAAAATTACGAAAGCACCTGACAGTTGTTTTTTAGTTATTTTTTTTTTTTTTTTGGTTCTCTTCTCCCGATGGATGATAAATGAGATGATAGGGAAGGCAAAGGGTCTAGCCCATACAGCCAAGTCTGACGTAATATATCTTTCTTATTCATGAGTTAATGAGGTCATCATCAAATTCCAGATGCTGCAGAATTTGATGCTTTTCTTGGAGTCACTCGCGGCACCATAGCTCAAACACGTCGGGTAAAATATGGGAGTTGACAGCGCGGGAAAACCGCAAAAAATAAACTGTAACTTGTGCCCCATATTCAACGTCCAATTTATCGTTTTCCATAACTATTCACATTGTAGAACATTATTAAACAAAACAACACCACTTTTAACCAAAAATATTTACAGTAAATTAATTTACAAAACGAAAACTTGCACTTGACATGTCCGCGCAAAATGGCGCGAAGGACTCTGTTTTTTAGTTATTAAGATTCAAAGTTTAACGTCCTTTAAAATGTGTTTCATTAATTAAAAATAATTTTAAGAATCTATAAGCAGTACTTTTATACTCGTATATAAATATTATCGAATTTCAATAAATTTTCTGGACTGTATACACTTGCAAATTATATATCATTGGATGTTATTCAAAGTTGTAAAAAATAATTGTCAAAAGGTCATTTTGCTTTCGCGATTGGTGACGTGATCTATGTTCGGCTTTCGCAATAGTTTAAAAAAATAATTTAAAGTTCGCTAATATGTGTTTAATATTCACGTCTATTAGCAAAAAATAATAGTGCGAAATACCAAGGAAAGAGATTTTTATAAGATTTATCATCAGTCATAAAATTCGCCAATTTATAATTTTGTTTATAATTTGAAATTGTATGAATAAAAATGAAAACCACTGATATCAGACGAAACAATTAGCAGAACTCTGATGTCAGGACCAGTTCATCAGTGTTCGTGTACAGCAAACGTATTAATATGCTCGCATCCTAATGAAAGGTTAGATTGATAGATTTTAAAGAATAAAGTTTTCTTTTGTGCATAAAAACATGTTTAAATAGTTAAATTTGCCAGTTATAATACCATAAATGACGCATACTATTCTGAGAATGCCTAGGTAATTGCTGTTAATTAATTTAATTAAAAAACTTTTAATGAAGCGATAAATACAATATGTGTGTCTCAGTGTCGCCATTAGTGCTTCATGTATGTTTCGAATAATGTAATAGGACCCTGGATCAGTTAGGAAACATAACAGAGTGTTATTGCTTCCTTTGTGTATCTTTTAAGGTAGTGCTATGCTTGTTTTGCTCTTTTGTATACTGTTATTAAATGTAATTTGAGTACAGAAAGTCATCAATCAATTATTTATATAGGCTAATATATTATGCTCTATCCGTACAATCAGCACTCAGCGTCAGATAAAAAAATAAATAAATAATAACAAATATGAATTTGTTAAATTAAAATATAACTATGTTTAAGTGTTGTTATAGTAAGAAAATCAACCTAAAATTAAGTAAAAATTAGTGAATGTACATCATCACATGAATAAATATATCTTAATATTAATATTCAGTCAAATTTACTGATGGGCCACTAATTAAACCCGGGACCTACACATCTATATCTATGGTCTTGAGCTTGTTATAAAAATGTGGATTTGTTTCTTTTTATATATTATATGCATCTTTTATCAAACAACTTAGCATCTTGGCTTAGTGCTGAATACATCTGTGCTTTGTTTGGAGCAAGATATGAGCTTATTAAATCCGTTGCATACTCTGTTTATATATGACCACATTATATTATATATATATGTATATTAATATTAAGGCATTTCTTCACCTAAATAGCTGCATTAACATACCTTTTATGTGTATTTACAGCCCTAAGTCTGATAACTAAATTATTTTTCTTTTAGGAATAACGAAGTAATAGTCAGCTTCAATGAGTAGTAGTCATGAGTCCAAAGTCGACTCGGAGCTAGCGGGCGACGGGGACCATCTCCAACCTCTCACCAACACTCTTCAACCCATCCCCACAACTCTCCAACCCCTCACCGAGACTACATCCCAAGACAAAATGGAGAGGGAATCACTCAAATCTATTCGGAGCGGGAGAGAAAATAAATTAGGTATGTTTCATCATCACAGCCCTCAGAGACCAACACCTCTGCTGTTGGAGATGGGCCTTCCAGAACATCTGCAGAATTTGACTCGCCACTCTGGCCAGACGGGGTGGCGAGGACAAAATTGTATTTTTATTATTAATAGTCTGCAAGTCGCATAGCTAATATGTCTATATCAAACTCTGAGGTAAAGTTAAAAAAATGGACAGTTATATCCATAGTCTTGTCCAGCGGGGAGGTGGAGTGCACAATCATCCGAAAACGAAGCGTCTAAGATCGATTATGTTTGTTAGAAATGTTGCTTGTTATGAAAGCATGAGCATTCCGCCTAGCTTTTGACATTTCTGACAGACGTAATCGTTCTTTAACATTTCGTTTTTGGACGATTGTGTATTCCGCCTCACTCTGCAGTTTGATTCTAAAAGTGTTGCTTAGTTGAATCCACCCATGGTGCATGTGCATGATGAATCAATGGAATGATTCGTTCTCTTAAGTTTGTGCTGAACGGAATTTTGATACGAAAAAGTAATTTTATTGTCAAAAAAATGTTGTGCCCTATTAAGAGTTAAATCTGTCCAATATTTACCTACACAATGATGTTTTCTTTTAGTTTACATAAAATATGCCAGTCTGGTGGTGTTGGCGTTACAGAACTCCGTGCTGGGGCTCAGCATGAGGTACGCTCGCACGAGACCCGTGGACCACATGTTCTCCTCAGCAGCAGGTAACACAATTACTAAACTAAACTCGTCTAATTATATGAGGTTGTTTCACTTCACAACCCCCAAACACTAGAGTAGGAAATTCTTTTAAAATATGTGCGTCGTGCAAGAGGAATGCTTAACGACTTAAAATAAATATAGATACATATAAATATCCAAAAAAAATTATACACAAGATACAACATAATGGTTTGGGGAGCAGAGTTCTGTATCTCTTTCTTGCTGACTTGTTTTGATTATTTTTTCCTGAACCAAATTTTGTAACTCAATTTACTTTTGCTTCAATAAACGATTTTTACTTTTACTTTACTAAAAGAATATTAACAAAAGAATGATTAAAAATGTTACTTTTTTTGAGCGTTGAAATATAGGTAATATTTAATTATTACAGGATTAGTTATTATTATGCTACATTAGTAAAGAGTCTCCTTTTTATGTAACATAAATTTGTAATAATAAAACTTATAAATAATAATAATTTTACTTCATCATTTTGGAATTACAATCATTATGGTATCATCATCATGACAGCCTCTGTAACTCCGAGTCCTACACCTCTACTGTTGGAGATGTACCTTCCAGAACATATAGAGGGAGAAATTGGCCTACACTCGCCAGCTGGCCAGACAGGTTTTGTATTTGTATTCCCGATCACTGTACTGTGCTCATGTAACATCGATCCCGACTATGATAAGCTATGCAAGGTCTAAGAATGGGAGTAACTGACCACTATGACGACCTATCAAGAAAAGCATCTTGCTTGAAGGACTCCAGGTTATAGGAATGGAAAAACACTGACTAGAAGAGCTAAACACATCTTCAGCCATTAAGAGTCTCCAAATGTATGTATGCGTTGGGATGTGGCTACGGCGAAGTAAAGTACTAGCGTCAGTTCGATCTGACCTACTAGCGTCAGTGCGTCAGTTCGGTCTGACCTACTAGCGTCAGTGCGTCAGTTCGGTCTGACCTACTAGCGTCAGTGCGTCAGTTCGATCTGACCTACTAGCGTCAATGCGTCAGTTCGATCTGACCTACTAGCGTCAGTTCGATCTGACCTACTAGCGTCAGTTCGATCTGACCTACTAGCGTCAGTGCGTCAGTTCGATCTGACCTACTAGCGTCAATGCATCAGTTCGATCTGACCTACTAGCGTCAGTGCGTCAGTTCGATCTGACCTACTAGCGTCAGTTCGATCTGACCTACTAGCGTCAGTTCGATCTGACCTACTAGCGTCAGTGCGTCAGTTCGATCTGACCTACTAGCGTCAGTGCGTCAGTTCGATCTGACCTACTAGCGTCAGTGCGTCAGTTCGATCTGACCTACTAGCGTCAATGCGTCAGTTCGATCTGACCTACTAGCGTCCGTGCGTCAGTTCGATCTGACCTACTAGCGTCAGTGCGTCAGTTCGATCTGACCTACTAGCGTCAATGCGTCAGTTCGATCTGACCTACTAGCGTCCGTGCGTCAGTTCGATCTGACCTACTAGCGTCAATGCGTCAGTTCGATCTGACCTACTAGCGTCCGTGCGTCAGTTCGATCTGACCTACTAGCGTCAATGCGTCAGTTCGATCTGACCTACTAGCGTCCGTGCGTCAGTTCGATCTGACCTACTAGCGTCCGTGCGTCAGTTCGATCTGACCTACCAGCGTCAGTGCGTCACTTCGATCTGACCTACTAGCGTCAGTGCGTCACTTTGATCTGCCATACTAGCGTCAGTGCGTCAGTTCGATCTGACCTACTAGCGTCAATGCGTCAGTTCGATCTGACCTACTAGCGTCAGTGCGTCAGTTCGATCTGACCTACTAGCGTCAATGCGTCAGTTCGATCTGACCTACTAGCGTCCGTGCGTCAGTTCGATCTGACCTACTAGCGTCAGTGCGTCAGTTCGATCTGACCTACTAGCGTCAATGCGTCAGTTCGATCTGACCTACTAGCGTCCGTGCGTCAGTTCGATCTGACCTACTAGCGTCAGTGCGTCAGTTCGATCTGACCTACTAGCGTCAGTGCGTTACTTCGATCTGCCATACTAGCGTCAGTTCGATCTGACCTACTAGCGTCAGTGTGACCTACTAGCGTCAGTGTGACATACTAGTGTCAGTGTGACATACTAGTGTCAGTTCGATTTGACTTACTAGCGTCACTTAGATGTACAATTGCTCGTTTTTTGCGTTATGTCTTCGTACTGTATCTCTTATCTAACATTTTCGTATTAAATATTTAATTACCATTACTATCTCGTGTAACATTGCTGATAATTTAATTATGATAACTGGCAAGCACAATGTGTCGGTTTCATTTAATAGTCAGGAAGTTGGTTGTGATATAACAAAATAAAGGCGGTGCTACACGGCTGGAAGAATGCTTTCCTAAAAATATTTTTACTAAAAAGGTCGCGGTTGGAATCGAATAACTTGTGAAATTGATATCAGACCCTCGGAAACCTCTCTGGCCAGGCAGGTGTGGGCCAAATTCTCCAGATATATGTTAAGGAAGGCTCATATCCAACAGTAGAGGGCTAAAAAGTTGTGTTCTAGGGGCTGATTCGACATAAATTTGTCATCTATCACAATTATCATTCTCATCGCCCCTAGAACACAGAGACTTAGTTTTTGTACTCCGGCATGTACTAATGAAAAATGATTTTTAGCGGTTTTTATGGCCGAGGTTGTGAAGCTAGGGATCTGTTTGTGCCTGGTGACCTGGGAGAGCGGGGGGGTACAGAAAGGGGTGCTGACCCTGTACAGTACTGTGGTGCTGAACTACAAGGACACCCTGAGGGTGTGCGTGCCCTCCTTCCTGTACATCATACAGAACAACCTGCTGTACCTGTCTGCCTCCAACCTGGATGCCGCCACCTATCAGGTGAGCATTATTTGAACGCGTTATGTATGTATTCCACTAGCTGATAGTATCGTTTATAAGCAAAGAAGGAGAATTTTGGCAAGTAATATCAAACGTCAACCTTAATATATATTTATCATATACAAAGGGTCACCAACACAACTACCTTCATTTAAAAAAAAAAACACATGTATTAGGTTCATTTTCTGTTTACGCAAGTTTGACCATATTTACGAATATCGATCCAAACTTAAATGGTTGCCAATTCGCTCTCGAAGAAATATGAGATCACTGTGCCTATACTCTGTGCTAAAGAAACCTAATACACCTAAATATTTAAAGGATTTATTTTTCTACCTCAGCGCCTTTCACAATAAAACTCTTCGCTCCTCACATAATTCCCTCCTATCTATCCCTTCCCATCACACAAACTTTGTTTCCAAATCTTTTGTTGTGTCATCTTCATCCCTGTGGAACAACCTTCCTGTTGAAGTCAGACAAGCACCCAGCAGACCAATATCCAAGAAAAGAGTGTACAGTCATTTGTATAAGTCACTAGCTTAACTTTTAACTGACTTTAATCCATTGTAGGTAGTTATTATTAACATTAAGGTATTTATGTATTATTATATAATTTTATTGTATTATATTTATGTAGTATTAGTATGTATGTATATATATATATATATATTATAGTTGTCTGTGTGTGTTAATTTTTAATATTATTTATGTTTTATTTTAATATTTTATCTTTCTATTTGCACCGTACCTACTCATATTTAAATGTCCCAAAGGTTAACGGGAAGGGAATGTCTTGCGGCAATTACGTTCGCCTTTTGTATAGATTTACAATAAAGTTTTTAAATAAATAAATAAAAATAAATACAGAACGTAGTGGAGTCTACGAGTACCAGCAAGCCGCTGACCGCAGCTTATTTTTTTTTATATAAAAGCGGTTTTCCGTCATTTTATATAATTTGTTAAAATCTAATTGCAGCTGTTTCAATTATTGTCAAAACCACTGGTCTGATTCCTGGCTTTTAAAGAAATATCGTAGTTTAGACAGTCTACATGAAAACTCACCTCAACAACCCATCCGAGTTGGTTTTGTTAGCGTATATTAATTATAAAATGTAGATTTTATTCGGATTATCGCGATCGCTTTTCTACGAATAGTAAAGTATCATCACGACCCCTTCCGGGGTGGTCAGTAACCACGGTTTTTAAAGAAGCGAATTGATATTTAACCAACTTTACTGGCGGCCCATCATGAAAAGTAGCAAGCGCGTCGATGTCCCGACGCGTACCGAACTCGGGAAATATCACAAATAAATTAGTGACCCGGTACCTCCTAATCTAAATCCACGGACTTGCCGCTAGACCATGGAGGCAGATGAATCTTGTATAATAACTAAATTCTTGTAAGCTGATGGTCTTCTACTAACAGCTTTTTCGTGGGTTTAAATGCCAGTAATGCCAGGTTTATGTGACTAAAAAAAGTTTCATCACAGTGAGCGAGAAAGATGAAAATAACCATCAGGTTACGTAAATAAAATATGGTATTTCAGGTCACATATCAGTTAAAAATCTTAACAACAGCATTCTTCGCTGTCGTTGTTCTAAAGAAGCGCTTAATAAAGTGGCAATGGATGGCTCTCGGCATCCTGGCCGGGGGAGTGGCGCTGGTCCAGCTGTCGGGGCAGGACAGTAGCTCTGCTGGCCCGGGCGCGGAGCAGTCCCGCCTGGTGGGCTTCTCCGCAGCGCTGGCGGCGTGCTTCATCTCCGGGTTCGCGGGAATATACTTCGAGAAAGTTCTTAAAGGATCTAACATATCGGTCAGTACAATGTCGAAGCCATTTTATAATTTGATCGTTACATTTTAAACTCAGCCTTACTGTTACCCGTTTTTAGAGGAATTAAACACTACATTACAAATAAAATAAGCTAACACAATTAAAACTTGAAAACTAAAACGTTCAACGACGAGGGTGACCCTTTGAACAAAGTATTCTCTCTTTGAATAAAGAGAGTCAGCCTTTTTCTAAATACTCTATCTATCACCTCAGACGTTCACAAAGTAAAGTATCCCTTCCGTAGTAGTATAGCCCAAACACGTCGGGTATGGCCCAAACACGTCGGGTATGGCCCAAACACGTCGGGTATGGCCGAGTCACCACGGTACCAGTAGAGTAACTTACAAAACAAAAACTTGCAAAATGCAGAAATTCGCTCCAGTATGCAAATCACAATTTTTTCTTTGTAGTATTTTTTTCCTCTCGATGGATGATGAATGAGGTGATAGGAAAGGCAAAGGCTCATCTAGTCTATACAGCCAAGTCTGACGTAATATATCTGTTGTGGCTTTTTGCAACCTCTTTGGACGAACTTTGACCTCCTTTCTAACTGACAACTTTTGACGACATTATTTTAATTCAAAATGACTTTGAATTTAGAACACAGACGATGACAACGAAATGATGACGTAATAAATGAAAATTTAAACAAATACTATTATTTTTATTTAAAATAAATACATAAACCAATCGTTTCAAGATCAAAGTGTTCCTTTCTGTAATAATCTTATAAGTTAATGAGGTTATCATCAAATTCCACGTGTTGCAGAATTTGATGCTTTTCTTGGAGTCACTCGCGGCATTAACCAAAACCCGCAAAAAAAAACTGCAACTTGTACCCCATATTAAAAGTCTAATATATCGTTTTCCCTAATGATTCACTTTGTAGCACATTATTAAACAAAACAACACCACTTTTGACTAACAATATCCACAGTAAAGTAATTTACAAAACAAAAACTTTTCCCAATTTTTTCTTTGGACTTCTAAAGTTAGTATATTGTTTCAGGTTTGGATGAGGAACGTCCAACTGAGCTTACTGTCTCTCCCTTTCGGAGGGGTCACGTACGTCATCAACTCGGGGGTCACCGCCGACCTGCTCCGGGGGTTCGACGGGTTCGTTTGGTATCTGGTCGTCCTGCAGGCGGCCGGGGGTCTCATAGTCGCCGTGGTCGTCAAGTACGCCGACAACATCCTCAAAGGGTTCGCCACGTCCGTAGCGATCGTCATATCGTGTGTGGCGTCCATATATATATTTAGTTTCAGGTTGACGTTACAGTTTGCGTTCGGGTCGCTCCTCGTCATGTCGTCCATATTCCTGTACGGTTATGTTCCCAAACAGAAGCCCGATGCCAACACTGCCAGTGTATAACTAACTTCACATACATACAGCTCGGTTCGAGTCCCGGCATGTACCTACAAATGAGCGTACATTTGTCATAGATTTCCAACACCACCGTTTCCGTGACTCGGAGAGCACGTTAGGACGTCGGTTCCGGTTCCACTAATATAATAAATTGTCATTCACATTGCATGGCCAACCCGTCTGGCCAGCGTAGGCCAAGTTCTCGAGATATATGTTCTGGAAGGCCCATCTCTAGGTTAATTTAAGATGTGCATTCATCTTGCCATATCGTGCAGTCTTCATATTAATATATGTATACAACATTTTGTAAAGTTAAGTCTAATGGGGTCCGATACACTCCAAAGCTTTTTGTAGATGTCGCTAGCGGCAATGGTACCTTGTTTTACACCTATGTCGCATCATTTATTAAATGTTTTTGTAGTTTTTTTTTATTTTTATAACAGAAAAATGTATTTTAAATTATCGTTACCTACCTTAAAAGACGAATTAGGAAAGCGCACACCGTCTTGAAAAAGAAAAAATATATATTAATAGAAGTTAATTTTGAGATCACCATATCTTTGATTTCTCTCGTTAACTCATCATTAGAAGTTGATCATTCAAAAATAATATTTTAAAAAAAAATTTAAAATTTATGAGACATCTATCATATTATTAGGTTCCATTATAGATGTCATTGCTCCCTGCCTTGCCGTAATTTATAACAAGGACGTTTTCCCGGAGGTTGACCTACAGATCCTACCAATTATGGACCTGGTTCTATACCACAGCATGCTAAAATTTTGTTAAACCAAATGCTTGAACACGTTACTGAACACTTCTTTTAGCTTACATTATGACAGTGCCACATTACAGCAGCTATATCCTTAGTGTATTTATTTTATAATTTGTAATATTACGATGCCTATTTACAGCTTTAATTTTAAGATTAATATTGTATTATGTTTATTTGGGTTGCAATGTGCTGCTCTTCTCAGAAAATAAGCTTTTCGTTATATTCATTCATTTTTTGACATGTAAAAGCGCAGAATGAACATTATATTTGGTACCAATACAATTATATGGGTGAGCCCAGAGATAGGTCGGCAAAGCCTTCATTAGCTTTAAGTCCACCTTTTGGTGATTCAATAAAGTATAAATAAATAAAATTTACACAAAATATGTAGTTAATAATTAATGTATAAGTGATTATACAAAATATACCTTATTAATGATCTGCTTTTTTATACATATTTGTTTGTAAAGATGATATAAATAATATTAGTTGTCTGTCTGAGGTTCCGAAAGAATGATTCAAATAATAATAATAATTCTTTATTTATACAGTAGAAATTAATTACAATAATAAATACAATAGTGAAATATATAATAAGTTACTTGATATGAACAAAATTGACACAACATATTTCCAATTAGATAATCTATGTTTAACATATTTTAGGAGGGTTTAGCATCCGTCTCGCTCGCACAATCCAATATTATCAAACATTTTAGTGTACTTTTGCGAAATGTAGTGTATCTATTTTTAAGGAAATAAAATTACAGACATTTTGAAGAGTGATTCCCTTCCAACCTCCCCAGAGTCCCACTCGGGGTGGATATCGGGAATCGATTCCCTTCTTCCAATCTCCCCAGTCCCACTCTGGGTGGATATCGGAAATCGATTCCCTTCTTCCAACCTCCCCAGTCCCACTCGGGGTGGATATCGGGAATCGATTCCCTTCTTCCAACCTCCCCAGTCCCACTCGGGGTGGATATCGGAAATCGATTCCCTTCTTCCAACCTCCCCAGTCCCACTCGGGGTGGATATCGGGAATCGATTCCCTTCTTCCAACCTCCCCAGTCCCACTCGGGGTGGATATCGGAAATCGATTCCCTTCTTCCAACCTCCCCAGTCCCACTCGGGGTGGATATCGGGAATCGATTCCCTTCTTCCAACCTCCCCAGTCCCACTCGGGGTGGATATCGGAAATCGATTCCCTTCTTCCAACCTCCCCAGTCCCACTCGGGGTGGATATCGGAAATCGATTCCCTTCTTCCAACCTCCCCAGTCCCACTCGGGGTGGATATCGGGAATCGATTCCCTTCTTCCAACCTCCCCAGTCCCACTCGGGGTGGATATCGGAAATCGATTCCCTTCTTCCAACCTCCCCAGTCCCACTCGGGGTGGATATCGGGAATCGATTCCCTTCTTCCATCCTCCCCAGTCCCACTCGGGGTGGATATCGGGAATCGATTCCCTTCTTCCAACCTCCCCAGTCCCACTCGGGGTGGATATCGGGAATCGATTCCCTTCTTCCAATCTCCCCAGTCCCACTCTGGGTGGATATCGGAAATCGATTCCCTTCTTCCAACCTCCCCAGTCCCACTCGGGGTGGATATCGGGAATCGATTCCCTTCTTCCAACCTCCCCAGTCCCACTCGGGGTGGATATCGGAAATCGATTCCCTTCTTCCAACCTCCCCAGTCCCACTCGGGGTGGATATCGGGAATCGATTCCCTTCTTCCAACCTCCCCAGTCCCACTCGGGGTGGATATCGGAAATCGATTCCCTTCTTCCAACCTCCCCAGTCCCACTCGGGGTGGATATCGGGAATCGATTCCCTTCTTCCAACCCGAGGCAGGTTTTATATATTCATACTTATATATTCACTTTCATATACCTAATTCTAGACAGACAAAAATAGCAAAAACGTTTAACGAAATTTCTTTATTTTACTTAAACAAATATATAGTTAATCCTTAACCTGTCTGCACCTGCTCATACCAAATCGTAACCGCTTAGGTTTACTTGGTCACATGTATCTTCCTGCAAATATATACAAACCGCTCGTAAATGTAATTAATTTTATATACAGTGTAAACTCTATATAGCGACACTGAAGGGACTGGGTGCATTTTATGGTGATATAGAGTTGTCGGTACATGGAGAGAAGAAAAATCTGAATTGGAAGACAAGCTAAACCAGCCAAAGCCAATGGGGTGTATCACTAACTTCTTAACACGATAGATGGCGCATTATAGATGGTACCTAATATAACTCTCAGTTATAATAATAATAAATATTTCCCTCAGCGCCATCTAGTATCCATAGTAAGCTACGAGGCTTGTGTTACGGAAACTAGATGGTTGATAAACTACATATTATACTTTTTGTAAATATATACATATTATACATATAAACACCCAGACCGAGACAAATTATACAATGTACAACTTGCCCCTGATGGGAATCGAACCCACGACCTCCCGAGTTCACGGCAACGTTTGTTACCACTAGACCACGGAGGCGGTCTAATAAAAAAAGGCATAGAAAACTTGTATTTTTATTACGAAATTAATTATTTTCTGGATATTATGCCGAAGAGAGCAAGTTTAAATTGTACAAATCGAGATTTCTAAGCGAATTTTACTATTTTTCTTTTTTAAGACGGTGTTCGCTTTCTTAATTAGCCGTTGAAGGGAGGTAACGTTAATAGAAAATTATTTTTTTCTGTAATAAAAATAAAAAAAACTACAAAAATATTTTTAAATGATGCATAGGTGTAAAACAAGGTACCGTTGCCGCTAGCGACATCCACAAAAAGCTTTGCCTGATACACCCCATTGATTTCGTCGCTTTAGGGAGTTTGTCGTTACATGGATTTATGTTTTCAAGAAGTACTCAAAGTATTTTATGTTTTATCTATTGAAGTTACATTTGTATATAGTTTAAGGAACCATTGAATTATAATTTAGGGTTATAGTATGAGAATATAAGGTTTACGGTTTTTGCATCTGTCTCGCTCGCACAATCCAATGTTTTTAAATAATTTTCATATCTAAGCGTAGTTTTGGGAAGACTTTTCTCAAAAATACACCCAGACTTGAAAATATTGGATTGTGCGAGCGAGACAAATGCAAAAGCGGTAAACCCGTTTAAGAACGACGATAAGCAATGAAACTATTATCACAAAACTAAATATTACGACTATGATAGGCAGTTTATATTTTTTCATAATAAAAAGTATTTAAAATACACTGTTTTATTTACATCCCCAGTTTACGAAACTTCCTGGTTGGCTCACCCTGAATTTGACTTTATTAGTACATGTCTATATAATCTGTGACTTTATTCGTTTTGAATGTCTTTGGACTTGGTGTTGCGCAATGGTTTTCAGACAATTTAAGCACGCTTTTCTTTCAAGTCGAACATAGCATTACATTTTAAAATGACAAGCCAACATACTACTAATCAAATCATTTATTTCCTCCAAGTACAACACTTGGATATTGTCAATACATTGTTATTTTTTTATATTACCTATACAATTATTTCAACAAAATAACAATAAAAAAAAAGCGGCCTTATTCTATTCCTTAGTCGCGAACGTTATTAGTGGATTTCGTTATTTACGTCAGAAATTGTGTCATAATTACACAATATTGCTACTATGGGTGGACTCAACATATTAGCCAGACACTATAATTACCAGTCTTGCTATATATTTAATGTGTGATTGCTGACACGGTCTTTACCCTACCTACTAAGAATTATTATTTTTACTAAAGACATTTGCCCTAAGTTTTTGATTTTTACAACTTGCTTTGTGTTTGACTTGAAAGCAAAGCAAAGCACGTTTTTTGTTTAAATAATACAAAAACCATAGAGCAAACCAAGTCGACGACGACTTTCAAAGCGAAATGAAGTGAAAAGAGCGCTTAAAGCGTCGAGTCAAACAGGCTCGTGAGCGCTTTTTTTAACTTTATTTCACGTTAGAAGTTGTTCCACGCATTTTCATTCGGTAAAAAATGCGCTTTGCTTTTAAGTCAAACACGGAGTTAAGTTATTCAAGCATGCTGCACCTCAAGGAACACTTTAAGTCAAACACGGAGTTAAGTTATTCAAGCATGCTGCACCTCAAGGAACACTTTAAGTCAAACACGGAGTTAAGTTATTCAAGCATGCTGCACCTCAAGGAACACTAAGTCAAACACGGAGTTAAGTTATTCAAGCATGCTGCACCTCAAGGAACACTTTAAGGCAAGGAACATAACACAAGGCTTAAAGCGAGCTACGTGAACACGGCCACAGATTAGATTAGGATTCAGACAAAAAGGAGAATAAAAACACTGAACATTCAACAACAATTTAATTTTCTATAATCTACTTTGTGCTGTATTTTAGTAAGAATTAATGATTTTTCTCTTTCTCATTCCCTGAAGCCAGTTGTCGAGTTGTTGTTGTGGTGTTGGCGTGTTGTGCTTGTAGTAGTCTGCCGGGGGCTTCCCCTCCTCCAGTCTCACGAAGTAGTGACTGTATATGTACCTCACTTCTCCCATCCGTCCGCGAGCGTGACGCCTTATTCCTTTGATTACATTCGCTTTTCCGGAAAACGATTCAGCTAGAAACAAATTGTTGCATTTACATTCCTAAGGAATTAATTTATTCATTTTTAAAGCATTAGGAGCTGTTCTGCATGCCATTTAGGAGGAGAGCATGTTAAGCCATTGGTCCCGGTTTCTCTAATAACTTTTTTTTAATAAATTGTCATTAAAATTGATGTCATACCGTCACCAACCTCTGGTCCAGCCAGGATAGAGAGAGAAGGCCAAAATGTTTCTCTTTATATATTCTGGAAGGCCAACCTCTAGCAGTTCCTAATATGAAATAATACAATATAATTGGTTTTATTTACCGATCCATAGGTTGCTCTTATATTCTACATTGTGGAATTTGACGGCCAGGTCCTGAGCCTCAAGAACAGCTTCCTTGACGAATCTGGCACCTTTCTTCTGTACAAAACTGAGTTGTTTGACTGCTTCATCAACAGTCATCCCTCGTATTAAACAAGCAATATACCACAGTTTGTCCGGGCTGTATTTTATATTTGTTTTCTGATGACATACAAACTGAAAATATTGTGTAAATTATATTATAATTTATTAACAAACTCAATTAGTATTTAACTGCAGGTTAGCAGTTTAGCGGAATTGGTGCTAAGAAATAAGGTCAAGAAGTCTCTGTGACTCAATTATAGACTTTTATTTTAAATTTTATAGAATTTTCATTTTCTTTTAAAATAAATATTTTAATAGCTACTTATAAAAAAATATATTTACTACCTTACTTCAAACAGTAATTTTCATAGATAACATTATGGTTTGAGGACGGCAGAAAATAGATAGCTTTTTAGCAATGCCTAGAAAGGTACATTAAAAACTGCTTGTCAAAAGTATATCTACTTTACAAAGAATTATGTTTGTGATCATAGATCCAAGGTATATAATGATAATAATAAAAAAAAAAATTGCACAAAGTTAATTTAATAAATAAAACTCTTATATCAGCTATATTATGTAAATTTTATCCAAATAACAGGCCGAGTAAAATCAAATTAAAGTAGAAGCAAAGGTGATTAATCAACAATCTATGGGTACACTTGATCTATAAAATGGGAACAACTGACAACTCGGTCCCTACTGCTATGCTGGCCTCTCGACAAGATGCTCTTCTCACACATCCATTCCACATCTTCAGCATGTTATTGTTTAATTGAATTTCTGTATCTTTTGGTTGTATTTCTTGTTTTTTTTCCTTTTCTTTGACACCTAAGTATCAGTAATAAAGTGTGTTTCCTAATTTGGCCAATGTATAAACTCAATTATATACTAACCTTTATGTTCTGTAATGTGCTGTGGAAATGAATTAATAAATAAATAAAAATAAAAACAAATGTAGCCTCTAAAATATGTGCGCGTAGGGATAGCGTCGTGTCGGTGCACATTTCGAATTTAATGTATATATAAGTAAATAAATACTTACTGCCGGTCTTGGTTCTTCTTCTAAGGACTGTGGAGGATATATTTTCTTATTGTTACCAATAAATCTATTCGGTACTCTCGACTTTGACCAGGCTAAACATTGAGTACTTGTGTGTATATAAGCAGGTTGGATTACTTTACATGCTTCAACGCTTATAGAAACTAACTTATTAAATATTATATTCATTTTGTAAAAAGTATTAATTTGAGAAATTATAATAATAACCTCTCTAATTAAGTATAGGGATGTCAAATATTTTGATATGTTGACTGATTAAGTTATCGAAATTTTCAAAGTAAAAAAACTACCTATTCGCTAAAATATATTTTAATGAATAAGTAAGCTGCTGGGGCTCGTGCTTTATCCTTGCTTAAGTATTGGTTTCGTAGTTCATAAATTATTTACATCGGACTCCAATATATTGGCAATCGCTAATAATATCGCCTTTCAGTCATTCTACATTTCCTTGTATTATGTCTCGTACATCTCTATATCAATCGCCCATTGCCTACTGGAATGATTAAATATGACAGCCGCTGTCATTAAAATTATTTAGTACATTGCGCTTTATTTTAGACCGTCACAATTAGCTTGTTTACTAAAAACGCCAATGTAAGTGTAAATAATAAGTTCTGACACGGATCCGACATTATTCTGTGATTTTTGCTAACTGTGGGTGGCCTACGGCCGCTGTGGCGTTTTTAATTATTTGTGACGATATAAGATTGTTGTAAATACAATTATTCAATGGAGGACTTATATGTGGCGGTAGTTTGTTCGTCAAATATGAACCGTAGTATGGAAGCCCACGCTTTCCTAGCCAAAAAAGGTTTCAAAGTTAAATCTTTTGGCACAGGGGATAAAGTCAAATTACCCGGAGTTTCTATGGATCGGCCGAATTGTTACGAATTTGGGGTGCCCTACGATGATATTTACAATGATTTGATAGAAAAAGACAAGAATTTTTATACACAGAATGGATTACTGCACATGTTGGACAGGAATAAAAGGATAAAAACATGTCCAGAAAGGTTCCAAGCATCGGGAGAAAGGTTTGATGTTATTATCACATGCGAAGAGAGAGTTTACGATCAGGTTGTGGAGTGGTTTGGGACCAGGAAGTCCATCTACAACCAGCCCGTGCACATAATCAACATAGATATTCAAGATAACCAGGAAGAAGCAACAATTGGTGCTTTTCTCATAACAGACATGGTGACGAAGATGGCTGAAAGCGAAGACTTGGATGATGATATTGATGAGTTGTTACATGAATTTGAAGCCAATAGTCATAGACCTATTTTAAACAATATTATGTTTTATTAATCTGTACCTTCTGTATTTTAGATACATTTAGAATATAACCATAGGTAAATACTAATTGACATAGACATGTATATTTAGTCGTGGAGACTAAACCAGCCAAATCCTCATCACAATACTATATTGGGATTAATATTTATTTTATTTTCAGCATTTTTAGCTGCATCAGGTTTCATAATGAAGTGGCAGGTATTTTCTCTATAACAACTATATAAGGACCGGCTGAACAATAGAATTCTTCTTCATGCTGTAATTTGCATCAATCACATCCAAGTATCACTGAATCACTAAAGCTGGGTTGTACAAAAATTAAGTCTGTAATTGTAATGATTAAAGTTGAAAATGGTGTTGTAGGCATCAGCTTTATTTTGCAGGTCAGCTGTTAGCTGGTACAATCAATGCAATTTGTAACTTATATGTTGCGTAAACTCTATTTTGGTGACTGTCACAAAATTGCCTTTATTTTATTTGGTAATTAAGAGGCAGCACAGTGATGCTTGAGATGTTTCTTGCACTCTCACCCCAAATACTTAACAATTTTGCATTGCATGTTATTGTTATACTAATATGCTATGTTCGACTTGAAAGCATATAAAATATAAGCTTGCTTTTTTACCAAATTATGTATGAAAACCATAGCCAAGTAGAATAACTGTCAAAGCAAAATAAAGTGAAAAAAAAGTGCTTAAAGCGACAAGTGGAACATAGGGCAAACTTGAGGTTGATACAATATAACATGCAACAGTAGCAGACATACTAATATGCTATGTTCGACTTGAAAGCAAATCTTTTTTTACCGATTTTGTTTGGAAACCATAGAAAAATGCCGGAAGACTTTTAAGTGAATAAAGCGCTTTAAGCGACAAGTTGAACATAGGGCTAGAGGTCTGGTAATTAAGAATGGGGTGGAGGACTTGTAAGAATAAATAATGTTGGTCAGGTCCTTATCAATTTATGTCTATGCCAATTAACTTTTTCTTTTTTTTTTTGCATTATTTTATGTTATATATTATTTTTAAATAAGGACTATATTCAAACTTAAATGTAGTACATGTGGACCAATAGGTATGCAATCTGATTTCTATCCAATCAACACTACAAAGGGCAGTATTTAATTCATTTTTATTATACATTACATGTTCTCGTCAAACTAAATACAAATTTGGTAAATAACACGCAATGTACAATAAGAATACTACAGTAGTTTTGCAATCTGATACTGACATTTTACATGGGTGACGATAAGTTTTTTTTTTTTTTTTTTCACGTTTAAGGGATAAGTTTTATAATAAATTGTATAAAATTAACTGTTAGGGATTTATCTAATTGAATGTTGTAATCGAACATAAAGTGACTGAAATCAGCTGTTACTCACGTAGTACAACACTATTTCTAACCTAATTTTGATTGCAGCTTCTGTATTTGTAAAGATTATTTTATATAAAAATAGTTACAAATTGATAAAAATGCTGAGATCAATAATATCTCAAAACAAGAGGGTTTTTTACGTAATATTTTCTCAACAACAAACCTTTCTCACAAACTCTTATTCGTGTGCCGACGCCTGGAACTCGCGATTCTCGTCTTCAATACTAAACAAAGTCAGTTTGGACGACTTCTATAGCTCACTGGACCAAAACTATACAAATAAGGGTGTTATCAGCGCTATTGACGTCGATATCTATGCTAATTCTATAAAAAATGGTAATTATCTTGATGAACTGAAGGACCTAATACACAAGCTTCGCTTATCTGCCGATACTGGGAATACGTTGGAGTCTACGCACTATGCCACTGTAAGACACTTTGTAGAGCACGGTAACATGCAGGATTTGGTAGATATTATAAAAGATCCTTTAAATTATGGTATTTTCTTGGACGACTTTACGGCTAACCTAGCTTTGGATAAGCTTTTAACTTCTGGGGATTTTGAAAAGGCCGCAGTATTGGCATCTCAAGTAATGCTACAAGAAGATTTCTCAAACAGAATTACATGTTCCCTATGTCAGTATGCTTGCTTTAAATATGTCTCTATGTACATACCACCTACACCGGAACCACCCCCACCCACTACAACTAAGATAAAAACAGAGGAAATCAAAATAAGAATCAAATTTTTAAGAAATCCATATTTTGATGACCATTTTGACATTAATGACACATACCTATTGTCTGGTAAGACCCTTGCTTGGATTTCGGAAAGAAATAAAGATAGTCTCAATGTAAATTTGGAAATCCTCGGCTGGTGTGTGTACAGGAAGTATGACAACTTACTCGGTGTTTGTGAGTCTTTACAGAAACTGCCAAACATAAAAATATATAAAGAAATGTTGAATATATTGGAAAGAGAGGCTACACAAGTGGAAAATGAAGACAATAAGAAATCCATAGAGAAGTGTTTGACAATTTTATTAAGTTTGAATGTTTCTGAAGCTTCATTTGAGGATGTTCTTAAGATTAACATAGAGAATGCTATCAACAAGGGACATAAGAAGGACATTGCTAAACAAGAAGAGGTAAGACAACCCCACAATCAATGTATCAAAGTCCATTATGTCATCTGGGACAACATTAGTTTATTGCAACTAATGTCCCAATTATAAATATCGTCATGATCGTAGAACAGTGTCGGATTTAAAAAAATACCCATAATTTTGCATATATATTTATATATAGTTTTATATTGTTTGTGGTCTGTAATTTATAGTGCAAATATTAGAAAGGGTTCCAAAATGAAATCTAGAAGGTTTGCACTTATTATGAGACTTAAAAAGTGACAAAAAAACAGTCGAAATGACAGTTGAATGGCTGCCATGAAAATTTTAAATATAGCAGATCCGTCACTGTTCTACGATCATGACGATATGTAAGAGATGTGAATACTCATCCTAGGAAAGAGAGACTTATAGCTAGATCAAGTAGTAATTATATCAGAAATTAGAATATCTGAACACAATTTTAATATAAATCCATAACTTTAATAAAACTCAAGGTTAAATTCAGATTGAAATCATATTCAAAGTATCTTTATTATTTGAATTACCACTTGCTCGCTTTTGCACTTTGTCATCTAAAAGCTAGGCGGAATGCCCAAGCTTTTGACATTATTGACAGATGTAATCCTCACTCCACCTCACCTTGCTGTTCCTTTTTAGGAAGAATATTTATATACAAGGAAAATTATTTTAATATATAAATGCTTCATCTATTTTTTATCTTATACTTATATAAGTAGAATTTTGAAAGCTACACAATGAATCTTTCATATTTTGAAAGCTACACAATGAATCTTTCATATTTTGAAAGCTACACAATGAATCTTTCATATTTTGAAAGCTACACAATGAATCTTTCATATTTCTTTTTACAGCTTTTGAAGTCTTGGAGCGTTATAAGGGAGGAGAAACTGGTGGAACAAACCAAAAGATTGGATCGGGCCAAACGGGTGCAGATGTTGGAGAATAAGCAGAAAGAACTAGAAACGGAGGAACAAAAACTGTGGTTCTTTGATAACGAGGACAAAATTGACCTGCAAATCGAAAACAAGGCACAACCTCACACAGAATCTGTTTCCAAAAAGAAGAATCTACAAAAAGCTGACGAAAACTATATCCCTCCAGAAATTATTCCTAAACGGAGATAAATTAAATTTACAATACAATATTATTTAGAAACAAATTGGTTTTTTATATCCATTAATATCTTTTAAACAAGACACAACACCTAGAAACAATACTCCATTTATATTATTATTACAGCCTCTAGAACATAGCGTCCGAGACCTCCACTGCTGGAGATGGGCCTTCCAGAACATATATCTGGAGAATTTGGCCCACACTCGCCACGCTGGCCAGACGCTGGCGCTTGGCAAGAAGGCTTAATTTATATATTGTTGTTGAATAAAGTTTATTCTAAGTTAATAACATTACAAGTACATTAAATATAAATTAAAAGCTACCTTAATAATAAAATTAAAAATAAACTAACCTATAAATAAAAAATGTCCTCTAGAGACGTCCCATCCGAGATAGTCCCAAGGAGACTGGCAACATTTCCCCTCTGTATAGCGAGGCTAATACGTTGGCAGAAATAATTGCCAGCCTTCCTGTCTCCAGACCTTTCCGTCGCGCCTCGCTGACGGTCCCCATGGGCCCATCGTCTCGACCCCAAACGGCGCAAATTCGTAACCGACACCAAGGTTGGCGTATTTGCGCAATTTGAGGTTCTCCACAGAAAACGCCGCACTTCCCGCGCCTGACGAGGTCGCCTGGATGTGAGATGGAGCTAATGTGTCTACACACGTCGCATCCCACACCAGAGACCTGCCAAGTTTCCACGGCCCAACAGTCATTCCGTCGGGTCTCTTGCCATCGCTCCGCACAATCCCAGATGGTTCTAAGATTGCGGGTACCCCAGCAGTGACAAGAGCCCTTCGGATGATGTCGTTGAGAGCCGAGTGACAAGGAATGCGGCCAGCACTTCTAGCACAAGCCTTCTAGCCCGCTCTTTCATATTACTGGCAGATAAAATATCTTCCTGTACCAGTTTGCAGAGCGGCTCGTCCCATAGTCGTTGGATTTTTGGTGAATTTGGAACCGAAACGTTAGGACATGCTACTGACCAGGCATCTCTGGCATCTGACAAGTACGTTGGCTCAACGGAACCCAAAGATGGGTTAGTGATTCTCCCGTAGAGCTCGACAGTACTATGTACAGACGACAGAAAAGCTGGCAGTGCTACACTAGAAATTTTGCGGGTTCCCACGCCTCCGAACCGAATTGGTAGTGAGGCCTGGGCCCAAATACGGTCATTCATGGGGCAATTTAGAATTTTAGTTAATGAATTTTGCAATTGTTTCGTCTAATAAAACAAGTTCTGAAAATTTCCAAAGTTGAGAACAACGGAGTACATATAAATTTGGGGGCGAACAAACAAAATTGTATGATAAAAAGTGCCATGTGGGGTTGAATTTGGAATTCGGTTCTGAAGTTGAGTTAAATTTAGTTAATTGTTTCACAGAAATGAAAGAGGGATGTGCAGAAAAAGGACTCCGTTTGAATGCGAGAAAAACCAAGGTACTAGTGTTTGAAAGAAGAAGGATGACAACCGTGACGATAAAGATTGATGATGAAACTCTAGAACAAGTAAATGAAATTATATATCTGGGCAGTGTTTTCACTGCGGATGGGAAGTATGATAGGGATGTTGAAAGAAGAGTGAACGCGGGAAATAGTGTCAACGGTGCCCTGGGGTCACTGATCGCCAGTCGGAATGTCAGTGACAAAGCTCGACTCGCCATACACAATGCCATGCTGGTACCAACACTTATGTATGGAAGCGAGACGTGGATATGTCAGAATACGCATGAGAGTAGAGTTAATGCAGTAGAAATGAGATCGTTGCGTCGGATATGCGGCGTCACTTTAACGGACCGCATACGTAATGACGAAATACGAAAAAGGGTAGGTATGAAAGAAAGCATAGGGACAAAAATAAGGAAAGGCATGCTACGATGGTTCGGGCATGTTGAAAGGATGAATGAAGAGAGATTGACGAACCAGATATATAATGCGAAAGTCGTGGGTATAAGAGGCCCTGGCAGACCTAGACTCACATATTACGACCAAATTAATAAAACAATAGCTGAAGGTGCGTTGAAAAGCCATCGAAACAAAAGGGCATGTATGAAGAGGTTGATGAATGTCGAAGAAGCGAAAGAGGTATGTCGTGACCGTGACAAGTGGCGCTCAATTGTCTCTGCCTACCCCGCAAGGGATTTGGCGTGAAGATATGTATGTATGTATGTATGTTCCTGAACATAAATTTTAATGGATTCATCTAGGATTGGTGATCCTAGGAGCCGAAGGGTTTCATTATTTAAAATTTTGATATTGGGCGCTAGACTATTAAATTTGGTAATAATTTCAATTTGTTTGCCATGAGTTAATAAATTTGACAAATAAAGTTCACATTTTGAAAAATTTAATTCTAAACCTATGGTGCCAAAATCGTATATAAGTTTTTGAAGGTCACCGAGAACTGTATCCGCATTTCCTCCGATCGTGCCATCATCGAGATACCATAATATTAAATTTTGAATTTAGGCTGCTTATGATATTATGTATTGCCAAACTGAAGATGGCAGGACCGAGCGGATCGCCCTGTTGACAACCAACTGCCGAAAGTAAAGTATTGTTTTTATAAATTAATTTTGAAGAGGTGCTATAGCACTGCCAACGGTAACTAAAAATTTCCGGGGTCTGTCGTTTAACTTGGTCCAACATGACACCTCTATCAACCGAATTAAACGCGTTTTTGACGTCCACCTTTAACATCACATCTCCCCCGTGATGCACTACAAAGCTCCGAGCAGCATGTGCAGCAGCTTCGCAGCCACCCTTGGAGCCAAACCCCACTTGTAAAGGTTGAAATTTCGAGAGTAAGAGTAGGTAATATGTTTTTACTACAAATTTTAGATACTATACGGCGCAAAGTGCAGCCGACGGCAATCGGTCTGATACCAGTCTTTAAAAAAAACAATGAAACACTATACTTATATACTTTTAAATAAAAAGAAGTACCTAATGTTGGGGGCAGGCTGCTGCTGTAACTAATAATATGTGCCCTGGGCTCCAAAACATGGGATCTGTGCATTCCCAACTTTAATGATTTTATCTATTATTTTTTTCATCTATTAATTTTATATGCGTAAAAGCTTGTGGAAGAAGGAGTAGGGTTTATATAATAATACTATAATACATACACATACATAAAATACACATAATATACATAGAGTATACATATATATATAACAGATGCACCTTATAGAGTAGTGCGCTCCTAGGATACTCGAAAGCATATAAAGCAAAGATTGCTTGTTTTACTGAATGTTGTATGAAAACCATAGACAATCGTCAAGTCGAAGGACTTTCAAAGCAAAATAAAGTGAAATAAAGCTCTAAAAGCGATAAACACAGGGAAGTCTAATATAACCCATAAATAGCTAAGAAAATTTGCATAATTAAATTTAAAACTTACAGGAAATCATCGTTCAGTAGCTTCAGCACTACGTAACTCCGTTATGTTAAGTTGCTTTTAAACTGTAAATATTCATACATCCGAGTTGCCATTTGGTTGTGTTACGTAAATTCCTTACTACATGGTTCCGATTTATTTATTCAAGGTACAACACTATTTGACAGCAGTTCTGTATTGCAATCCACAGCAGTGTACACTACAAGACAATACAAAAGTAATAAATGTTCTTACAATGATTGCAGACTTGTAGCTATCAAAAATGTTATAGGGTATAGGAAGTAAAAATTTGAAAGGGATTAGGAAGTCAAAAATGTTATATAGTAATGTTTATTTCCTAAATGTTATGTTTCCTCCTGTAGCCGAGAGAGATCAGTTTGTATCCTCCTCAGAGTGTCCTCAGTTTGTTTGGTCTTCTCGGAGTTGACATGGTCCTCCAAGTCCACTAGTTCCCGAGACAGAGTGCCCGTGTCGTTCACCAACCCCACTATGGTGTTACACTCGGAATGGAGTAAAGCCAGCAATTTATAAGCTTTTTTAGCTTGATCATCTCTTTTGGCATCCTTAAAATAAAAATAATTGTTAATACTCTGGTGACAAGAGGGCCGGTTATTTCCTCGCTCAGAGAATCTGTTTAGCGATGGAGCGGGGACATGTGACCAGCTTAATGACCAGACTGCGCGAATACTATTCTCATTTAAATTAGATGTTGCGCGTCCCTAATTATGTTTTTATGTTTATTTTATATTATAACTTAAATATTTTAACTTTTTTGTATTTACGCCTGTAAAAGTTTCAATTGAAATCGTGGACGCTTCGGCGGGAACTTAAGTGCAAGTTTGAGATGAAAGTGAGCTGATTAGAAAACATTTCAACATAACTTCTGTCTTGTTTTATTATTTAAAGTGTTGAAGCTCTAAAAATCCACCCTAAACAAAAAGATCACAAATTGAGCGATGGATAAATACCTTAAATAACGTTTCATCAGCCACCGAGAAACAGCGGTCTAATTGTCCTTCTAAAGTATTAATTTCCTTCTGCAGCAGCCGGGTGTCCTCCAAGATCTTGTTGATTTCCAAATTTTGTTTATCGACGTTGCTTATTATTTCTAGAATTCGCTTTGTGTATGTTGTTCTGAAACACAAAGGACATCTATAATTTTAAGCTATTTTTGTGCTGTATAAAATGGTAGTTTCAGTACTTCAAAGTCAAATGTATATTTTTTGTGACAATAAATGATTGTATTATTATTATTATAAAATATATAAATATAAATGTTAATCTTTAGATAATGAACTTTTTAAACAGCAGTTTGCTGGGAGCTCAGGGAATTTCAACTGTTTCAGAGATTTGCGAGCACTACTGCTGCTAATGAGTTACAACATTAGTATATTACTGCTTCTCAAAAAAAGTATATATTGTGAAAAAAGTGTATATTGTGAAAAAAGTGTATATTGTGAAAAAAGTGTATATTGCGAAAAATAGGTGTATATTGCGAAAAAAAAGTGTATATTGTGAAAAAAAGTAAAAAACTTTATAAAAAATGTGTATTGGAAGCTAAAAATTGCTACTCCAATCCAAATCGTAATGTACGAGATTTTCACAGATAGTTTAAAATTACCTTTTATTTCCTCGACTTAGTTTAGCGAATTCTTTCTTCAACTGCTCCTTTAATTCTTCTTTGGCAGCGTATTCCTCTTTTAGTAACGTTGCTGTCTCTTTCAAAGACAAAAGTGTGTTTTTACAATCGTTTTTTTCGGACTGTAAATTTTACAAATATTACTTTGATGCAGTTCATCATCATCATGGCAGCCCCTGGACAGGTCGGGCAGGTCAGCATATTAACCCATAGAATCCTGTTGGTTAGGTAGTCCTCATATTAGACCATTTATTTCCTTTGGTTAAGTTGTAACAACTTGGATATTGTCAGTACTAAAATAAAACCTTATACAATAAAATAAATCTGTCCCTATGTCAGTCGTCAGTCTACAACTGTATTGATAAAGCTAGAGACGGGTTTTTATATTTTCGATGAGAATGTACAATGTATATCTTTTCATACATTCTCAACGAGAACACTTTAGGAATCGTTGTGAAGTCATACCCAGAGAAGTAAGAGCCAAGTTTTTAAATCTATCATACCAGCCCCCTGCTATAAAGACATAAGTAATATGTATATATTGATCTTCCTGAAGATATAAAATTATTGCAGGACCCTAAATTAAAATTACAACTGACGAAATGGCTATTGGGCCATAGATTTTATAGTGTAAAAGAGTACAAAACAGAATAATTAATATTGTTTTTTGTTTGTTAATGTAGTTGTGATTATGATGTTCCGGCTTGCAGGTACAATATATGTGAGTAGATAATAATAATAATAAACTTTTATTTCGGACTTTACATCCATATATTTACTTAAATCTATAACTAATGATTTATTTTAAACTATCCGCTACTGGAGGCTGTCTACTTGACTGTATGCAGCTGTATCCAGTGCTCCAGCAGCGGAGAGTCCCACCGATGTCCCAATCTGTAGATGCCTGACTAAAGTTTTGTGACCACGGTACTGTATTCATTGCAAATAAACGATATTTCATTTCAATAAAATAAAACTACTTACATAATGAGGGAAGTGAAATAGGATGTTGCTGTAATTGAGGATAGTGAGAAAATGCAAAAGAGATAAGAATTTAGGACAGTTTAGTTGTATAGGAAGTATTTGTAAACCATATTTTTGAAGATGGCTCGATTTGGAGCTTGCCTTATACCTAAAGGTCATTCCAAAGATTTGCGACAACAACAGCAAACTAATTAGAGACAAAAGAGGTGTGATGGGAAGGGATGGAAAGGGTGGAGTTAGAAGAAGAGCAAAGAGTTTGATGATGGATTGAGCCATGAAAAGTAAAGCTGTCTTTCAGGTATTGTTTTGCTCTAAATCATATTCATATTCGTTAGGCCCCAGTAAATTAGATAGGTTATCAATCTAGAATATATAATCTTTTGGAAGACCTTCGACACACCTCAAAGTGTATTAACCTATAATTTCCAAAAACTGTTGTCCTATCTATTACTTAAACGCCAACGTTATATAGTGGAATCCTTTAAATAGGAACTGTCAGTGTAAAACAATATAAATTGGTATTCTCGTATAAAGGTTTCCACTACAGACGACAGCAAAATAATGTTCCGATGCATTCATTAAAAAAAAAATACTATTATATATTTATTTTAGTATTTGCTATATTTTTTATTTCTTACCTAATGTTTGGTATAAAACTATGTTTAATGTAATTATATAATCTTAGTTGAATTATTATAAATGACTTTATTATAAATTGGCGGCGGACAATTTAATTATTTAATTCACATTTGCTCAATAATTTTGAAGTTGCAACCTTTGAAATAGTGGAATATGATTGGAGAAACTCGGGCTGAAAGTGGGTGGTAGTAAATAATTCACTATTTTGACAATCTAATGTTTGTGACTAAGTAACAGAATAGGGCTGCTGGTCTCGGTACCTCTCATCTCATTAAGTTATACATCATAATCATTATCAATTAATACCAATAATAAGTGAACTCACCTGCGGTAAATTGCTTTTCATTTTATTAATTTCTGTTTTGAGAGACAAGTTCTTAGATGTAAGTTGTTCACTTTTGGAATGCAAAGAGTTTATAAGTTTCCTTAACCCGATCAGTATGTCCCCGACATTATCTTCAATATTTAAGTTTAGGCTTCTTAAAATACTTTCAACTGACTTTAATTCATTTTCTGCTAAAATAGTTGACTTTTGAATCTGAAAACATAAAGTCAAAAGTGTAAATTCTACAGAATAATCATTAAGAGGATCATGTATCGAGAGACTTTATCCTAAATCTTAAGATCTCAAAGAAGAAATGATCAGGAACGGGTCCACAACTCAGCTTTATGCACTGGAAGTTTGTGCGAGAGGAGTTCCAGCAAAACATTGCACCACTTACTGAAGGAATTGTGCCTTAGTAGGTCAGCAGGATTTATGGAACGATCTTCCAAGACGACATTAACGGAATCATACAGTATTTGGTTGGGTAGGGAGAGGAGTAGAATAGTAGATGCAGAGTGTATTATCGCGCAATAAAATAAAAAAGGAGGCCTCCATTTTAAACCAGCCTATTGTCGCACTGAGCCTTCACAACATTCTTGCTTGTCACTTGTTATGATGGACCTATAGTAAAGTTGGCTAAATGTGAACTGCTTCTTTAAAAAAATAAAGACATAGTTTGTAACCACCCCGAAAGCCACACCAACACTTACTAAATAAATTATAAGCTACTTGTATATTGATGGTTTGAAAGCTGCGGGGACATTATTTCTGAATACATTGTAACATGAAAGATGTCTATATTATAATTGGTACTGCAACTTTTGTATTTTTGTCATCATTAATTTATAATCTATAACAGTTAGACACTTACCTTAGCGAATTCCATGTTATGAGCGTTGTTTTCATTTTCTAAAGCACTCAGCGTTTGCCTGAACACTTTTACTTCTTCTCTTAAATCTTTCAAACTTTTTCCCGTGTCTAATTCAGGAACTTTGGCACATATTTCTTGGGTATCAGTAGGAAGTGCTGTTGTATTGGGTTCAGCAATTATTTGTGTTAAGTTTGTAGATAATTTTGCTTTAATTAACATTTTAATTAATTTGTCACATTCAGAAATGTTGTTTTCAGGGATTTCTAAAACATTGAAATAAATAATTCAGAATATTTATAAATATCATAGATACATCGATGATTCTATTATTATGTAATAATATAAAAAGCTGTCTCCTAATGAATTATTGCATTATATATACTTGAAAATTCATGATTTAACACCTTCATCATCATTAGCCCGTGTCTCTCCACTGCAGGATATAGGCCTCTTTTAAGGCTCGTCACTTTACACAATCCCCTGCCACCTTTATCCATCCCCTACCAGTGACCTTCTTCAGGTCATCCATCCATCTGGTGGGGGGTCGTCCCACCCTGCGTCTTTCCGTAAGTGGTCTCCACTGCAGGACCTGTTTACGTCTTCGTTCATTGGTTCTGTAATAGACGTGTCCAGCCCGTTGCCACCTCAGCTTGCTAGTTTTGAAAGCTATGTTGGTAACTTTGGTTTTTTGACAGATGTCAATGTTTCTAACTTTATCCTTCAGATAAATCCTGAGGATAGCTAAAATATTTTTTGTTATTATTCAGCAAGGTGGTGATCATATCCACAAAACTCTGAACATTATTTGTCCCTATCTTTTATATTTTTTAAGGAATTAGACTTTGACCAATGGCTTAGTAAAATTGAATTTATTAAAAAAAAAGATGGCTAATTTTTCAAAAAATTCAACCATAGAATATTTAAATAAACACATTCTTGCTATGTTTGATTTGAAGGCATATAAAGCAAAGCTTGCTGTTTTACCGAAGTTTGTATGAAAAACAGAGACAAACTCCAAGTCAAATGACTTTTAAAGCAAAATAAAGTGACAGCGCTTTGCTTAAAGTGACAAGTCAGACATAGTGTCTGTATTATTGCTTACAATTATTGGGGAGAAATAATAACACAACCAAACCTGAATTATCTTTTCCATACATCCTTTTGTCACCAAAATTACAAGATTGAGGTACCCACATAGTGTTTAATTCTTCACCTATTTTCCTACTAATATTCCTGTAAAGTAGGGACTTTCGGTCTGATGGCAAGACATGTGACCGTGTAACGTTATCCTCCGTGGGCAAATGTTCTATGAGAAACATTAACACTTTGCGTAAATCTGCTTCATTGTAGTACAAAAACGTCTGATAGCCTACTTCGTTTTTGTACCCCAAGTCCTGGAAAGTAGTAATAGTAATAAATGTATAATACAGATTATTGCTGTAAAAATGTTCATGAATGAATTTTACGCAGCCTCAGCCTAGTGTGTAGTATAGTGTCTCTACACTATACTTCACATTTTTTCACACAAGGACCCAGCACCAGAACTGAGTCCATGGATTTTTTATAATAAAAAGGACATAATTTGTCTTGTATAGCTAAATCGTGTTCACAGTAATATGTGTATTTTTAGATAAATTATTCTAACAAGATTAAATTAATTACAAGGAGCACAAGGCACAAAATAGATGATGTCCTTTGTCTTCTTTCCCAACATTATAAATCTAACAATTTGGAATAGAACATAAGTATAACACAAATGTATCATGAGCTAACTCTCATATGTTATACAACTCATATGTTAGCTCAAAAGGTAGTAGTAAAACTAGGTAGTTGTTTAACTACCTAGATTACTAGAAAACAGCAGACGAGTCGGTCGTTCCGCGCCTTTAAAATAGTGAAAGTTGTAACTGAATATTAGCAATGGAAATAAATCATACAACATTGAAGAATTGTTTAATTTGACAAATTAGTCCCAACACACAGTAGCTGCTGGTTATTTTATAATCGAAATAATAGTAAACTATGGAGAAAAATATATTGACAATATCCAAGTGTTGTTGTGACAACCAAAGGAAATAAATTTGATTTGATTTATGGACCTGACTAAACTGTTAAACCCAAAACAGCCCATTTGTTGGAGGAATTTAATAATATAGAGATTTATATATGTTTAATGGCCTTATGTAAACACCAAGGAACATAATACCATGGTGTTTTGGTTTTTTTACTACCGTATTTCCTACTTACTTTGCACATAGAAGCAAGTTGAGCAGCCACCTCTATTCTGTGAGAAACACCTTGAGGCAAGGTTTGTGGCACTTTCAAATCCGGATTTATCTTGCTTATACATCTTGAAACTGAACTTATTATCATATTCACAGGGAAATCTGATAGCTGCTTAATATTATCTTCAATTTCTCTAAAAAAATAGTATATATACATAAAAAACCTAAAACCATCTAACAATGAAAAATTTACGTGCAAATTGCAGAAACTTACATATCCAATCGTCGCAGAAAATGAATTATTATATTATCAACCTCTTCCATTTTATATTTTTAGAATAGGTTATGTCTATATGTGGTCTATATAATCTGTGGAATAGGTAGGTAAGAAATATTACGGAAAATACAATAATAAATAAAACTGATATTTTTTTTTTTTTTTGGTTCTCATCTCCCGATGATGGATGATGAATGAGATGATAGGGAAGGCAAAGGGTCTAGCCCATACAGCCAAGTCTGACGTAATGTAGTACATGTCTATATAATCTGTGGACGTAATAAAATTATTTTTTTGTTCTCTTCTCCCGATGGATGATGAATGAGGTGATAGGGAAGGCAAAGGGTCTATATTATATTATATTAGTACTAAATTATAATTTAGAATAAAAGATGTGTTAGCATCACAGAGATAGAGAACTTCCTTAACTCTGTGGTTAGCATACGGTAGGTAGGAATTAAAAAACTAATGTCAGAGTCAGTATTTATCACCCGCCCCACGCCCGCCCGCAGCCGCCGCCACAGATTATAGCCGTATATCTGTGAGCCGTATATAATATATAATCCGTGGCTGTTTCATTATTGCAAATTTCTTAGAAATTCGTTTGTGGAATTTACACTTTTTTGTATCAGTGCAATTGTTTTAAAAGGTATGTAAACATTAATTTACCAATAAAGTTTTTATATTAAATTAGTCGTTCTTTATTTTAGTTTGATCATGGCCAAGCAATGGGGTCAGACTGCTGAGGAGTTGGAAGTCTCGAATAAGGTTTCTGCTTTAGGCTTGAATAGTAAGGAAAATGAAGAGGACGACAGTCCCAACGCCGCGGAGACTTCGTTGTTGCTAAAAATTATCAGACAAGGTTTGGTTGAGTCAAAACAAGATATCGAGGTTCAAAGAAAGAATCCTAATTCGCCTTTGTTCTCAGTAAAGACATTCGAAGCATTGCATCTCAAACCTAATCTCTTAAAAGGTGTCTATGCTATGGGTTTCAATGCACCTTCCAAAATACAAGAAACTACACTCCCCACTCTCCTGGCTGACCCTCCTCAAAACATGATCGCGCAATCTCAATCAGGAACAGGAAAAACTGCAGCTTTTGTCTTAGCCATGCTTAGCAGAGTTGATTCTTCCAAAAACTACACCCAAGCTCTGTGTTTAAGCCCAACATACGAACTTGCAATACAAACAGGCGAAGTTGCTGCTAAAATGGCCAAATTTTGCCCTGATATAAAGTTAAAGTATGCAGTGAGAGGTGAAGAAGTTCCGAGAAACACAAAGATTGACGATCACATTATAATTGGCACTCCGGGGAAAATGCTGGATTGGAGTGTTAAATTTGGTATGTTTGATATTAAGAAAATCAAGGTGTTTGTATTGGATGAGGCAGACGTGATGATAGACCGACAGGGTCACCAGGACCAGTGTATCCGAATCCACAAATGTTTGCCGCAGACTTGCCAGATGATGTTCTTTTCGGCCACATACAACTCTGCTGTTATGGATTTTGCAGAGATAATTGTTCCGAACCCTATAATCATCCGTTTGTTACGAGAAGAAGAGTCCTTGGACAATATTAAGCAGTATTATGTTAAATGTAGGAATACTGAAGATAAATACAAAGCTATTTGTAACATTTACGGGGTTGTTACAATTGGTCAGGCTATTATATTTTGTCAAACAAGGAAGGCTGCATCGTGGCTTTCAGAAAAGATGTCTAAAGATGGTCATTCCGTTGCTGTTTTATCTGGAGAATTAACTGTAGAGCAGAGAATAGCAGTTTTGGATCGTTTCCGAGCCGGTTTGGAGAAAGTCCTGATTACTACAAATGTTTTGTCTCGAGGGATTGATGTGGAGCAAGTCACTTTGGTTGTGAACTTTGATATGCCCGTAGACATGAATAAACAAGCAGATTGTGAGACATATCTGCACAGAATCGGAAGAACAGGCAGGTTTGGTAAAGCCGGAATTGCTATTAATTTAGTTGATTCCACTCAATCCATGGAGGTTTGCAAAACAATTGAAAAACACTTTAACAAGAAGATCAAGCTCCTCGACATAGAAGATGCGGAAGAAATAGAAAAGATTGGTGCATGAATTAACATTGTTAATACCAGGAAGGATATACTGATTTTGTTTTTTATTTACTTAGAATAATAATGCACAGAAACAAAGTATGCACATGATAAGTGAGGCTGGTAAAAACTTAGCCTAACTTAAGGCTGGTAAAATCATTATTAAAGTCAAAATATGTTTATTCATGTAAATCCATTACATGTATTTGTGGTGTCATTATTTAAATGATTCTACTCCTGCTACTGGAAGCAGCAAAGTGGTCCAAAGAGTAAGCTGCTAGCAGAAGACCAACAAGCTGCTCAAAGTGACCTGTTAATGATTAATCTGAAATGAATGAATTTGCAAAGAAAACTCAGCTATAGCAGCAGATAAATACAGAATTATATATATTTATATATATATTAATTATTTATATATATTGATGTTGGTTGGCTGTAGCTGGCGTCAGTTGCTTCCATTCTTGGACCTTACGTACTACTTACCATTAGGTCGCCGCAGTGTCACATGTTGTGTATTAAAAAAATAGTAGCCTACACATACATATTTAATTTTCCTTAAAGTTGTCGGGTTTTTTTGTACAAAACTCTATGTGTTATTATTCTTTGTTGATTTATATTTAAGGTAACAACCACTTTTGTAAAGCTAATTCTAATGTTTAAGTTTCACGTAAAATACATATTATTTGTACTTATTGCTGTTTTTTATTGTCTCGTACCTGAAACACCGTTTTACCTTTATCTTGCGAAGATATCAAATTATTCAAAAAATTGTACAAATTCAAATCATTTGTTACGATTGGACGTAGGTATCAAATTCAAAATTTAGTTATTTTAAGTTATAGGCCATTAAAGTTGTAATTTATATTGATCCAGAATTTAATACATTTAGAATATGTCAAAAACGGTATTATTATATGAATCATTTTTGATATATACCTATTATCCTAAGAATTATTAATTTAATTTCTAAAAAAAATGTGAATTGGATCCTTTCTGCGTAACTGCATCTAATTCGGCCTCTTGTATTGTCACATTTATGAGTTTAATTATCACAGATAAAATAATTATTTAAAAACCCTACCAACGAAAGTTTTATGATTTTGTACTAATTGACCAAGTACAATGCGCAATGGCTGTATTCCCACTTTGCACTGCTATAGAAAAAAGTTTTTATATTTTTAAACATCCAGAAACTTCTACCAATTTGTTTCCTAGTTTCTCAATAAAAAGTGTTGATTCTAAACACCAAGGAAATACAGGGTGAATATTTCAAGTGTGCTGAAGTCAGGTCAAATCCTAAACTATAAGGAATATCGAAAAATGTTCAAAGGAGTCACGAGGCCGATTTTGATAAAAACTAAAACTGCATTAGATTTAAAAAAATCTTAAATTTATACCTAGTACTTTGAAAAAAAAATCACCTGTATTATTGCACCAGCTGACAGTGTCGCTTATAAGGGTCAAATTCTGGTAAGTAACTTCAAACGGCAAACTAAAGGAAAGTTCTCATTCATGTTTCAAACCCCAACTAATAAATTGTTCGAAATGATAGCCATTACGCTGAACGTCCCGAGGTTTGTACTGCAAAAAAATATGTTTATGAAATAAAAGAAGGTCATTTTAACATAATAATTTAATTAATCATAATAAATTATCTCCCTCCAGTCTGCGCCCCCCCATCGGGATTGGCTGCACCAGATATCAACACAAAGATGGCTACTGGCACAATATACATCCACTGAAACAAACAAAAAAACATACTTTTTATTTTTTGTTAATAACTAAATTAAATCTAAAAGGGGATTTTAAAAAAGAATTGCTCATCAGTGTGCTTAGTGTAAAATGCAAGTTTCGGGAAACGTAACTGCTGTAGTTACGTTTTTTGTTTTACATTGCGTGTTATTGCAAGTTTGGCTATGAACATCGAAAATTCAGTAAAAAAACTACTACTATAGTTGCGTTTACGAAACTTCACTGTCACACTAGGCATACAGTTCCATACAGTTGCTAATATTATACTATTGTAGTTTAAAATTCTAAATGCAATGGAAGTTACGGGAGGAATTCATCAAATTTCTTTTTATTTCTTCTGAAAGAATTGAGCGGAACAGATGTTCTGAAAGTTTATTTATTCGAAGTAAGGTACAAATAACAGCTAACAAACAAAACAATTATTGAAATCATAGACAAACAAACCTATCGGGTTTGCCTTTTTTTTTTATTCAATGTTGTGTACATTTTTTTAACACAACATTGAATAAAAAAAAAAGGTAATAATATAAAATAAAAGTTGATAGTAAAAAAAGGAAGGAGAGTGTGTGTGTTATTGCGTAATAAAAGCGGGTCCCTATTTAATTTATTTAATGGTTTTACAAAATCACAGCATTAAATTAAAGAATTTTGTTTAATCCACATTTTTATTTTACTAACACCACTTCTAATTAATAATAAACCAAACCTAATATCACCAAATACCGGGTTCGATTCCTGGTCAGGACACAATAATTTATTTAATTTATTTGTGATATTTCTCGAGTTTGGTACGCTCTGGAGACATCAACAAGCTTGCCACTTGTCATGTTGGGCATATAGTAAAGTTGCGCTTATTTATAAAGTGTGGTTTCTGACCACCCTAATGGTAAGGTTGTGACCAACTCTATTTTCATGGAGGCCAGGGAACCCCATATTTACAGAATATTTATATGTTTAAGGCTTTTGTATATATATACTCTTTATTTTGGTTAATAAATTATTCTTATTATCATAACTAAAAGCAAATTGTCAGTCGCAAGTTAAACTAAATCTATACTGTAAGTAAATAAGTAAAAAATAACCCAAATAATAATTATTATTATTGATTAATAGGCTCGCAGCGCATTGCTGATATGCCTCTATCAAGCACTGCTGTAAAGTTCATAAAATTGTCAGTTATCACCATAGTCTATGTCTATTGTCACACGCCACTTGTCCAGTTTGTTTTTAAAAGTGTTTACAGTTGGGAACTTCAATATGTCTTCTGGTATTTTGTTCCACATATTTACAACTCTTTTATTTCATAAAGTTATATTTTACATTTGTAGTGCTGGATTTTCTCATCAATTTCATTCCGTGTTCACAACAGGGAAACAACAATAAACCTAAACATTTTGGCTAGGTGGGGGCAGTTATCCTGTTAGAATTTTAAATGTCTCAATTATATCTCCCCTCATTCTGCGATCCCTGAGACTTGTCAGATTTAGATATCTAAGTCTCTCATAGGACTTCTTTCTCAAGCAGTGTGGAAGTTTATTTGCTTGCCTTCAACAATTTCTATGTCATGTATGTCAATGTAATTATATTCTTTCTTCTTTTTTTATTCTTAATAATGGACTAGTAGTTTATAATTAGGCGTGAAATATAGATTACAGAAATTATTTTTAGGCTACTTACATATTTGGCTAAGAAGGATCTGTTGTCTTTGGTTTCTCCCTTGTCCCGGGCCTCTCTCTCGCGGTCTATCTTCTGAATGTAAGAAGCTGTGTCGGGTCTGGGAATAAAATAAAATATAAGATAATATTGCAGTTAGTACTAATACATGTTCCGAGGTATTCAGACTTTTTTAGTTGGGATTTGTTATGATTTGTCAAATCCCAGTATTTCCTAAAACTGTGATTGTGAGAAGACAGAAGACTAATTTCAAAGCATTCCATGGACTCACCATGCGGGTGCCGGGTCCTAAGAAGAAAAAATAGAATAAAGATATGCTAAGAAATTTGTCTTCATCAAACAAATACCAAATATTACAGTTTATTTGTAATTTGCTAGGTGACTTGCTAGGATTTGCAGTAGTAATTCTGCCTTGTTTTTTATATGCAAATATATTACAAAATGATATAAACAGTTCAAATTAATTATTTTCAAGACTAAAATGCCTGGCTGATATATGTAATGGATCAAAAAAAAAGACTCCTAAACCCAACTTTTACTGGTGTACTTAAGTCTGGGTTTAGGAGCTTTTTATAGGTTATGGCTAAATATTTTTCTAGTAGAATAAGGACTGGTACTTACACTGGTGCTTGTTCCACTTGTCTCAGGTAGAAGTTAGAATTGACCTCGTATTTGTGTCCGCTCTGCCCAAGTGCTAGAGAATTGTTGGCCACTTGGAAACTTATCGCTACCATGGCTCCATTGGCCAACACCCACGCATTGATCACATCAGACAAGTCATTGTCGAGGAACGCCTGGGCTTTGATAGATGAAAGAAACTCGGTTTCCTTGTTGTCCCCAGATGTGACCACAGATTTGATGGTGTAAAAGCCATCTTCTTTGGCAATTTCCTGTAATAGAATATTTATTGTTTAGTGTGATTTAATTTAGTACCTACTTAAGTGTGACCTACAAAATTACCAATTTAAAAATATATATATATATTACCATACTTTTAGAAGTCAATGAAGCCTATGGGTATAGTGGTCTCTAAATCCACAAGATTTTTGTAATAACAAAAAAAATGGATTTATTATATTTTTATATATAATATTTTATATATCAGCCTATGTATGTATGTATGTTTTTTCCTTTGTGGCACACTGGAGAAGTGTTGGCCGATTTTAATGATTCTTACGTCAATCAATTTGTCTTTATCACACGAGTGTCACTGAAGATATGACACTAATCAAATTTAATTAAGGCGACAACCAGGCGCCATATTGTGGAAAATAAAAAAAATAAAGTCGTTGAACTATATTGAAAATCATGTTGAGGTTTCTTTTATATTTTTTTAATTTAGAGTCACCAATTAGTGACCAATTAGAATCTATAATGATTTTAAGTTTGTTAGCAACCATTATCATTTAAAATTTTGATGTAAGTCCTATCTTCCCCTACCTACCTATAATACAGTTCATAGTATAATATATAACAGACATCAATCACTCAAAAGATAGAAATAAAAATTATAAAATATAAAATTTTTAACCTGCTGAAAAAATGATCTTGGATTAAAAACTGAAAAGAAAAAAAAAAAACTAAAAAGAAAAAAAAACAAGTGTTTGATAACTACCTTACTACACCATTGATATAAATTTTATATATTTTATCACAAAGCAGCTTTAACAGCTGGGACCCATTGTTGGGAACATTGGAATCTGTCTCGGTAAAATCATAAAAAAAATATTTTTAATAACTATACAATTTCTACAATTTAACAAAACTGTATACAATAATAGCATACTCTGACTTCCAACCTATGTGTGTTTCAGGAGTTGGTGTTGGATAATTTTGATCAATTACAAATATATTAGTCATATTGCTCAAGTAATTATATTTAAAACTTACTTTAAGTTGTTCAATGTGGCTTTCGGTAAATGGTTTTTGATCAATGACTGCCGATCCAGACCTTAGACTTCTTAGAGAAATCACACCACGGCTGCAGAACTTCTCATTCTCGCAGTTTAAAGAATGGAGCATCTTTATGTTTAACCACCCATCATAATCAACAGCATTCTGAAATTAAGAGAAGCAATGACATGATAAGTAGGGTCGTCCAGACTAATGAGCCTGGGGACATTCCCCTGTTTTCCCCAACAGGTATTCTCAAGATAGTAATTTAATGCACTTATTTATATTAAGTGCTGGGCTGGTAAGACAGCACCTGTGTGGCTCACTCTCAAAGAGGTTTAGCTTTGACTACTTCAGCTCTACTCCAGGAATGTCTACTATTAGAGTGGCATGCACAAGACGGAGCGATGTTCTGAAGATTCGTTAAGTGTATGTTATCGGCCCGATACAAGATACTCGTAATTATGACTAGTCAGGCCGACAAGAAATCCCTTGATACTAAGGATTTTCAGATCTCGAGTTATGAAGGGGCACCAACCACGGCGATGTGTCCTGCTTAATTATTTTGGATCTTGCGTCTGTTGGACTTTGGCAGGTGGTTAGAAGCTTAGAATAATGACAATAGGAGAGTTCAGATAGGATTTTAAGGTTACCTATATCAATAATCCATAAATTATGATTTAGGGAAGTAAAGGATATCGAAGTGAATAATTCAGTCAATTAATTAAGCTATAAATTGTAATACAGACACAAATACTCACAGAAAATGTTACAAAGGTAAAACAAATATACACCAAACTTTTCAACATCTTTGGTGCTTAATTATTAATTGCTAGTGTTGTTAAATTTAATAAATAAAGGTTAGGTTCACAGCGCTATCTATCTATGGTCTTTGGATAATCAAGTTGTTGTTAAAATACTTCTGAAAATACGAAATATCTGTCCGAGCTCGTTTCGGCCAGATCGATCGATGAATACGAATGAAAAACTATTTGACACTAGGGATGCGAAATATGTATCGATATTGGTGAAGTATGTACTAACGGAGAGTCCTTTGCGCCATTTTGCGCGGACATGTCAAGTGAAAGTTTTTCTTTTTTGTTTAATAATGTCCTACAATGTGAATAATTATGGAAAACGATAAATTGGATTTAAAATATGGAATATAATAAAGTTGCAGTTTATTTTTGTAGCTTTCCCGCGCTGTGAACTTCCATATTTTACCCGACGTATTTGGGCTATAATGTCGCGAGTTACTCCAAGTAAAGCATTAAATTCTGCAACATCTGGAATATGATGATAACCTCATAAAAAAGAAAGATATATTACGTCAGACTGGGCTGTATGGGCTAGACCCTTTGCCTTCTCCATCACCTCATTCATCATCCTTTGGGAGAAGAGAACACAACAAAAGCAAAGTAGGTATTGATAGGAGTCCTTCGTGCCATTTTGCGTGGACATGTCAAGTGCAAGTTTTTGTTTTGTAAATTAATTTACTGTGGATATTATTGGTCAAAAGTGGTGTTGTTTTGTTTAATAATGTGCTACAATGTGAATAATTATGGAAAACGATAAATTGGACTTTAAATATGGGGCACAAGTTGCAGTTTATTTTTTCGCGCTGTCAACTCCCATATTTTACCCGACGTGTTTGAGCAGTGGATGGTTCCGCGAATGACTCCAAGAAAAGCATAAAATTCTACAGCATCTGGAATTTGATGATGACCTCATTAATTCATGAAAAACAAAGATATATTACGTCAGACTTGGCTGTATGGGCTAGACCCTTTGCCTTCCCTATCATCTCATTCATCATCCATCGGGAGAAGAGAACCAAAAAAAAAAAATCAAAGTAGGTATGTACCACAGAGTTAAGGAAGCAGAGACAACATATTATTTAGTCGTATAACCATATAAGTTGCGCTTACTCATTCTCATCGCAAAGATCATATAGCTATCTCACTTCCTCAGTTCACATACACACTGCATAAACGAGCAACCGTGGCATTTTTTCATTGAAACCATAGACTACAAGGCAATTGACAGACAATAAAGTAACAACAGCGAACTCAACCATCTCGACTTATTATTGTGATTATTCATTATTTAACTAAAATTACATCTTGAAAATTTTACTAAATCATGGTCTAGTGTAGTGCTTATATGTGCGACAGTGCAAAACATAAAAAAGTGCTAGGAATAACCTTCCACAAGTAAGTTTTAAATGTTGACACCATGCATTCAAACACATAATTCAATAAAATTAGTGATTATTCTTGTAATTTCAAAATATGTGAGAGACAGAAGATATATTTCATTGTATTCTAACGAAATTAAAATAATAATCTTACAATTTTTGTTGCTTTATTAGAGAAAAACGTAAAAATTGTTGCAAAACAACAACATTGACAGTTCCATCAACACAGGGTCGGATTTGTAAAATTAATAATTTTTATATTATTTTTTTACCGTTTTATTGTTGTGACCGCCTCCGTGGTCTAGTGGTAAATCCTATGGAATTGTATCCACAGAGTGCCCGCAGTGCGTAGATTCGATTCTTACCCAAGGCCAAAAATATATTTACGTTTTTCGCTTAGGTTGTCTGGGTGTCCATACTAATATTATAAACGTGAAAAAAGCTTTTTATGTATGTGTGTATGTAAGTTTGTCCGTCTTTCACGCCTCTATTTATCATCACAGCCCTTAGAATACAGAGACCTAGACCTCCACTATTGGAGATGGGTCTTCCAGAAATATTTCTGGAGAATTCGGCCTACACACGCCACGCTGGCCAGACGGATTGGCGAGGGTCTCATGTAAATTTTAATGACAATTTCTTAACGATTTCACAAGTTGGTATTAGTAGAACCGGGTTAATTAGTAAAAAAGGTTTTTTTTTTTTTTTTAATATTTCCAGACAAGTCACACAGCGCCATCTAATTTCCGTGGTAAGCTATGAGGCTTGTGTTACGGAAACTAGATGGTTGATAAACTACATATTATAATTTTTTATTTTTTTTTGTAAATATATACATATTATACATATAAACACCCAGACCGAGACAAATTATACAATGTACAACTTGCCCCCGGTGGGAATCGAACCCACGACCTCCCGGGTTCACGGCAACATTTGTTACCACTAGACCACGGCTTAAAGTGCTCTCCAAGGCACGGGAACGGTGGTGTTGTAAATCTGACTAATGTATGCAAGAAAAGTGTATTTCTCATTGGTACATGCCGGGGTTCAAACCGACCTTTTTTGGATTTTAGGGAATGCATTCTATCAACCGAGCTACCTTTTTGGCCTTTTTGGTTTGGTTTCTGTCATTTCTAGTACTCAAACCTCAGTTGCTCCAGTAGAGACTTTTGATCCATATAAGAAACAGGATCGATCGGCATAAAAACAAAAGTTTTTGCTGACTAGATTTTTCCAAAATCTGTGAATGAAGTTCAGAATATCTCAATAAGTTATGGATGGTCTATTAGGAACGTTTTCCTGTAACTATAACGGTTAAGATATTTGCCCTTACCGTCCCGTCTCAAAACTCCACCTTGTATAGATACAATACTTAGATTTATTTCATACTTACAAAACATTTATGGAAGTTAAGTTATAAAACAATAATTATTATTTATTTTTCAGAATAATATGAGAGCGGTAAAAAAAAAGTACTTTTTTGGATAAAAGAAAAGAGACATGTTTGAAATTTTAAATAGGGTATAAACATTACAGAAAACTCCAAGCAACTTCAACCGCATTACCATCTGGTTGTCTCGTCATAATTTTTACGTTCCCCCCCGACCATTTAGGGCCCATTCGGCCGGTACAGAGGGGTTCGGTATCTCTTCGAGACCCAGATACCACTCGCCATCCGGTCCAAAATTAGCGTGCCATTGCTTTGAATAATATATGTAAGAAAATATAAATAAACGATTTTATTATATTATGTTGTATTTTTTAAAAAACCATATAGCTAAAAATACTCATTTCATTATTTTAATCGTAGAACACAAAACCTATCTTCCGAAGTGGGCTTTATACACTGATTCAGGACGGATTTGTGAGCGATATGCATAATTATACTTATATAATAATATTTTGACATTTCGCAAATGAGTCCGGTCCTGTCTTCTGTATTAGTGTGCGAACATTACTTGTGTGTGAGAAATGCCACGCTTTGACCGCAGTTAGATCACCTCTGCTTCCCTATCTCTGTGGTATGTACTGACCTTAGACCAATGGTACTGACGATATGTTCGACTTGAAAGCAAATAAACCAATACTTACTTTTTTTTAAATCAAATTTTGTGAAAACGCCAAGTCATTTTGAGCGATCGTAATCCTAACTTATTTTCGAGGTCAACTATCGATATTAGATAGGACGTAGGTAACATTGGTTGATATTTTTTTCCTAATTTTAGATATTTTCTCATAGATTTAATAGATGATTACTATTTCTAAGATTACTTTTAGTACATAAGTTACACTTAATCATGGTTTTCTATCATAATATCATGAAAAGTGTGGTCATTAATATCGAAATATCGATATAAAGCTCTGAATATCAATATTTTATTTATATTGCTAATGCCTAATTTAAACTTTCTTGACAGATATACTATGACCAATTCCTAACATATATTTAACTAGGGAAGGGGTTGCATTGAACTCAATTAATCGAGTAATCCATTGATTTGTGTAACGTTTTTCGTGAAACCAAACGCTGAATGCGTACAGGTAAGACCTAGACTGACCTATCTCTCGCCAAATGGTCAATCATCCACCTCGAAACAAGTTTAGGTTGGATGTAGTGGTTGAAAATTAACGCGTGCAATGAGCCCGCGTAGGTAGAAAAGTAGAATAGTAATGAGGTGGTTTGAAGTTACAAAAAAATACACGTGACCCACCATCGATTTATAGAAGAAAATTATAATTACCGTTGGGGTGGTCAGAAACAACGCTTTTTTTTATATTATTTTTATTATTTAATATATTATTTATAATTTAACTAAATATAATTTGCAGTTAGTCTCTTTTTTTTAGTTATTAAAATATATTCTAAGGGAATACATATTTTTAATTACTTGTTAGGTAGGTACTTTTGCCAATAAGATTAAAATCAATATGGACAAAGATAAATAGATGTGACACGAGGGATTACGGTCGTGATGATAAGTAGATTTGACACGAGGGATTACGGTCGTGATGATAAGTAGATGTGACACGAGGGATTACGGTCGTGATGATAAGTAGATGTGACACGAGGGATTACGGTCGTGATGAAGTAGATGTGACACGAGGGATTACGGTCGTGATGATAAGTAGATTTGACACGAGGGATTACGGTCGTGATAATAAGTAGATGTGACACGAGGGATTACGGTCGTGATGATAAGTAGATGTGACACGAGGGATTACGGTCGTGATGATAAGTAGATTTGACACGAGGGATTACGGTCGTGATGATAAGTAGATGTGACACGAGGGATTACGGTCGTGATGATAAGTAGATGTGACACGAGGGATTACGGTCGTGATGAAGTAGATGTGACACGAGGGATTACGGTCGTGATGATAAGTAGATGTGACACGAGGGATTACGGTCGTGATGAAGTAGATGTGACACGAGGGATTACGGTCGTGATGAAGTAGATGTGACACGAGGGATTACGGTCGTGATGATAAGTAGATGTGACACGAGGGATTACGGTCGTGATGATAAGTAGATGTGACACGAGGGATTACGGTCGTGATGATAAGTAGATGTGACACGAGGGATTACGGTCGTGATGATAAGTAGATGTGACACGAGGGATTACGGTCGTGATGAAGTAGATGTGACACGAGGGATTACGGTCGTGATGAAGTAGATGTGACACGAGGGATTACGGTCGTGATGATAGTTTACGTCGTATTTTTCCATGTTGATTAAATGCTGATTCGAGAAGATCTCATTAACCTTTGGTTAGGTACGTCTAATAATTACTGATCTATTGATCTATGCGTTATAGATAAAAATATTATCTCTTATAAATAGTGTAATGTTGTTGGATGTACTTTATTCTGTATTAATATTTAGTAATTAGTTGTCTTACTCCTAGTTTTACAAATAATGAATATATTAAGTTTTAATTTTTGAGGTATTGGCTTATTAACAAGATCACCTGCATAAAATACATATGGAAGTTCTTCCTTTTAGTTACCGTCGATAACATTATTATCTATAGTTGATCTAGAATCACCGGTTTACGTGGTCAGATCAGTGACAGTATGGCTTCAACACAGTTCTCTGGACCATCTCCTTACACTTTTAAAAGCAATCACCCTAAAGACGACTACTTATATACAGAGTAAGTATTTTTATCTAACTTAAGGTACTTATGTGAAATGGTCTACGAGCCTGTGTCTCTCAACTGTTGGAAATAGGTCTCACCATAAGCTTGCCACTGCATGCGGTCTTTTGCAACCCTAACCCAACCCCCGACAGCGACCTTCTTCAAGTCATCCGTCGATCTGGTGGGGAGTCGTCCACTTTGCGTCGTCCGTAAGTGGTCTCCAGTCTAGAACACGTTTGACCCATCGGTCGTCGGTTCTGCGGCAGATGTGACCGGCCCATTGCCACTCCAGCTTGCTAATTTTAAAAGCTATATCAATAACTTTGGTTCTCTGAAGAATATCGAAGTTTCGAATTCTATCCATCAGAGAAATACAAAACATAGCTCTCTCCATAGCTCGCTCCCTCACCTTGTATTTGTGGACCAGACCTACTGTCAGTGTCCACGCCTCTGCTCCGTACGACATAACGGGGAGGACGCACTGGTTAAAGACTGGTCTTCAAACACCGTGGTATGGACGATGAGAGGATGTGTTGATATTTTTTTCGAATTCCGCCCATCCTAGCTGAATGGTTTCTTTGCAACTTCGAGAGCAGCATTTCCCACACAGATTGGCCTCAGCTTGACCAGATTATTGAACATGACATTTGTAATGTCCAAGTTCATTTTGAGACCAACACGCTGGGAAGTATTTAAGATTTTTTTAACATACAAATTATTTTTTAATTTTAGATTTTTAAATTTACATGCGAAGTGATTGACATTTATGCCACAGAAATTCCAGTCCAGCATTTTAAACACATCTTCCAACGCGTTCGTGAATAGCTTTGTGGATATGACATTCCCCTGTCGCACGCATGCTAACCCTGTAACAGGACGGTCATAGCTCTACAGCTATGAGATGAGATGTCTCTACAGACATCTCAGCACCTTAATGTATCGATAGTCTATTAGGCATCGCTACAAGGATTACAGAACAGAGGTTTCGATGAGTCGAAGGCTTTCTCGTAGTCGTACTTTTTTTTTATTTTTTTTTTATTTATTGTTTAAGGACAACTTACAGCTAGATACATAAAATATATATAGAGTACATATGGGTAGGGTATGGCTATTGACAAGTTGCCACCGATAGGTAAAATTACATAATTAGGTGGTGCTCGCTGCAATAACAACACAAGTAAAATTAACCTAAACTTAAAACTAAGAACAATAAACTACATAACATAGAACAAAAAAAAAACTAAAAAATAAATAAAATTAAAAACAATTATACATAGATACCTAATAAAAACAATAAAATAGAAAATGAAATAAACTAAACAATAAATTTACAATATATGTAAATATAGTACTATTGATGAGAACCACTGGCGAAACGTTTTGTAAGAATGCGTCGTGTAGCTGTCGGAGATAATATAAATGGATCCAAGTCGTTGCAATAATCATTAACATAACTGCATGTCCTGCTTATGAACGAATTCTGTTGGTAGTTAGTTTTGGAGAATGGGACAAGAAATAATCTCCGTTCTCTGGACGACTTCGTAACCTGCAGCTTACAGAGATTAAGAAGACTGGGGCAGTCAATCCTGGAGGTAACTATCGAGAACAGGTATGACACGTCTGTGATAGTGCGACGTTCGGAGAGAGGCAAAAGGTGATGCCGTTTACATTTGTCTTCGTAACTTAGGTAGTTCTGACGAGTCTTACGACAAATGTATCGAAGGAATCGCCTTTGAATAGATTCAATACGAGATGAGTAAATTTTATACTTTGGGTTCCACAAATGCTGACCACAGTGTTCTCCTTCCTTTAATCTTAAGTCCCATAAGGTTAAAAAAATACCTCATCGATCCAACAGAGCGGTAAAGACTGATGTTAGTTTCAAATTATATTTTTAAATAGTGTCAAATTTTGCAAAGGTAATATTAGTAGTACTTACATACGTACCCATTTAAATCAAGGTGCAGCCCTGCCTAAATATTTTACAGAAGGCAGCAGCTGGTAATACAATATCGTGCAAAAAACCCGTTGCTCAGCAGTGATATTGGATGATAATTAACTACATATGACTCTTATTTCTAGATATGTCAACAATGTAACAACAAACCACTCTTCAAAATGCCAAGCTTGTCCAGTAACAGGCGCCATGTTCGGGCTAGGAAGGGCAGGCTCCATCCATCTCTCAAGCATTGTAAATAACCCACGAATTATCCTCAAATACATAGTCGACGATGCTAAGGAAAAGTTTAATGAGCTGAAAAAGTATTGGAAACTAGGTGATAATGTGACTTTCCTCACTTCCAAAGATGCAAATAAAGTTTATAATGACAAAAGGTACTTAACTAATTCGTAAAATATAAACAATTTCGGTAATAATTTAAGAGAACATTCTTAGGGCCGGTAACAGAATCCTTCCTTAGTGACATTTGTTGACTTAAATACAGAAATTTGTGTGAACGAATGCCACTAAGAAAGGGTTTAGTTACCGGTCCTAAGTATTAGCTGATGGCAACTAAGGCTAAAGTATTGACCATATAAATATTGTTATCAGAAATATACTAAGTTATAACATATTTTTAAATTTCTAATTTAGCCCAAGAATATTTTAATCAGCTTAACGAATTCATTTTTAGTGTGAATGTAATTTTCATTGGATCTCCGACTTACACTCATCACGATATCGTGGTGAAGTCCTTGGCTGCCAACAAGGACGTTTTCTGCGAGAAGCCGATTGCTGAAAATGAGGAGGATACTAAAAAATGTTACGACGCTGCAAAAGTTAAGGGTCGTACTCTATTTGCTGCTTTTAACCGTCGCTTTGACCCAGCATACCGCGGGCTGAAGGATAGAGTCCGCCGAGGAGATGTGGGTCATGTGCAGATCCTTAAAGTTACTGCCAGAGATTCTCCGTTACCATCAATCGACTATTTAAAACATTCTGGTAAGTACTAATCGATAATCTCATAATTATTAAGTTGTGATCTTCAATGCTACCCTAATTTTATTTAACCCAGCAATATTCTTTAGGTTATTTGGTCTTAATTCAGACGTATCTAGCCTAAATAATACTAAATAACATTTCAACACAATCAATTTGAAATAGAATTGTAACAAAAACACTGCCCTGAGGTATGCCATAATGTATTTTGTATAGACTATTTCGGTAAATTATACCTTAAATTAAAATCTATAATAGGACCTATTAGTATATTTATTCTGTAGAACGTGTCTGTGGTATATAGATATTGAACTTATGAAGAAGTCCAATAGTTTCATAATCCTGATTAAAATCAAAAAAATATCAATAGGTGGAGTGTTTCACGATTGTTTGGTCCACGACTTCGACATGGCTTGCTGGGTGCTGGGCGAGCTGCCTTCTCGCGTGCAGGCCACAGCCAGCGCCCTCATCCCGGAGATCAGGGCTATCGATGACTTCGACACAGTCGCCTTTCTGCTGACCTTCCCGTCTGGAACTGTTGTGCTGGGAGACAATAGTCGCTACTCTGCGTACGGTTACGATCAACGGCTTGAAGTTTTTGGTGCTAAAGGTTATTTATTGTTATTATTTACCTTAACTGTGTCTCTTTTAGTTGAATAGAAAATATAATAGAGCTTTTCCTTAAATGATGCACTCCAAATGTGTCTGATGCACTTTTTAAAACATCTTTTACAACAAGCATAAGTAAGATGTGGTAGAGAACTAGGAACTTAACATTTCCTGCTGTCTTTGAAGTCCTGATGATCGTTTTTTATTCCAAGAGAAAAGACAGAAGATATAAAAATAAAAATGATTGTTTTAATCATCAGGCATGATCAAGGTGGAGAACGAAAGGCCATGTCACTCTACAGAATCGCTCTTAGGACATGAAGGACTGCAACAGACTCCCATCTACTATTCCTTTCCTTCCCGGTACCGACTGGCTTACAAACGAGAAATGGAACACTTCTTGGACGTTATTCAAAGTAAGTTACGCTTTCATTCTTTCATTGTGTTGTTAGAGAAATTATTGTTAAAATAAGCAATGTAGCTAGGGATTAGGTGCTTAAATATATTTAGCAGTACAGATATGATGATTGTTAGTAAGTAAATTTAGTTATTGTGTTTTAGATGGTATACCTATGGAAGTGACAAGTTGGCAGACACTGGCAGTCAGTAAGATAGCGACTGCAGCAGAGCACAGCGCTCGCACAGGACAGTCTGTAGAACTCGATTGGAGCACAGATCACATTCCTTCTATTTATGCATAATTTTCTTCGAATTAAATGTACATGTGCGTTTAATAAGGTTGCTTTATAATCTATAATAAAATAAATAAAAAACTTTCATTGAACCAAAGAAAGAAATTAGCGTACAGGTAATATTGGTGGTCCCACACTAGGCCTTTTAGGCTCGACATATGACATATGACAGTTTTGGGTTAAAAATTAAGCCTTAGAAACTTAACTAACGTATATAATTTGTAGTAAATGATAATACAACGTAAGCCTAAATAAATAATAATAAGTCTATCTAGTCTATATTTGCTCTATTTTTTTTAAATAAATCATTTAACAAGTGGATTAATTTATAGTTCGCATTCATTACCTACCTTTGCTTAAGTATACAATTCAAACAGCGTGGCGAGTGTAGGCCAAATTCTCCAGATATATGTTCTGGAAGGCCCATCTCCAGCAGTGGAGGTCTAGGACGCTGTGTTCTAGGGGCTGTAATGTAATAATAAAATGATCATCACGACATTAGGGGTGGTCAGAAACCACATTTTAACTTTACTTTAGCCCATCGTGACAAGTGGCAAGTTCGATGATGTCTCTAGCTTACCAGAGGAGAGAATGTCACAAATAAATTAAGTTCTCTCCGTCTAAATTCAGGGTTATGTCGATAATCATAAATTATTTAGTCCCTGTCTCGGTCGGGAATCGAATCACTAATAATAACATTTTAGCGCGATATCTATGAAATAGTGTACCACTTTGAATTCGAATTTCCATTAATGTTAGCGGAAGGGGCAGCGATCACGGACCTCGTGCGGTAAAGAAGAATGCAAACGCTTATTTTGTTTTGTCGCTTGTTTCTGCCATTATTCATGCAAAACTGAACTTTCCATTATACTTTTTCAACGTTTTATTTGTTGTGGCAAATGTAGAATCGTAAATCGTTTCTTTCATGATATCTGATCAGGAATTAAGCCGTTTTACAGTCAGATTTAGTTTTTGTGCACGATTTGCTAATAAATTAGGAAAATAAGTGGCTTTACATATTTTATTATCCTTGGCTTTAGATCATTTACTCGTACTTATTAAAATAACTTTTATTTTTATACTTGTACGACATGTGACCATGCGCCCACCTGATGGTAAGTGGGGAGTGAGATCCATGAATGTTATCTGCAACAAATAAAATGTGTTAGATGTGTTTCTTACTTGGTAAAATATATAAATTGAAGCTTAAAATATTTATTTTTCCATGAATGTTAGCAACTGAAATCAGACACTCATGACTAACATAAGTCCCCAACATTATGCAATGACATGACGGCAATTCGAGCCTGATCCCGAAACTTGTGGATACACTTTACTGGGTTTATCGGCACGAACGATAGGTACTTCCCCGCCCCGGTAGACTGGACAAATTATCATCAGTCTGCCTAACACCTATTTAAAACTACTAAGAACCTTTGCATTCCTGTGTTAGTGGACCTATTATTACATAGAAATAATAATAATAAATTATTTATTGTACCAAACCAAAACAAGTGCAGGTACATAGGCGATTAATGCCGTAAATGCATTTTCTACCAACTAACCTTTATGTAATAAGGTTACCAAGAAAATAGATAGTTTAAATTATTTATTACTATATAAAACACAAATTAATTACATACATATGTATAATAAGTAAGTTATGGCGACATCTGTTTGTGAAGTAAGTATTTGTAATTAAAGGAAGTCTGTTCCACTGGCGAGCTGCAGATACTGTAGAGGAATCTGAATATCTGCTGGAGAGTGGGGAGAGATTTTAAGTAGGTAATTATGTAAAGAACGAAGTGAAAGTGTCACATAGAATTGGAAACGATCTTTTATACCTATATACGATAGATTATATATATATCCATTACTTAATTTAATTGTTTACCCAATACTAATATTTGTTATCAATAAGTGATCAGTTGTTTACAGATTGTTTTAAGACCAATAGGTTAAAGTTATTGCCAACTGACAACAGACGTATTATTTCTTACTTACATTTAAAATTTTTGTTAGAATTAAATTTGATAGCATTCACATATTTTTTAGATTTCTATTTAGGTATTGTATTTTTTTTTTGTTTTAAATAGTTTTATTAACTAATTATATTACTCAGGAAGAAATACATGCAATGAAAGCATTTAATTAACGGCTTAAAATAATATATTTGTTATGTAACTTCGTAAATAAACGTGTGTTTAGTTAATTCTTGTTCTTTCATTGATCTAACTTGACCTGTGTTTTCTTATCAAAATGTTTACCTGGCTTTCATCAAGTCACAAAACTTATGTTAGGGATTGTGGTTGGCGAACAAATTCGTAACACGCGAGTTGTTACAGCGAGTTTTAGTAACACGTTGAGAACATTCTTTTACCAATCTAACTTGTTAATTCCCGGGAACACACGCAGCAGGATTATCAACACAAAACAACTTGTTCTTTTGGATCTACGGCACGGGCGGTCTCTTTATATTTCCACTGTTCAACTCATTTACTTTATTTATTATGGTGCAACAAACAAATTACAATTATTGACAATTTACAATTATATGGATCATCATCATGACCATATCCCATCCGAGGTAGGTAGTGAATTTTTTTTTTAATGAATTCTTTTAGCCAACTTTACTATGAGTCCATCATAGCAAGCTCGTCGATGTCTCTTCCGTACCAAACTCGAGAAATATCACAAATAAATATAAATTAAAAGCTACTTAAATAATCAAATTAAAAACAAACTAAACTATAAATTAAAAAATGTCTTCTAGAGAGTACCATCCGAGCCACAAGGAGATTGCCCTCCAGACTTTTTTGTCAGCCGCTTTGACAACTCCTTGGCCAAGCTCCTCGATGAAGGATGGGCCCATCGTCTCGACCCCAAAAGGCGAAAATTCGTAACCGGTACCAAGGTTGGCGTATTTGAGCAATTTGAGGTTATCTGCAGAAAACGCCGTACTTCCCGCGCCTGACGAGGTCGCCTGGATGTGAGATGGAGCTAATGTGTCTACACACGTCGCATCCCACACCAGAGACCTGCCAAGTTTCCACGGCCCAACAGTCATTCCGCTCCGCACATCCCAAAGGGTTCTAAGATTGCGGGTACGCCGTACGGGTCGCCAGCAGTGACAACCCTTCGGATGATGTCGTTGAGAGCCGCGTGACGAGGAATGCGGCCGGCACTTTTAACACAAGAAAGCCCGTGGTGTCCGAGACGATCGACTGATACTCCGGATCGACACTGGTGCGAGACACAAATAAATTTAATAGGTAAAATATTGTGTCCCGACCTCCTGGTACGAACCCGGTACCTCCGAGTCTAAATCCACGAACTTAACCGCTAGACCACGGAGGCAGTTATACTCCTTCAATTATATACATTAAAGGACCATACTGTAATTCTGAAGAAGTTAAAACAAAATTCTAAAACAAATTAAACTTATATTACACAATAAAATCAAAAAACATACAAATAAATAATAATTATATAAAAAATATTTAATTAAGGTTGTCAATAACGGATGAGGCCCGTCTACAAGCATCTTATGTGAGGGCTTCCTTATCTATACATTGTTGCGCATTCCGTGGACAGCACAGAGAACCAATGTATCTATACTCAAGGAGCTCAAAGTCACTACCAGGCTCTGTTGTATCTGCCTGCAGCGAGTCGTTGCATGCCGCCGTGTGTAGACCAAGATGGCGCAGCATCGCCAGGACAAAGTGATCCGTAGAGGTGGTCACGACCCTCAGCATTGAGGAAAACAACGCAAGGAGGTCCTAACCAATTTTTTTTTATTAATAAATGTTATAAAAAATATACATTAATTCGAAAAAAATATTTACAACATATAAAATAAAATTTATATTAAGGATAGGGATATAAGTCCCGTCCGCGTGGAATGGTGGCAAGAACGCTGGCTGCATTTCCCCGCTGAATTGCAATACTAATTTTCTGGCCGAAGAAAGAGCCAGCCCTCTTGCCACCGGAGGAGACAACAAGACGCGGTGTTATGTCTTTTAAAAACTTTTTTGCGCTTGGCCTCCATGGGCCCAGAGTTTCTACAGCAAACGGCACAAATATGTAATCTTTTATAATACTTACATACTTGCGCCGCTTGCTGGACTCCGCATTTTCCGTCGCGGCTCCCGCTTTATGCGCTGTCCCCCTGTGATGCGACGCGGCGAGGGTGTCGACGCACGTGGCGTCCCACACCAGAGCACGTCCCCGTTCCCAGGGGAACAACGTCATACCATCGGGTCTCTTGCCATAAGCAATGTTATAAAATATAATAACAATGTAGAATATAAATAAAATATATACTATTAATACCTAAATTAAAAATAATAAAAAAAAGAGAGAGAGAGTTGTGAACTAAAATAATAATCACTATAAACCGAGTATAGCTTGTAGCCGCCGCGGCGCCGCTCAGGAAGGCCACATCGAAGGAAGCTGCGTCGATTTGAGAGATTTAAACACTGTAGTGTCGTCTATCGTCACTATCCGAATTATGATTATGTTTTAATTTCAACTGTTATTGTCAGTTATATTTATTATTAAACAGTACAGTATTTATATATACATTTATGTATTGTTAAATGAATCAATCAAAAGCCACGACAAGGAATCGACAAGGAAGAGTTAGGTTGAAGCAATGTCTGGCAGCCGCTTATTGAATAATTAATAGCAAATTAAAATTTAAACCTTTTAGCTCAGTTTGAAGGGGATCAACTTTATATGTATGTATGTATGTGATCCCGGCAATCAATACAAACTTATTGAGAATAATGCTATGTTTAAATAATAAATAATTTAGTGATCCTGGTGACGAACATAAAGGATAATTTCATCTTGTGATCCTGGTGACGAACATAAAGGATCATTCATCTTGTGATCCTGGTGACGAACATAAAGGATCATTCATCTTGTGATCCTGGTGACCAACATAAAGGATCATTCATCTTGTGATCCTGGTGACCAACATAAAGGATCATTCATCTTGTGATCCTGGTGACGAACATAAAGGATCATTCATCTTGTGATCCTGGTGACCAACATAAAGGATCATTCATCTTGTATAAGTTATACAAAGGATCATCATTGCCATGTCGAATGGCAATATCCTTGGCACTTTGCCCATTGGCAGCGATTTTTTATTTATAATTATTTTATTTTATTTTGTTCTTTCATTATTTTATTTTAGTTTTTAGTTGTATTTTTAATTATTAAGTAGGTAGTTATTTTTATTAGTAGTAAGTTATATGTTTTACAACTTTAAGTTTTTAGTTTATTTAATAAATTAGTTTTTTTTAATCATTGTACATTACTTCCTTCGAATCAACAATAAATTTGTATAAATTGAATTCAGACTCATATATAATGGATTTTTAGATAAATTATTTTAACAAAATTACAATTTAAGTACCTAGATAGATAAACCCTTTTTTATATAGTTTTATATTTTATTTTATTATTTCTGCGGGTTCTGCAGCGATGCATCTGGTATTCTAGAGTAGGCTGGTTGGTGACTTACCCCAGATTTAACCCCCATTTAGCGGTCGGGTTCCACCAATAACATTTGTGCTAAAAAAAAACGTTTTAGATACTTTTGTACATAATAGGTCATTGTGACGTGCGGAGTACGATATGAGAATATACTTCAATTATAATATATAATCCTAAGTATGTATGTGTCTGTTCTGTTGAATTCCCAAAAAAATATTAATTAATTTATTTATTTAAAAACTTAATTTCATTATGTACAAGTCGGACTTAATGCCGCTAGGCATTCTCTGACAGCCAAAGCTTTAGTACATTAGGAAATATATAAATATATATAAAAAATATACTATTACATATACAAATAGAATTTTCACGCCAAAAACTAATGTTGCTATTGCTAAAACTAATGCTGCAGTTGTTGCTATTTTTAAGCATGCATTTTAATAGCATGTCTATCTGTACCTTTAACCATGAGGTCGACGGTATGTTAAATATTGCCTGATCAATTTCCGTACAAGAAAACCTCATAATTCTTTCCTAGGAATTTCGGTCGAGAAGGAACACAGTCGGTTAAATTAATCATGAATACCTCGGAGCTACGTGAAGCATTCTACTCCGTTGGTTTTCCTTTGAACGTAACGAAAATCCAAGAGGGTTCGTGATCTTACAGCTAATATTTAAAAAGATAAATCTCCGTAATCGGAACTGCGTGCTTCAGACAAATAATTGGCTTCTCCCACCATCAAGAGACGGATCTGTCTTTGTTCTCACACATATTGTTATTAACATATAGGTAAATACATATTATATACTATTTACAGATATGTAAATAAAAAAATAACTTTAATTAAAAATTGAAAACAAATAAAACAATAGTTGAAGGTGCATTAAAAAGCCATCGAAACAAAAGGGCATGTAGGGAAGAGGTTAATGAATGTCAAAGAAGCGAAAGAGGTATGTCGAGACCGTGACTAGTGGCGCTCAATTGTCTCTGCCTACCCTGCAAGGGATTTGGCGTCAAGATATGTATGTATGTAAATAAATAAATAAAAAAAAACTGATGAAAAATGACCTATTAATAGAAAACAAAAAAACAAATAACAAGGCCAAGGGTTCCGTCGCAAAAAAGTTTAAGAACACACAATTGAAATAATTTTATGATTGATACATCATCATTATCATTACAGCCCCTAAAACACAGCGTCCTAGACCTCCACTGCTGGATATGGGCCTTCCAGAACATTTGGAGAGTTTAGCCTACACTCGCCACGCTGGCACTCATAAGACATACATATGTAAGTATGATTTTTTGGTGCAAAATCTAAGCATTTATTTATAAATTCTTTATTGCACTTAATAACTTAACAATTGAGTACACGAACGAACTTAATGCCTCTCGGCATTTTACTTAACAATTGAGTACACGAACGAACTTAATGCCTCTCGGCATTTTATACTAGCTAACCTTAGGGAGTGTGGTACACCATTGCGGGTGCATTACTAATAAAACGAATACTTTAACACACATAATAATAATTTACATACAACTACACAAATACCTATAAATATATTATAATAATATATACATTTAACTATATTAATGTAAGAATATATAACATAATGAAGAAAGAATACGTATAATTTACACAACAAAAAAAAAGAGACAGAGATAGAGATATCAGGAAGTCGTAGAGGCAAATTTAAGGTATAAGTACCTATTCGAAACGTCGACATTTGCTCAAGTTTAAATTACAAATATAGCAAGAATTAAATTAGCTAAAGTGAATGGATAGAGCTAGAATCGATAAGCAATGAAGTAGTTCCAGATTGGAACGTACGAAAATTTAAGTTATTATTGGCTTTACATTATTTTTACCGTTATGAAGAGCAAAGTATAAGTAAAACATAATGACGCTTCATTTTCATCTTAAATAAACGTTAAGCTAATCATTTGATACCTATTCGTACATACAGTGAAGGGGAATGGTTCCTGTTGGTGACATTCTATTTAGTCGTATAACAAAAACTATGGCACTACATCTGGTGCGCGACGGCCCAGACAAACCTAATTTACTGCCACTTGTACTTGGGTGAGCACGACTCGAATTACTTATTTTGTGTCCACTTCTAAGGCATCTATGAAGCGTGCTTAGCATATGCTTACGTGTTAATTTATTTATTTATTATACTCTAGCGCACACAAACCTAAAAATATTTTTAATATATTCCAAATTGCCAATTTGTAGTTTTATTCATAGCTCTCCTGCTCTGTTAAAAATGCCATTCGGCATGTTATAGATTTGATAACGGATTTTATGCGAGCTACAGAAAGGATTCGGAATCCGATCACTTTGGCAGATGCGTGTATAGTAAATATCAAGACGTATTACGCAAAATAAAACAAGCAATAGCGTAAATTACTTGCAGCTGATGGCTATAGCTGACCATTTGAATAAAGTATTCTCTACTCAAAGGGTCACCGTCGCCAAGCGAAGTTTTTCCCCAAGCTCACGAGAGAACGCCAGAGCCTCCTCGGACCACGGATCCATCGTTTCGACTGCAAATGGGATGAAGTGATGATTTATGATGATCTCTGAGTACTGGTTGTGTTTGCGGCGTGCGGCTGGCTCTGCAGCAGCTCCGAGTTTCTTCGTGATGGGCAAAGTGTGTCAACACATGTGGCATCTCAAACCAATGCACAGCCTCGATTGTATGGATTCAAGTACATCCCATCCGTCACCTGTCATCAGGCAGCAAAGCAGATATAAGCGCCCTTGACAGGATGTCGTTGATTGCATGGTGTCTTGAGATCCTGCCGGCACTTCTTTGGAGGCATAAAGCACCTTGCAGCCCAATTTTATATCTGTTTGTTGTTTGTTTCTTATTTTAATAATAATAATAAAATGCGTTTATTGAGTAATAAGGTACACTGCTATGATAGTTATAAACTTATATAGTATAAAATTGGGATAAAATAAGTCTAAGGGTTAATTCCCCAACCGCCAAGCAGAGGCGCTCTACGCAAACCCGCACTGGGAACTGGCAGAATAATGATATTTACTCCATATGGGCTAACTGTACAGCTCCATCCCACGATCGGAAAGTCATCCCCAAGAAGAATTCGGGTAGGTTGCATAGTTCAACATTAACGTCTGCTAGATGGAATTCAATGCTGACGTTTCATGATATTAGACAGCCTTTTATAAAGCCTTTTAATCCCCTAATAGCAATATACGTATTATTGTACTTATTTATCCCTAAAAGACTATTTCCATTAATTACCTACATAGTCGACGTTGACGTTGTTGCATTGAAATTCCAGCCAGTTGTTAATCGTTTTGTTAATTACTTTAACAGCCCGATAAAACTTCCTCGGCGACTGTCGTTTATAGTCGAGCGATAAAAGTTGCTTTCAACTTCAATTACACCCATATTGAAAAATACAACTTCGGCAACAATGCATTTTATAACCTTGTGAATAAAGGATGAAAACTTTGCCTAAGTTTCAAAGACATATATTGAGGACTTGCTTATGTTTGCTTATAGACATATAGGGACCTCTATATTTCAATCAATCAGGTCCAATTTCGGTGAGGAAACATGAGAAAAACAACATAAACATTTCTAAATGTCGTCGCTGTCTTCGAATTTATTTTAAAAATATATATGTTTTTGTTTCTCTTCTCTTCTCCCGATGGATGATGAATGAGGTGATAGAAAAGGCAAAGGATCTAGCCCATACAGCCAAGTCTGACGTAATATATCTATCTTTTTTATAAGTTAATGAGGTTATCATCAAATCCCAGATGTTGCAGAATTTGATGCTTTTCTTGGAGTCACATGTAACACGTCGGGTAAAATATGGGAGTTCAAAGCGCGGGAAAATCGCAAAAAATAAACTGCAACTTGTGTCCCATATTTAAAGTCTAATTTATCGTTTTCCATAACTAATCACATTGTAGCACATTATTAAACAAAACCACACCACTTTTGATCAACAATATCCGCAGTAAAGTATTTTACAAAACAAAAAATAACATGAATTTTTTGTATACATAATATTGTAAAGACTGTAAATTTCCCAACGAATAAATAAATAAATTTACAAAACAAAAACTTGCACTTGATATCTCCGCGCAAAATGGCGCGAAGGTCTCCTCTATTTTTTTTATATTCATTCTATTGAGTGATAATTATAATGAATGAGACGATAGAGAAGGCTAAGGAAGCTAGCCCATACAGCCATGTCTGTCGTAATATAGTTTTTCATATGTTAATGTGATTATCATCAAATTCCAGATGTTGCAAAATATGGTACTCTTTATAGACTCCAAATTTATCGCGGCATTATCGCTCAAACACATGTGGTACATTTACATTATTTATTTTAATTAAAGAAAGGCAAAGGGAACAATGTCTATACAGCCAATTTTACAAGGTCGCTTTTACTTTTGACAAGTTCTTGTACTTGAGTTGCATGACCATGATTAAGTCCGCCTTTGTACTTCTTGTAACATAGTTTTTAACTAAATCAATAAATATTATGTCTGTGGTAAGATAACACCATTTATTGTTGCAACGTTTTGGTTTACGACAGCTGGTTAAACCGTAGTAAAGTTAAAGCGTGTGACGTAATTCCATAGAAAAGAGACGCCGCCGGTAAAATATGGCGATAGTTTGGTACACAGGTTCGGTAATTTACTCCACCTGGCTCTGGCATCGTATAGCTATCTCCACACCACTAAAGTAGGTTTTATTAAGTACGCGTACATATAAATTTGTAGAGTCTTACATCTGTCGTATGCTGGAATTGTGGAATTATCTCCCAGCCTTCACTATTCCTATAACCTGGAGTCCTTCATTAAGTACTATACTCGTAGCTAAATTCGCCGACAGACTTTGACCTCCTTTATGACTGACAATAACAACATTAGACGACAGACTTTTAGATATACAGATTGAGTTTGAATTTAGAACACAGACAAAAAAGAAGACGTAATAACTGATAAGGTCAGTTTCCGCGTTTTGCACAGAAATGTTAAGATCAATTTTCTGTACATATGAATAGGTAAAATGGAGTTATTATGTTTAATAATGTGCTACAATGTGAATAATTATCAGTCAGAAGTTGGAGTTTATTTTTTGCAGTTTTCCCGTGACCTGACCGAATATACCCAACGTGTTTGGGCAATATTGACGCGAATCACTCCACGAAAAGTAAAGCATCAAATTCTGCAACACTTGCAATTTGATGATTCTCTACTCGTTTATGAACTCTGTTATGAATAAATTACGTGTTTATGACTGATGTATTCTGTGATATATCCTTTAAAGAAGCTTAAAAAAGCAATAAATAAAGATTTATTTATTGCTTGATATAATAGTAATTATAATTAGATTAGAAGAAATTTATGTGTTAATACTATGTTAGAATATCTTGGCAAGAATTTCCAGTGCATTTATAATTGTTAAAAGAGTATTAAGCTGGTGCGATCATTAAATGTGTTTCAGACAACATAATAATTAGACTGCGAACCAGTTACCAAACCGTAACAACCTTTTTCTAAGTAAGGTAAAACAATTTGGATGCTAACAATGTATCTAACAATAACTGTTGTCATATTATATTTCTTTTACCGAAAAATTAAAATAAAGTTGAGGGGATCGAACACACTAGATATTCCCAGCTTCCCGCTAAGGTTAAAAGTCAAAACCAACAAGGACAAGCTCCTAATTTAGCAGAAAATATCACGCAGAGTGATCTCCAGAGCGCCTTGGACGAACCACGTAATTCCGTCATCTGGATCTGGAAATACCTACTATTGAGAAGCTTGTCGGCCAAACAAAAACAAGACTTACTGGTAATTACTTCAAAGCAAAAGTCTTAGAGAACAATTAACAAAATTATAGATACTATAATATACATTTATTCGAAAAAAATATTTACAACATATAAAATAAAATTAATATTAAGGATATAAGTCCCGTCCGCGTGGAATGGTGGCAAGAACGCTGGCTGCATTTCCCCGCTCAATTGCAATACTGATTCTCTGGGTGAAGAAGGAGCCAGCCTTCTTGTCACTGGAGGAGACGACAAGACGCGGTTATTGTGTCTTTTAAAAACTTTAAAAATCTAATTAATATTTATAAACAGTTATTTTTGTAGTCAGTGTGTTATTTTTATATAAATCAGGCTGCCTACCACCTATTTGTTGTTCTCGTTGGAAGTATATGCCATTTGCAATGATTTTTGATATCATTGCAAATGGCATATACTTTCAACGAGAACAACAAATAGGTGGTAGGCAGCCTGATGGTGGTAATTTGCCCAGTCTGCCGGGGCGGGGAAGTATCCACCGTTCGTGCCGATAAACCCAGTAAAATATATCTACACGTTTCGGGATCAGGCTCGAATTACCATGATGAATTGTCATGCCCAGTCAAGCCGGCATAGTGTTAGGGACTAATGTCAGTCCTGAGTGTCTGATTCCAGTTGCTAACATTCATGGACCTAGCACGCCACTTACCATCTGGTAAGGTCACATGTCGTGCTAGTTTAAAAAAAAAAGTGTATATTTTTTTCTTTCTTTTTATCAGACTTCAAAAATGGAGGAGGTTCTCAATTCGACTGTACATATGTTTACAGTTTGTTATTTCTACGAAATATTGCTTCATTTATTTGCTATTTCCATAATTGAGATCATACATTTTGTGGTTTCTTTAATTTTTCTATTGGAGCTCGATGAATGCTGTATATGGTACCTGCACTTTACGTTGGATGGGCTTGATAATTTTAGTTTGATCCAGAAAGGCAACCTTAGTTACTTGACAAGTACCTCTGTTAGACCACGGAGGTAGTTGAAAATGAATAAGTGGAACAATTTTATCTTTCGGCCAGCGCCACATTACACGGAAATTCCGTCGCAAAACTTTTTCAAAGTCAAAGTTAAAATTATTCTACTCCTGCTAGTAGAAGACTAAGCAGCAAAGTGGTCCAAAGAGTAAGCTTTTAGCAGAAGACCAGCAGCTTAGCAGATTCTAGTAACCTGTTAATGTTTAATCTGACGGACAAAGGAATCTGCAAGGAAAACTAAGCTATGAGTATATCAGACTTACAAAATAAAATACACCATAATGATCACTTAATAACCTTTTAAATTTAGCTATGAGTACAACCTATGATACCAGGTATAACGGTACCCTACCAGGCACGTCAGAATTAAAACTACTTGCCCATGTGCAACCCGAAAGCCGACAAAACGCAAAAATCTCTGCTCATTCAAGAACAATAAATTATACGTGTTCTGCAGAGGGCCCAGGCCCCCATGGCTGTAATGTTCATCGGGGTAAATCGACCACTGAACATCGCAAAAATATTACAGGCGGTTCATCGCGGATTATGAGTTGACTGCAATTTTTGATTGATTGATAAATTCTTTATTGCACATAAAATAAAAGCCTTTTTTAACCGACTGTCAAAGTGCACTCAAGAGTGTGGCTCATCGCCTTTAACTGCATACAATGCGACGTCGCGGATTTGACCCTAACGGAGTTTTCGCCCGCGGAGGACAAAAGGTCGAAAACGAGCGTACCGCAGGCGGACCGCCGAACTTTCACGTAGACGATAAATTACGTGCAATAGATAGATAAATTCTTTATTACATAAACCAAACAATAAAACATTTTACAAGACCTATGCGAGATTAATGTACAAAAGCATTATCCAGCAGCTAACTCCTAAAGGAGAAGTGAGCAGGAATTGTGGGTGCGTGACTGCTAATGTGAGGCAAAGATTTTTATTGAAACTACTAATAACCAAATTTTTTAAACTTATCTGTAAACTAATTTATGTTTTTAGAGAGACGATTTTTATTATTATTATTAATATGAAGAGGTAGTCAGTTCCACTGAAGAACTGCTGATCATGCAATAAAATGTATTTATTTATTTATTTCAAAACTTTATTGCGCAAAGTACAAAAGGCGGACTTAATGCCCGTAGACATTTTCTGAAAGTCAAACCTTTGGGACTAATTAGAACTGAAGGTGCAATGGAAGTACAGTAAACATAACAATTAGATGAAATAATAATGTTACAACTAAATATTAAACATATACTTATACTATATAATAAACTTACCTTTATATAATCTACTTATTAATATAAATATTGTATCGTTCCGTCGCGGAAATTTCGCGACGAACTTTTCGCGTAATGTGACGCTGGCCTTAGAGATAGCCAGGCTGCTGCAGGCAAGTAAGAAATGCTGGGATGGAAGGAATATATGACGACAGCGTAGCATACAGTAGAACAAATGACTGGCGTAGTAGCTACGAGCTACGAACGCTGCTACGACAACCAAGATATGTCGTAGTCCATTTTACAGCCACACATTTTATTCTTTCCACAAAATAGGTAACTCATTTTAATATACGGGGTGTCACAAATTGATAGTCCTTGGAATAAAAATACAGCGGAGGTAACGGGGTTTGATTTCTGACCGGGACAATTATTTCATTTATTTGTGATATTTCTTGAGTTTAGTAGGCTAGGAACGTATTTACTTATATACTTACTATAAAATAATATATATATATCATTATTTTATAGTATGTAGTAAGTATAATTTAATATAATATGTACTATTTATATAAAGTAAAGCCATGTATGGCCAATGTGTTACTTATAAGGTATACCTATGTATTTATTTCTGTAATGATCTGTGGTTTTTGTAATAAATAAATCTTTGCCAAACATTAGCGGTCATGCACCTACAATCCCTGCTCATTTCTTCTAAAGGTTAGCTGTTAAATAATGTTTTTTGACATAAGCTCGCCCATGTACTGTAAAATGATTAATTTTCAGTATAATAAAGAGTTTATCTATCTATCTATCTATCTATACCGGTGTAGACTAAGAGAAGTGTCTCTAAATAAAAATACTAAAATACTTATGCTGTCTGTACACCAACATAGGTGTAGATGAAAACCTCGCAGACATGTTGAAGCAAGCTGATTACATTGTCACATACAATGCTAGAAATCTGATCATCCGCCAGATTCTTTTTTATACCTGCCATAGAAAATTCACACCACGAATGACTTTTTTCTAAAGGATATCATTCATCTTGTATGGGGATTTGAACCAAATTGTATTCACAGTTATTATACAAGTATATACATTTGTAGATACATTATTCTAACAATGCAATGCAACAAAGATATTTAATAAGCTTCCAGTTACTATAAGGGAGCTGCCACTGTTCAGATTAATAGTCAAACAAATGCTGGTTAATAAATGATTTTATTCGACAAAAGAATACCTAGACACTAAGCTCGACAAAGTCATGTGACTAAATAAATATTTGTATGCTAGAAATAGCGAAGCATGTGATATAATTACATATAATATATTTACGTCTCAATTCTTAATTTAAGTAGAAAAAAACCCTTAATTTTATATAGTTTAGTGTGCAAAATGCTTAAAATATGATTATGACAGCTCTAGTACTAAAGGACTTGATTGATACGAATACTACATATTTTATTTTCCTAATAACTTAATTGCACAGTAATTGACTGCGACTAAGATACTTTGACTTTAAGTTGCGCTAAAATTAAGTTTATGGAGTTCTTAAATTTAATTATGACAGCTTAAGTTTAAATATAAAATAAAACAATCTGAATTTAATAAAAGTCACATCTCTTTAATAAAATGGATAAAATATTCTTTGCTTGAAAGACCATCGCTCATAACTTATGCCAGTATAATCATGTCAGTGGTATGTACATTAAAACATAGGTTTTTTAACTCCATAATTCTGCATTATCACTAAAAGTACCATTAAAATGAGCTCGTGAATAATGAGTGACGTGACTACATTAACATGACTTTTAATTACTGGAACAAAATCATTTCAACTCTGTGCGGCTCGTACGTTATATGTACTTAATTAGCCATTGTTATTAAATGTACAGTTAATGAGATTTGAGATGTTTTTGAACTTATAGTAGTGTAAGTCCTTAACTTAGTAGCTATGGTATTTGGGTGCATATTTTGGCTTGTGCGTATTGTTCGCGTTCGTGGAATATTTTTTTTAACATCCTATATGCATAGAAATTACAAACTAGGAAATTCTATAATTAATTTATAATTATATAATTAAGGCTGGCAATTATTTCTGCCAACGTATTAGCCTCGTTATACAGAGGGGAAACATTGCCAGTCTCCTTGAGACTATCCGATGGAACGTCTCTAGAGGACATTTATAGTTTAGTTTATTTTTTATTTTGGTTATTTTATATTTTATAATATATATTATTTAATTGGTTCCAAAATTAATAAAATTTATATAATAAAATAAAATAAAAATTATAACACACTACCTAGACAGGCTAACAGAACTATTAGTAAGTGCACTGGTTTCTGCACTAGATCTGTCAAGGCACAGAAACCAGATATTGTTTAGAGAAGGTATAGTTTCTTGATCCTAGTTTTGCAACAACATTTGGTTTTTATATCCTATTTGTGTATTTATTTATATATACTTATATTTGCTAATTTATTTTATTTTTGTTCGATCAGATCAGGCATACAGATATATTTATTAATTTAAATGCCAAAGTCAGAATTTTTAATTAAAATAATGCATTAAAATAAATATGAGTAACGAAATAAAAAGTTTAGGTATACAAGCACAAAAGAAAATATATAATTACTGTCCTATTTTAAATATTATAATTTATGTCATCCTTTCAACATACCCGAACCATTTATTGATTTACCATTTCATACATTTGATACTCGATTTCGTCAGTTAGTAATCATGGGATGATAGCGAATGAATAACAGCAAAGAACAGCCTTCGTCGTTACCAGATAACTACTAGCCACACCAATAGATGCTGCTGTAAAAGGGCGTTGTAATTAATAAATAATAATATGGTACAAATTATGTAACTTAAATGATTACTTACAAAGTATAAATAAAAAATAATAAACATTTATTCGAAAAAAATATTTGCAACATATAAAATAAAATTCATATTAATACTAAGGATAGGGATATAAGTCCTGTCCGCGTGAAATGGTGGCTGCATTTTCCTGCTGAATTGCAATTGGTGGCGCGGGTTTAGTGGACTGTATCTAGGTGCGGGGTTTGCGATAATCTTCAAATTAGATACATAGACGATACTATGATAATCGGTGCAATAAACAAACTAGAAAGGAAACTGGTAAAGGAACTCACCTGATGTCCTCGGCACCAGCACTTATAAATTGTTCTTACACTGATTTTGCGGGTTTAGCGAATGCGGGCGAAAACAACGATCGCGGCGATTTCTTCAGCGTCTTCTATGACGACTGTAGGACGACGACTGCGCGACGACGACGACTATATTTCGATTCGACGATTCCGACCATGCGGCGCGGCCAGTTATATAGGCACTGCCTCTCTTCAGCGCAAGCGCCGGCCTTTGGACTAGTGAGCGGGATGGGTAATATAGAAAGGAAGCGGCGCGAAAGAGAGCGGCGCGAAAGAGACAGGACAAGGGTATAGGGGTAACAAATTAGGACGTCTGTTTATGCACCGACGAATCACAATAACGCCTAACCATCCAAAATTGGTCGAATTATCGCGATCGGCGCGAACAGCAATACTGATTCTTTGGGCGAAGAAAGAGCCAGCCCTCTTGTCACCGGAGGAGACGACAAGACGCGGTATTATGTCTTTTAAAAACTTTTTTGCGATTGGGCTTTATGGGCCCAGAGTTTCTTCTACAGCAAACGGCATAAATATGTAATCTTTTAATGTACTTACATATTTGCGCTGCTTGCTGGACACCGCATTTTCCGCCGCGGCTCCCGCTTTATGCGATGTCCCCCTGAGATGCGACACGGCGAGGGTGTCGACGCACGTGGCGTCTCACACCAGAGCACGTCCCCGTTCCCAGGGTCTCTTGCCATCATCTCGGATAACTCCAACCGGTTCTAGAAGAGCTGGAACCTCGATGGTGGCTAGAACCCTTTTAATAGTATAAATTAAATAATAATGTCATACAGCATTATGAATATAATAAATAGGAAGCGGTTGTAAATAAATATTTCCAGACAGGTCACACAGCGCCATCTAGTTTCCGCAGTAAGCTACGAGGCTTGTGTTACGGAAACTAGATGGTTGATGGTTGACATATTATACTTTATTTTTATTTTTTTGTTAATATATACATTTAAACACCCAGACCGAGACAAATTATACAATGTACAACTTGCCCCCGGTGGGAATCGAACCCACGACCTCCCGAGTTCAAGGCAACGTTTGTTACCACTAGACCACGGAGGCGGTCGTTGTTATCACTTATATGTATGTCAGTATAACTTATACTAACTTAATAACGAAGACTTTAATGTACTATAATTATATGTGTACTGTAATGTCAAAATATAAATTTAATTTAATTCAATGTCAAGGTTAAATCCCACTAAAGAAGGATTAAGTTACCGGCCTTTAGTTTGTTAAATTTGTATTTCTTAATGTTGTTTTTGTTTGATGGTAGATGCAGCGAGCCGCGACTCCCGAAGCGAACTTAATTTGTTTTTGATGTACCCGCTTGATCATCCGCCGTTCTTGCCAAGTCACCGCCCTAATCACCCACTGATTGAACTAAACATTTTTAATGATCCCACTTTAATCTAAATACAATTTGAATTTATCTACTGGAGATTGGTCATTTTTAAAACTGTCAAATTTAAAGATTGACATATGAGAAATTACAAACAATGATTTTTTAAATATTTTTATCATCTTACATAGGCAGAGACAATTGAGCGCCACTTGACACGATCACGACATACCTCTTTGCTTCGTCGACGTTCATAAACTTCTTCATACATGCCCTTTTCTTACGAAGGCTTTTTAATGCACCTTCCGTCAGTGTTTGTTTTATTTGATCGTTATATGTGAGTCTCGGTCTGCCAGGACCTCTTTTACCCACAACTCTCACATTATATATCTGGTTCGTCAAGATTTCTTCGCTCATTCTTTCAACATGCCCGAACCATCGTAGCATGCCTTTCCTTATTATATTATATTATATGTTTTTATAACAGGACTAACGCAAAACTTCTTGATCAGTTTGATTTATTTATTTATTAATTCATTTCCACAGCACATTACAGAACATAAAGGTTAGTATATAATTGAGTTTATACATTGGCCAAATTAGGAAAAACACTTTATTACTGATACTTAGGTGTCAAGGAAAAGGAGAAAAAACAAGAAATATAACCAAAAGATATAGAAATTCAATTAAACAAAAAACAATAACACAAATAAAATTACAGATATCCAATATTGAATTAAATTAAATTAAAAAAGAAAAAAAAAATTAAGGATTAAATTAATAATTAAATTAAAAAAGATTTCTAAATTAAATAATTAAATAATTCTTGGCTGCCCTAACTAAAGGAAAGTGTACCCTAACAGTGAGTGAGATGTGATGTAGCCCTGTAGAATTGACAGCAGCACCGCGGACAGCATTAACAACCGGGATCTGCATCCGAAGTACAGATTAATACTAATACTTTTATATATGTCTATTTTCTTTATTCTGGAGACATACAGATCCCATCCCAACCGTCTGCATGTTTCAATTAGTATCATCATAATTTATTTATCTTATATGGCACCGATCCAGAGTACAGATCCCGATCGCCAACAAAGCCAATGCGGCGCTAACGATTCCACAGGGGCGTAGTGTAGGATGTGTGTGAGTGGTGTGGTGTTCATCAGCACAATACTAGTCACTTTATTGTTGTCTTTGCAGCCAAGTCACGAATTGCAGCGACTTTGGCTGTATTTTTTGAGGTGCAGAAAATATACACATCTGCAAAGTTAGTATTATAGTTTTTTAGTATTCTATATATGACAGAATTTTCGCCGTGCCTCGTACGTGTAACAGGTGGACAAAGAAGAGGAGGAGTGCGCCTTTGCCGCCTTTTAGGGGCCGTCTATTTTATAATGTATATGATGTATACGTATACGTTATTTATAATGTATATGATTATTATGACTTGTATGTATAATTGTATGTATGGTTTATGTATGTTTATGTGTTTAGGTATAATGTGTAGTATATTAGAATTAGTTAAGTAACTTATTAACTGTATCATTAAAATTTCTTATTTTTTTCATACTGCCTATCACCTTACTCGATCCCCAAGGTTAGCTGGTAAAGAATGCCTACTGGCATTATAGCTCGCCTCTGTACTATTTTTAAATGCATTAAAGAATTTAAATAAATAAATAAATAATTCACATAACCCTAAAAATCAGAAAATTAAATGTACCTTGTTCTTATAACGGACTAGAAGTAAAGTATCATCACGACGTTTTCCCTTTCGGGGTGGTCAGAAACCACGCTTATAATTATAAAGAAGCGGATTCACATTAAGCCAACTTTACTATAGGCCAAGACAAGTGGCAAGCTTGTCTCTTGACTCTCGAGTGCCAAACTCGAGAAATAACACAAATAATATAAATAAAATAAATAATTTATTATGTCCCGACCAGGAATCTAACCGAGGATAAATAAATCCACAGACTAACTGCTAGACTACGGAGGCAGTCAGATTTATAACTTTTTCTAATAGATCCTAAAAAAAATATACTTGGTAACTTTTTATAGCTATTAAAATAGTTATAACATTGGAAATGAATAACATGCATGCGCATGCAATACTTAACTATAAAGAGTGTAGAGAGTAGCCATTAACGGAGTGTCGACTGAATCGAATCACTATGATAGAACTATAGTTATTATTTGTGACCTGCGACTCCTTAACTGAAGATGACCATCGTATTAAAAGGTTAATCGTCCATAAAGCACAATAAAGGGGCCCCTCAGTCTGACATCTCGCGATATTACTCGTAAAGAGTGCCCTTTCCATGCATAATGACATGACGAATTGCTCCACATATAGACGTACATATAACAGACGGGACCAACAACTTTAATCTTTAATTTCGTAGCCAACTTCACGCAGCTTTCTTTTTGTAATTTCTTTTTATACAAGTTAGAAAAAATAAATAAAAATTAAACACGACATGTGACATCGCTAACCGACCTACTGCACGACGCAAATAAGGGTTATGTATTTATCAGCCTATGTATGTATGTATATATGTATGTTTAATTGTTGTTTGTTCCTTTATGACATTCTTGACCAAACACGTTGGCCAATTTTGATGATTCTCACGTCAATGGATTCGTCTTCTTCCCAACAATGGATCACGACAGTCGGGATCCATTGTTGAGAAGATTTGAGCCGGTCTCGGTGTTTAATGGGTCCTGACTGATGAAGTCGCTATGTAATAAAATATATATAATCACTTAAATAGTGTAGTTAGCGGTTATCAAACTTTTTGGCGACGGAACAATAGGTTTATTTCTTTATTCATATTACATTTTTTTTTTAGATTTTTTTAAAGGTAACTTTTTATATTTTTAAATTACCTATTTTTTCACACTTCGCTTAAAGGACTTCAGGTTAAAGGAGTGGGAAAATACACTGGCTGGGAAAGTATTTCACATTTTCAGCGTACGACAGATGTAATATATTATATTATATTATATTATATTATATTATATTATATTATATTATATTATATTATATTATATTATATTATATTATATTATATTATATTATATTATATTATATTATATTATATTATATTATATTATATTATATTATATTATATTATATTATATTATATTATATTATATTATATTATATTATATTATATTATATTATATTATATTATATTATATTATATTATTATAAACATGTACATTCTAGTACATTATTTTTAATTTATTATGCTTTTATATATATACTTAAATAAAATATAGACCTAACTTAAATTAATTTATTATAATCGTTACTTTTCTTGTGCTTCTTTTTATATGTAATACATTGTAATGAAACTTTGCTTCCAACCCAGTTGAGCCAGTTCCTCTAACGTTTTGATACTTTGATTGCAACCACCTTTTGCTCTCCTGGAATTGAAAGCTTAATCTTGGTCTCTAAGCTTATATTAAAAATGTGTCTTTACTGTAACGGTGAGAGCACTGATACCAGTATGACAGTTAACTGGTATAGGTATCAGTGAATCAAACCAACAATTGATAGTGTACCTAATGTAAAAGAGTTCTTTTTTATCTATGATGTACCACTTATTTAATGAATAAACGCTTTTTATTATTATTATTATTATAATCCAAACTTATGAGTATGCGTACAGATAGTGGCTATGATACGTGGATGCGTGTGGTTCTGTTGCGGAATAGAGAAGAAGGCATATAGCTTATAAAACACGCTCATAGCGACAACGTCTCTGCAAAGTCACCATCGCCTTCTACTAATAAAAGATACAAAATCGTTTTGTCTCACGGAACACTCAGAACCAACTGAAGTTGGACGCTGACGTCGACTGTTGGTGCATGCCGTCGGCTACGTATAATGTATCTAAAAGCACAATAAGGCGCTTACTTAGTCTGACATGGTAAACAGTCTTTCGTACATTTCGGCGCGTATTTTGTTATTTCGTACACGTACGTATTAACTTTGCAAGCGCTTAATCCCATGACTTATTTGTATGACAATACCAAGAAGCACATACGAAGAAGACGAAGGACATCATTCATCTTGAAGGAATGGATTTGGGCTAAATTGTATTCACAGAATTGTATTTCATATATGCATTTTTTGATTAATTATTACAAATAATATTACAATTTATGTAGAAAAAACTTAATAAAATATTTTATATACATTTATGACAGCTTTCAAACAGGACTTGGTTGATACGAATACAACATATTTTGTTTTCCAAATAACCTAATTGCACAGTAATATTGTGTAGGAAAGAGAGAGACTATATAGGCTTGTTGACAAAGTTTTTTATTATGTAAAAATACGATCACCATCCACCATTCTGCTCCTCTCCCTACCCAACCAAATACAGTAGTGATTTCGTTAATGCCGTCTTGGAAGCACGCTCTATAAGTGTATAGTCCGCAGATCTGTTTAGGTCGAATTCTTTCAAGTAAGTGGTACATGAAATGAATTGTTAGGTTCGTCCTATATATTATTATGTCTGTGGATGGCGATATTTTTGCTTCTTTATACGATAGGTCATTACGAGCGGTTACGAGGCGAAAGCCAGAACGGAATGTGTTCCAGAAATATTGTTATGGCACTTAGTATTCATGGCCAAAAGTTAAGGTGAATTAATTTCAAACTTTTGTGTTGGGTTCATTTAAAAAAATAATTGTCTCCCGCAGTTGAGGGTTACCCTTTAATTAGGTGAGTGCATATGGAAGTAGAAGAAATAGCAATTTGTTTATAACAAAAGTATTAATAACAACACGGGCTTTCTTGTGCATTCCTCGTCACCCGACATCATCTGAAGGACTCTTGTCACTGCTGGTGTACTCGCAATCTTAAAACCCCTGGAATTGTGCGGAGCAATGGCAAGAGACCCAACGGAATAACTGTAAGGCCGTGGAAACTTGGCAGGTTTATGGCGGGATGCGACGTGTGTAGACACATTAGCTCCATCTCAAATCCAGGCGACCTCGTCAGACGCAGGGAGTGCGGCGTTTTCCGCTGAGAACCTCAAGTTGCGCAAATACGTCAACCTTGGTACCGGTTACGAATTTGCGCAGTTTGGGGTCGAGACGATGGGCCTATGGGGACCTTCAGCTTCGTTTTCAAAGCGGCTGACAGAAATGTTGCAAGTCTCCTTGGGACTATCTCGGATGGGATGTCTCTTTTTTTTTTTTTTTTTTTTTTTTTTATACTAGCACGACATGTGACCTTGGGCCCACCTGATGGTAAGTGGCGCGCAAGGTCCATGAATGTCAGCAACTGAAGACAGATACTCGTAACTGCCATCAGTCCCTAACACTATGCCGGCTTGACTAGATGCTTTTTCACACTTCGCTTGAAGGACTCCAAATTATAGGAAAGTGGAAACACAGAGGCTGGAAGAGCATTCCACATCTTTATCGTACGACAGATGTATGAGTCCCCAAATTTATATGTACGCGAAGGGATGGTGACTACGGTATGTGGGTGCATATTCTGACCTGTGCGTGTGGTTCGGTTGCGGAATGGAGAGGGAGGGATTAGGTTATAGAGTTCTTCGGAGCACTCACCATAGTATAGCCGGTAGAACACGCTCAGAGAAGCCACATCTCGGCGAAGCTGCAGGGATTCGAGAGTACCAGATGTAGTGGCATCGTCCACAATTCGTACAGCTCGCCTCTGCAGGACATCGAGAGCATCTGTGAGGTACTTGGCGGAACCATCCCAAAGGTGAGAACAGTAGAGGTCATGTTTTATTTGTAGTTTAGTTTAGATTTTAATTTATATTTAATGTATATTAATTTACTTCAAATAAAATGTTTTTACATTCAGTATAAATAAAAAATAAACCGAATGAAACTGAAATTAAAGAAATGTTTTTACATTCAGTATAAATAAAAAATAAACCGAATGAAACTGAAATTAAAGAAATGTTTTTATCAATACGGTCCACTTCAAAAGTTACACGAACTTAGTTTTTAAACCACTTGAATACTTAATAATGCTACTTAAGTTAAGTTAGTCCACGTTAAGAGAACTAGTGCACAGTTTCTGCTAATTTTTAATCTTTTCCAGTTGGATGGACGTCGATAACTTTTCACACAGAAGCCGGTTCTTTTCAAATTGAATTTTAATATTTTTGATTCCATTTTTCTTCTTTCAGTTACAATATGATAAAATCTTTAAAATAATAATCACATACCCTAGAATATGAAGTTCTAGACCTCTAGGATTACCTGGTCTTCTTTAGTAGATATGGAATGATCTTCCACAGCCACACAAGAAGCGAAGAAGAAGAAGAAGAACAAGTCAAATTACATCATCCATTTTGGACAATTTTTGTACTACTTGTGTGTGTACTTGTGTGTAGTAAAAAATAAATAAATCTAATTTTCGATGCTGTTATTGTTGAGGACTAGTGTTGTTTATACTATATATTAACTATTCGGAATTACTATTATTCGAACTATTATTATTCGGAAAATAAAATTTGTAGGAATTGTATCAATCAAATCCTTTAGTACTAGAGCTGTCATAATGATATTTTAAAAATGTTGCACACCTAAAGTATATAAAATCAAGGATTTTTTTTCTTAAATTGTAATCTTTTAGAACAATATATCTAAAAATGCATATATAACTGTGAATACAATTTAGATTAAATCCCCTATACAACATGAATGATGTCCTTTCTTAATATCCCATGGATACACCGTGCTAGTGCCGGATCTATGGTTTGTGGGAAAGAGAGAGAGAATAACAATTATGATAATAAAATTGTGCCACAAGTACATCAAATATATTTGCATATATTTGCATAATAAGTTCGACTACAAGTCGTACAAACGATCCTTAAGACACAGAGGTCTTTTGTTTAACCTTCCCATGTACGGCCTGGTAGGCGCCCGGGGCTGCTTCGAGCATGCCGCTGCCAAAATATGGAATGATCTTCCACCGCCGCCCGTTCAGGACGCGATAGTTACAACGTTATCCACTTTCCGTAAAATGTGTGCAGCATGGCTGCTTGTGAAGCAGGCTGGGGCAGCTCCCGTCTAAGTTTCTGTTTTTTTTATTTATTAATGTTCTTGTTTTTTTTTACTTTGTATTATTTTAATTTTATTTTTAATGAAAAACACATAGTCCTAGACCTACAGTGTTGGAGATGGGCCTTCCAGAATCTGGAGAATTTAAAATTAAGTCCAGTCGTGGAATGGTGGCAATAACGTTGGCTACATTTACCCGCTGAATTGCAAGACTGATTCTTTTGGCGAAGCAAGAGCCACACCTTTTGTCACCGGAGGAGACGAAAAGACGCGGTGTTATGTCTTTTAAAAACATATTACTGTTTCACTAAATTTAAATGTCGCCTATGGTATAATAACAGAGGTTGTTAAACCCCCCTTCTAACATCATTCTATGAATACAACATTGTATTGTTAAACCCCCCTTCTAACATCATTCTATGAATACAACATTGTATTGTTAAACCCCCCTTCTAACATCATTCTATGAATACAACATTGTATTGTTAAACCCTCCTTCTAACATCATTCTATGAATACAACATTGTATTGTTAAACCCCCCTTCTAACATCATTCTATGAATACAACATTGTATTGTTAAACCCTCCTTCTAACATCATTCTATGAATACAACATTGTATTGTTAAACCCCCCTTCTAACATCATTCTATGAATACAACATTGTATTGTTAAACCCTCCTTCTAACATCATTCTATGAATACAACATTGTATTGTTAAACCCCCCTTCTAACATCATTCTATGAATACAACATTGTATTGTTAAACCCTCCTTCTAACATCATTCTATGAATACAACATTGTATTGTTAAACCCCCCTTCTAACATCATTCTATGAATACAACATTGTATTGTTAAACCCTCCTTCTAACATCATTCTATGAATACAACATTGTATTGTTAAACCCCCCTTCTAACATCATTCTATGAATACAACATTGTATTGTTAAACCCTCCTTCTAACATCATTCTATGAATACAACATTGTATTGTTAAACCCCCCTTCTAACATCATTCTATGAATACAACATTGTATTGTTAAACCCTCCTTCTAACATCATTCTATGAATACAACTTTGTATTGTTAAACCCTCCTTCTAACATCATTCTATGAATACAACATTGTATTGTTAAACCCCCCTTCTAACATCATTCTATGAATACAACATTGTATTGTTAAACCCTCCTTCTAACATCATTCTATGAATACAACATTGTATTGTTAAACCCCCCTTCTAACATCATTCTATGAATACAACATTGTATTGTTAAACCCCCCTTCTAACATCATTCTATGAATACAACATTGTATTGTTAAACCCCCCTTCTAACATCATTCTATGAATACAACATTGTATTGTTAAACCCTCCTTCTAACATCATTCTATGAATACAACATTGTATTGTTAAACCCCCCTTCTAACATCATTCTATGAATACAACATTGTATTGTTAAACCCTCCTTCTAACATCATTCTATGAATACAACATTGTATTGTTAAACCCCCCTTCTAACATCATTCTATGAATACAACATTGTATTGTTAAACCCCCCTTCTAACATCATTCTATGAATACAACATTGTATTTTATTTTTAAGTTTTATTTTTTAAGCTTATTACTTATTTTTTGTGTCAACTTTTTTACCACGCTAGTAGTTATTTTTTATAAGTTCTTTCTTCAAAGAGACAAAAGTATATATTGCATATGAAGATAGACCGGATATAGGTTGTTATTTTCATTCACAATGTTTGTTAACGCCACTTACTTTGGCTGTGTAAATGTACGTCGAACATGACTATAACCGACAATGCACTGATATAGATTAATTAATTGATTCGAGACGATTGTCTTGGCTTAAATTCTAATAGTGTTTCTTCTGTGTCTTCTTCTTGCATATTTGTGTAGTTTGCTGTAGAAACTCTGGGCCCATGGAGTCCAAGCGCTAAGAATGGTTTTAAAATACATAAGACCACTATCCCGTCTCCTCCGGTGGCAAGAATGCTGGCTCTTTGTTTGCCCAAAGAATCAGTATTGCAATTGAGCGGGGAAATGCAGCCAGCGTTCTTGCCACCATTCCACGCGGACGGGACTTATATTCCTATCTGTAATATTAATAAAAAATGCATATTAAGGTACAGTAGAGATATTTAATCTACACAAGCTTTACCGTTCTGTATTTGTGCCCGTTTCTATACTAAATTAAATTCAAAGTTATTACACCTTAAGGTTTTAAAAAGGGATCGCCTACGTGACAATATCTTTTCGTAGCAAGTATCTGACGTGCCGTCATTGAAGCGCCATTTTATTATCATTATGGTAGCAATGGGGTGTTCTTGGTATAATTTCATAAAAACAAACGAGCGAATCTTGTCGTCGCGGAGTGCGAGGTTCGTGCCTTGAATAAATTCTCTCAAAGGGATCGTTTTCAATTCCACGGCTCAATCTTCGGGACCTCGGCGGGAATATATAAAAGGGCATTTGTCCCTGTCAACAAGGGTAATGAGTCCTCCTGAAGATACCATCATGTTTTTGATCTGCTACTTGGCTATGTGATAATACCTTATTATATTGATCAAATTGATTGCAGCTAAGTAATATATCAAGGTACTTAGCGGAATGTTAAAACGCTTTAATGTGGCTTCTCAGCAAATTGGACTCAGCATAAATTTGGAAAAGACGAAAGGAGGCCAATCTGCGTGGGAAACGCTACTCTCGAAGTTGTGCAAGATTATGTCTACCTCGGACAGACTATCCAATTAGGCGCAGCAAATTTTAGCAAAAAGGTCGACAGACGCGATTGCTATAGCTGATTAGCTAGGATGGGCGGAATTTGGGAAACTCCGGCACATCCTTTCATCGTCCATGATGTAATGCGTGATGTCGTACGAAGCAGAGACGTGGACTTGGTCCAAAAATTCAAGGTCCCTCAGCGAGCTATGAAGAGAGCGCTACTTGGTATTTCCCTGATGGATGGCTATTATGTCTACCGCGAAAACAAGGTGTGAGATAAATTCTCTATTGACATTTTTTTTTTATTATTATTTATTCAGGAAACATACAGATCTAAAACATAATTTTTATTACACAATCCAGAAAGGTTTCCACTAAAATATTAAACATAGATTTTGCAAAAAAATAAATTATACGGATAAACTTAGCCATATAACAAATATAACTAAATAATATATATATAATAAAATTATGCCGCAGTTTCTCCAGCCCAGCATTTTAAAAACATCTTCCAACGCGTTGCTGATATTACGTCATCCTGTCGTACACCTCTGCTCAGTTGAATCGGCTTTGTATGTAGGCCAGCCTTGTATCTGTCTGTACGGTAACGTATGGCCAGTCAATCAGGCAACGCTGCATCCAGTCGCCGAGTCCAGAACAGCCCAGGTCTCGGTGATGTATTTTATTTTAATTTCTTAATATAACCTGTTGCGTATTTCATTAGGATTAAGTTGTCTTTTCTTTTAAAATAACTGTAGGTACAATTATAAATTGTAGTAAAGGGTTTTAATTCTCCTCCGTGAGACTTGTGCACAAAGCAGTCCATAATTTTAATTGCCGCCATGGGCGACCTCGGCTGCCTTTACCTTTCTATTCTTATTACATAAACGGTTTTATGTACTTTCTTTAATGAGTTGCCATTAAAAAATATAATTACACAGTATTAAGGGCTGTGCACACGGGGATGTGGTGCCAGAAACTTTGTGAAAACTTACGTCACGTATTATACAAGGGCCAGAGACAAAAACCCTTTCAGCACGACAAAATATATTTTAGATAATGAAAGGTTTATTGATAACTTTGAGATCCTTGAGGTCTAAAATATCTCATATAAATAGTAAAAATAAATCCTCCCCTAGCGTTGTCCTTTTCTAATGTAATCGTGCGTTGGGAAATCCAATGGAAATAAAAATCACTTTTGTATGTTTTTTCTTAACTAGTCCTAATAATTACGAAGTAGCTAGATGAGAGCAGGAACTACTCAGGCCATTTCGGAGCGGTAAAATAGAATTTGGCGAGAGGTCTAGATTTTTTGTTGTATAACGCACGTTTGGTATCATCCGTGCTGAAAGGGTTAAAGATTTAATAAGACAGGACAAGACGCTAAAATGTATGAGAATAAAAGCTGGACCAATCAGTACACAATGAATTAGTTCATAGTATTTGATGACTGCATGATTATAGTCAAGTTCACGTACATTTTCAAACTGAAGAATTTGTGGTTTCAGGAACAATATGCCGACCTGCGTGCTACGGAAGTAGTAAAAACACGTTATTCTTTGACAAGAGAACCTCGTGTTAGTTAAATTTCGTATGTAAATGTTGATAAAAATAGATTTTTTTTAGTTTACAATTAAAATATTAGGAACAGCCTCTGTGTTTCCATTTTCCTATAACTTGGAGTCCTTCAAGCGAAGTGTGAAAAAGCAAGTAAGCATCTAAGTAAGCCGGCATAGTGTTAGTGAATGATGGCAGTTATGAGTGTCTGACTTCAGTTGCTAACATTCATGCAGACCTGCGCGCCACTTACCATCAGGTGGGCCTAAGGTCACATGTCGTGCTAGTATAAAAAAAACTAATAGAAAAATAAAGTTTCTTTCACATGTATAGAATTAGTATGAATGGATGAGCCAGCGAACCTTTAGCTGACTATACAAGGATTATTTATTGAGATCAAATATTGTCTAAATTCCCTCGTCGAAGTGCGCCAATCTTCTTTCTCTTTGACTTGTTCCCGCTATTGTGAATTGTTTTAGAGAAACGTTTCGCGGTTCTCACATTCACTTAGTATCGACGACCGGGCATTCAATTAACCTTACTGTTTTTGCTACTAATTGCTTTTGTTATAGGTCTTCTATTATCTTTTACTTTACTCTGGTGAGATGATGATTTATTATTCATCATTCATCACAGCCCCTAAAACACAGAGTCCCAGACCTCCGCTGTTGGAGATGGGTCGTCTAGATTTTATTTGGAGACTTTGGTCAACACTAGCCATGCATATATAATAATAATTTAGTTTAATATTATCCGACAGAAACAGAGCACAGTCATGCACATTTGTTAAATAATAATAAACGTTATTGGCAAAAAAAAACACTTAATAGAGCATTTAAAAACAGAACATTAAAACAAAGTTAATGCCCTGGCACCTGTAATTAAACTAAATCATCAGGCCGAGGCCACTCAGCCATTTGTATATTAAATTGTCAAACAACAAAACATGTGTCTCAAAACAAAAAGAATTAATATTTGAAGTAAATTAGTGCTAAAGATAAGACTTCCAGAACATGTTTTTGGATTTAGCCTTTTATCTTTCAATTGTTAATTTCTCAACGAATTCACAAGTTACTATTAGTGGATTCGCCACCGAACGGCTTATTGTGCTTTTCTCCTCACGGGAATGGTGGTGTTGTAAATAATAACACATGTACTAAAACAAGTGTATTTCTCAAATTCAAAATCGTTTATTTGCTTTAAATGTGGTACATACAGTAATATGGTTAGTAAGTTGGCTCTCTGTACATTTAACCATTGTTGTGGCATGCAAAAATTGTTTAATTTAAATATATATTCTTATCTAGTAAGTCTAGTCATCATTACATAATTAAAATATATATATAAAAATGTTATGTTATTAATAACACACAAAAAAACAAAATAAAAATTAAATATGTTATACAAATTCTTTTTCAAACAATTTCAAAAGATTTTCTCTTTCAAAATTGCCCCCATGCACTGCCCGAGCCCTTCACATCTAATTTGTTAAACACATAATAATAAAACTTAAAATATTCTTAAACTCTAAATAACTACTTCTAACTTATTTCTAACTAAAATACCTACATTATATATTTTTAAAAATTAATGTCCAACCAATTTTTTTATAATTGCGTTGTCATTTAGGAATTCTTGTCTTTAGTTGTATAAGTAGTAACTTAATGTCATCACATATTTTATTGTAGATTTTTGGAGCCATACAGAATACACTTTTTTGCATGAGTGTTGTTTTTTATTTAGGAATTATAAGCTTGTTTTAATACCACACTCCGCGGTTGCGATTTTAATCATCAATTGGGAAAAGTTCCGTATTATTTTAAATTAAGTTGTCAATTTCTTTAACTTTTATCGTGAATGATTGTACCTATGTAATATGATACGAGTACCTATATATTAGTTTGTTTATATATTCATACATAATATATATTTATGTTTATTATATATATTATTTTTGTGCAAACATCACCAACAAATCTCAGTCCGATATATGGAAATTCCTCAAATCTCTGGGACTGGGTCGTTCGCAGTGCCCTGCTGGTCTCGGTACTGTAACACCTGATCAGCTTAATGCTCATTTCGCATCGGCTCCGACGCTTGACGTAGACGTAAAATTTAATACTTTGAAAGAGATCGTAGAAATGCCGACCCTTAATATTGCACCGTTTATTCTAGCAGAGGTTTCTGGCGATGCTATCCTTAAGACGATTAACTCCATAACTTCCAAAGCAATGGGATGTGATGACATCAGTCGTGCTATGATCGTTACAATAATTGATATACTCCTACCCACAATCACGCGCATCCTAAATTTTTCACTTACGTCTGGCCAATTCCCGACCTTATGGCGTAGCGCCAATATTATTCCACTTCCCAAAATTTCCTCTCCTACGTTACCTAATCACTTTCGTCCAATTTCTATTCTGCCATTCCTTTCAAAAGTATTAGAGTCCACAGTTCACAAGCAAATAACTGAATTCCTTAATTTAAACCAACTCCTAAACCCTTACCAATCAGGATTTCGCCCAGGTCATAGCACTACTTCAGCTTTACTGAAAGTAACTGAAGATATCAGAAACGGCATGGATGAAACTAATGTTACGGTACTTGTACTGATTGATTTCACCAATGCCTTTAACACAGTAGATCCCGACTTGCTAATCGCTATTTTGTCTTGTCTGAGGTTATCGCCGGAAGCACTGTTATGGTTTTCTCAATATATACATAAGCGTCAACAACGGGTACGCATCGATCAGGCGTCCTCGAGCTGGTGTGAGGTAAGTACAGGCGTCCCACAAGGTGGCATACTCTCTCCATTACTTTTCTCATTATTTATTAATGGGATCACCTCCTCTCTTCACTGCCACTACCACCTGTACGCCGATGACTTGCAGCTCTATGTGCAGACAGATGTTACCACTCTCAATAGTGCAATAGCTTGGCTAAACTCCGATCTTAGTAGTATATATTCTTGGTCTGCGCGGTATGGTGTCGTTGTCAATCCTAGCAAGTGTCAGTCAATAATTGTTGGAAGTTCCCGACTATTATCCAAAGTCGACATGAATTTAATCGACTCTGTTCGGTTTGACAACTCGCCTATTCCGTTCTCCGGTGAAGTTAAGAATCTCGGTATTTACCTGGATTCGCATCTCTCCTGGGGACCGCAGATCAGTAATATCAGCCGTAAAATATTTTCTTCTTTGCACTCTCTCAATAAATTAAAAAACTTTTTGCCATTAAAAGCTAAAATTACGCTCGTACAATCCCTTCTTCTGCCGATATTAGACTACGGTGACGTATGTTGTGTGGATCTTTCACAAGATTATCTTAATAAAATGGAAAGATTACACAATGCATGTATTAGGTTCGTCTTTGGATTGCGGAAATATGACCATATTTCTTCTTCACGGACTCAACTTAAATGGCTGCCTATTCGTAAACGGCGGAATCGTAGGCAGAACCCTACGATTCCGCCGTTTACGAATTGTTATACAGTATTCTCAACGAACCCGATACACCTAACTATCTTAAAGATTTATTTAGTTTTTTGAGCTCACATCACGTAAGAACCCTCCGTTCCTCTTCCAACTCCACTCTTTCCATTCCCTCTCATCACACCTCTTTCGTCTCTAAATCGTTTGCTGTCGTCGCCGCAAATCTATGGAATGAATTACCTCAGGATATTAGACAAGCCTCTAGTCGTGCTATATTCAAGAATGGGGTGTACAAATATTATCTTTAACTTAAACTATTTTTTTTTACTTCTATTGTATTGGCACTCTCTTCGTTCACACTTTCACAACGAGCGACGTCTGCTTTTGTCCCGCTTCCTTCATCACATGAGTAGTTTTATTTTATATGTATTAGTGTATATATTATATATATAATATAACCTATTTACGTATTTGTATATGTAATAGTAAGTATTATTTTTATGTATTTGTTTTATAAATTGTTATTTTATATCTATTATTGCACCTACTTACCATGCAAACTGTCCTAGTGTCCTAAAGGTTTGGCTGTCAGAGAATGCCTAGCGCCATTAAGTCCGCCTTTGTACATAGTGCAATTAAGTTTTTAAATAAATAAATATTTAAATTATATATCATGTAAGTATTTATGTAATAGTATTTAATTATTCTTAAGTAATTATATTTATCTTAATGCACCCGCAATCCTCTGCCACACTCCCAAAGGTTAGCTGTTATAAAATGCCGGAAAGCATTAAGTTCGCCCTTGTACACTACTTTTTAAGTTATTTTGTGCAATAAAGAGTTTATAAATAAATAATAAATAAATTTCCATAATATACAAACATAGCTCGGTCAAATTATCTAGGTCAACGTATTTCAGCCATAATAACGTGTGTCGGGAAATTCAAATGTGGAACTATTGCAATATGTAATATTGGGTGTTTAAAGGCTACATAGAGTACAGAGGAGCCAAGCACAGTGTAACGCGTTATTCTATCGCTCATAAAAACATTTTCTAATAGTCGATGTGTTTAAAAAATACCTGAAAAAGTAAAAAAAAAAATATGATTGCCATGTATGTATAACGTAAAAAAGGGAGGCTTAGCCAGATTTTTCAGACTGTATTCAGCCAAAAATATACATAAAGTAAAATTATCATCACGACCGTATCCCATCCGGGGTGGTCAGAAACCACGCTTTAAACGAAGCGGATGCTCATTTAGCCACTTTTACGAAGGCCCATCGTAACAATTCCTTCAAAGGTATAAATGTTACCATTTTAAATGTTTCCGGTATGATAAGTTTTTTATGGCAACATAGGAGGTTGCGTTCTCGTATAGTAAATATTCAATTTGTCAACTACTCGCTCTAGCACTTTTGACATCCATATGTCTGTCTCTTTTACGTTATGAATATTCATGTGCCACAAAATTTACAAATGGAACGAATTTGATTGGAATGAGATAGAAAATTTGTTTTGTTTTTAAATGTGTTCTTTAGCTAAAATAAATCATAAGTAATTATTAATAAGAAAATAAAAAATAAAAGTTTAAATATTAGCCGAAAATAACATAAACCGCTTCAAGGATATTTCAAGATACGTCGCGATGTACCTTTCGTTTGACAGTTCATTCCTCGAGCGTAGGGACGTGCCGAGGCGTTTCTCCGTTTGACAGCTTTCCAGCAGAATAGTTGAGGAGGAACCGTTGAGAAAGCATCTAAGAATACGGGTGTAAATCCACGGCCTTAACCGCTAGACCACAGTGGCGGTATATTTTTATGTGTAAGTAAAAATCGTAGGTTGTGATAGTCTGGGCGTGACATCGGCATAATGATTCCTTTGCATTACAGTGACAGACTCGATGTCATTGACTAGCATGTCACTGGGCATTATATAATACGACTTATTGTAAATTAAGGCGGCTGGACGACTGTGGAGAGATACACGACTTTTAAGGTAATTAAAATATAGAAAAAAATCGTTTTTTAAAAAAAGGTATACAAATACTCAATTTAAACTTTGTTTTTATTTATTTTTAAGGCTGGACCGAACCGAACCCATTATTAAAACTAAAACATTCTTGCCATAAACAAGGTTGTTTGTTCAATGTTTTGTTTTTGTACAACTAGATAGATAGTTATTATTAAGACGTGGCTGTAGAAATATCGACCAATCACGCACATACACATCGTAGTCGCACCGGCTACGAACTATAGACTTTTGCGATTTAGATTAGTTTCGTGCGAATGTTTTTATATCAGTAATGTATACGTATAATAAATAATTTCTCTAAACCAATATATTCAACAAAAATCCACAGCATTACAGTACAGGCAGTAAACAGTACTACACTTGTAGTATGGCCAATGCTTTGTAATGAAATCTAAGGCAAAACATATAGTTTTAATTTATGGCTTTAATATGTGTAGATACATTAACCCTTTCCAGGCGACCTCGTCCAGCGCGAGGGGTGCGGTGGTTTCTGATGAGAACCTTAAGCTGCGAAAGTTTGCCAGTCTCGGTAACGACGAGTTGGCCCCGTTTGGGGCTGAGACGGTCAGAATGTCTCAGCCAAGCACCTGGCCAAGGGGTTGTCTAAACAGCTGACGGAAAAATCTGGAGACAGAAACGTCTTGCTTGCTATACATACATTATACATAAACATGAAATGAATGCAACCTATTAATAGAGTAAATCTAACAATTCAATTAAAATTATATAAACAATAAAATTAATGACTAACCTAAACATTAAATAACCTATCGCAAAAAAATAAATAAAAGTAATACAAAAATAAACAGAATAATAAATTTAAATAAAATTCTAAATAGATTATACCTCACACATGTGACAGATTTAAAGTTGGACACCTTTTTTATTTCATTTTAGCTTCGCATTAGGTCAATGGCGCCCCTCTCGTTATAGGTGACAGTTCCGTATAATGGTAGCGATAAGGACTGACAATTTGGACAAATTCCTTATGTCATAGCACTCAGATATTCATATAATAATATCGCAATTATGCACAATCGTATAAATCAATTAAAGTGCTATTAGGACTGTCACTTACTCAGCTATGTTAAGACAAAAAAATATAATTATTTTTTATTTTTTGAAGTTCTGTTTTAGCTAGGTTGTAAGAACTTCCTTAAAATTCTAAAAAAAACGGTTCATATCTCGGTAGGTAATGTAATGTATCATCACGACCGTTTCCCTTTCGGGGTGGTCAGAAACAACGCTTTTAATAAGCGGATTCACATTTAGCCAACTTTACTATAGGCCAATCAAGTGGCAAGCAAATTAAATATTAATTAAATGTATTTATTTAGATTAATAAATATTTTTGTGTCCCGACCAGGAATCGAACCAGGGAGGCAGTTATCTCGGTAGGTACCTAGGAGAAATACACTTTTCTTATGTACATTAGTCATAGTTTTACAACACCGCTGTTCCCGTGCCGAGCACGTTAAGCCGTCGGACCCAGTTCTACCTATACAATTTCAATATTTTAACTATTATTAGTATAAACTGTCTCCATGATCCAGCAGTACAGATTTAGACGAGGAGTTAAGTTTATTTTTCTCGAAGCTGGTACGCTAGTGACATGGACGGGCTTCCCACCTGTGGCCTATATTAAAGTGGGCTGAATGTGAATCCGCATCTTTAGCAAAGTGGTTTCTGTCCACGCAAAGTCGTGATGACACTAAATAGTAATTTAAAAAATCAGGTCTTTCATGTAGTGATGGTAAAAGGCCGGATGGTATGTCTCTTGTACCATGGAGTGAGGGAAGATGTCTTGTCTGGGATGCCACCTGTGTGGATACCTTTGCCGCTTGCCACATTTCCTCTACATCAAAAAAGGCCGGTTCGGCTGCTCATACAGCCGAATTAAAAAAGCACATCAAATATAATAGCATTAAATAAAATTATAACTTTGTGGCATTTGGGGTTGAAACAATGGAGGTATATTCTCTTGATACCCACAAATTCATAAAAGAGCTGGGTAAACGAATTTTTCAAGAGTGTGGCGATCCCAAATGCCATAACTACCTAAAACAGAATATGTTGATTATAATTCAACGAGGAGATGCGGTGAGCGTTTTGGGTACCCTCCCTGGTGGTAAGCACTTAGTTTATTTATAGAATATTTTAATTTCATAGGTATTTTTAGTTTAGTTTTATTTATAATTAGATTTTTAATCTATTTTGTTTTAATATTTTTGTAACTACTTCGAATAAATTTATTATATTTAAAAATGAAACAATGCATTCCGGTTGCTGTTGGTGCTGCCGCGCTCCTGCAGTAAATCATGCATGTTTGCTGATGCTCATGTGGATGGCTTACATGCCATCCTACGGAAGAGGTATGCTGCGATGCTCATCATGTTCGCCCCTCATCAGGTTCGCTCCTGTACCAACAGCATCCTGAATGTTATTGCTGATAGGGTTGACTCCCGCTGTGCAACAATTTCCCACTGTCACACATAGTCAAAGATTTTGTTTTTGCAAGGATCCTTGGCTGTTGCTTGGCGGATGTCTGGCAATTATACTGACACTTGCCAGAAGTGGCACATGCCAGACTAAGTCTAAGCTTTTTATTATTATTTTATATTGTTACTAACATAGTTTTAAGCCATTGTATTGTTACTACCACTATGGACAAATTTTGGTAAAAAATAAATAATATTTATTTTATTTTTATTGGTGTTATAAAATTTTGGTGAAAATGAATATTTTTGTATGATTGGTTGTGTTCCCGCGGTATTAGTATTCTGCTACAATAACTAAAGACTCACAAAAGATTTCCGGAGCGCGACTTGCACAAGGGATGAAAGCCGACATTGTGTAATCAGAAGGGTCGCTACGTAGACATACACTAGTTGGACAAGATCAGGCTCAAAATTGCAGGGTCTCCTATAAAAAATATAACAGCTGGTAGTTTTCTATAATGTATGAAGCGGATACTGGTGTAAGCTGCCCAGAGACAGCAGTATTTATTTTTTAACGAAAAAAATATTGTCAAATTATTACTTCCATTATTTACTCTCAGTTTTAATGAAATATATCCTCTAATAAAAGTGATGATAAGACAAAACAACGAAATACGAAAATATATTATGGTTTTTTATTATTTTCTACGTTAATTATATTTCAGAAAAAGTATTCTTATATAATCAACATATAAATAATGAAAAGTAGTAAAAGTCGTATTTTCTCCTTGCTGCCTTAAGCCTTTTTTTTAGCGGGAAAGCGGTATAACGTTTTCGCCCAAGGTAATGAACTTTGTCTGCTGGGAACCAACACTGTCACTAGACAAATATCCCATTCAATTAAAAGAAGTAGACAGATTTCACTGTGCGGTTGCCGGTTTCATCGTGTGTGGAGGGAGACCGACTATGATCTGGTTTAAAAACCGGGGATTTTTTGCACAACTCTGAAAATTCTTAGGAAAATCGCTCACTCTAAAGTCGAGGCAGAGGCGCAGCGTAACTCGACTGTGCCTCGGCTCCATTAGTCGAGTAAGAATGTATCGATCTGAAATCTTGGGCTCGACGGTTCGACGATACAAGTGTCATAAACTCAAAAAACATCAGTTGAATTTGCGCAGCTCTACGAACGGGAAAGATTTCTCCAGTGCATTCGATTATAAGTTGACACGGCTATAATTTGCTCGAATTTAGTTTAAGCTACTTGCTTATGGCAGCAATGTCACTTACTTATTTCGGTCTATCCATAATTTAATTTAATCTTTTTATTTATTATTTTAATAATATTGGAAAAATTGACAATATCCGAGTGTTACATGTGAACCATATGGAAATAAATATTTTGAATTTGAATTGGACGACCTAATATTTAATCCTGCATTATTTATTATTAAGTCCCTTTATCCTGCATTTTCCCAGGTTTCTTATATATTACTAAAAAAGGTTTCAGACAAATCATCTAGCAACTACAGTACTTGCATAAACTTTTTCGCATTCCAGTGGCACTTGTGGAGTAGAATATTGTAATTTGTTGTACTGATCCTAAACATATACGTCTTTGGTCCTCAATCCCAGCTCCCCAAACCTCCCGAGCCTTTCCGAATACAGCTTCATCAACAAGGCCTGCTCTTTGTGACACGCCGCCATATGTTCGACACCTTCTGATCGTCATATTGTATCTCGGAGTAGGTCAACTTAAGGTGTCAAACGAGACCTTTTGAGACCACTCAGTCTGAGGTGTGGTCGGTGGTGTAGCGATTAAGGCCTGAATATTTAAACGTGGAGGTGTTGGCTTCGATTTCTGGTAGAGAACTAGAGAAAAATATAACTATTACAGTGTTCTACTGATGTGACGATGCGTCTTAAAACCAGCATATACTAGAACAACAGAACTATACTAGAGCATATTATATATTGTGAATGAAATAATGAAATTGTGTCTTAATTCTCATAGCCCTAAGTAATCTCTCGTACCCTCGCCTCAGTGGAACTAGTAAGTCTCTTTTGGGACTTGATGTTGGTTTTTATAACATACTGCCAAATGAACTAACTAGATTATGTGTAAATAATTAAAAATTCATATTAAACGTCGACTTATAGGCGAGACTTATATTATATAAGATAATTATTATATGACATACGAAAATAGGTAAGTATGTACTGTTTACACAATACAAGATGTGATATGTAACGCACTAAGAGCTACGTTGTTTGTGATTATTAGATTTTCAAATGTATTAATAGACGGCGGCGCCCGTCTGATAACCAGACGAAGTTTGTTCCACTCTGGAGCAGCGGAAACTGGAAAGAATCTGAATATCTGCTGGAAGAATGAGTAAGGATTTTGAGCTGATTCTTTTAAGATTATGACTATCTCCAAGGAACTGGAAACGAGTCTTAAGGTATAAAGGAGTTTGGGGATTGTAAACAATGCCGACAAGTGAAGTGAAAAAAAACATTTATGGTAGTGTCTGCGTAAAGAAAAACTTTCACAACTATCAGCTTTCGTTCGATTTCGCATTCATATATTAATTGAGTAGATATCTATTAAGGTTATTATTCTTTCTCTGGCACCGACTGGCAAGAATAACTGTTTGTAAATAATAAATAGATAAATAGGTATATAAGTATGAATAAAAGTAAAAAAATACCATCACGACCGTTTCCCTTTCGGGGTGGTCAGAATCCACGCTTATAAATAAGCGGATTCACATTTAGCCAACTTTACTATAGGCCAATCATAACAAGTGGCAAGCTAGTCGATGTCTCCAGCGTACCAAACTCAAGAAATATCACAAAAAATTCAATATTAATTAAATGTATTTATTTACATTAGCAAATATTTATGTGTCCCGACCAGGAGTCGAACCTGGCACCTCGGAGTCTAAATACACGGACTTAACCGCTACACCACTGAGGCAGTTCTAAGTATGAATAATTTAATTGATTGTGCTTTAAGGCTTTGAAGTTATTATAATATTAAAATTACTTTTTAGTTTAAGTTTATACATGTAGGTATATTTTGAAGTCGGTTTTTTTTTCTTTAATAATAATTTTACTAAAATAGATCTATGATTCATATCGGGTCCCGGTCGCACCCTAAGGGCCTGGTTGAGCGGGGGGATGGCTGGCACATGCCTTAAGTCCGTGATCGGGTGCTGCTGTGGGGGCCTGGGCCCGAGGCCGAACACGTTCAATTTTAAATTAGCAGAGGTTTTTGCGTTTTGACGACTTTCGGGTTCCACATAGGCATGTAGTCTATTTTAATTCTGACTTGCCTGGTGGGTTACTGCTGTACCAGGTATTGTAATCTCATAGGTACTCATAACTAAATTTAAAAGGTTATTAATTGATCGTTGTGGTGCAGTTTTGTATATGTTTTATTTTGTAAATCTGATATAGCTGAGTTTTCCTTGCAGATTCCTTTCTCAGTCAGATTAAACATTAACAGGTCACTGGAATCTGCTAAGCTTCTGGTCTTCTGCTAACAGCTTACTTATTGGACCACTTTGCTGCTTAGTCTTCTACTAGCAGGAGTAGAATTATTCAAAATAATTAAATTAATAACGTTTCATAAATGCCTGTAATAGGTTTACGTGAATAAAGATATTTTGATTTTGACTTTGAATATATCTAGATCAGGTGATGTGGAAAGTTATGTATGGGAGCAATTTTATTTATTATATAATCACAGAGCAACAAAACTAAAAGATGAAGTTATCTTGTAGATATAATGAAGATGTAAGTTTGATTCATTTGTGAAAGAGAGTCGAGTTTTATCCCTTTGGAGAAAGATTTAAGTCAGTATGTTAGCCGCTCCCGAGCGAGTGTTTCTCCCAGATAAGAATATGGACCACGATGACTTATGTTCAAGGACCAGAGCCCGTGAGTAATTTAATAAATAATTTAAGCCCAATAAGTTATTCTTCCAGTAATGTCGTATGGAGCAGAGACTGACGGTGGGTCTGATACATAAGTTCCGTCAAAGAACCAAAGTTACCGACATAGCTTTCAAAATTAGCAAGTTGAAATGGCAATGGGCTGGACACGTCTGTCGGAGAAGCGATGAACGATGGAGTAGACGCAGTGTGGGACGACCCCCCGCCAGATGGACAGATGACCTGAGGAAGGTCGCTGGTGGGGGATGGATGAGGGTGGCAGAAGATCGTGTAAAATGGCGAGCATTGGGGGAGGCCTATATCCAGCAGTGGAGAGACACAGGCTGATGATGATGATGAATAAGTTATTTAACTAATTATTAAAACAATTAATACAAGTTTTAATAATATAAATATTAGCCACGTATATCGAAGTATCAACTTTACAAATCTTAATAAAAGGATAAGGCCGTGGGGTTCTTCAGAGCACTGACCATAGTATAGTTTGTAAAACACGCTCAGGGAGTCCATATCTCGGTAAAGATGCAGCGATTCGAGAGTTTTAGACACTGTAATGTCATCCACTATCCGAGTCGCCCGCCTCCGCAGGATATTGAGAACATCTGTAAGGTACTTAACGGAACCTTTATACAGCACAGGACGGGTAAAATCGTTTTACCTAGTTCAGTGACCCGAGTCCAAAGATATTTCGGTGGATGAGGTCTGAGCGTATTCCAACACCAAGTACTTTAAAGCTTTGAAGTCTCAGCACTTGTAATGTATGGAACTATGCGACATACGTGTATGTACGAAGAAAGTACTGTATGTAGGTCTTGTACAACTGCAAGAACTAATTAATGGATACGAGTATTCATAAGATAAAACATAAAAATATTTTGCACATGTCAAATTTACATAAAGTATACGGCCAGTTGCAGAAAGATGAATATACAGAATGATTATATTAAATGCCCAGATCATTAAGTTGAGTCAATGAGAGAAAGAGAATAAAAATAAAAGTAGTGGGGAAGTGGGAAAATGAGCCGGGATAATATTTGGGAGAGTCGTTTTATTTGAGTACGGCCCCGACAGAGGGGACACGGATTTCTTCAGATGGCCCTATCAAACATTTATGGACTATCTATACCGCTGGTTCTCAATAACAACTAAATGCCGCCGCATTTTTTTTTAAAGTACAATATACACCACGAGGGTCACGGGTTTGATGCCGATGTGGTGGGGGTACCATACGGGACCAACCCATTATGATGTGGGCTAAGTTGAATGACCTGGAATAATAGTAGGTCAGACTAGGTATCATAGTGGGTCGGTCTCGTATGGTACCCCTACCACATCGTCATCGATACCGTGACCCCTGTGACGAAGGTACCATTCTATGTGGCGCGACAGAAGTGTGACCACCTAAATGTAAAATATAAACAATGTTAATTGTATTTGTGTAAATTGAAAATGAATTTATTTCATGAAAACCTATTACTTGTATTTGTGATACGTTAGTATTTAAATAACTTTGAATGATTCCACTTCTATTGTCTTCTGCTGGAAGACTAAAAAAAAAGCTGTTAGCAGATGACCAGCAGATGAGCAGATTTTAGTGACCTTTCAATGTTTAATCTGACTGAGAAAGGAAAACTCAGCTAATTGTAGCGATAAATAAAGCATTAAGTTTATTTCAAAAATTGCTTTTGATTATTATTGTTTGCTGAATTTAAGCACATCATCATCATCACAGAAGAAGATATAATCCTAAAACTCACTGTTGGAGATGGACCTTCCAGATTTTTCCGGAGAATTAGGACTCCACTTTTCTTTTGAGCACATTCGAGTTCACCAGGCTTCGTCCGATATTCATAAGATCTTAAACCCTGAACAGGCAAGCAGATGTTACACCGTTAATGTCAATACCTGTCTAATTTTATAAATTTTGCCCCAGTATCTCGTGTTAGCGGGATAATAATAGGTTCAATATATGTAATTGTTTATTGTTTATGATTTATCCGTAGGAACCTTAATCTGGAAACACTTCGATTTTTCAAAGTTGACCTTGCGTCAACGTGCAAGCAAGGAACAATCTGCTAATATATACTTGTATAGTGGTTATATAAACTGGATGCAGCTGTAAAGGTGCCTTGTCACTTATGAACTAAAAAAAAATATATTTTAATAAACAGACAGAGAAGCAAAAAGTTTGAAAACCACTGGCCTACACAAAAAGACACCTCTCCCTGAAGTCCCAATAACTGTTTAATAATCACTCGTCTATTCTTTTTGTATTATTATTTGTAAATATTATTCCTTTGTCATTGAAAATAAATATAAATAAATTCTAGACGTGTCTCTATTCCATTCACCTGATCGTTATTCCGGACAGCGGCCAACAAAATTGAAATCGCCTTAATGATAGCCGACCTCCGATAGGGGATGGCACCTTAAGAAGAAGAAGAAATAGGCTGAGTTGTACCAAAATGATATATATATCTGTAATTGTAACGCTTAAAGTTAAAAATTACGTCGTATGTAACAGTTTTGTTTGGTCTGCCTTAAGCTGGTACATTCGACGCCATTTTTAACTTTAATCGTAACAATTACAGACTTTATTTTAGTATAACCCAGCCTTAGGCGTCGAGCTGCAGGTTAGATTCCTGGTCAGATTATATAATTAATAAGTGGTATTAATTACATACCGTACGCTAAAAAAATACCAAAATATATATATTTTAAATACTTTAAAATAATATTTAGCATCTGTCATAGAAACATTTATAGACAAACCATATTATGTTTTTTTTAAATACAACTGGACTTTACACGATTTACATTTTCTCCCGACGGTGTTTCGGTCAAGAGGACAAAAAGTTCAAAACTCGGTTTAAAAATAAATTTTGGTAGCAATGTCGAGGTCGGTTTGGACCAAACGATCAAAGATCTAGACTTCCAGAGCTAGAGCAAGAGTTAAAACTAGAACTAGAGCCAGTACAAAAGCGTGGTCATTATTTTGTTTTTAAATTCAGAACAGGTAGAACTGGAATACATGCACATGCTCGCATGAGGAACGACGGCGCCGTTTACATCAAGCGAGCTTCTTAGAATATCCCATAGAATCGTCACGAGCATAAATAGAAGCACGAAATAATGGTCATTTACACATAAAATATTTGCAGATACATTGAGTATTCGTTCGTTACGTCTAAACCCAACATTATATGGCAGCATATCGGAATAGGCAATATGACATCACACAATAAAGTTGCTCCACACGGCGTGTGGTGTCCGATAGCGCAGGCCATGTTCAATTAAACTGACCAACCAGAAGGTATCTGATCATTTAACAAGATCATCAGTCGACAACGACGTATATTCGACTAGCCGTATAGTGAAATAAAAGGCGAGATATAGTAAATAAAGGTAGGTTCGCTTCCATCACAGCCCTCAGAACCAGTCCTAGATCTACAATGTTGGAGATGGGCCTTCTAGAAGTTTTTGGAGAATTTGGCCTATCATCAAAATCGGACCACGCGTTTGGTCTCTAGTGTGCCACCATATATATATATACATACATACATATATATATATATATATATATACATACATACGCTGATAAATACATAACCCTTCTTAGCGTCGCGCAGTGATAAAAACAAATGATGAATTATTATTTATCATCATCATCATCATCAGCCTGTGTCTCTCCACTGCTGGGATGCCAGAGACCTTCCTCAGGTCATCTGTCCATCTGGCGGGGGGTCGTCCCACAGTGCGTCTTCGAGTACGTGGTCTCCACTGCAGGACCCGTTTACTCCATCGTTCATCGCTTCTGCGACAGACCTGTCCAGCCCGTTGCCACTTTAACTTGCTAATTTTGAAAGCTATGTCGGTAACTTTGGTTCTTTGACGGATGTCAACGTTTGTGACTTAATCCTTCAGAGAAATCCCGAGCATAGCTCTCTCCATAGCTCGCTGAGCGACCTTGAATTTATGTATCAGACCCACCGTCAGCGTCCACATCTCTGCTCCATACGACCTTACTGGAAGAACACACTGGTTGAAAACTTTTGTCTTCAAACACTGTGGTATGTTCGATAGGATAGATTATTTATAATAAACTATTTTTTTATTATATTTTAAAATAAGCAGAATTTCAGATGAAGTTCTTATCGTCAATTGCCAAAAAACTGTGATTTTGTAAAACCAATAAACAAATAAATATTTACTAACAGCATTTACTTATTTTATTGATATTTTTTTTCCTGTTTTAACTAAACCCTTTGTTAAATAAATTATTATGAATTTGTACTCGGAATGGATAAGGTTAAAGAGTTGTTCAAATATATTATTAAACAATAAAGTCCATTGTTGTGTCGGTCCCTATAATCATGTCTATGTTATCTGCACTAAATGCACTGGCGATGTAATGAAACGTTTAGCTAGCAAAATTGTTCGAGTTGATTAGGTTTCTGTGGTAGCTTAGTGGAAAATGTTTTTGTTTGCAATTTATATTTAAGGGTAGGTAATTTAGCACTTTTTAAAGTCAAAGTCTCTCTCTAATAATGGGTTTGGTGATCACGTAATGCATTCATTGCCTTAAACGAAATCAAAAACTTTATCGCAGTGCACTTTCTACCTTTCAAATTAAGAAAAAAATAAAGGCAGAACTTAATCTCAAGTTGAACTTGTAAGGAACAAAAAAGTTTACATACCTAATTTACCTTTTTTAGGAATAGATTAATTATTTGATTATTATAATTTCTGGAATTTGTATCATGATGCATTATGTGTATGAAGGTTTGTTCCTTGTTGTCGCACTGTAAATAAACTGTCGGTTCTCTTGTCGAAGAGTGTTATACACTTCTGTAGCACGCAAGTCGGTGTATAGTCCGTTATACAACTAAATTAAATTTTTTAAATGTTGTCTTAATTTCAATATTCAATATTCATAATTAACTGCTTACAATTTGTTTAACTATTGGCCCTAAAGGTCTTCTTTTATGTATTCTTTTTAAATTATATAACTTCATTTGTAATGACTGTTTGTGCCATAATAAAATAAAAAAATAAATAAATAAATAAATAAATAATTTTAAATGTACTCTAATTCATTATGTAAGCTAGATCAATCAGATTTAATTCTCATACTATTTGGTTGCTTTGTCCTGTATCTGGTTGTAAGCACTCAGCAGACAATTTTTTTTTTAATATATAATTTATATAAGTCTTGACTTTTACTGACTTTAATCTATTGTAGGTAGTTATAAATAATATTAAGGTATTTATGTATTATGATAAAATTTATTGCATTATTTATTTCATTTATGTAGTAATAGTATGTATATATAATATACATATATATACATATATATATTATTTATTTTTAACTTTTATTTTATTTCTCTATTTCCACCGTACTCAATTTGATGTCTAAATAACTAAATTGCTTCTACTGTATTGCTAATTATTGTTCTTATTTTGCCAGTCTATATCCTTTCCCTTCGAACAAATAAATAAATAATATAAGTAAATATATTAGTTAAAGTAAATTGCAGTACAGTGGCTGCGAATGAGAATGCTGCGGCGGCAAGATCTGTTAGGCCAAATACAAATTATCGATGCGGTTCGGCTCGTATAAATGCTAATGAGGCCATTGTAGCCTTGCCTTCATTAAACTGTCAAACATTTAGCTCATTCCCATCCATAATAGTGACGACCTACAGTGATCCTTAGTTTTACACATTTAATGTAGAAATTCGGATATACAATATATTGTGTAGGCAAACAATTACAATGGCTTTAGAAGTGTTTAAAGACAAACACTTACCTTCATAAAAAACAATCTTCCGCTTTTATAACAAACAAAATATATACACACATCAAAAAAGTCTAGGGATCAAGCATGTTTATGCGGATTTCTTGTGATTGAGATGTGGCTTTGTAATAAATTTATGATTTTATAAATTTAAATGGATCCTTTTTGGTGCATTTCATAATTTAAAACAGGAACTGTCAATCAAATTCGAGTAAAAGATGAAAATCAGCTGTCAATATTTTCCCTATAAAAACATAAGACGCATTGAAGACATTATTAGTGCTACTGTTTCCCTACTACTGATTAAAACCAACGTTATTATGGAGCGGCGACGTCATTTAAGCAGGGAAGAAATGATCAGAGCCGTGGGAATGATAGAAGCTGGTTCCCGGCAACGTACTGTGGCTTTAGCTCTGAATACAAGTCAGAGTGTTATCAGTCGACTTTGGACACGTTACCGAACCACTGGTACCGTGGCTGAGCGCCATGGAGGACGGTATCGCTGCACCACACGGAGACAAGACCGATACATTCAAATCACAGCTCGAAGAACTCCAACAATAACCGCCATGATGTTAGCCGTGAGCCTTCATCGCTCTTCAGGGAACTTAATTAGCGACCAAACAGTCAGAAACCGCTTGCATGAAGTGAACCTTCATTCCCGAAGACCGCTACGGGTACCACCTATAGCAATGCACAATCGTAGGACTCGATATCAATGGGCTCTTGAACACAGAAATTGGACAGAAGAACAATGGCGTTTCGTGTGCTTTTCTGATGAGTCTCGTTTTGGTATGAGGCCGGATACAAGACGTATACGACACTGGAGAACCCCTGGACGCCAACAGCGATTAAAATCCTGCCAGGAAGTCCATCCTTATAGTGGTGGAACCATCATGGTATGGGCGGGTATTTCGATCGGCGGAAGAACTGAGTTGATTTGGATCAGAGGCAACCTCAACGCTCAAATTTATGCTGAGACGGTTGTATCAGACGTCATCGTTCCTCTACAAGTGCATATCGGTCCCTTATTTCAGTTAATGCATGATAATGCACGACCGCACACCGCAAGAGTTGTAAGACAGACTCTCGCCGCAGCTAACATCAATGTCCTGCCCTGGCCTGCTCAGTCGCCAGACTTAAACCCGATTGAGCATGCATGGGATATTCTTCAGAGAAGAGCTCTGCCGAATATGGAGGGTATCCAGTCGCAAGAAGACCTTTTTTTGTTGTTGCAACGAACATGGGCGGCCATTCCTCAGCGTGATTTGGATGAACTCATTTTGAGTATGCCAAACCGATGTTCTTGTGTTGTTAGTGTTCGCGGTAGAAACACGGATTATTAATTGTTTAAGTTACCCAATAAAATTAAAAAAAAAACTGTTATTTCAGTCTTTTTTTCGAACTTTAATGTTAGTGGTTCAAATGTCAAAAATCCCTTTATTAGGAAAATGGCAATTTTTTTTACTAATGCAAAGGTGACTTGGTTTATCGTTACTGTAGACAAACGAAAACATTTTATTTGATCAATCCTTAAAGAAAATTTTAATGAATATCAATCAGGAGAAAAGTTATTGCAAAAATATATGTTGATCCCTAGACACTTTTGATGTGTGTATTTTTAATAACAATCGATTAGAAATAACAACCCTGTAAATATAATTAGTAATTTTTCTTCTTCACAGAAATCATTATCAATTTAATATTTTATCTAACTTTACGCCTCAGAAAATTACATTGTTTAATGAAATTTATTGTCTTTGGCAAACAACGTATTAAGAAGATAATTTTAAAGAGTTCTCTTCTCCTTAGTCAGTACCCCACTGTTGGGCGTTGCGGTTCTCAGCGCAGTGGATGGCTTGGTGTACTGGCATGTTTAGGTGGTCAATCACCTGACTAGACCATCGTTTGGGGCTTCTTTATCTTGTTCTACTTTTTCCGTTACTAAGAGTTTTTCCAGATTGTCGGCACCTCTTCTAGCAATATAGCCAAAATAATTCGGGTAAAGCAGACGGCAGAAAGTCTCTATCCCTTCGAAAAGTTTGAGCTCTTCGAGCACCGAAACTTTAGTGCGTCGTGCGGCTAATGGATTCTGAGAAAACGACGCCAGCACCACATCTCAAACGCATCAATTCTCGTCCTATCTGCGGCTTTTATAGTCCATGTCTCCGAACTGTACAAGAATATGGAGAATGCGAGAGTTCTGACAATGTGGATTTTGTCTTCCTGGATATTTTGTTATCTCTCCATAATTTGTCGAGCTGGGTCATTGCTGTTTTAGACATTCCAATTCGTCGACGAATCTCACCTTCGCAACCTCCCTTATTGCTGATAGTCGAGCCGAGGTAAAGGAAATCTACCACGGTTTCAGTCGTCAAGGTCAGTTGTGCGCGTTATCCTGTGATATCTGTTTATGTAATGTAATTTTATTGTAATTTTTAAGAGTAGAATCATTTAAAATAATTTAAATAATGACGAATATATATATTTTCACGTCATTTTGCACGGACATGTCAAGTATAAGTTTTTGTTTTGTAAATTACGTTACTGTGGATATTATTAGCCAGATATGATGTTGTTTTGTTTGATAATGTGCTACAATGAGAATAATTATGGAAAACGATAACTTGGACTCTATCTATTTGGGCACAAGTTGCAGTATATTTTTTGCAGTTTTCCCGCGCTTAGAAAATTTCATATTTTTCAAATCTGCAACATCTGGAATTTGATGATACCTCATTAGCTCATAAAATTTAAGATATACTCGATATTGTTACGTCAGACGTAGCTGTATGGGCTGGATCCATTTCCTTTCCAATCATCTGATTGATCCTCCATCGGAAGAAGAGGACACAAACAAAATAACAATTTTACTTTGACTTTGAAGTATGTTAAATAATATTCAAAAATGTCCAGTTTCTGAAAATATATAATTTTTATATCAACATTTAAAGTAGGTGTCGCCGAAGTGTCCGCCTCACCTGGCCGTCTGTTAAGTTAATTTTCAGCAAATTGTCCGCGTAACTCTCCTAACTAAGACTGATTGACATTTTAGGAACACGCAAATTGCTTTGATTGACATTTTTTTTTTCAATAACTTTTCAACAGCACCTTAAAAAAAAGATATATTTAGGAGTAATTTTTTATTAGCATTTGAATTCGGCGTGAAATACGAACGTTAACTTTGACATATTATTTATAGTGCTTGTCGGTGTCTTATCATGGTTTTCGGGGCACTTGGTAATTGAAGATACATCTAAGAGTGCCCTTCACGGATAGCGTATCTGATGATAGACAACACTATCATGATCACAGCACATAGAATACAGAGTCCTAGACCTCCACTGTTGGTGAAATTTCCAGAAATATCTGAAAAATTTGGCCAACTCTCGCCACGCTGGCCAGACGGGTTAACGAGGGTTTATTTTTTTATGACAATTTAATAACGATTCTACAAGCTGGTATTAGTTTTTAGCAGTTTAACGTTTTCGAGGTACGGGAGCGGTAATGTTGTCAATCTATGACAAATGTACATAAGAAAAGTGTATTTCTCATTTGTACATACCGGGAGTTTGAACCGACCTTTGTAGGATTTTACGGAAAACGTTTTTTCAACCAAGCTACCACCGCACCTATTTTATAAATAAAAACAATGACAGCAGACCCGTCCTAGCCAGACGTTGCAAAGGTAGGTCAATATCTTCAGAAATGTGTTCTGGAAGACCCATCTGGTGTTGCCCAAGTTCTGCAAAATAGTTCAATTTTTTTTTTCGGGAGGACGATTTATTCGATTACGTTTACGAGTACGTCGTGTCTGTCTTTTAAGGTTCAGAGGTAAAACTAATATTTATTTTACTATAGATGTCTCTGGTGTATATATGTCATAATAAAATATAGGCACTGATAATTTTTTTTCGCTCTGACAAAGTTGTTTGTGTTGATGAATGAAACCTATTTTGGCCAACAAGATCTGTTCCAAATTTCTAGTAAATCAGACCAGTACTTCTCGAGATAGTAGTTTGCGGACAAACACTAACATCTCACAAGTTTTTCTTACTTTTTCAGTCAGAACAAGTGTCTTGCAACACCAAGACTAATATTAAGAGAGACCAAGACCAGGACCAGCTATTCTGAAGCCAGTCTTGGTGTTGCTTTGGGTAACACTAGGAGGCTGTGACTATTTGTTTATGAAAGCAACCCAACTATGTTAAGCGCTGGAATACAGTTAAGAAAATGATTGTTGGCAATGAAAGAAAATTTCATTGGGTTTTATTTAAGTGACGGCTGAACGTAATCCCGGCTAATTCTCTGGAAATGAACAATAGCTCTTAAATTCCAATTGAAACGACTAAGCCTAGTTTAATCCAATCATTTTACTTACGTTTTATGTCGCTTATTAAAATCTTTGTTAGTATTTAGCTGTTAAATGTGTTTGGAGATTTGTAATAAATCCTTATTAATATATTTCATGTTATATTCAGATGAAATGTTATGTTTGTAGACAAAAAAAAAGTTCTGAGCGACTAAAATAGCTTCACAGCCTTGGATAAAAAAGGATAATAACATATACAATAATATTATTAATATATTTATTCAGTTTACACAGAATAAGGACCCAGGCATTACAAGCAGAGAACCTCAAATGGTGAAAATACACACAGATTATTGGATCATGTGTTTTGCGCCATTTGGAGTTGAAACTCTCGGGCTGTGGGGCTCAAGTGCACTGGATCTGTTCAAGGCATTGTCAAAACAGCCCATCTACACTTCGAAAGACAAGAGGGCTGGGCAATATTTGGGCTAAAAGATCAGCTTTAGCATTCAACGATTTGCAATAGTTACTTATTTTCGACGTTTGCGGTAGAAGCGATGGGCCCGTGGGGATCAGAACTAAAGCGTTCTATAAAGAATTTGTTCCAGAGCTCATTGATGTATCTGGTGACAATAGGGCTGGCAGTTTTTTCTCTCAAAAAAGGGATAATGTCATTTAGAACCGCGTGACGAGGAATGCGGCCGGCACTTCTAGCACAAAGAAAGCCCATTTGTATTGTTTGTAATGTTTCTTCAAATTAATATAGCGCATAATAAAATAAAAACTAAAAAATAATAATTTATAATATATTTATTTATTTAAGGAATAAAAAACAATATTAGGCCTAAAAACATATTATTACAGTGATCAATAGTTATAAAATACTACCTAATACCTTAAGGATCACCCACTTACATTTAGTAAGTAAAACTTTAACAAATAAATATCTTAAATTACTATCTTAAATTAAAAATAAAATTATTATTATATTAACATTATTTGGAGGAATAACAAAATAAAAACATTAGGTTCAATAGACAAAATCTGGTTTCAGGAACCCTGTACAATTAGCTGCACAAATTACGAGGAGATGTTATTAGGATTTCAGATTTGGTTCTTGTCCCGTTTCCATTACGACTGATGGTAAATTATTATTTTTCCGGAGCGTGAAAGGTTTCATGAAGAAGCAAAAATATGCCACATGTCGTTATCACCTCGGATTATCTCGCTCGCTGTCATTATAAGGAAAAGAAGCGAACGTGAGAAAATATTAATCACAATTTATATTTCAAAATGAGAATGCCAAATGCCAAAAAAAGAAATGGCAGCAATAAAATGTTCTCGTGCCATAATCATTTCTTTTTTATTTGATAATAGATAGATAGATATTGCTTACTATTTTCTATACTCAACGAGCCTGTGACACCGAAATACCTCAAGAGTAAATTTGCCTATCTCTCTTCATTCCATGATAAGTCTCTTCGCTCTTCTCATAACTCTGTTCTCTCCATTCCCTCTCACCCTAATGGATTTATGGCCAACTCATTTGCTGTTGTCGCCGCAAACCTGTGAAAGAACTACCAGTGGAAATCCGACAAGCATCCAACCAAAAAATGTTTTAAAAAATGGTGTCATCGCATTATTTAAATGGTTCATAAGTTATGTAATGGTATCATATGTAGTATATGTATTATTAGTATTTAATATATCATAGTTATTAGTATGTATTTTAGTAATATAATTGTATTTATATGTATATAGACTTATTTATAATTTATTATTATATATAAATATTTGCACCTACCTTACATTTGAAATGGTCCACATTGTCCCTAAGGTTGGCTGTCAGATAATGTCTAGCATAGCATTAATATAGCATTAAGTCCGACCCTTGTATAACGTGCAAGTTTTAAATAAATAAAAATAAAAATATATTGTGTTTTCATAATCTATAATTAATTTTATTTATTGTATTCTAACATAAAGATAATTAAAAAAAAACTTTTTTTACGTAAAATTAAATAATTTTGATCCCTCCGATATAACTAGAGGATACACTAGAAAATATAATTGTGTATTCGAAAAATAATATTTACAAAATATAAAATAATAATTAAATAAAATAAATAAAAAATATAATAAAATAAAATTAAATAACTATAAACTAAACCTAATAAAAAAATAAACTATAAATGAAAAATATCCTCAAGAGACGTCCCGTCGGAGATAGTCCAAAAAAGACTGGACATTCCCCCACTGTATAGCGAGGCACCTTGTAAGAAATAATTGCCAGCATTCCTATCTCCAGATTTCTCCGTCAGCCGTTTGCACAATTTCTTGGCCAGACGCTTGGCTGAGAAACGGCGCAAACTCGTAACCTGTACCGTTTGGCGCATTTGCGCAGTTTGAGGTTATCAGCTGATACCTGAAAGTTTACTAGAAATAATTATTAATAAAGTACCTAATCGTATAAAATAAATAATCGTCAAGGTCGCTATTCCAGTAACAGTGGACAAATTACTGGCCTGGTGATTACTTGCTGAGATCCAGGCGGAGAAATCGGGGAAATGTCCCCCATCCCTTGTACGGTAGTATAAATTAAAGTAATTTAAACAGAAATATCCAAACTATGTACATAGTCAAACACTATATCATAAACGCAATTGTAGACAGGTGGGCAGGTGGGTTTAACTGGCGTATTTGTCATCCGGTTTGCAAATATTTTAATAGCTACTAAATTGACTCGTAGTTAAGGACCAAGCATTCAAAATATTCTGCTACGATATCTTATTTTAGCTCTATTTTAGACTAAACCTATATTTTTTAAAGTTTAATAAATGGTCATTGTACAATTTTATTTTTAATACAATATTTATTTATGACTAAGTTGGAGATCATCAAGAGTTACCAATATTTCTGGAGTCATTTAGACGCGGAGGTACCGGGTTCGATTCCTGGTCGGGACTTAGTAATTGATTTGTAATATTTCTCAAGATTGGTAAGCTAGAGACATCGACGAGCTTGCCAGTTGTCATGATGAGGCTATAGTAAAGTTGGCTAAACGTGGATCCCCTTCTCCGCTCCGAACGGTCATGATGATACTTTACTTTTTTTAATTTAAAATATACCTAATTTATAAAAAAAATACAGGAGTCCTTCGCGCCATTTTGCGTGGACATGTCAAGTGCAAGTTTTTGTTTTGTAAATTAATTTACTGTGGATATTATTGGTCAAAAGTTAATGTGAATAATTATGGAAAACGATAAATTGGACTTTAAATATGGGGCACAAGTTGCAGTTTATTTTTTGCGGTTTTCCCGCGCTGTCAACTCCCATATTTTACCCGGCGACGTGTTTGAGCTATGGTGCTGTAAGTGACTCCAAGAAAAGCATCAAATTCTGCATCATCTGGAATTTGATGATGACCTCATTAACTCATGAAAAAGAAAGATATTTTACGTCAGACTTGGCTGTATGGGCTAGACCCTTTGTCTTCCCTATCACCTCATTCATCATCCATGGGGAGAAGAAAAGAAGATAATAAAAAAAATACATCAATTTACATTAAAAGCATCCAAAAATCCTGTAAGATATTAAAAATGAAATTACAATTAAAACTCACCACTTTTATATTGCACTTAGCCACACTACTTGCGGTTTTCATTTTTATTTTTACGAATTAATAATATAGTGTTAATAATTGGTGAGGTGTCAACAATTGGGTATTTTACCCTAATTTTAAAATGCGGAAAAACCACAAAACTAAATTTCAACTTCTGCCCAATATAAAGAAGAAATAAATATACGTCTTTGCACTAAAGTAGTTTGTTGTTTTGGGTGAAGTTTTTATTTTATTCAGTCTGGAACACATAACTTGCACCTGCCGCGACCATCTACATAATGTGGCTGCGACAACACAACTTGGAGTCTCGAATAACTGCGCCTACCCGCAATTATAGACAAAACAAATACGACAAAAAATATAACTGTTTCTTTAAAAAAAATATTTTTGTCGCGTCCTTTATAAATTGTCAAACTATCCTGAGTGTTTCCCCATTCCTATAACTTAATCTTTTATGTTCTTAAATTAAGTCAAACCCTGACGATTTTGCATCCGTCTCGCAGACGCCTTGTAAACCAGCCTTTTTTATTTTTTTTTATACTAGCACGGCATGTGACCTTGCCCCCACCTGATGGTAAGTGGCGCGCGAGGTCCATGAATGTTAGCAACTGAAATCAGACACTTATGACTGACATCAGTCCTTAACGCTATGCCGGCTTGACTGGACATGACGGCAATACGAGCCTGATCCCAAAACGTGTGAATACACTTTACTGGGTTTATGGGCACGAACAGTGGATACTTCCCCTCTCCAGCAGACTGGGCAAATTACCACGATCAGTCTGCTTACCGCCTATTGTTGGTCGCAAGCCTGAGACACCATTTTCTTATCTCCTTTTCCCACACTCGAAGGAACTGGTACCCGCGCGGTGAATACATTGATTACTTAGAAAATTGTCTTCATAATTGTTTTAGTAAAATAGAGGAAAATCGTTATAAATATTTTCGCTAATTTTATGTCTAAAATGTCCATAATTTTATTTCCTAGTAAGTTGATTTCGCTAAACTACACTCAGGCTTGGAACATCTTTGAAAATATTGGATTGTGCGAGCGAGAGAGATGCAACCCTCTTTAGAGAAATGTGAAAAAGTATCGTCAAGCCGGCATAGTGTTTCAATTTCAATTTTCAATTTCAAAAATTCTTTATTGCACTAAAAAATTTTGTACATAGGCGGGCTTAATGACTAAGCATTTTCTAACAACCAACCTTTGGGAGTGTGGAGAGGTAACAACGAAGGGTGCAATTTATTATAATAGACTTACATATACTGAATAAATATATACATAAATACCTACATATCTATATATATTATAATTAAGTTAAATTAGTACACACATGGTTAAAGTAAAGTGTTAAGGACTGATGTCAGTCATCAGTGTCTGACTTCAGTTACTAACATTCATGGGCCTTGCGTGCCACTTGATGAAAGGTCACATGTCGTGCTAGTATAAATAAATATATATATATATATATTAAGTTTGGCAATTGGAGAATAAGTAGTTTATAGTTATAAAAGTTGTCTGATGGTATAAAACTACAAGCTTTTTGGCGTTGAAATGGCCAATTTGTAAACTTGTTTTATGGAAACGGCCCATAGACGTAATAACTAAGGACTGGTTATAAAATATTAAAAATATAGACCGACCTCGTGGTTTAGCGGTCAAGCCGTATGCTTGAATGCGAAAGTATAATCACGACCATATCCCTTTTGGGGGTCAGAAATCACGCTTTTAAAGAAGCGGATTCACGTTTAGCCAATTTTACTGGCGGCCCATCATGACAAGTGGCGTATGTATTTTTAGAAAATACAGATATACACGGTCGGTCCAGGATCCACTGATACCAACTTGTGAAATCGTTATTAACTTGTCATTAAAATTGATACCGGACACTCGCCAACCCGTCTGGCCAGTGTGGAGAGTGTAGGCCAAATTCTCCAGAAAAATATTTTGGAAGGCCAATCTCCAACAGTGGAGATCTAGGACTCTGTGTTAAACAAACCAGAAAGCTAAATTAAACATGTTGTTTGACCAAGTATGGTCCTTGGTGTTGTGTTCTCTGATCGTGGTTATTGTGTTTCAGTTCATCATCATCATTGCCCCTAGACCACAGAGTCCTAGATCTCCATTGTTGGAGTTAGGCCTTTCAGAATACATTTCCGGAGAATTTGGCCTACACTCACCACGCTGGACAGGCGGGTTGGCGAGACGGTCTGATGTCTTTTATTTTATTTTTATTTATTCAGGAAACATACAGATCTTAAAACATAATTACAACAATTCTAAAAGTTACACAATCCAGCAAAGTTTCCACTTAAATATTAAACATAGATTTATATAGGGATAAGCTTAATAACAATATCTATATAACACATACAACTAAATAATATACATATATATAGTAAAATAATGGAAAATAAAAAAATATATTAAAATTAGTAATTAAAAAATAAATAAATATAAAGTTCTCCAATCATTCTAATTATGATTAATTTAGATAATTTTATATTAATTTATTTCTTTAACCTAGCAATACTAGTCAATATTAATGACAATTTATTAACAATTTGACAAGTTGGTATTGGAACCGGGACCGACAGCTTTACGTGCTTCCTGAGGCACGGGAACGATGGTGTTGTAGATCTGTGACATAAGAAAATTAATTCTCATTGTTACATGCCTGGGCTCGAACTGCGTACCTTTTGGATTTTAAGAAAACATTCTTACAACCGAGCTACCACCCCACAATAGTTTTAACTTAGATTTAGTCAATTATTATTGATATTAATGTTATTGTGATTGTTTAAAAGCCCAATTAATTTATACTGTAATAGAATGTGGTGGTTGTCTGTAACATGTAGGTGCAGCATCTAGTCTCTAGTTTAATTTTAAATGAAATCTATGTATGTATTGTTGCTGGCACCTTATAAATAAATAAATGGGCCCTGTATTACTGTATATAGGTCTCTATGCCCGGAGCGGCCGATATGATGTCTGATAGGACAAGCATTACAAGGCGCGCGGGACCTCGTAAAGATCAACATACTACCCTCGGCTAAAACTAAAGATTTCTCGTGCGTTCTGGTGGCTAGGACCTTTTCTAATTACGTGCACAAAGGATACGTACTGTAACCTGCCTTTACGGTCACAACGTTTATCCAACGCCTGTCCGGTTGGATGTAGTTGCTAAAATTATTTAGCTATTACGGAAAGAATGCTACGGAACTCAAAGTCAAAATATCTTTATTCACGTAAACCTATTACAGGCATTTATGAAACGTCATTAATTTAATTCTTTTGAATGAATCTACTCCTGCTAGTAGAAGGACTAAGCGGCAAAGTGGTCCAATAAGTAAGCTTTTAGCAGTAGGCCAGCAGCTTATAACTCCTTTGTATTGAAATCCACTAAACTTTTTATCTTTTATATTGCGCCATAAATTACATAATTATAAAAACTACAAATATCTGGTATTATGTTTGCAATCCTAATACTTATAAAAATACTGTCTGTCGACCTCTAGATCCGAGCTTACGGTTAGTTTTTTCTTTGCTCCAAAACAATAAACCTTGACCAAACTCATTGCCATTTTTATGTCAATCCTATTCTCAATTAAAATTAAAATTTGTAACCTACACGTGTCAGTTACAGTTCCTACATTTAGTGATGAACGGCCCGTTGCAGAAAGATTGTTTATCTTTTTGGCATGTTTAACGTATGACTATGAGGACAATTAAAATATTAATCATGAATTACTAGTAAAACCTTGCCATTTAACAGGCAAAATAGCGTGGCCACATTCCACTGTGGTGTATAAATCTATGACAAATATACGTAAGAAAAGTGTAATTCTCATTGATACATTAAAACTGCCTCTGTGGTCAAGCGGTTAAGTTCGTAGATTTAGAGGAGGTACCGGGTTCGATTCCTGGTCGGGACACAATAATATTTATTAATTTAATATTAATATAATTTATTTGTAATATTTCTCGAGTTTGGTACGCTTAAGACGTCAACGACCTTGCCACTTGTCATGATTAGCCTATAGTAAAGTTGGCTAAATGTGAATCCGCTTATTTATAAGCGTGGTTTCTGACCACCCCGAAACGGAAACGGTCGTGATGATACTTTACGACCTCTGCTAGTGGAATACAAAGCAGAAATCGGTGCAATAAGTAAGCTGTTAGCAGAAGTGTAGGCTTATATTAAAATGTCTATCGCGACGCACACTATCCCCGCTCGCATCTGGGAGGACTTGTTATAGACCTACGAATGTAGTAGACATTTCTAATGATATGATATCTAAGGGTTTTATATTTCTTCCGTTTTATGTTTTTAGTTCTTTTAACGTACGAGTGTAACTGATGTTGCCATCCATCGTCCTTTAACCCTTTCAGACCTGGCGTCTACAATGGGCTATTTGACAATGCGAAAAATAAAGTGTCAATTACTGTTATCAGTATACATTAAGAGTTTAAAAATGGGTATTTATTAATTATAGTTGAAATTAATAATTAATTTATTTAAAAATCCGTAATTAAAAATGCATTTTTTAAATGTTTGTCACGTGACACAAAACGCTCCTGGTTGGTCGAGTTTATGATGACGTCACCTGCTTGTAAACACAGATTCTACGTCTTGTAAACCTCGTGCCACGCATAGATAATACACTATTACACGCATAAATAATACTTTGTGTGATTTATTTTCAATATTTTACAAATTCTGTCAAGTACTTTTACCATGGACAAAGATTTTGTAAAAGCAGACAGCAGAAACCTGCCCCAAGTCGACGCAATCATAGTCGGATTATTTTTCAAAAATAATTCCGACTTTTATGCCTCGGAGCTAAAAATGTGAAGACAGCAAAGTAAGTATAGTAACACTTTAGTGGTAACTTAAATTATATCATAAGAAAGTGAAATAATGATGAACTTCCACAACAAGCAAGGACTTTTATAGGTTATAAATGTTAAGTTAGTTTGGCGCAGTTTCGTGAACATAAACGATAATTTGTTTACTTTTGCAGGTCTGCAAGGGAAACATATGGAGATGATGCCATTGGAAGTGTGCAGCTGCGTCGCGAGCCAGATCTTTGCACATTAAACTGTAAGATTTGTCCTAAGCACAAGGTGAGGAGCAGCTCTTACAATGTCACTATGGTGATAGACGAGAATAAGGGTGAAATTGTTAGCTGTCAGTGCTTGGACTGTGCAGCTTCAGCTGGTGGCTGTAAACATGCAGTGGCATTCCTCATGTGGACCCATCGTCGCACAGAGGAACCTTCTTGCACTGAGGTGGAATGTTTCTGGAAAAAACCAAGGCTACCAACCAAGAGTAGGTACAACCTTGAAATATGTGACTGTGGAACAGTTGTGTAAGCAAGCTCCTCAATGTGAAACCAATAATAGCCTCTAGGATCTTTAGTAGAGATCATGGGAGCAAAAGCCCCAGAGATGCCTGCCATGAAAAGAGGCCGAAGATTAGAATCCTCAGTGATAAATACGTGCAAAATATACTGAAAAAGAGAGTGAAGCCCTGCGGAAGTTAAAGTACCAAAAATAATTACATTTGTAATGGCAACATTTCAGAAAAGTACCGAGCTCAAATTCAACTGCAAATGTTTGTTACCAAAATGAGGAAAGGTTACTTTTGTGTGGCTCACCCTGACTGAAGATTCAAAAAAAGTGGATGTGATTGTAGTTGACTATGACAATGAATATGTGAGTAATTTGTTAATAAATGTTGCATCTTTTTGGAAAGCAAATATTTTTCCACTGTTAATTCATAGTGTTACAGTACCTAATTAAAAATATTTTAGGTAGTAATATAAGTTCATAATAAATAAATTTATTCTTATGTTATTAAAAACTTAAAAATATCAATAAGTGCTTATTATGGCTATGTTTATCCTCAATTAACATATAGTATAATATTCAGGGGTAATAGTGTAAATATTTAAACTACCTTTATGTTACAGAAAAAATGTATAAGAACAATTTATAATAAATACACTACTAAGTCCCTCCGTAATACATTCAGAGATGAAAAGTTTCTCACTGTAATTTGTATATACATATTAGAATGTTATCTGTTTGTAATGAAACAAAGATAATTTTATAGAGAGGGACAATGTTATTAGCTATGGCTTCACCGTACTGGTTGGAAGGCAGGGGAATGAACTGCAGTATTAAATGTAACATCAAAAAACATGAATTAGTAATAAATATAAATATGATCTCTGTATACCTCAAATAAATAATACAATGTACCAAAAAAGTACATATATAATTGCAATAAAAATGTTTAATCATTTGTCATTAAGGTTAAAAACCCTAAATGGTAATACATTTAAGTACACATTAAAAACCTGGCTTTTATCTAAGCTATATTATAATTTAAGTGAATATTATAGTGATTACTAGTGTAATATTATGTGTGTTCATGTTATATAAAGTTCAAAAAGTAATCTTTGAGTTATTATTGACGTTTGAGTTATTATGACCGCCTCCGTGGTCTAGTGGTAACAAACGTTGCCGTGAACTCGGGAGGTCGTGGGTTCGATTCCCACCGGGGGCAAGTTGTACATTGTATAATTTGTCTCGGTCTGGGTGTTTATATGTATAATATGTATATATTTACAAAAAAAAAAGTATAATATGTAGTTTATCAACCATATAGTTTCCGTAACACAAGCCTCGTTGCTTACCACGGAAACTAGATGGCGCTGTGTGACCTGTCTGGAAATATTTATTATTATTGATTATTATTATTCTGTTTTTAAATAGTTTTAAAGTATTTTTGTTATTAGTCTGTTTTTGAATAGTTTGTAGACCCACAAACTATTCATAAACAGACCAATAATAATATAACCTTGTCTACCTACAAGCTATTTAAAAGCAGATTACCTACTCAAATTATTGTATGTTCGAAAAGGATAGCTGTTGTAAGGTTTACTACTACCACAATGTAACCAAAAACTGTGGACATTGAATAATATACACAGTTTTGACAATAAAATATATTTTATTCTATTAATTGTAGCTACATTAATAGAATATATTTTATTGTCAAAACTAATAACGAAGGAAAAATAAAATTTATACTAAAGGTTTTCAAATGTTTTATTTAATAAATTATAAAAATTCCAATATAAACAGAATGCGTAATTAAGTGATTGGATACATATATGACATCCCAGAAAGGTGTGGCAAAATTGCATTTCAGAAGCATTGAATGCAGTTTGCACAACTAATAAAACTACATCACACTAATTGTAAAAAAACCAATGATGTAAATAGGAATCGCTGTTGACTGCTATTTTTTAATTCATTTAATCCATAAGCACATCCACATACCAAATGAACATATATTAATGGGTTTGAAAAAAAAAAAATAGTTTTTCTGAACTTAAAGATAATGACAGTATCATATAACAGTAAATTATTCTTGAAAAATATTCCAATTATAGCTAGCTTTTTACGCCTTTTTATTGTTAACTTAAATAAACAATCTATCAGGAAGACTTTACCGATTTCATTTCGACACAACTATCACAATGTAAGTTGTATTATTGATTGCCTTAAGAGTTGTAGGTTGTTGAATGTCTTCACACTGTTTAACAAGTTCCATTCTTCGGCGTTTGACAAATGTAGATCGTAAAGGACCAGCATCACACATTCTTTTAATGCGAACTGGCTGGCAATGAAATTTAGAAGGCCAAACTTTATCCTTCAAAATTAATTTCTGGCTGAAACCCATTTTGTACTGTAAGTAATTTGCCATGTCATTTTCCATCTGTAACAAACAAACAAGTTAGTCGGGATCTTTTAGTATAATGCTTATTGAAATCATAAGACTCTGTAGCTACAATTTTTAACTAATATTATGGAAAACATCGGAAGTATTTGAAGTGAGTTGTAATAGACATTCTGTTAAAAACATTAGAGGTATTATTATAACCTCAACGAAAACATTTACATTCTTAATATCTTTACTTACATTGAAATGGTCTTCACAGAAGAAAATATTTGTACTATTCGCTATGTCATTAGGATCCCTCCGAGAAAGTTGCAACCACTTTCGCCGCACTTTGACATTCTTTGGAACACTAACAAATAGTTTTTCCGGATTTTCAACGACGTATTTGTACATTTTGGAACTGCACACCATTTGTAACTCATTTTATTACATAAATCACTGATAAAATGTAAATCCAATCGCACTTTTGTTTTTTGTTTACGACAAATGTATGCGGATGACATGTGCCACAGGCAAGTGACGTCACAGACCCGATTGAGGCGCCATATTGTCAAAGTAGCGTTTGGCATGCTTTTTAAATATTGTTTTTTCAATTTGATATTTTTCAGCATATATGTACCAGAATTAAAAAAAATAACTTTTACTGGGTTCCTTAAACTCTACTGCATAATATAAAATGGATTTTGAAAACCTGTCAAATAGCCTATTGAGAACACAAAAATCTGTTATAAAGTGAAATCAGGTAATTTTAAGTTGAAATGTATTGGCTACAATTGCTCATATGAAGCAGCTAAAACATTATTCGTCATCACTTTTAACTATTATTTAGTCTACTTTCGGCTTTGTCCCAATCTCCAAGGTACTAATGTACTACTATATTGAACGACAACAAACAACTAGACTATAAATTGTTCAAACATTTGTAAGTTGATTGTATTTGTTTATAGTGTCGTAAGGAAAACGCTTCTCGAATAAAAGTGAGAGTTCACAGCTTTTATGTGACGCGGAGGGGGAGAGGGGAGGGGGCGCAAACAAATAAAATCACATTTCCTACGACTCTGCTCACACGTTATAAATATTTCCACTTTCTCTTGCATTTTTTTTGGAGTAAATATAAAATAAAACTAAAGTATTATCACGCCTCACACGTGTAGTTGGAGTGCACACTACTCTGATCGACCGGCAGAGATTTTGACCATCATCACACCGAGTACTAGACCACTGATGGAGATGAGCTTTCCACAATTTTCTGAATGAAAATTTGGCTTATACTCGCCACGCTGGCCCGACGGGTTGACGACGGTCTGATGTTAATTTATTAATGATTCCACAAGTTGTTGTTAATTGAACCGGGACTGACGGCTTAACGTGCTCTCCGAGGCACGGGAACGGTGGTGTTGTAAATCTATGACAAATGTACGCAGGTAAAGTGTATTTATTATTCTCATTGGTACACGCCGAGGGCATAGTACATTCTTACATTACATCTTTATTATAGGTATGTATAGATAGGACTTACATTGAAGTTTTAAATGATAATGCTTGCTAACCAACATTGAATCGTTATAGATTCTAAATGGTCACTCTAAATGAAAAATCATAAGAGATACCTCAACATCATTTTCGAATACCCTCTCAATATATATCGTCGACATTTTAGGCTGTCAGAGAATGTATAACGGCATTAAGTCCGCCTTTGTACAAAGTGCAATTAAGTTTTTAAATAAAAATAAATAAATAAAATGTTTCTCACAATATGGCGTCTGGTTGCCGCCTTAACAAAAATTTATCAATGATACTCGCGTGATGAATTCGAATCGATTGACGTGAGAATCATCAAAATCGGCCAACACTAACTCTAGTGTGCCCAAAGGAACAAACACATACATAGGTTGATAAACACATAACCCTTCTAAGCGTCGCGCAGTCTGGTAAATAGAGCCAAATCAGTAAGAAATAAAACTACAAGTAAATTCAATAAGATATGTTTTATTGCTTTAATGGAATACTAATCTTTTGTACTCTGTGCTGTGTAAAATACTTACAAATAAGTAGGTAAATTGGTGCTTAACTAAATTTAGTTCAGTAGCAATTTTTACACGTGAAATAATGCACTTGAAATCCAAATTATGGAGACGTTATACCCACCAAGTCGGCTAGTGAAATATTTTATTAAACTGATTTTTAATGTCATTTCTTTTAGTTAATTTTACTTAATAGTAGTATTGAGGTGCATATTTCGTGCATGTGGTTCTGAGAAGGACACCACGTACAGAACGACGCAATATTATTCTCTCAAGTCATTGAGGTTAAATGACAGTTGCAGAAGATCGGGAGCAATGCGAGCTTGGGGGAATTCGTCCCCTTGGGCTGTGCATCCTTAATGATGATACTAATCAGCTCGTGTGGTTCATCATCGACATAGATCAGTATCCGATACATCAGCAGCACACGGCGCATCTGGAGCAGCTAAAAATAGTTTACCGGATGCACAAGCGCACATTTGGTAAACACGTTGTTTGACCACGCCCTTAGTTTTTGATGGCTTGTCGCTGGCTACTGCCTCCTTTAAATTGCTTATTACAATGTTTGGAGCGTCGATTTTAATCTGAAATATCAAATGTATGATTAGTATGACATACTTAACGCCCTTTGTATGATTCTTCGCTTTCTGTATAAAAAAATGAATGGATTATATCTGATGCTGTATCCTGTATGCTCTATCCTGTAGCATGTTTATACTCGGTATGGTCAACTATAGGGGTTAGACGATACTTAAAATATGTTTATAGAGCACCAAGACTAGCAACTTGTTTCTGCTCAATCAAATTAAATTTAATTTACCCGTGCTGATGGCAGGTATAACCTGCGCCTACTCCTTGTTCTCGGTGCCCTCTCAGGTAGCCGTGGGGCTCACACGCTGTTGTACTCGGCGATGGGGTTGCTCAACGATATATTAGCGGTCGACAGTTCGCTAGACATAATCATCCTCTCCGAACCGGGATTCCTAGCATGTGTCAGTAGACATTTGGAACTGATGTTTGCCCGGAGTACGGTGCAAGACATTAATATTATTATTTGACATATTGTTTAATTATAATTCATTTCAATGTTTATTCTTCTACTATCTTAATTGTGTTATTATCTTTGTAAATTTGTAATTAGTTTATTGAACTTATTATTATTGAATTTGACAGCTTGCATGCTTGGCATTTGCCGTTAGTGCAAGAATATATATTTTTTCAATAAATAAATGAATTTTCCAGTAACACTGCCCCGCACAATGTGCACACTGCACGTATTACCGGTGGTTCCTAAAATATTCCCTATTATAAAAACTGATCCGTTAATACGAGTAGCTGTTTCTATATATTGTAATATTGTAGATTATAAAATACTAACTGCTCCAACGATAGAGTTGAGTTTGATGTCTCTATGCGAAGAGATGTCGATGCTGCCGGCCCTGGACTCGAGCAGGATCGATTGTGGCGCGCGGATGTCTAAGCCCCTTGTTTGAGACTCCAATCTGTTCAAGATAAAAATATTATCATTCACTTTTGTTCCACCGTCTCTTTGCTCTGCCAACCTTACAAGGCTAGGGACAAATCTATAAAGAATCGTAGTCAAAAACACTTTATTTATTGTCTGTAGACAACTTTGGGGACAAATGCTATATCACAAATGCCTGTAGTAGGTTTACGTGACTAAATTCTTTACACGAATAAATATAAATAAATAAATATATTTAGACTTTGACTTTGAAAATCTTAGCATGTCATGCTGACTTTTTTGACATACTCGTAATACGTTCATTACCACTCTTAACTTTAAGCGTTCCATTACAAAAAAAGCAGAATTGTTAACATCAAAAACATATTTAGGGTGGTTTTGACAGATGGACAAATGTATTTTTTTTTAAAGTTCCTTTAAAGACATTGTACAGAATACAACAGTCCTGAACACGTAATTCATTTATAATATTTGTTATTAACAGTGTTTACAACCGAGTTGGGCATCATCAAATCGTGTCAATATCGCCCAAACACGACTGGTGTTACCAGCTCGGGAAAACCGCAAAACTAAACAGCAACTTGTATATTAGTGTCAAACTCTCTTTTCACAATTTTTGAACAAAGTAAATCGATTAACAAAACAAAGAACTTGGACTCGAACTCGGCTCGTGAATATGTCAATAACATAGGTTGATGAATGTCGATGATCGTGTCAAGTGGCGCTCAATTGTCTCTGCCTACCCCGCAAGTATTTACTGTACATTCAGCTCGATTTTTTTGAAAAACTTAAAGAGATTTTATTATTGTTTTTTTGACAGATTTACTCGTAGCCCAAGATCCGGAATAAAAGCATGTTTTTCTCTTATATTTAAAATGAAATAAATGTAGATGGTTGTGCTTGAGATCAATGATGTTGTTTTTGTTATTTTAAACATTTCAAGACTTCCATTGCAAGACGCAGCAGACAATTGAGCGCCATTTGTCTTGGTCGTCACCACAAAAGTGGATATATCCTAGAGTTGATCAGAAATGTTAGATAGCGGATAGCTGATGATTGCTTTTCTTGTTTATTAATTACTTTCGGTAGATATTATCAACAACATGTTTAAAAAAAAGTCTCATTGGTGGTGGTGTCAAGAGATTTCCTCGCTCAGAGAATCTGTTAAGCAATTCAGCGAGGAAATGCGGCCAGCGTCCTTGTCACCATGCCGCGCGGATACGATTTATATTTAAATTAGGTTTTGTAAGAAGGTTTTTGTTTTAGTTTACTTTTTTTTTAGCTTTATGCTTTATTTTATTTAAAAAAATAGAAAAGTAAATTATCATTACGACCGTTTCCCTTTCGGGGTGGTCTGAAAACACGCTATAAAGAAGCGGATTTTACTATAGGCATAATTGATAAGTGGCAAGCTTGTCGATGTCTCCAGCTTGTCGATGTCTCCAGCTTGTCGATGTCTCCAGCTTGTCGATGTCTCCAGCTTACCATATTTTAAATAAATATGAATCCCTATACAAGATTAATGATGACATTTAAAAAATGTTTTCACTTACTCTAGGTTAAATCCAGGAGGTGCTCTGACCAGTGGTGTTTGAACTGCTGTCTTTATTGTCACTCCTCCTTCTCCTCCCAGCGTCAGAGACTCCGCATCAATCCGCACCTGGTCACGTGACGCACGGAAGACGCTGCGCCCTCTACTGTCAGTCACGTCGAACACTTTACCAGAACATTGTACAACGTCGCGTTCTGAAAAATAACATATGTATTACTAGTCGCGTCGTTGATGCATACAGTACGGGGGAGCGGCAACATCATCTTAAGGGCAGTTGTATCATGGGTCACTGGGTACATACTCACATGTATGTGCCCAGTGCCTCAGGAGGGCAAGGCAAAAATAAAAAAGTAAATGTCCTCTTTTTACTAATACAGAATAAGCAAACACTATATTACTAACCCCTATGGATACTATTCCGAAATAACCGCATTAAAAAAAAAAAAAAAAAATTACTAGCGTTCTGTAACGGCTTCGCCCGTGTTGGTTTGTATCATTTAGTTAGACTACGTTGTACCAAAAAGATCCTCTTTGTCAGAGTTTGCGTCATAATTACAAAATATTATTCAATTCTCAACTCTATAATCGCTCGATCTTGACAGCGTCCGTGCAAATACCAATTTCAGTAGCGTGATATATATATATAGTTAATGGATTCCATTATATGACGTTTCCACTTAAGTAACATAATAGGGCTGCAGGTACGGTGACCGCGTTGCTCTAAGCACTAGAGACAGCTTGCCACTTGTCACGATGCGTCGTAATAATACTTTATTTTTTTAAATATATTTTTACTCAAGTTCTAGATATCCACTGTTTAGAGTTTAGTTTGCCAGAACAATTGTCAATGACAATTTATTAATGGTTCCGTAAGTGAAATTGGGATCGGTACGGCTTAATGTGATCTCCTCACGGGAACAATGGTGTTGTAAATCTATAACACATGTACAAAAGTGTGTTTCTCATTGATACATGCCGGGGCTCGAACCGTGCCAACTAATACTTACTAATAAATAGTTTAGCTTGATGTCTGCCATCCTCATCCGACACCTGCACGGTGAAGTTCCTATAGGAGTGCAGAGTGAGGGGTTGGCCGAGTCGTGACAGGATGGACGAGGTGATCAGATGGTCGGTGATGTAGGCCCGACCTTCCAACTCCATGCCACCATTCACGATCTTTATTGGTCCAATACTATCCTGAGATAAGAAGGGGAGGAAATGAGTAATAGATAAGTTAGGCTAAACGCTTTTTCAGGTAAATTGTGGACGTATTACGTTGATGCTTGTGTGTGCCTCGAAGGTTGTTGTTAGTGTTCCGGTTCTCATAGTGTGGCGTGTCCGTTAGTCGTCCCTTCCTTAGAAGGTCATTGCAGTGGTGGCATGTGTGTCTGGCCTGATTCAGCAGGGGCGTGGCTGGCACATGCGTTATGTCCATGATAGGATGCTGCTGCCGAGGAAGCCTGGGATCAAGGCCAGGACACGTTCAATTTAATGTAGTTAAATTAGCAGAGGTTTTGTCGGGTTTCACACGGATAGCAAGTAGAATAGGATAAAATTATTTTTGAGGAATAAAAAACCATGATTTTTACGAAAATGAACGCGAGATTTCACATTATCATAGTCAACAACATCCATTTTGTCGAACGACAGCCATTTTACAGCAACGATTATATATTTAATTAACATATTATTATAATTTAGGCTAAGAACGCCTTGTCACAGCTGCACAAAATTTGGACGGACAGGCCAATCTCTATAAGAACGAAATCCAGACTCGTTCGGTCACTGGTTTTCTCTATATTCCTGTATGGTGCTGAGACATGGACCATAAAAAGCGCTGACCGAAAGCGCATCGAGATGTGGTGTTGGCGAAAAATGCTAGGACCATAGGATGGACCATGGACCATCATCGAACCAATGTATCGATTCAAAAACAACTTCAAATATTGATTAGGCTATCCACCATATGTCCCCGTAGGATACTTCAATGCTTTGGACATATTGCCAGAAAAAGATGAACTAGAGAAACTTTTTGTTACGGAAATTTGTAATGAAAGAGACCGAGAGGCCGAAGCCCGGTACGCTGGTTCGACCAAATCCGCTCCACCACCAACACTAGCGTCCATGATGCCGTGCAAGCTGCCGAAGATAGGAACGTGCGGCCTTGTGGCGAAATACGACGCAAGGAAGTATTGTTATTATTTACATTACAAGGTGACACGGCCCTTTTACAGCCACGATATTATATTAAGTAGTTATTAAGTTACAATTTACTTGTTTATGGCAATAATGTTATTGTAACACAGATAAATCTGAATAAAACTTGTTACGGTCCAACCATAATTACAATGTACCAATGAGAAATACACTTTTCTTACATACATTTGTCATAGATTTACAACACCACCGTTCCCGTGCCTCGGAGAGCACGTTAAGTTGTCAGTCCCGGTTCCAATAATACCAACTTGTGAAATCGTTAATAAATTGTCATACAAAAAAAAATGACATCATATCCTCGCCAGCGTGGCGAGTGTAGGTCAAATTCTCCAGTTCTGGGAGGCCCATCTCCAGCAGTGGAAGGTCTAGGACGCTGTGTTCTAGGGGCTGTAATGAATTGTTTCAGTTTATTTTATTGTATAAAGTCAAGTCTTTATTTTAGTGCTGTTAATATCCAAGTTGTTACAAGTCAACCGAAGGAAATAAACTATTTAATTTAGTTTGACTTGATATTTTTTATTTTTTTTTCCAGACTGGTCACACAGCGCCATCTAGTTTCCGTGGTAAGCTACAAGGCTTGTGTTATGGAAACTAGATGGTTGATAAACTACATACGAGTATTATACTTTTTTTTTAAATAAATAAATACATATTATACATATAAACACCCAGACCGAGACAAATTATACAATGTACAACTTGCCCCTGGTGGGAATCGAACCCACGACCTCCCGAGTTCACGGCAACGTTTGTTACCACTAGACCACGGAGGCGGTCAAAATATATACTGAACAAGACATGTGACAACGCGCGTATGCGGTACGCAAGGTCCTAGAATGGATAACATATTTTTTTTTTTTTTTTTTTTTTTTTTTTTTATACTGGATTCGACATGTGACATCGCGCCCACCTGATGGTAAGCAGTACGCGAGGTCCAAGAATGGGAGCAACTGACGCCGGTCACTATGACCGACATCAGTCTCTACCACTATGCCGGCCTAACAAGATGCTTTTTCACACTTCGCTTGAAGGACTCCAGGTTATAAGAGTGGGGAAATACACTGGCTGGGAGAGCATTCCACATCTTCAGCGTGCGACAGATGTAAGAGTCTCCAAATTTATGAGTACGCGTAGGGATAGTGGGTAAGGTATGTGGATGCATATTTTGGCCTGTGCGTGTAGTTCGGTTGCGGAATAGAGAAGAAGGGATAAGGTTATGGAGCTCCTCAGAACACTCGCCGTGGTATAGCTTGTAGAACACGCTCAGAGAGGCAACGTCACGGCGAAGCTGCAGTGATTCGAGAGTTTTAGAGACTGTGGTGTCGTCCACTATCCGAATTGCCCGCCTCTGCAGGACATTGAGAGCATCTGTAAGATACTTAGCGGAGACATCCCAGAGGTGAGAACAGTATTCCACGCATGACCTTATCTGAGCTTTATACAGCATAAGTCTTAGAGCAGGCGGGAAAAACCGCTTCACCTTGTTCAGTATCCCAAGTTTTTTCGACGCTGTTTTGGTAATGCTCTCAATGTAGTTTCTGTGGTTTAGATCTGAGCGTATTTCGACTCCGAGTATGTTAAAGCTGGGTTGAAGTTCCAGCACGGTGTTCTGAAGAGTAGGAATAGGAGAGTAGGGAGACTTCTTGACCGTCAACGCGCATGCCTGAGTCTTACTGGCATTAAACTGGACTAGGTTTTGGGCACCCCACGCAGAAATTTTGCGAAGGGTGCCGTCCAGTTCCGTCGTCAGGGAACGGCGCAACTCCTCTACTTTGGCGGCTCCCACAGCTCGTGGACTAAGGTATCGCCCATGAACCGTGCTGTCATCTGCATAGCAATGAATGTTTCCAAGGGTCAACATGTCATTGATATGCAGAAGAAACAGTGTTGGGGACAATACAGAGCCCTGCGGCACACCGGCATTCACTGACATGAGCCCAGACGCATTCCCATCCACAAGGACCCGAATGCTGCGCTCATGTAAGAAGCCGGTTATCCAGCCCACCAGCTGCGGGGGCAGACCATATGCCGGCAACTTGGATAGTAGTGCCTTGTGCCATACCCTATCGAAGGCTTTGGAGATGTCCAGACTGACCGCCAGAGATTCGCCATACTTATCCATTGCCTCACCCCAGACGTGGTAGACGAATGCTAGAAGATCACCCGTTGACCGCTTAGGACGGAAGCCATATTGGCGGTCATGAAGTATGGAGTGATCCTCTAGATATCGAACAAGTTGGACGTTGATAATTCGTTCTAGCACTTTGCACAGAACTGAGGTTACGGCAATAGGGCGGTAGTTAGAAGGGTCCGAACGATCTCCCTTCTTCGGAATGGGCTGGACGTTAGCCACCCTCCAAGTGTCCGGCACAACACCAGAGGAGTACGACAGACGGTATAAGCGCGTGAGGACTGGAGTCAACTCAGGAGCACACCTCTTGAGAACGACAGCTGGGATACCGTCAGGACCATTAGCCTTACGAACATCAAGCGATCGGAGCACTGCCCGCACATCACACTGTCTAATGCGTATTTCGCGCATTGAAGTGCCGCAATTTGGCAGTGTGGGGGGCTGCGCATTCCCGTCGTCGAGTCGAGAGTTGGCCGCAAAGAGTTTGCCCAAGTAGTCGGCTTTCTCTTTAGCGGTATGGGCCAATGATCCATTGGGATATCGTAGAGGTGGCAAAGAAGAGCGACAGAAGTTTGACTCTACAGATTTGGCCAGCTGCCAGAAACTGCGACCTCCAGCAGGTCGCGCGGCTAAGTCGCGGCCAATCTGAGAGATGCGCTGGGACTCTGCCCTTGCAAACACCTTCCTGCAGACCTTGGAAGCCTTGTTATAGGCTGACTTTAAGGAGTTCGTGTTGGGATCGGAACGAGATCGACCCCTTACCCACGCTCGGTAAGCTGCATTTTTTGATGCAACTGCCGAGGCGCAGTAGCTGTTGTACCAGGGTCTGCTTCTGCAGTTACTGATGACCCTAGAGAATGAAATATAATATTCCATCCCCAGTAGTATCTCATCAGCAACTGCAGCTGCAGACCTGGATGGGTCGTGGTCCTTAAAGCAGCGTTGCTTCCATGGGATGGATGCATAGTATTCGCGCAATCCATCCCAATCTGCTGACGAGTAGTGCCACACAATACGCTCGACGGCCTTACGAGGAGGAGGCAGAGCGCGTGGCACTGTCGTAGCCACCAGGCAGTGGTCAGAACCACCAAGCGGTGCTAAAACTGACATCTTATACCCGGTAGCATGGCTCGTCAACAGTAGGTCCAGCAAGGAAGGTGCATGTCCGGCTACATCTGGTACTCTGGTGTTTTGAGTCACCAGTTGAGTCAGACCGTATGTCAGGGCAAAGTCGTGAGCGGTTTTTCCCGCATGGTCAGTTTTGGGAGAGCCCAGCCATTGAGCATGGTGAGCATTAAAGTCTCCCAAAAACACCAATTCCGCGGTCGGGAACCGCTCCTGCGCGTCATCTGTCGCTTGACTCAGATATTCAAAAAGCTGAGTTGTCTCATAGTCTCCCCGGTGGGATCGGTAGAGGCACACATAGATACGAGACTGATGCCCCAGATCCACATGCACCCAAAGGACGGAAAAGGAAGAGTCCTCCATGTGACGAAGGCGGCGACAACAGACATCATCGCGGACATATAAGCAAACCCCAGCTTTCGCGAGGAAGGACTCTTCCAGCGAGTATCCAGGGTAATGCAGGTATGATGTGTCCGCGGGCTTCCGTATCTGTGTCTCCGTCAGAAAAAGCATTGCCGGGTGAGTCGTCTCCAGATGGTGGTGGACGGCGTTGAGGTTGGCGTTTAGGCCTCGAATGTTTGTGAAGTCAACGCCAAACTCAACGGTGGGGGTGTGCACCGCTGCAAAACGTTTTCCTTTATTTTTTATCGTCATCATGTGGGTTTGGGATAGAACAAAAATTATGAAGAAAAAGAGGAAGAAAAAGAAGGGAAGTGTGGAGAGGCGGTGTCGACGCAGTAGGCATGGAAGCAAACTGAAGGCCACCTTGCCTTGGGCTATTTGAAGAGAGACATTGGCTGATCCGTCGCACGGAAGGGCCCCCGAACCCCCCCAGGAACGCTTGCCGGGACCCCACAATCCGGTCACCAACCGGCACGTCAAGCGCACCCGGGATTATGCGCAGCATGATAGGGCAGCCAGCCGATGATGGTTGTCATCGGTGGGCCCCTGTACTATACCGCGGGCGGCCAGCGGGACAACCGTTTCTCCGGGTCTCCCTGACCGACGGGTCACCCCTTCTCTCTCAAACAAAGGCTTAGAAACCGACTGTTCGCCCCAACACCACTACGTCGACACCCCCTGCATGCCGGCAATTCAAGTCTGATCCCGAAAAGTGTAAAAACTGTAAACAGCCACTTGACGACGCTTTTCAACTCGAACGGTGGATACCTCCCCGCTCAACAGACTGGGAAAGTTACCACCATCAGTCTGCCTACCACCTATTTGTTGTGCTCAATGTGAGTAAACTGCCATTTGCAATTAAATACAATGCCAGGGTTTTTTATCACAAGGAGAACTAATATTGTACGTTTGCCATGGTGATATTTATACTTAAAATAACACCGCTTGAAACAAAGCGTACTGTAATAATTTCTAGAGCTGTCGCTGTAGCTAATACCGCATGTAATTGTCAAAAAAAAATTATTTTTTTTAGACTTTAGTTGTCATTAGTAGATCCTTTATTAGAAATAAAAAGGTCACTTTTTAAAGATAAAAATCATTATGGTGAATAACGCCGCGATATTATTATTTATTGGTCTCTCCCACAGCCCAGACACGAAATCGCGATCGTCGACCTACCTACTTGATTGGTTACAAAATAAAAATATCGTAGTTATTTATTTTTATTCTAGACTAGCTGACCTGGCGAACTTCGTACCGCCTAACAGTCATTGAATGGTCAAGCTTTATATAAATTTCTGAACGCACCCATATATATTTGACAATCAACATTGTTTGACAGGTACGAAACCCACGAACTTTTTCTATGGGAAAATGTTTTTTCTTTTAATTTATTTTTTTCTTCTATTTTCCAATTTCATTTATATATATATATTTATTTTTATTTACTTAAAAGCAATCTAATATGTCAGATACCTTCCCGGATGTTCACACAACATATTCCCAAAGTTTCATCCCGTTCGGTCAAGTAGTTTTGCAGTGCATAGGGAACACACACAGACATTCACCTTTATAGACAACTATCTCACTGATCTGACCTCCCCTCCCCCGCACCGCTGCGTTGCCCGGCTGGCTAGTCACTTCATGCCGCGCGCCGCCCCGCGCCTTTTTTATGTATTTTTGAAATAGTAGGTAAGTACTTACCTAATAGGTATCTTTTGGATGAATTAATAGTCTTAAGGTAACCGATTGAACAATTCAAAAGTTATCTAGAGCAAACTTTTATAAGGATTGAACCATTCATTAAAACGATTGTTATGGGTAAACTATAAAAGGTAGACATATGCTCTCGCGGACTTTTTTAAAAATAATGTTAAGATGAACAATTCATCCATAGAGCATTTTTGTATAACTTTAACTATATGCTCAGCGCACGCCACGGAAGGCCTCAGAAACGATACTTTTCCCCCGTTTTTAAAACATTTTTGGTTACTGCTCCACAACTATAGGACCTAGCGTGATATTATATAGCCTATGTTACTTCTGAATAATGCAGCTTTCTAATGGTGAAAAAATTATTGCAATCGGTCCAGTAGTTTTTGAGTTTATTCATTACAAACATACAAAAATACAAATCTTTCCTCTTTATAATATTAGTATAGATTATAATATACGCGTATTTGATCTTTAATAAATTCCATGTATTATATAGAAATCATTTTAACAATGATAACAAAAGTAAAGTATCATCACGACCGTTTCCCTTTCGGGGTGGTCAGAAACCACGATTCGGATTCTGAGGAAAGAAGCGGATTCCGATTTAGCTAACTTTACTATAAGCCTATCATGACAAGTGACAAGCTCATCGATGTCTCCAGCGTACCAAACTCGAGAAATATCACAAATAAATTAAATAATAAATAAATGTATTTATTTATATATTATTTTTTTTTTGTGAACCCAGTACCTCTAGTCTAAATCCACGGACTTAACCGCTAGACCACGGAGGCAGTTTGAACAATGATAAAGGCAGTAATTTTAGTTTAAACTTAAAAAAAACTTACCATGCTAAGTCTTAATGTAGCTATAACCCAGAGAATAAGTGCTAGGTTCAGGAATATCATCAGCATCAATACAATGACGATCACAAATAGAGCAGTCCTCTGCCAACCTCTCTTCTTAGGTGCAGGCGCCAGGGTACTGTCTGGGATAGCTGATGCTGGCAGGTCCCCAGTAGGAGTGCATCCCCAACCACGTATAGTCGGCTCTGGTAGGGTTTCCATTTTACTTCTTTATTCTGGAATAAAATAACTGGTGAATTTTTGATGTGGGGTTTTGTTCCGTTCTTATGTCTAATGCTTTCATAATAATTCTAAGCTTCACGGAGTCATCTAAGATTCTGCTTTAAGGTTTGGCTGTCAGAAAATATCTAGCAACATTAATTCGTCTCTTACTTAAGGTAAAGCATTGGTTTTATTTTCATCTAAAATATTTGTTTTTTTTACGCCATTTACTTTGTTCTTCTTCTCTTGTCAAAGAAGAACGTGTTTTACTCTTTCTTAGCTGCATGCAGTCGGCATATTATATTAAATAAACTAAATTAAAAAAAAACCTAAAAACTAAACTTTAATTAAAAAGGTCTTAGATCTAATACAAATCCTCCTCCTCCTCCTTAGTCGGTATCCCACTGATGGGGATCGTGACTCCGTCGCAGTCGCAGCTCATCCACCAGCCGTCTCCAACGGTTTCGGTCCTCGGCGTAGTGGATGGCCTGGTGTACAGGGATGTTCAGGTGGTCAGTCACCTGACTGGACCATCGCTTGGGGCTTCTTCCTCTTGTTCTTTTACCGTCTACCTTGCCCGTGATTAGAAGGTTTTCAAGATTATCGTCTTCTCTTCTTGCAATGTGCCCAAAGTATTACAGAATTCGGGTAAAGCAGACGGTAGAGAGTCTTTGCTCCCTGGTCAGCTTAAGCTCTTGCGGTCCAAGGGATTCTGAGCAAACGACGCCAGCACTACATCTCAAACGCATCAATCCTCGCTCTATCCGCGGCTTTTATGGTCCATGTCTCCGAACCGTACAGAAATATGGAGAAGACCAGTGTTCTCACGATGTGAATTTTTGTCTTTCTGGATATGTTGCTGTCACCCCATATTCTGTTAAGTTGGGTCATCGTAGTTTTGGACATTCCAATTCGTCGACGAATTTCACCTTCGCAGCCTCCCTTATTACTAACAGTGGAGCCGAGGTATAGGCCTAACACAAAAAAGTGTCAGTTAATAAGTTTCCTGGTCTCCATGAAAATTAAATATGCTCTAAGACGAAAAAACTGTAAAAAGCAAACTGAACAATACATTGAAAGTATCTAAAATAAGTATAGGCGACAAATGTAAAACCGCTAGATTGGACGACACAGTGCATATGGAAGTGGGGCAGGACGCCGCAATGCTCAGGGGGCTGTCCAAATATCTTTGGTGCTATTTGTTTTAAACACCTACCCTCATAGACATACAATCTACTCGTACATTTCAAAGCGTAAAAGATGTTTATTTAGTAGAAATATATCCCATATATATCCAGATACCGAATTATAAAATACAAAATGCTATATTTAATAAATATAGTGTATATGAATTTATAAAAAACAGTAATACAAAGAAACTACGGCGGATTTAAGTTTTATAAAATACTAGCTGATCCGGCGAACTTCGTACCGTCTGACAGTCAATAAATGTCATTATTAATGATAATAATAGACTAAACAATTTTCAAAACAAATCACATTTTTATTCTATATTACCAGTCGCGTTTAGGCTCGGTACCCTCGGTCGGTATGCTCCACAAATCAGCGCCGATGCGCGCCACCTATCGGACAACTGTAGTACTATGTCAGAAACCTTCGCCAATGTTCACACAACATATTCGCAAAGTTTCATCCTGATCGGTCAAGTAGTTTTGAAATGCATAGGGAACATACATACGCACAGACATTAATTTATATATATATATATAGATTGCTGGCTATTGTCCCTTGTGTAGTACATACTCGTGAAATTCCGTAAAAAGCGCTGCAGCAGTGACGGTGGAATTTTGTTTATTTTTTTTAAAACGATATTGTCCTTTAGGTCTCAAATATTGTTTACATCTTATGTCAATTATCCTATCGAAAAGAAACCTTTAAGTTAGCAGAATCGTTGGAAGACGCCAAGCTACACTACCGACAAAACTACGCGAATCCCTCTCTGCTTCGCTCAACCGTAACACAAATATTCTGAAATGAAAATTCTATACGACGTTTTTTATATAGATTATAAATATATTTATACTGTACCGGGTTTGGTTCCTGGTCGGGACACAATAATATTTATTAATTAAAATAAAATAAAAATTATTAATATTTAATTTATTTGTGTTATTTATTGCTTGCCACTTGTCATGATTGGTCTATAGTAAAGTTGGCTGAATGTGAATCCGCTTCTTTATAAGCGTGTTGTCTGACCACCCCGGAAGGGAAACGGTCGTGATGATACTTTTATGAACAAAAAGAATAATACGGTTAGGCTCAGTCCGTATAATATATCCAGGCCAGCCCCCAGTTAGACGTCACACTCTAGTCTCGTAAAAAATCGATGCTTTTCTTACAACTATTGCTATTTGAAATAATACTAGTATTTGACTCAGCCCCTGTGATCTTCCGGTTGGAGTCAGATTTAGATGCAAAGGTATTATTTATAGTCCAAAAACAAAATATAACAGTGTCACGTAGTTGTTTTTTTTCTCTGGGTTCTGAATTTTAATTGTATATTGTCGCCATCATATCAGCCTCTAGAACACAGTGTTCTAGACTTCATGTTACAAATTACTTGTCAGCTGCTCTTCAAGAGTTATTCCCTGACAGAGTGATAAGACATTATCTGACCACCAAGAAGCCCAGACCTAAATCTTGCTGATTTTTTTCCTTGAGATTTAAAGAGTAGAGTCTACAGCCCTTTGCCACCCAATTTATGTGTTTAAAAGCAAATACTCACAGACAAATTAAAGCTATTCCTAGATCTATAAGTAAAGTATCATCACGACCGTTTCCCTTCCGGGGTGGTCAGAAACCACGCTTATAAATAAGCAGATTCATATTTAGCGAACTTTACTATAGGCCAATCATGACAAGTGGCAAGCTCGTCGATGTCTCCAGCGTACCAAACTCGACAAATATCACAAATAAATTAAATGTATTTATTTACATTAATCAATATTTTTGCGTCCCGACCAGGAATCAAACCCAGTACCTCCAAGTCTAAATCCACGGACTTAACCGCTAGACTACGGAGGCAGTTAGATCTAGATCTATGCTCCATTTTAAATTGTGCTGTATTTAAAATAAAGCAAGAGATTACAATACACCTTAAATTAAGTAACGTCTTAATTGCACATCCAAATATACAAAATAAAATAAAGTACCTACATAGGCGAGCTTAATAATATATATTGGTATTCTGTAATAGGTATTTGGGAGAACGACATAAGAATTTATGGGGTGCAGAGTCAGAGAGAGAAAATTAATACTAAACTATAAATAATAAAAACGTTTATTGTCTATACTTAAGCTAAAATACATATACACAGTAAGCAAACACATATTATTATTTTTTTGAGATATGTTTTTATTGACACATTAATTTAACTCTTGTAATTAAATATTGCAATGCCCTCCGCACTAATATATTATTTTTATAACCTACTGTACGACGGATAGGCGAGACTCACTGCAAGCGCCCGCGCCGCAGCAAATGAATGAATGACGTTGAATATAAAAAATGGTCAAGCCGTGCCTCGTGGTCTCGGCACACAGTACATGTTGCATGGACAGATAAGTGGCAGTACCATGCATTTATACTATTTCCATTTCTTTATTTTCTCGACGACAGATCAAATTTGACAGTTGTAGTGTTGTGGCCAAATAAGTAATGATATCGATTATATATATATATATACTTTATTAAAAGTACAATTAGTAAATATTTTAAAATCGAAAAAAAGCCTCTCTTGAAAATATGTTATCGACGAAATAGCTGCCGAATGTGGTCATTGGGTTCGTCATCGAGTGACAATGACGATTCATTAGATTTAGATTAAAATAAATAAAAAATACCGTCGTTATAATTATTTCGTTTCATTGTCGAGTACCTACCTATACCTACTTATTTTACAACAGCTATACTTATTACAATAGGCATGGTGACAGTGGTAAAAAATCTATTCATTACAAATATCGCTATACATAAAAGATGATAAAAAAGGATCAATATTGTATAAAAATGTTAAGATTAATAATATTTTTTAAGTTTACAATATGCAGTCTAAAGCTTCAGTTAAAACTGTGAATGACGTCACAAATTTATATACAATATCGATGTTTCAATCATAACATCACTATTCATATTGCCATAGAATGTAACTTTATTAAAATGTTGGTTATTTATCGTACTTTAAAAAAAATACTGTATATATGGACTCAATTTGTCTTGGATAAATATTATTTGGGATAAAGGAACAAAATTAGGTAGTTGTCGTATTTTTTATACCTCGCATTTAAAAGTTTATTTTTTTGTGTAATATGCGCAGTTACATTCTACAGGAACTGTCATTGAGAAAATAAAGAAAGGGAAATAGTATAGTTGCTGTACCTTCCACTGGGTATCTAAAGAAATTCATGATAAAAAGTTATTAAAATAAATAAATATATATGTCAGTTATATACCTACATACATACATACATATCTTCACGTCAGATCCCTTGCGGGGTAGGCAGAGACAATTGAGCGCAATTGACACGATCACGACATACCTCTCTCGCTTCGTCGACATTCATTAACCTCTTACATACATGCCCTTGTCAGTTACCTACATAAGAGTACATACATATAGACATACATAAATAATACTATAAATGTAAATACATGCCTACACAAATAATAATCAATGTCATGTATAGAATTTAAATAACATTTTGCTTTTAAAAAAAGTAAGAATATAGAAATATTCTTATTCTTATACCGGGTTCGATTCCTGGTCGGGACACAAAAATATTTATTAATGTAAATAAAAACATTTAATTATTACTTAATTTATTTGTGATTCTTCTTAAGTTTGGTACGCTAGAGACATCGACGAGCTTGCCACTTGTCATGATTGGCCTATAGTAAAATTGGCTAAATGTTAATCCGCTTATTTCTAAGCGTGGTTTCTGACCACCCTGAAAAGAAAACGGTCGTGATGATACTTTACTTTTTTACTTTTTCAAGTATATAGAAGATGTTTAAATATGTGCCTGTCTGATAAAACACATTTTATTATGCAAATGAACGTAGCATTCAAGTAACTTGTTGTTAGATGTTGTTACTCGTAAAGTATAAATAACTTTTTATTTTCAAACCCATCGCTTGTTCCGATCGTAGTTTTAATAGTTGAAAGTTTTTGTTTAACTAAACACATAGACAAGTGTATACACACGTATCGTGTGTACACACGCGAACCTCGTTATCCTTCGGTGCGATTTTTCAATTAGCCCGCGTGTAATTGAATGAAAAACAAAACACTAGACATTCTGGACAAAGTTATACGGAGCGGCCTAAATGTAATTGATTTTTGTCTTTGGTTGCAGCAAAGTGGTCCAAAGAGTAAGCTGTTAGCTGGAGACCAGCAGATTAGCAGTGACCTGTTAATGTTTAATCTTACTGAGAATTTAATCTGAAAGGAAACCAGCTATATATAAATAACGATATATAAATAACCTTCCACGTTCCATTTGACATTTTAGATTATAACTGATAATTCAAATAAATTAAAATATAAGATTTTAATAAAAAATAATCTTTTAATTTTTGTAACTTTCAAAACTAAAAAACTCGTAGCGAAAATTATACTTTTACTGATACGAGAAACTTTAAAAACGTCTCCAGTTTGTTAAATTATAATTAGTTAATCTCTATTTAGTATTAATACATCCTGTTTATTTATATTGCTTCCCGACAAAGGAAGTGTCATAAGACAAAACGTTTTCGAGAAAAATCTACTATTATATAGAGCTAAAAAAACTACAAATGAAAAAAAACAAAAGCATAACCCTACTTACAAAACCCAATTTAAAGATAAATCGTGTATATGCGGCATGGTGACAAGAAAGTTGGCCGCATTTCCTCGCTGAATCGCTACACTGGTTTACTGACCGGATTTAATTTTAAATTTTAATTCTGCTTTTATATGTTTTTTTACTATATACTATGTTGATAATATAGAAAAAAAGACTTATAGGAATTTTAATTATTTTATTGTAATCAACATAGGAAGAAGACAAGTCTATTAGTATTCCATGAATTCTCTGTGCGGGTTCATTGTGTGTGGGAAAGAGAGAGAATTGGGAGAAGAGAAGGCTTGCTACAATAAAATATTTCTGAAATTTTAACCAATTTTTTGCTGGAAAACGATATTTATTGTAATTGTACAATTATTCATTTGTTTGCTAAAGTGCTAACACGATGTTCAAATCTTCGGGATTTAAGAATAGCTGCTCTATATCATAAGTGCATTAGACGCACGATCGGCCCACTAGTTTCTGAGTAGCATATTATGCATAGGCTGGTGTGGTGGGTCTAGAAATTTATGGAGGGCCCATCTCAATGGAGGTCTAGGAGCTGTAATGATGATAGGGTGTGAATTAATTAGTACTATTGGACAAGTTCCCAAATATTCATCCATGGTAGAGACAAAGGATGCAGATAAAGTGTGACGCGGCTGCACTAATGAAGCTGCAGTGAGCTTCCACTAATGAATATAAGTACCAATGACTTTCTATAAATGAAAACACTATTTTAAAGCTTACTACATTCATGCATACATACATATATTCACGTCGGCGGAGTAGACAGAGACAATGCAAGAAACCAAACGTATAATAAATACATAAAACGTATATAATAATATACAAAAAGGTCTCATAATGGCATCTGTGTTCAGTACAATAACTGCTTTACACAGCTCTTCGGTCTAAAACGATCATGCAGCGCTTCTGGCATGTTCTTTGAAGCCAGAGTAAACACATTCGATGCTATTATGAGACAAAGAGTTGCGTCATTCCTTGGTCGTCTTCGCACAGCTGATAACAAGATCATACAAAATCTGTATGACATGTTGATCCCGACGGCAATGTACATGTATTGGATAGAACTGGCCGCATAGTGTACTGCTATGTGGGTTGCTGCTGCTGCAGCGATCTATTTTTTATTATTTTATAGCACGACATTTGACCCTGCGCCCACCTGATGGTAAGTGGCGCGCAGGGTCCATGAATGTTAGCAACTGGAATCAGACCCTTATGTCCGACATCAGTCCCTAACACTATGCCGGCTTGACTAGATGCCTTTTCACACTTCGCTTGAAGGACTCCAGGTTATAAGAAAGTGGAAACACAGAGACTAGAAGAGCATTCCACATCTTTATTGTGCGACAGATGTATGAGTCACCAAATTTATAGGTACGCGAAGGGATAGTGACTACGGTATGTGGGTGCATATTCTGACCTGTGCGTGTAGTTCGGTTGCGGAATGGAGAGGGAGGGATTAGGTTATAGAGCTCTTCAGAGCACTCACCATAGTATAGCCGGTAGAACACCCTCAGATAAGCTACACCTATATATAAAATATAATAATATACTCCTATATATAAAACCTTAATATCTCTTCTCCGTCGGCATTCATCAAACTTTTGATAGATAGATAGATAGATAAATTCTTTATTGCACAGAAAATAAAACATTTTATAGTATATAGGCGAGCTTAATGTCTAAAAACATTTTCTAACAGCTAACCTTTGAGAGAAGTGAGCAGGGATTGTGGGTGCATGACCACTAATGTTTTTTAACTTTTGTTAGGAAGGCTCTTTACTGCACCTTCAACTAGTGTTTTATTTGATTGTGGTATATGAATCTTGGTCTGCCAGGGCCAGACCAGCCCTAAACACAATTTATTAGAAAAAAAGTACGACCGTATCCCTTCCTGGGTGGTCAGAAAGCACACTTTAATAAAGCGGATATACATTTAGCCAACATGACAAGTGGCAAGTTCGTCGATGTCTCTAGCGTACCAAACTCGAGAATATAATATATATTTTTTTAAGTATGTTACCTCGCATATCGTCTAAAATCGATGTTGATTCCAAATTTATATATATACGTTTGAATATGCAAGGTCATCGCTCATAATAATTGCCTAAATGGATAGTGATAAAAAGCGGGCAAAAATTAGGTCAAGTGAATCTATTCGTAGACTTTAGGATCAATGAAACAGTCTCTCTTCCTCGCTTTCGTGAATTGGTGTAATACATATTTTACTAATATCTGGTTTATTTTAAAACAGGTTCATTTACTGATCTAGTTTAGTTTAAAACTGTAGCACGATCTAACTCCGTTATCTATGTGTGGTCAGAAACTTAAAGAAGGATTCACATTTAGTTAACTTTACTATAGGCCCAACATGACAAGTGGCAAGCTCGTCTCTAGCGTACCAAACTCGAGAATATCACATTTTTTTTGTTTTTAAATAATATTATTACGTCACATATCGTCTAAAATCGATATTGAACGAAATTTAATCGTCTAACTGATACATAATATATTTATTACTAGTTGCTTAAGAAAGCATAGGGACAAAAATAGGGAAAGGCATGCTCCGATGGTTCGGGCATGTTGAAAGGATGACTGAAGAGAGATTGACGAACTAGATATATTATGCGAAAGTTGTGGGTGAAAGAGGCCCTGGCCGACCAAGACTCACTTATCACGATGAATTAAATAAAACAATAGCTGAAGGTGCAATAAAAAGCCATCGAAACAAAAGGGCATGTATGAAGAGGGTAGGTCGAGATTGTGAGAAGATATGTATGTATGTAGTTGCTTGACTCAGCTATGCTTTAATAATAATACTCCTATGTTTCTTGGAAATCAGATGTATATATATATATATATATATTACTACTTGTGATCACGCTCCTACCTGAAACCAGATACTGACGACTGCCATTATTCCCTAACACTATGCATCATGTCCCAATTGGTCTTGGCCAGAAGGAATGTTCATCTGTTCTCCCCTATTAACCTCCCCTATTAACCTAGACCCCTGGATTCGTGAGCCACATAGGCGCTGTTATACCAGTAACTGTGCCCAGTATTACGGTGATTACATGCAGAGATCCTGCCGGGGAAAATAGGGCAATGTACCCATCCCCAACCCAGGCATGCTGGTCGGCATCAGAAAAACAACCAAGTCAATATTAAAGTCCACGCCGAACACGACCATAATCGACAATGAACTGTCATAGACTAATGAAATCTAAGACGATTGTCCTAGCTTTAATTTTCATACCGTTTGGCTTCTTGTCCGTCTTGACTGTTTGACGTCTGGTTCATAACTTTTTAATTCACAAATAACCATAAACGTAACAAGTTAAAGGGCGAATTTAGAAAACTTACATACATATATTAGTCTTTCAAAATTTTTCACATCAGCTGGTAGCAAAATCGGTTGAACTTCTCATCTGTAAAATATAAACGCACACAGTTTATACAAAAACTAATTTAAACTAAACCTTTAAGCTACAAGCCATAAGGTTCAAAATATTTTTGATAGTGTATAACTTGATTTGTGGGTTTTTGCATTGTTTTTAAAACCATTAATAAATTTGTGGATACATCGTTTGTATCTTTAGTATATATACGGGGTGACCCCTACTTTAGACTAATATTTTATTCTATTGATAGAAATAATAAACTTGCTAAGAAACAATATGTCGGAAATGACAAAATCCTTCTTCTCCATACAAATTGGCTATTTTAGAAGTAACAGTTTGCATGGAGAAGCCAAAAATAAAATTTTCGCTTCCGACATATGGAATGGTTCTTAGAAAAAGTTAATTGTTTCTATCAATAGAATTACATATTAGTCTAACGTAAGTAAATCACGCGCTATGAGAGATAATACTTTTTTTATTAAATCATGAATTCCTCGTGCGGGTGCCAGGTCCACCGTGCGTGAGGAAGAGATAAGAAGAATAGTGTATGTATATATAGGTTCAGTAGTGATGAATTTTGTCATTTGTGTAGATACGTCTTCCTTCGACCTTCACGAATCGGTTATCCAAATGAAATATTTTTTTTATATAATAAAGTAAAGTATCATCACGACCGTATCCCTTTCGGGGTGGTCAGTAACTTAAAGAAGCTGATTCACATTTAGTTAACTTCACTATAGGCCCAACATGACAAGTGGCAAGCTCGTCGATGTCTTTAGCGTACCAAACTCTAGACATATCTATAAATTATTGTGTCCAGATCAGGAATCGAACCTGGTACCTCTGGTCTTAATCACTAGACCACTGAGGCAGTCCTGGCTAGTATATAAGTTTCTTTAAAAACATATGATGCAGTTCTATTCTTTATCAAAATCAGCGAGGAGCCATCCGCACTTGAAAAAGTCATCCTGTATAACTGATAATTGAAGGTATTTCGTTAGGCAACTCAAAACAGCCGCTTTTGTTAGCGTATGTTATTATTTACAAAAAAAAAAGTGGATTTTATTCGAATAACCGTTCGGTGAAGGCCGCTCTTATACAAATACAACCGTAACCACTAGGCTATCAAGGCTACAAATATTTATGTGAATATAATTAAAATATTACCATACATACCATGTGGTGTGTTTAAAACGCATCTTGAGTAGCACGTACGTTAAAAACGTGGTGTTTACGTTTCCATAAAACGTAAATATCAAACTTTTATATGTTTTTATAGTAAATTATGTAGTTTATTTCGTTAAATGATTAAGCTGGTTTATTTGCCGATACGGGCGTTTGAATCGGCCGTGCTGTGGGACTGAGGCTAGGTAAATTCATAGGTGGCAAGCTCTCGAAATATCTAGGCGGCGAGCGGCGTGCTCCAGAATATAATATCACACTGAAGTGGCCGTGCGGCCGACTCCCGCGCCACCTACCTGTCAGTCTTCATAGACCTATATCTACTATCCTGGGCCCATAGGTGGCAAGCTCTCGAAATATCTAGGGGGTGAGCGCGTGGTCCAGAATATAATATCACACTGAAGTGGCCGTGCGGCCGACTCCCGCGCCACCAACCTGTCAGTCTTCATGGACCTATATCTACTATCCTGGGCCCATAGGTGGCGAGCTCTCGCAATATCTAGGAGGCGAGCGCGTGGTCCAGAATATAATATCACACTGAAGTGGCCGTGCTAACGACTCCTGCGCCACCTACTCGTCAGTCATCATGGACCTATATGTACTATTTTGGGCCCATAAATGGCGAGCTCTCGCAATATCTCTATAATACCTCACTGAAGTGGCCGTGCGGTCGAGTCCCGCGCCATCTACCTGACAGTCATCATGGACCTATATCTCCTGACCTGGCACCATAGGTAGCGAGGTCTCTCAATATCTAGGTGTCGAGCGGTGTGCTTCAGAATATAATATACCTAGGCTCTACTCTGAGGACCTGGTTCGATTCCTGTTCAGGACACAATAATTTATTTGTGATATTTCTCGAGTTGAGTACGCTAGTGACATCGATGAGCTTGCCACTTGTCATGATGGCCCTTATGTAAAGTGGCCTAAATGTATAATCAGATTCTTAAAAAAAACTATGTTTCTGACCAAGGGGTACGGTCGTGATAATACTTTACTTCACTTTATTAACATCTCACTAGACATGTGACATTAAAAGAAGCTCTCTAACGGAATACCATTTCATAAAGAAATGGCCTTCCAGAACATATATCTGGATAATTTGGCTTACACTTGCGAGGCTGGCCAAAAAGGTTGGCGAGAATCTTATGACAATTTATTAACGATTTCACAAGCTGGTGTTAGTGGAACCGGGACCGACGGCTTAACGTGCTCTCTGAAGAACGTGAACAGTGGTGTTGTGAATCTATGACAAACGACCTTTTAGTATTTTAAGAAAAGCGTTCTTACAACCTAGCTACCACCCTCTTAACGATTTTGTGACGGTCAACGAGTTTTACGTAATTTAAGACAAAAATATGTATAATAAATGCCCGTTCCATATATCAAAGTCAATGACCTCCGCGATATAGTACCAAAATAGACGGACTGGAATGAAACGGTTGCGCTTTTCCAGTAAACACGAAGCTGTGTTATGTATTTAAGTTCCGTGATCGATTTCTGTGAGTTAATCGATTCAACTGGCCCAATCGGTCTTGTATTGTACGACACTATCGAACGGTCCAAAACAAAAAAGTCGGTACTGGAAATAGACTTTGCAGCAGCACGATATACAGCAGATATTCAGATTAATTTACCGTATTGGCTCCTTACTACCTTCAGACTACTCACTCACTTTTAAGATGACCGAAACTTTGGAGCATGCCTTTCTGTTTTTTTGTCCCTATACTTTCGTTAATACCTACCCTTTTGCGTATTTCGTAGTTACGTATGCAGTCCGCCAAAGTGACGCCGTAGTAATGTCACCTTTTTATGTACAATAAGTATATGCACTAATATTTAACACACAAGATGAATTCACTTGCATAATTATTTTATATATCGTAGTTTTAACTCTTTAAACTATGTTAACAGTAACGGAATGTATAAAACATTATTATGTTACTATAGGTTAATTTACGGTTGTGAAAGGGTATTTAACCGGTAGGTTTGGCACGTCCGCCCTTGCAACCGTACGCGGCCGCTCTCGGGGCGGGCGGCGCGGCGTGCGCTAGAGTTCGTTATAACCAAATTTCCCTCGCTTTAAACCGATGAATTTTTAATTCAGCCCAGTCTCGTGCGGGACATAACGGGAGTTGCCATCTGCGTACTTGATTAAACATTCGAGTTATCATTAACTAGCGCCTTCGTCGAGTTGTAAATAAATTATAAGTTATGCTATGCTTAGTTTGAGGGCAAATGCAGGTGTGGATATGTACATATATAGCTGCTATCATTTATACTTTATTCGAAGTAATATACAACCAGTATAAAAGAATTACAATATAAAAGCTACCTAAATAATAAAATTAAAAATAAACTAAACTATAAATAAAAAATGTCCTCTAGAGATGTCCCATCCGAGATAGTCCCATGGAGACTGGAAACATTTACCCTCTGTATAGCGAGGCTAATACGTTGGCAGAAATAATTGCCAGCCTTCCTGTCTCCAGACCTTTCTGTCAGCCATATATAGCTTAGATATATAATAATTACAGACGCTTCGAGCACAGAGTCCTAGAAATCAACTGTTGGCGATGGCTTTCCAGAACATAATACGCTAGAGAGGATTCAATTTAAATTCAAATATTTTATTGCATGTCATAAATATGACACGCGTACATATAAATATAACATACAACTTTAATGAAAGCCATTGTTACTAACATTGTAATTATCTTATAAATTGAATATATTATATTATAAACTAGCTGTTTTACCCGGATTTGCCCGTTTAAAGGGCGACACGAAATTTATTAATTCAATTTGCAAGGTGTAAAGGGTAAATCTTCATGAAATGCTGACGCCAACTAACATATTTAAAATGATAAGGATTAATACTGTATTTGTGTATATAGCTTTCCAATTGTTTATTCTTTATGTTGTCACCGTACATTCCCACCGGAATTTGGTTAGGTCTATGATTAAGTACATAATTTTATTAGGTTCGAGTGTTATGTTATATAATTTACTTACTACATATATCTGCAGGTCGTGGGTTCGATTCCCACCGGGGGCAAGTTGTATATTGTATAATTTGTCTCGGTCTGGGTGTTTATATGTATCTTAATATGTAAATATTTACAAAAAAAAAGTATAATATGTAGTTTATCAACCATCTAGTTTCCTTAACACAAGCCTCGTAGCTTACCACGGAAACTAGATGGCGCTGTGTGACCTGTCTGGAAATAATTATTTATTATTATTTAAAAAATATTTATTTATCTATCGTGCCTGGAAAGTGTTATATTCGAGCAAAGAACAGAACTGGCAGTAGGAAACTTATGATAAAGACACTTAAAATAACTTAAATGCGGTTCTAAAGTTAAATAAAAGTAAAAAAAATACCGCTTTAATAGTAAATATATATATATATATATATATATATATATGTGTTTTAAAGTATTAAAATAGATATACTCGTAGTATGTTAACCTTAAGAGATAGACATATGAACAACAAGTGATACGGTCGTGATGATACTTTTCACTCAATTGGGACTATAAATTACACGCGTAGAAAGGGAGATGTCCATTCACCGTGCGGGTGGCGGAGGGTGCTACCTCTATGAATGAATAATGCGGTTATTCCGGGCGTGCTTCGTGTTCGTTGTCAGTTTTGTACTTAATCAAGCGAGTCCCAACAACTTAACTGTGTATATTACAGAACAGAAAATAAGTAGTAGAAATTACCATAATTCGTTAAAAGAACACATCAGACACACGAGACACAGGTCTGTGATAATTTTGAAACAATCTTCCGACCAATATAAGGCAAGGTAATACTAGGTCATTTTTAAAATAACTGGTTTATTCACATTTTAGAAATAGCTCCAAACCACGGTAGTAAGTTTATATGTATATGCATATTTATGTATAACATTGTGTACTTATTTGCATTTATTATTGCGTAATGATATTATAATAAATATATATATACTCTCCCAGGTGGTAAGCACTTAGTTTATTTTGTAGAATAATTTTAATTTTATAGGTATTTTTAGTTTAGTTTTGTTTATAATAAAATTACATTATAAACTACATAAGTAGTTATATAATATTTTTATATATAATATAATTATATTATTGTTACTGTCACTTTCATTGCACCTATATTTGTTAAAATTTGCCCCTAAGGTTTGGCTATTAGAGAATGTTGTATGTTCGTGTGAGAAATTTAGAAATAGTTTTTGAATTGTAGTAGTATAGTAGTAGCATACACCATATGAATTTACCGTTGTAGCTTACGTTCCTGAGATTATTTAAATAGTTAGTTTAATTATGCATAATGGTTGTGGAATCAAATGGTGAGGATGATACCAAGCCACATCTACGGATCCGTCTTTGTACGAGTACTTTGTACAATAACAAAATAAAAATAATTGTCATTAAAAGTGATGTAGGTATCGAACTGAGCAGCGGGGGATCGGGCTTAAGGGCGCTTTCCAATCGTAAAAGGTTCGCGGTTAAAATGAAAAATACTTTTCTTACAGATTTACAACACCGCCGTTCCCGTGCTTCAGAGAGCAAGTTAAGCCGCCACTGCATCGCGCGGTCCCGGTTCGACTAATACAAACTTGTGGAAACGTTAATAAATTGTTATTAAAATTTACATCAAACGATCGCCAACCCGTCTGGCCAGCTTGGCGAGTGTAGGCCAATTTCTATAAGTCTATTTTCTGGAAGGCTTTCCATTTCCAACCTCCAAGACCTCCACGTTTAGGACTCCGTATTCTTGTAGGTATGGAATATCGCGTAAGACTAGTTAGCCAAATACATTTAAAACCTATGCTCTTTACTATAACTTCATAACTTCTTTTTATTTGATGTTCGAGCTTAATTTAGCTTTTTAATAATGATTTTATTGCAATATGATTATGCTTTGGTGAATGTGGCCAAGCAAGGGTAGGAATGAATGCCTATTTTTTTTGTATTATTATGTTTATGTTTATTTAATTATCTTTTTGTTTTAATGTTTGTTTACACTGTTAAATTTATTAACCAATTCATGGTTGTATGTATTGTATAAAATTTAGTAATATTGTTTTTTTTTTTGTAATGCTGTTGGAGTTTCAAATAAACAAATATTATTAAGTTCTACTAGTTTTTTCTGTTCTGTAGTGAATACAATGTGACACATTGTACCAAGCTTTTAACAGTACTGTTGCAAACTGGACGGTTTGAAAGTATTTTGAATACCAACTTTGTTGAATAAAACGTTTTTGCGGTTTGTTTAACTAACAGCATTCACATACAATTTTTTTACGGATGCATATGTTGAGCATATATAAATAATAGACAGACTTGACTTGAGACCAGACCACCAAGGCAACACTAAAATATGCGACATATTTTGTCTTTTTTCACTTACATCGCACAAATCATTTAAATAAACGCCCGTCGCAAACGGGTAATAAAAGAGAATAATACATAAAAGTTTATGCACGTACATAACAAAAGAAGGGATCAAATAACAACCATAATAATCCAGAATATTTCATGTTATTTCAGTGTCGGCCTTTTGGAGCGATGAAATCATATTGGATTGAACGTGGACTTATGTTAAAGAGCGGGGAATTTAATGACATTTTTAAAGTCGAAATATTATTGAAATTTATTGTTTTATATCTTATTAATTTTGATCGTTGGAATACATTAGTTAACCAATAATTATATCGTATCCTTTTTAACATTTTGTTGCAACCAGAGTGTCTAATCTCACCTCAGGGCACTACACTGGATCAACAGACAACTGACAGACGACTTTGACACTGGAGTCGAGTTTGAAGGATATAATCTAACACCTGCCTTATTTTTATTTTTGAATTAATCTTCATTGATTTTACTTTTGGTCTCTTTTCATTTTTTTTTAAATAGTTTAATTATCTTTTATTTTAACACTTATTTACTTGTAACTTTAAAAAAAGTGATTGTTTACTCGTACAATACATGGCTGATATTGTGTACACATGCTTTGAGTTTTAGCAATGTCTATACACTATATCCATTATTATAAGAAACTGTAATGCTAAAATTTGTTTTGTGTACCTACTTAATAAATAAATAAGCAACATTATCGGTGTATCAATAACGTGCTCAGAACTTAACCACGGCAAAAAATCTTAGAATACTAAACATGGTGAATATCACAGAACTGCAGCTTCGCCGAGATGTAGGTAGTTTCTCTAAGCGTGTTCTACCGGCTATACTATGCTGAGTCCTCTGAAGAGCTCTATAACCTAATACCTTCCTCTTCATTCCGCAACCGAACCACACGCACAGGTCACAGTATGCACCACATACCTCACCACATACATCCCACACAATCTTGTACTTATAAGTTTGGTGATTTATACATCTGTCGCACAATAAAAATATAGAATGCTCGTCCAGCCTCTGTGTTTCTACTTTCCTATAACCTGTAGTCCTTTAAGCAAAGTGTGAAAAAGCATCTACTCAAGCCGGTATAGCGTTAGGAACTGATGTCCGTCATAAGTGCCTGATTCCAGTTGCATATATATAAATAGCTCGGCAACAAGTTCCTTTTTAATTTAATTATTTTAAGAAAAAGTCGAGCAATAAAGTAATCTTTAATTAAAAAGTAATATAGTTTGAGATTTTTGGACGATTCTTTTTTCTACACATACTATAAATTCAAACTCTTTTTTATAGTAATTATTTTTTATCTTCTAACGAGTACTTCGAATTCAGATTTATTTAATACAGTGGCAACATTACTTTTCTTTACAGTTTGCTTTTTGATCGATTGTGACAGGTCCATACGGCAAATGTACGTTATTTTTCTTAGAATAATGACAATAGTAAGTATTTATCCATTGAACTTCTAATAAAATAAGAAGGAAATTATTTTGAAGCGCTTTTAGATAATAATAATATTCTAAACAAATTAACCGACGCTTCACATTTTATTAGGTAATTATATCGCCATTGTTCTTTTGGGGCCAAACTACAACTCTTTTATGCCATGTCCTGAGAAAGTCAATGAGCTTTGATGTTTTCAGTTTTATTGGCATGATAAATGTCGGCTCGGGGGACATGCGTCGGCAGATTTCATGCCAAACTTAAACGTCATATTATGACCTATCTATTACTTCTACAAGTATTTTATGAATATTGTTTTTATAAGAGGATACGGGATAAATCTTCTATAAGATGGACTGGGTCATGGTAATGGACCACCCCCTGAATGCACCAGGAAAGCTACAGTCTACGTGGAATGAGGACTTGATAAGCATGCCACTAAGCCCAGAAATTACCATTTTATTGCGCGTACATTGCAATTAGGAATAGTAGAAAATGTGGGAACATGTATAAAAAACTTCATCCGTTTTTATCTTTTTTTAATGATTTTTGAAAAAAAAAATCACCATTTTATTCATAAATTTTTCAAAATCATCTCTACACTAAAACAAGAAATTTCCTCAAAGGCACATGTTTTTTTTTTTGGATTTTAAATAAATTCGTTCGCGCAAACCGTACGTTTTAACCCCTATCATTATTATATTGAGCATGACATGTGTCATGACTCCCACCTGATGGTAAGCGGTACGCGAGGTCCAAGAATAGGCGCAACTGACGCCAGCCATTAATGACCGGCACTATGTCGGCCTATGAATATGCTTTTTCACATTATGCTCCAAGGACTCATGAGGAAACACACTGACTTGGAGATCATTCCACATCTTTGGCGTGCGACAGATGTAAGAGTCTCCAAATTTTTATGTACGCTTAGGGATAATGGCTACGGTATAGAGGTGAACATTTTATCCTGTGCATGTGGTAAGGTTGCGGAATAGAGAAGAAGGGATAAGGTGGTAGGCGGACTGATGGTGGTAATTTCCCCAGTCTGCCGGGGCTTCGAAGTATCCACCGTTCGTGCCAATAAACCCAGTAAAGTATATTTACACGTTTGCCGTTATGCCCAGCCAAGCCGGCATAGTGTTAGGGACTGATGTCAGTCATGGGTGTCAGATTCCAGTTGCTAACATTCATGGACTCACGCGTCACTTGCCATCAGGTGGGTGCAAGGTCATATGTCGTGCTTGTATAAATAAAAATAATAATAAATAAAAGGTTGTGGAGCTCTTCAGAACACTTACCGCAGTTTTGCTTGCAGAAGACCCTCAAGGAGGCACCATCTCGGCGAAGCTGCTTAATAGAAGTATTAAGTTTTTAAAACTGAAAGATTTTTCAAATGACAAAAAAAGCCGGTATAGTGGTAGTTTATCTAGTTTGTTTAGTTTAGTATCTTTTTACTGGAAATTTCGCAATTATATTAAAACACTATTTACAAAAATTTTGAATTATATTTGCAGTCGGCGATATCCACTTAATTCGTCGAGCGCAGAGTGATCTAGTCGGAGAGGTTGACTTATGTATAAGACTGGGCAAAACAAACATTATATTCGCGCAGTATCAATATAATTATTATTTAGACTGTCCATTTTTTTTTTTGTAAAAATAGGTATTATATATTTTATAATATAATATCTCCATGTTTAATCTTATAGCTTATTAGATTATATATTATTTGAGAGCGTGGTTACGCGGATATACTGTTATGTATCTATCACCATTCGTTTCCCCTCCCCGCCTTCCTCTAATTCTTTTTCGCAGTCGCTCAACCGCCAAGAGCTTGGACGTGTCCGCAAACCTACCACGCTCCGCCGTTAAAACGCTAAATAAAGCAAAATTACGCCGCGAATTCTCCAAGTGAAGTGCTCAAATTATCACCACGCTAAAACCAATATAAAACACTCTGGATTTGTGGAGAAATCAAATAGTGAACCAGCCGAAGCACGCCAGGAGGAAGCCTTGATCGCCGCATCTACTGGTTACTGGGTTTCCTCTCCTAATCTTAAGCAATTGATTGTAAATTAGTGTGACTGGAAAGAGTGTGATATTTTGACGTCACGCCTTGACGCGCCTGCTAGCGTTCTATTTATGTTTCACTATATGTTTTGGGAATTTTAAATGTCTGTAAAATCTTGACTACTAGGTTAAAAAAAAAACTAAAATAAGCGTATTTGTGTAAGATTCAAATAAATTTGCCTATTTACATTCTTAAATAAAAATAGTTTAAACGTTATATTTAGTCACACAATGTAAACGAATTGTTAACATAGTCTCTAAATCCAATATTAAATTCATTATTTAAAGTGTACCCACCCTACACTGATTACCTGTACTGTGATGCTGTAGATTTTTGTTGAATGGAAAGAAAAAAAGTATCACCACGACCGTACCCTGGTCAGAGACCACGCAATTAAAGAAGCGGATTCACGTATAGCCAACTTTACTGTATTTATTTATTTATTGTAATTATTTAATTCACTTTAAAAGTAGTACAGAGGCGAGCTGTTATGCCAGTAGGCATTCTTTACCAGCTAACCTTGGGGATCGAGTAAGGTGATGGATGGAGGTGATAAATAGCAGGATAAAAAAATAAAAAAAAATAATCAAAAGTTATTTAACTAATTATAATACTATAGGCCAATCATGACAAGTGGCAAGCTGGTCGATGTCTCCAGCAAACCAAAGAAGAAAAAAATACAAATAAATTAAATATATTATTGAGTCCCAAACGGGTATCAAACCCGGTACGTCCGCGTCTAAATCTACGGACTTAACCGCTAGACAACGGTGGCTGTGTTGAATAAATAAATAATTTCCAATAAAAAAACTTAAATGTCCGGGTATACCTAAGTCAAAGATTTAAGGATATATTCTGTGATCCTGCCGTGATGCTGCATAATGGGGCAGGGCCCGAACATGTTAGATTCAGCTATAATGGGGCTGAGAAGGACTACGTTTCGAGGGATTAACATTGACTTATGTTTAAAGACCGGTATTCTATAAAAGTTAATTTTGTTGATTTATTTTTCTGTTAAGAAGAAGTTTAGGAAAGAATAGTGTTTCGGTCTTCTGATCGAGTAAAGTTGGTTTATTCTCTTCTGCTTCTTTTTATTACTTTTTATGTATTTATTAAATCTCCAACAAGATGTACACCAATTCATTACAACATAATAAGAACAAAATGGTGCTAGGTTTATTCATTATTGTTTTCAATATATCAAACTTTTTGCCGACCAAACCCTTGGGCGTGTTATTTTCTTTTTAGTTTATATTTATTTCATTTCTTACTTTATTTTGCCCATTGGCAGCGATTTTGAGCATTTTTTTTTCTTTATTCTAGTTTTTAGCCTTATTTATTTATTTTTAATTATAAATAGGTAGTTTTTTATTTATTAATAGCAATTTAAGTTTTTTTAAATAAAATCATTGTACCTTACTTCGTTTAAATAATAAATTTTCTTAATTAAAGTTATTTTTTTACGCAGTCGGGTGTTTTAATTTTTAAAATAACTTTTATTATTTTGTACTTTTTAGTTATCGCTGTCTCTTATAAGATGGTAAATTTTGCAATTTTGTCATTTTATGAAGAGATAGGCACGTATTAATAAATAGACAATCAAACTAATAATATGTTAATTGATTAATATGACATAGGTTTTAAATTTAAAACTAATTTGTATTAAAAGCAATAATAATAATATAATATAATATTGTTTAGGTAAAATATTAAATATTGTATGCCTAATGTGGGCAGATTGTTTCAACATTAATGTATATGAAGATAATGTTTCTGAAATTTTACATGTAAACAATTCTGACAATAAATTATTTTGAATTTGAAACTCATAACATCAAACCCTAAGGGCCTGGTTGAGCGGGGGAATGGCTGGCACATGCCTTACGTCCGTGATCGGGTGCTGCTGTGGGGGCCTGGGACCGAGGCCGATCACGTTCAATTTATTGTTCTTAATTTAGCAGAGGTTTTTGCGTTTTGTCGACTTTCGGGTTGCACATGGGCATGTAGTCTATCTTAATTCTGACTTGCCTGGTGGGTTACTGCTGTACCAGGTATTGTAATCTGATAACTAAATTTAAAAGGTTATTATTTGATCGTTGTGGTGCAGTTCTGTATAAGTTTAGTTTTGTAAATCTGATATAGCTGGGTTTTCCTTGCAGATTCCTTCCTCAGTCAGATTAAACATTAACAGGTCACTGAAATCTGCTAAGCTGCTGGTCTTCTGCTAACAGGAGTAGAATCATTCAAAATAATTAAATTAATGACGTTTCATAAATGCCTGTAATAGGTTTACGTAAATAAAGATCTTTTGACTTTGACTTTAAACTACTAAGTTTATAATACCTACCTACCTCGTATGTAAGAGGGCGCAAATAATATAATTCGAATAAAACTATATAAAATTGACATGAAATATTTTTAGATTAATCCACACTCCCTGTTATGCGATATATGAACTTGATGTGATATGTCTCCGTGGTCTAGCGGTTAAGTCCGTGGATTTAGACTCGGAGATATCGATATATATAATTAATATTTATAAATAATTAATAATTTATTTGTGATATTTGTCTAGTTTGGTACGCTGGAGACATCGACGAGCCTGCCACTTGTCATGAATAATAATGGCCTATAGTAAAGTTGGCTAAATGTGAATCCGCTCAATTATAAGCGTGGTTTCTGACCACCCTTAAAGGGAAACGGTCGTGATGATACTTTACTTTTACTATGAACTTGATTACATCTATATTAGGTAGGTGTAGGTATATTGAAAATGATAATGGTTGCTAACCAACTTTAAATCCTTATAGATCCTGAAGGGTCACTCTAAATGAAAAATGATAAAAGAAACCTCAACATGATTTTGAAATACCTATTCGACAATACCACACTCAATATAGAACGACGATTTAATTTTTTTAATTTTCCACAATATGGTGTCTGGTTGTCGCCTTACTGAAATTTGAATAATGTCATGTATTGGCGACGGCGTCGTCGGGCGTCGTGTCTGTTGAATGGACTGTAATTCGCTTTGTCCGTCGCTATAGCCGTGGGCGTCTCGTCTCAGGTTAGCTAGGCGGCGTGCTGGCTCGTGCTGCGGCGTCTCGTCGTACTGGGGTTCGTCTTTGGGTTTCAATAAAAGATGTTGGTTGGACTCTCACCAGGGCTTGGTAGCTAGCGTCAGGGCGTCGTTGTAAGGGGCGTCGTCTCCCTTGTTAGTGGTGTCGTGTCGTGATGAGAGTCCGTCTGTCTGCGTCGGGTGTCAATTAGCTACCGTCTCCGTCGGGTGTCAATGTGATACTGTCCTGTGCCCGCGTACCAAACCCTGTTCTTTATTCATTCATCGTCGTGTCGTAGAGGCAAGGCGAGGATGGCGTCGCTTGGGCCCCTATTGTCTTAGCTCGGACATCTGGCGCGGCCGACTACCTGGGATGCCGTCTTGCGTCATCTCAACATGGTGATTTCATGTTTAAAACTGCACCAAGTCACATAGGCCAACCCAAGCTAGCCCTTCTATGTACCTGCCTATTTACCTTACCTCCAAACCTTACCTACATATTATGTCGTTATTATTTACATATATGTTACTTACGTCTAGGGATCTTAATCCTAAGGATGTCGGGTTAGGTTTTATTTATTATATACTTATTATTAGGGCGTCTGTCTTATATAAACATATCTACATATTCCTATAAACTTAATATTAAGGGCGTCATCAAATCTTTATTATGTAAAATAACGATAGAACTTAATACTAAGGGGTATCGTAATTTATTAATTGTAGATTTTATATAAATAGCCTAATAAAATATACAGCTTAATGCTAAGGGCTCTTCCGTCCGCAACATCATGTCTTCAGTGACACTCGCGTGATTAAAACTCATCGATTGACGTAAGAATCATCAAAATCGGACCACACGTTTGGTCTCCAGTGTGCTACAAAGGAATACACATACATAATATTATGTATGTACATAGGCTGATAAACACTACCATTCTTTGCGTCTCGCGGGTAAAAATAACATTAGTCGCATCAATAAGAGTATCGAATCTAATAATGTAATTTTTTTATTAAGTAGTACAAAAATAGCCCAAAATGGATGAATGTCATTTTGGTCAATAAATGATTTGTATTTGAACTTTATACAACCTTTGCGTTAAAATAAACATAATTTGTTGAATACTTACATATGCATTGGAATAGCGACTTTATAGGGGTGCATATCGAACCGCAGACTTGGTAGACAATAGTTGAAAAGTAATAAATGTTTTGTTGGATTCGTGTTGTTGTTGGAGACGGCGAGGTGCACGCTGGTCCTCCCCTCACCCCTCAACTTCCCACTCCGTCATACCTGCGTCACTTGAAAATTGAAAAACTTTCGCCTTATGGAAATAGTACTTAAGACACAGTAACATGGGTCAAGAGAGGTCTTTATTAAAAAAAAAACAACATCTAACAAAACAATATTCACATTATTTGCTGTTTCCGCTGCTTGTGAATAGACCAAGTTTCCACTTTTTATCAGAGCCTTCAATAATAATAATAATTCATCCATATATGTTAGTAACAATTTAACTTGGAACTATGTTAGTAGAAATACACATTAATCAAAAATTAAAACAATGTAAATATATAAATTATTGTTAATTATTATTATGTGTGACATTAAGTCACAGCTTCATAACATTGGGTAACGCAAATGCTGTACAGATTTACATGTTCCCAGTTACAACTCCAATCCAGCGCTTAACAAAACCGCTGTCAAAACGCGACGATATCATCTTCAGAATGCTGTTGTCACTACCTCTTACTCTATGCAGTATCAACGCTGCCTTTTTGCGGATTGTAGTCGGAAATCCATCCACACGAGCCTCCGCAAAAATGCTCGACGCACTGCTGCGTCGAGGCAGTCCCATCAGCATTCTGAAGATATTATTATAAGCGTGTTTAAAAATTTGTCATGAATTTCTCATTATTATTTCTAATCTTTTTTCATTAGTTTCATTATTTTTATTCGTTTAATACAAGTCTTGTTTCAAATAGTGTTATTTTATACAAATATCACCATGGCAAGCTTACAATATTAGTTCTTCTTGAAAGTAAAAATTGGCTTCTGACATCATTGAAAATAGTACATACTTTCAACGAGAACAACGAATAGGTGGTAGGAGGATTGATGGTGGTTATTTGCCCAGTCTCCCGGGGCGTGGAAAAGTGTATCCACATGTTTCAGGATCAGGTTTGATTAGTCGTCATGTCCAGTGAAGCCGGCATAGTGTCAGGGACAGATGTCAGTCATGTGTAGTCATTCCAGTTGCTAACATTCAGGACCTCGCGTGCTACTTTCGAAGATTTAATTTATTGGTAACGTTTCTTGAATCATTGTCATGATGGGCCTATCGTAAAGTTAACTAAATATCCCAAAAAGCATTGTTTCAGACCACCACTCTAGGGATAGGTCGTGATGATATTATTTTATTATGTACACAAAAAGAGAAAATTAGTAAACGTTGTTATTGTATTATTTTATCATAGCAAAACACTACATGATGGACCCGACACCCGCGCGGTAAATCGATAGATTTCTAAGGATTTAGTCAGGATAAACATGACCCTTGATATCAACCGTTAATGTTCGAATGAGTTGTCATTGTGAGGATTCACTTCTGCTATTCGCTTATGAATCCATTGGTTTTTACTCTTTGTCGTTTAATTCTGCACTTCTTCTCATTGTTACATTTTATTCACCATTTAATAAATTGAAAAGACATCATTCATCTTGTATGGGGATTTAGGCTAAATTGTATTCACAGTTATATATGCATTTTTAGATATATTATTCTAACAAGATTACAATTTAAGTACGAGTAGACCCTTTAAATAGTTCAGGTGTGCAAAAAAAATATCTGCAGCAAAACCGACGACCGGATGGGGCAAATAGGATCTAGAGTAGAAACAGCGTACGGGACGACGACGTGGCGACGTAAAGTGGGACGATCCCCTGCGAAATGGACGGATGAGGGTTGTGCAGTAGCGAACCTTGGGATAGGCTTATATTCAGCAGTGGAGAGACAGCCTGATGATCACGATGATCCCATGGTTCGTGCGTAATTCCGTCATAGCTCGAGATCTGGAGATGCCTACTATTGAAGAGTTTGTCGTCGGCCTGACTAGACGTATGTTCTATCGGGCCGACAACGGACACTTCAAGCATCTTCAGAATATCGCTCCGCCTTGCGCTCGGCCCCCCAACGGGAGACCACTTCCTAGAGAAGCGCTCTTGGAGGAGAGCTGAAGTAGTCGAACCTAGACTCCCTGGGTTCGTGAGCCACACGGGCGCTGTTATACCAGTAACAGCGCCCAGCACCAAACGTGCATGAATTACCAGCGGGTGGTTACCCGCTGAGATCCTGCCGGGGAAAACGGGGGAATGTCCCCATCCCCAACCCAGGCCCATTAGCCATCCGGGCCTGGACGACCCCACTGTCTGTCTGTCTGACGATGATATTGTTAATAAAATCATAGTGTGACGTAAACTATTTATAATTAGTAAACCCGAACGAAGAGTACCTGGGTTCCAGGAAGCAATATTCATTGCGTGTGGAATGAGTACGATTCGATATATTTATACACCTATGAAACTATGATTGAATAAAATATGTATATTCAATGAACTTTAAGAATTAGTAATAATATTTTTAAAATTAAATAGATATAATGTAGTAAAAGTAAAAAAAAACGAAACGGTCGTGGTGGTCAGAAACCACGCTTATGAATAAGCGGATTCACATTTAATCAACTTCACTATAGACCAATCATGACAAGTGGCAAGTACGTCGATGTCTCCAGCGTACCAAACTCGAGAAATATCACAAATAAATTAAATATTAAATGTATTTTTATTTACATTAATAAATATTTTTGTGTCCCGACCAGGAATCGAACCCGGTACCTCCAAGTCTAAATACACGGACTTAACCGCTAGACCACGGAGGCACTTTAATAAATAAAATGTAGTACTTATATAAAATAAATAAAATAAGACAAACAAATTAATATACTTACATAATATTAAATTGAAAAGGCAATTATATGGACATTCCTTATAAGGTCGCTGTCCTTCATGCTGCCAATACTATAATTAATTATCTATAGCAAGAAACGATGGGCCCATTGGGACACTCAGCCAAGCGTCTGAACAAGGAGTTGTCCAAACGACTAACGAAAAAGTCTGGAGACAGGAAAGCTGGCAAACATTTCTGCCAACGTATTAGCCTCGCTATACTGAAGGGAAATGTTGTCAGCCTCCTTGGGACTATCACTAAAGGGTCGTCTCTAGAGGACATTTTTTATTTATAGTTTATTTTTTATTAGGATTAGTTTATATTTATTTATTTTTTACTTTAATAAGAATTTAAAATAAAAGATATTTAAATGTAAAGAGATGAATTATTAATTTAGATGAATCGGATAATAAACATATTATTCTAATAATTGTACTAAGGAAACCTTGCGAGAGTAGTGTATGTTCGCAAACTACTATCTCTAGAACTACGAGTACTGTTCTGATTTACAATACATTTGGAATAGTTTTAAAAATTGTTGACCAACATATATACAATTTTAATTTAAAAGCCAGAACTACAGTACGAAATTATTTTGTTAATGCCAAGATTATGACAGTCGCGTCTCTGTATGTATATAGTTGCTTACAGGAGGTTCATGCGTAAGCTAATGAACTTCCAAAAATCTCTAGTTTGACTAAGTATAACCTAAGAAACAAGAATTAAATCTATATAAGGCAAACCAGGTTAAGAAAAACGTTTAAGCAAGATTTGCCGTTAAAAATTACCTTATACAACTACCTGAGATTATAACTAGACTACAACCAAGTGAATTTAAAACAAAATTGAAACTCTTTTTCCAAAACAATGCTTTTTATAACCTGTCAGAATTTATTGACATGCCTTTGACGGAAAATTCGTTTAAATAGTTGTATCGTTTTGTGGTCTTATGCCTTCTACTGTATTGTGTTCCTATGCTCCTTTGTCTACGATGCATGGTATTAATAGCATTATTGTTATTATTTTAAAATTTGTTAACTGACATACCAAAATATAACGATTGTTATATAGGTGAAATATACAAATATACAAAAATGTATATACGAGAAGTCATTGTTATAAATACTCTACGTAACTCTTTACATAATGTGTTGATGCTTCCGTGGTTTAGCGGTAAAGTCCGTGGATTTAGACCTGGAGGTACCGGGTTGGATTTCTGGTCAGGACAAAATAATATTTATTAATTTAATAAATTATTATTTAATTTATTTGGTACGCTAGAGACATCGACGAGCTTGCCACTTGTCATGATTGGTCGTAAAGTTGACTAAATGTGAATCCGCTTTATAAGCGTGGATTCTCACCACCCCGAAAGGGATACGCTCGTGATGAATCGGATTTATTGTTTTGAAGGATGCATAGGTAGGTTTTATCCAAAGGTAAACAGTTCAAAAGTGGTGCATAGCGGACCGGCGCGGGCGGGCGCGGGCGGGCGCGGGCGGGCGCGGGCGGGCGCGGGCGGGCGCGGGCGGGCGCGGGCGGGCGAGGTCGGCAGGTGGTTTAAATTACCGCATTTGTTAGCAACACGTTTACACGAAACTGTATCAATATTTCATACGGATTTACACCACCAATCGTGAGGTTTTGCATTTAGCAACTGTCCGAAAAAACAAGCCTTTACAAATTCATGCCGTTTAACCCCCTTTTTTTGCTGAAAAGTTTTAACGTCTCACTTGATAAAATTTGGTATTTTTCTTCTATAAAAATAAAATATTATCCGAAAACAACATTTGATACCAAGGCGAACTGTGATCGAATTATTATTATTTAGAATTTGAATCATTACATCACTACAGAATCGTAAACTTCCACTGCTGGAGATGGGCCTTCGGCTTACAGAACTTATTTTTGGATATTGTACCGACCGGCTTAACGTGCTTTCCGAGTACATTTGTCATAACGTACTCGTACGAAAGAAAAGTGTATTTACATGCTGGGGTACGAACCAACTTTTATCTGATTATGCCTTATTTTATTTTATTTATTTTTTATTTCACTAAATTTATAGTTTGTCAATTCACTCTTACAGAAACATCATACGCACCCACGCACACACAAATCTCACACATACCACTTTTAACACTTTACATGCTTTTTCCGCTGGGAACCTCAAGCGGCGCAAATACGCCAACCTCAGTACAGGTTACGAATTTGCGCCGTTTGGGGTCGAGACGATGGGCCATGGGGACACTCAGCCAAGCGTCTGGCCAAGGAGTTGTCCAAACGGCTAACGGAAAAGTCTGGAGACAGGATAGCTGGCAATTATTTCTGCCAACGTATTAGCTTAGCTATACAGAGGGGAAATGTTGCCAGTCTTGTTGGGACTATCCCTGAAGGGTCGTCTCTAGAGGACATTTTTTACTTATAGTTTATTTTTTATTAGGTTTAGTTTATATTTATTTTAATTTTTACTTTTAAGTAGTTTTAATTTATATTGTAATTCTTTTATACTGTTTGTATATAACTTCTATATAAATAAATAAAGAAGACCTTTTTTTCACTAGTTTTAGTTTTGATTTATACATATATCGTCATGATCGTAGAACAGTGACGGATCTGCTATATTTAAAATTTTCATGGCGGCCATTCAACTGTCATTTCGACTGTTTTTTTGTCACTTTTTAAGTCTCATAATAAGTGCAAACCTTCTAGATTTCATTTTGGAACCCTTTCTAATATTTGCACTATAAATTACAGACCACAAACAATATAAAACTATATATAAATATATATGCAAAATTATGGGTATTTTTTTAAATCCGACACTGTTCTACGATCATGACGATATATATATATATTTTTTGATTTATACATATACATATATATATATATATATATCTATGTATAAATATAATCATTTTTTTTATTATTTATCTATTTTTAATTCTATTTAACTTGTATATCTTTTACGTTTATAAGTATGTTACTTTAGTATCCGAGCTGTATTTCTTTTATAATTGTGTTAATTTATATTCTTTGTTTATATCTGAAAATATGTTTTGGCCTTTTACCTGTATTACTTCATCTGCTTAATTTTAATGTATTAGCTGTAAGATTTTCTTTTAAAATAAGTAAATAAGGAAGGTCTTACGACCACCGCTAATACATAAGTAACGATGCGATATAGATAGCCACCCTGTGTGGCCGGCATAGCGACAAAAGGCAAAATTCTCCAGAAATATATCTATATATTTACGAGTATTTAATTACTTATTTGAATACAGATGGTCAGAAAAACATTGTACTGTGGTTACTTTTTATTGGGCTACGTTAAGTCATTGGTTTATGCCGACAAACCAGCAACTCTTGAAGCTCTAATGCTAATAGCTAAAGCTATATCATCACGACCGTTATATGATTATATCATCACGACCGTTTCCCTTCAGGGGTGGTCAGAAACCACACTTATAAAGAAGCGGATTCATATTTAGCCAACTTTACTATAGGCCAATCATGAAAAGTGGTAAGCTCGTCGATCTCTCGAGAAATATCACAAATAAATTAAAATGATTTATTTAAATTAATAAATATTATTGTCTCCCGACCAGGAATCGTACCCGGTACCTTCGAGTCTAAATCCACGGACTTAACAGCTAGACAAAGTTAAAGTCAAAATATCTTTATTCACGTAAACCTATTACAGGCATTTATGAAACGTCATTAATTTAATTATTTTGAATGATTCTACTCCTGCTAGTGGAAGACAAGTGGTCCAATAAGTAAGCTGTTAGCAGAAGACCAGCAGCTTAGCAGATTCCAGTGACCTGTTAATGTTAAATATGACTGAGAAAGGACCACGGAGGCAGTTTCTACCAGATTATAATAATAAAAATACATTTCTGTCTTGTACCTACATTATATTGTGTATTCTCCAACTTAAAAAAAAACACCTATTATTTGTGAGTATAACAGCTTTTTATTTGTACTTTGGTTTGCATACAAAAGTAATCTTTATACAAAATGAGAATTAATTTCATTCAAATCAAATCAAATCATTTATTTCCTTAGTACAAAACACTTGGATATTGTCAATACATATATTTTTATACAATATATAAGCTTGGCTGGACCGAATCTAACAGCAATACAATTTATAATAAATAAAACATTGTTGCCATAAGCGAGAATTTTGTACTTATTTATAACTAGATACTTAAAATTTAATTCGTGGCTGTAAAAAGGCCGTGTCAGCTTATAATCTAATAACATTTATGTCCTTAAATATAAATTCGTGGCTGTAAAATGGCCATGTCAGCTTACAATCTAGCAATAACAATATTTATGTACATAAATATAGATTCGTGGCTGTAAAATAGCCGTGTCAGCTTACAATCTAGTAATAACAATATTTATGTCCATAAATAAAAAATTGTGGCTGTAAAAGGGCCGTGTCAGCTTATAATCTAAAACAAACAATTACAATTATTAATAATGTCAACAAAACCCAATTCGTGGCTGTAAAAAGGCCGTGTCCAACTTAAGATCTAAATATTACTAATATATGAAACAAATTTCTATGCAATGATATCTTTAAGTGCGTCCTTAAGATCATAGTAACATCATTACATAAAAAACTAGTATGCAATTTTAGTGTTTTAGTTCATTTGCTGACTATATAATACCCACTGTCAGGATGTTTATATGTTTTGCTAGTATTTCTTAATAAAAGTGTTTGCAGAGTCGTGCCCTCGTGTAGCTTCCCCGGTGTCCGACAAACTATAAGGGTGGCATAGACATATTGAAAAGCAGGTCCAGAAACAAAATGGTTTCCTCAATTACATCGATATATTAATTTTAATAATTTACATTCCTTCTATAACAACATGTCCGTCAAATATTCATGTCATGTGTTCAAATATGGAAAACTAAGTAATACTAAAAGTATCATCACGACCTTCCGGGGTGGTGAGAAACCACGCTTTTATAGAAGCGGATTCACATTTAGCCAACTATACTATAGGCCCATCATGACAAATGGCAAACTCGTTAATGTATCTAGCGTACCACACACGAGCTATATCACAAATCAATTTCATAAATTATTGTTTTCCGACCAGGAATCGAACCCGGTACCTCTGCGTCCAAATCCACAGATTTAACCGATAGACCACAGAAACAGTCAAATATGCAGCTATAATTAATTAAATAAGCTCTTAATAAGATTGACAACACCACCGCTCCCGTGCCTCGGAGAGCACGTTAATTTTTCTTTACTAATGTTTAATATTGTATATTTTTCTAATTTTTATTGTTTATTTTTTTAGTATATAACCCAATGTTTTGGAGAAATAAAATAAATAATATCGAAATGGTGCAGAAGAAATTTGCACGCCGACTTAATTACACAATGGGCTTTGGTTATTTGTCCTATAAGGACCTGTTAACTAAGTATAAAATTCAGTCACTAAAACACCGGAGAATACTTACGGATTCGTTGGTGTTGCGCAATCTTTGTCGTGGTGACTATAATTGCCCCAAACTTGTCGAAAAAATTACCTACTTTACACCAAGACGGTTCTTGAGGCCTCGACGACGACTATTATATTTACCTGTACTTTACTTCAAATAAAAATGGAGCTCGTGAACCACTGCGTAGGATGTGTGAGACGTTCGATGACTTATTGTGCGATGCTGATTTATTCTTCGGCTCAATGGAAGTTTTTAAGTCAAGCGTGTGCTCCATACTTCAACAACTCTGATAGTTTTTCGAGCATTGCAGTTAAAGTTATATATTTTTTATTGTTGTTTGTCATTAAGACCAGGCCACTGTGACCATATGTTAACTTGAAGCTTTTAGTTTTAGTTTTATTTAATTTAATCTTGGAATTGTTTGTTAATTTTTTAGGTTTAAATTTTGCTAACTCACCCCAATCAATGTACAAATTTATATGTTCTTGGTGAGTACTTTTTATGGAATTGAGATTGAAAGTGAGTCAGTCACATATTGTTAATATCTGTTGTTAAATGCTTACTTTAGCCATGATCTCCGTTTGTATTCCAAATGTAAAATAAATAAATAAATCTTTTTGGCTTATAATCCAATAACCTATAAGATTTTTCTGAAAATAAATAAAAAAACAAACATATACTTGCATTTTAAGTGAGAGCAAGGCCAAGATAAGGAGTGGGAGACCAAGGCCAAGACCAAATCCAGCTTTTCTGATGCCTGGTCTTGCTTTGGGAAACACTCCGGCGTAGATATGTCTACGTTTGATTTGAAGTGTATTTGCTCTCACGTATATTTGTTCTAACACTGAAACTATTTGCCCATACTTCTGTTGATTTAGGCCCTATAATAACACACGTGTCGTTAATTTGGCAAGATACATTGGTAAGATAACTAGACGTTGTTCAAACTAATCAATGATTACAATTAATCAATCAAGCAATAATTAACTTTTTATAGGAAGCAAGAAATTTGTCATTACTACCTATACTTATTTTATTTCTTGACATAGTAGTTGTCATTTGAGTGTTAGCGCGTATTTCCACCATGTTGTGACAACAGCTTATCGTGTCGCTTAAGCGTCGTGGCTAACTCTTCCAATCATAACAACTTGTATCGTCATTGATACTTCCGTGGACGACCGATGTGTCTAGCTGTTCCCACTTTTAATAGGTCGTAGGCGGACTAATAGAGGTAATTTGCCCAGTCTGCCGGGGCGAGGAGGTATCCACCATTTGTGCCGGTAAACTCAGTAAAGTATATCCACACGTTTCAGGATCAGGCTCGTCAGTGAAGAGTGTCTGATTCCAGTTGCTATCATTAATGGACCTCGCGACTTGCCGTCAGGTGGGCGCAAGGTCACATGTCGTGCTTGTATAAAAAAACTAAACCGTGACGACAATTACTGCTACATAGCAGTCGCCTTGACTACAGTCGTGAATAAAGATATTTTGACTTTGACTTACTATTAACCGTATCGTCGGACGTTATTATATCGTTGGACAACTGTCGTATCAACAGTTCTCATTTCATCATTACAGCTTCCAGAACTCTTAGGAATTCTGGAGAATTTGGCTTACACTCGCCACGCTGACCAGACGGGTTGGCGAGGTTCTGATGTCAATTTTCTATGACAATTTATTAACGTTTCCACAAGTTGGTATTAGTGAAACAGGGACCGACGGCTTAACGTGCTTTCCGAAGCACGAGAAACAAATTTCTAAGCATTTCATGGATTCACTGTGCAGGTGCCGGGTCCATCATGTGTGGGTAGGAGCTCATCTCTTGGAATAGTGTCTCGGGCTTGCGACCGACAATAGGCTGGTTTGAAAAGGAAGCCTCTTTTTTATATTATTGCACAATAAGACGCTCACCAGTCCACTCCTCTCCCTATTCATCCAAATACTGTATGATTCCGTTAGTGCCGTCTTGAAAGCTCGTTCCATAAATGTATCTTCTGCAGACCTGCTTAGGCTCAATTCTTTCAGTAAGTGATGCAAAAATTTGCTGGAACTCCTCTCAGATAAATGACAAATTAACGAATGAAAAGTGTTTAGTGTTTTAAAATGATAACATTTATAATTCGAGGTTTGGAGATTCCTTGATGGAAAAATTTGACAGAATAGTTGAGAAAAAAGGAATAGTTGAGTTTAGTAGCCGTTGATACGTATTGGTTTACGGGCTAGTGTCCAAGTCCCTGCTCAGTATGACATTACAAGAGGATCCACTTTAATTTGCAATAATAGTATTGGACTGTAACAAAAGTTACAATAAAAAGTAGAATTAGCCGAGTATTAAAGTGGAATGGTATAAAGCGATCATTATTTTATTCTAGTTATTAAGGGTGCAGTCGATCGGTTCGAGTGGCATAAAGGCGCAATCATCTAATGAAAGCTTCCGGGCAGATAAGGCCGATTAAATGGACCCTCTATTGCGAAAGGAAGGCGCGTTCTCTTTATGACTACATCGACATATCCAAGAGATATCGTCTAGCCCCCGGCAGAAATGGGACAATCCAATGTCATCGCCTAAGACGAATGTATTTTGCTTTTTGACACAGCTACGCCTAAGTAGTACATATATTAATGTATTTACGATATTACAATGTTTTACACTGCCTTATTTATTTATTTAGGAATTCTTACAGCTAATTTATACATATATAGGAGAGAATAGTAATACAATAAAGCCAATAATAAGAGTTCGCTGACAGATACAATAAAAGTAAGCAAAGAAAACAATGATAATAAAAAAAAATAAAAATGAATACAATAGTAGAAGAATTACGAAGGAATAGGCATTACATCAATAACAGAATAACTACAACAGAAATAAACATACATATATACACACACACATACACATAGGCATACATAAACATGAAAATATAAAACTATTATAATCCCTCGAAGTACTCACCTGCCATCACCCGCCTAATCATCGCCGTACTAGTATTGAAGAGATCGATGTCGACACTGAGCTCATTAAACATTTTACCCGCTCTATTGAAAAATGCATTGCCAGTCTCCTTGGGTCCTGAAGGGTCGTCTCTAGAAAACTTTTTTCAAGCTATTGCATAGCTTTTATCGCGGGCTTTGAGCGCGGCGACCGAATCAAGAAATTCCGTAACAAATATAAACCTAACACCCCCCACTCCGACTGGCACAGCGGTGCGGCGTTGAAAGCCGTGCATCGTCTAACGTCGTCGTTTCAGTTCGGCAGACTTCGGCACGGTGTTTGTGTGCGTGCGACTAGATGTATGCGTGTAGACTAGCTGCTAACTGCTCATAACTGATTCTATCTCTTTTAGACACATTGCTAGGTGAGACAGCGTGCTTTTTGGCCGCGTCCACGAGTGAGTTTGAGCGACTAGTAACTTTAATTAAAATTAAAGAAAAAACTTGAATTAATATCAAAGAAAAAAAATACTGCATAAATAAATAATTATAATTGCATAAGTTGATAAAAAATGCTATGCAGCTTTACCGCGGCAGTCCCCGAGTGCCACGCGTATTTTATTTTTATTAGGTTTAGTTTATATTTATTTTTTATGTATTTTGTAATTATATAAAAAAATAACGATGTTTAATGTAAAGTTAGCGCTCACAGAAACATAATTCGGCTGCAGTACATTGTACATACTTGCCAAGATATTCATAGCTAACAATTTATCGTCAGCATATCCTTTCAGCGGGTAGATAATGACCGCAGTAAAACGTTTAAGCACGGAATAACTGCTCCTGGAAGCCGTTATTACAATATTATGAATGGCTTCCCCCACACTGTGCTGGGGGCGAGCACGGCTTTCTCAGTCCGCAGACGAAATACCGACATCAGTTTTTAAAAGCAGTAAGTACTTAGAGCCGGTAACAGAATTCTAATTACATTACATTTTTGTATTTAAGTGAAAAAATGCCACTAAGGAAGGGTTTGGTTACCGTCCCTTAGTCTTTAAGTATGTATATTAATGTAACTGACTAGGATTTTTAATGCGGTTGCCGGGTCCATGGTATATATAAAAATAGAGAATAATGGTGTCTCGTGCTTGCGACCCACTTTTGGCTGTTTACAAAAGATGCATCCTCTTTTTATTGGGGCACAAGATGCTTACTATCCACACCATTCTGCTTCTCTATTTACCCAATCAAATACTGTATGATTCCATTATTGCTGTTTTGGAATCTCGTGTGTATTGACCTGGTTAGGCCAAATTCTTTCAATAAGTCTTGCAAAGATTTTGCTGGAAATCCTCTCGCACCAACAATACATGCGTAAAGCTGAGTCTTGAACCCGTTCCTGATCATTTCTTCTGTGAGATCATAATATTTGTTTGACTTCTTCTATTTGATACACAAATGAGAAAAGTGATTTAATTGAAATTTAGCTAATGTGTTCCCCTGTGAACCCTGATACTGATATAGGCTATATGGTATCATCATCTGACCACGACATGTAACTCCACGGCCTTGTTTTTCTATCTGTTTATTTGGCTTTTACGCCTATATTACTTAACCGATTTTGATGAAATTTGGAAGAAATGTACCTAGCAGCCCAGAGATCAACATAGGAGTAGAACATGTGACCCTACAACCAACTGGAGGGTGTTTTTGCTAACCACTTAAACAGCTAGTGATTAAATACAGTAACGGTAAAAAATGTTGCAGGTGTTTCTGTAGTAGAATATAAGCAAAATTAATTAAATTAATGGGTTAAAAATACATATATATTTCATCATGTGTTTTGGATAAGCGTGTTTTACATGTGTGTGAATGTGTGTATAGTGTAGTAGGCCTAAATAAAATCTATTCTTTGCGACAACGCTATATTAATACACTTAACCGTGCTCTGCCTTTCTAAGAGTGTCTGACATCGCGTGGATCACTAAAATATCACTTCATGATGGAAAATTATTAAAATAAGATTTTTATGCCGATTGGATTACATACTCGTACTCGTTACAGGTGTCGGGTTCGATTTCTGGTCGGGAATACATTTTATTGTTGTGAGAGTGTGATTGGCCGGTTTGCTTCACTACTTCGGGGCAGGCTGTTTAAATATAGTTGCAACGGCCGGCAACGGGCATTGCAACCTTATTTTTTTTTTTATTCAGCATTCACACAAGCAACTGCCTCCGTGGTCTAGCGGTTAAGTACGTGGATTAAGACTCGGAGGTACCGGGCTCGATTCCTGGTCGGGACACAAAAAATATTTATTAATGATAATTTATTTGTGATATTTCTCGAGTTTGGTACGTTGGAGACATCGACGAGCTTGCCACTTGTCATGATTGGCCTATAGTAAAGTTGGCTAAATGTGAATCTGCTTATTTATAAGCGTGGTTTCTGACCACCACGAAAGGGAAACGGTCTTTACTTTTCACACAAGCAGTCTGTTAATAGTATTAATATACAGGGCTTCTAGCTTTAAAAATGGCGTAATTTCACCTACAGCCCTTTTTTTGCATTAAAAACTAGTACGTCCTTTCTCGTGCTCCAGACTATATCTGTACCAAATTATTGGCTCAGTAGTTTAGCCGTGATTGCGTAAGATACGACAGACAGAGTTACAATCGCATTTATAATATTAGTATCTCTCAGATCTTCTCACAACTCACTTCTTTCCGTTCCATCTTTGCCATTCCGGATTTGTTTCGAATTCCTTTGCGGTTGTTGCTACAAATCTGTGGAACAATATCCCTATCACCATAAGGCAGGCATCTACCAGATCATCATTTAAAAAACTGGTTTACTCACATTTTCTAAATAGCTCCTAACAAAATTTGTAAGTTGTATGTATATGTATGTTTATTATTGTGTATGTATTAGTATATTTATATTTATAAGTAGATTATATATAAGTAAGTTTATTTTATATAAGTATTATTTTATATTTATTATATAGCACATTCTAGTACATTATTTTGAATTTATTATGTTTTTATATATATACTTAAATAAAATATAGACCTAACTTAAATTAATTTATTATAATCGTTACTTTTCTTGTGCTTCTTTTTATATGTAATACATTGTAATGAAACTTTGCTTCCAACCCAGTTGAGCCAGTTCCTCTAACGTTTTGATACTTTGATTGCAACCACCTTTTGCTCTCCTGGAATTGGAAGCTTAATCTTAATCTCTAAACTTACATTAAAAATCTGTCTTTACTGTAACGGGGAGAGCACTGATACCAGTATGACAGTTAACTGGTATAGGTATCAATGAATCAAACCAACAATTGATAGTGTACCTAATGTAAAAGAGTTCTTTTTATCTATGATGTACCACTTATTTAATGAATAAACGCTTTTTTTATTTTATTTATTATATCTAATTGATGTGTCACTTATACTTTCATTGCACCTACAGTTGTTCTAATAAGTCCCAAAGGTTTGGCTGTCAGAAAATGTCTACGGGCATTAAGTCCGCCTTTTGTACTTTGTGCATTAAAGTTTTGAAATAAAATAAATATTTTTTTTTTTTTTTTTTTTATACTAGCACGACATGTGACCTTGGGCCCACCTGATGGTAAGTGGCGCGCAAGGTCCATGAATGTTAGCAACTGAAGTCAGATACTCGTAACTGCCATCAGTCCCTAACACTATGCCGGCTTGACTAGATGCTTTTTCACACTTCGCTTGAAGGACTCCAAATTATAGGAAAGTGGAAACACAGAGGCTGGAAGAGCATTCCACATCTTTATCGTACGACAGATATATGAGTCCCCAAATTTATATGTACGCGAAGGGATGGTGACTACGGTATGTGGGTGCATATTCTGACCTGTGCGTGTGGTTCGGTTGCGGAATGGAGAGGGAGGGATTAGGTTATAGAGTTCTTCGGAGCACTCACCATAGTATAGCCGGTAGAACACGCTCAGAGAAGCCACATCTCGGCGAAGCTGCAGGGATTCGAGAGTTCCAGATGTAGTGGCATCGTCCACAATTCGTACAGCTCGCCTCTGCAGGACATCGAGAGCATCTGTGAGGTTTGAGGTCATAAGGATTGTAGGTATACAAGATATTTTTTTATCGAAATATGCTCAATGTTTGGCGTCAGTACCTTTCGTGCCGTCTAAATGAAGTGTTTTAAAATAATGTTAGATGAGTTTTAGATTAAACTCATCTAAATAAAGCAAAAAATACATTATCAAACGAAGGTATAAAATTGCTTTTGTACGAGTAACACTGGAATTACTTGGGGATTGAATGCGCAAACAAAAAGCGATTTAACTTTGACCTAAGTTCATGGACTGGGCATTCGATTTGTTCTCGTAGTCTCGTGAGTAGTATCGCCAAATACTGCACATTTTTGTGACGCAATGCATAAATACACTGTTTCTTCAATTATATTCTTTGCATAAGGTAAAAATATATAGTTGTACAAGTTATATAATAGTAATTCACTAAACGTCGAACCCAATATCATGACAGTAATAAAAATAAAAATTCGGACATGTTGAGATTTGTTAGGAAGTAGCAAAAAAGATTCTTTAGAGTCCGTAGATTCATATCCGAACACCTATCTTACAAAAAAACTGTGTACACACTACAAACTTATGTCTATACTATACTACTACTATAACATTTTCGAGGTCTATTTAGCTGTTCGAATTACACAGAAGGTTTCGAATTTATAAGAGTAATAATAATAATAACGTTTATTGGCGCAAAAAATACACTAACATATAACATTCAAACATAATGCAGAAAGAACAATAAAACATAGTTGATCGCCCTGGGCCGGCACCTGGAATTGAAAACTGAATCACCAAGCCCAAGTCACTCAGCCATTTTTGAACACATTTTAAAAAAATAGAACATAACCACTTTTTTAGAAAAAATAACACAATATTAACAGAAAATTAAACACAAATAAATGATAAAAAAGAACGTAATTTTTTAATAAAAACAATCACATTTTGCCAAGGAACCATATGTCGATAGCGACAATTTTTTTTTTGACTTTCCCATACAAACTGTTAATTCTAAAATAACAAATGTGTATGGTGAAGCCAATATTTTTTTTTTTCCTCCAACAAATTTATTTATTTATTTTTAAATAAATCACAGCTTATTATATTAAACATATAAACAAATTAGCAATAGTGGAAAACAAGCCAAAGAGATTTTATATTATTTGGACAATACAATTAAAACAGAAATATGAGTAAAATATAGTAATTAGATTTAAATTAATAGTGCAATTGAACTGTGACTAGCAAAAGTAAAAGAAAAATAATAATAAATAAGTGAAAACCAATAGGTTAATGATTATTTACCTAAAACAAAATGATTAAATGTAAGGCAAGTGCAAAATTATACTATATATACGAGTATAGCAGTATTCATATATTAGCATGCGAAGTGGATTTGCAAAGACAGTCCGGGATAAGAGTTGTCTTGATACTGTCTCCGGTAAATAGTTAGATGTATTAGGGTAGAACATGGCTAAGACGTTAATATAGACAAGTCATTTACAGTAATCTATGGTTTCTTGGGAAAAGTTGTTTGTTACTATCAATAGAGTCGCATATTAGTCTAGCGTAAGAGCAAACAAACTCAGCCCGTATCGTTAACACAATTTTGTATTTTTTTTATTCATTTTGGAAAACCAACAGTTGACAATATTATAGTAAATATTATACAGTAAATTCACCAAGAACTATTAAAGGTTTTCATATATAAATTTAAAGTTAAGTAATAAAGAGCAAGAGAACCATAAGTAAGTTGATAATGAAAAAACAAATCACTCATTAGGGATTGCTGCCGATGATCAATTCAACGTAATGAAGCGTCATTAGACGTCTAATATATGTTGCTTTGGAGTTAAACATGTCTATGTCCAAATCTTCCGCAAGAATATTATAGTTGTTACATGTTCTTAATAAATAACTGTTCTGTCTATACCTAGTACTAGCATTTGGTACGAACAAGAGTGGGGTACAAATGGTGCAAAGTTCACAGTGGGACATATTTTGGTGGTGGTTTTAATGTAAATTACTCGTTACTTATTCTTATATTGCCTCTTTCTTCAGATAAAATAGTAAGTTATTAATTCCGATTTTAATATTGATGACCAGTTTCTATATCTAAGTCAATGCACTTTAACATCAATTTGGGGAGACTCCAGTAACTCCCTGTCTGGGGGACACACGGCTCGCGTGAGTTTTTACTAATAACATTATTTAGCCAGACTTGATGGCTCTATCTAGTTATTATTTCAGTATAGGATTTTCTATAAATATTATAACTGCCTTCTTTGCGACTTATTGATAATTTCTTTTTAGTTATTTAGAACAAAAATATACTAAAACCTATATTACATAGTAGATAAACAAAAAATGTAACTTTATAACTTATTTATTCGAGTTTAGTGCACACAGCAGAACTTATATATACTTATAATAATTCGTCCATAATGGGCGGTAAATATAAACCTACCCACATGCCAATTTAAAAGTTTTTAGAAATCGCGTCACACAATGCGTTAATAATGAAAATATACACATTTTACAATAATGTTTAGGACTCAAAAGAGTGTATTAGAGCGATAGCTATTTAAAGCAAATAGAAAGCTGTAAACCTGTTTTTATAAAATTAAAACTATTAACACTGACATGTCTATACATTTATGAGGCCTCTAATCTGGTCAAAGAATGACAATTTTATTTCAAAATTAAAGAAAATACACATCCATACAAATGTCGCAATAGATTTGAAGTGTATCCTCAAGTACTAGGAAAGACGTCATTTTATGGAAACAGTATTTATAATATGGCTGCTACGTTATTTAATAAGCTTCTGGATCACCTTAAGGATCGTGAAACATTTTAATATTTAAAATAAATTTATATGACCTATTGGCAAACAAGGGTTACTATAACATAGACGACTTTCTTAAGGATACTTCATTTAGATTGATTTTGATTTATGAAATGAAATGAAATAATTTATTTGTCAGAAACATGGTAGGTACAGGAATGTAAATTATTATATGTAATTATATCACATGCTTCGCTTTTTCTAGCATACAAATATTTATTTAGTCACATGACTTTGTCGAGCTTAGTGTCTAGGTATTGTTTTGTTGAATAAAAACATTTATAAACCAGCATTTAATTTAATTATCCTCGGCTATATCGGGCGATTTATCGCAGCGTCAAATACGATTTTACGATAAAGATACTCGTAACTCCCTCTCAAATGAAATTGTTCAATTCATGACCTTGCCAGGTCATTGATATCTCTAGCGTACCAGACTTTATTGTTACAAATTTATTAATATATTTTTGTGTTGTCGCAGAAATCGAACCAGTCTTAACCGCTTGAACTTATTTTCTGTGGTGCAAGTATGAATATGGTTTCAGAGATGAAGCCGAGCCCTCGGAAGGAAGCCGCAGCTAATTACTCGCATACAAAGGAGCTTTCACTGTGTTACATCTATTGTTCTGCCAGCCATCCAAATATCACATATCTAGCAGCTAGAAAAATTACGTTAATGCGAGAAATCGAACATCCTAAAACCCACATTAATCTTAAGAATCTGAAATTAGCTTTTTCGTGTTGTTAATACAAGTATAACGGCCGGTTGCAGAAAGGCTGATTATTTTTACATGTCTAACGTATGTCTATGGGTGTGACATTGATTGAAACAAACAATTTGATAACCTTACTACGAATTAGTGATGCCAAATCTCAGTCTTGAGTAGTCAAGAGTAACCCTATGCTTGTTTTTATTTATTTATTATTAATACTAGCACGACATCGCATATTATTTAATATGCATATTAAATAAACTATTATACAAACAAAACATATATATATATATATATATGTATTTTAGTTCTATATTTTTTAATTGACCTTTTATGTTTCCATTTTTTTTTCTTTGTGTTTATTAGTCGTAAAATATCCTGTAACAAATAAATAAATAAATTTACTCGTAATACTTTTATTCGAAAATAAATATTTACAATATATAAAATAATATTAATATTAAGAATAGGGATATAAGTCCCGTCCACGTGGAATGGTGGCAAGAACGCTGGCTGCATTTCCCAATATAAATAAATAAATAAATGTGATCTTGCGCCCACCTGATGATAAGCAACTGAAATCTGAAATTTATAGATATTTAATTTTATTTTAGTAGTTTGTAAATATTATATTTCGAATACAAGTATTTATAATATCTGTTTATGTATTAATGTTATGTATATATATATATTGGTTAAATAAAGTATTTACGTCAAACACATCAGTACTAGCCCGCATTGGGACCTCGGTCCTCTAAGCTTTGGATTACACAGATACACTATGGCCTTTTTCCCTACGGGGGACAATTTTCTATTAAACGAAATAAATAAAAAACCTTTATTATTATCATAACACACTCTTAGGCAAATTATCTAGTTATTATCACAAAAGAAAACCATTCATTCCCACATCACGTATCATAGTTACTTAAATTAAACACAATTTGTGTATGAAATCTTTTTATCCACTACCCTTTGTAAAGAGAGAGGGTAGATTGGTATAATTTAAAAAATGCTCTCGTTCACATTCAAATTGTGATCGTCTGGTCCAAAGTCCTCATAATCCATCCAATTTTGAATCGTCGGGTCGCGGAGCTGGGATCTACACGGCTTCAGTGGATCTACGAGTAACGTCAATATATTTTCAACTTTTACTTCTCAACGGCTCCGCAACTTAATTATTCCTTCTATAAATTTTAATATGGAATTGTAATTATGTATGAGTATACCTTATTATAAATACTTATAATAATAATAATAATAAACAATTACACAAGATCATAACGGAAATTTACAAACTTATGAAACGCAACCCAATGAAACAATTATTAGATAAAATAAATAAATGGTCAGAAAAGTCTCTACATGGCAGACACAGGGCTGATCTTATTCAACCTCATGTCGACAAAGAAGCGTCGAACGCATGGTTGAAAAGTGGTGACCTCTTGCCTGAGACAGAGGCTTTTATGATTGCAATACCAGATCAAGTAGTTTTAACCCGCAATTACCTTAAATATATAATCAAACAACCTAACCTACCCACAGACTTATGTAGACTCTGCAATAGTGCTTCCGAAACTATCCAACACATAACGGGAGCTTGCAAATCTTTGGTGCAATCAGATTATAAACATAGACACGACCAAGTAGCTGCAATAGTACACCAAATATTAGCAAGCAAATATAAATTAGTAAATCAAATTGTTCCATACTACAAATACAAGCCAAGCACCGTTCTGCAAAATGACAATATTCGACTATACTGCGACAGAACGATTATAACTGACAAAACAGTACACTACAACCGACCTAACATTACTTTGATAAACAAAGAAAAAAAAATTGGCATAAATGTCATATTTACAAATATGCAGGTCTTAAAGTAAACTTAACAGTAGGTACATTTGCCAAGTTTTGGCGAGCAAATATTTAAAAAAAAGAAAATCAATACTAAGATCAGAAATAGTAAACAATGTCATGATGTGTAATAGTAAAGAATTCATTGATATTATGATAACATTTTTCTATCGACCACTTCTTTAATTTGTTGCACAGTTTGTTTGGTAACTGTCTAATTTCTTTAGGTATGTTGTTGTAAACCTTGATACACATAATATATGAGTTCACACTAAATAATTTACTTGTATGACTGGGAATTTTAAGTTTTGTAGTGTCCATGCGACTAAATTTTCTTCCTGTATCACATTTGACAAAAAGGTCATTATTATTTTCCAACAAAATTTACTATTTCTAGGATATACAAGGATCTGAGGGTTAATAGTTTTAATTTTTTAAATAAAGGCCTACATGACTCAAGTGGTCAAACCCCACAGATAGCTCTGATGCATTTTTTTTGTGTTAGAAATACTTTATTTATGTCTGTGGAATTCCCCCACGCTATGAATCCATATCTTAGTACAGTAGTTACATATCCATGATAAGCCAATATAGCTGTACTTTCGCTACTTACATTTCGCAATCTTTTCAACGCATATATGAAGCTATTGAGATTTATAAAAAGTAAGAGTATTTATTGGACTAAAAAGTATAAATAATTAAAAATAATTATAGTAAAAATTAAAATAAATATAAACTAAACCTAATAAACTATAAGTAAAGTAAAAAATATCCTCTGGAGACGACCCTTCAGAGATAGTTCCAAGAAGACTGGCAACGTTTCCCCTCTGTATAGGCTAAGCTAATACGTTGGCAAAAATAATTGCCAGCTTTCCTATCTCCAGACTTTTCCGTAAGCCGTTTGGATAACTCCTTGGCGTATTTGCGCAGCTTGAGGTTCTCCGCAGAAACCGCCGCACTTCCCGCGCTTGACGATGTCGCCTGAATGTGTGATGGGGCTAATGTGTCTACTTCATCCCACACCAGGGACATGCCAAGTTTCCACGGCCCAACGGTCATGCCGTCAGCAAGCAAGCAAGCACAGATATAAGAACAATAATAACAACCCCGACTTAAAACAAACGTTTTAGCTGAGCTTGTTATATTTACCTTTAACGGAATACCAACTTTACAATAAAAATAAAAATATAGAGATGTACAATACTACGTGTTATCGATATCGACGTTTTATTAGGGATGTGCTTATACCCTTCACAATCTATCGATATTTAAATTAAAGGGTTTAGTTTTTGTGTCAGTTGAGGTTATTATGAGTAGCCATACTAAATGAAAAACATCTCATCGATTTTAAAAAAATATAATACAATTTTTCTTTTCTTTTTTTAAAAGTAGATACATAAATATTCATTCGAGTAGATACAAAAATATTAAAATAAAATAGATTAAAAAACTTATTATAAATAAAACTAAACTAAAAATACCTATGAAATTAAAACTATTCTACAAAAAAAAGAAGTATATATTAAGGCAATATTCATTAGTTATACTAAAATTGTTGCTCTAACGGATTCATAAGATCTGTGAACTAATTACTGGTGAGTTAAACATACATAGTTAATTGTAATATATGACTTACCTTTCAAACACTACAATATGTTGAAATAAGTTATTTTCTTACACTGTAGAAAACCAGCTCAAAGAGTCACTATCTCACTAGGTGGCCAAGACGGAGGAGCAAACCTCAACTCGACGTACTTGGCACTAAATAAAACAATTAAAATTAAACCACAACTAAACAAACAGAAAATGGTTGCCAGTATAAAAATATAAAACACTAGGCAACTATCAATAGACATATATTTCATAATAGCTAAATACCATTAGATACATTCATGTTGCTTACAATGTTTTTAATATTTTTTTGTGAAAAAATTAATGATGATTATTATTATTATAATATTATATGTAGTTAAAATATACAAGTATGGCTACGAACGTTACACAATTAAATCATCTAGTAAATACATAAAAAATATTAAAATAATAACTACACGCACTTGCGCCTTCGTTTTAATTTAGCCATGTTCATTAGAAATAGAATAAATAGCGTGCGCAAAACGAAACGCGACCGTAAAATTAACTTCGAGGAGCCGAATGTAAAGACATATATATATATATATAGGATAATGAAGTCAACATACTGGATTCTGTTATTTACTGTCACTTGTAACTTACGACAACTTGTAGCCCGAGTTTTGCCGATCATAGTCGAACACACATCAAAATAATGTATTCTACCATTTTAACATGCCATGTGCGAACACTGATGTATGGAAGTGAGACGTGGATATGTATCCAGGAAAGGCATGCTACGATGGTTCGGGCGAAGAAAGATTGACGAACCCGATATATAATGCGAAAGTTGTGGGTAAAAGAGGCCCTGGCAGACCGAGACTCATATATCACGATCAAATAAATAAACCACTGGCTGAAGGTACATTAAAAAGCTTTCGTAACAAAAGGACATGTATGAAAAGGTTGATGAATGTCGACGAAGCGAAAGAAGTATGTCGTGATCGTGTCAAGTGGCGCTGCCCCGCAAGGGATCTGGCGTGAAGATATGTATGTATATACTATTTTAATAGTCACTCATATTCAAACCGGTACCTCCTAGTCTAAATCCATGGAAACCGCTAGACCACAGATGCAGTTTGTATTATATCAATGGACAATAATATTTATTCCTTTTCAACACTAGAAGGTAATGCGAAAATGATTTTAAAATGCTCGATTGATTATTCGTCTACGAACTTTGGTCCGATTTTAAAACTATCAATCTAAAAACATACGTCTATGACATTTCTTTTAAAAAACTCATTACATGCGACTGGCGACCGAGTCGTCTTTGAACGCCCGCACTGCACCGCGTCGCCGCCGCACCATTCAGATTATTCCGCTCCCATACAAATGAAATCCCGCTTAATCCACACCAGTCCACAAACGTACAAATAAAGTTATTATTGACTTATACATAGGAACCGTCATTTTATCATTTATCATAATAAACCATGATACAAAGCGGACAAATAATAAAATTATTTAAAAGATATATATATGGAAAGGCATGCTCCGATGGTTCGGACATGTTGAAAGGATGAGCGAAGAGAGATTGACGAATCAGATATATAATGCGAACGTTGTGGGTAAAAGAGGCCCTGGAAGACCAAGTCTCACCTATCACGATCAGATAAATACAACAATAGCTGAAGGTGCATTCAAAAGCTATCGAAACAAAAGGGCATATATGATAAAGTTTAGTAAAGTGGATTTAGACGCGGTGGTACCTGGTTCGATTCCAGGTCGGAACACAATAAGTTATTTGTAATAATTCTTTAGTTTGGTACTCTAGAGACATCGACGAGCTTGCCACTAGTTTACTTAACGAAAATTCGCTTTTCTAAAAAAAAAAACAATCGTGTGGAAACAATGACAATTTATTTTTATCAAAGCAAGAGCCTTAAATGACAATCAACAAAGTTATTTATATTTATATATCTATTTAATAATTATGAACAGTTATTTTGCAGTCGGTAACTAATCATCCATGTGTAGCATGCCGTGTACACTGCTCTGGGGTTGCAATTCCCACCTTATAAGTTATTGTAAATTTGTGCTTCATCATCAGCCTGTGTCTCTCCACTGCTGGATATAGGCCTTCCCCAAGGCTCGCCACTTCACACGATCTCCTGCCACCCTCATCCAACCCCCACGAGCGACCTTCCTCAGGTCATCCGTCCATCTAGCGGGGGGTCGACCCACTCTGCGTCCTCCCGTACGTGGTCTCCACTCTAGAACTCGTCTACTCCATCGTTCATCGGTTCTACGACAGACATGTCCAGCCCATTGCCACTTCAGCTTACTAATTTAAGGCTATATCAGTAACTTTGGTTCTCCGACGGATTTCCTCGTTACGGACTTTATCCATCAGAGAAATACCGAGCATAGCTCTCTCCATAGCCCGCTAAGCGACCTTAAATTTGTGGACCAGACCCACTGTTAGTGTCCACGTTTCTGCTCCGTACGACAGCACTGGAAGAACGCACTGGTTGAAAACTCTCGTCTTCAAACACTGGGGTATGTTTGATAGGAAGATGTGGCGCAGCTTCCCGAATGCCGCCCATCCTAGCTGAATGCGTCTGTCGGCTTCTTTGCTACGCCTAATTGTATAGTCTGTCCAAGGTAGATGTATTTTTGCACAACTTCTAGAGTGGCATTACCAACGCAGATTGATCTCGGTTTGAAAATTTGTGCTTGATATGTATTAATTGTAACCTGTTAGTGTACCTTAAATAATAAATAAATAAATTATTCGAGCTATTTTCTAGTTTGATCCACCCTCATCACGAACGGCGGTTGATTTTTATTTTCTAGTTTTGTCCACTCCCTTCACGAACGGCGGTTGATTTTTATTTTCTAGTTTTGTCCACTCCCTTCACGAACGGCGTTTGATTTTTATTTTCTAGTTTTGTCCACTCCCATCACAAACGGCGGTTGATTTTTATTTTCTAGTTTTGTCCACTCCCTTCACGAACGGCGGTTGATTTTTAAATATATTGTTTTACTAAGGAGTTTCCTAACATGGTTATTTGGTTGGGTTAAAGTTAACCAGTCCGAATGAGCGCTGGGTATCAATGTTACATATTTAAGCTCCCCGAGGACGCTGCGGTTCTTACCATTAGCACGATTGGCCACTCGACCACTGCTTTACGTGGAAATATTAGCTACAAAATACACCTCTATATTAATGACTGGTCATCGGATTTATGAATTTAAACTTTGTCAGGGTAGAGCTCGGAGATATAAAATAATAAATATATTTAAGTAAAGGCCATTAAATTTTACCAGAACGATAGAAAATTACTTAATGTTAATTAGTTGGCGGTAAAATTCAAACTGATGGTTCGTATACTCATACAGTTACCTTCGAAGAAATCCGATCAAGTGGATCCGTAAGATTACAAATTACAATCGTTGTCGTAAGTTACATTGCATTGTTATTAAACCGATGGCAGCGCCACGGTGTTGTCAGCTTAAATAACTATGTTTTAATTATTTAACTAATGAATATAAATTACTATTTTTATACTACTTTAAACTATGTAATAGTTAACTAATAATTATATTAATTTATATGAATGCAATGCATATAATTAACTAATATGAAAGGTATATAATATATTTGATGTGTAATTTTGTATTTGCTTTGTATTGTAGATATTGAAAAGGGGGGGCTTCTCGACATCAAAATAAATCGTTAAAGTGTAAATAAAATTTTAATTAAATAAAATACATCTTTAGTTATTGACTTTTGGAAATCGACAAGATCCGATTGTCATAATGACACTCGCGATATTTTTACGACGGAAACTTGAGGATTACTAAGAACCTAATTTAAACAGAAAAACTGCTATAGCTGATGTTTTCTTGCAGATCTTTTCTCAGTCAGATTAATGAATTAACATATCACTGGAATCTGCTAAGCTGCTGGTCTTCTGCTTTCTCTTTGGACTGCTTAACTGTTTAATTTTCCACTAACAGGAATAGAAACAAAAACATATTTAAATAATGACGTGTCGCAAAATCGCATTAATAAGTTTACCTGAATAAAGATATTTTGACTTTGACTTACTAAAAGACTTGCCTTCAGACATTGGCATTACGACGAGAGGATGTGCCGGAGTTCCTTGAATGTCGCACATCCTAGCTGAATGCGTCTGTCGTCTTCCTTGTTGAAGTTGACTGCGCCTAACTGAATGCACATGCTAAAGTCTTGTGTTGTGCCGGTCATTTAATGTAAGTCAATGATTCTATCAAATTTAGCATCCGACCAGCACTATAGTTACTGAATTAATGTTCTGCAGAGGATATTAGGGAATAGTTCATTGAACTTTATAATAAATTAATATTCGGATTTACGTGGCCATCGTGTGTGGGTAAGAGAGGAGAAGAATAGTGTCTCGGGCTTGCAACCGACACAGGGTAATTTAAATGTTGATAAAAAAGAATGCAATTATAAATAATCTACCCAACCAAATAGGTACTATATGTTTCTGCTAATGACGTCGCCAAAAACACCATTAAGGTGGTCGTTTAGCAAATTCCATCCCTGGGTATTAAACAACATCAATCATCATCAGCCTGTATCGCTCCACTGCTAGATGGGGAGCCACAGCATGCGGCCTTTTGCATTCATCCGCCACCAGCAAGCTTAGGTCAGCCGTCCATCTGGCAGGGGGTCTCGTCCCGTACGTGGTCTCCATTCAAGAACCCGTTTGCCCATCGCTAGTTGGTTCTGACACACTGCCCATATCACTTTGGTTCTCTGGCGAAATTCAACGTTGCGAATTCTATCCATCAGAGAAATGCTAAGCATAGCTCATTTCATAGGTAGCTGAACGACCTTGATTTGTGGACCAGACCCACTGTCAGTGTCCATCTCTCTGCTCCGTATGACATTACGTACGGGTAGGACGCACTGGTTGTAGACATTTTTCATAAACATTGTCGTATGGACGATGATAGATCATGTGATATCAAGAAATATAAAGTAAAAAAAAGTATCATCACGACCGTTTCCCTTTCGGGTGGTCAGGAACCACACTTAAAAAATAAGCGGATTCACATTTACTCAACTTTACTATAGGCCAATCATGACAAGTGGCAAGCTCGTCGATGTCTCCAGCGTACCAAACTCGATAAATATCACAAATTAATTAAACGTTAATTAAATGTATTCATTTATTATTCTTACGACCGCCTCCGTGGTCTAGTGGTAACAAACGTTGCCGTGAACTCGGGAGGTTGTGGGTTCGATTCCCACCGGGGGCAAGTTGTACATTGTATAATTTGTCTCGGTCTGGGTGTTTATATAATATGTATATATTTACAAAAAAAAAGTATAATATGTAGTTTATCAACCATCTAGTTTCCGTAACACAAGCCTCGCAGCTTACCACGGAAATTAGATGGCGCTGTGTGACCTGTCTGGAAATATTTTATTTATTTATTTATTTACATTATTAAATATGTTTGTGTCCCGACCAGGAATCGAACCCGGTACCCCCGAGTCTAAATCCACGGACTTAACCGCTAAACCACAAAGGCAGAAATATCTCTACCAATTTTTATTTAAATCGCTTTAGTAGTATAGACGTGAAGGCAAGACAAACTGACAGATAAATGGCCGTGAAGTCACATGTCGTAGTTATATGGTGACGTTTTAAAATAATAATATATTTGATAGTGTTGGCAACCCTACTGGGTTGGTCTGATTCTTGATTAAACTGTGAAACATTTAGCACCAATTCGCAATACCTTCTCTCTGTTCAAACATCGCGCAGTATTCTAATGATAAATTTGAAATAACTACGACTAACTAAAGCATTAGTTTTTATAGCCAAGTAAATTTAGTAAAGTAGAGTGGAGAAACCATGCAGATGGTTGGATGATCTGAAAAATATATCTGGTTGAATGGGGCTGAAGGAAATCGCAAATGTTGAAAGCTCTACGGAAACCAACTCCTCAAGAAGCACCTTTATTGCAAAAAGAAGTTTGTCTCTGGCTCTTCTGCACTCTAATAAAAAAATTAACTCTTCCAGAGCGCCCAGCGAAAAACTTAGTTATGTTTAGTAGAGGATGGATGTATTCTGTTATACTGCGTGGAATTTGTTAAACAGCATTTTTTTAATATACAAATCTAGACTAAAATCAATGAACTACGTATTTTTTATTTCAATTAGTCAGTAATCAAATTTTAAGTTACGGTGCAGAGAAGAATTCCTAGAAATATCGTAACTCATACAGAGCCTAATCAAGTAGGTAGCAAGAGGTCGACGATCGCGCGAACGTTGACTTACGTAATTCTTTCTCTCTCTAATTTCGTCTCTCGGCTGTGAGCGAGATCAATTAATAATAATACTCACCAGCCTTTAGGTATTTATAACGATGGATATCGCGATTTTCAGACGCGGCCATATTCACCATGCAGTATTGTTGTTTTTCGAAAAAGATTTTTATCTTTAAAAAAAGTAACCTGTTTTATTTCAAATAGTGGTTGTACTAATGACACCTAAAGGCTTAAAATAATATTTGCTCTTATGACAATTTATTTATTTATTTATTCGAAGAGAAAGAACAGAGACAGGCAGTTTAAGAACAGTTAAGAAACGATTCAGTAGGAGCCATTAGAATTATACCCGCCACCAAAATATTTCCCACTGTGGACAATAGTGCACCATTTATATTTTTAGATACGTTAGTACTACATATGTATACCTTGGCCATTATTATTATTTAGATTATAAGATGACACGTCTTTTTTATTATTATTATTTTTTGTTTTAAAATTTATAAATTATCTGACATATGTATATAATTTCTGTACATCATAGTTATTAAGTATTTAGAATATAAACTGACACGGCCTCTTTACAGCCACGATCTTATTTTAGTAGTTTCAAAGTTACTTAGTTTTACTTGCTTGTAGCAATAATGTTGTGCATAACACACATAAATATGGATTATTGCCTGTTTGCGGTGCAACCATTATTACCACTTTTATTAGTAGGTATATATGTTTTAATAATTGTATTGATTTTATTAGTTCTGACTGTATTCAAGTTGTTTTAAGAGAACCAATGGAAATAAACTATTTTGATTTGATTTGATATAATGCTTTCTTGACTTCGTTGTCCAACCAATTACGTTAAATACAAAATTATGGTAATAAAAATCAAGTTGTGTATCTGCGGAGAGCTCGTTGATGCCGAATGGCGTGCGAGTGATTAGAGCAGATAAATGACCGCCATTACTGGTAATGAATGTTTAGGTTGTCGTAATCGCATCGCGTAAAGTGTCGGCACCATTACAACCCAGCTGCTGCGATATTGCCTTCGCTAACAGTTAAGCTGGAAACAATGAATATACGCGACCTTTGACTGATGTATCGCGCAACGCTTTAAAACAAAAAAAACATATTATTGGTACTGTATAACGGTGTATTCATTCCTTTGTCATATGCATCGAACAATAAGTCGTTCAGAAAAGACAATGGATCAATTTAAGCTGTCACTCTCTGATATTCAAATAGCGCTTATACCATTGACAGCTCAATTGAAATATCATCCCAGCCCCAGAATACAGAGTCTAGGACCCATCTTCAGCAGTCGAGGTCTAGGACGCTCTGTTGTAGGGGCTGTAATGAAGTATAATGGGCAAAATTTATCTAATAACAAAGGTAATGAAGTAAATTTACTTTGGTTGTGAACCAAAACTTATCTCTATCACTTTTAATGCATCCGTTGACCGAACACAGGGGAGCCTGAAGCCTGTCGCTGCGCTGCCGATACCATGCAGGCAACGAGAAGTCACGGTGATCCTGGGCAGCGGGGTTATCTTCTCAAACTGAGTCTCAGCTCTACAGTCCAGACATAGAACCCTGGAATGCACGGGGAACACGTTATGTTCCATCTCCAAATCCACCACCACTCCAGTCAACACCAAGAAAAGATACCGGATAGCTAATGGGACTGCAGAGGTAAGTTTTAAGTAAGTCTTGTTTCAAGCGGTGTTAATTTTGTATAAAATTCAACATGGCTTACAATAATAGTTCTTCTTGAAAGTAAAAATTTGCATTTATAGGTGGTAGGCGGACTGATGGTGGTAATTTGCCTGCTGAGACGGGGAAGTATTCACAGTTCCTGCCGATAAACCCATTTAAATTTATCCACACGTATCGGCATCAGGCTCGAACTGCCATCATACCTACCATCAGGTGGGCGCAAGGTCACATGTCGTGCTAGTATAAAAAAAAAGTGGTGCACAAAAATAAAGTTAGGTTACTTTCAGGGTCACTTCATGACCTATTCATGTACTATTTAATACTTAACCAAGCTTGGAGGCGATGTATTCATGAATATATCACAAATTTCTGGGCTTTCCATGGATGCACGGTGCGTGCGGTTGCCGGGTCCATCGTTTGTAAGTAAAAGATGAGAAGAATGGTGTCTCGGGCTTGCGACCGACAATAGGCTGGCTTAAAAAAGAGGCTTCCTTTTTTATTTTATTGCGCGATAATACGCTCACCATACACTATTCTACTCCTCTCCCTCAACTAAATACTGTATGATTCCGTTAATGCCGCCTTGGAAGATCATTCCATAAATGTATTGACGGCAGACCTGTGGTGCAAGATTTTGCTGGAACTCGTCTTGCACCGACTTTCACTGCACTTGCACTGTTATAAAATAAAATAAATAAATGCGTAAATATTCATGCTAATTTGAGGAATATCGCTCACAGGTCGCGTCGTATAATTTGTTTCCAGCTTTAGCCGCGTATTTTTAGGATAAATTTCTAGTTTTGCTTTTAAGATTTGCTCGGATCTTGTCTCGATGCGGTTTGCTTTAGTTTATGTCCCTTTATAGTGTAATTGTGAATTAACTATTGTTCATTCAACCATTTTATATTATTATTATTACAGCCCCCAGAATACAGCGTCCAGACCCTCGCTGTTGGCCATGGGCCTTCCAAACATATATCTGAAGAATTAAGCCTACACTTGCCATACTGGGCAGACGGGTTGGCGAGTGCCTCATCACTGACGATTTAACGTGCTCTCCGAGGCACGGGAACGGTGCTGTTGTAAATCTATTACAAATGTATTTCTCATTGGTACATGCCGGGGGGTTTGAACCGAACTTTGCAGGATTTTAAGGAATTCGTTCTTATTTATGTTTATGTAAACACGCTTTAAAGAGGTTTTGAGGTACGTCGCGATGTTCTATTTTTCGAGCGTAGTAGCGTGCTGAGGCATTCCTAAGTTTGACAGCTGGAAAGAATAATTGAGTGACGGAGTCATTGAGAAACGTCTAAGATCGGTGTATGTAACCTACAAAAAAAAAATGTTAAAAAAAGTATTGAATTTCCTCTAAGAGCAAACAATGTGTAAATAAATCTTTTAACTATCGTAAACTGTCAAAATCAAACGCTATTAGAGTTGATGCGAGTGCATTTTTTATACTGAACACGACATGTGACATCACTCCCACCTAATGGTAAGCGGTACGCGAGGTCCAAAAATGGGAGCAACTGACGCCAGCCACTAACGACCGGCATCAATCTCTACCACTATGCCGGTCTAACAAGATGCTTTTTCACTTTTTGCTTGAAGGACTCCAGGTTGTAGGAGTGGGGAAACACACTGGCTGGGAGAGCATTTCACATCTTCAGCGTGCGACAGATGTAAGAGTCTCTAAATTTATTAGTACGCGTAGGGATAGTGGGTATGGTATGTGGATGCATTGGCCTGAGCGTGTCGTTCGGTTGATGAATAGAGAAGAAGGGATAGGGTTATGGAGCTCCTCAGAACACTCGCCGTGGTATAGCTTGTAGAACTCTCTCAGAGAGACAACGTCACGGCGAAGCTGCAGTGATTCGAGAGTTTTAGACACTGTGATGTCGTCCACTATCCGAATTGCCCGCCTCTGCAGGATATTGAGAGCATCTGTAAGGTACTTAGCGGAGCCATCCTAGAGGTGAGAACAGTATTTCACGCATGACCTTATCTGTGCTTTGTATAGCATAAGTCTTAGTGCAGGCAGGAAAAACCGCTTCACCTTGTTCAGTATCCCGAGTTTTTTGGACGCTGTTTTGGTGATGCTGGAATGTAGTTTCTGTGGTTTAGGTCGGAGCGTATTTCAGCACGGTGTTTTGAAGAGTAGGAATAGGAGAGTAGGGAGACTTCTTGATCGTCAGCGCGCATGCCTGAGTCTTACTGGCATTAAACTGGACTATGTTTATATGTTCAATTCAATTCATTTATTCACCATAAGATACATAACGTACTAACTTGGTTTTGTCAGTTATAAAATCAACAGTTTACATTTCATGGAAGGATAGCAAAAGATCGACCATTAGTGCAAAGAACGGCCATCGTCATTACCAAATTAAAACTATGTTTTTTTTTTGTCAAATTACATTTCCTTTATTACCAATATTGTTGAATAATAACTAGACAATATATAAAAAAGCCTAAAATTTCAAAATTTTGTATACAAAAAAAAAATCGTTCTACCACTGTACACACGTCAACTTTCAAAATAAATGCACATTGTATACTTTCCATTTAGATGGCAACATTATACACGTTTGGCAAGAGTCAAGTCAAGAGTAATATGTATAAACATTTGTTTTGAAAAAAGAAAAGTAATTTAGATATTATTACAAACATACTACAACATTACATTACTAAAGGCTATTGGAATAAGATTGAGAACATAAGGAATTTATATTCCCGTGTTCCATCCATAACATATTTTTCTTTTTCAGTGTTTGCAAAATAAGGAAATGAAGAGGTCAGCCAGTCGGCCTGGAACGACGCACCACATGCGCCACTTAAGGCACATTTATAAAGTCCGATATGTAAGGTATTTATTCTACATACTACTGCCTCCGTGCTTTGTGGATTTAGACGCATAGGTAACGGGTTCGATTCCTGGTCATGACACGAGCATTTATTTTATACTATTGTGATATTTCTCAAAATTTGTACGCTAGAGACATCGACAAGATTGCCACTTGTCATTATTATAAACTCTTTATTGTACAAAAAACTTAAGTAATGTACAAGAGCGAACTTAATGCCTTTCGGCATTTTATAACAGCTAACCTTTGGGAGTGTGGTAGAGGATTTGCGCGGTGAATTATTATAAATATACAATTTACATACAATACATAATAATCGCTACATACTACTACTTAAATACATAAATATATGTATGTATATATATATATATACATATATATATGTATTTAAATTTCATGATGGGCTTATAGTAAAGTTAAATAAATATGAATATGCTTCTTTCAGTCTTTGCTTGTCTACCAAACAGGTATGGCGAGTGTTTCATGTTATCCAAATGATTAACGATTCTACAAGTTGGTAATAGTAGAACCAGGACTGATGGCTTGACTTCTCTTCGAGGCACGGGAACGGTGGTGAAGACAAGAAGACAAATTTCTAAGCATTCCATGGATTCACCCGTGCGGGTGCCGCGTCCATCGTGTGTGGGTAAGAGATGAGAAGAATGGTGTCTCGGGCTTGCGACCGACAATAGGCTGGTTTAAGAAAAAGATGCCTCCTTTTTCTATTGCGCGATAATACGCTCACCATCCACCATGTAAATCTCTGACAAAAGTTTATTTCTTATTGGGTTCGAAACGCGACCTTTTTAGATTTAGGGAAAGCATTTATTAGAATCGAACCACGGACTTATCCGCTAGACCACGGAGGCGGAATTGTCCGACCATTTACAATTCTTGAAAGCTATGTCGGTAATTTTGATTCTTGGACGGATGTTGTTGTGAATGGGCCTTAACTTTGTAAGTGCGGGCCGTAGAGAGGGTAGGTCAATATGTTTACCTTCCAGTTACAATGGATATTAGGACTATTCCATAGTCTATACGTTTGCTTAGCTTATCCGGACTCATACATAGATTATAAAAGGAAAAAAAATATGTGGCACTCGGGGACCGCCGCGGTAAAGCTTATTGCATAGCATTTTTATCAACTTATGCAATTATAATTATTTATTTATGCAGTTTGTTTTTTTTTTTTATATTAATTCAAGTTTTTTTATATTACTCGTGGACGCGGTCAAAAAGCACGCTGTCTCACCTAGCAATGTGTCTAAAAGAGAAAGAATCAGTTATGAGCAGTAAGCAGCTAGTCTACACGCATACGTCTAGTCGCACGCACACAAACACCGTGCCGAAGTCTGCCGAACTGAAACGACGTTAGACGATGCACGGCTTTCAACGCCGCACCGCTGTCCCGGTTGTAGTGGGGGGTGTTAGGTTTATTTTCGTTACGGAATTTGCAATAGCTTAATAACTTTTTATTATAACACCCGTATTCTTATGCGTGTCCTCAACGGCTCCATCGCTCAATTATTTCTTACAGCTTTCAAAACTTAAGGTACATCGCGACGTACCTTGAAACCTTCTTGATTTGTGTGTATTTTATTTTCGTCTTTTTTTATCATTTTTGAAAACCATCAGTTGACAATATTATAATAGATATTATACAGTAAATTCACAAAGAACTATTTATTTATTTATTATTAGGTGTGCAAACAGATTCCAGTCAGTTGCAAATTTGAGTTCATTTAATTTATACATGGACTAGACTGGAATCCAAGCAGCACACACAACATGCAAATTATAATAATTATTATCAAAATTAGAAAATAAATTACATAAATTAAATTCAATCATAATTACAATTCTATAGTATCAATTAAATAATTCCTTACACAAATACAATTTACAACAAAATATACAATACAGGTAACATAATAATAATTTAACAGAAGATAAAAGTCAATATGAGTCAAATAAGGCAGAGGAGGTCTGTGGTAATGGACTTTTTATACGCTGCAAAACCACTGTCAAAAACATCAATATCAGGCCGCAAGCTAACCACTCTATTGTAGGTGCGACACATTCTCACCAACTGGTTAAAGAAAGATGTGTTGTTACATAGGTACATAGAGAGAATGTATTCGGGCATCTTGTTCTGTAACGAATATTATATATATATCCCCTATGGAACGGCCGTACCCGCACCTATGAGACAGCGTCCTAAGGCACCGTCTCTGCAAATACTATTAAAGATGTTCACATTTTATATGTTAAGCAATAAAGAGCAAGAGAAGAAAACATCACTGCATTACCATTTATATATTATTTAACTCACTTCCACTGTTGGAGATGGGCCTTCTAGAACTATATCTGAAGGATTTGGCCTACACTCGCCACGCTGGCCAGACGGGTTGAGTTGATTTTAATAACAATATTAACGCTTCCAAAAGTTGGTATTAGTGGAACCAGAATCGACGTCTTAACGTGCTCTTTGAAGCACGTGTTGTAAATCTATGACAATTGTTCGTAAGAAAATAGTATTTCTTATTAGTACATGCCCGTTTGAACCGATCTTTCGTTTGTGTAGGATTTTATGGAAAGCGTTCCTACAACCGGGCCACCACACCTTTAAACATTTTTTTCTTAATAAAAAAAAAGTTTTTTTGACATTTACAAAAGCAGTTTTATAATTAATTTATAGTTAAATTATATATAACTTAATCTTACCGGGAATATTTAAAATGGCAACATTTATGCCTTTCGAGGTTTTGAAGAGAAACCCGTTTAACAGCTGAACAATGTCGCATCTGACTCTTATCAAAATATATGTCTCAACTCAACAATTAAAACGAGTCAGGTTAGATATTACGAAGACGGACTATTTTGATTATTTAAGAAATGGGAAATGATACACTTTTAATTTTGTTTATTAAAGGCACCCGCCTGATGTCCAGAGGAGTTCATTCCACTTACGATCAGTGGAATCTGAATATCTACTGGAAGTGTGAGGAGCTATCTTAAGCTGATTTATTGTAACTTGTCTATCTGCATGTCAGTAAATTTTTGTAAAATTTATGATTGGGAAGTAACTTAATGACATCATTTTTTTTCTTATATATTTTAGGAACCATATCTATGTAACTGCCTCTGTGGTCTAGCGGTTAAGTCCATGGATTTAGACACAAAATATATTATTAATGTAAATAAATACATTTAATTAATATTTAATTTATTTGTGATATTTCTCGAGTTTGGTACGTTAGAGACATCGACGAGCTTGCCACTTGTCATGATTGGCTTATAGTAAAGTTGGCTAAATGTGAATCCGCTTATTTAGAAGCGTGGTTTCTGACCACCCCGAAAGGGAAAAAAACTTTACTTTCTTTTACTTTACATATCTATGTGAATGATTTAGTTATTGTTCCACTTACGGAAAAAGCTGATAAATTAAAATTAACTGAAATGTTTAAAGGTAGATATAATGCCAGTACTATTTATGAAATGAAGTTGTGTCCAGTTGGTTCGAACAAATAGTGCGCTATCCCAAACAGTCGTTCGTTTCCATGAGTTATGGATTATAAGTCTGCGCTGTTTGTTGTTTGTCCAATAGCAAATACTGCCTTGTATACCAAGCAGGAACATTATTTACCTTTTTTTATTAGCCACACACATACACTAAGGGAAATTGATATTTGATGTAAATGAATTTATTACGTAAGACATTTTGGGGGGGAAGGGGATCAAACGTGTCCAATTTTTTCTTACAAGGGGTGAGAGCGGGTCTTAATAGTTCTTACGTAAAAAGTATCATCACGCCACACCCTTTCGGAGTAGTGGGAAACCACGATATTTTTTTTAAACGAACCGGATGCACAAAGTTAAGTTCGACCAGTTTAGTCCAGTGGCAGATCCACTTTCCGAGTCTACAAAAACTTTTTCTTCTAAAACTAAATTACGTATAAATAACCATCGTGTGTGGGAAAAGAAGAGAAGAAAAATGGTCTACAAATAATGAGGCCTCCTCTCTTTATTGAGCAACAAGACGATCACCATCCACCATTCCCTATCCAACTACATACCGTATGATTCATTTAATGCCGTCTCGGAAGCTCTTTCCATAAATGTTTCCAGAGCTTCTTAGGCCCATGTTATCGAAGATAATTTGATGTAAAATAATGGTGTTGGGCTGGTCTTATGTATGTATATATAAGTCAAAGGTCTGCAAGAAGCCAGAAGAGCAGCGGCGCCGGAAGGAAAAGCGAAGTCGGCAGCGCGTCTCTAATTACACCGCTCATATGTTCACTCTTTAATATACAAAAATGAACAAAACAAAAAGGTATTTTCAATGTAAATAATATTAAAATATAACAAAATTTCAATGTACCATGTATTTATAACAGACTAACTATTAAATAGTAGGTGCAACTCACAATCCCTGCTCACATCTCCCAAAGGTTAGTTAGAAAATGTTTTTGGACCTGAAGCTCGCCTATGAACTGTAAAATGTATTATTTTCTGTGCAATAAAGAATTTATCTAGAGCTATCTCTAAGTTAGAATATTTGAATAAGTGTAGAATTATTATCGTAATGGGGTGTATCACTAACTTTTTATCACGATAGATGGCGCATGATAGACGATACCCAATAGAACTGTCAGTTGCATATAAAACTTGTATTTTTATTACGAAATTTATTATTTTCTGGTTGTATTGCCGAAGTTAGCAGCCCTTAAGTGTACAAATCGAAATTTCTAAGCGATATCAAAAATATGGTGATCTCCAAATTGCCGTTCTATTAATTAAACCTTTTTTCTTTCTAAAGACGGTGTTCGCTTTCCTAATTCGTCTTTTAAGTTCAATTTTTTTTTGTTATAAAAATAAAAAAATCACAAAAACATTTAAAAAACGATCCGTCATAGCTGTAAACAAGGTACCAGTGCCGCTAGCGACATCTACAAAAAGCTTTGCCTGATACACCCCATTAGTGGTCAACCAATTAATTAATATGTGAAGTGTAATTAATAAACCTAAGTCATTTCTTGACCAGCATGTATTTTATTTACAATCCTGAGCTAGCCGCCTTATAGGCCCATCGCGACAAGTGGCAAGCAACACTTTTTTTATAAATAACAACCACATTTAATAATTCAAAAATAAAAACTTAACACACAAAAGCACTGGAACGATCGTCACTCAACTGATCTATGCTGAAGATTTTTTGTCTATTTCGTTTGAGGTTGAACGACGTTCGTTAAAGGTACATTAGCAGCGAATATTGTTGATTTAGTAGTCGTGTAGTGTTGGTATGGCTACATTACACGAGGGCAAACAATTACATTACCTCTATATGCACACTTTGGCAACTTACCAAGCTATATCCAAGACCTATGTATAAGGATAAGGCATTCAAATGCATACAATTGCCGTAACTGCTTCCGTGGTCTAGCGGTCCGCGGATTTAGACTCGAGTTTGGTACGAGACATCGACGAGTTTGCCACTTGTTATGATGGGCCTATAGTAGTTGATGAGTTGGCTAAATGTAAACCCGCTTCTTTAAAAAGTAGTTTGTGACGATACGGTCGCTATGATTAATGCCCAAACGGCTGACGGAGAAATCTGGATACAGGAAGGCTGGTAATCATTTCTGCCAGCGTATAGCAAGGCTTGACGAGAAGAGCATTAGCCGTTCAATTAAACCAACTTATATGTAATAATTAGTGGCTTTAATTACATAAAATGAATTTATATATAAAATATGTTACGGGGAAAGCGGTAACTAAGAAAAAAAATACTACAAGAATAAATAGACAATAAACTAAGTAATGAATTTAAATTGTCAAAAATTAAAAGAAGGTACTAAGTAAAATAATAATAATACGATATTCTACCCGAGGGTCGTGGTTATAAAAAGAGGTGGTCAGCACAAGAGCTTTCCGCCATGCCGCGGAGCGGTACTCCCCTGGCCAACTCGCTGTGCCGCGCCGAAGTGAGGATCTGGGCGTAGTGCAGGTGGAGAGGCCGCTCTGGATCCAGGCGCGTAGTACAGTTGGGAAGTTGAATGTTGAACCCCAAATAGAGGGGGTAAAAACTTTATAACTAATATTGGTTTAAAATTATTTATTTTAAATATTTTTTAATATCGTGATGCGGACGAACAGCAGTGCCGGCAACAGCAACGTGGAGTACGGCTGTCACTTTTGACATTTTCTGATGTTTTTAATAAGAAAAGAAATATAAAAATTCTTTCGATACAATTCCTACAAGGCTGATATACAGAGGAGAAATGTTGCCAGCCTTCTTGAGACTATGTATTTAGTGGATTTTTTAAATTTTATTAATTAGGTTTATTTTATAGGTAAATATCTTTTTTATTTTTCTTTTAAGTAGTTAGTAAGTAATAATAAGAAAAAAGTTAAGTAAAGCGGGAGCCGCGGCGGAAAATGCGGAGTCCAGCAAGCGGCGCAAGTATGTAAGTATATTAAAAGATTACATATTTGTGCCGTTTGCTGTTGTAATTCTGGGCCCATGGAGTCCAAGTCCAAGTTTTGTAAAAGACATAACACCGCGTCTTGTCGTCTCCTTCGGTGACAAGAGGGCCGACTCTTTCTTCGCCCAAAGAATCAGTATTGCAATTCAGCGGGAAAATGCAGCCAGCGTTTTTGCCACCATTCCACGCGGACGGGACTTATATCCCTATCCTTGGTAAAGTTGTAAGTAATTATTATTTGGATATAACAAAGTTTTGATTAAAAATATGTAAATGGTCTTTGGTTTTAAAAAAAAACAAGTTGAGAAGGAATGCAACCGTTTTAAAATATTTATAAGAAAAGAAATAAATACGGCATGAAATTATTTTCCTTCCATTAGTTGAAAGAAGAAACAGAAAAGAATGAGGTTTATATTTAGGGCGCGTTCACAACACTAAAAAATATGCGTCCAGTATTAAACGCTCCTGCAGCCCTATTCTGTTACTTAAACACAAATCAGTTAACTATATATATTACGCTATTCAAGTTGATATATGCACGGACGCTGTCAAGTTGATATATGCACGGACGCTGTCAAGGTCGAGCGCTTATAGAGTTGAGAATTGAATAATTATGTCACGAAATCCACTAATACTAATAAATGTTTGCGACTAACCGATCTGCTGGAGTGAGTTCCATTTTGCACGGGTATATCAAGTCCAAGTTTTTTGTTTTGTAAATTACCAGACAATGTCTATAACTATGGAAAACAATAAATTTGACTATACATATATGGCGCTGAAGTTGTTTACTGTTTGTTTTTTTATTTATTTATCTTTATAATGATAAAAACAGTACAATGATTTAAATAATAATACAATTTAAATAAATAAATATAAACTAAATTAAAAATAAAACTAAAATCTGAATCATATATAAAAATATTCACCCATGACTTGATCATGTGGTAGTGTGCCAAGAACACTCGCAGCATTCCCCCGCTGCCCAGCGAAGCTGATTTGTTGCGCGAAAAAACTGCCAGCCCTCTTGTCACATACAGCGTCAACCAGCCACTTAGACAGTTCTTTAAAGAACTTCTTAGCGCTTGGCCCCCACGGACCCATTGCATAAATACGTAGCCATTAGCAATAGACTTGTATTAGCGACATTTAGCCTTTTCAGCCGAGTCCGCAGCCGCCTCAGCCCTGACAGATGTGCCCTGGACATGAGACCGAGCAAGAGTGTCGACACAAGTAGTTCCCACACCAATGCTCGACCCATGGACCACGGCACCAAAGTCAATTCATCGGGTCTTTTAACATGACTGCGAGTGATCCCAGACGGTTCAAGAACCAAAGCCCGGTGGATTTTCTGATAAGACATAATTTATTTATAATTGTATATAATTTTTTAAAGTATTATAAAATATCAAACATGGAATAATATTGCAATAATGAATATCCTATTGGTGATCCCTTAATATGAATAAATTCATGTAGTTACATTAATTATTAATTTGTTTTAACCGCCTATGTTTATTGATGTGAACGCGCCTTAATTTGTCTGAAATGGAGGAAATAATTTAGTTCTTTGTCGCAGCAATATCGAGAGGGTTGTTCCCCGCCAGCCTCGGGGTCTCTTCATATTAATCGCCGCAAAGCTGATTATGTTCAGATCTTCCGCTAAATGCCTAGCTCTAGCTTCTCCAAGAGACAATATTATGCTTTATGACTCCTACCGTCTTATTATTTATTTAAAATCTTAATTGCACATGCACAAAGGCGGACTTAATGCCTCAAGGCATTCCCTGACAGTCAAACCTTTAGGGCATTTAGACAGTATAGGTAAAACGTAAGTATCATCACGACCGTCTCCGTGGTCAGAAACCACGCTTATAAAGGAGTGGGTTCACATTTAGCCAACTTTACTATAGGCCAATCATGACAAGTGGCAAGCTTGTCGATGTCTCCAGCGTACTAAATTTGAGAATTATCACAAATGAATAAATTAAATATTAATTACATGTATTTATTTACATTAAAAAAAATTTTTGTGTCCCGACCAGAAATCGAACCCGGCACCTCCGACTCTAAATCCACGGACTTAACCGCTAGACCACGGAGGCAGTTGTATTAACAGGAATAAAAGTAAAATGATAATAATTATTTAAATAGAATAAGAAATAATACAAAGTATTAATATTAGTGAAATATAAATAAGATAAGATTCCCGGACACCAGATCTTATCTTATTTATCTCGAATTGAGAGAGAGATTGACAAGCTTGCCACTTGTCATTATGGGCCTATAGCAAAATTTGCTAAAGTTATTTCCTCTTTAAAAAAAAATAGTTTCTGACCTGCCCGGAAGAAACACGGCACTGCCGTATATACTTAGTCTTGTCATAAATATTGTTACAAGGAAAACATCGTTATTTTCTATTACATAAAACATTTATTACTGCTGTGCTGTATATGCATTTAAAATAATCTCTATTGGCCTCAAAACATTCCTTTAAACGTTGTGACCAGTTATCGATTGAAATAAGCATTTTCTCTATGGGAGTATTCGTCACTGCAAATCTTATGGAATCTTTTAGATACTCCGAATTATCATGGCAGAGCATGCCATAATGTAAATAAGAGACCATAATTCATAATAAAATGGATTAAGATCGGGACTAGATGACGACCAGTCTTCAGCTCTGATGAACTCATAAACGTTCCTTACAAGCCACAAGTGTAGATTGAACTTTATGACCTGGCGCTGAGTCTTGCTGAAAGAACCATTCTTGGTTATACGAGTAGAACATGGTGTTGTTACTAGGCTATAACCACCTTCTCAGAAATCGTATCTTGGTAGCGTTCCACTCCTATCGTCATCAAAAACCTAATAGGTAGTCGCAATGCGCAGGTAGCAAACCAATAAATTTTCTTAATACGGGCACTCCGATAGCAAGACTATTTGGTAAACTTAACGATCTTTGGGTCTATGATATCTATTTTATCAGTGATAAGCCAGAAAGTAGGAAATTTAATCATCATTTGGGGAAGTACTCTTAAATATATAAATGAATTTAATATAAACATAATTAACATTTATTCGAAAAAAATATTTACAGAATATAAAATAAAATTAATATTAATGCTAAGGATAGGGATATAAGTTCCGTCCGCGTGGAATAGTGGTAAGAACGTTGGCTGCATTTCCCCGCTCAATTGCAATACTGATTCTTTGGGCGAAGAGCCAGCCCTCTTGTCACCGGAGGAGACGACAAGACGCGGTGTTATGTCTTTTAAACACTTTTTGCGAACTTAATGCCTTAATTGCAGCTAACTTTTGGGAGTGTGGTACATGTTTTCAGGGTGCATTAAAATAAAAATAACATCACGTAAGCTAACACGGCTTAAAACAACTGTGAAAAATATAGTTTATAATATATATAGATATTAAGATATGGAGATATTAAGGGCGCGGTTAGAATTTTATGTTCTGATGATGTTTACGCTACTCCGGACTCTGAAACCTTAAAGGAGCTTTCCGAAAAACATCCCGCCGCAAATTCAAACAAAATTTTACCACCTCTTCCGTCCAATATTGTTTCAAATTATCAGACAAACAATGATGAGGTAATAAAAGCAATTTTCAGTTTTCCTTCAGGCTCTGCTGGAGGTCCTGACGGACTTAGACCACAACATTTTAAAGACCTTTTAACCCGAAATACGGGGGCATCAGGAGCACGTTTTATTAATGCACTTACAGACTTAATTAACCTCATGATGTCAGGTTCAGTTCCTGACGAAGTATGTAGAATACTTTATGGGGCTTCCCTTTGTGCTCTCAAAAAAAAGCAAGGAGGCATTAGACCTATAGCTGTCGGAAATACCATTAGACGCATTACAGCCAAAATCGCTTGTTCATCGGTTAAATCTGACCTTAAAGAATATTTCGTCCCCTTTCAAATGGGTTTTAGTGTTAAAGGAGGTTGCGAAGCTTTGGTTCATGCCACCAGACAATTCTTAATTAACCCATATTTAGAAAAAAAAGCCATCCTTAAGCTAGATTTCCGAAACGCTTTTAATGCCATTGAGCGATCCGAAATGTTAAAACAAGCATACTTGAAAATCCCATCTATATCCCGTTTCATTTCACAATGTTACACCAATGCGTCATGCCTTCTTTATAATGGCGACATTTTATTATCAGCTTGTGGTTGTCAGCAAGGGGATCCACTAGGTCCTGCTCTTTTTAGCCTCACCATTCAACCTATGATTAATGAATTAATTTCCGATTTTAATTGTTGGTATCTTGATGATGGTACTATCGCAGGCTCCATAGAAAATCTACTCAGTGATTTATCTAAAATTATCTCCTTATCAAACAATTTAGGCCTTAAATTAAATCCTTCAAAATGCGAAGTCTTTTTTCTAGATGAGGCCAGTGAAAATGATTATCAACGTTTTAACAATCTTGCCAACGGTATCATCCTTCTCAACAAAAATAAATTCAATTTACTTGGTGCTCCTGTTACAACCGAAGCCATTTTTAATACATTAGATTTAAAATTAGAAACATATAAACGGGCTTTGAATAAATGTGAATCCTTGCAACCACATGTAGCATTATTTTTAATTAAAAATTGTTTGGCTGCTCCTAAACTAATTTACTTATTGAGATGCTGTCCATCTTGGCTCGCTCTTGACAAACTTCATAATTTTGACATCATCCTGAAGTCCACAATTGAAAAAGTATTAAATATCAACTTGTCAAATACATCATGGTCTCAGGCATGTTTACCCATCAGATTAGGTGGACTTGGTCTCCGTCGTTTAACCGATCTTTCCATTCCAGCTTACCTGGCTTCTGCCCACAGCTCTAGAGTCTTGGTCGATTTAATTCTTAAATCAAACGTCGACTTGGATCTACACTGTGTGGTAGACACCAGAAAGCTTTGGACAGATTCACTTCCTGACGTTAGCGAACCCGATAATAAATGTTCCCAGGCCGCTTGGGACATCCCTTTAATTAATAAATCATACCAGTCAATACTAGACATTTCAAACAATAGTTATGACTGTGCCCGTCTGTTAGCATCTACCCAGAAGGAAGCTGGTGCATGGCTTCACGCCGTCCCATCAGCTCCTCTTGGTACACTCCTGGATAAGGACAGTTTAAGAATAGCAGTTTCTTTACGCCTTGGTTCAAAAATATGTCAACCTCACATATGCAAGTGTGGTTCTCAAGTTGATGAAATGGGTCTACACGGGCTTAGTTGTCAAAAGAGTGCAGGCAGATTCTCCAGACACCAAGCCCTAAATGAGTTCATAAAGAGAAGTTTGTGGTCTGCTAAAATCCCGTCCGTCCTTGAACCATCAGGACTTTCACGTAGTGATGGTAAAAGGCCGGATGGTATGTCTCTTGTACCATGGAGTGAGGGAAGATGTCTTGTTTGGGATGCCACCTGTGTGGATACCTTTGCCGCTTGCCACATTTCCTCTACATCAAAAAAGGCCGGTTCGGCTGCTCGTACAGCCGAATTTAGAAAACACATCAAATACAATAGCATTAAACAAAATTATAACTTTGTGGCATTTGGGGTTGAAACAATGGGGGTATATTCTCTTGATACCCACAAATTCATAAAAGAGCTGGGTAAACGAATTTTCCAAGAGTGTGGCGATCCCAAATGCCATAGCTACCTAAAACAGAATATGTCCATAATAATTCAACGAGGAAATGCGGCGAGCGTTTTAGGTACCCTCCCTGGTGGTAAGCCCTTAGTTTATTTTGTAGAATAGCTTTAATTTCATAGGTATTTTTAGTTTTAGTTTTCTTTATAATTAGTTTTTAGTCAATTTTATTTTAATATTTTTGTATCGAATTACCTACTTCGAATAAATATATATTTGACTAATAAAAAAAGTTTATAATTAGACAAGCTGATTATTTTGTTTTTACGTACATTGTTCACAAATACGCTAGAAAAGTGCATATCTCATTGCTGGGGTTCGAACCAACCTTCTTTGGACCTGTAGGTCATGAGCATAAAAATAAGGGAGTTAATACAGCTGTCACCTGACATCACTCAGAGTTATACTAATGTGCGACACGCTGTGAAATATGTCCGTCGCGTCTAGCGTTACTAAACACTGAATAATTTAGGAGAAATCAGGGCTGGCAATTATTTCTGCCAACGTATTAGCCTCGCTATACAGATAGGAAATGTTGCCAGTTATCTCTTATAGAACAACTCTCGAGGATTTTATTTATTTATAGTTAGTTAATGTTTTTATTAGGTTTATTTTATAGGTGTTTAATTTTATTTATGTATACAAATATATAAATATTATTTTATAAGTTAACAGTACGTTGAGACAAAAAGATAATATCATAATTGAAGTTAATATTTGGAATAAATTTTAAATATTTTCATTTTATTGTATCTTTTACAATATGTAAAATACCTACTAAACTATAAATAAAACAAAAAACTAATGATGACGACTGTCTGATGAGCATAGTGTGCCGAGGACACTCGCTGCGTGCCCCTGTTGAACTGCCAAGCTCACGGAAGTACACCAGAGCCTCCTCGGACAACGGACCCATTTTTTCCACTGCAACTGGGATGAAGTGGTTATTAATGATGATCTCCATCTACTTCTACTACTGCCTCCTTGGTCTAGCGGTTAAGTCTATGGATCTAGACGCGGAGGTACCGGGTTAAATTCCCGTTTTTTTTATATTTTTGTTTCATTAATTATTGCCCCTAGAACACAGCGTCCTAGACCTCCACTGCTAGAGATGGGCCTTTCAGAACATATATCTGGAGAATTTGACCTACACTCGCCACGCTGGCTAGGATATGATGTCATTTTTTTATGAGAATTTATTAACGATTCCACAAGTTGGTATTAGTGGAACCGGGACCGACGGCTTAACGTGCTCTCCGAGGCACGGGAACAGTGGTGTTGTAAATCTTTGACAAATGTACGTAAGAAAAGTGTATTTCTCATTGGTACATGCCGGGGGGGTTTGAACCGACCTTTGTAGGATTTAAAGTACGCGTTCTTACAAGCGAGTCATCACCGCGCCAATTATTTATTTAATTTGTGTTATTTCTCGAGTTTGGTACGCTAAAGATATCGACGAGCTTGTCACTTGTCATGATAGGCCTAGAGTAAAGTTGGATCAATGTGAATGAGCTTCATACATTTTTCCGCCAACTTGTTGCGTTTATGGTGTGCTGCTAAAAACTTGTCGTTAACGCAAAATTGCATAAATTTATCTTGTAGGATAAAGTATTTGATTTTAACAGCTTTAAAGTGCATTTGAATGTTGGACAGGTTTGTAGAGGATAGTGGCCGGTAACAAGGGCTTAGGAAGCGGCAGAGCATGTGCCGCCCGCCCAGGATAGCTATTTGCAAGATCCGCTCTATCACACACCAAACACGCTTAACCAAGGCTTTGCGAATACACACTGAGATCTATCCATCGCGCTTACATACTACTTACATACTACTTACATTGGCCATAATATGCATACCTTAAATTAATTGTTCAGAACAAAAAACTTAGCTTTTTTGGCAATTTACTATTTATTTATTTAATAGATGGTAAACGGACTGATGGTGGTAATTTGCCCAGTCTGCCGGGGCGGGGAAATATCCCCCGTCCGTGCCGATAAACCCAGTAAAGTGAGTGTCTAATTCAAGTTGCTAACATTCTTGGACTTTGCGCGCCACTTACCATCAGGTGGGCGCAAGGTCACATTTCGTACTAGTATAAAAAATGAAAACATTGTTTTTTTTTTCTCATTAATTTTTAAGACGGCATTTAACGGAATACAGTATTTTTGCCTCCGTGGTCTAGCGGTTTAGTCCGTGTATTTAAGATTCAGAGTTACTAGGTAGAGATTCCTGCAGTCCTATTCTGTTACTTAGGCGCAAACGTTAACGGATTCCACTGTATAACGTTTGCGCTTAAATATACATATATATCGCGCTATTAAAGTTGATATTGCCGCTGTCAAGGTCGTGGGCTTTGAGAGTTGAGAATTGAAAAATATTTTGTAACTATGACGCGAGCTCTGACGTAAATAACGAATTTCATTAATAACGTTTGCGTCTAAGTAACAGAATAGGGCTACTGGTATTTATTGTGATATTTGGTACGCTAGAGAAATAAACGAGCATGCCACTTGTAATGATGGGCCTATAGTAAAGTTGGCTAAATTTATATGCAAAATGAGAGTTAGGTCACTTTCATTCTAAACGCAAGATTTGTTGTTTTGGTTGAGTTAAAAACAATTTCTTTAATTTAGGGTTTGTGTGTGATCAATATATTCGTAAATATGCATATAGGCAAATGTTGCGAGTATTGCGACGTAAATGCCAATAGTCGAATTGTGATCCGCGAGGCGGCATTTATTGCACTGTCTGTAATTTGCATACGTTTGAATGTTAAATAGTGACGTCACAGTTTGCTGCTGTAATTGAATAGTTCGATGCTTGCTTATTGCTTCAACTTTATATACCACTTTTATAGACGTGACTTTAGTTTTGAAATTCTAGGTGCTACTGCTTACAGTACGGGACTGAGCTAAAATATATAAAATAATATATATATAAATATATATCCAGATTTAAGTAAGTTCGAAAGCCCATCTCGAATAGTGGAGGTCTAGGACTTGGTGTTCTAGGGGCTTTAAAGACGATGATTATGCCCAACCCAAGCCCGTTGAACATCCAGGCCGCTTTCTGTCTGTCGTCTGTGTCTCAGATATCTCTCAGCCCTGGTCGAACGCAGACCCCCTAGGTTCGTAAGCCATTGAGTGTGCATGAATCACACGGATGACATCTGGAAAACTGGTGAATGTCCCCATCTCCGTCTCAAGCTTATTCATTATCCGGGCACAGGCGACGCCACTGTGTGTCTGTCCTGGGGGACGAGTCTCGACATTTCATAGCGATCCCTAACTTTGCCACGTAAGGTGACCATTGACATCAAACAAAATCGCGTAGCTAATTTCCAAAATTTGTTCATGACTTTCAAAAACGTATATTATGTTTTAAATGACGTCACAGCCTTGCACCTTTACGTCCATTTAGTTTATTCTGCGTTGCCCCAGCGCCGCCGAGTGACCGTCGGTCTGCTAAATAATTGGACGCACTTCTATTCGAATAGTATATTATTATTATTATTATTATTTATTTCAGAAAGTTCGATTAAAACTGCGTCCGTTTGGATGTATAGGCTCTGCCTACCTTTAGTCATAAAAATGTCGGAATTGTATCGAATTTATTTTTCAAATTAGCGATTTTCGCAAACTATTTAGTGACGAAATTTGACAACCCGCAAAGTTATTAAATATTGTCGATGCAGTTTTACCGTGTGACGGCAGCCGGCGGACATTTTGGCATCTGCTTCTAGTGTTGCAAAGGAATCAATATTATGGTCCATTGAATTTATAATACACATATTAGGGCATAAAATGAGTTAATATAGAGCTGCCTGAGAGTTATTTAGTTATCATTTTACCGTCCTTTGGAACTAATGATATTGACCAAATCAGCATTGAGATTTTGCAAATGGCAACTTTTTTTTAATGAGATAAGCGATCTTTATCAAATGACGCGGCCTTTTTACAGTCACGAATTAAATTTTAAGTATCTAGTTATAAATAAGTACAAAATTCTCGCTTATGGCAACAACGTTTTTTTTTGAGGGTAGGTGTCAAAATTAAAACATAGTTTATTTTTGCTCATCAATTATTTAATATTTAATAATAATAAACACAGTTAATAACAAGTAAAAAGTGCAAAATATTATCAGTTAGTTTATATGCTGTAAGTTAATAAATATTCTGCACCTTTCCCTGCTGGTATTTACCCTATCAAATAAAGATATTTTTTTCCAACTTGCTACATATAAATATAATACAATTTATTAACAATGACGAATGCAGATAAAGTCTATGAGACACAGCAGTTGATTGAGGAGCAGCTAGCAAGAAGAATGGCAGACTTTGAAAGCCAACTCACTACAGCTAAGGAATCTCGCCCTTGTGTTAAACTGGAAGTTTTGGCTAAGGAGTTTCTTGACTTCAAGAACTTTGTTGTTGAGATGATGAGCCTTCTGCGTCAACAAATCACCGAGTTGCAGACAGCTGTTGACAAACTGGAGACCCGAAGTCGCTCCGATTGCTTGTTGCTACGAGGTGTTCCGGAGTGTCAGGGTGAAGATGTTATGCAGGTGGTTGCTAGTATACTACAGAACCAGCTATGCATTTCTGACGTCGGCAAGCAGTCTATGCGGTCCTGTTATAGGCTTGGAGCGCCCAGTGAGACTGGAACTCGAACTGTCTTGGTCCGGTTTTCAGATTATGGGCTTCGGCACAAGATCTGGCGAAGCAAGGCCAAGTTTAAGGGCACGCCCTATAGTTGTGCTGAATTTCTCACTAGAAGCAGACAAGTGCTGTTCTCAGATGCACGCAAGTCTTTTGCAATGGGAAACTGCTGGACTCAGGACGGTATTGTTATAGTCAAGTTGGCCGATGGTACAAGAAAGAAGCTTCTTCATCACACAGATCTTCACGAGTTACTTCAGAGGAACCTAGTGCCCCCCCAGTCTCAACAGCACACAACCAAGGAACGACCCAAAAGAGCTGCTCGAAGATAAATCTTGTTTTTGCCATTAAACAGTTTGTTTCTCACAATTTATAATCATGCTTTTGTGTTATCTAACACCTTTGTATTGTAATGCAGGTATTTTAATTTGCGTTTAATCTAAAGCCATAATCTAGAGGCAATGCACAATATTCTGCCACTTCTTCACAATAATGGTTTTTTTTTTTTGTTGTAATATATATTTTTGTTTTTAGTTTATGGCACTGATTGCATACGTCCTAAACAAGGCTAATAAATATTGGGTATTAAATGTTATATGTTATTCACAGACTATATAGCTGATATGTTATTGGTAATTTGATTTGTTTATTGTTTATTTTTTTTTTGTGTAGTGAACGCAAGGAAATTATGCCAATAAAGCCGACATCTGTCAAAACCACAGTTTATTGTTTTTAACTTTAACTTTTTAGTTTTTAGCATGGACTTAATATATTAAGTCCATGGTTTTTAGTGTGGCAATATAGGCGTTACGTATGTTGTTCCTTGATGCTTCGTTTGCAGTTTTGGAAGGCTGCATCCGATTCTTCTGTCCACGTGATGATAGTTTTGTCGTTTTTCTTCGTGTTATGAAGATATTTGTTAAGTACGTCTTGATGTTGTGCGATGCGCGGCAAACATGGGCGATAAAAATTCACCATTCCCAGGAATCTTCGTAACTCCGTGACATTGCTTGGGCGGGGAAAATCGTTGATGACTTGTGTGCGTTCTGCCAATGGTTTAATGCCGGTCGCTGAGACTGTGTAGCCTAAATATTGAACTTCTTGCTGGCCCAGTGTACATTTCGCAGGATTTAGCTTGCAGTTATATTTGTTCAGGCGTTCGAATGCTTGTTCCAAGTGTTCGCGATGTTGATCCTCGTTTTCTGATGCGACCAGCACGTCGTCGATGTAGGGAAATACAAAGTTTAACCCTCTGAATACTGTGTCTATGAACCGTTGGAAGGTTTGCCCCGCGTTCATAAGTCCAAAGGTCATTCTCGGGAACTCGTATAGGCCAAAGGGGGTTGTGATTGCAGTCTTCTTGATGTCTTCTTCTGCCATAGGTATTAGATGGTAAGCTCTCGTGAGGTCCAATTTCGAGAAAATTTTCTTGTTTTCTAATACGTATGTGAAGTCCTGCAGTCTTGGCACCGGGTAGCGGTCTGGGGTTGTTATTGCGTTGAGGCGGCGGTAATCTCCACACGGTCTAATTTCGCCATCTTTCTTTGGGACGACGTGTAACGGGCTGGCCCATTCGCTGTTCGACGGTCGACAGATGCCCATTTCTACCATGCGATCAAATTCTGCTTTTGCAAGGCGAAAATATTTTGGGTTTAGCGGTCTCGGGCGGGACCACATTGGAGGGCCAGTTGTTTCGATGTGGTGGACTATATCGTGTGCGGCCGGTTCCTTGTAACTGGTTGGGCTGCAGATGTCTGGAAACTTCGCGAGTATGTCGTGGTACGATTGGCTTGCGTCTGTGGTGTTAATACTCGGCTGGTCGCAGTGGATGACTCGCGCTCGTGTGGCTCTTTGCGTCGTGTTGTCGATTAATTTGCGGCTGTGCAAATCGATCATGAGCTTGTGGTGTCGGAGAAAGTCAGCACCTAGTATCGGACGACTGACTGCTGCGACGATGAACTCCCATTTAAACTCTCTCTGTAGGCCCAGATCCAAACTTAAGCATTTTGTTCCGTAGGTGTTGATTGTTGTCCCGTTGGCTGCATAAAGTTGGTAATCGCTTGTTCGTGCAGTGACGTTCGCAGCGGTCTTGGGGAGTGCGCTGATGTTGGCTCCCGTGTCAATAAGAAATTGTTTTCCGGTTTTCTTATCTGTCACGAATAAGCGGTTAGATGTATGGGCTCCGATCTCAGCCATTATCGTCGCCCGGCCTCGTTTCCCGCTTGCCAGCTGTTAAAGTTGCACGGCGCCTCGCATTGGCGTGCTGTTGCGCCGAATTTGAAGTGGTAGCGGCAGAGCCCGTTGGTGTCCGACGGAGCGCGCGAGCGGCCGCGTGGGGATGGCGGTGCGTTTCTGGTGTTGTTCCGGCGGGGCGGCCATGGGCGGCGCGTGCGTTGTTGTGTGCTGTCTCGGCTGGTTCTCAGAGCTGCCACTTCGTCAAATAGCGCGTCGATTTTTTTAGTAACCTCATTTGCGTTAGCGTTACATTTACCGCAGGCGGTGCACGTGGCGGAGCTGCTGACAGACGCTACTTCGTTCATGTTTTCGGCCATTTTGTCTGCCATCGACGCAAGAACATTTATATCGATGTGTTCTTCCTTCACCGACAGTACCGCGCGCATATATGGTGTGAGGCGGCTGGTCCACAATATTTTCAAAGTACTTTCGGGTATTTTGTCGATGGCGAGGTCCCGCATTTTTCGCAGTAGCTGTGATGGTTTCTGATCGCCGAGTTCCATGTCGCTCAGTAGTCGCTGTAGTTGTCTGGAGGCGGACTCTTCGTAGACTTCCAACAATCTCTTCTTTATTGTTTCGTACTTGTTGCTTGTTGGTGGGGCCAGCAGAATGTCGCTGACATGGTCTATATCCGCGGGTTCCAAGCGTCCGACGACTAGATTGTATTTCGCTTCGTCTCCTTGTTTGAGTTGCGCAATGACGGCTTCAAACTGTACGAACCACAGTCTCGCACGCTGCCTCCAGAAGGTGGGGATTCTTGACGTAACTGACAATCCCATGAGTTCCAGCGACGCGATTCTGCTCTCTTGATCTCGTCTGGGATTGTCGTCGGAAACAATATTATGGTTCTCGCATTATTTAAAAGGGCGTCAACAACAAGTTCGCATTAATGAAATGTCCTCAAGCTGGTGCGAAATGAGTACAGGCGTCCCACAAGGTGGCATACTCTCACCCTTACTTTTCTCATTATTCATTAATGGTATCACCTCCGTTCTTCATTGCCGCTACCACCTGTACGCTGACGACTTGCAACTCTACGTGCAGACAGATGTCGACACTCTTAATAGTGCTATAGCTTGGCTTAACTCCGATCTTAGTAGTATATATTCTTGGTCTGCGAGGTTTGGTGTCGTTGTCAATCCCAGCAAGTGTCAGTCTATTATTGTTGGAAGCTCCCGACTTTTATCCAGAGTTGACATGGCCAGAATTGACCCTGTTCGGTTTGACAACGTGCCTATTCCTTTCTCCAGTGAGGTTAAGGATCTAGGTATATACCTGGATACTCATCTTTGCTGGGGACCGCAGATCACTAATATCAGTCGTAAAATATTTTCTTCACTGCACTCTCTTAACAAATTAAAAAACTTCTTGCCGCTAAAAGCTAAAATTACGCTCGCCCAGTCACTCCTCCTGCCACTACTAGATTACGGCGATGTGTGTTGTGTGGACCTTTCACAAGATTTACTCAACAAAATGGAACGTTTGCACAACACATGCATTAGATTTATCTTTGGTCTACGCAAGTATGATCATATTTCGTCTTTTCGGGATAAACTCAAATGGCTCCCTATTCGTAAGAGGCGAAATTGTCGAGTTCTCTGCTTACTGTATAGTATCCTGAATGAACCCGGCACGCCTCAGTATCTTAAAGACAGCTTCACATTTCTTGGCTCTATTCACGATCGAACCCTTCGATCTAGTTTCAACTCCACACTCTCCATTCCTTCTCATCACACCTCTTTTGTCTCCCATTCGTTTGCTGTTGTTGCTGCAAATCTCTGGAACGACATACCATTAAATATAAGACAAGCTTCAAATCGAGCTATCTTCAAAAATTTAGTATATAGGTACTTCTTATCAACCTAACTGTTTCAACTTCTCTATTTTTTTATATAGTTTTTTTCCTTTTTCATTTGCAGCAACTACATCATTATTTCTATATTACTTCCCTCATTGTTTAAGTGGTTTATTTGTATATTTATTATGTGTATATAGTATATTTATATATATATATTGGATATATATATATATATATATATATATATATATATATATATATATATATATAATTTATTTATGTACGTGTTATGTAATAGTAAGTAAATATTGGTATGTATAAATTGATATATATGGACTTACTTAATATTGCACCTACCATCTATACTGTCTAAATGTCCTAAAGGTTTGGCTGTCAGAGAATGCCTAGCGGCATTAAGTCCGCCTTTGTACATAGTGCAATAAAGTTTTTAAATAAATAAATAAATAAAAACAATGTTTTATTTATTATAAATTGTATTGCTGTTAGATTCGGTCCAGCCAAGCTTGTATTGTATAAAAATATATGTATTGACAATATTTAAGTATTGTGTACTAACCTAAGGAAATAAATGATTTGATTTGAGACTGCGGGCTCTGGACTGTAGGTAATAAGTTATTTATAAGTGTGTCCGTAGCAGACACGTTGACTAGAACGCGACGTGTCAACACGCTGCTGCGACCACATAAATAAACACTCGTGACTTCTACAGCTATCAAAATAACAAAACTAACCATTTTTATGCAGCAGGATATATTACCCAAAGACTACGCTGACCTGATCGTGTTATTCTGTAACCTTAAATTACGAAATGTTGTAGAAGTTTTTATATAAAATTAGTTTCAATAAAGGTTGTGAAGAACACGTCTTGTGGCCGCCTCATTGATCTAGTGACTCAATTGTGGGGTTCAATCACTGACCAATATTTTATTACCGGGACAATAATGTTTTATTTAAATTCCATAAAGGACATCATTCATTGTAATTGTTCACAGTTATATATGCATTCTTAGATAAATTATTCGAATAAGATTACAATTTAAGTAGAAAAAAATCCTTTATTTTATACAAGGTGTTCAATAAAGGATTTGACTGATATGAATACTACATATTTTATTTTACAAATAAGCTAATTGCACAGTAATATTATAGTAGTATATAGTATCGTAACAACTATTTACAATTTTATCATTGTACACAAATAATACATGGGCGGGGAAGTATCTACCGTTCGTGCCGATAAACCCAGTAAAGTGAATTCACACGTTTGGAGATCAGGCTCGAATTGCCGTCAAGCCCAGTCAAGCCGGCATAGTGTTGGGGACTGATGTCAGTCATAAGTGTCTGATTCCATTTGCTAATATGTGCACAAGGTCACATGTTCTAGTATTAAAAAAAATAAATTTAACCGCCCAGTGTTTACGAGTATAATGATAAAAATAATAATAAAATACTTTATTACACAATTGGCATTCTCTTACAGCTAACCTTTGTGATAGACAAGTGAGGTTATAGGGTGCTTGTAAACGATAAGTCAATAGAACTAGATATAAGACATAGATAATTAACAATAACAATAAATAGCCAAAATATACACATAAAGGCAAACATAAATAATAATAACATCCATGTACATACACATATACACAAATAAATATATACATATATTTTCCATATCAGAGCGGGATGGAGACATTTTGCATTTTAAGAAAGTGACTATAAACTGTTTTTTTTAAGATGCAGACAGACGGTGGTTGCCTGTTCACCTGTGGAAGTTTGTTCTTCTTGAATCTGAATATCTGCTAGAAGAGTGTTGAGAGATAGAAAGTTGATTATTATGAAAAGAACGAAGTAAACGATTGTACGAATTGCACAGATATTGGAAACGATCCCTCAGGTAAGGAGCCATGGGGTTGTTAAGAATGCCATACAAGAAGGTGAGAGTATAAGGGGCTGATCTTTAGATGCAGGTCAATGGTTTCAATTGAATCAGGTTTTATAACTTAGTATGCATTGGGCGAAGCGACGCGATCGCGGAGACTGTCGTCAACGGATCGAGACTCAGCTCACGTAACTGCAATTGTTTTCTGACGACGTGTATCATTTCTTTAAACTCAATTCTACGATTTATTGATACCCTTCCATTTCATTTATATTGATAGATTTGGTAAAACCGCACAAGACTTGTCCACACAGTGTAGTGGATTGTCTTCTCCTGTATTATTAACTGCCTCCGTGGTCTAGCGGTTAAGTCCGTGGATTTAGACTCGGAGGTACCGGGTTCGATTCCTGGTCGGGACACAAAAATATTTATTAATGTAAATAAATACATTTAATTAATATTTAATTTATTTGTGATATCTCTCGAGTTTGGTACGCTGGAGACATCGACGAGCTTGCCACTTGTCATGATTGGCCTATAGTAAAGTTGGCTAAATATGAATCCGCTTATTTATAAGCCTGGTTTCTGACCACCCCGAAAGGGAAACGGTCGTGATGATACTTTTATGTATCGATAGAAAAAAAGTAACATTACGAATGTCACAATAATGCACTCTTTAACAGAAGCAAATTCATATTTAGCCAACTTTATTGCTGGCTCATCATGACAAGGGCAAGCTCGTCGATATATCCAGGGTAATAGAGAGAAAATATTACATTTAAATTTAATTTAATCGATGGTAAATGTACCACTTTTAGGTCACATGCCACATCATCACAGCTGCAGCTCCCTTAGAACACTGATTCTTAGACCTCAATTTCCTGGAGAATTTAGCGTTCTCTTCTTCTTGTTTATAAATTTACATTTTGTTTTTAAATTTAGTTTGTTTATAAAATAAATAACTAATAAACTCCGAGTCATAAAATAATATTACCGCATTAATGAATATTACCTACCAAAAATAATAAAATTACGTACAATAATACGGATTTAAAAAAAAAAAGGTTATATTTAACTTTGGTAAAAACATTACAAAAATCTACTTAAATAGTAAAAATAAGTAAAGATATAGATAAGGGTTTTAACCTTCACTGTTGGAAATGGGCCATACAGAAAATTCTGGAGAATTTGGCCAACACTCGCCACGCTGGCCAGGCGGGTTGGCGAGGTAACAGGTCCCGACGGATAAAGCCACTATATAATAAAATATATAAAATTATTTCAGCGGTCAAGCGGTTATCAAACTTTTTGGCGACGGAACGGAAGTTTTTAATTAAAGTTAATTGAAGTATGTATGGTATTGTGTATGAAGAGGCTAATGAATGTCGACGAAGCGAAAGAGGTATGTTGTGATCGTGTCAAGTGGCGCTCAATTGACTCAGCCTACCCCGCAGGAGATCTGGCTTGAAGATATGTAATGAAATGAAATGAAATAATTTATTTGTCAGAAACATGGTAGGTACAGGGATGTAAATTATATCACATGCTTCGCTATTTCTAGCATACAAATATTTATTTAGTCACATGACTTTGTCGAGCTTAGTGTCTTTTATCGAATAAAAACATTTATTAACCAGCATTTGTTTGACTCTTAATTTGAACAGTTTTAGTGGCAGCTCCCTTATAGTAACTGGAAGCTTATTAAATATCTTTGTTGCCATTGCATAACAATTTCGGATATATTGACGGAGTACTTTTATGAGCTGGAATAATTATTCTACTAGGATAACGCGTTTTAAAATTGCAATTATCCCCAAGAGTTTTAAAAAGTTCCGGGTGGCTTTTTACAAATAAACAGCATTCAAGTATATAGATACAAGGAACAGTCAGTAATTTTAGTTTTATAAATAAAGGACGACAGGAAGTCATAAGAGGTGTGTTGCAAATAGCACGAATGCATTGTTTTTGTCCAATAAAGATTCTATTTATTTCCACTGCATTGCCCCACAATAATATGCCGTACCTTATATTTGACGCAACATATCCATGGTATTATGGATGTATGTATATATATCATGTATGTATGTATACTCGTATATTTTTGAATAACCTTTTTATTTATTATTTCTGGAGACATATCATAAAGTTTAATGAATGAAAATTATATTAAAAAAGAGAATGAGAATTACTAATTAATTAATAGTATACAATGAAAATGAAGGGGTTCAATGCAGATTTGGGCTTTCTTTGTGATTGTAGAACGGGAGCAAATAATGCCATGTAAGCAGGAAGACTTGTGACAAATTGGCTGAATACGAGTGTTCAGGCGTCATGATGGATGAGGGTTATAACGTCATAACGCCGTCTGCGTCATGCGTCATGACTTCAAACTGACAACTCGATTCAGACCGAACAATTTATTTCAACTCAAAGGAAATTAGATAGGGGAGCAGTAAAAAATAACATCATTTCACGTGCTATTGAAATTAATAGGGAGTTTGCGGAAAATCTAATGTCGCCCATTTTAATACTAGATAAATGGTGATAGCTCTGGTCGGTCGTTCCACACAAACTATCCGTAAGTAGGTACGTCTCAATATTTACACATTTAATAGGTGGTAGGCGGGCTGATGGTGGTAAATTTCCCAGTCTGCCGGGGCGGGGAAGTATCCACCGTTCGTGCTGATAAACCCAGTAAAGTGTTTCGGGACCATGTTTTAATTGCCGTCATGCCCAGTCAAGCCGGCATAGTGTTACGGACTGATGTCAGTCATGAGTGTCTGATTCCGGTTGCTAACATTCATAGACCTTGCGCGTCACTTACCACCAGTTGGGAGCAAGGTCGTATGTAGTCCTAGTAAAAAAAAAAAATATTTTTAGTCAAAAGTGTTTAAACTCCGCTTGGCGACGGGTGACCCTTTAAGTAGAGAATATTTTGCTCATAGGGTCAGCCCCGCCGTTCAACGGGGGAACGCTGCCAGTGTCCTCGGCACATACGCCCATCGGACGGTTATAAATTATTTTTTCAGTTTTATTTAGAATGTAATTTTTTTATTTATTGTTAGGTTTTCTTTTTATTATTTAGTATTGTAATTTTTTTAGTACTTTAATTATTTATTTCAACAAAATAACAATAATAACAAAAAAATACTTGTATTTTATAAATATAAATATTTGTATTTTAATTTTTAGCCAGCCTGCAACTTGTGAGAATGGCTTCTGCCATTTTTCAGAAAGCCGTGAAGCGGTCTATTTGACTTTTTTTAGTATTGTAATTCAAAGTGTTTATAAAGCCGGTACCTCTGAGTCTAAATCCACAGACCTAACCGCTAGACCATGGAATCAGTTAAAAGTGTTATAAGTTTTTTATATATTTAGGATTTTGTTGACTATGACTTTATGTCTATAATTTTGATGCAAAACAAACTTTCGGAGCATACCGGTTCCAGGGGCCTAATTCTGGCGCTTTCGACTTGCGTGTCGGTTCCAAATATTCGAATGAAAAGCGATAGATCTCCATAGAAGACTGACAGTTTCATTCGAGTAAATCGAACGGACATGCATTTTGAAGGCGCGAGAATCGGGGCCCTGACCCTAAACTATAAAGAATAAGTTAACTTTTATTTGATTAAGGAGACAATAAGCTAGGTCATAACGTTTTTTTTTAATTAATTATATAAAAATTATACTATTTTCATGAAAAAAAAACATTAATTTTCTTTTTTTATTTCAAACCACACAATATATCATCAAATTCCACAGAAGTTTAGGAACGTTTTATAGCGAACTTATTTCTGTTTCTATGTCAAAGCAAGTGTACCTAAAAAAATGATATTCCAAAGGTCATCTGTAAAAAGTTAAAACCCCAATGTGGTGGCCTCGCTCCATCCATCACACAAATATTGTGTAAACATCACACACCATGCATCAATCATTTTCGATGTAATTATAAGGGTAGTTTTTCTATAGTTATGACATATTGGTTGATGTAAACTACCCTTAAGAATTATTATCACGTATCAACACGACCGTAATTCTTTGCGGGGTTATTATCCACGCTTTTTGGCGTGCTCATTGATGTTTTCAATGGTTCTTATTGTTTAAAAGTACATTAAGTAGTTAAATAAATAAAATAAAACATGTTAAGTGTTTTATTACTTTTATAATTTAACTATTTTTAATTAAAATATAGTAACATACATATAAAAGATATTAACAAATTAAACGGATTCAGATCACTAAAAGATAAAGTCGCTGGTTATTATGCCATAATAATATTGATAATGTTTTAAAATATTTGTTTCTGTTTTGCATAAAATCGACCAAAAATACATGTTTTATTTACCAGTGTTATGAGAGTAAACACAACTCGGTCATTCAATTTGAAGCAAACTGCTCGTCATTATGCAAAGTGCATATTTTTTATTATTAGATTTTCACAATTGTAATACAGCATCTAAGCACCTTGTGAAAATATATCGTGGTATTTTGTTAGGACGTTATATATATAAAAAAAAAATATATCATGGATATTTATTTATTTATTTACCTTAATTATGACTTGCCAGGTGGATTACTGCTGTACCAGGTATTGTATTCTCATAGGTACTGATAACTAAATTTAAAAGGTTATTAATTGATCGTTGTGGTGCAGTTCTGTATATGTTTTATTCTGTAAATCTGATATAGCTGAGTTTTCCTTGCAGATTCCTTTCTCAGTCAGATTCAACATTAACAGGTCACTGGAATTCGCTAAGCTGGTAGTCTTCTGCTAACAGCTTACTTATTGGACCACTTTGCTGCTTAATTCAAAATAATTAAATTAATGACGTTTCATAAATGCCTGTAATAGGTTTTCGTGAATAAAGATATTTTGACTTTGACTTTGACGTGGTCGGTTACATTATTACTTGCCTAAAAACTAGGACATTTAATCGATGATAAATGTACCACCTTTATGTGCCACATAATGCACACGTGGTAGGTAATAACTGATTATTAAAATTAAATTCTAAGTTTGAACAATCAAAAAGCATAATGAAAAAAGTAAAGTATCATCACGACCGTATCCCTTTCGGGGTGGTCAGAAACCACGCTTTTAAACTTTACTATAGGCCAATCATGACAAGCGGCAATCGTCGATGTCTCCAGCGTACCAAAGTCGACAAATATAAGAAATTAATTAAATATAAGATATTAATAAATATTAATGTGCCCCGACCAGGAATCGAACCCGGTACCTCCGAGTCTAAATCCACGGACTTAACCGCTAGACCACGGATGCAGTTATTTTATAGTGTAGGTAATATATAATACAATGCCTCTTTACAGCTGCTATCCAGTTTTAGAATTAAGTTTTTTAGCAGACTTCCTAACAACAGCCACAACATTATTTTGTAAATTTTGTGTGCAATAATAATAATAATTATCAGTTTAGTTTTAATTTTATTTTATTTATGATAAATACGAAATGTAGTTCAGACTTCACATAGATTGTTTCGACTAAACGTGTTGAAATTAGGAATATAAAAGGGAAGTCGGCATTTTCATTAAGCTCCCAGCAGTAAGTAAAAACTTAATAAACTTTTACTCTGGAATTTGTAATTACAAAATTCACCTCTTTAAGACCAGCTATATTTCAGTCCAGGTATTTCCAATAAAGGACTTTGCCAACTCATAATTCTTCAAAGTAACGCCTAACGAGATGTGGATGTAACGGAATTCTTACGGAGATATTACGAGGAGGGTCTAGTCTGTTTTATGAAGCGCAAATATTATTTAACGAACGGACACTCATTTCAATCACTATTTAAGTATTTATTTATAAAATCTTTTTTGCACTTTAATACTTAAAAACAAGGGGGAAATTTAAGCTGAGAATTATTAAATTTAGAATTGTTTAAATTTTAATGACCGCCTTCGTGGTCCAGTGGTAACAAACGTTGCCGTGAACTCGGGAGGTCGTGGGTTCGATTACCACCGGGGGCAAGTTGTACATTGTATAATTTGTCTCGATCTGGGTGTTTATATGTATAATATGTATATATTTACAAAAAAAGAAAGTATAATATGTAGTTTATCAACCATCTAGTTTCCGTAACACAAGCCTCGTAGCTTACCACGGAAACTAGATGGCGCTGTGTGACCTGTCTTGAAATATTTATTTATTTATTTAATTTAATATTGGTAAAATATTTACAACATATAAAATAAAATTAATATTAAGGATAGGGATATAAGTCCCGTCCGCGTGGAATGGTGGCAAGAACGCTGGCTGCATTTCCCCGCTCAATTGCAATACTAATTCTCTGGGCGAAGAAAGAGCCAGCCCTCTTGTCACCGGAGGAGACAACAAGACGCGGTGTTATGTCTTTTAAAAACTGTTTTGCGCTTGGACTCCATGGGCCCAGAGTTTCTTCAGCAAACGGCACAAATATGTAATCTTTTAATATACTTACATACTTGCGCCGCTTGCTGGACTCCGCATTTTCCGCCGCGGCTCCCGCTTTATGCGCTGTCCCCCTGAGATGCGACTCGGCAAGGGTGTCGACGCACGTGGCGTCCCACACTAGAGCACGTCCCCGTTCCCAGGGGACCAACGTCATCCCATCGGGTCTCTTGCCATCATCTCGGATAACTCCAACAGGCTCTAGAAGAGCTGGAACCTCGATGGTGGCTAGAGCCCTTTTTATAGTATCGTTAAGGGAGCCGTGGCGGGAAAATCTCTTTTTTATTATATTGGTATATTTATATATTATCTGCTGGAGATGGGCCTTCCAGAACTGGAGAATTCGGCCTACACTTACCACGCTGGCCAGACGGCTTGGCGAGGATATGATGTCATTTTTTTTGTATGACAATTTATTAACGATTCCACAAGTTGGTATTAGTGGAACCGGGACCGACGGCTTAACGTGCTCTCCGAGGCACGGGAACGGTGGTGTTGTAAATCTATGACTGCAGTACGTAAGAAAAGTGTATTTCTCATTGGTACATGCCGGGTGGGTTTGAACCGGCCTTTGTAGGATTTAAGGTACGCGTTCTTACAACCGAGCCACCACCGCGCTTTATGCTTATATTATATATATTATGCTTGCCTATGTACATATTTTTATTTTGCATATTTTGTGTGCAATAAAGAATTTTATTATTATTATTATGATTCCGTAACTGATCGCAGGTACTATGTGTTTATTAAATTGATTCTTATTTTGATGCAAAACGCAATGTACCAGTTGGAACAGCTCGATGAGTTACACAATAGCCCCACTGAGTCGCCATCAAGGTAAGAGGATCTCGATCGTTCGGTAATGCCTCGGTCCTGTCGAGGCACTCAGACTTCCGATACTTAGGCGATTAGAGCAGACTACATTGTTACCATTGAAATAGTATTAGTTATGACCAAATATAAGATAGATTACATACAAAATAATAAATAAATATTTCCAGACAGGTCACACAGCGCCATCTAGTATCCGTGGTAAGCTACGAGGCTTGTGTTACGGAAACTAGATGGTTGATAAACTACATATTATACTTTCTTTTTTTGTAAATATATACATATTATACATATAAACACCCAGACCGAGACAAATTATACAATGTACAACTTGCCCCCGGTGGGAATCGAACCCACGACCTCCCGAGTTCACGGCAACGTTTGTTACCACTAGACCACGGAGGCGGTCAAATGTTTGTAACATTATTTTTTACGCCACCTTACGCCCACTAGCAAAACTAACTTTTATAAAAACATAACCTTGAGCAATGAATGGAGCTAATGTCATTCATAAGGCTAGTGTTTTTAAGATAATAATTGTTTGCAATTATTAGAAAGAAAGAAAGAAAGAAGGAAAGAAATACGTTTATTCATCGCAATACAGATACAATTTACACAATTAAGATTAGGATATGCAGCACAACGCGCCCCGACAGGCACCCAACAGTACTCCAGGATATAGCCACGCATAGGATATGGGGTGGCACGGACCATGAATTAATATTAAAATATGGAATTAGCGCCATGATATAAAATTAACTATTTGATTTTGATTTTGAAAATATGTATAATAAAAAAAAAATACTTACTCGTCTAGCGTTCTTGATTTCTCTTGATGAAACCTCAGTAATGCGTGACACGTCATGTATTTTCGACAATAATTCGTAGAGCTGACTATTTCCTATCATTTACGTAATAGTGTAATTTTTTATAAGAATTATTTTTATCATAGTTATGTTTTCTATGCCATAAAGGTTACTTTGGTAATATGGTGGTCGCTTATAATAGGTGCAGCTTTTAGCTTCTGACTTAGTTTTAATGTGTTAGCTATCCTATTGATAAATATAAATAAATAAATATTAAGAAATATCATAATACCGGAAAGAGTTGGTCTTGCCGGGATCGGATCACGAATCGCGACGTTCGATAAGTGGTCACGTAAAATTTAATGTTTGAGTTTAGCGACGGCTCTCAAACCAACCGACAGCAATGTTATAGACATATCGTCTGTGAACCTGCATAATGTCCTATATTTTTGAAATGCTAAATAACATTCTCATTAAGGCTGTGTGGCACCAAAATTAAGTATCCGTAATTAAAAAAAAAAAAAAGTAAAGTTTCGGGGTGGTCAGAAACCACGCTTATAAATAAGCGGATTCACATTTAGCCAACCTTACTATAGGCCAATCATGGCGAGTGGCAAGCTCGTCGATGTCTCCAGCGTACCAAACTCGAGATATCACAAATAAATTTAATAATAATTAAATGTATTGGCAGTTTCGTAATTGTTACGATTAAAGTTCTATCTAAAATTAAAACCTTACCTGTTTTTATTAACTAATACATTACGTGCCCCCTCGATGTACTAGACACACATCGTTGTTTGCTATGCCTTTCGCGAATACCAACTATGCATATCACTCTGTACTGTATATAGCCGCGCACATATAACTTGGAGTACTCGGAAATTAACATTTTTATTATATCTAAATATATGTAAAAGAAGAAGAAGATTCCAAATAAACTATAAGTATAACTAAACAAACTAAACACACGCACACATACACACATTTGAGTTCTCATACACTTACACACACTTTTTATTCTTACACAAACATAATCATAGTCTAAAACAAATATTAATATTTTTGTTATTAATTAATAATTTTATTCGAAGAAAATAAGGTACAATGATTTAAAAAAATAATAACATATTAATTAAACTAAAAACTTACATCTTAAAACATAAATTACTATTAATAAAAATAAACCTAATTAATAAATAAAAATATAACTAAAAACTAAAATGAAGAAAAAACTAAATAAAAAATATTATAAATAATAAATTTGCTCCAAATCGCTGCCAATGGGCAAGGTGCCAAGGATACTGGCAGCATTGCCACGTTGAATGGCAATACTGATCCTTTGGCCCAAATATTGCCCAGCCCTTTTGTCTCCCGAGGTGTTGACGAGCTGTTTTGACAACGCCTTAAAAATTTCGTGTGCACTTGGTCCCCACGGCCCGAGAGTTTCAACTCCAAACGGCGCAAAAACACATCTCCCAATAAGCTGAGTGTATTTCCGCCGCTTGAGGTTCTCTGCTTTTAATGCAGCAGCGCCTGGGTCCTTAGAAGTCAAGGACAAGTGGGAAGGCGCCAGGGTGTCCACACAGGTGGCATCCCACACTAAAGGCAAACCTATCCTCCATGGAACCAACGTCATTCCGTCGGGCCGCTTCCCATCGTCGCGGGCCATGCCACTGGGTTCTAATATTGCTGGCGAACCCACAGACACAAGGGCCCGACGAATGACGTCATTGAGACAGGCGTGCCTTGGGATGCGACCTGTGCTCTTGCTGCAGGAAAGGCCGTGGTGGCCGAGTGCCCCGACGTTGTCTCCACATTGGCAGCGATGTGGAAAAGTGCAAGGAGCTCCTAGACGTAGGCTGGTTATGGTGCTGAAACATTTGTTGTCGAAAAGAGTTCCAACAAAAGATGAAGGGAGAGCCTGGAGCCACAGTCCCGATTCCCACTTCGACACCGCCAGAAGACGAGCACGCTCTGCCATATTGGTTGACGTATTTAAAAGTTGTCGGCAAAGCGGTTCGTCCCACCGGCGCTGTGATGTAGTGAGAGTCGGGACGGACGTATTGGGGCAAGCAAGCTTCCACGCGCTTACAGATTCTAAATACAGTTTTGTTAATTAATTAAAATTTAGGAAACTTTAATTTTATGCAATCAATTTTGCCATTTTACATTATTTTTACCTTATTAATATATTATTATTTTGTTTTATATTATACTTAATATATATCACTTGTCATAGTTTTTAATGTTATATATGAATCCTGTTAATGGCCTAAAATTGTTAATTTGTAAGTATCTAATTTATTTAAGTTAAAACGCTGTTGGATTCTCAATAAATGAATAAATAGATAATAGACCGGACATTTCGTGTACGTCTATGGGTCCAGCGCTTTCGACGTAATCCAATCAGATGCAATAGTGCTGGACACGGGTGTCAATTTCACATCGAGCGGCGTATCTGCGTGGAACGTACAAAATTCAGCTCTCCAAATACACGATACTAAATTTTCATAATACCATTTAGATGGACATATCTGTATCAATTTTGAACATGGAAAATAAAATACTGTCAAGGGTATTAGAGGAAAATCCCACGCCAATCGACTTTAAAATCAACCCACACTAACCCAGGTTATATTGATACCTAACTATATCATTCATTCATCATTATAGCGTCCTAGACCTCCTCTATCGGAGATGGGCCTTCCAGAACATATGTATATATGGAGAATTTGGCCTACACTCACCACGCTGACGAGCTGGCGAGGTTCTGATGTCACTTTTCTATTGACGTTACGTGCTCTCCAAGGCACGGGGACGGAGGTGTTGTAAATCTATGACAAATGTAAGAAAAGTGTATTTCTCATTGGTACATGCCGGGAGGTTTGAACCCACCTTTGTAGGATTCCAAGGAAAGTGTTCTTACAATCGAGCCACCACCGCCAAGTTATATAACAAAAGTTATATAACAAAAAAATAAAATATACACACTTAAAAACAATAAAATAATAAATAATATTTTGTGTAAAAAGAGCTAATGGGGACGTAACAAGTATCAATTCTATTAAGATTCTATCGATCGGTCTATTGTTCTTTACCTACGAGATATTTTGCATGTTTTCTCTACGTGACAAACTATAGCTAGTTGACGTTGGTCCCATGGGAACGAGGACGTGCTCTGGGGAGAGACGCCACGTGCGTCAGACACTCTCGCCGCGTTGCGTCTTAGGGGAACAGCGCATAAAGCGGGAGCCGCGGAGTCCAGCAAGCGGCGCAAATATGTCAGTATATTAAAAGATTACATATTTGTGCCGTTTGCTGTAGGTACTCTAGGCCCATAGAGTCCAAGTGGAAAAAAGTTTTAAAAAGACAACACCGCGTCCTGTCGTCTCCTCCGGTGACAAGAGTTTTAATAGGTGGTAGGAGGACTGATGGTGGCAATTTGCCCAGTCTGCCGGGGCGGAGAGGTATCCACCGTTCGTGCCGGTAAACCCAGTAAAGTGTATCCACACGTTTCGGGATCAGGCTCGAATTGCCGTCATGCCCAGTCAAGCCGACATAGTGTTAGGGACTGATATCAGTCATGAGTCTCTGATTCCAGTTGCTAACATTCATGGACCTAGCACGCCACTTACCATCAGGTGGGTGCTAAGTCATGGTAGTATATAAAAAAAAAGAGGGTTGACTTTTTCTTCGCCCAAATTGAAATACTGATTTTGCAATTGAGCGGGGAAATGCAGCCAGCGTTCTTGCCACCATTCCACGCGGACGGAACTTACATTCCTATCCTTAGTATTAATATGTATTTTATTTTATATTTTGTGAATATTTTTTTCTAATAAATAATTTAAACCTCTCTTTAGCTACTTCATTATAATTATTAGCTGTTGTATAGTTTGGTATGTTCTTGGTAAAAATTTACGAGGAAATATAAAAGCCACGTAGTGTCTGTAAATAACTAAGGAAGGAAGCCTTTAATAGTTATTATTTACGGGCTATAGTAATGAGCCGGCCGGTACTGTACATGAATTTCATTTAAATTTCTACCTATAAATAAATTCGAAAACTAGTATGAAATTTAGCTTATAATTTTTGGCGATGTCCTAAAAATATTTTTAATTATATGACAACTAACCGAGTCTGATTAACTTAAGCGATTTGAGCGACTTTGTATGCTTTTGACGATAATTAAATATAAAAATAAACATATAATCCTTGCTATACGAAATCCACCTTCACTAAACATTTAAAAATAACTATTAAAAAAAAACAAAACCTTAAATTAAATAAACTAAAAGATTAACCTAATTAATATAAAAACTAAATACTTACAAATATCTTGATTATAATCTACATGTCATCGAATCCAGGAGAAGATGAACCCAATGTTCCGACGTTGCCTCGTTGGATGGCAACACTGATCCTCTGAATAAGATATTCCCTACTCAAAGGATCTCCTGTTGACGCTCGGATGGCAACGCTTAAATTTAAAAATAAAATAAATATCTGCTGGATCTGTCCCTTGAGAGATGTCTTAAAGGGACTGGACAGGTTAATACATTGTAAGAAATATCTGCCAGGCTCACTGTCTCCAGATTTATCCTTGGCCAGGCGCTTGGCTGAGTGTCCCCGTGGTCCCATCGTCTCGACCCCAAACAGCGCAAACTCGTAACCTGTACCGAGGTTGGTGTAATTACGCAGACCCCGCCGCACTCCCTGGGCTGGACAAGGTTGCCTGGATGTGAGATAAGGCTAATATGTCTCCACATGTCGCATCGCCAAGTTTCCAAGACCCAACGATCATGTCTGGGCTCTAGGATCGCGGGTAGTCATGCAGTGACAATAGCTCTGCAGGTGATGTCTTTGAGAGCTGTGTGACGAGGAATGCCGCCGGCACTTTTAGCACAACAAATGTCAGAGATGTTCCACTGGTTCTCACGTTGACATTTGCGTGGGTAACAGTCCAGGCTTCTATAATATAAAATAATAATACAAATTACATAAAAAAATAAAATAATTATAAAGTAAAATAAATAAAAAAATAACTAGTGACGTCCCATCCGTTATAGTCCCAAGAAGACTCGCAACATTTACCCTCTGTATAGCGAGGCTAATACGTTGGCAGAAATAATTGCCAGCCTTCTAGTCTCCAGACGTTTCCGTAGCCGCTTTGACAACTCCTTGGTCAGTCGCTTTGCTAACGGTCTTATCGTCCCAACCCCCAAACGGCACAAATTTGTAACCTGTACCGATGTTGGCATATTTGCGCAACTTAAGGTTCTCAGCAGTAACCGCCGCACTATCAATAATATATATAAAATATATCTTTGTCCATATTGTATTATTAGGCAGGTTTTTCTTTCCACTAAGTAGACACAAAGTATTATGGATGAAGCATGACGACATTACTATACGGACTGACACCGTTTAATAAATAAAAGGTGAGGCAAAATCCAGACTAGTTTTCCAATAAAAACAAATGTGCCATTGGAAAGTTTTGGCCAACATAAAAGTATTAAAACTTGAGCATTGCTCTGAAGATGGCTTAACAATTCAATTCTTACAGAACTTAATCGGATTCCGTTCGAAGAGAAACTTCTTTTCGCTATTCCGCAAAGTGAAGGAACGGAACATCATAATTCTCTAAACTACTTTGTTACAATAACTGAAAACATTTCAATATTAACTTAAAGTAAATTATAATAACATGCCGAGGTAAAGCGCTATTTCATATTGTATGAAAACAAACGGACTCGTGTGTGGCATGTAAAAAAATAAAAAAAATAAAAATATCTTTATTCGAAGTCAAAGAGTTCAAGTTTACATTTTATAAGGAAGTAGGTATAAGACAAATATTTAACGCAGATCATAGAGTGACGTAAACTATCCACCAGCATTAGTAAAACCCTGCAACCCGAACGAAGAGTACCTGTGTTTCGGGAAGCAGTATTCATTGAGTGCGGAATGAGTATGATTCGATATATGTATTTATACACCTAACAAACTATGATGGAATAAATAGATATTAAATGAACTTTAAGCAATCATAATAATATTTTTATTTTTTATATAGAATACATAAAATATAGTATTTATATAAATAAAATAAGATACATATAAGTAAGATAAATATATATTAAAAATAGATTAGATAAAAAACTACCTAATTACATATATTGAAACATCCTAATGTTTTTATACAAAAATGTAACACTATTTGTAGACAATGAATCAAAATAATTATTGCAAAGTTAAATTAGTAAATGAAAATGTAGGTAGATGTTAAAAAAGATAGTTGACGACCAAGTATACCGTGTTGTGATTCATCGGTGCTTGTTTTCAATGAAACGGTTAGCCTCCAACCATAGATCTAAAATATATTTAGAATGGGCAAATTATTATTTTAAGTTTTTTTTTTTTTTTTTTTTTACATTTTTAGTTTTAAGTTTTTTAGATAGAATATTGTTGTAAGTTAATATTTGCACTGGTTATCTATTATTTTTAACATTTACTATGTATAGAGTATATGTGTAGTAAGTAGTAATTAGGATCGTATTTTAAATATGTGAGTATTTTAATTCATTTACTATTTATGTGTATATAATTTTTAAGAGTGTATTTATGTTTTTATTTGTATGATTTATGTAAAGTATATTACATAATTACATCGTATATGGAAAATATACGTAAAGTTTGTGTATGTTAGTATTTGTTTAAGTGCATGTTTTTTTTTTTTTTTTTTTTTTTTTTTTTTATTATTTTATTCTTATTAATATATTTTCAGTGTCTTCATAGTTTAAGGTGTTTAGCCAAGTAAAGAGTTTTTGTTTTAATGAAAATTTTGTTAATGGGTAAATATTAAGTTCTTTATTTATTAAGTTGTATAGATATGGACTACGGTATTTCGCGAATCTGTTTGCAAATGTTGATTTGGACCAAGGAACCTTGCAAACTGAATGCTTCAGCCTTTTATCCCCTAGAGTTTCTGGCTCATAAGGTGTTACTTTATGCTGTCCCAATATCAGTCTGAAAATATATAGCTATCTTACTGTTAGTATTTTGCTTTCAGTAAATAGTTCGTGTGTAGGAAATCTAAAGGGCTTGTAAAACATCACCTTTACAACTGCTCTGAGAGCACGTTCTAATTTAATAAGATGTGTTTTAGCTGCACCACCCCATGCCGTAATACAATACATGATTACAGACTGACACATAGCAAAGTATACGTGCATTAGGGTCTTACCATCTGCCACCCTCCTCAGGTTCTTGAAAAGATAGATGAGCCTTCTACATCTTTTTGAGACAGTAGTGATATGCTCAGACCAAGATAGGTGCTTATCTAGTATAACACCCAGATATTTTATTGAAGGTACATTTTCTAATTTAGTATAGTCACAAACATTTTTACAAACACTGGAGCAGTTATGAAGTTTAAGTAAGAAATTATTTTGTACTGGTTGAGTTTTATTATTCATTGAGAATGTTATATATTTGGTTTTTTGAACATTAAGTGTTAATAAATTATTGCGTAACCATGATGAAATCAGTCTTAGGTGTGAGTTTGCCACAGTTTGTACGTCTTGCCAAGTATCGCCATGGTAGATTAGGGCTGTATCATCGGCGAAAGATATAATTTTTGAGTTGGCATCATTCAGTTTGTTAAGGTCATTGATGTAGATTAGGAAGAGTGTTGGTCCAAGCACGCTGCCTTGAGGCACGCCAAATGTAATGTTACGATACTCACTAACATACGAATCAACCCTAACAGATTGAGATCTTTTACTGAGATAACTCTTAAAAAGGTCCAGCACAGAACCCCGTATACCTAGAGATTCTAGTTTAGCTAGGAGTACTGGGATCGAGACAGTGTCAAAAGCTTTTGCAAGATCTAGAAATACTCCACAGCATTTCTGTTTGGCATCTAATTTTTCAGCTATATAATTAACCATGGTGCAGACAGCATCGTCCGTTGATCTACCCTTTCTAAAACCAAATTGGCTTTCTGACAGTAAGTGTTTAGATTCGAGATAATTGACTAAACGTGAGTTTATAATTTTTTCCAGGATTTTTGAAAAGGTTGTAAGTAAGGATATCGGTCTGTAGTTAGTAACACTATCTCGATCTCCAGATTTGTAAATAGGATGAACTATAGATCTCTTAAACATTTCAGGAAAAACACCCGTTGAGATGCACAAGTTAAAGACGTGAGTAAGCGGAGAAACAATTATCTTTTTAACGTGCTTAATATGAAATGAGGTTATGTCATCCCAGCCGGATGAGTGTGTATTCTTGAGCTCCATTATCAATTTACAGACTTCGTTTTCATCCGTGGGGAGAAGAGTGAAAGAGTTTAAAGGGGGGTTTATATTGTTTAAGGAAGGGATAGAAGCAGTAGGTTGGGATTGAGTAATATTGTTAGCTAGGTTAGCACCAACATTAGTAAAATAATCATTAATAAGGTTAACAGATTCTTGTGGGTTTGAACATATTGAAAGAATATTTGAAGATGTTTTATTAGTTTGATAAGGTTACAGACTTCTTTAATGATTGACCACATTTTCTTTGTATTATTTTTTTCTTTGGTGAGTTGTTCCTTTTGATATTGACGTTTGAGTGTTTTGAGTAGATTATTACAAGTATTTCTATATCTCTTATATTCAACTAACAGAAATAGGTCATTTGGATGTTTCCTAACTTTCGAGTGTAGACGATCACGCTTACGAATAGAAGTCAAAAGGCCTGGTGAAACCCAAGGTTTGAGAATAGATTTAGAGCAAGGTAATTTATAAGACTGTGTATTGTTAGAAATTGCAGATGAGATTGTGTTTATCAATTGAGTAGCAGCTATGTCAGCATTTGTTTCAGTTAAAACCTCTTTAAAATTGTGTTTTGATAATTCATCGAAGAGCGCTTGATGATCAGTTTTTATCTTTATGCGGCAGTTATCATAGTTTTGTTTTTTAATTTCTAGAGATAGAGCTAGTAGAATTGGGGCATGGTCTGTTATATCACTATTTAGAACATATGTTGTCGGTAAGATAGAGCTTTTTACCATGAAGTGATCTAAACAACTGTCCTTTCTTGTGGGGAGGAAATGTGAGGGGACAAGACCGTGTGACGCAATCATGTCAAGATATTGAAAAGAGTGTCCTTTTTTAGAACTCAGCGATATATTAATGTTTATATCGCCCACAAGTACTATATTTTTATGTTGCTTAAGGTTATTTAACAAGTCATCAAGTGAATCCAAAAATATATATTTATTTGAAAAACTAGGTGGACGATATATTGCTACTATAGTTATTTCTTTTAGAGTTAGTAGCAGGCAATTACAGTCTTTTACTGGTGGAAATGTTATTTTTTCTTTGGTATATACCACCACACCGTCATTTTGATTATAATGAGTTTCAGTCTTGTGGTTATTGTAACCAATTAATGTCGGTACAGTTAATTGTTCCCTAAGCCAGCACTCAGTAAGGACAATTATATCAATAGGGCTATGCAATCTTTTTAGCAAGATAGGTAATTGATCAAAATTATGATTTATGCTACATATGTTTAAAGTAAGGATAAGGAAAGATTTATTTAATAGTTTTAAATGCGAACTACACTCTTCTGGACTGCAGTTAACTGAGAAAGCGTCGTTTGTGGAATCTATGTCCTGTATCATCATATCGGTTTTACTTAACATTTTCAAAAGTAAGATAATTGACGCTAGTGATTGAATTTGAAATATTAGTTAAAAGAGAGGTAGAACTTGAAACCATAGTAATACTAATAGTAGTAATCATATATGGTAAATTTATTGAATTTCCTAAAAACCATGTATTAATTAGTTGTACTTGTACACTGCAGGTTAACTGTTTGTTAATATGTGATGTAAGTATGTTTAAAATATATTTTACTTCGTAATTAATAGAACTGATTGTAGTATAGTGTATATAAATATGGATACATAATTTAGTATAAAATATATAAATATTTAGTATAGATATATAAATGTATATAATTATATATAAAATAAGATAATCAACTGAAAGGCTATTATATATAGTATAATCTAGGCAAGTATAAGTAGAATGTGTTGAAAATAGTCATTTATTCGTATCTGCAAGTCCTTTGAGAACAGCATCAGAATGCACATGAATAAATTTATGGTCATCTTGTTTACGAAGATAGACTTTACCTCTACTTGTCCAGCAGTACTTATACAAATGTGTTTTAGAAAAATCGCGAGCTAGATAGAATAGTCTTTTATTTTTTTGAGTTAGATACTCAGATACATATATTTGTGCTTTAGTACCTTGAAGTCCGAGGGTTGCAGTCGAGATTCTGTCACTCCTATGATCAGCGTTATATTTTTTAAAGTTATTAATGAAATTATTTTTAGCTGTTGTGTTATACATTTCGACGATAACAGGTTTATTATCTTCTTTTTTCCCTGGAAGTCTCTGGATGTGTTTAACAAGTCCTGTTTCAGGAAGTTTTATAATTTGAGTTAGTTTCGAAATTGTAGCTGGTAGATTTTCATTTTGCTGAAATGGAATATTTCTAATCTCAATAGATTCAGACCGTTGAGTCCTTTGCACGTCATCCAACTGAGATTCAAGTACTTGTATTTTTGATTGATAATCAAGTAATGTGCGTGAAACTACTGTCCTGATTTTAATACATTTTTTTTATATTACCATGACATGTGCCATTGATCTACCTGATTCTAAGTGATGCGCATGAATGTTAGCAACTGGAATCAGACACTTATGACTAATATCAGTCTCTAACACTATGCAGGCTTGACTGGGCATGACGGCGATTCGAGCCTGATCCCGAAACGTATTTTTTTTTACTATTTACTGGGTTTATCGGCACGACGCGACGGTGGATACTTCCCCGCCTCGGCAGACTGGGAAAATTACCACCAGTCCGCCTACCACCTATTAATTCAGTATTATTTGGCAAATATATTCTTTACAACGCACCACACCACATCGTAAATACCAGAATTAGTCACTGACAGTCGGTCTGGTCCACAAATTAAAGGTCACTCAGCAAGCTATGGAGCAATCTATACTTAGTATTTCTCTGATAGATAGAACTCAAATCGTCGATGTTCATGAGAATTAAAGTTACCGACATAGCTTTGAAAATTAGCAAGCTGAAGGCAATGGGTAGGAAACATCTGCCGCAGAACTGACGACCGATGAGGCAAACCGGTTCTAGAGTGGAAAGGAGTCGCTGTCGGTGGTTGGATGAGGGTTGTAAAATATGGTGGAGTGGCTCTCCAGCGGTGGAGAGACAGAGGCTGATGATCATGATCTTGATTCTTTAAAGAAGCGTTGTCCTCTGTCTGTCGCATCGCCTTCACATCTATTGTACTGATTGAATTGAAAAGAATTGGCAAATTTCTTTGAAACCTATGGATAGCCATAGAACTAATGATGTCATAACATGTAATCATGTAAATTTTAAAGATTTTTCATTCTCAGTGTACTGTTAATAAATGTAGTCTATCAACTTACTAGGAAATAAAATTACGGACATTTTGGAGATATATTATTGGACACTGACAAAAGAGGCATTGGTTGAAAAAAAAAGAAAGTGACAAAGAGGTTATAAAATCCTTCCTCAGGAAATATGAAGAGCATGAATACAGAGTGCACGCGATGACTCTAGAAGTTCTAAATGACCGGCTAACTTTGGGCGATTTTTGCATCCCTCCAGCCCTAAAGTGGCGCACACTAATGTACGATTGGTCTCCGGCGTTGCTAAAATTCTACCTAAACGCTTTTTAAATGTCCCTCCCAGACCAGAGTAATCTGGTAAGGTGGGGGAAAGCTACGGAAACTGTACATTGTGTGGTGCTGGCATAGGAACTGCTAGACACACACTTGTAGGGTGCGTTACTCTTCTAGAAAACTCTTCTCACGCCGACATGACAAAGTCCTTGGTGTTATCCGTGAAGCATTAAGTCTTTCTATTGCTTGCAGAAAGGGACTGACTACAAATAAAACTTTGACCACGTTTGTAAAGGAAGGGCAAAGCACGAAAACTAAATGCAAGCCCACCTCGATCCTAAGCGCCGCATCAGACTGAAAAATTCTCATGGATACATTTGAACATCATTATAGGATCCCAGATGATCTGGTAAGCTGGGGGAAAGCTACGAAAACTGTACATTGTGTGGTGCTGCCATAGGAACTGCTAGACACACACTTGTAGGGTGCGTTACTCTTCTAGAAAACTCTTCTCACGCCGACATGACAAAGTCCTTGGTGTTATCCGTGAAGCATTAAGTCTTTCTATTGCTTGCAGAAAGGGACTGACTACAAATAAAACTTTGACCACGTTTGTAAAGGAAGGGCAAAGCACGAAAACTAAATGCAAGCCCACCTCGATCCTAAGCGCCGCATCAGACTGAAAAATTCTCATGGATACATTTGAACATCATTATAGGATCCCAGATGAACTAGCTGTATCTGCTATATATAGGCCAGACATCTTAGTGTTTTCTCGGAACTTGAAGAAAGTTATCCTTATTGAACTTACCGTTCCGTGGGAATCAAATATTCCAAAAGACAACAACATGAAGTCGAATAAATATTATGATCTCACAGAAGAAATGATCAGTAACGGGTTCAAGACTCAGCTTTACGCAGTGGAAGTTGCGAGAGGAGTTCCAGCAAAATCTTTGCATCACTTACTGAAAGAATTGGGCCTAAGCAGGTCTGCCGTCAATACATTTATGGAACGAGCTTCCAAGACGGCATTAACGGAATCATACAGTATTTGGTTGGGTAGGGAGAGGACTAGAATGGTGGATGGTGAGCGTTCCTTTTCTTAAACCAGCCTATTGTCGGTCGCAAGCCCGATACACCATTCTTCTTATCTCTTACCCACACACGATGGACCCAGCACCCGCACGGTGAATCCATGGAATGCTTAGAAATTTGTCTCCTCTTCATATATTTGTTTCAGTAAAATATAGGAAAATCGTTATAAACGTTTATGTTATTTCCTATATTATTTATTTATAAATGTCAGTAATTTAATTTTCTAGGAAGTAGATAAACTACATTTTTAAAATTACACTCAGAATCGTAAAATCTTTGAAAATATTTGATAGTGCGAGTGAGAGACATAAGCTTTAACTCTTTTACAAAAAATACATTAGACTTGTGTTTTTTTAAATATCACAAATACAAAACAGAAAAGGTATTAAAATTTAAGACAAAACGAGTATCTTGCGACATTAAAATATTCGGTGAGTGGGACCGCAGATTCGCTGAGTATTAATGGAGCGATTAGGCAAAGCCTTGGCGGTAATCTGTAAGACCAAGGAGACAGGCGGCCGCGCGCCCGACACAGATGTCCACCATTCACAAACTTTCAACACCAATCACACCATACCTTAACCCAAAGACATAGCTAGAAGGGCCTGCCAATACTAACTATTATTTTGCGATGATTTAGAAGATTTTTTTATTATTTGTAATTGTGTTCTCTTCTCCCGATGGATGATGAATGAGGTGATAGGGAAGGCAAAGCGTGTAGCCCATACAGCCAAGCCTGACGTAATATATCGTTTATGAGGTTATCATCAAATTCCAGATGTTGCAGAATTCAACAGTCAATTCAGAGTCACTTGCGGCATTATAGCTCAAACACGTCGGGTAAAATATGGGATTTCACAGCGCGGGAAACCGCATTAAATTAACTGCGACTTGTGCCCCATATTTAAAGTCCAATTTATCGTTTTCCATAATTATTCACATTGTAGCACTTTATTAAACAAAACAACACCACTTTTGATTATCAATATCCACCGTAAATTAATTTACAAAACAAAAAATTGCACTTGACATGTCCACGCAAAATGGCGCGAAGATTATTTTTTTATTTCTTTTTCTGGATGATGAATGAGATGATAGGCAAGGCTGACGCAAATGGCGCAAAGAACTCGATATTTTTTTTATTATAATATCTCTAACTGTGCTGCCAATTATTTGTAAACTGCATATTTTTTACTGGCAACTTCCCTACCTTAGTTAAGTTCAGTGATTTTCAGACTATAAACATCTAATTCGCTACCTGTGACGAAGCGGTACCGCTGAAAAAAGAAACACTTATTAAGGGTAAGCAGATTATTATTATCGACGATGTAAGGCGTCTGGTTCCTCGCCAACCTGTCTGGCCAAAATGGCGAGTGTAGGCCAAATTCTCCAGATATTTATTCTGGAAGGCCCGTATCCAACAGCGAAGGTCTAGGACGCTGTATTCTAGTGGCTGTACTGTACTGAACTGCGTCAGGTCGCTAAATAAATAAAGAATATGACATGTAGCAATAACAGTCTATAGGTTTCATAGGTCATCATATTATTACACATACAGAATGAATGATGCTTAAACTAGCCCGCACACCTGAGCAGCAAGCAGCAAGCGTACAGCAAACACTACAATATTTGCTTTTAACTTGATTAGCCCAATTAGTGACATGTCTTTCGATGAAGAAGACTCTTTAATGTGGCAACTATTACAAAGAATATTACAATACTGAGCAATACATGTGACATTGCACCCACTAGAAAAAAATACTATTTTTAATTGCACCGTTAGCGGTCGTATTCGTATTTTGGAACTCTAGCAATAAATAGCGGGGCTAAAGAAACAGCGTGATATTTAATCTCAAGGGTTATTCCTACTCAGATCAAACGTCCTATAATGAACTCCAGTTTGCCGCTCAGGTTGAAGGTTATTATATGCTCTATAGACTTATGCTGCGCCAGCTTAGGTTCACGTTCTGGCCAAACACAACAGGAAAAAGATCCAGAGTCAGCAGAACATATCGCTCAGGGCGGTATGCGGAGCACCGTGGTTCGCGCGAAATTCTGTAATCGTAAGAGACCTGGAGATGCCTACTATCGAGGCATTTGTTGTCGGCCTAGCTAAATGAATGTTTTACCCCAGCGCCAAAGGTGAGTTGAATCATCGGCAGGCAGTTACCTGCCATAATCCTGCCTAGGAAAATGGGAGATCCCCAAACCCAGGCCTATTCAACATCCGGACCTGGATGACTCCGTTGTCTGAATCTCAAGGGTCACAAAAATTACGCTTTAACAACACATTTGATAAATATTTTAAATACAGATGCACTAGGTCGGTCCTCCTAAAGTTGGTCTACGTCTTAACCAATATTTCTCCAAAGTTTCATCTTTACTTTAAAACGGGGATAATGTCTTGAAGCCGGAAGATAAGTATTCGAAAACTACCGTCCTAAAATATCATTATGAATTATAAATTTAAATTTGTTCAATCCGTCTAGGACGATATTTTTTTCAAATCTAATTCCAGTTTTAGTTTTTATTAGATTTATTTGATCATTTTTTGCTATTCCTTGTAGTTTAGGATTTGACATAGTTTTTGGCACTCAAAATAAAACTACGAACTAGGGAATTACAAAACCTATGTATGTATGTATGACTTGCCCAAACCTGATGACAACTGGCGCCCGAGGTCCATGAATGTTAGCAACTAGAATCAGACACACATGACTAACATCATCAATCGGTTTTCTCGGATACAACCAGCGTGTTTACGTCAATGATCATTTGTCCCCAGCAATGAAATCTTTGCTCACGAAATCAAAGGAGACTGCTAGGGTTAAAAACTATAAATATGTGTGGGTAAAGTTTTCCAAGATTCATGTCCGCAGAGACGATACATCTCCTGTTATCGTTATTAATTCAAATAATGATTTAAACAGGATTGTGTAGTTTGCTGCATACTTGATCACATATTATTGCTTCTGCTTTGCCCTTTGGTTAAGTTTTATTTTATGTTACTTGTATTGCTTAATATGCATGACTGTTTTGAACTGAAATTGTTATTTGGAAACGCTCTTTATGTTATTTATTTTGTTCTGATACTTTGTTTTGTTTTTCTGTTTTGCTGCATGACATGTCTCACCACATCACTTACTGCTTTCACACTTCTCAATGTCGATAATTTCTATGATTTACTGACTCATGCTCTGTCCATATTCCTACTTAGTCTATTAGTGGATCGTCAAAATTGTATCACATATTCGTATTGTTGTGATCTATTCAATCGTCATACTCACCTGGGCACTGCTGTTATAATTCCGATCGCACCATCAACGCCTGTACCTTTTACTGTCATCAACGTTAGTCTAGATTTATATATCTTATTATACTGTGTTTTCTTGTGTTCGCATTTTGACTGTTTTGTGACCTATTTTTATACATCACCAATTTTGATTGATTGTTCTGATATACGGATTGTCCTACCTTATTTTTCATTGTGTTGGAGGAATTCTGTGGGTATGCTATACATTAATCATTTTATTAAATTAGTAATATTCTATAGTTGTGACCTTATACTCAGTTATCTACCATATAAATATGGTCGCTTAACAACGATTTGTATTTGTGAAACGATAATAAGTATACTGTTATCATATCAATTAGATCCCATTATTGTAGTATTATGGTTCTATAATGAAGTCAAAATCTATCTTTTTGTTAATGGAAAGTGACAACCCCTTAAACATATATTACCAGAACGTTCGTGGGCTTCGAACGAAGACAAGCCTATTCCGCAGAAATATAAGTCTTTCAAACTTCGATTTAATCGCAATAACGGAAACATGGCTGCTAGACGGCATTGCAGATACTGAACTTGTCGACGGACGTTACACCGTATGGCGACGTGATAGGCCTTATGCGTCAACTAAACAGACTTTGGGCGGCGGTGTCTTGCTAGCTACACGCAATAATCTGATTGTCACACCACGCCCTGAGTGGACTACTTCAGCGGAGGATCTTTGGATATCTATATCTCTAAATAAAGCGGGCAACCGTACAGATTGCCTTCATGTAGGAGTTTTGTACTTATGTGAGCAGGGAAACGGTAATACATTCTCTCAGCAGTTATCAAATTTCATGGCAGGTCTAAATAAAATAGTGTTATCTCATCCCTCGGACAAACTGTTGTTAATGGGTGATTTCAATTTAGGAAATATTATTTGGTTGCCGAGCAGTTCACATGAGTTAACATCAAACAACGTTAAAACTATCGATGAAACGTCACTTATTGATGAACTTGATATATGTAATTTGCATCAGTACAGCAGCATTAAGAATGTATACGACAGACTGTTGGATCTGGTCCTTGCTAATACCAAGGTAATAGTGAATGAATGTTATTCTCCCTTGGTGCCAATTGATCCGTATCACAAACCCCTGTCTATATCCATAAATGTATCAAAGCTGGATATACTAGAACCAGCCCCCAGAATCAAATATAACTATTTTAAAGCAAATTACATAGACATAAAAAAGTGTCTGGCAGGGATATCTTGGTATACTGAGATTTCTACTAGGTCATGTGAAGAAGCCGTTACATATTTTTATAATATCTTGGACTCACTGCGTGACAAACACATTCCGAGGATGTGTGTTCGCTCGTCTAATTTCCCATGTTGGTATTCGTCCGCCCTTAAAAAAGTTCTTAAGGAAAGATATAAATATCTTCGCAAATACAAAAGGTATGGTATGAAGGCGGATGAACTATCGATAAAGTTCTTGAACAAACGCGTAAAGAGATTGGAGAGGGAATGCTATGGGCGTTATATTGCAAGTGTCGAAGAGGGCATTAAGGATAATCCAAGACAATTTTGGAGCTACATCAAAAGTATTTCTAAATCATATAGCTTACCTAAAAATGTTACCTATGGTAATATTTCCGCTGACTCGGGTATTGATGTATGTAACGCTTTTGCTGATTATTTTGGCACTACTTTTTTGCCCCCGTCATCAGGTACCGATACCCTACTTGACAGTTTGGCTTCTCCGGACGCATCTACAACTTCTGATTTACATAACATTGTCATTACTGAAGCCATAGTACTTAGGAGGTTGCAGAGTTTGGATCTTACTAAATCGGCAGGTCCAGACAATGTACCTGCAATCTATCTTAGGAGCTGTGCTGAGGAGTTAGCTCTACCATTATCCCTATTATTTCGTAAATCATTGACTGATGGTACGGTGCCAGACTTGTGGAAGAGCGCCTATATTACACCCATTCATAAGAAAGGCTCTAAAACCGCAGTGGAAAACTATAGGCCTATTTCCAAATTATGTTTGATTGCAAAAATTTTTGAGAAGTTAATTTACGACCAGGTGTATGATGCTCTACGGCTTTCTTTCTCCGACACCCAACATGGCTTTCTCAGGAAGAGATCAACGGTGTCCAATCTGGTGTTGTTAAACGATCAGCTTTCCGACAACATGGATAAGGGAGTGCAGACAGATGTGATTTACACGGATTATAGTAAGGCGTTTGACAGGGTGGATCACAACATACTCCTCTTAAAACTGCAAAAGTCAGGTATTAGGGGAAACCTACTTAGGTGGTTTGAGTCGTACATAAGAAACAGATCACAGGCAGTTGTCATTAGCAACTATCTGTCAGGGTGGACGGCGGTTCCCAGTGGAGTTCCTCAGGGATCCCTTTTGGGACCTCTTTTATTCATTATTTTTATCTCTGATATCGACAGCTGCTTCCAGAACTCTCAAGTTCTTTGTTTTGCCGACGATATGAAAATCTTTAAGGCCATCTCAACAGTAGACGATGCTAAAGAGCTGCAACAAGATCTACATCGCCTAGGTGATTATTGTTCGGTAAACAAACTAGATTTAAATGTAGCCAAATGTCTATTTATAACATTCACCAGAAAGTATAAATTAGTTAAATATACTTACTCGATCAAAAATACAGCTTTGGAATCAGCTGTCAGTGTCAGGGATCTCGGTGTGGTCCATGATAGTAAGTTGTTGTTTGATCAGCACATAGAAGGCATAGTCAAGAAAGCTTCTAAGGCATTAGGATTTATTATGCGAGCATCTAAGGAGTTTAAAAATATTAAAACGATGAAAATCCTCTACTGCACATATGTTCGTAGCCACCTTGACTATGCCTCAGAAGTGTGGAATCCAATGTATAATGTCTACATAGACCGCATCGAGAGAATTCAAAAGCGTTTTATCAAATATATAAATTTTAGAGCTAAGTCACAAATAAGGGACTACACTGCCTCGTGTCGCCGCTTTCACCTGCTACCGCTGTCCAACCGTAGGCATATTGCAGACATAACATTTTTGTTTAAAATTCTGAACGGTCAAGTCAATTGTCCTGCTCTCCTGGAAAAGATCAAATTCGCAACCCCTGTAAGAATATCTAGGTACAAACCCACTTTTGTTGTCCAGAATTCCAATACCTCATATAGACGAAATTCATATTTAAATAGAGCATGTAGGTCATTCAATGAGCTGTTACTCAAGTGCGATATCGACATATTTTATACAAATGTAAGGACGGTGAGACATGAGCTTAACAACTTATTCTTTAATTTATAATACATTAATATTGTATCGTATCTTCAGTCTATTCTGTCATGTATGTATTGTTTATGCTGTTATTATGTATGTGTATGTAAGTGCTTTATTATCTTAGGTTAAAATATTACTTGTTGTTTTTATAGGTATATTGTTACTATTAGTGAGAACTTTTTAATGACACTCTGTTTCTAATTCTTTTTAACATAGATTTTTTATTGTATTGTCGATAGTTCTCCATAGAATAAATAAATAAATAAATAAATAAATAAAATAAATCAGTCCGTAACACTATGCCGGCTTGACTGGGCATGACGGCATTTTGAACCTGATCCCGAAACGTGTGGATACACTTTACTGGGTTTAACGGCTCGAACGGTGGATACTTTCTCGCCCCGGCAGACTGAGCAAATTACCACCATCAGTTCGCCTGCCACCTATTTGTTGATGTCAAATGCCAATTTTTACTTTCAAGGAGAACTAATATTGTAAGCCCCATATTACCCATTAAATTTTAATTAAAATAAAAAATCTTTACTTGGCTGAACACCTTAAATTATGAACACACTAAAAACATATTAATAACAATAAAATACATTTTATATAATATACATATATAAAAAAACCACACACATAAACAATTACTAGCATACACAAACCTCGACGTATATATTTCATATACGGTGTAATTATGTAATATATTTCACATAAATGATACAAATAAACACACAAATACACTTAAAAATTATATACACTTAAATAGTAAATGAATTATTATATTTAAAATGCAATCCTAATAAATACACCTATAAAGTAAATTAAAATAAACATAAATATGTAAAAAATAACTAAAATAACAAAGAATTTAATAAATAAAGTAGTTAAAGAATCCCTATTCTTCTTCTTTCTAAACTAAAACTACCGCTAAAACCCCTAAACATTACGAAAACATGACATCAGTGTTTATTATTTGGAGTTTAGATTTGAGGACGCGCCGTCAATCGGCTGTCGGGCGTTTGATGAGTCGTCAAAATTGCTTCCGGGCCTGTTAAGTGCAGGAAATTGTGAGTTGACGTCACACCTGCGGAAGTCGACTGCGTCAACATGACATGTCTTTAATTTACTCCCGACATCATTATTATTCACTTAATTTACACCGATTACATTACCTTAAGTTGGTTATGTTTAAATGACGTTGTGGTCAGTAACCACTAGAAGCTGATTCACATTTAGCCAACAACAACCCATCTTCAAGCTCGTCGATGTCTCTAGCGTACCAAATAGAAATACCATAAAAAATAATTATTATTGTGTCCCTGTTGGATATTGTCCACCCCCTTCCTTTTTTTTGCTACTCTCATCTATCTCTTACCGACAACATTCATTACGACGTCCTATCTAGCGCGGATTGTCCCACTCTGCGCTGTAGGCCCCGTTTGTATCATCGTTTATCGGTTCCACTGCAGATATGTCCGACTCATTGCAACTTCAGCTTGCTAATTTTGAAAGCTATGTCAGTAACTTAGGTTATCTGGCGATTATCAACGTTTCGAATTCCATGTTTCAGAAAAATACCAAGCATAGCTCTAGGACCAGATTCACGTCGGTGTCCATGTCTCTGCTCGGTACGACATTACGGGGAGGACGCACTGGTTGAAGACTTTTGTCTTCAAATATTGTGGTATAGACGATGAGATGATAATTATTACATCCTTTATAACACAAAGTCAGTGTTGCTATTCAACGTTGCCAGTATCCTTGGCACTTTGCCCATTGGTAACGATTTGGAGCAACTTTTTTATTTATAATAATTTTTTTTTTTTTTTAGTTGTATATATGTTTTTATTTAGGAAGTAAAGTATCATCACGACCGTTTCCCTTTCGGCGTAGTCAGAAACCACGCTTGTAAATAAGCTCGTCGATGTCTCCAGCGTACCAAAGGAGAGAAATATCACAAATAATTTAATTTTAATTAAATTTATTTATTTACGAGTACATTATTTAAAAAAATTGTCCCGACCAGGAATCGAACCCGGTACCTACGAGTCTAATTTATTTGTATATATTTTTAATTATTAGGTGATTTATATATTTTCACTCAATAAACAATACAGAAACACAGAGTCCTAGACCTCAAGTGTTAAGAACTCTTCCAAAACATATTTTTAAAGAAAGACAAGAAATATAAATATATAAATATTTCCAGACAGGTCACACAGCGCCATCTAATTTCCGTGGTAAGCTACAAAGCTTGTGTTACGGAAACTAGATGGTTGATAAACTACATATTATACTTTTTTTTTTTTTGTAAATATGTACATATTATACATACAAACACCCAGACCGAGACAAATTATACAATGTACAACTTGCCCCCGGTGGGAATCGAACCCACGACCTCCCGAGTTCACAGCAACGTTTGTTACCGCTAGACCACGGAGGCGGTCAAAGATGTCCGCTTAATGTATTATATTACTACACAAACAGACAAAGCTTATTTCGTATTTATATAATAGTAAAACTAAAAGTTAGAAATAAGTAAACAGAGTGCCTAAATATAGCGAAAATGCACAAAGTAGTATGGCTGATAGATTTTATGCAATTTTCAATATCTATTTCATCCAGCGAACGCCCGCGCCAACCCTCGGGATTAGTTTCCATCTTCTTTCCATCTCAACAACGTTAAGGACACATCGCACATAACGGCGACGAGACGGGTGCGGCTAACATACCGCGCGAAATAAAATGAGGATTGTCGTAAGTTGTGAACCCATTCATGGTCTTATCTATTGTGTAAAATTTGATAATATTATATTTTCTGTTAAGTTCCAGATAAATAAATAAAAATAAATAAATAAAAAAATCTGCAGAATTTGGCCTACAGTCGCCAGGCCGCGCCGCCCGCGCCGCGCCGGCCTGACGGGCTAATGTCAATTTTTAATGGTAATTAAATTACCTGTGGTGTCAAAGAAAAAGGGGTTAAGTACAAGACTTGAACTTTTCACTGGAGGCAAATTAAGAAAACAACTCATTTTTATAATTAGAAAATTGTAATTAGTAAATGTTCAATTTCATAAGTCGTATACTTTAGGTACGAGTCGACTCATCTCACTATGCATAACTGAATTATTGGCGGTGAAAGCGCGATACTGAAATAACTCGATTGGGGTGTAAAATAAACTGTACAGTCTATAGACTCATCATCAATAGGTGCAAAGTTGTTTTATTTAATTTTTTAGACTCATCTCTTTTTTCCTTGACACCACAGATTTATAAACGATTGCACGAGTTGGTATTAGTGGAATTGGGACCGAAGGCCTAACGTGCTCTCCGAGGCACGGAAACGGTGGCGTTGTGAATCTACGAGTATGACAGAAAAGTGTATTTCTCATTGGTACATGCCGGGGTTCGAACCCACCCCTTTAGGATGTTAAGGAAAGTGTTCTTACAACCGAGCCACCACTGCTCAATCTGTATGATTATTGTAGGTAAATAAGCTGCGTAATCTAAACAGGCGGTTCCGAGCGGCAGGCCGCTGAGGCAGTTCTTGCCTTTCTGTGTGATTCGGCCTTAAACACTTGGCAAGCAAAAGCCAATATACCCAATAATAACAACGCTTTACTGGTGTAGTTAAAATATTGCTATTCTGCTAAACTGCTGATAAAATTTTAAGCTTGTTGGTTTCTTATGATTTTTTATTTTTGCAACGTAATCTACCCTCACTTTAATTTTTTTTTTATAGCGATGGTGGTAGAGTTGTTCCTTCAAACCCGAAACTTCGATTCAAGATAATTAATTCCACAGAAAATTATTTTACTAACATTTATTGTAAACTTATATCTAAATATATTCTGCGAAGTGCTAAAGAAGTACTCCGGGTCTTAGAAATGGAATTGTCGGATCCTCAATTCCAAAGCCTCATTCAAATTTAAGAAAACTAATGTCAACAAGGGAGCTCAACCGGCCGGCAAGCAATTCTTTATCATTTTTCTATTTCATAAGTTTAAAGGTGTCAATATACTTATTTATACATCAAGCCGGTATTTTTAATAGGACATCGCGCACAGGAATACTATATACTTACGTGCAGATAAATCAGTTTGAAGACGATTTTACCTTTGTAGTAGTGTTAACTAAAACCGGAATAAACCAGTTTGCGCTTCCTTTGACGTAATTTGTATAAACTTACATATAGATAAAGGCTTCTTTATCGTTTTTGCATTTGTAGTAGAATAATAGACAGTCACTAATACATACATACATATCTTCACGCCAGATCCCTTACGGGGTAGGCAGAGACAATTGAGCGCCACTTGACACGATCACGACATACCTCTTTCGCTTCATCGACATTCATCAACCTCTTCATACATGCCCTTTTGTTACGAAGGCTTTTTAATTCTCCTTCAGCTAGTGTTTTATTTATTTGATCGTGATACGTGTGTCTTGGTCTGCCAGGGCCTCTTTTATCAACTTTCGCATTATATACCTGGTTCGTCAATCTTTCTTCGCTCATCCTTTCAACATGCCCGAACCATCGTAGCATGCTTTTTCTTATTTTTGTGCCTATGCTTTCTTTTATACCTACCATTTTTCGTATTTCGACGTTACGTATGTGGTTCGCCAAAGTGACGCCGCATAACCGACGCAGCGACCTCATTTTTACTGCATTAACCCTACTCTCATGCATATTTTGACATATCCACGTCTCGCTTCCATACATAAGTGTATGTAAACTGGAATAAACCAGTTTCTACTCCGAGTCTGGCACTCTCGTATCCGTCACTTATACACTTAAGAAATGGCATGCCATTAAAAAAAAAGCATTTATGCTGGATCAAAATGAAGTATTGTAACCGTTAAAGTAAAAAATAGCGATGGTGGCTTGGTTGTAAGAACGCGTTCCTTGAATCCTACAAAGGTCGGTTCAAACCCACCCGGCATGTACCAATGAGAAATACACTTGTCTTACGTACATTCGTCATAGATTAACAACACCACCGTTCCCGTGTCTCGGAGAGCACGTAAAGCCGTCGGTCCCGGTTCTACTAATACCAACTTGTGGAATCGTTAATAAATTGTCATTAAAAATTGACATCATTTCCTCGCCAAGCCGTCTGGTCAGCGTGGAAGGCCCATCTCCAGCAGTTCTAGAGGCTGTAATGAAAGTAAAAAAATGCGTCGAATGTCAGCTTGTAACATCGACGCCATTTTTAACTTTAATTGTTACAAATATAGAGACTTTGTTTTGGTACAACCCAGTCTTAGTAATTAGTTAATTGATCTTGTATGTCTAACTGTAGCCAGTTAACTAAAGTCCTGTTACTTGATCGCAAACTTTATTAATGGATTTCGTTATTTACGTCAAAGATTGCGTCATAATTACAAAATTTACTCAATTCTCAACTCTATAAGCTCTCGATCTTAAAACAGGGTCCGTGCAAATATCAACCTTAATAGCGTGATATATATATAGTTAACGGATTTCATTATATAACGTTTGCGACTAAGTAACAGATAGGGCTACTGGTCGGGATTGACCGCCTCCGTGGTCTAGTGGTAACAAACGTTGCCGTGAACTCGGGAGGTCGTGGGTTCGATTCCCACCGGGGGCAAGTTGTACATTGTATAATTTGTCTCGGTCTGCGTGTTTATATATATAATATGTATATATATACAAAAAAAAAGTATAATATGTAGTTTATCAACCATCTAGTTTCCGTAACTCAAGCCTCGTAGCTTACCACGGAAACTAGATGGCGCTGTGTGACCTGTCTGGAAATATTTTATACAATAATTTATTAAATTAACTTATGATATTTGTGGCGTTTCGTACACTAGAGATATCGACGAGCTTGCCATTTGTCATGATTGGCCTATAGTATAGTCGGGTAAATTTGAATCCGTTTCTTAATAAGAGTAGTTTCTGACCACCCCGAAAGGGAAACGGTCGTGACAATGATACTATATAAAATATGTTTTTATACAAATGCAAAAACATCTCCAAGCTAGTTCGTCTGTACTTACTACGTACTATAAACACATAAGTACGTATATATTCCTACAAACGAAATGCATTTACAGAAAAGTTCACGAAGTGTAACTGTACATTCAATTTACGTCGGCGGTAATTTATTTCTGTGAGTAATTGCATCGCCTTAATGCAACTCAACCCAAAATGCATTTAAAAAGTTCACACAAGATTTTAAATTAGACTGAAATAAATTGAATCGAAATTATATTATTTTAGTAAGAAAATAGACGACCGTTTTCCTTTCGGGGTGGTCAGAAACCACGCTTATAAATAAGCGGATTCACATTTAGCCAACTTTACTATAGGCCAGTCATGACAAGTGGCAAGCTCGTCGATGTCTCCAGAAACTCGAGAAATATCACAAATAAATTAAATGTATTTTTTTACATTAATAAATATTTTTGTGTCCCGACCAGGAATCGAACCCGGTACCTCCGAGTCTAAATCCACGGACTTAACCGCTAGACCACGGAGGCAGTTATTGTTTGAAAGTTGGCTAAACATGTACCTGCTAATTAATACGCGTGGTTTTCTAGTATTCCTCAAGGTTGCGGTCGTGATGATACATTTTACAAATAGCAATCCAATCGAATCAAGTATTCTCATGAAATATTCAAATACAACAGTAAATATATAATTATTGTTTTCAAATCACAAAATAATCAAACGGAATTAGGTTTTAAAGAAATGTACGTGATTTTTTAACATTAAGTATTTATTTTCTGTGTAAGCGTAAGGCATTTCGTTGAGCCGTTTGTATCGGGCTCGGAACCTATTGGATTATAGACTTGTATATACGAACCGGTCAAGCTATGTCAAAGAACACAACATGATGCTACCTTTAGGCAAGCGCTCACTGCGAAGACTAGGCGTACCCCTCATTCCGAATCGCGCTCAGAGCGCTTAGAACGAATATGACACTGACCGTCGCTCGTTCCGAATCAAATATCGCGATATATGCTCAGAGCGTGATATCAATTCGGAATGGTCTAAATCACGTTTTCATTCATAAAATGTTAGTTTTTTTTTGAATGTATGGAAGATAAATTGCGGATTCCACATCTTTGAGTATGAATTCTAACAATTTGTTGATATATTTATACATCTCTCGGTTTATTCATCTTTATATGTGTAAAGTTTAATATTATTAACTTATTTTGGTCTTTTAAAATAACTTGCCGTGTTACAGACATTTTTTTTTCACTTCCTATTTAAATATTAATTATAGATTTGTTTTAGAAGTAATATACAAACAGTATAAACGAATTACAATATTAAATAATTGAAAAGAAAAGTTAATTTAAATAAACTTGAAAATGGCGCGCGATATAATGACAAAAAACTGACAGCCCTCAGAGCGATCTACCTCGATATCGTGAGCAGTCTAAGCGCGAGAAATGATGTCATTTGTGACGTCACACAGCTTTGGCAAAACAGTTTAAGCGCGTATCGGAACACCTTTAAGCGTGCTTAGGTTACTATTATCGCGTATCGGAACGACGAGGTAGTAAAAATACGTTTTTAAATCAATGTTTATTTGCCTGACTACATATAAGCAAGTAAATTGTATCCAACCTGCATTCAATGCAAAACTATGAATAATTATTATATGGTTAAACAATAATTATTATTGCTATTTACGAGTATAATACAATATTTATTTATTTAAAAAATATATATTATTTTTATTTAGGTAGTTTGTATTATTATTTTATATTGAGTAAATTTTTTTTTTCGAATAAATAGACATAGCACTGAATATTAATAAGTAAATAAAAAATAAACTATAAGTAAAAAATGTCCTTACATTAGCCCCATCTCACATCCAGGCCCCCTCTTCCAGTGCGGTGGTTTCAGCTGAGAACCACAAGCTGCGCAAATACGCCAACCTCGGTACAGGTTGCGAATTTGCGCCGTTTGGGGTCAAGACGATGATGGGCCCATGTGAACACTCAGTCAAGCCACAGGCCAAGGAAATGTCCAAACAGCTAATGGAAAAGCCTGGAGATATGAAAGCTGGCAGCTATTTCTGCGACTATTTAAGCGTGGTGGTGCCTCGGTTGTAAAAACACTTTCCTTAAAATCCTACAAAGGTCGATTCAAATCCCGGCATGTACCAATGAGAAATACACTTTTCTTACGCACATTTGTCATGGATTTTCAACACCACCGTATCTGTGAGGAGGAGAGCACATTAAGCTGTCGGTCCCGGTTCCACATTGTCATTCAAAATTTACATATCTTTGCCAACCCGTCTGGCCAGCAAGGCGAGTGTAGGCCAAATTCTCCATATACTTATGTAAATCGCACAGTTAATAATCCTTACTATAATAATATAAATGCGATAGTAACTCTGTCTGTCGTGTGTTACCCAATTACGTCTAAACTACTGAACCAATTTAAATAAAATTCGATACAGAGATAGTCTACAGCCTAAAAAAGCACATAGGCTACTTTTTAATGCAAAAAAACTTCTGTAAGGGGTTGAAATAGGAGATAAAGGTTTGTATGGAAATTACGACATTTTTAAAGCTTAAAGCTTGAAATTTATTTTTTAGGATTTTGATTAGAAGTTAATAAGAACGACATTCAAAGGTTGTAAAAATCAATACTAATATTAATAATGCGATACTTCCGCTACTCTTATTTTTAAGTAATATTTTTAATTCTTTCAGATTTAGCTGGGTAATTTTATTAAACTTTTTAAACTTTCGCGCACATTCATAATAGTTTTTCATAATTTTAACGGGCCTTTACGCGATTTACCTTAGAGATATATTTCTCCCGACGTTTTAGCCAAGTTGCATTGGCCGTGGTCACGGGTCGATTGGAGCTATGCGGTGTAGTCTCGTACATACTGGGCGGTAGATGTAAACCTACCCACTTATCACTTACAATATCCTTGGCTACACCGGGCGATTTTTCCCGGCGTCGCAACCTATTGATTACTGGATTCCACGATAAAGATAGCTTTTAACCCCCCTCTCGATTGAAATTTTTGTGTTTCTTTATTTCGATCGCTTCACGTACTATTCTAGGGTAATAGTGACGTTTGGGTAATTTTATGTTTTGAGCTGATACGGTTGTACAGCTTGGAGGATAGGCACTCGGACTATTTTTGCGCATATGTACTGCGGGTGAAGGGAACATGAAATTCCTGTATTCTTTTACTTTTTGATAATGAAGGTTAGTTGGTAGAAAATGCATTTACGGCATTAAGCTCGCCTATGTACCTGCACTTGTTTTGGTTTTGTACAATAATTATTATAGTGGTGTACTTTGAACTGTTTTATCGTATCTTTTGACGCTTTTAATCGAAATATGTTGTTCACACGTATTTTTATTTAAAATAGTGTTTAGTTGGGTTGGTCTTTACACATAGGTCAAAGTATTGGAAGTAGCATTTGAGATGTAATTGTTCGTTTGATTTCCCCTGAGAGGCAAGTTTTCTTCCGATCAGCCGCCAACCCGCTACCTGTGGCCTATTCTCAGAAAATCATTTATACTAAAGCAGGTTTGTGTACTGGTAGGCCGTATGGTCAACCGCTAGGGAGGCGGTCTACTCTTATCTTACACCAGATAGAAAATTGATTTAAAAAAACTAGGTCTTTTATCTCTGCGAGTTCTTCGCGCCATTTTTCACAGACATGTCAAGTTCAAGTTTTTCGTTTTGTAAATTATTAGAAAAGAGGGGGGGGGGGTTCATTATCCGGGACACAATAATAATTATAATAATAATAAATAAATTTAATTAATTTGTGATAATTTCCGAGTTTGGTACGCTAGAGACATCGACGAGCTCGCCACTTGTCATAATTGGCCTATAGCAAATTTGGCTAAATGTGTATCCGCTTCTGATCAGCTCGGAAGAGAAATGTTCGTGATGATAGTTTTCTATTGGAATACATTTAAACAAAATAAAAAAAGGTTATGTGGGTTTTTAATTGTCAAGATTTTGTCGATATCCTGGCATAGTATAATCTTAAATATTTTATGTTGAGTAATTTGAAGCCAAAACATGTGCTTTAAAAGCCAAATAATAAGGCTGTTAAGTTGTAGTTTAGAAATATGTTTACACAAAGACTAATCTTTTTATCAGCTTAACACAGCTGTCACGACTGCCTTCATATTACTATGATGGATGCGCATATAAAGTATAATGGAATAACCTACCTAAGACGTATATACACAGTGTCCCATAGTCGACGTCAAACTAGGAATTGGACACAATAATATATATATATGTATATTAGCAAACCTTGTGACCCTGCGCCCACCTGATGGTAAGTGGCGCGCAAGGTCCATGAATGTTAGGAGCTGGAGTCAGACATTTATTATTTTTCCAATAATTAATAAATCTGTCTTAAATCTGTTACATCAAATATTGCACATAATAAGGCATTTTTGTAACATCTAACCTTTGGGAGAGTGTGAGATTAAGGGTTGTGCCGATGTCAAGTTTAACACTATATAATATACTACATGTATGTACATCTTTTAGTATGTAGTGTGTGTAGTATACTTAGTATATGTGTTACATAAATTACAGATATACTTATGAATAAACGCATATATACATATATATTATGCCAAATATATATTGTCGTCATCAGTGACGACTCCTGTTTGTCTAGAAATAGAGCAGTGACCAAGCGCTTTAAAACTTGTAGCTTGCGGGCTTGAGACGCAGTATACGAATCTGAATATCTGCTAGAGGAGTGGGATGGGATTTTAAGTTGGTTGTTATGTGAAGAACGCAGTGGAAGGTTATTATATTTTTATTTATTCAGGAAACATATAAATGTTCGCATAAATGCTCTCGTTGTCCCGAAGGTCTGACAGGCAGAGAATGTCAAGCGACATTATGTCACGCCTTTATATATTTATGTGCAATAAAGTTTTAAATAAAATAATAAATAAATAAACATACAGATCTTAAAACATAATTACTACAATTCTAAAAGTTACACAATCCAGCAAAGTTTCCACTTAAATATTTAACATACATTTTGCAAAAAATAATAATAATAGGGATAAGCTTAAAAACAATACAACAACTAAATAATATACATATATATATAGTACATTATTAGAAAAAAAAAACTTTCCAATTAACATTTAATTCCATTTGCAGTTGAAACGATGGGCCCGTGGTCCGAGGAGCTTTTGGAGAGATTGGTGAGAAACTCCACTTGGCGACAGGTGACCCTTTGAGTAGAGAATATCATGTTCAAAGGGTTAGCCTCGCTGTTCAACGGGGGAACGCACGAGTTTCCTCGTCACACTACGCCCATTGAATTGTCGTAATTTTATTTATTAATTTTTAGTTTTTAATTAGTTTTTATAATTTGGTTCTTAATTTATTATATTTTTTAATCTTTGTACTTTACTCCGACTAAATTTACATTATTAGACTAAATTTTAAAAATAATTAAAAGTAGTAATCAAAAAGTTATGGGCCAGTCCATAAATTATCTTTGTCTATGGTATAACGTATACTTGGTACACGGCACCGGAGAGTATGAGCGCAGTAAAACGTGTCGTAAACTAAATATATAGGCAGCGTTTGTAGCTTTAAATATTTTAAAAATAGCTTTAGAGGGAAAACTCTACAATATGGCGAAATATTGTTACATTAATCCCTGCTTTCCGAATAAACGATTAACGGCCAATATTTAATAACAATAATAATAAATATTTCCAGACAGGTCACACAGCGCCATCTAGTTTCCGTGGTAAGCTACGAGGCTTGTGTTACGGAAACTAGATGGTTGATAAATTACATATTATACTTCTTTTTTGTAAATATATACATACATATTATACATATAAACACCCAGACCGAGACAAATTATACAATGTACAACTTGCCCCTGGTGGGAATCGAACCCACGACCTCCCGAGTTCACGGCAACGTTTGTTACCACTAGACCACGGAGGCGGTATTCCATCTAACTTATTAATATAATATAAACATATTTTATTTCATTCAAAGTAAATTAATATACATTAAATATAAATTAAAAGCTTCCTAAAAAGTAAAGTATCATCACGACCGTTTCCGTTTCGGGGTGGTCGGAAACCACGCTTATAAATAAGCGGATTAACATTTAGCCAACTTTACTATAGGCCAATCATGACAAGTGGCAAGCTCGTCGATGTCTCCAGCGTACCAAACTCGACAAATATCACAAATAAATTAAATATTAATTAAATGTATTTATTTACATTAATAAATATTTTTGTGTCCCGACCAAGAATCGAAACCGGTACCTCCGAGTCCAAATACACAGACTTAACCGCTAGACCACGGAGGCAGTAAAAGCTACCTTAATAATACAATTTAAAATAAACTAAACTATAAATAAAAAAATGTCCTCTAGAGACGTCCTATCCGAGATAGTCCCAAGGAGACTGGCAACATTATTATTATTGCTAGGCTAATACGAGTACGTTGGCAGAAATAATTGCCAGCCTTCCTGTGTCCAGACCTTTCCGTCAGCCGCTTTGACAACTCCTTGGCCAAGCGCTTCGCTAAAGGTCCCCATGGGCCCATCGTCTCGACCCCAAACGGCGCAAATTCGTAATCAAATTTGTCGTATTTGCGCAGAAAACACCGCTCTCCCCGCGTCTGACGAGGTCGTCTGAGAGACCTGCCAAGTTTCCCGGCCCAATAGTCATTCCGTCGGGTCTCTTGCCCACGCTCCGAGAATTCCAGATGGTTCTAAGATTGCGGGTACACCAGCAGTGACAAGATCCCTTCTAGCTTTGGTATCATCTTGGTTACAAGAAAGCTTTCTTTAACACCCTTCAAAGGTCGGTTCAAACCCCCGGCAAGGCATACCAATAAGAAATACACTTTTCTTACAACATTCATAGATTTACAATACTACCGTTCCCGTGCCTCGGAGAGCACGTTAAGCCGTCCGCGTCGTACCGGTTCCACTAATACCAACTTGTGGAATCGTTAATAGTTTAGGCCAAATCCTTCAACAGTGGAGATCTAGGACTCTGATTTCCAGATGCACAGTTATTTTTTTACGTCCCATACATATTTCCATTTAGCGGCTACCAACTTAAAGAATGCGCATAAAAAGTTGAAAAAAAGCGAAGACTTGGAACAAAGAAGTGAAGTTTTGGCTTTGTGTTAAAATGAAATATGTTTTTTGAAGGCGTTATCGAAACAATCAATCACCGACAATTGCTCACGTCCTTCGGCACACGTCCTTAAATAATTTCTCACTTTGCTGTCTTCAGGGCGTGCTACGACCTATCATTTAGAGTTTTAAGAGTCAGTTACAGTAGTCATTTTTTTACTAACATTTTTTTATATTCTTTTCAGTAATATAGAAAATCTAAATATCTCCGTAGTCTAGCCCTCAAGACTATAAATTTTGAGGTACGGTGTTTGATTTCTGGTCCAAACACAAAGAAAAAAAAAGTGTATTTGTTTGCTCATAAATTAATGGAGTAATTGGCGTACGTGGGCAAACAATGATATGAGTATAGGTAATACTTGATTAACGCTTTTTTTTCAATTTACGACATGTAACATCGCGCCCACCTGATTTTGAGCGGTACGCGAGTTCCAAGAACGAGAAGTCACAGTCAAACACACAAGTATCTACATAATAATTATCTACAAGGTACTCAAATGTAGCCGTGCAATTCCGTTAACAAACTTATACATTAGTTAATTTAAAAATACATAACAGTAACTAAATGTTACATCAAAAATAATAAGGTAATAAAAAATATTACTGTATCACAAGAAATAGTATTAACTAATTAGTCAGTAATGTGTTAGTAACTAAATGCTATATTAAAAATACATAACAGTAACTAAATGTTACATCAAAAATAATAAGGTAATAAAAAATATTACTGTATCACAAGAAATAGTATTAACTAATTAGTCAGTAATGTATTAGTAACTAAATGCTATATTAAAAATACATTGTAACTGTAAAGTATATAAAAAATAAAAAAACATATCAAAAGAGAACCTTATGTAGTATTAACTAATTAAATAATGTTTGCAGAGTGGCAATACATTGTCATTAATATAATCAATTTTATAATATGCTTTTGCAATTAGTTTTTTTTTACAACTCTTAAATTGTTAATTTATAACAAAATCATTCAAAAAAACTAAAAAATATTGTGAAACACTCAAATTCATTTATTTTTCCACCCCAGCGGATTGGATTGTGCAAACTTGCGATTCTGGACTAAACCGATTACACTGTTGACACCAATCGAGTGCCCCGTTACATATTCACAGCGGCGCGCAAGATTGAGCCGTCAAATTGAAAATAGGTATCCCTGAACAAAAATATTATATTCAGCGCACGAACTGCCATCGATCGCTGTGGTACAGATAATTCTTGCATAATGGATCGGTAACTAGCTTGTTTAAGCACAGTTAAATTAAAAACGAGTGAAGCAAGGTATGCCAAACTTGCTAAATAATTGATCTGCAATTTGGATCCGTGCGACCGCGCACATTTTATGCTGTGTGTGCTTCTGTTTCATATATTTATTCCATTATTCTATTTATCTAGATTTACTAGATGGTAATTTATTCGAAGGAAGGTACCATGATTTAAAAAAAAAACTAAATTATTAATTAAACAAAATCTAAATTTAACCTAAAAAATAATAATAATATATAGAAAATAAAAATTAAATACTTACAAAAAAAATAGCTTATCCAAATCGCTGTCTTGTGGCATGATACCCAATACACTAGCAGCATTTCCCCTTTGAATTATGATACTAAATTTTTGGGAGAAAAAACTGCCAGCCATAGAGATACGCCAATGTTATATTTATTGATTAGGGTCGCCAACAGTGACAGCAACAAAACCACATGCTATTACAGTATCCATTAATTGGGCCTTTGAGTAGCCAAAATAAAAACACAATACAATTACAACAGCAATAATAACTGAGTAAATCTAAGCAAAAACTACAACATGATGCAACCACAATGAAGGAACACAATTCCAAGGATCAAATTTGGTTAAACAGCAGTTCAGTTTGCAGTCCCAGCCAGGATCCGCTGCAGTGACAATACATTGCGCTTAAAAAGATGCAAAGAATTTGCAAATACATATGATCAGACCTGCGCGAGGGCCTACGCTGATATTATTGATAATTGTGCTAAAATTGTAAAAAATGATAAAATAACTTTACGATATAAATGAAGAACACAGAATCAGATGGTTTAAGAGTTAATGACCTTCTCATATGGAAAACAGGACTTACCCCAAAGCAATCCACGTATCCACGTGTGGGATGGCCATCCACCTCGATTAAACACTAGGTTTCTTGTCTAATTTTATAGTCTATGCACCACAAGCTTTATTATACACGCACATAAAGTTTATATCAATAATATTCACCAAAAGCATTCGAATTATGATTTAAAATTAATAAAAACACACGCGAGGTATGAGTCGGTGCGGTTGAAAAATTGCAACAGATATGGCAACTTGATCGTCATTGGCTCGTAGCTCGTGACGTCAGTCGCGAACGTTTTGGATCCGTTTTTACTGGGAATTGTACCTGCTACCATGCGAGGCCGCAACACATATGTCTAGACTGTCATTCTTATTTTTTCCTGATTTTGTGGCGACATGTACGGTTTAGTGATGAGTGGTAACCCAAATTGGATTTAGATTGTCGTAGAATAAATAGATCATATTTGCCAACCCTTGGCAGCCTGGTCGGCACAGAGACACGAACACGGGACAGTATATAGACTTTAACTTTTATTTACATTAATCAATATTTTTGTGTCTCGACCAGGAATCGAACCCGGTACCTTCGAGTCTAAATCCACGGACTTAACCGCTAGACCACGGAGGTCGGTTCATAAATCCCATATTTTAACACAATAATTAAGTAGTGGTAATAATATTAGCTCTTAAGTAGTTAAGTAGGCCGTTGCTCAGTTGTTTGGTATTTTGGTCTATTTTGTGATAATGGAATGAATATTCAGTAGAGTGGCTCCTGAGGGACAACCCTTTATAGGCTGGTCTTAATAGCAATCCGATCTTATCGCGGTGTTTAGGAGCCCCTAATAAGATTCCCTACAATATTAATGCGCATCGCAGCACCCATTATTTTCACAGTATTCTCTAAATACAAGATCCTATTGTTTATGTTTATTAATAAACTAAAGGAAAACATACGTTAAATGGTTTGTACAGCTCACATCTTTGGCGTGCGACAGATGAAATGATCTCTAAATTTGTATGTACAAGTAACTTTTTATACAAAATAACTTGTTAGTCATCACGACCGTATCCCTGCCGGGGTGGTAGAAAACACTTTTTTTTTAAAGAAAAGGGTTCATATTTAGCCAACTTTACTGCCGGCCGCATGACAAGTACCAAGCTCGTCGCTGTCTCTAGCGCAGATGTTCCCAATTTTATTTTGCCACGGAACCCTAATTGATTATACTTTGATTGAGGAACCCTAGCAGCTAGGGCCTAGCTAATTCGATGACAAAAAAATATTATATGGGTGTTTGTATATTTTCATGTTTGATTTGAAAATAAAGAGCAAATAAATATACACGAAAAACAATTATATGTATTAAAAAATATTTATTAAATAATGAAATACAATGTAATTAGGCAAGTAACGAGTACCTAGGTGTTTTTATGAATTTAATGGGAAGAATGATTTTTTTTCACGTATTTTCTTAAAATAACATTAAAATTGGGCTTAATGACTGATAGTTGAATGCGAAGATCTGGAGCTGCTTTTTTCGACGAATGTTTTGTTAATTTTTGGTCGGAATGTGGAACCCTTGTGGCTCTTCCACGGAACCCCAGGGTTCCGCAGACCACCTTTCGGGAATCAAATCAAATCAAATCATTTATTTCCTTTGGTTGTCCCAAACAACACTTGGATATTGTCACTGCTCTAGCGTACCAAACTCGAGATATAATAGTATCCCAAATAAATTATTGTGTAAATACATGGACTTATCCTAGACAGCGGAGGCAGATATATACAGCCTTAATTCATATGTAAAATAAAGGCTAAACGATACGGTTAGAACTGGCATTCAATGTAGAGGTATTATTAGTTGTTATTGCCAAGCGCTTCATTTTTAGTCATTTATCATTCTAGCATAAAAGCTAAGTGTATTGTAAAAATTGGTATTTTCAGCCCATTTAATGTCGAACAAAGGGTTTAACCCTACTATGATATAATAGTCGTGTCCTCAAGCTTTTACGTCTATAAATAAAAGAATGATAAATTGTTCTGCCGACCTCTTCAAAACACCGGCTTATTCTTATAAATACTTCCTTAATTTTCCACGTGGCTAGCGCCGCGAAAGGGTGAGGTTTCGGCAATAAATTAATAATAAATTACGTCTTCAAAAATATAAGTTATTTTTTGTTTTCGTGAAGATATTAACAGCAAGGTTAAAGATTTGATTACAAAGGAGAAGATACAATAAGAAAAAATGTCCTAGTGGAGAACACCTGCAAGGAACAAGGGCGGATACCAAGGAAGAAGGGGGGGAACCTCCAAAGAATAAAAATGTGACAGTTTTTTGAGCAAAGTATAAGCAAATCAAAAGAACGCTTTACAGAGTCAGGTTCAGAGCATCTGTAGAGTAAACATTTAATAGCCCGGAAAGAACAGAGCACACTCTCACGCGCATATCGACACGCCACTAAAAGCGAATCGCCGTAAACTAGAATTAACGCCGCACCTGCATGACCACTGCCATCGACAGATATCTCCGAGAAAAGGACCTGCTTAATAGTTTGGCCCTAATGTGCGACAAATTGCTATTACGATATAGCTAAGTGGTGGCTGGGTTGTGTATTTACATAATATACCTTGCGAAGGGAGACGTCAATAAGGTCACAAGCCTGGTCGACTTCATGTATAATAGATGAAAGAAGTGAATTGAGCACTCCTAACTGTCACACCTCTACTGGACACAGCGTTCCGGTACATCTCTGGTACATTTAGGAGGAACTATGTTGAAATGGAGCACTCCTAAATAAACCCGATTACGAATTAAGGGATTTTCTAAATACGGCTGCGCAGCGGCACGGGAATATAGCTTTCCTTTCCTTTCCTTTAATCCTTGACGGTTTCGAATGTGAATTTGGTAGTAAGTAGGATTTGATAAATTCTATATATACCACGATTATAACCAAACCCTCAACTCAGGCATGCTTAGGAGGTGAAAGATAATGACAGCACAAACAAATTTTAATGTACAAATTATACCATCATGATCTAAGTATATTTAGTGAAAAGTAAAGTATCATCACTACCCTTGTGGGGTGGTCAGAGACCAAGCACTTTTAAAGAAGTTGATTTAGAGAATACTTAGGTGGAATATTTATTTTGTTTTATATATTTATATTTTATAATTGTAATATAGTTTTATTGTGAAATTTGTTTGATATGGGTATACTCGTATATCTGAAATAAAACTACATTTATTTTATTATTAATCAACACAATATCTTATTTTATTTATTTGAGATATTAAAAAAAGTATTTCGCATTCGTTTGTGATGAAGTGTGCATCGGCATTTAATGATACGACACAGTAATACTTCTGCTAAACTTTGTGGTTTTAGGAAATTAAATTCTACAGTTTGGCTGGTCCTTATAAAACATATCTTTGTCTACTGCACTCTCCTTTATAGAGAGATGATAAAAGCTATATCTACCCAATGATGCTATTCCGATACTCTTAAAAATTGGTTTGAATATTTGTTTTAGATATTAAAATTTTCAAATTTTATGCACAAACTAGCATGGCCGACCTGCACACATCGATACATTAGTTTAACCCTGTGTTTGACTTGTTACTTTGAGCGCTTTCTTTCGGTTTGAAAGTCATCGTCAGTTCCCTTGTGTGGGTGGGCAGAGAAAATTAAGCGCGGTTTGTCACGACCACGTCACATAGGTACCTCTTTTGCTTTGTCGATACTCATCAACCTTTTCATACACACCCGTATGGTTTGTACGCTATTTAGTGCACCTTCAGCTAGTGTTTATTTTTATACTAGCAACAGCTGTCACTTTGCGCCCACCTGATCGTATAATCCAAATAAACTATTATTATTATATTATTATTAGTATTATTATACTTCGGTATGTGGGTGTATATTCTGACCTGTGTGGTTGGGTCACGAAATGGAGACCAAGAGATTAGTTTATAGAGCTCTTCAGAGCACTGATTATAATATAGTAATTTAGCCAAGTATAGTATTTTATCGTAGAACGAAAGTTACTGACACAGCTTTTAAAATTAGCAAGCTAAAGCAATGAGTATTTTCACACTCTTCAGCATATTCCCGTATATGGCTCCACTCATTGCTTGCTAAAAAAGCTATGTAAGTAACTTTCGTTCTCTGACGAGTATCAACATTTCGAATACTATCTATCAGAGAAATACCGAGCATAGCTCTTTCCATTGCTCGCTGAACGACCCACCGCCAGATGAACGGATGACTTGAAGCAGGTCGCTGGTGTGGGTCTGATGAGAGATCACGCTAAGTGGCGAGCCTACATCAAGCAGTGGAGCGTTTTAGGTAGAGTCTTCTAGCAGCTTATAAAAAACCACTTGTCTGCTTATTTTTTTACCATCTATCATAATCATCATTATCATCAGCCTGTATCTCTCCACTGCTGGATGTAGGCCTCCCCCAAGGTACGCCACTTAACGTGATCTTTCGCTACCCTCATCCAACCCCCACCAGCGACCTTCTTTAGGTCATCTGTCCATCTGGCGGGGGGTCGTCCCACTCTACGTCTTCCCGTACGTGGTCTCCACTCTAGAACCCGTTTGCCCCATCGATCGTTGGTTCTGCGGCAGATGTGTCCGGCCCATTGCCACTTCAGCTTGCTAATTTTTAAAGCTACGTCAGTAACTTTCGTTCTCTGACGAATATCAACGTTTTGAATTCTATCTATCTATCATATTACAATCATTTAAAATAAATAACCTTTACAGCGTAATTGTCATTAAAATAATGACGTTTCACAAATGTCTCAATAGGTTTAAGTAAGTAAAGATAAATAAAAGAAGTAGTTTGAGTAAAAAACACGAGTAATTCGTTGTCGCAGAAATCTAAGAATTCTCTGTCTCCTTTTTTCTGTTCTAAACGAGCCTGCGACACCGAAAGACCTCAAGGATGAATTTGCCTATCTTTCTTCGTTTCACGACAAATCCCTTCGTTCTTCTCACAACTCACTTCTTTCTGTTCCCTTGCATCATTCTGGATTTGTATCAAATTCTTTTACAGTTGTTGCCACAAATTTATGGAACAATCTCCCTGTAAACATAAGGCAAGCGTCTACCAGATCTTCGTTTAAAAAACTCGTCTATCTACACTTTCTAAATAGCTCCCAACAATGTTAATAAGTGTATATATGTATATTTTTGTGTATGAATTATTTAGTATATTGACAGTATATGTTAAAGTATATTATGTAAGTATATATAATGATGTTGAATTTATCCTACTATTAATATTTACTGCCTCCGTGGTCTAGCGGTTAAGTCTGTGGATTTAGACTCGGAGGTACCGGGTTCGATTCCTGGTCGGGACACAAAAATATTTATTAATGTAAATAAATACATTTAATTAATATTTAATTTAATTGTGAAATTTCTTGAGTTTGGTACGCTGGAGACATCGACGAGCTTGCCACTTGTCATGATTGGCCTATAGTAAAGTTGGCTAAATGTGAATCCGCTTATTTATAAGCGTGGTTTCTGACCACCCCGAAAGGGAAACGGTCGTGATGATACTTTACTTTTTACTTTACTTTACTATTTATTTCATTGCACCTATAAATGTTCTAATTTGTCCCTAAGGTTTGGCTGTCAGAAAATGTCTACAGGCATTAAGTTTGCCTTTGTACTTTGTGCAATAAAGTTTTTAATAAATAAAAATAAATCATTATTATTAATAATTAGTTTAAGATACTTGTAACTGTAAAGGTTTATTTGTAACAGAAAGAACAATGAACTGTAGGATTTCTTTTACAAAACCGAATAAAGGATTGTTGACGCTCGCAGTACGACCAACAACCCGACTATAGTCTATTTCAATTGACAAACTTCTATTCGATAATACTTGTCTAATATCTACAGTGTCAAAGTATCATTATTACAAGGTAATAGTTAAAGTTGAAATATTACGTAAGCATGTTATTGTAACAAGCCGCAAATATGGAAGGTAATAAATTTGTTTTATTACTTGACTAAGCCAGCTTGAAAAAGCATATCGCCCCAGGTACTTTTTTTTGCTTTTCGCATCGTATGTTAAAGTTTGCAAAAGAAGTCTACGCTACTGACAATTTCTGTTTTTTACTATTCATACCCGCATATGGGTGACGTCACATTTGTGGGCGTATAATTGGCTTAGTAGGGTACAAAGAGTAACGTAAATTTTGCGGTTAAACGACTGATACTAGGGTTTTCTTCCACGTAATGGATTTCTAAGGATTTTTACCTTTACATTGGATTTTGTACTTTATGTGGTAGTGTTTTATGGTTTTTTCTGACGGTGCAATGAGTAAACTATAAAACTATTCATCGTATTTAGATATAATTATTTTTTTTTATTAAATCAATCAAAAATCAATACGGTAGTCGGAAACTGGACCCTGTGGGTCAGCTCATCATCTAGTATGGGCTAACAATACACAGCATATGTAACCTTGGCACTTACGCGTCAAAATGTTAATCAGGTTTGTGTATGAGTTTTAATTATAAAATACTAAAATAAATAATAATTATATTGACACATACATTTTTATGTATTCATCCCTATAGTAGTATTATGTATAACAATATTTATCAAACTTCAGTGACATTTTGTTTACAAAATTTGCATTGTTATGTGATATAGGGTGTATAGTAAGTTGCACTGGTCATGTTTTACCGCTGATGTATCGCTGGGGATTTCCCGCCCTTTTTTCCTAACAAGACAGAAGCTCCGGGCACCCGGTTACCAGAATGTTAAATACCTTTAAGTTTGGACGGGCTTGCCAACCTCACAACTACCACTAAATAGGCATTTGTGAAGTTATTTCATGAAAAAGCATTTGTGTTCAAATTCAGAATACATTTATTGTCATAAATTGTGGTTGTTTGTACATTGACCGCCTCCGTGGTCTAGTGGTAACAAACGTTGCCGTGAACTCGGGAGGTCGTGGGTTCGATTCCTACCGGGGGCAAGTTGTACATTGTATAATTTGTCTCGGTCTGGGTGTTTATATGTATAATATGTATATATTTACAAAAAAAAAAGTATGTAGTTTATCAACCATCTAGTTTCCGTAACACAAGCCTCGTTGCTTACCACGGAAATTAGATGGCGCTGTGTGAACTGTCTGAAAATATTTATTTATTATTATTATTGGTTTCAAAAGAGTTCTCACAATTTACCCCGGGTAAGGGTGTACAAAGTCAAAGTCAAATCATTTATTACAATTTGGCCTTCTCGGGCTCTTTTGTATTGTCACATCACATTGTTATAATTATTTAAATAAATTATATTAAATTTATTACAATACAATTGAATTGACCTAAATATAAACATACACCAACAGTAACAGGTGTCCAAAATATATTAATAATATACATTTGCACATCTACCAGGCATTTTTGTCACTAATAAAATCATTTATCTTATAATAGGCCTTGCCTATAAGTCGACGTTTGACATGGATTTTTAGTTTATCGAAACACAAGCTAGTTAGTTCCTTTGGGAGTGTGTTATAAAAACGAACACCAAGTCCCAAAAAAGACTTACTAGTTTTACTGAGGCGTAGGTGAGGCAAAGCTAATTTGTGATTATTGCGTGTGTTGCGAGAATGCAAGTCACAATTCCTTTTAAATTGTTTTATATTCTTGTGGACATACATAATATTCTCTAGAATATACTGAGATGCCACTGTAAGAATATCATACTCCTTAAACTTATCTCTTAGCGAAGTGCGAGCGGTCAAATTATAAATATATCGAATAGCCCGCTTTTGTAAAATAAAGATAGTTTCAATGTCAGTAGCATTTCCCCACAGTAAAATTCCATAAGACATAATACTATGGAAATAGCTAAAATAAACTAATCTAGCAGTATCAACATCTGTCACACGCCTCACCTGTCTAATGGCATACGCCGCTGAGCTCAGCCTTTTGGATAGTGCTGCAATATGAGCACCCCACTGGAGTTTGGAATCTATTGTTATACCTAAGAATACTGTACTTTCCATGATCTCCAATTGCTCACCATTTAATTTTATATTTGGAGAAATGTTTCTTACATTAGGAAGAGCAAATCTTAGACATTTAGTTTTTCTAGCATTAAGCAGCAAATTGTTAGCTGTAAACCAGTTGTAAACACGATCAAGCGCATTGTTTACTACGTCAAAATTATTAAGCTTCCTGTCTATTTTAAATATTAGAGAAGTATCATCAGCAAACAAAACAATATCGTGTAAGTTTTTAATACAATATGGTAGGTCGTTGATATAAACTAGAAACAAGAATGGACCAAGAATAGAGCCCTGTGGGACACCGATCCTTACTGGAGATCCAGAAGAAGTGATATTACCAATAGCCACCCTCTGCGTTCTATCAGAAAGATACGACATAACCAATTCTAGAGCTGAATCTTTTATGCCATAGTAACTTAGTTTAAGAAGCAGTGTACCATGATCTACACAATCAAAAGCCTTTGATAAGTCACAGAACACTCCAATAGCGTCCTGGGACTTCTCCCATGCTTCAATATTAATTGTGCTATTTAACAATTAGTTTTTTTGTTTTTATATACTTCCACGACTTTTGGCCTTGCGCCCACCTGATGGTAAGTGGCACGCAAGGTTCATGAATCTTAGCAACTGGAATCAGACACTCATGACTGACATCAGTCCCTAACACTATGCCGGCTTGACTGGGCATGACGGCAATTCGAGCCTGATCCAGAAAAGTGTGAACGGTGGATACTTCCCCGCCCTGGTAGACTGGGCAAATTATCACCTATTTAATCTACTTATTAACAATTTTACTAAATTGAGGCTTACAATAAATTACATTTTAGCACACCATTATACGTTAGCATAATATTATCAAAAAATAAAAATTGATGGTCATCTTAAAAAAAAAAAAAAATTAAGGTTTTTAAAAATAAGTCCAAATTAAAACTAAATGCCTACCTCGGGAAGTGCCCCGACAGACTGGACAAATCACCACCATTACTTCGCCTACCACCTATTTGTTGTTCTTGAGCCATATACAAAATTTACTTTCAAGGATAACTAATATTGTAATCATGCCATGGTGATATTCAATAACTAATAATTTTAAACAAACTGCATGTTTATATAAAAAGTAATATGAGTTCGGTTTTTTACATAACGTATAATTACAATTAATATAATAGTAATAATAAAATTCTTTATAGCACACAAAATATACAAAATAAAAAGATGTACATGGAAAGCATAATACCATTAAGTTATTCTCTACCATATAACCTTTGTCAGAGAATTTTATGTAAAAGTAATAATTTACAAAAATTTACAATTAAATAACAAAAAAAAGTGCTAATTACAAATGGGTCGATAATTTCGGGCTTTACCGAAAAATGAATTTTGAGATCGGTCCCTCCATCATAACGAATTAAAAACTGAAGTATCCCACCAAACATGCAGCAAAAGGCGTCAAAGGATTTATTCATAGCTATCGACACGTGACGCGACGCGCCAGCTGCGGAATTTAAAAAATCCCCCTAGCACATGCGTTATACACAACAAAATAATAGCTTTACATTTTCATTTTAAAATCCCCGTACAAAAAATACTGAAGCTAAAATCGACTTAGTTTACGAAAAGATGAATACATTTGTGTTGATTTCAGTTCTTTATCTTAAAAAGTAAAAGTCACTATCACTGTCACGCGTCTGTCTGTCTGTCTGTTCGCTATAAATTCAAAAACTACTCCACCGATTTTCATGCTGTTTTATTAATAGATAGGGTGGTTCTAAAGGCAGGTTCTAGTATATAATTTGTTAAGTTTTTGTATACATGAACGATATTTGATGGAGGTGTCGGAAAAAATAAGCCGTCTGGGAGCTTTCAACGAAAACGCTGCCTAAACTCTTCAAAATATAACAAAATAATGTATGGTGGAATTGTGTATCTTATATAGAACTACAGAGAAGACCGCGATGGCATTTGTCTATCTCTTAAGGATAACATACTATATCCATATTAATACTTAAAAAATTGGGAAATTATAAAGCGGCAATGGGCTATTTGACAATGCGAAAAATAAAGTGTCAATTACTGTTATCAGTATACATTAAGAGTTTAAAAATGGGTATTTATTAATTATAGTTGAAATTAATGATTAATTTATTTAAAAATCCGTAATTAAAAATGCATTTTTTAAATGTTTGTCACGTGACACAAAACGCTCCTGGTTGGTCGAGTTTATGATGACGTCACCTGCTGGTAAACACAGATCACAGAGATATAGACATACACAGATTCTACGTCTTGTAAACCTCGTGCCACGCATAGATAATACACTATTACACGCATAAATAATACTTGGAAATGTGCAGCTGCGTCGCGAGCCAGATCTTTGCACATTAAACTGTAAGATTTGTCCTAAGCACAAGGTGAGGAGCAGCTCTTACAATGTCACTATGGTGATAGACGAGAATAAGGGTGAAATTGTTAGCTGTCAGTGCTTGGACTGTGCAGCTTCAGCTGGTGGCTGTAAACATGCAGTGGCATTCCTCATGTGGACCCATCGTCGCACAGAGGAACCTTCTTGCACTGAGGTGGAATGTTTCTGGAAAAAACCAAGGCTCTCAAGAGTAGGTACAACCTTGAAATATGTGACTGTGGAACAGTTGTGTAAGCAAGCTCCTTAATGTGAAACGAATAATAGCCTCTAGGATTTTTAGTAGAGATCATGGGAGCAAAAGCCCCAGAGATGCCTGCCATGAAAAGAGGCCGAAGATTAGAATCCTCAGTGATAAAAACCGTGCAAAATATACTGAAAAAGAGAGTGAAGCCCTGCGGAAGTGAAAGTACCAAAAATAATTACATTTGTAATGGCAACATTTCAGAAAAGTACCGAGCTCAAATTCAACTGCAAATGTTTGTTACCAAAATGAGGAAAGGTTACTTTTGTGTGGCTTCAAAAAAAGTGGATGTGATTGTAGTTGACTATGACAATGAATATGTGAGTAATTTGTTAATAAATGTTGCATCTTTTTGGAAAGCAAATATTTTTCCACTGTTAATTCGTAGTGTTACAGTACCTAATTAAAAATATTTTAGGTAGTAATATAAGTTCATAATAAATAAATTTATTCTTATGTTATTAAAAACTTAAAAATATCAATAAGTGCTTATTATGGCTATGTTTATCCTCAATTAACATATGGTATAATATTCAGGGGTAATAGTGTAAATATTCAAACTACCTTTATGTTACAGAAAAACTGCATAAGAACAATTTATAATAAATACACTACTAAGTCCCTCCGTAATACATTCAGAGATGAAAAGTTTCTCACTGTAATTTGTATATACATATTAGAATGTTATCTGTTTGTAATGAAACAAAGATAATTTTATAGAGAGGGACAATGTTCTTAGCTATGGCTTCACCGTACTGGTTGGAAGGCAGGGGAATCAACTGCAGTGTTAAATGTTACATCAAAAAACATGAATTATTTATTTATTTTTATTTTATTTATTTATTTCAAAACTTTAATGCACAAAGTACAAAAGGCGGACTTAATGCCCGTAGACATTCTCTGACAGCCAAACCTTTGGGACTAATTTATTTAGTATATTAGTAATAAATATAAATATGATCTCTGTATACCTCAAATAAATAATACAATGTACCAAAAAAGTACATATATATTTTTGCAATAAAAATGTTTAATCATTTGTCATTAAGGTTAAAAACCCTAAATGGTAATTTAAGTACACATTAAAAACCTGGCTTTTATCTAAGCTATATTATAATTTAAGTGAATATTATAGTGATTACTAGTGTAATATTATGTGCGTTCATGTTATATAAAGTTCAAAAAGTATTCTTTGAGTTATTATTCTGTTTTTAAATAGTTTTAAAGTATTTTTGTTATTAGTCTGTTTTTGAATAGTTTGTAGACCCACAAACTATTCATAAACAGACCAATCATAATATAACCTTGTCTACCTACAAGCTATTTAAAAGCAGATTACCTACTCAAATTATTGTATGTTCGAAAAGGATAGCTGTTGTAAGGTTTACTACTACCACAATGTAACCAAAAACTGTGGACATTGAATAATATACACAGTTTTGACAATAAAATATATTTTATTCTATTAATTGTAGCTACATTAATAGAATATATTTTATTGTCAAAACTAATAACGAAGGAAAAATAAAATTTATACTAAAGGTTTTCAAATGTTTTATTTAATAAATTATAAAAATTCCAATATAAACAGAATGCGTAACTAAGTGATTGGATACATATATGACATCCCAGAAAGGTGTGGCAAAATTGCATTTCAGAAGCATTGAATGCAGTTTGCACAACTAATAAAACTACATCACACTAATTGTCAAAAAACCAATGATGTATATTGGAATCCCTGTTGACTGCTATTTTTTAATTCATTTAATCCATAAGCACACCCACATACCAAATGAACATATATTAATGTGTTTGAAAAAAAAAAATTAGTTTTTCTGAACTTAAAGATAATGACAGTATCATATAACAGTAAATTATTCTTGAAAAATATTCCAATTATAGCTAGCTTTTTACGCCTTTTTATTGTTAACTTAAATAAACAATCTATCAGAAAGACTTTACCGATTTCATTTCGACAACTATCACAATGTAAGTTGTATTATTGATTGCCTGGAAATTGACATACAAAAGCCTTCCAAAGCCCTTTTTCAAGCATTAACTTGGTCAGATTATAAGAAAGGTAATACTGTAAAGTATTTGATGTCATGTACGCCTAATGGTCTCATCAATTATATTTCTCCTGGTTTTGGGGGAAGAGCAAGTGATGTCTCTATTGTGGAAAATTGCAACTTTCTAGATTATCTAGATCCAGGTACTGTCATATTAGCTGATAAAGGATTCAAGCATGTGGAACAAACATTAAGTAAAAAAGGAATCAAACTGTTAAGGCCTCCTAGTGTAGCCTCTAGGTCAAAGTTATCTAAAGAAGAAGTACGGCAAACAAAAATTATTGCCAGTTTAAGGATTCATGTGGAAAGAGTCATAAGGCGTATAAGAGAGTTTAAAATGTTAAAGCAACACTGTCATTAATAAAAAAGAGTTGTAGGTTGTTGAATGTCTTCACATTAACAAGTTCCATTCTTCGGCGTTTGACAAATGTAGATTGTAAAGGACCAGCATCACACATTCTTTTAATGCGATCTGGCTGGCAATGAAATTTAGAAGGCCAAACTTTATCTTTCAAAATGAATTTCTGGCTGAAACTCATTTTGTACTGTAAGTAATTTGCCATGTCATTTTCCATCTGTAACAAACAAACAAGTTAGTCGGGATCTTTTAGTATAATGCTTATTGAAATCATAAGACTCTGTAGCTACAATTTTTAACTAATATTATGGAAAACATCGGAAGTATTTGAAGTGAGTTGTAATAGACATTCTGTTAAAAACATTAGAGGTATTATTATAACCTCAAATCAATAACGAAAACATTTACATTCTTAATATCTTTACTTACATTGAAATGGTCTTCACAGAAGAAAACATTTGTACTATTCACTATGTCATTAGGATCCCTCCGAGAAAGTTGCAACCACTTTCGCCGCACTTTGACGTTCTTTGGAACACTAACAAATAGTTTTTCCGGATTTTTCAACGACGTATTTGTACATTTTGGAACTGCACACCATTTGTAACTCATTTTATTACATAAATCACTGATAAAATGTAAATCCAATCGCACTTTTGTTTTTTGTTTACGACAAATGTATGCGGATGACATGTGCCACAGGCAAGTGACGTCACAGACCCGATTGAGGCGCCATATTGTCAAAGTAGCGTTTGGCATGCTTTTTAAATATTGTTTTTTTCAATTTGATATTTTTCAGCAAATATGTACCAGAATTAAAAAAAAATACTTTTACTGGGTTCCTTAAACTCTACTGCATAATATAAAATGGATTTTGAAAACCTGTCAAATAGCCCATTGGAAACCTATTTATACAAATTATCCATATATTATATTTATATATATATATATATATAATATATATTAATCCTTATTATTTTAAATACGTTAGTTATTTTTACAGTTGTTCTAATTAGTCCCAAAGGTTTGGCTGTCAGAGAATGTCTACGGGCATTAAGTCCGCCTTTTGTACTTTGTGCATTAAAGTTTTGAAATAAATAAATAAATATTTTTCCTTTTTACACCATGAAAATGAAATGAACACCTTAGGAGATATAGCAAAATCAAAATAATACGCGACTAAATTAATTTCGTGCCACTATTACACGGGCAAAGCCGGGTAAAACAGCTTGTTAAATATAAAGTAAATCTAAAATAAACTATTATTAAAAAATGTCCTCTAAAGACGACCCTTCAAGGATAGTGCCAAGGAGACTGGCAACATTTCCCCTCTGTATAGCGAGGCTAATACTTTGGCAGAAATAATTGCCAGCTTTCATGTCTCCAGACTTTTAGTATGATTTATTATTTTTATACTTGCAACAAATATTCTTTTCAGTGAAAGCATTTTACTTTCGATTCTATTTTTTGCCTTATAGTTAACAAGTTTAATAACCCAAACATAGATGATCACTTGTTGTTTGACCAACTTTGAGGGATACCGTACTAATATTTTTTGAATTTGCCGCGCTTTTTATTATCTACTTTCATTAGCCACACTTTAGTTTCCTAAAGTTATAAAACTAATAAGATTCTCAATGAATCTGTATTAAGATTTTGACTAAGAGCAATTATCTTTGGTACTTGTATCCAATTTATTGCTTAAGTCTGGCAATCGTATCGAGCTGAGCTTCAGCTTAAAGTTTCAGTGAGGCAGTTCTCTCCCCTTCGCCGATCAACGTGAATTATTCGCCAGAAGAAATCTCTGAGGGGAGAATGACGGATAAGGGTATTTGACTTAATACTAAGGATCGGACAAATAAAATAAAACAACAACGGGTTGGTCAGAAACCACGCTTATAAATAAGCGATTAGCCAACTTTACTGTAGGCCAATCATGACAAGTGGCAAGCTCGTCGATGTCTCCAACGTACCAAACTCGAGAAATATCACATATAAATTAAATATGAATTAAATGTATTTATTTACATTAATAAATATTTTTGGTTCACGACCAGGAATCGAACCCGGTACCACCGAGTCTAAATCCACGGACTTAACCGCTAGACCATGGAGGCAGTAAAACATTATTTATTAATAAATAAAATAACTTCAATTAATACTCGTATATTTTAGTAAATTTATTGTTAATTTACGTTAATGAGTTGATGTCAATATTATCATAGGAAAGCTGGCAATTATTTCTGCCAACGTATTAGCTTAGCTGTACAGAGGGGAAATGTTGCCAGTCTTGTTGGGACTATCCCTGAAGGGTCGTCTCTAGAGGACATTTTTTACTTATAGTTTATTTTTTATTAGGTTTAGTTTATTCATTCATTTTCATTACAGCCCTAGAACAAAGCGTCCTAGACCTCCACTGCTGGAGATGGGCCTTCCAGAACTTTTAAAGAATTTAATTTTTACTTTTAAGTAGTTTTAATTTATATTGTAATTATTTTATACTGTTTGTATATTACTTCAATAAAGTATTTTCTTAGGTATTTATTGTAATTATTATATTAAATTTGCTTATGCATGTACTAACATTAGATTATCTGGTAAGTCTTATTTCAAGCGGTGTTATTTTTATATAAATATCACTATGGCAAGCTTACAAATACATATTAGTTCTCCTTGAAAGTAAAACATTTCATTTGACATCATTGCACATACTTTCTACGAGAACAACAAATAGATGGGACAGGAAAGTATCCATCGTTCGTACCAATAAACCCTGTAGAGTGTATCCACACGTTTTGGGATCATGCTCGAATTGCCTACATAACCAGTCAAGTCGACATAGTGCTAGTGAATACAGTCATGAGTGTCTGATTCCACTAACATTCATGGACACCGCGCGCCACTTAACATCGGTGGCCGCAACGTGCTAGTATAAAAAAAAATGTTTTTAGGTCTTAAACATTGTAGTTATTTTTTATTTATTTTCATTTGTAAAAAATATATAAATTTATAATTAAATAGCGCCTTTCGCTAGATTGTTGGGGAGTTTCGACGTCATATTCGTACACTCACGTCTCGTCACCAGTAATGAAGAATGATGCGTTTGATGAACTAAGGGTCCTCATCTACGTGGTCAAGCATTTTTTTGCGACCTCTACTCGACGTCGTTTTTGCAAAAGATTCAGGTCTGTTGGTTCATTAGTCTAGCATTAATACGCTTCATTTCCAAAACATTAACCAAAATGTCATTAGAGATGTTGAAAGCCTCTACTATCTGTCAGATGCCAACACGACGATTTTCGAACACCATTTATTCAACTTTTTTGACTTCACGACCTTCACTGAATGCTTTGTGCCATTTGAATACTTGGGTCCGCAATAATGTAAACTCACCTAAACACTTCTGCAACATTTTCAACGATTCCGTAGCCGTAATTCTATTGGAAATACGAAATTTCTAGCAATCCAGTTGCTATTTTTTTTTCCATGGCAAAATCGCCAGACAAACTTTTCGCGTCGTAAACAAATATCTGCCGAACACACTAATCGATAAATAGCGCTTAAACCTCAACAAAGGTTGTACCAATCGTACAACAGGAAAAAAAAACACAGACCTTGTATGCCTCAAATTAATTTAAAAATATATTTGTGTTGTAAGTCCGGTCTATTCATTAGGTCAATGTGGCCAGCTTTATTGCTTACACCGGGCCGCGTTTGTAACAATTTTTAAAATGGTTCTACAAATGTTAATTAAGTAGCCTTTAAATTATCGTCGGTTAAAATAACGTAGCACTGGTTGGTTACCCGAATGTGTTATTTATAAAATAACGTAGCACTGGTTGGTTACCCGAATGTGTTATTTATAAAATAACGTAGCACTGGTTGGTTACCCGAATGTGTTATTTATAAAATAACGTAGCACTGGTTGGTTACCCGAATGTGTTATTTATAAAATAACGTAGCACTGGTTGGTTACCCGAATGTGTTATTTATAAAATAACGTAGCACTGGTTGGTTACCCGAATGTGTTATTTATAAAATAACGTAGCACTGGTTGGTTACCCGAATGTGTTATTTATAAAATAACGTAGCACTGGTTGGTTACCCGAATGTGTTATTTATAAAATAACGTAGCACTGGTTGGTTACCCGAATGTGTTATTTATAAAATAACGTAGCACTGGTTGGTTACCCGAATGTGTTATTTATAAAATAACGTAGCACTGGTTGGTTACCCGAATGTGTTATTTATAAAATAACGTAGCACTGGTTGGTTACCCGAATGTGTTATTTATAAAATAACGTAGCACTGGTTGGTTACCCGAATGTGTTATTTATAAAATAACGTAGCACTGGTTGGTTACCCGAATGTGTTATTTTGGGTATTTAATTCGAGCCTATTTTGCCATTGAATTTACTTTGAACACTTTATTTTGGCCTACATAATGCTTTTAATTTAGACATACTTACGGCCGGTTGCAGAAAGGCTGTTTTTTGATATCATGTTTAACGTATGCCTTAATATTATTATTGTACTTTACTTAAAAAGTAAGGCGAACTAAAAGCCATTTCGTCTTTTCTACCAGCTAACCTTTGGGAGAGTGAGACAGTATAAATATGTGGGGTGCAATTCTAACCAATAAACTACATAAATAGTATGTATACATAGACTACATAAATTGTATCATCACGACCGTTTCCCTTTCGGGGTGGTCAGAAACCACGCTTATAAATAAGTGGATTCACATTTACCCAACTTTACTATAGGCCGATCATGACAAGTGGCAAGCTCGTCGATGTCTCCAGCGTACCAGACTCGAGAAATATTACAAATAAATTAGATATTAATTAAATTTATTTATATAATTAATTAATATTTTTGTGTCCCGACCAGGAATCGAACCCGGTACCTCCGAGTCTAAATCCACGGACTTAACCGCTAGACCACGGAGGCAGTTAGAAATATTCATCAATATATACTTATTATAGTAAATATACATATATGAAAGGTGGAGTTAAAATATATTGTTCTGCTTGTTTAAAAATAAAGTATTAAGTACCTTTTTAAAGATGTAAATGGAAGGAGCTTGTCTGATGGTCAGTGGAAGTTTGTTCCACTGGCGAGTAGACGATACGGTAAATGAATCTGCTGGAAGTGTGGGATGAGATTTTGAGTTGGTTGTTATGAGAAGAACGAATAGGGCGGTCGTGCGAATCACAAAGAAATTCAAAGTATGTTTTAAGATAACAGGGAGCTATAGGGTTGTAAATAATATTGTATAGAAAGTAAAGAAGATGTGCTAACTGCGAAAGCGAATATTGAGCCAATTTAATTGTGTACGGAAATGGGAGACGTGGTCATACTTACGCAAGCCGAAAACAAATCGGATACATTAGTTTAGAAGCCTATTGGCTGAAATAACCAAAGATGTCGATCATCATTATAAATCATATTTTCCTGAAGAAGGAATTCTGGCCGCTCAGTGTTGTGTACCGCAAATACATTTGTGGATTTGCTTCACGCAGAACCAACGATGTTCCTGGGCCCCTCGCAGCACCTACTCCCTCTGCACCACCCCCAGCAGGGACGCCGGCACCGTCCACTGAAGCTTCTCGTACTCCTCAGAAGGTGGTCACAGTACCTGATGGGTACTTCTATGACCACAAGAAGATGAAGACACGGAAGCTTTAGATTAATTAATTTTATTATTCTTAAGTTAATGATATTTTTATATGTATTTTAGTTGTAAGGTATTTATCGATGGGCCATCTGTTGCCTGATAATATTAATCTTTATTCGAAGGAAATAAGGTACAATGATTAAAAATATATATATATTAATTAAACTAAAAACTTATATTTCAAAACATAAATTACTAATAATAAAAATATACCTAATTAATACATAATAATATAACTAAAAACTAAAATAAAGAAAAAACAAAATACAATTATTATAAATAAAAAAATAGCTCCAAATCGCTGCCAATGGGCAAAGTGCCAAGGATACTGGCAGCATTGCCACGTTAAATGGAAATACTGATACTTTGGCCTAAATATTGTAAAGCCCTTTTGTCTCCCGAGGTGTTGACGAGCTGTTAAATTATTATTATTATCATAGCACCTAGAGCACGGAGTCCCTTAGTAGAGCACAGAGTCCCTTAGTAGAGCACCTTCCACTTTTGGAGATGGGGCTTCAAGATTTTTCTGGAGAAATTGGCCTACACTTGTCACGCTGGTCAGACAGGTTGGTGATGTTGTGATGTCACTTTTGACAACTAATTAATGATTTCTCAAGTTATATTTTAGGAAAACGACGTTGCCTGGCCTATGCTCAGCCTAATGAAACTCGCTCACTGTAAAGTCTAGGCAGAGAGGCGCGATTGTAGAAAGAGCAGTGGTGGCTTGCTAAAAAATATGCTTCCGCAGTCGCATTCTGGACCGCGACCGTTGTCAGTATCAGTGTGATTTGGTCTTAAGTTTAACTAGAGTAAAGTCTGTTTCCAGTAAACAAATTGTAGAATGTTTTCAGAGTTGTTATTTTTGGCCAACTTTCTAGTCGTGTGGTCACATGTGTGTTTGCTAACTTTACGAAAAATAGCCTGCTAACTTTAGTCACTTGTTTTAAATTACTTTTTTTATGTTACTTTTCATATATAAGCTTTAAAATAATAAAGGACATCATTCATCTTGTATGGAGGTTTGGGATAAATTGTATTTACAGTTTATATGCATTTGTCTACCTTGGACAGACTATTCAGCAAGGCGCTGCTAACTTCAGCAAAGAAGCCGACAGACGCATTCAGCTAGGATTGGCGGCATTCGGGAAACTTCGACATATCTTCTCATCGTCCATACCACAGTGTTTGAAGTCAAAAATCTTCAACCAGTGCGTCCTCCCCGTAATGTCGTACGGAGCAGAGACGTGGACACTGACAGTGGGTCTGGTTCACAAATTCAAGGTCGCTCAGCGAGCTATGGAGAGAGCTATGCTTGGTATTTCTCTGATGGATAGAATTCGCTTCTTATTAGACATAGCATTCAAAATTAGCAAGCTGAAGTGGCAATGGGCCGGACACATCTGCCGCAGAACCGACGACCGATGGGGCAAACGGGTTCTGGAGTGGAGACCACGTACGGGACGACGCAGAGTGGGACGACCCCCCGCCAGATGGACGGATGACCTGAGGAGGGTCGCTGGTGGGGGTTGGATGAGGATTGCAAAAGACCGCGTGCAGTGGCGAGCCTTGGGGGAGGCCTATATCCAGCAGTGGAGAGACACAGGCTGATGATGATGATGATGATGCATTTTTAGATAAATTATTCTAACAAGATTAAAACTACTTAAAAGTAAAAATTAAAATAAATATAAACTAAACCTAATAAAAAATAAACTATACGTAAAAAATGTCCTCTAGAGATGACCCTTCAGGATAGTCAGGGATTTGACGAGGCGGTTTCTGCTGTTCCTGACCAGTAATTTTAAATCCATTACCAATTATTGAGTTGTTCAGCTGATATTATATTTTTGTTTTGATCATTAGTAAATATTATAATGTATACATTGTGTAAATTATATAAAATTATAAATATAAAATGTAATAAAACTGTTATGACGTGTATATGTACTAAAAATATTGCCTATTTACTGAATAAATTATTTGATTTCATTTGATATGAGTCCCAAAAAGACTGGCAACATTTACTCTCAGTATAGCGAGGCTAATACCAATACAACTAAAATAGAAAAAACCCTTTAATAATTGCATGTAGTTTATATAATTGCTTGGTATGAAGTGTATTTATAAATTAGACTATTGCTATTGGATTGTCCTGCCCATAATATCTCACCATCCCAAAGGTTAGTTATCAGAGAATGCCTAATAGGCATTAAACTCGCCTATGTACCTAATTTTAAGTTTTGGTGCAAAAATAAATAAATAAATAAATAAATAAATACTTATCTAGTAGTAGAGCTGTCTTGATTATATTTTAAACAACACTTAAACACTATAAAATAAAGGATCTTATCTACTTAAATTGTATTAATATTGTACTTAAATACATAGGTGGTAGGCGGTGGTAATTTGCCCAGTCTGCCGGGGCGGGGAAGTATCCACCGTACGTGCCGATCAACCCAGTAAAGTGTGTCCACACGTTTCGGGATCATTCTCGAATTCCCGTCATGCCCTGTCAAGCCGGCATAGTGTTAGGGACTGATGTCATTCATGAGAGACTGATTCCAGTTGCTAACATTCATAGACCTTGCGCACCACTTACCATCAGGTGGACGCAAGGTCCATGTCGTGGTAGTATTAAAAATTATAATAATACAATTCATCCTAAATACCAATACAAGTTGTATGATGTCCTTTGACACCGGCAAATTGTTAGAAATACATTAGTTTAAAAAATGTATCCATGTACAATCTGAATAAATCACAACCGTGTTCTTATATCTATAATTAGGTTGCTTATCCACCAGACAAAATACCCAAAAATAGTAACTTCATTATCACATCACGATAATAATTATGTATGTTAAGCCAGCATTTTGGTGGAGAATAATTTCCGTCCTCGTCAGTTGCTGACATTCCTAGGCTGAGTTGCACCACAATGAAATCTCTATATTTTATTTTATTTTTATTTTACACATTTTTTTTGTTTGTAAATTGTACAGAGAGAGAATACACAATAAATTGGTTTTACAAACAATATTAATATCTGCACAACCAGCTTCAGAAATCCAAATGTTAAAAGGAGTAAATGTAACCCATGAGTTGTTTTAAAACTAAAATAAAAAAAATAACCTGTTTGGTACAGTAATATCTACCGTTCCAATCCTTCTAGCACAACTACGAGATATATACCATTTTAATTATCTCTTTCTTCTAAGGTTAACATTTGCAAGACCTGGTTTGTGTAAGAGACAGGAGACACAATGAAAGAGATCGTTATAGGATTGAATAATTCGCCTTAGTGGCATACGTTGGCTCTCTAATTGAAACGATTCAAGTAAATAATGGCGTATATTGTTTTATTCAATTCGTCTATTTAGCAAGTAGGCATAGGACAAAAAGAGATGTATTCTGCACTTTTACACGTCAATTTTTACAATATTGATATAAAACGATAACATTTTAGTACATATTGGTGTATCTGGAGCAGTACATCATTTGGGAAGAGAAACAATAAAATAATAAAAATAACACAATTATAAATACAGAATAACGCTTAACATTATAGCTGCTGTAAATAGGCATTGTGACACTATAAGCTAAGACGGACGCAATTATAAAAATATAAATGTCAGTTACGATAATAGCTGCTGTAGATAGGCATTGTCACACTATAAAAACTATATACCTACAATCGACTCCATTTTTAACTTCAATCTTTACAATGGCACGCAAATCTTTTTTGTAGATGTCGCTAGCGGCAATGGTACCTTGTTTACACCTATGACGAATCATTTTTTAAATGTTTTTTTTTTTACATAAAATTGTATTTTAAGTTAACGTAAGCTACCTTAAAGACAAATTCAGAAAGCGAACACCGTCTTTTAAAAAAAATATTCAATTAGTAGAACGACAAGTTTGAGATCACCATATCTTTGGTATCGCTTGGAATCCTCGATTAGTACACTTAAAATCTGCACACTGCGGCATAATATCAAGAAAAAAAACACGTAATAAATTTTATTGTTTTATTTTATGTTTTCTATGCAACTGACAGTTATATTAGGTACCATCTATCATGCGCCATCTATCGTGATAACCGATATTCAACAGTTTGAAGCAAAATAAATATATATCTGGAATAAAATAAAATAAACTTAAATAATAAAGATACAATTGAATAAGAAACTAAAAATGACAATATTTTTTTTATTATTTATTTATGTAAATCATAAATGTTAAGTTTTTAATTACAATAAGAACAATATAAATAAATAAAGAGACCTTCTTATAAAGAAACCCGTTTTTTTTAATTGGCTTTAAATCGCTACCGATTGCCATAATGTGATATGGCTACCATAGGCATTGCCGTTTTAGTCTACATATGTTGGGAAAGGAAATACGAGATGCATTGTTTATAGTTTTAACTAGAGTTTTTGTCTAGAGGACATTGTTTACTTATAGTTTATTTTTTATTAGGTTTAGTTTATATTTATTTTAATTTTTACTTTTAAGTGTTTTTAATTTATATTGTAATTATTTTATACTGTTTGTATATTACTTCATTTTTTTATTATTACCATTTTGTTTTGATTGCCCAAACCTTTATAGGTCAGTCAAATTAGAATTTATCGAGGAATTAATTTCCAGCAAGCTGGAAATCATTTTGATACCTTCATTTGGTCCTAAATGCGTGTAATCCGAGTTTTCCCCATCCCAGGAGGTGTGCATAACTTTTGGGAGCCAAATAACCTCGAATATTTTCCTCTTTTTTCAGTTTTTTGCTTGTAGCTCGAAAACGGTACGTCGGACGGAAAATGTCATTTCTTACAATATTAAGAGGGTTAAATTCTGCGTCGAATGAACATCTAAAACTTCAAATTCGGTTCAGTGGTATAGCAGAAATCAAAAGTTAGAAACCGGGAAAATTTCTCATTTAGGTGCAAACTTACATTTTGCGACTTTCCAAGGCCACATATCTTTGAAACAGATATTCCTATTGAAAACCCCATAGTATAAAAGTGTTAGAAAATATAATATCACGTTATATAGACACCTCAATTATCAAATTCAGTCATTTTGAAAGACTAAATTTGGCATCAATTCAAAATCGGTTTTTTTCTAAGTCCTTTTAAGTTGCACATTTTCCTTAAATATGAGGTGTGAGGCCTACATTTAATGCATTGTGAGGGCTAAGAACATTACAATGCAAATTTCTAAGATATACACAATCAGAAAACTTATATATATAAATATACACACTCTGAGTAGAGATTCGAAGTAGTATGAATGAAAAACATTTTTAATTATAGAAAAGTTGTATATTGCCATTAAGCAATTAATCTTTAATTAGTAACTATTATTAATATTAATTAATGAAATAATAGAAACATTTAAAAATGACATGACATTTGAAAAAATATGAATGAAAACATGATATAGAATTCAATAGTTATGCAGCAGAAAATAGGGCAGCATTCATACTCGCATTTTCTTAGATGTCGATGGCCCTTCATCTACGAAACTCTCCAGCTGCGGTGACATGTCGAGCCCCTCTTTATCGAGATCATCTTCAAAGGGACTGTCCTCACCTATTTCTGCTTCTACGTCGATCGGCATGTGGGACACACACTCATCCTCAAATGGTGCTGAATTCGAGCAGGACTGGCCGTGGCAGTTGAGGCAAATTGTTGAGCATTTTATACCTACTTTTCGGCAGCTACACCTCCCTTTACACCCCTTCGTACATGCGCAGGACACTGTGTTGAGGATTTCAGCTGGAGCTGGATCCTTGGTGTTTATGGTGGGAAGCAGGCCAAGGTCCGTATTCTTCCAACCCCAGCTGAGAGGATCCTTTGGTCTATCATACCAGCCCTGGATCCAAATCAATTCCAGACAGAGGTAGACCCGCAGAATATGTAGGGCAGCGGCTGCGTTTGTTGGTGGTAGAGAGGCGAGATTGAAAGTTGGCTTTATGAGGGATTTTGAGAATATCTCGTGGCGGATTTTGTCCAAAGAGGTCTCATTAGCCTTAGGGGAATATAAGGCTGCCAGGAATAGTTGACCTGCTGAAATAAGGTACTCAGGATCAGCATCTGCATGGTGGAAAACCTTGACAGCCTCTTGTAAAGCCGTGTATATAGGTCTTGGAAAGTCGCAAAATGTAAGTTTGCACCTAAATGAGAAATTTTCCCGGTTTCTAACTTTTGATTTCGGCTATACCACTGAACCGAAATTGAAGTTTTAGACGTTCATTCGCCGCAGAATTTAACCCTCTTAATATTGACTGAAATGATATTTTCCGTCCGACGTACCGTTTTCGAGCTACAAGCAAAAAACTGAAAAAAGAGGAAAAAAATCGACGTTATTTGGCTCCCAAAAGTTATGCACACCTCCTGGGATGGGGCAAACTCGGATTACATGTATTTAGGACCGAATAAAGGTATTAAAATGATTTCCAGCTTGCTGGAAATTAATTCCTCAAAACGCTTTTTTTGGGTCTAATTTGACTGACCTATTATATCGAAGTCGCTTGCTAATTTTTAATGCTATATCAGTAACTTTGGTTCGAATTCTATCTATCAGAGAAATACCAACCATAGCTCGCTAACCTGACACACTGCCGCCTCCGTGGTCTAGTGGTAACAAACGTTGCCGTGAACTCGGGAGGTCGTGGGTTCGATTCCCACCGGGGGCAAGTTGTACAATTTTATAATTTGTCTCGGTCTGGATGTTTATATGTATAATATGTATATATTTACAAAAAAAAAGTATAATATGTAGTTATCAACCATCTAGTTTCCGTAACACAAGCCTCGTAGCTTACCACGGAAACTAGATGGCGCTGTGTGACCTGTTTATTTATGTTTATTTATTTATTTATTTACTGCCAGTGTCCACGTCTCTGCTCCGTACGACATTACCAAGAGGACGCACTGGTTAAAGAATTTTGTTTTCAAACATTGTGGTATGGACGATGAGAGCATGTGCCGAACATACGTGCAAAAACACATGTTTATTTATTTATTTATTTATTTATTAATTATTTAAATTGTATTAGTTTTTATCTGATGGAAAAACAGTGTTCACCTTATCTCCGCATCTTACATTACGAGTAAAATAGGGTTTTATATGGTCTTAAGGAAATTGTCGGTAATATTTTAATAAACGGTAGCCGAAATCGTTAATTCTGTGTTCTGAATGGTTTATGGGTGTAATTTGGCGCCACTGAAAGGCGCTGTAAGTGATAATTAAAACCTGGTTACAACAGCTGTTGCTCGCGTCATCCATCGCTTTAATATTATTGATATAGTCAGCTAACGGAACCAAGAAACAATAAACCAAAAAAATAATAAATAATACATAATCCTTTTTTGCGCGATGGTGGCTCGGTTGTAAGAACGCGTTCCTTAAATCCTACAAAGGTCGGTTCAAACCCACCCGGCATGTACCAATGAGAAATACACTTTTCTTACGTACAATTGTCAGAGATTTACAACACCACCGTCCCGTGCCTTGGAGAGCAAAGCGTTAATAAATTGTAATTCAAAATTGACATCATATCCTCGGCAACCCGTCTGGCCAGCGTGGCGAGTGTGGGCCAAATTCTCCAGATTTATGTTCTAGGGGCTGTAATGATGAATCCTTTTTTAACCGACTGCGCAACGTAAATAGGATATGTGTTTATCAGCCTATATATTTCTTTGTTCCTTTGTAATTTTTTGTTGTAGTATGAGCTGAGGTTTAAAAAATAATAATAATAATAATTAATCCGTTTTACTTTTTAGTTGTAGCGGTGATGTCTCGGTTGTAATAACGCTTTAATTAAATCCAAAAGGTCTGTTTGAACCCCGGCATGTATTTTCCTAAGTACATTTGTTACATACAACAGCTGTTGCTCGCGTCATCCATCGCTTTAAAATTATTGATATAGTCAGCTTAAGGAACCTAGTCGCGATCACAGCGACATTATCGCCGCTCGGCCAATACCACCGTTGGATCGGTGGCCAGCGCTCCGAGCGGCGCCCACGAGAGTGGAATCAATCCGCGCACCGAGCGGTCGCAAGTTTTTCTCTCACAGTTTTCATAGCCTTTTTACTTAAGTAATTAACTGGAATTTCTACTTCTGCAATAAACCATATACAGTCCGCTAAACAATCTTTAATTGAGCCATCGAAGACCCGCAGCAGTATCCCTACGTGGTTAGCAGCACAGAATAGGGACTGACGATAGATTACAGAACCAATAATTTATTTTATTTAATTGGATTTCATTCTTATAACCGATCGGCTAAGGTCGTTCTTCTACAGATCACAATCGTTCTCGCTCTGTGTAAGGTAATATTTTTAAGAGAGCTAGCGCCATTGTCTGACTGTACAATCATAATAGTACAATGAATACTTCTAACAATCAATTTTGTCGAAGCGAAAGGCTTGTTTGCGGCAACGCCAGAGAGTAGATAGATAAGGCTGAGCATTCTTCGCAATTAGTCGTCTTGAGACTGTTTTGCGTGACCTGGGCGCCATTAATCATACATAAGTATCATACGAAGAAGCAGATCACAGTACTGAAATAAAATGCCGCACAGAACAAGCTAGAAGCGCCTTTGTTAAAATGAGCCACCATTTTTTATTATATTAAACATATAAACAAAGTAGCAATAGTGGAACACAAGCCAAAGAGATTTTATATTATTTAGACAACACAATTAAAACATAAATAATAGTAAAATATAGTAATTAGATTTAAATTAATAGTGCATTTGAACTGTGACTAGTAAAAGAAAAATAATAATAATAATAAATAAGTGATAACCAATAGGATAATGATTATTTACCTAAAACAAAATGAATGAATGAGAGTCGTATATAGCAAGCGAAGTGGATTTGCAAAGTCAGTCCGGCATAAGAGTTGTCTTGATACTGCCTCCGGTGATTAGTTAGATGTATCAGAGTAGAACACGGTTAAAACGTTAATATAGACAAGTCATTTACAGTAATCTAAACAGGTGAATGAATAAATGTTTGAAAAATGTATATATACGATAGGTTATATATTTATATCCATTACTCAATTTAATTGTTTACCCAATAATAACCTTCTCTGCAATCGCAATCTAAAAGATGCCGACTCGTCCGATGCTACATATTTTCCATTCTCCTGTATGGTGTCTGTTGCGGCCAGAGCGACAACTAACCGCGGGGCGCGGGGTCCGGGGCAGCGATACGACGGTGGACAGCTGAGAGTGCAGCCTACGGCCTTGAAGAGCGAGGTCGCGCCACTCATTACAACTTTTAAACAAAAACATTCTTAGCCTATGTCTAGGCAGTTAGGGCTTTGCCAATATACTGGTGAGCTGAGAAGAAGTCTTTCATTTACCTGACCATCAGCCGCCACATATGGTCCGTACGAAGCCGGAGGAAAAAGCGCCTAACAGAACCGCATGGGTGAAGATATTTTGTGCCGAAGAAACGAAAGCAGATCAGAACAGATAAGCCTATTTATTGTCCTGTCTGTACTTATCCTAATTCACATAATCCCTACCTTAACATTTAACCATTAACAATACGAACAAAAAATAACTAATAACAATAATTACGAAAAATAACAAACCAATTAAAAAACTAACGAAATACTAACAAATACTTATATATACACGATTAACCATCTACATAACAATACCCAATAATAAAATAACAATTAACTATTAACCACAAATAACACATAATTAACAAATTAACAAAAATGTGAAAAAAAAAAGTGAAAAAATAATAAAAGTGAAACTAAACTTTCTAAAAAAGTAAACTTAAATAAAAAATAAATAATAACCGATTATACTAATAAAAGTGAACAAATATTAGTAAAGAAGTGTACCTAAAATAAATAAATAAAAATTTAACAAATAGCTTAAATATTTTGTTTGTCATTTGATTGTTACGGAATAGCAAAGTTGATTATAAACTTTAAACTTATTTCACCAGTCCATGCAATCTTACAAAATGGCAGATGATAAAGAATTAATTAAAAAACGTGGAATTATAAAAGGACGTTTAACATTATTTACAAATTACTTAAATACATTACCGAAAGATTTAACCAATGAAATAAAAGTAGAAATAGAACTTAGATCTGCAAAGTTGGAGGGGTTTTACCAAGGTTATGACGAGATCCAGACCGAGCTGGAGTTAAATTCTGCCGACCCTGACGAACATTTTAAGGATCGTCTGTCCTTTGAGGATGTTTATTATAAAACCTTAGCTAGGGCAACAACATTAACCAAACCAGCATCAAATACTCATCACTATGCCTCGAGTGAGGGAGGCGAGAGCACGAACGCTCGGGCTAACATTAAATTACCAGTAATAAAACTTAATAAATTCGATGGTACTTATGGCCAGTGGCTCGAGTTCCGAGATACCTACGTTTCTCTCATCCACGATTCTGATCTAAGTGATATAAACAAATTTCACTATTTGCGCTCCTCCCTAGAGGGCAGCGCATCACTCATTATAAAATCTTTACAGTTTTCTTCAGCAAACTATATACTAGCATGGAAAATAATTTGTGAAAGATACGACAACAAAAGGTTGTTAGTAACTAACCATATAAAGTCTTTATTTAATGTGTTTCCAATACAAAAGGAAACATCTTTTAATTTAAGGAAATTAATAGATAATTTTGTTAAAAATATTAGGTCTCTGGAGACACTGGGCGAACCCACTGACAAATGGGATACATTATTAATATATCTAGTCACTACCAAATTGGATTCTACTTCTTTGCTGGAGTGGGAGAAATACAAAGGCGGTTGCGAGGAAAACGATGGTAAGTTGACCTTTGACCAGCTAGTTAGGTTCATCAGAAGCCGTGCAGACTTGTTGGAAAGCTTGGAACAAAATAAACCAAAGTCAAAGGTCGAAAAATCCCACAGCTTTGTCACAGATACTCAACCAAAGGTATTTAAGTGTCCTATTTGTCATGAAGCACGACACAGTATCTATACATGTAGTGACTTTTTACAGCTTAAGCCCAGTGATCGTGAGATTAAGGCAAAATCAATTAATGTATGTCTGAATTGTTTACGCTCAGTACTAAAAAATGTCGTCTCAGTCCGTGTCGAAAATGTGGAAAGTGGCATAACACGCTTCTGCACTCCGAGCGTGACAGCAACGTGAGTGACGAGGAGGCCGGCTCGCTCAGCAACAACCAGCATGTGACGTTGTCGTGCGCAGCCTCCGAGCCGCGCGCGCCGAAACAAGCCCTGCTTTCCACAGCTGTTATGCGACTCATTCGCGTCGACCAATCACAAAATAGTAGCCATATTCCACAGGCACGCATTTTATTAGATTCAGGTAGCACATCAAACTTTATAACCGAGCGATTATGTAAGCAATTGGGTTTAAATACTTATGAGATGTCGGTTTCTATTGCCGGCCTAAATAATAACGTTTCATTTAGCAGAAAGAGATGCGATGTCGAGTTGCAATCAAGAGTATCAAACTATACAATAAAAATCTCTTGCATTGTAATCTCAGAAATAATTAGTCCATGGCCTAATCCAAGTATTAACATGGCTAAAATAAAAATACCAAAACAGTTTATGTTAGCCGACCCACAATTCTATCGTACGGCTAATATTGACATTTTAATAGGTAACGGCTTATTCTGGGAGCTCATAGGACCCAAGCAGGTAAAATTAAATATGACTGAAATAATATTGCAGGAATCTAAGCTAGGATGGATCGTCGGTGGCTCGACGATGCCTACGTCAAAGTGTAAGGAAGTCTGTAATGTTGCAAACGTACAAACTATTCAGGACCAATTAGCACTGTTTTGGGAACTAGACAGCATTCCAGATAAGTCTCCATTCTCACGTGAGGAAATCCATTGTGAAGAACATTTTATTAAAAATACTAAACGCCTCCCTAATGGTAGATTTAGTGTTGTAATACCATTAAAAAAATCCCCAGACGTTTTAGGTGCTTCTTATGATGTAGCTAAACGTAGATTTTTGTCTTTAGAGCGCAAACTACAATCAAATTTTGCTCTGAGGGAACAATATAAGGAATTCATAAATGACTATAGGGAACGTGGCCACATGTCTGCGTCCAACTTTACTAATACTGACAATTTAATAACTTATTTTACTCCACATCACGCTGTACTACGGGAAGACAGCTTAACTACTAAGTTGCGAGTAGTATTTGATTGCTCAGCAAAAAGTAGCTCAGGTTATTCATTTAATGACATCCAGCAAGTGGGTCCCACCATACAGGTGATCTATTTTCGATTTTGCTTAGGTTTCGTCAACACGACATTGTCCTGACAGCTGACATCGAAAAGATGTACCGTAATATTGAGGTGGATCCAGTGCAACGATCATTACAGCAAATATTATGGCGTGATGAGCCACATTTACCAATTATAACTTATAAACTAAATACAGTAACTTATGGCACCGCTTCTGCTCCTTTCCTAGCAGTGCGATGCTTAAAACAATTAGGATAAATTGCAGGGATCCTATTATACAAGAAATAATAATAAAAGATTTTTATATAGATGATTTAATTACAGGTACCAATTCTACAACTAAGGCTATGCACATATATACAGAAATAACTAGACAACTAAATACAGGCTGTTTTAATATTCGCAAATGGCGATCAAATAATAAAGAAATATTAAAATATATTAATAACAAGTCTAATGAAAATACTAAACAATATTTTGACTTGTGTCCAGATCAAACCTCTAAAATATTAGGAGTTTGTTGGGATGACTTCCGGGACAGTTTGTGTTTTAACATAACGTTAGCACCAGATAAAATTGTAACAAAAAGACGCTTACTATCGTCTATTGCAAAACTATTTGATCCGCTTGGTTTAGTTTTGCCTTGCACACTCGGGGCTAAGCTCATATTACAAAAACTTTGGGTGCACAAATTGTCATGGGACGACCAATTACCTATTACTACAATTGATACCTGGTCTGAGTTTATAAATTCATTACAAGAATTAAACAAATTAAATATACGAGTAGCTAGACATAGCGTTTGTAATTCTCCTATTAATTTACAGTTACATATTTTTGCGATGCGTCACAGGACGCCTATGGTGCTTGTGCCTATGTACGATCTACAGATGTTAACAACAAAACTTACATTCAGTTATTATGTGCAAAAAATAAGGTAGCTCCGATTAGGCCAATCACAATTCCGCGCCTGGAGTTGTGTGCCGCTTTATTGGCCACACGACTTATCACTAAAATCATAAACTCACTACGTTTGAATTTTAATAACTTTTTTCTTTGGACTGATTCAAGTATAGTCCTAGGTTGGTTAAATGCTGAGCCCAATAACTTACAAACCTTTGTTAGGAACCGAGTTGCTGAAATTCAAGAAGCCACCAGTAACTATTCTTGGCGTCATATTTCTACAACTCAAAACCCAGCTGATCACTTAACTCGAGGATTAACATCAGCACAAATATTACATAATCAGCTGTGGTGGACGGGACCACAATTCTTATTATCGGAACCAGAGCACTGGCCAACTACAAAATTAATTAAAAACTTAGAACCATTGCCCGAATTAAAAAATGTCACTGGTTTAGTTTTAACTAATATAACAAAGAAACATTATTTCCTTTTGAACGCTTTTCTAAATTAACTCGGTTACAACGTAGTACTGCCTATATGTTTAGATTTTACAATAATATAAAACACCCTAATAATAAACAAAAAGATTTCCTATCAACTACTGAATTACAAAATGCTATGAAAAATTACTAATAATATCACAACAACAAATGTTTCCGTACGAATATAAAACGCTAAAATCTAACTTACAACTAAAACACAAAAACCCCTTAATAAAACTTAATCCATACTTTGATAAAAATGATAATTTAATTAGGGTAGGTGGACGCCTGGAAAACACACAATATCAATATAATAAAAAACATCCAATAATATTACATAAAAATCACTATTTTACAAAGTTGCTATTTACAGATGAGCACAAACGGTTAATGCACGCAGGTCCTCAACACTTGCTGTATGCGACTAGGGAACATTACTGGACGTTAGGCGGTCGTGACTTAGCCAGACAAGTCACTCATAGTTGCATCACGTGTAATCGATTTAGGGGTAAGGTAGCAAAACCAATGATGGGTAACTTGCCTAAACAACGTTTGGAACCAGGCTATACGTTCCAGACGGTAAGCATAGATTATGCAGGACCTATCATGACAGCTAGTAAAAAGGGACGGGGTTGTCAATTAATCAAATCTTACGTTTGCATCTTCGTCTGCTTTACTACTAAAGCGATACACATTGAGCTGGTCAGCGATATGACAACAGATAATTTCATCGCCGCTCTCAAACGATTCATTTCACGTCGAGGCAAACCTGAAGCTATTTACTCCGACAACGGCTCCAAATTTGTAGGTGCTTACAATGAATTAAAACAATTTATAAAAACAAATACAGTCCATATCGAAGAAACATTAGCAAATAAAAATATAAAATTTCAATTTTGTCCACCATACTCTCCACATTTTGGAGGATTGCATGAGGCTGGTGTTAAGTCTATTAAACACCACCTCAAGAGGGTAGTCGGTAATGCACACCTCACCTATGAGGAACTATACACATTACTAACACAAATAGAATCTATCCTCAACTCCAGACCCTTGAGTCCTATGTCATCCGATCCAACAGACCTTACTCCCTTGTGTCCTAGCCACTTCCTTATAGGCAGAAGAATGACCAGCATACCAGAAGCAGACGTCACTTCGGTTCCGATCCATCGTCTCGACCGTTACCGCAGAGTACAGCAGCTGCAGCAACATTTCTGGTCCAGGTGGCACAAGGAGTATGTTAGCGAGCTACAAACCCGAACAAAATGGAGAACCAAACAAAATGATCTCACTATCGGCACTCTCGTTTTGATCAAGGATGACCAACTGCCCCCGCTCAAATGGCTACTGGGACGTGTGACCAAGCTATATCATGGTCAAGATGGTGTAGCACGGGTGGCAGACTTACAAACTGCCACTGGCACTCTCAAGAGGGCTTTGGTGAAGCTATGCCCGCTTCCAGTCGACGATGACAGGAAGACTCCACTAAGTCTTCCAGAGGAGGCGGCATGTTGCGGCCAGAGCGACAACTAACCGCGGGGCGCGGGGTCCGGGGCAGCGATACGACGGTGGACAGCTGAGAGTGCAGCCTACGGCCTTGAAGAGCGAGGTCGCGCCACTCAATACGATTTTAAACAAAAACATTCTTTGCCTATGTCTAGGCAGTTAGGGCTTTGCCAATATACTGGTGAGCTGAAGAAGTCTTTCATTTACCTGACCATCAGCCGCCACAGTGTCGAATCATGGACCCTGACAAACACAATGTCGAAGAAGTTAGAAGCTTTTGAAATGTGGATATACAGGAGAATGTTGAAGATATCATGGAAGGACAGAGTAAGAAACAAAACTGTTTTGCAAAGGATGAACAAAAGCGTTGAACTATTGAAAATGGAAAAGCGAAGGAAGTTGGAGTACTTGGACCGGGAAGAAGACGGCTCAAGAACCTCGGGGAGTGGTTCGGGATGAGCACCAGATCCTTGTTCCGGACAGCGGCCAACAAAATCAAAATTGCCTTAATGATAGCCGACCTCCGATAGGAGATGGCACCTTAAGAAGAAGAAGAAGAAGTATTATACGTAATAAGATATTAGTAACTCGATGCATAAAAATAGGCGTGGTTTCTGAATACGTCATGTAACTTTTCTTTTTTTCTATAAAAGTGGGCATGTAAAAAAGTGGTTTCTCACTGTGCAAGGATTTACGGTTGTGAAGATACCTTGTTAAATGTAAGTCTAGAAAAACTAGCGAATAACCTACATTTAGGATTTAGTTTAATGCTGCCCCTAGCCGACCCGACGCGAGTTTTTCACGTATAAGTTACTGTGAATGTGCGAAACGCGGCGTATCCTAACATTTCCCGGTTCAATGTTGATATACATCAAGTACTTCGGTTAATATGCTTTTATTTTTCATTTTATTACTATTTAGATGAAGATTGTTCAGCCTAAGACAGAGGATTATAAACCTTAATTCTTAAATAGCAGAGGTTTTGCGTTTTGTCGGCTTTCGGGTTGCTCATGAGTAAGTAATCTATCTAAATACTGACTGACGTGTTATTGTATTCACATAGGTACTCATAGGTAAATTTATAAATGTAATTCTATGTTTGTTTTATAACTGTAAATCAGGTATGGTAGAGTTTTCCTTGCTTATTCCTTTCTCAGTCAAATTAAACATTAACAGTTTATTGAACCCTGATAAGCTCCTGGTCTTCTGCTAACAGCTTACCCTTTGAACCGCTTTGCTGTTTAGATTAGTCTTTTACTAACAGAACTAGAATCATTCAAAATAATTTAAATAATGACGAGTCACAAATACCTGTAATAGGTTTACGTGAATAAAGATATTTTGAATTTGACTTTGAAAAAATATAATATTTATTTAATCAATTTATTGCACAAAGTACAAAGGCAGACTTAATGCCCGAAGACAGCCAAATCTTCGGGACAAATTTAATGAAATATAGGTGCAATCATAAAGATAATAATAATACGAGGCCAATAATAGGCAAGGAAAATTCCAAATTAAAAAACTATAAATAACAAAATATCCTGGTTTATTTTAAGATGTACTGTTTTTGTATATTTAGAGTAACATATATACTTTTGCCACAAATCCAATTTAATTAAGGCGGGGATCTGGCGGTTAAAATCCGATTTAAACCGTTTTTATTACCGCCGGAGACGGCTCGCCGCCGGTCCGCACTAAGAATCCGAACACTCCGCGCGGATTCCGGGGGCTTTCGTCTCATCCTTTGCTCAAATTGTAAGGGAACTTTGTGCATAATTATTTCATTCGAACAATAATAATCTATGACGAGATTGGACGTTGTGGGGTATTTGTTATTTTTTAAATTCAATTTATGTATTCCATTTATTTGAACCTGCAGCGGCAGTCTATTTATTAGTACACATAATTTAGACTATTTTATCTATTAAAAAAAGATTTTTAAATAAATATTCGGAACGATTTTTTTCTAAAGGTATTTTACTTGAACAAATATTTATTTTACCACCATTCTTCTTCAACATTAATGTTGTCTTGTTTATGAATGTGTTACGGCAAAACAGTTTAGGGCCAATTATTTTAGTAAGTGATGCAAACATTTTGCTGGAATTCCTCTCGCACCAACTTCCACTGCGTAAAGCTGAATTTTGAATCCGCTTCTTATAATTTCTTCTGTGAGATCATAATATGTGGTATTGGAATGTTTATTCCCACGAAAATAAGAATAGTTTAAGTTCAAGACAGCGAATTGGAGGAGCTATTTTGTTTGTAAGTATTTAATTTTTATTTTCTATGTATTATTATATTTTTTTAGGTTAAATTTTAAGTTCCAAAAAAAACACTAAGATACTCGTATCTGGCTTATAAGTGGCATCTGAAATAAATATAGTTGCAGACATAAAAATAATGGAGCATAAGACCGGTAACGTCCGATGTCGGAAGTAGTATATACAGGCTGACTCGGGACAGACTGTCTCGGGGCAGTCGTCCAAACAGCTACATCCAGAAATCGGCGACGATCGGGTCTGGTGTGCGCGAGGCGTACAGGTCTAGCCAGCTACGAAACGTGCCAATCCGTGCACAGACAGTATGTAGTCGGCGTAGCGAAATATTTAAAGCCCGCGTAGCAGCTGTGATCACTTAAACTCTGATAAACAAGATGGAGAGGAGTTCTCCCAGAGGACGAATAAAAAATCCATCCGATAAACTTTTTAGTTAATTGTGACTTTTTAATAAACAGTATTTTAATTTTACTGCTGAAATAATAATTTCAAAATATGCATCCGCATACTGTAGTCACTATCCGTCGGGCACATTTACATCTGTCGCACGCTAAAGATATGGAATGATCTCAATCAATCAATGTTTAAAAATTTTAGCAGAACATATGGTCTCGCCGAGGTTCGCGCGTAATTCCGTCATAGCTCAAGATCTGGAGATGCCTACTATTGAGGAATTTGTTGACGGCTTGACTACTGATATCGGGCTGACGACGGACACTTCAAGCATCTCCAGAACATAGCTCTTGTTCAAGGCTCCCAACAGCTAACCACTTCCTAGAGTAGTGCTTCTGGAGGAGAGCTTAAGTTGTCAAAGTCAAAATATATTTTTATCGAACCTAAACCTCCTAGGATCGTGAGCCACACGGGCACACTGTTAAAATAACTGCCTCCGTAGACTAGCAGTTAAGTCCGTGGATTTAGACTCGGAGGTACCGGGTTCGATTCCTGGTCGGGACACAAAAATATTTATTACTGTAAATAAATACATTTAATTAATATTTAATTTACTCGTATTTGGTACGCGGCTAGAGACATCGACGAGCTTGCCACTTGTCATCATTAGTAAAGTTGGCTAATTATTTATAAGCATGGTTTCTGACCACCCCGAAAGGGAAACGGTCGTGATGATACTTTACTTTACTTTTTAGTTTAAGTTTGTACATATAGGTATAGTTGTGAAGTCGGTTTTTGTTTTTTTCTTTAAAATATTTAGTATAATTCATTTATTCTTTAATTGTATCAAAACTTAGAGTGGATACATAAAACACGCTTTAGCCGTCCGCTGGGGGATCGGTCCGATGTTTACCCGCAATTTGTAAAAGATCCACCCAATCCACCCAGCCCCGGTGGACCGCTTGTGCACACTGATATGTTGTCTGGGAGGATCATTGACTTATATCCAATTACCAGTACGTTATTATCGCAAAGAGATCACATATAAGGTAAATCGGACTTTGGTAAAAAAAGTTTTTTACATAATTATTTGTTTACTTATTTATTTAGAAAATCATAGCAAGTCAAATAAAATCAAATCAAATCATTTATTTATCCTTAAGTATAGGTACATACATATTACAATTGGTATTCAGTAGTTTGTTCGTTCAGCTATACTTTACCCTTAAGGGCATACAGATATATTTATTTAAATGCCAAAGTCAGAATTTTTGTACCGGGTTCGATTCCTGGTCGGGAAACAGAAATATTTATATATCGACCGCCTCCGTGGTCTAGTGGTAACAAACGTTGCCGTGAACACGGGAGGTCGTGGGTTCGATTCCCACCGGGGGCAAGTTGTACATTGTATAATTTGTCTCGGTCTGGGTGTTTATATGTATAATATGTATATATTTACAAAAAAAAAGTATAATATGTAGTTTATCAACCATCTAGTTTCCGTAACACAAGGCTCGTAGCTTACCACGGAAACTAGATGGCGCTGTGTGACCTGTCTGGAAATATTTATTATTATTATTATTAAACTTTTTAAACTTTCGCGCATATTCATAATAGTTTTTTTTAAATAATTTTAACGGGTCTTTACGTGATTTACCTTAGAGACATATTTCTCCCGACGTTTCAGCCAAGTTGCATTGGCCGTGGTCACGGGTCGACCCGAAGACCCGTTAAAATTATTTAAAAAAAAATATTATTATTATTTATTAATGTAAATAAATACATGTAATTAGTATTTAATTTGTTTGTGATATTTCCCGAGTTTGGTACGCTGGAGACATCGACAAGCCACTTGTTATGATTGGCCTATAGTTGATTAGCTCGTCGTAGCCGATGATAGTATAAATCTACACCGAACAAGTGGCTAGCTTGTCGTGATGTTTGGATAGACTCAATAACCCATCCATATTATACAGTTTCACAAGTTTCAATAGTGAAACCGGGACCGACAGCTTAACCTAGGCACCTTAGTGGTGTTATCAAACATTTTTTTTTAATTAAAAACATTGGTACACATCGGGATTTGAAGACTTAGTGTTTTTAAGTCCAAGATTTAACCAACTTGGCCACTACGTACGAGTTTGTTGAAATGAAATGGAAATATTTATTTGTATGAAATATGGTATCAAAATACAGGTGGTTGGTGAGTTCTGGCTCGACACATTTCGCCATTTCTGGCATACAAAATTTTAGTTTAAAAACTACACTTATATCTAACATATATAATACAAACAATAACTCAAAAAATAATAATAAACAAATAAGACACAAAAAAATATAATAAAGAAATAGAACATAAAATAACCCAAATAATATTAAACAACAAAAAGCCTATTTTGCTCTTATGTGTTTCTAGTTTATTTTTATCCGCCACATATCTGTTTTGGAGATATATAACGTATACCGTAAGGACGACATTGTCTGTAGTTAATAAATAGTAAAAACTTCATTCAGTATAATGTACAAGATAAAACAGTTGGACCGTACTCGTATTGTCAGAAAAAAAACATACGAAAAGAATATGACCTATTTTTGCTGCACTGAAAAAAAATAAATTTTCCAACTATTTCAGACTAGTCGGCTAAACATGTCCTCCAATGCACGGAACTGCGGTATTATAAAATAATAAATAAATACTTATCTACAAATGTCAAATGTTACAAGCCCCGAATAAAGTAATTATAAATAACTAGATCCTTACACATAAGTCAATAAAAAGGACCTTTTCTATAAAACTCTCAAATACTTTACAAATAACTTAATTCACTAAAGAATGAAAAATCTTTTTAATCCTTTGCAACGTTATATATTTGTGGCGGCTAATGAAAGACTTGTCTTCAGCTCACCGGTCTATTGACAAAGACGTAACTGCCTAGACATAGGCTAACACATTTTTGTTATAAAATTGGCCTACCTAAGTGGCACGACCTCGAATTCTCTCATCTTTAATGCCGTAGGCTGCACTGTCAGCTGTCCACCGTGTCTCCTATGGCTGCCCCGGAACCCGCGCCGTGCGGTTAGATGTCGCTCTGGCCGCAACAATATTAGTTTTTTTTTTTAATTGGCGACAATAATAAAAAAAAAAAAACTTAGATATCTGGCCCCGCCAAGTCGAGTAAAAAAGCGTCTTTTTTATAGACGGAGATCGCAAAATCGTATGAGGATATGACCCCAGCCTGAAGGGCCACCGCGGGTGGTCGCAGTCCCGAATTACCGTAAGGCCTCCTAAGGAGACCCCAAGACGCCTCGGACTAAAACCCTATAAACAGTCTCTCTCTCACTGCTTGCCCTGCGTGCCTTAACAGCTAAGTCTGAGTCGTGGCTACGGTGTGAAGGTACTCGTTCACCTTGTAAAAAAGCGACACAGCCGTATCTATATATAATTATTTTCTCGAAACAGTTTAGGTCATTTTCGACCTCCCAATAACTTCGTTGTGGAGAAAACTGGAAGCCTAAATTTTAAGTAACAAATTGAATGAAATTTGAACCAGTAGTTTAAGAATTATAACTAGTCAAAGCTGACCGATCATCAAAACTATAAGGCACTTCTAGCAGACATTGAAGCTTCAAATTTGGAAGACAATTAGTGTTTAGTATATAAATTAAAATTGGCGCGGTGGTGACTCGGTTCTAAGAACGCACGTTAAACCGTAGGTCCCGGTTCCACTAATATCAACTTGTGGAATCGTTAATAAATTGTCATTAAAAATTGACATCAGATCCTCGCCAACACGTCTGACCAACGTGGCGAATGTAGGCCAATTTATTTATTTATTTATTCTGAGAAAAAAACAGAAATGATACATACAAATAGGCAAAGGATACAAACTGAGAAATATCAAAGGAAGTGATTCGAATGTAACTTATCATTTCTGTTTTTTTCTTTCTCTCTTAAGTTATATAAGCTAACCTAGGATATAGTGACGATATCAATATTAAAAATAAAATAAATTAGATTGTTCAGTGCGATGGCCAAGCCAATCTATTTATTTTAAATATAAAAGAATTTTAAAACGTTGTCGTTAGGTTAGTTAATTACGTAACAGCTTAAGACATAACTACGACTTGGATCTGACAATTTTTTACGGTAGAAGAACTGAGAAGACCGATTTTAGTTGCGTGGCAGTTTTTTTAACGTTAGCACTTACCCGGGATCCTTATTAATTAAATATGAAATCGGTTCGAACCTTAGCCATTATAGTTGAAAGGTCAGCAATAAGATGCAGAGCTGAAGGTACCAGAAGCGTGGTAATGATCCGGCACTGCATGCATAATTTACCCGCTAACCAAGGTGTATATTAAATAGACCGGTCTAAAAATAAGTGTGTTTAAAACGAAGACAATTCCATCAATTTCCGATTTTAGTTTAGTTTATATGAAAATTATTTTATAAAATATAAATATAATAAAATATAATTTAACATTTATTCGAGGATAGTGGTAGGATAGTTGAAAGAGAAATTATAAAATAAACTAAAAATAAAATTAAGCATTAATATATCAGTTATATATATATATTATTCAAAGTAGATACAAAAATATTAAAATAAAAAAGATTAAAAAACTAATTATAAAAAAAAGTAAACTAAAAATACCTATGAAATTAAAACTATTCTACAAAATAAACTAAGGGCTTACCACCAGGGAGGGTACCTAAAACGCTCGCCGCATTTTCTCTTTGAATTATTAGGCAAATATTATGTTTGAGGTGGTTATATTACATAAATCGTTGGCCTGTAGCTCGTGACCTTAGTCGCAAACGGTTTGGATGCTTTTTTACTGGGAATCAAATTTGTTAACCATGTGAGGCCGCAACACCCTTCATTCCTTTGACAGGTGTCTGGCCAGCGTGAGCGTGACGATTGTAGGCCTATCTCCAACAGTGACGGTGACAGTGTGTTCTAGGGGATGTGGTGATTATGATGATAGTATTATCACGACCGTATCCCTTACCGGGTGGTCAGAAACCAGGGTTTTATAAGGAGCGAGTTCACATTTAGCTAACTTTACTACATCATGACAAGCAAGGCTCGTCGATGTCTCTAGCGTACCAAACTCGAGTAATATCACAAATAAATAAATTTTATAGTGTCCCAGTAATCGAACCCGGTATCTCCGAGTCCTAATCCACAGACCTTACCCTTAGATCACAGAAGCAGTTAATAAAAACAGTTCTTATTATGACTAATGATTCTGATTCTAAAAGAAAGAAAAATCGTTTTAATAGATATACAATGCCAATAGATATACGTCTAGGTCTGCAAAGAGCTTGTTTTGTAATGTAATTAGTTGGTAATCTCGCCGGAAAACGACCAGCGGCATTATTTCGCGCCAGCTTAAATATTAAAATAATTTATTTTCTACCCAACACGGCGCAGATTTTCGGCCCGTTTAATTTTTTACTCTTTATTTATGCTTGTCTCGCAAATGGTGTGCTGGTGATCGCTTTACGGTTCTGACATAGTTATTATTTATGTTGTTTTGAAGCTATTAAAAATATATACGCAATTTGTTTGTACGTATGTATGTGAAGATGTAAATCCTTCTATTGCAAGAGCTAGAAAATTACTGACTACAAATACAATTGTGACCTCATTTGTAAAGAAAGGACAAAGCACGAAAACCACAATGCAAACCCACCAAGAACCTTGGCGCTGCATTGCACTGGAAAAATCTCATGGATACATTTGAACATCATTATAGGATCTCAGATGAACGAGCTGTATCAGCAAATATACCAGACATAGTTAGTGTTTTCTCGGAACTTAAAAAAGTATTCTTATTGAACTTACCGTTTCGTGGGAATAAAATATTCCAAAAGACAACATCATGAAGTCTCACAAGACAATAAATGATCAGGAACAGGTTCAAGTTTCAGCTTTACGCAGTGGAAGTTGGTGCGAGAGGAGTTCCAGCAAAATCTTTGTAACACTTACTGAAAGAATTGGGCCTAAGCAGGTCTGTAGTCAATACATTTATGGCACGAGCTTTCAAGACGGCATTAATGGGTAGTTGGGTAGCGAGAGGAGCAGAATAGTGTTTTTTTTTATTTTTTATCTATCATATCATGTGACCTTGCGTCTGCCCACCTGATGGTAAGTGGCGCGCGAAATCCATGAATGTTAGCAACTGAAATCAGACACTCATGACTGACATCCGTCTCTAACACTATGCCGGCTTGACGGCAATTCGAGCCTGATTCCGAAACGTGTGGATACACTTTACTGAGTTTATCGGCACGAACGGTGAATACTTCCCCGCCCCGGCAGACTGGGCAAATTACCAGCATCAGTCCACCTACCACCTATTGGTCGTCTTATTGCGCAATAAAATAAATGAGGAGGGCTCCTTTGTAAACCAGGCACCCGTATGGTGAATCAATGGAATGCTTAAAAATCGTCTTCTCATAAAACTGACTTCAAATACATTTTTTTAGGATTTTAATCAACATAGCAGAGGTACAAGTATAACCATTATATCCGGTATTTATCGATGTTTCGAAGCATCAGCTAGAATTCGAATGTGTTATTGTAATCTGGATAAAATTAGGACATGGAAATTACAACTTGTTACAATAAGTAACAATTAGTGGTCATTATTTAAAGTTTATCTCTCTTATTTATATGCCATACTACCCAACTCACCTTATTTGTAAATCAAATTCGAACGGTAGAGTAAAATCTCGTCGTATCACAACTGTCGTCGGTGTAAATATAAGCACAGTGGTCACATGTCGGACGAGTGTGCCCACTCATTAGCGCTGCGATTCAAGCTATCTGATACCATAGACGTATAATTAAGAGACCAGCCCCACAATGCAATCTAAATCCAATATCACCACTCATCACTTAAACATTAATGTAACAGATTTTTACGAAATAATAAGAATGACAGTGTAGACATATTTGCTAACACATTGTATGTTTTTAAGCACAACGTACATACTGCCTCCATGGTCTAACTGTTAAGACCATAGATTTAGACGCTGAGGTTTGACTCCTGGTCGAGTAACAATAATTTATTTGTGATATTTTTTGGTACGCGAGAGAGACATCGTCGAGCTTGCCACCTGTCATGATAGGCCTATAGTAAAGTTGGCTAAACCTTATTCCGCTTCTTTAAAAAAAAAGTAGTATTTATATACTACCATATATAAATACATAATATTTTGTACAGATATAGTGTATAATGTATTTCCATCAAGTAAACTTGGACTTATTCGAATACGACGGCACCCGAAGTTTCAATCAATTACTGTATTAAACGAGTGATACTTTCATATCTATTGATATGAAACTTTATTATTTATTTATTTTCTTCCTTGTTGCCCAAAATATGGCCGTTGCGTCGATTTTTTTTTGTTGAACTTTGCCAAAATACTAAGAATCTATTCTAGGTTTTTTTAATGAATAAAACTACTTAAAAGTAAAAATAAATATTAACTAAACCTAATAAAAACTATAAGTAAAAAAGAAGACTGGCAATATTTCCCCCCTGTTTAGCGAGGCTAATACGTTGGCAGAAATAATTGCCACCTTTTCTGTCTCCAGACATTACCTAATAATTTTTTTAAAATAATTTTTGTTTTGTATTTATTTAAATTTATACTTTTAAGTAGTTTTAATCAAATAAAAGTATACGTTCTGTTTTAATTTTGTTATTATCTGGTATTTTATTTTTTATTTTATTTTATTGGAAAACTAACAGTACTTAATAATTACGACATCAAGCATATATATATATACAGACCATTATTATGTTTTCACATATAGAAAACTATAAAAGCAAGCTAACATTTAAATTATTAAGAAAGTAAGTTGTAAGTAAATAAATTAAGAAATAATTATATGTTAAATATATATTTTTTGACTGGATGATCTAAGCGTTTCTCTCTCTCTCCTAAGTCTCTATTTCAATGTTTTTAGTAAGTAAACTGTAAATATAAATAGTTGTGAAACTATATCAAATATTTGAATTACGTAATAGCCACTTTATATACTAGTATACATATTGCTATTTATTTTATTTTATATATTTTGGTTTGTCTGGTCCTTATCTTACGTCTCCGGCATAGTATTGACCTCGCCGGACGGGCCGGCTGTGGTCCCACAACCTCCCGATGAAATGTCAAGATTACTACTTCCCACAGGAAATGCAAACAATGATAATTGATCATGGCATCTAGCATAGATTTCAATTCACATTTCAGCCTATTAGTTTGTATCATCATTTAGCTGTAAGTGATTTCCGAAGACTAAATGCATGGTAATCGGAAATCACTTTGTTGTGGAACAAGTAGATAGATTCTTATTATTTCTTAGACGTCTTTATAAACATTGATTGTCATGGAGGCTGTCTAATTTTAGGTATCAAAAATGTGAAACACATTACCGTACCTTGTCCCTTCCGGGGTAGCAAACTCGTCAATGTTTCTAGCGTACCAAACTCTAGAATTATCACACATAAATTAAATAAACGGAATCGAACCCGGTACCTCCGAGTCTAAATCCACGTACTTAATCGCTAGGCTATGGAGGCAGTTCTAGTTTATTTTTAATATTATTTCTATACCAAAGTTTCTCCTAGTCTTGATCTTGATAGTCTAAGATACGTTGAAGAGCGACCTTGGCCGATCTGTTATTCGAATGAAACTCACTTTGTATATAAATAAACACGCTAACAGGACCATTACGGGTTGGCAAACAAAATATGGTAAAGGCTTGTTTAATTTATTTTGATAAAATAAAACCACCTGTATTATTACACTAGCTAATAGCGTCGCTTATAAGGCTTAAATTTTGGTCAAACTGGTAATTGATACTGCCGGATTCGAATCCTATTGTCAAAATAAACAATAAACCCACTTCGTCTCGGAACCCGGACTGTCCGCCCACACCAGTGTCGGTGTGGAGAGCCCGTGGAACATCTCGGACACCATGTGCTTTCTTGCGCTAGAAGTCCTGGCCGCATTCCTCGTCACGCTGCTTCGAACGACATCATTCGAAGGGCTGCGCGATTGCGCGGAGCGATGGCAAAAGACCCGACGGCATGACCGTTGGGCCGTGGAAACTTGGCATGTCCCTGATGTGGGATGCGACATGTGTAGACACATAAGCCCCATTACACATCCAGGCGACCTCGTCAAGTGCGGGTAGTGCGGCGGTTTCCGCTGAGAACCCCAAGCTGCGCAAATACGGCAACCTCAGTATAGGTTACGAATTTGCGCCGTTTGGGGTCGAGACGATGGGCACATGGGGACACTCAGTCAAGCGTCTGGCTAAGGGATTGTCCAAACAGCTAACGGAAAAGTCTGGAGATAGGATAGCTGGCAATTATTTCTGCCAACGTATGCTTAGCTATACAGAGGGGAAATGTTTCCAGTCTTCTTGGGACGTTTACGTTAATAAGGATATTTTGACTTTGACTTGACATCACTGCAATTGATTGCATTGGAAACTATAACCGTAAGTAATTATTTGAAAGTTAGTGTAGAGTCAAGAAAGATCAATAAGTAGTCTCTAATGCATTAGCCGTGGACAATTGAATTAGGAGCGATACGAGAGACTTGGCAAGGCACCAATTATCTTACAGGCAAACAGGGGCGGCCCTAACAATATTCTCAAAGTCAAGTTATAGAAGATACAGAATAACTCACCATAACTTTCTACTATGTATAAATATGTTATTATTATTTATGTATATATTTAATTAATATGTAGGATATGTATATTTAATTAGTATGTATTTATTATACTTCATTATTGTTGATCACAATAGTATTTCTGCACTCGCTTATAATGGCTCCCCATTCACAAAGGTTAGTTGGTAGAAAATGAATTTATAGCATTAAGCTTGCCTTTGTACCCACACAATTTTTGGTTCTGTGCAATAAATCATTTAAAGTAGGTCAAAGTCATATCATATATCACAATTTGGATTTTTCAAGCTCTAAACATAACATTGTTTTAATTATAATTATTTAAATTATTATTATTTTTCGATTACACACAGAGAATCTTAAAATGTTGAAATAAACCCAGCTTATTGGGAGATGTGATTTTGCGCCGTTTGGAGTTGAAACTCTTGGGCCGTGGAGACCTAGTGCAAATTTTCAAGGCGTTGTCAAAACACGTCAACGTCTCGGGAGACAAGAAGGCGGGGCAATATTTGGGCCAAAGTGATCCTTTGCCTCCTTAGCACTTAGCCCATTGGTAGCGATTTTAGAGTATTTTATTTATTTATAATATTTTATTTTGTTTTTCCTTTATTTTATTATATTTTTGTTTTAAACTGTAATTCTTTATTATTTTTTACAATACAATATGAATTGATCTAAATATAATAGGATAATAATAGTGACATTGCCTGGGTAAGTGGTACTCATTTTTAGTTGCATAATAACACATTTCTATTCTACTATTCTTGGCTCCTTCCTCTACCCAAATACTGTGTGATTTAGCTATTGACGTCTTGGAAGCTCGTTCCAAAAATGTATAGTCGGCAGGTCTAATTCTTTCACTAACTACTGCCACTTGTACAAGTTTTGACAGGACTGTCTGCCGTTGTTTTTTAACCGACTTAAAAAAAAATTATGAATTGATTTTCTTAGCGCCTAGTTGTGGCCACCCCTGCAGACCCGGTGAAGTTGTCGGTATAGGATTTACGTTTTCACACTGAAGTTGACTTTATTGGAAGTCCATTGAGTTAGACCATGAACAACCTATTTCACTTCTCCACCATCTCAAATATACTCTTTACTTTAGGTAAAGGAACGACCGTATTTTATTCCATTTGATAAAATTTTGCTGTGTTAATAATTTTAATTCATTTAAAATGTCATTAAATAACTTAGGATACATTGAGTATGGCTCTTGCAACCCTCATCCAACCAATGCTGTCAGTAAAGAAAGAAATCCTTTTATTTTGGTAATTTAGTTTTTCCAGCCAGAAGTTTCCCCACTCCTATAACCTTGAGTCCTTCAAGCTAAGTGTGAAAAAACTTTTTGTTAGGCCGGCATAGTGGTAGAGATGCATGCATGCCGGTCGTAATGACTGGCGTCAGTTGCTTCCGTTCTTGGCACCTGGCTTACTGCTTACCGATGGACGCGATGTCAAATGTCATGTTGAGTTTTATTTGATTTTAATGGATTGGTTTAATTTATTTTTTATTTTAAATGTATTTTGTTACTATTTAAAAAGTGTGGATTTAGACGCTGAGATATCGATTCCTGGTTGGGACACAATAATTTATTTAAATTAATTGTGACATTTCTCGAGTTTGGTACGCTAGAGACATCGACATGCTTGCCACTTGTCATGATGGGTCTATGGCAAAGTTGTAATCCTTCGAGATAATCGTTTAAGTGGATTATATGTGTATATATATATTATTTATTTATGTACGTGTTATGTAATAGTAAGTAAATATTGGTATGTATATATTGATATATATGGACTAACTTTGACCGCCTCCGTGGTCTAGTGGTAACAAACGTTGCCGTGAACTCGGGAGGTCGTGGGTTCGATTCCCACCGGGGGCAAGTTGTACATTGTATAATTTGTCTCGGTCTGGGTGTTTATATGTATAATATGTATATATTTACAAAAAAAATATATAAGATGTCAGTTTCCGTAACACAAGCCTCGTAGCTTACAACGGAAACTAGATGGCGCTGTGTGACCTGTCTGGAAATATTTATTATTTATTTAACTTAATATTGCACCTACCATCTATACTGTCTAAATGTCCTAAAGGTTTGGCTGTCAGAGAATGCCTAGCAGCATTAAGTCCGCCTTTGTACATAGTGCAAAAAAGTTTTTAAATAAAAATAATACTTTAATATTTTTTATTTTGTTTTAGTTTAGTTACAATTTAATTTATGTATTTGTTTTAGCCAAATTTGATTGATATATGTATTTACCCACATTATGTAAACAAATTGTTAACATTGTCTAAATCCAATAAGGGCCCCATTTAAAGTGTACCCTACCCTTATTACCTTTAAAGTAATTATACAAAAAATAACGTTAGCGCTTAATGAAATAGACTACCGCCATAGCTTACTCTCTTATTCCCGTAATAGAGTGTTGAGTTGTGGCCGCAACATGAAAGGTATTATAATGTAGCGATATAAATTCACACGTTTGTTTTCATTGTAGTTCGCAGGATAGCTCTAGGTATGCGTTTTGACGGTAGAACCAACAACTAAATCTATTTTTTTAGTAAATGAATCGACGATTTAACTAAAAAATAATCTCAATAACTCTACTAAATAATAAGACTTGGAAGTGCCGGGTTCGATTCTGGTCGGGACACAAAAATATTTAATAATGTAAATGAATACATTTAATAAATATATAATTTATTTGTGATATTATTCGAGTTTGGCACGCTAGAGACATCGACGAGCTTGCAACTTGTCATGGGCCTTAGTAAAGTGTGAAATAAGGGGTTCTTTAAAAAGCGTAGTTTTTGACCACCCCGAAAAGGATACGGTCGTGATGATACTTTACTTCATTTATATTTATTAAAGTTTCATCACGACCGTATCCTTTTCGGGGTGGTCAAAAACTACGCTTTTTGAAGAACCCCTTATTTCACACTTTACTAAGGCCCATGACAAGTGGCAAGCTCGTCGATGTCTCTAGCATGCCAAACCCGAGAAATATCATAAATTAATGATTATGTACGACCAAGAATCGAACCTGGTACCACCGCGTCCCAAGGAGGCACTTAAATAACTTTAAATAAAACCTTCGATCAATAAATACACCAAGATTAATGCCGGTGTGAGTCGTGATGGAGGTTGACGTTGCGCACGAACTACGGAGCGTCTGCCACCTGGATCATCTGAAACCTATGAATAAGTTGTGTGATCACATCTTGCTTTTTCTACCGACTATACTGTCCAGGCGGTGGAGGTAGAAGCGAGCGCTAGAATATCTATATGAGGCTTGAAGGTCATTACTGTCGAGGGTGTCACCAAGATACTTGACGGTCTTGACCCATGCAATGGCGACATCCCATCGTCCAGACGAATGGTCGGCTGTTGCATCTCTATTTAAAGACGGCAACAGGTTGTTATCACGGAAGTATAGATGTTGCTTATTTTTGATAGTCGCCAACATAAAATAAAAAATCGTAACTAAAGTAGTTACGGACACTGTCCACCATAACGCACAGGTCTAAGAAAGGAAGCACCACGAGGGGCCTGCATGTCGCGTCCTGGTGATAAATTGTCGTACTGTCACTTTTTACTAACGAGACGAGGTGTCGTGTGTTGTACAGTCCGTATGGAAAGCATTGAACTATGCAATGACCGGGCATCAAACCTGGAATTAAGTTACGTTTTTTTTTGTTACCATCATCAGCTGTGTCATCCGTCCAACTATAGTATATTTCAATTACGAAGTCTATTGCATAGCATTTGTTTTATCAACTTATGCAATTATAAACACAAATTACTCTTGGATGCGGCCAAAAAGCACGCTGTCTCACCTAGCATTGTGTTTAAAAGAGATAGAATCAGTTATGAACAGTTAGCAGCTAGTCTACACGCATACGTCTAGTCGCACGCACACAAACACCGTGCCGAAGTCTGCCGAACTGAATCGACGTTAGACGATGCACGGCTTTCAACGCCGCACCGCTGTGCCGGTCGGAGTGGGGGGTGTTAGGTTTATTTTCGTTACGGAATTTCTTGATTCGGTCGCCACGCTCAAAGCCCGCGATAAAAGCTATGTAATAATAACAAGACTTACTGAAGTTCCAATCATGAGAAAAACATTGGTCAAATAAATCGCCCACTCTGATTTAATAACTCTGAATCAAAATTAAATTGTATGGTCAATGCACATAAGTCAATGATAAAAAAGATTATAAACATAACAAGACGGCAAAGCGATTGGTGTTTCATGAAGCTTTATGGAAATGTGGACGGATTGTTATGATAAATGGTGTTATGACTGCTAACTGTTGCCAGCTACAAGTTTTAGCACCTGCTTAGTGATTAAAATGTTTTAAGTTTAAAAGCATATCTATTTAAACTGGTAGGTTTTATATAAATTCTGACCTTGTTTTATCTTATGGTTTATTTAAAAAAAATACACCAGCAGAAGGTCGCTGGTGGGGGTTGAATGAGGGTAGCGAAAGATCGCGTTAAATGGCGAGCCTTGGAGCCTACATCCAGCAGTGGAGAGATACAGGCTGATGATGATGATGATGAATATTCTAAGTAAGATACAAAAATATTTCAATAAAATAGATTAATAACTAAACTAAAAATAAGTATAAAATTAAAGCTATTCTACAAAATAAACTAAGGGCTTACCACCAGGGAGGGTACCTAAAACGCTCGCCGGATATCATCGTTGAATAGCTGGAAATATTTTTTTTGTTTTAGGCTGTTATGACATTTGGGGTCGCCACACTCTTGATAAATTCGTTTACCCAGCTCTTATATGAATTTGTGAGGTAAAATAGAGGTAACCTACTTACTCTACCTAAAGAGGTAACCTGCTAAAATTAATTTTATTGTTTGTACCTAACAAGTAACTGCGTGCCATCGTCTGCTTGGAGAGGAAAGTGCTCGTTTACACTTACTCCAGATATTATGTACTCTGCAATCGTTTTATTGAACAAAATCGTGTAGTCCGATGAGAATTTGGATGTTTTTGGATTAACGGACGTGGAAAGTAAAAATTATGTCCTTTAAATCCTTCAAAGGTCGGTTCGATCTGACAATTTCACATTTAATTTCGGCGCGCATTCCATTTCAACGTGTATAATATTTTATAAAAACATATTTTTGTTTACCTCCTGCTGGTTGGCATAAAAAGCCTGTACTACACGAAGGTATTAAAAAAAAAACAATATATTTTTTGTCACGTCAAAGAAATAACTCATTAAATTCCGATAAATATCCGCTGTTGTACCGGTTGACTGGCAGCGTGGTCTAGCGATAACTGGTCGGGTCTAGTCTACGTTTAACGACCGGGTTCGATTCCCAGTTAAGAACTTGAAGTGACTTATTACGAGGTTGGTAATGCAATGAGTCAATTTTAAAGTTCCTTAAAATACTGTCGATTTTTTTTTCCTGTAATCAGTTTAATATTTTGACCATGGCTATTTAACTAGAAACATGTACAAACTAGAGTTGTGTCGTTATGGATTTTTAAAATAACGAAACGTAACCGTTATACGTTTTCCCACAACGTTCTGTAAACTATCTACTTTTAATAAATATTTTCTTAAAATACGTCGCGTGTTCCAAATAAATATTATACTTAAATTTGTCACTGCTGGAGTACCCGCGATCCTAGAACCCTCTGGGATTGCGCGGAGCGATGCCAAAAGACCCGACGGCATGACCGTTGGGCCGTGGAAACTGTGTAGACACATTAGCCCCAACACACATCCAGGCGACCTCGTCAGGTGCGGGAAGTGCAGCGGTTTCTGCTGAAAATCTCAAGCTACGCAAATACGCCAACCTTAGTACAGGTTACGAATTTGCGCCGTTTGGGGTCGAGACGATGGACTCATGGGGATACTCAGCCAGGCGTCTGGCCAAGGAGTTGTCCAAACGGCTAGCGGAAAAGTCTGGAGACAGGAAAGCTGGCAATTATTTCTGCCAACGTATTAGCTTAGCTATACAGAGGGGAAATGTTGCCAGTCTTCTTGGGACTATCTCTGAAGGGTCGTCTCTAGAGGACATATTTTACTTATAGTTTATTTTTTATTAGGTTTAGTTTATATTTATTTTAATTTTTACTTTTAAGTAGTTTTAATTTATATTGTACTTATTTTATACTGTTTGTATATTACTTAAATATTAGACTATTTTATTTCGTTATCTAACTTAGGCATACTACACAAAAAGGTGTGTTTTTTTAAACCAATCAAGGTCACTTCTGTGCAAGTTTCTCAGTCGCACTCGGGCGAATGTGTAATTTGCTTGGATTTGGAGCAGCACATTACAACCCAAATATACATAATTATAATCTTAAAATTATAGCTGCTGTAAATTCTTATGCAATTATGCATTGTCATATTATAAACTAAGACATACACAATTATAAAATAAATACACCAAATATAAAATAAATACAATCTGATGAGTTTGATTGTTTTTTTAAGCTATTTTAATTTTAACTGCCTCCGTGGTCTAGCGGTTAAGTCTGTGGATTTAGACTCGGAGGTTCGATTCCTGGTCGAGACACAATAATATTGATTAATTTATATAAATAAATTTAATAAATTTTTAATTTGTAATATATTTTGAGTTTGGTACGCTGGAGACATCGACGAGCTTGCCACTTGTCATGATTGGCCTATAGTAAGGTTGGCTAAATGTGAATCCGCTTATTTATAAGCGTGGTTTCTGACCACCCCGAAAGATACGGTCGTGATGATACTTTACTTCTCTATTTTAATTTTTCATTTTAATTGTTTAATCAGGATAAGTTATAATGTAAATATTATAGGTGAAAATTTGTAACTGGCTCATGGTTGCCTATATGGCAACTTGTTTTTTCACTAGGTATAGCTGTAAATTTTCCTAAAATAAATAAATAACTATCTATGTTACAAAGCGCCCATCTCTAGTTCAAACATCCAAACGTGCTCTAAACCACCTTCATTTTATTTTATTTCCTGTATGTTTCCTAGTTTTTTACCGCTCCAGAATTACGGTCGTGATGATACTTTAGTGTTATCCCGATTTGGATGGTATTTTTGAGCTTTTGTTCTGTAGGCCTTGTGTCGTGCGACTGCATTGGTGACAATAAATAGGCAACGCGTCGGGCCGTGAAATCGAATAGGCGCTTTCTGAAAGCTTTACAATCAGGCCTCCCTCTGCCATAGACTTATGTCGTATCACGATTCTAATTTATAGGTTATAAAAATAACTAAAAATAAATTAGTCTCACAATTCAATTTTTTAATTTATACTCATCATGACATGTAATAACTTCATGAAATATCCCTCCGTTCGTCCCACAATTCTTCATTCATTCGCAGTAGTGGCAGCAAATTTGTGGAACGACTTGCCAATTGAAATTCGCCAAGCTCCCAACAAAACACTATTTAAAACGATGGTTTACTCTCATTTCTTAAAGAGCTTCTCATAGCGTATGTAAGTAAATGTTGTATGTGGTGTATATATTTTTTTCAATAAATATTTCCAGACAGGTCACACAGCGCCATCTAGTTTTCGTGGTAAGCTACGAGGCTTGTGTTACAGAAACTAAGCGGTTGATAAACTACATATTATACTTTTTTTTTTGTAAATATATACATATTATACATATGAACACCCAGACCGAGACAAATTATACAATGTACAACTTGCCCTAATATCTATGTATATATAGTGTGTAGTATATATATATTATTTTAATATTTGTGTCGCGGTGGTGGCGTTACTTAAATCCTACAAAGGTCGGTTCAAACCCCCCCGGCATGTATCAATGAGAAATACACTTTTCTTACGTACATTTGTCATAGATTTACAACACCACCATCCCCGTGCCTCGGAGAGCACGTTAAGCCGTCGGTCCCGGTTCCACTAATACTAACTTGTGGAATCGTTAATAAACTATCGTTAAAAATTGACATCATATCCTCGCCAAGACGTCTGGCCAGCGTGGCGAGTGTAGGCCAAATTCTCCAGACATATGTTCTGGAAGGCCCATCTCCAGCAGTGGGATGCTGTGTTCTAGGGGCTGTAATGATGATGATATGTATGTATATTTGTAGTTGTATGTATTGTTGTATATATAAGAACGAATTAATTTATTATGTAAATGTTTCATATAGCCAGTTGCACCTACCTTTCAACTTAAATGCTCTGTATTGTCCCAAAGGTTGGTTGCTAGAGAATGTCTAGCGGCATTAAGCCCGCCTCTTGTACATAGTGCAATAAAGTTTTAAATAAATAAATAATACTGCGATGATAATATATATTTTATGTAATAGAAATACACCTTTACATATTTAGTTAACATAAAATTCTAAAAAGGTCAGTTCGAAGCCGGCAAGTACCGATCAGCATGTACTTTTCTTACGTCCATTTATCATAGATATACAACTGTATCGTTAACACTAATACCAGCTTGTGGAATCGTTAAAATTGACATTAAAAATTGACATCAGACCTTCGCCAACTCGACTGGCCACCGTAGCGAATGTAGGCTAAACTCTTCAAGAATATGTTTTGTATGGCCCATCTGCAACAGTGGAGGTCTTAGATTCTGTGTTCCAGGGATTGTGATGTGGATGTTGTTTAGTTAAACTAACTCATGTTATACTATAACGATACTACGAGGTGCTGGAAGTATGGCAGGATGAGTGATAAAAAGGTGGTACACGGCGCGCATGTTCCATAAATGTTAGAATTAGAATCAGACACTTATGACATGAGTTACTAACACTATGCCGCCTTGACTAGATGCTTTTTCATACTTTATAGGAAAGAGCATTCTACATCTTTATCGTTCGACAGATGTATGAGTCTACGTAAGCCTAAGCTACGGTACGGTATGTGGGTGCATATTCTGACCTGTGCATGTGGTTTGGTTAAAGCAATGAAGAGGAAGGGATAAGGTTATAGAACTCTTCAGGGTTTATCCGGTAGAACACGCTCAGAGAGGCGACATATAGGCGAAGCTGCTGGGATTTGAGAGTTTAACAATTCGGATAACTTGCCTCTGCAGGACATTGCCATCTGTAACGTACTCCACGCATGTTATGTCATATTTTCTAACTGCACCTCGTGATTTCGGGCCAGCGCATTGGACATATTTATGTCTACGCATGTCAAATTCAAATTACCTAAACATATCAAACGGATAGTACTCGTAAAATATCAATGAGTAACGGCGTGCACATGTGACTAAATTTACATAAAATTATTACTGACCGGCGATTGCAGAGACTCTGGCTGTGAATTGCAGAAAGGATTATCTGATTAATATTATAATTTACGCACCGTAATTTATTTATTCCTTAAATTCTACAAAGGTCGGTTCAAACCCCCCCGGCATGTACTAATGAGAAATACACTTTTCTTATGTACATTTGTCATAGATTTACAACACCACCGTCCCCGTGCCTCGGAGAGCACGTTAAGCCGTTGGTCCCGGTTCCACTAATACCAACTTGTGGAATCGTTAATAAATTGTCATTAAAAATTTGCATCATATCCTCGCCAAGCCGTCTGGCCAGCGTGGCGAGTGTAGGCCAAATTCTCGAGATACCATACCATCAGGTGGGGACAAGGTCACATATCGTGCTAGGATAAAAATAAAATGGCTTCTTTGGAACATTTTAACAGTTCATTTTTATCCAGAAAAGCTCGTTTAATTTGATAAAAGATGTAGGTACTTAATACCGTCTTTCTATATCCGAGGTTAACCAGATATAGCATGACATTTCGTACAATAGAATACGGATGAATAATTACGTTGGTTTAAAAATATACTTGAAAAAAAAGTAGAAAGTAATGTTTTAACATGTATAGAAGGAGTTATTTGCAGCCTCCGTCTCGCTGTCCCCCGACGCGTGTTCGATTAGAACTCTAGTAATTCCGGAAACCCACAGACGTAGTCCAAAAGGACAGACACTATGGTGCGAATTATCATTTTAAATCTATGCAACTGCCAAAGCGTGCACGCTAAATGCAGAGGGAATATCACCTAAGTCCAAGTTCTGAGCAATATATAAACCTAATAAAAAAAAGTAAAGTGTCATCTCGACCCCTTTTGAAGAATCTTTTAAAGAATCTGATTCTCATAGCAATTTGTACATCGTCAGTGATCCAGGGCGCTGGGTGCCCTGCGTCAAACAGCGTAATTAATAGCCCTGTTAGTTAGTCGCAAACGTTATTAGTGAATTTCGTTAATTACGTCAGAGATAGCATCATAATTACGATAATATTATTAAATTCTCAACTCTATAAGCAATCGACCTTGACAGCGGTGTGCAAATATGAACTTTAATAGCGTATATATATAAAGTTAACGGCTTTATTATTATTATTAAATTCTTTATTGGACAAAATAAGTGTACAAAGGCGAAGATTAATGCCTACAAGACATTTTCTAACATCTAACCTTTGGGAGAGTGTGAGATTAAGGGTAGTGCCGATATCAAGTTTAACAATATAGAATATACTACACACACTACATACTAATAGATACTTACACTGTTACATAAATTACACATATACTCATAAATAAACGTATATACACATATATATTATGCCAAATATATTTTTTAGGCTTCCATTATATAACGTTTCTCTTAAGTAACAGAAAAGGGCTGCAGGAATCGAACCCAAAAATAAATAAATAAATATAAATAGGCCAGTAAATAAATGAACAGGCCAATTTATATATTTCTATGCAAAAAGGAAATTGAAATCTTAAAGCAATGCCCGACGGACCCGCGCCTTAATATATATCAAACAGAACGCGCCGCAGGAATAAATTGGAAACACGTAGGAATAATTTGGAATAACTTTCGATGAATACACTCGCAGCTGAGACCGCGTGTTTCCTTAACAACGAACTTATCAAGTTTTTAGAGAAAATATTATTCTACCCGAAATGGTGCATGTGTTTGCATTTTGTTTCAAAATTGTTAGTCTAATATACGTAGGAGAGCGAACTTCACCGATCTGTAATCCGAATGAAATTTTATATAATAACGTTAATAATAATAGTATTTTAAGTAATATTTATTAAAATACCCGACGAGGCACCTTTAGACCTACCAAACTAGACCTAAATTATTATATATTATAATAATTATTAGGCTTAGAAGTGGAAGAGATAGAGATAATAAAATAATAATAATGGAAATTGGGGCTGTTCCTTGCCATACTGTATCACCATATCTGGCCAGGTATTTTGTTTAGCGTTGTTATTAAGAAAAATTGACTTAACCGAGTGTTCCGATAGGATCCTATGGCGATAAATATATAAATAAAAAATAAATAAATAAATAATGATGGGTTGCTTAACATAATCCAAATTCAAAATGATTTATTGTAAGAATATGAATAATGTAATATATAAAAATTCAGAAACATCTTCATATAATAGATAATCTGGAACAATTCCATATGACTAGACTGGACACAAGGTGTAAACTGTTAGACCTGATGTTTTTACACTAATTGGTTCAAAATGTTATGGACTGCCCAATATTGCTCGTCAAATTCTTTTTAGAAGGATGTCCAGCAGCCCTTCTCTATTACATAGTCGCAAACGTTATTAGTGGATTTCGGTATTCAGAGCTTGCGTCGTAATTACAAAATATTATTCAATTCTCAACTCTATAAGCGCTCGACATTGACCGCGGCCGTGCAAATATCAACCTTAATAGCGTCATATATATAGTTAATGGATTTCATTATATAACGTTTGCGCTTAAGGAACAGAATTGGGCTGCAGGCGACCAAATGACTTGACTAAACGAGGTGCGGTAACAATCTAGGCTTAGATTCGCCAAATAGTACTACGACTAATTTACACAACCAAATTTCACATTGTGCCGAATAAAGTAAAGTATCATCACGACCGTTTCCCTTCCGGGGTAGTCAGAAACCACGCTTATAAAGAAGCGGATTCACATTTACCCAAATGTACTATAGGCCAATCATGACAAATGGCAAGCTCGTCGATATCATTGTGCCGAGTCTAGACATATTTCATGACGACCTTCGGGCTTTTAAACCTAAAGTACTAAGTAAGTTTGTCATTAAAATATAGGAATTAAATAAAGAAAAAAAATATTATAGAATTTTTTTTTAAAAGAAAACCTGTAAGTTCTACCACAACATTCACAGAAATAATAAAACGGAAGCAATGATTTAAACATTTTGGAGTGAATAAGAATAAGTGAAGGCAGAGGAAACTCGTTAAAACATACATTACGATGAACCCGGCACAGTTTTAATACTGTACTCGTACCTACTTGCGAGTGTTCCACGGTTCACATTTTAAACACTGTAAGGGCCAAAATGAAAATTTTAAATTAAGAGGGTGGTTACGATTTGGATCCCTCTCGCTTGCACACTCCATCATATGTAAAGAATTTTGAAGTACGAGTGAACTTAAAAGAAAACGTTAAAACAAAAGTAATCTAAAATGCAAAAGTCTATTAGTTCGTAGTCGCTCCATTACCTATTATTATTAATTTATTTAGGAGGGGTTTTTAAAAAATGAGTTCTTTAAAAAAATGTAGTCTTTTTACTTTCTAGGAAATAAAATTACGGACATTTTCGACATCTATTTAGTATTTGTTTTAGTAAAATATTTATAAATGTTTTTGCTATTTTTCTCTGTCTAAAATTAAGTAACTTATGTCCAAAATCTCCATAATTTTATTTCCTAGAAAATTAATAGAATACATTTTTCCAAAGTACACACAGACTTAAATAATCTTTAAAAATTGTGCAAGCGAGAGGGTTGCAAAAGCATTAAGTATTTCTAATTTAGGACTGAAAAGTCGCAAATTTTCCCTTACTGCAAATGCGATTATGGCCATCGATTGAGCAGTGATATTTTAAGGCTCCATTCATGAGGGTAGCTGTAGTTGGTGGCATAATGAACATAAGCCTCGGGCCCAGGAGTTTAATTTTCCTCTTCCGCGCCGGCCGCCTTCATTAAAGGCGCGACATTATTGTGCCAAAGACATACAGCCAAATTTTTCCATGTTATTTTTTAAATATTATTATTTAATTAGTTTCTAATATTAATTAGTTGCTCGGCTCGGTTGTAAGAACGCTTTCCTCAATATCCTACAAAGGTCGGTTCAAACCCCCCCGGCATATACCAATGAGAAATACACTTTTCCTACGTCATATTTGCCATAGATTTACTACACCACCGTTCCCGTGCCTCGGAGAGCACGTTAAGTCGTCGGTACTGGTTCCACTAATACCAACTTGTGGAAGAGTTAATAAATTGTCATAAAATATTGACATCAGATCCTCGCCAACCCGCCTGGCCGTGCGGCGTGGTAGGTGTAGGCCAATTCTCCAGTTATATGTTCTGGCCCATCTCCAACAGTGAAGGTCTAGGGCGCTGTGTTCGAGGGGCTGTAATGACTATTAATTGTTTAATACTCGGAAATACAAGCGTCTGGTGAAGGAGTTATCCAAACGGCTAACGGAAAAGTCTGGAAAAAAGTCAATTATTTCTGCCAACATATTAGCCTCGTTTGTTACCAGTCTCCTTGGGACTATCCCTGAAGAGTCATCTCTAGGAGCTATTTTTTATTTATTAGGTTTAGTTTATATTTAATTTCATTTTATATTTTAAAGTAATCTTAAAAAATACATATTTGATACTGTGCCATTAATAATAAATCGATTTCGGAAACTACGAGAATTATCGAAAATTGTTGACAATAATTTTTGGACCGATTTTGATAACATACTAAAACTGGATCACTATTTTATATATAGTGTCTCCAGCTTGCGATACCCACTTTTTTTTTTCCGAAAACCGAAGGCTGGTATTAAAATAATATCTTCTGAATGTTGATGGGACTACCTCGACGCAGCACAGTGCATCAGGCATTTTTGCAGAGACGCGTGTAGATGGATTTCCGGCTATAATCCGCAATCCGCGTCGATACTGCAGAGAGTGAGAGGTAGTGACAATGGCATTCTGAAGATGATATCGTTGCGCTTTGACAGCGCTTCTTTAAGCGCTCGATTGGAGTTGTAACTGTGAATGTGTAAATTTGTAAATATGTACATTTGCGTAGTATACTCGTAAATACTAGTAGTTTTTGAGGTCGTAGGGGGCATGGATGTGTGGTGAAAGAATTTAATTTAATTTAATTAAGTTTTGCTGTCGTCGCTGCAAATTTATGGAATGAATTACCTCAGGATATTAAACAAGCTTTTATCGTGCAATATTCAAGAATGGGGTGTTATTTATTGTATTGCCACTCTCTTTATTCACACTTTCACAATGAACGACGTCTACTTTTTGTCCCACTTCCTTCATTAAATGAGTAGTTTTATTTATATATATTATTGTATATATACATACAATAAGTAGTATATATTATCGCGCAATAAAAAAAGGAGGCCTCCTTTTCTTAAACCAGCCTATTGTCGGTCGCTACCCCGAGACACCATTCTTCTCATCTCTTACCCACACACGATGGACGCGGCACCCGCACGGTAAATCCATGGAATGCTTAGAAATTTGTCTCCTCTCTCTGTTATTTTTATGTATTTGTTTTATAAATTGTCATTTTATATCTATTATAGCTTACCATGAAAAAGCTTGGCATTAAGTCCGCCTTTGTACATACTGCAATTAAGTTTTAAAATAAATAAGTATTATTATCATTTGATGCCATTTGTTTTTTACTTTTTAATTTATGTGTACACTTACACATAGTTCTAAATTAAAATGAAAAAGAAAAACAATTATGGGATGAATTCTGTAATTAATAATTTATAATTATTATTATTGCACTAAAGCCGATAGTTCACTTATAACTATATCTAATTATATCTATATCTTATTAATTATCTATATCTAATATAACTATATCTAATTTTGGAAATAATGTTAAACGGCAAACTTAAGGAAGGTGTGGGAATTACCCCGTATAGATAAATAGACCTTAATGTTGGACCTGCAACAATGTATACGTCTAAGTATTTGCCTCATTTGCACTCCCTACCGACTGCCACTGTTTCGCGAAACCTTCTCACTATTTCTAATAAATATTTTCTGAATCATAGTAAAGTCATAAGTAGAGGCGTTAGTTGCTTTCATTGTTACATCTCGCTTGGTAAGCCGTACTATTCGAGTCATACCAATTTTAAAGTTGTTATGTTAGTGACCGTTGTCGCTTGCGGGATTTCAAGTCAAAGTTATGCAATTCAAATAGTTTATTTTCTTAAATAAGCATTGAACAAAAAACTTTTATTTTGCACTTTTATGTGTTAAGTTCACAATAAGTGTTTTATAACAAACAAAAGCAATATAATTTTACAGTAGAAACCAGGTAGAACGCTATGGAACCATACACATTCTTGTACAGTTAACTAGAATGTACACGGAGTCCTAGAGATGTCCAGTCCACTGCTGGAAATGGGCCTTCCAGAATCTCTATCTGCAGAATTTGGCCAACATTCGCCACGCTGGCCAATCAGGTTGACGAGGATTATATAACTAACAAAATAAAATTAAAACCAATGAGATTTGCACTTAAAATCTACACTTATAATTATATAGGTACTGTAAATAGGCATTGTTATCTTACCAACTAATAACACAAATATAAAACATGACACTTAAAATTGCTGCTGTAAAGAGGCATCGTCATACTTTAAGCTTATGCAAACACAAATATAAAACATGACACTTAAAATTGCTGCTGTAAAGAGGCATCGTCATACTTTAAGCTTATGCAAACATAAATATAAAACATGACACTTAAAATTGCTGCTGTAAAGAGGCATCGTCATACTTTAAGCTTATGCAAACACAAATATAAAACATGACACTTAAAATTGCTGCTGTAAAGAGGCATCGTCATACTTTAAGCTAATGCAAACACAAAAATAAAACATGACACTTAAAATTGCTGCTGTAAGGAGGCATCGTCATACTTTAAGCTAATGCAAACACAAATATAAAACATGACACTTAAAATTGCTGCTGTAAAGAGGCATCGTCATACTTAAGCTTATGCAAACACAAATATAAAATATGACACTTAAAATTGCTGCTGTAAAGAGGCATCGTCATACTTTAAGCTAATGCAAACACAAATATAAAACATGACATTAAAATTGCTGCTGTAAAGAGGCATCGTCATACTTTAAGCTTATGCAAACACAAATATAAAACATGACACTTAAAATTGCTGCTGTAAAGAGGCATCGTCATACTTTAAGCTAATGCAAACACAAATATAAAACATGACACTTAAAATTGCTGCTGTAAAGAGGCATCGTCATACTTTAAGCTAATGCAAACACAAATATAAAACATGACACTTAAAATTGCTGCTGTAAAGAGGCATCGTCATACTTTAAGCTTATGCAAACACAAATATAAAACATGACACTTAAAATTGCTGCTGTAAAGAGGCATCGTCATACTTTAAGCTAATGCAAACACAAATATAAAACATGACACTAAAAATTGCTGCTGTAAAGAGGCATCGTCATACTTTAAGCTTATGCAAACACAAATATAAAACATAACACTTAAAATTGCTGCTGTAAAGAGGCATCGTCATACTTTAAGTTAATGCAAACACAAATATAAAACATAACACTTAAAATTGCTGCTGTAAAGAGGCATCGTCATACTTTAAGTTAATGCAAACACAAATATAAAACATGACACTTAAAATTGCTGCTGTAAAGAGGCATCGTCATACTTTAAGCTTATGCAAACACAAATATAAAACATGACACTTAAAATTGCTGCTGTAAAGAGGCATCGTCATACTTTAAGCTTATGCAAACACAAATATAAAACATGACACTTAAAATTGCTGCTGTAAAGAGGCATCGTCATACTTTAAGCTAATGCAAACACAAAAATAAAACATGACACTTAAAATTGCTGCTGTAAAGAGGCATCGTCATACTTTAAGCTAATGCAAACACAAATATAAAACATGACACTTAAAATTGCTGCTGTAAAGAGGCATCGTCATACTTTAAGCTTATGCAAACACAAGTATAAAACATGACACTTATAATTTTTGCTGTAAAGAGGCATCGTCATACTTTAAGCTAATGCAAACACAAATATAAAACATGACACTTAAAATTGCTGCTGTAAAGAGGCATCGTCATACTTTAAGCTAATGCAAACACAAATATAAAACATGACACTTAAAATTGCTGCTGTAAAGAGGCATCGTCATACTTTAAGCTTATGCAAACACAAATATAAAACATGACACTTAAAATTGCTGCTGTAAAGAGGCATCGTCATACTTTAAGCTAATGCTAACACAAATATAAAACATGACACTTAAAATTGCTGCTGTAAAGAGGCATCGTCATACTTTAAGCTAATGCAAACACAAATATAAAACATGACACTTAAAATTGCTGCTGTAAAGAGGCATCGTCATACTTTAAGCTTATGCAAACACAAATATAAAACATGACACTTAAAATTGCTGCTGTAAAGAGGCATCGTCATACTTTAAGCTAATGCAAACACAAATATAAAACATGACACTTAAAATTGCTGCTGTAAAGAGGCATCGTCATACTTTAAGCTAATGCAAACGCAAATATAAAACATGACACTTAAAATTGCTGCTGTAAAGAGGCATCGTCATACTTTAAGCTAATGCAAACACAAATATAAAACATGACACTTAAAATTGCTGCTGTAAAGAGGGCATCGTTACACTATAAGCTAATGCAAATACAAATGAGGTTGGGAGGATGTAAATGCAGACATATACAACGCTTTACGCAATAAAACATATTTGAGATCGTGTGGTACTTACAACGTTATGGTTTGGCACCCCTCAAATATAAAAGTATGTCACTTTTAAAATTATAGCTGCTGTAAAAAGGCATGGTATAATGTAAGCTAATACGAACTCAATTAATTATTAAATAATAAATGAATGTCACACGTTTTTGTCTTGGAGATATTTATCAAGACTGTAATTGTTAATTAAACGAATCTTTATTCACATAAATCTATTATGTTGGTGATATGTTTTCCGTAAGTCCTGTTTCAAGCCGTGTTATTTATATATACAAAAATGAATGTCTGTATGTAAGTATGTTCCCTATGCATTTCAAAACTACTTGACTGATCGGGATGAAACTTTGGGAATATGTTGTGTGAACATCGGCTAAGGTTTCTGACATAGTACTACTGTTGTCTGATAGGTGGCGTGCATCAGCGCTGATTTGTGGGGCATACAGACCGAGAGTACCGAGCGGGAGCCTAAAACTCATAGAATCATAAATTTAGTTCAGCTAATAAGTAACACGACATTCATTGACTGTTAGGCAGTACGAAGTACTGGGAGCTAGGTTTATATAAATAACAAGCTTACAATATTACTTCTCCTTGGAATAAAAAAATGGCATTTGACATCATTCCAAAAACAGCGCATACTTTCAACGAGAACAACAAAAAGGTGGTACGCGGACTGATAGTGATAATTTACCCAGTCTGCTGAGGCGGGGATGTATCCACCGTTCGTGCCGATAAACCCAGTAAAGTCTATCCACACGTTTCGGAATCAGACTCGAATTGCCGTCATGCCCAATCAAGCAGGCAAAGTGTTAGGGACTGATGTTAGTTATGACTGTCTCATTCCAGTTGCTAACATTCATGGACCTCGTGCGCCACTTACTATGACGTTGGTTTAATGTGACATGTCGTGCGAGTATATAACAATATATATTCTACTCCTGCTAGTGGAAGACCTGGATCAAAGCGGTCCAAAGAGTAAGCAATTAGCAGAATCATCATTACAGCCCCTAGAACACAGCATCCTAGACCTCCACTGCTGGAGATAGGCCTTCTAGAACATATATCCGGAGAATTTGGCCTTCACTCGCCACGCTGCCAGACGGCTTGGCGAGGATATGATGTCAAATTTTAATGACAATTTATTAACGATTCCACAAGTTAGTATAAGTGGAATCAGGACCGACGTCTTAACGTGTTCTCCGAGGCACGGGAACGGTGGTTTTGTAAATATGATAAATGTACGTAAGAAAAGTGTATTTCTCATTGGTACATGCCGGGTGGGTTTGAACCGACCTTTGTAAGATTTAAGGAATGCGTTCTTACAACCGTGCCACCACCGCGCCTTATTGCAGAATACTATATGCAGTTTAATAACAGACTGGCATAGAGTCACATGTCGTAATTTAGTAAACAGAAATAGTGGTGAAATAATTATACGCTTTGAGATTTTCTACTTTTACAAATTTCTTGCAGCTAAAGGTATTTGAATTCGTCTATTCAAAGAATTGCATGGTTTTTACCAAACGGGGTTAAAAGTCTTGCGTTTAAGTCTGTACTGAGTAATTAGTACAAGTACGAACATTGCTTAGTAAAGTAAATTTCGGCGACTATTGAGTTCACTATAACCTCTATTGGAACTGACATGAATAGAGGTTTTATTGGACAAAAAAAGTGTTCAAATCATGCAAATCACTTTTTAAATTGCACGTTATACGTTACACTGTTTATAGCCACTTCCATATCTTGATTTTTCGAATGTTTGCTAATCACTTAACTATCACTATAATTATTATTATTATAGGTGGTAGGCAGACTGATCGTGATAATTTGTCCAGTCTGCTGGGGCGGGGAAGTATCCACCGTTCGTGCCGATAAACCCAGTAAAGTGTATCCACACATTTCGGGATCAGGCTCATTCATGTCCAGTCAAGCCGGCATAGTGTTAGGTACTGATGCCAGTCATGATTGTTTGATTCCAGTTGCTAACATTCATGGATCTCGCTCGCCACTTACTATCAGGTGGGCGCAAAGTCACATGTCGTGCTAGTATAAAAAAAAATACATATTATAAAACATAGTCCTCCGCAGCTCCTGTCTGTGTGTCTGTTCGCGATAAACTCAAAAACTACTGCACCGATTTTCATGCTGTTTTCAACAAAAGATAGAGTGGTTTTCGAGGAAGATTATATAAAAAAAGATGATATAATTAAGTATTTGTGTACATTAACGATATTTGTTGGAGGTGTCGGAAAAAAATTAGTCCTCTGGGAGCTCTCAATGCTGCCTAAACCCTTTGAGATATAACAAAATAATGTATAGTGGAGTTGTATATCTTATATAGGTCTACAGGAAATTCCGCGATAGCATATGTCTATCTCTTAAGGATAAATCAAAATCAAAATCAAATCAAAATTAAAATAGAATATATATATTATTTTAATAAAAAATGAACTAAAACCAAAACAAGAAAAACCTGCATGGTGGCAAGAACGCTGGCCGCATTTCAATATATATATATATATGTATATATATATAATAATATATATATATATAATTAAAAATGTAAAAAAACTAATAAATAAATGGCCTAAATACAAAAATGATATTATTACCAAAACTATGTAAACATGGTTTTTCCTCGTGGTCCCCCGATTTCCCCGTCCGTCGTCTCGTTGGTCCCAGAGCACCGCCTCGTATTCGATTAGCACGAATAATTTCAAAAGGGAAATTGAATTCCAAAAGCGATGCCCTAAGGACGTGCTCTTTCTGTTTGCGGCTACCACAACAATACTTATTATTATTACTTTCACACCGATTTATGAAGGTCAGATTCTCCGCCTAACATCAAAACTTATATAAAATAAAAATATAATTTAATTCAATTCATTTATTAACCATAGGATACATTAAGTACACTCGGTTTTGTCAGTTATACATAGTATTGCTTACCAATCCTGGCAGGATAGCAGAAGAATGCCATTAATAGCAAAGAACAGCCATCGTCATTTATCACTTAACACTGCAAACAATTAATACCTATATAGATGCTGCTGTACAAGGGCGTTTTCACTTAATATCTAGAAAATAAACTATATTAAAATTATATAATTATTATGATTATTTTATTATAATTATTATTATTTTAATAAAAGAAAAAAAAAGTAATAAATTGTGTATGTCAAAAATAATAACAATGATAACAAAGAATAACTAAAAGAAAGCAGCTGTAAATGGGCGTTGTCATTATAAAATAAGAACCTTAAACTCTAGAATATTAATTTATAATATAAAAGTCATAATAATAAAATAAACAAAAAGAAAAATAAGTGTTCACATAATGTGCTCCTCTTTTAAGGCATCATCTATGGTATAGTATGATTTGTCATTTAAAATTGTCTTATTTTAAGTTTGTACATGTTATAGTCTAGGTTTTTTTGTGTCTTCAAATAGTTATCTATAATAAAAATCATTTATTGTCACATAATAACACCACACAGTCTTATTATCCTGAACAAATGTGACAAAAGGAATCAGGTGTCGGCTGTTGTCGTCCAAGTACACCTGCACGAAGCTGTTTTTCAACCTAAACAGGAACGTAGTGATTATAATTTCAAAATTACAAGGTACTTATACTATTACTATGACATTGTTAATATTTTTAGTTTTTAAGTTTAAATTAGGTGATTGACGAAGCTTTTACAGCGGATTTAATTTATAGCTTTTTTAGGAATTTGTAACATCTTATGTAATAATTATATTGACATTTTTTACATATATATATATTTATTTTTAGTTAGAGTTTATTGACATATCTAAATTCGAATATGGTTTTTTAACTACTATTTATTAAAATACCTGACGAGGCACATTTACAGCTACAAACTAGACCTAAATTATTATATATTATAATAATTATTATAATATTATTGGGCTTAGAAGAGGAAGTAATAATAAAATAATAATAATGGAAATTGGGGCTGTTCCTTGCCATACTGTATCACCATATCTGGTCAGGTATTTTGTTTAGCATTGTTATTTAGAAAAATTGACTTAACCGAGTGTTCCGATAGGATCCTATGGCGATAAATATATAAATAAATAAAATAAATAAATAAAAAGACTAACAAAACTATACAAAAAAGCTAGGCAAACATTGTAGTGCATGGCATAGTAAATAAATGAGGCTCGCTTCGTTAAAAATATTATAATTGTTATAGGCCCTCTAATAATGTATTTTCTAGGGCTAATAATTAAACTAAATAATATAAAAACCAAAAAATTGAAATTAAAACTAATAAACGTATTAATTAACATTAATAATAAACATATTAATAAATAAATAAAACAACATAAAAAAAATATCATTTTTTATTTTTTTATTTATTTTCATAATAAGTATTTTCCTTAGTAACCTTAAACTGTTTGGGTAGATTTATTTTTATCAGGTGGTGGTATATATCACGTGTAATTTATTAAAGAGCAAATAATTTTATATTATAACCTAGAATAAAAATAAAGAATTACGTATTTTTTATTTTAATTATTCAGTAATAAAATCTTAAGTTACGGTACAGAGAAGTTTTCCTAAAAATATCGCCACTCATACTCAGCCTAATCAAGTAGGTAGCGAGAGGTCGACGATTCTGTGAACGTTGACCTATGTCATTGTTTCTCTCTCTATTTCGTCTTACGGCTGTGAGCAAGATCAAATAATACTCAAATGTGTGGTAACTTTTAATTGACCTTTTATGTTTCCATTTTTTTTATCTTTATGTGTTTATTAGTCGTTAGTTATCCTGTAATAAATAAATAATACTTGTTTTAGGGTTAATGATTTTTATCTTAAAACAAATATCACCTTTTTGACTATTACACGTACGTACACAAATAAAAAATAAAGTTTTTAATGAAATAAAAAAATATACTCGTGAATGTGGTACGCCACGAATTTGGCGTACTTTCCGAGGCACGAAAACGTTGGTATATCTTATTGTTACATGCCGGAGTTCGAACCTGCAACCATTATCTCTACATTATGAATGAAAATAGAGAGACTCTACTTTACTTGTATACGAGAGAGAGCTGTCTCCGCAGAATTTTAAGCAAATTTTACTCAGAAAAATAACATAGGAAATAAAATGTCTTAATTAGAGAAAAAAACCGGATAATCAGTGTGTCAGGCTGCTTGTGTTTTGTATTCCTCCCTCGGTGTAGCAACTCTGTACATTGTGGCATTGTCATAGACAAAATATATAGGGACCAATATCCATAAAATAAATACCAACCATAGTTAGCTGAGCCTTGAATTTGTGGACCAGACCCACTGTCAGTACTTCGTAAACGTTATTAGTGGATTTTGTAATTTACGTCAGAGATTGCGTCATAGTGACAAAATATTATTCAATTCTCAATCCTTTTAGCGCTCGACCTTGACAGCGTCCGTGCAAATATCAACCTTAATAGCGTGATATATATATAGTTAACGGATTTCATTATACAACGTTTGCGACTAAGTAACAGATAGGGCTACTGGTCTCTACTCCGTACGACATTACATGTAGTATGGACGATGAAAGATTGTGCCAAAGTTTCCCGAATGCCTAGCCTCCGTTGGCTTCTTTGCTTCTTCCCCTAAAAAGTTGATCAATTTGAGTAACGCTATGTTAAAACTTAAGCGATATATATTGTATTATATATCGTTGTGATCCCGTAAAAGTTATTGAACGTAGATATATTCAGTAAGCCCTGCGCTGCCTTTAAAGTCAAAACCAAGAAATGCTACATTTGGTTTAGCTCGCAAAGTGTCGCTGGTTTGATTCGGAGTTCATCTAGTAGTTTTAATGCATTCAATACATTGTCGTTACTTATTATACATATTGATTATTAATATGTAAATACTAAAATATATATGATTTTAATTCATGGACTTGTCATATATCTTCGTCTATGTTTCCAGCAAAACTCTACTAATGATGCAACAATGCGCTTTTCTTTCACAAAAACAGGTTTAAGTTCTCTACAAGAATTATTTTAAACATGTATTTTTTGTTGAAATTTTAACTACTATGGAATTCCTATCCGATGGCATGCCCAATGTAAAATATGAAGAATAAGATGCTAGCAAAAATGTGTCAAGTCTAACAATACAGAGCCGAAATATTGATGTTAGTTGTCGATGCACGAATTGTCTTGTACGTGCTATTGTAACCACGAACTATGAATATTAATCGCAATTCAAAATCTTACATAGAAAATAAAATACAAATATATGCATTATTGGAACTCAACAATCTAGTCTAATAATCTTGGTAGTCGATAATTCAATGCTAAGATGAAATACAACAATAGATAGGTAAGGTGGCATTAAAAGTTAAGCAAGAATAAGAAAATTATTAGTAATAATTTTAAATTAAATTCAAATAATTATACATTATTTGAATTCATTATTTTCATCATTACAGATCCTACAACACGGCATCCTAGACCTCCACTGCTGGAAATGGGGACTGCAGGGCAGGGTTTTTTTATTTATTTTAAATACTTAATTGCACTAAAATTGTACATAGGCGGGCTTAATGGCCAGACATTCTCTAACAACCAACCTTGGCGAGGATCTGATGACAATTAATAAACGATTCCACAAGCATTAGTGAAACTGCGTCCGAATGATTAACGTACTTTCTGAGCCACGGAAACAGTGGTGTAAATCTAGGACAAATGTACGTAAGAAAAGTGTATTTCTCATTAATGTACCAATGTACTTTTTGGATCTGTTACCTGTTGTTTTGTTTAAAGTTCAACCAAAGGTATATAAATCTCTACTAAATTTTGGGGCCATAACTTTTTAACAAATATATATAAGAAAGTGTCATGTCCTGAGATGTATAGGTGTATGGTGTGAAGTGTAATCCTGGGTTAATTAGTGGTTGGCTACTAATACTGGGGTAACCCGCTAATCTAATCCGAAGCACTGATTACTTACCATAGGTTAACTATTAGATATTACTATTGTAATGCATTAACATTATCGTAGCTATAATATTAAAATACTCTTTCTATCAACTTTCTATACTACTGACTTGGAATACTGTTATCACCTTTGGAATGGTTCCATCAAGTACCTTACAGATGCTCTCAATGTCCTGCAGAGGCGAGCTGTTCGCATTGCAGACGATGCCACTATTCTCTAAGCGTGTTCAGATATTGCGTCATAATTAAAAATTATCATTTCATTCTCAACTCTATAAGCGCTCGACTTTGACAGCGTCCGCGCAATTATCAACTTTAATAGCGTGATATATACATAGTTAATGAATTTCATTATATAACGTTTGCGCTTAACATAATAGGCCTGCTGATCTATTTATCAGTTTTAAATGTAAATATTAAATAATTAATTACTACTATTAGCTATAGAAAATAATGAGTTACATTGCAATAGTTTTGTAATTTTTTACGAAGCCACATTCATCTACTTTTCCATGCATGTTCCCATCTAATGTTTTATTAGTCTATAATTTTTATTGTTCATATTTAAATTTATACCCATAACTTAATTTAACGAAATTATTAAATACTACGTATGGACAGGAACAGGAGAACCTCCCCCCGGCATATACTACTGAGAAATACACTTTTTTTTTACCTACATTTATCATAGATTTACAACACCACCGTTCCATCTCCAACAGTGGAAGTCTAGGACGCTGTGATCCTAAGAGCTGGAATGTAAGGACAGGAACGCTGACTGAATGAGAAACAGCGTTGGTGTAGGTACTTGTAAGTACTTCTGCACGACAACTGCTGACATCTTATTTGCTTTTTGCAAAATAACTGTTAATTTAAATTATTAAGCGACATTAAATAATTTTTTTTACCGCTACCTCCACCGAGAGGCTGGTTTGAAATGCACTGTATAACTATAGTTATGTCAATTAAAATAAGAGTTGTTCAGCAACGGTTTAAGGTAAGTCTTTGTTAATATTTAACAAGCAATCTCGAGAGATGGCATAGTGGCGTGCGACCGAGCTGCTAATCTGCGGGTAATTGGTGGCTTGAAGATTATTAACACAGAAACAACCTAACCAATGCAATTAAAACCTTTACACACAACTTTACTTTATACACCTTTTACAGATGTTCTAGGCCACACAATGGTGCCTCCGCGTAGATATAAAAGTGCGTTTTTGTGAACCATACGCTTTTTTTTTCAAATTGTCTGCGAGAAAAAATATTCATCAATAGGAGCAACTTCTGGACGTAGACCTGATATTCAGACTGGGATTGAGATCAATAAAGCGTGCTCAACTTCCCATACTTCATAATTAATCTGTATATTTACACTAACATAGATATAGGCTCCCCCAAGACTTGCCACTGCACGCGGTCTTTTGAAATCCTCATTCTGTCCCATCTGCGACCTTATTTAGTTTATCCGTCCATTTGGTGGAGGGTCCCCTTTATCAACATCGTCCTGAACGTGGTCTCCAATCTAGAACTCGTTTGCTCCATCGTTACAGCCCATTGTCATTTCAACTTGCTAATATTTAATTTAACTTTGGTTCTCTGACTAATATCAGAATTTTGTTCATCATAGAAATACCGAGCATAGCTCACTGAGCGACCTTGAATATGTTGAACAGACCCACTGTCAGTGTCAACGTATCTACTGCGTACAACATTAGGGGGAGGACGCATGATTGAAGACTTTTGTCTTTAAACATTGTGATAAAGACTATGAGAGGATGTGCTGAAGTTTCCCGAATGCCGGCAATCTTAGCTAAAATTGGCAGCACCTAGTTGAATAATCTGTCCATATTCATGCACAACTACTAAAATAATATATGAGAATTTTAAATTTTAGAATTGTAGGTTTGATTGTAAAAACGTTTTCCTTAAAAAAAGATCAGTTCAAACCTCAGCATGTACCAATGAGATATACACATTCCTTACGTACATTTGTCGTAGACCATTGTTCCCGTGCCTCAAGCACGTTAAGTCGTCGATGCTGATTCCACTAATACCAACTCGTAGAATACTAATAAAATAATAACTTGTCATAAAATTGTCATCACTCCTCGCGAGAGGAGTGTAGGCCTAATTCTCCAGAAACTTCTAGAAGGCCCATCTCCAATAGTGAAGATCTAGGACTGTGTGTACTAAGAGCGGACAGTACAGTGAGTCTCGTCCACAAATTCAAGGACGCTCAGCGATCTATGGAGAGAGCTATGCTTAGTATTTCCTTGATAGATAGAATTCGTAACATTAATATTCGTAATTATAGTAAATGTAATTGTAGGTTATAGAGTGAACTCACGTGAAAATCACGTACAGGATAAGGTAGAGTAGACGAATCCCTACCAGATGGACGAATAACTAAATAAGAAAGCTGATGGGGGCAGGATGATGATGGTTGCAATAGACTGCCTGCAGTGGCGAGCCTTGTGGGGGGCCTATATCTATGTCAGTAAAGACACAGGTTTAATTACAGTTTAAATAATAAAAATTAACAAAAATAGAATCAACCTTTATCAAATAATAAATAATCACAAGCAAATCGGATAAAAATAGGAACTAAATAAAAGCAAGTTGAATAACTTACTCAAGAATACATTATGCATTGTATTGACTGTTTACCATTGACCTAATACAAGGGACTTTACCAGACTAGACTATCAATATTTTGATATTATTTATATCACAAAGGTTAGCTGTAAGAGAATGCCTACGGCATTAAGTTCGCCCTTGTACACTACTTTTGTAATTTTGTGCAATAAAGTATTTTATTATAATATTAATGTGTGCAACTTACATAATGATTAGTCCCTATCACTATGCCGGTTTGACAAAATCCTTTTATACATGCTCTAGATAAAAAAAAAAACAGAAACCGTTTTTCAATACAATAAGCGCAAACATTATTAGTGAATTGTACATCAATATTGTAAAATATTATATAATTATTTTTGTTATGTTTGTCGAGTCTGGTACGCTTGAGACATCGACTTGGCACTTGTCATGTAAAAACCTTTCGTAAAGCTAAATGTGAACCCGCTTTATAATCTGACCATGCCGGAAGAGATACTGTCGTCATGATAGTTTTTTTCATTTAAAAGCTAAAGCGCTTTAGAGTTATGAATTGTATAATATTTTCTAATATTGAAGTAAATACTGGAGTCCACTAATAACTCTAGCTGTCGGATTCCATTATATAACGTTAACGCCTAAGAAACAGACTGTAGGTTACAGGCTAGGAGAATCCACATCTTTAGCATGCGACAAATATGTTTATTATTTAGATCAGAAGTGCTGGGCTGATTTTATCACCCGACGCAAAGAAGGGTTATGTATGTATTTGTCAGCCTATGTATGTACGAGTATGTTAGTTCTTTTGTGACACATTGTAGATCAATCGCGTATAACGATTTTGATCAGGATTCTCACGTCAATCGACTCGTCTTAATCAAGCGAGTATTACTGAATAACTGTGTTATTGTTCAAATTTTAGAAAGACAACAAACAGACGTCATATTGTGGAAAATAAAAAAAATAGAGTCGATAAACTATATTGAGTGGGGTATCAACAAATAGGTATTCGAAAATCGTATTAAGGTTTCTCTTATAAATTTTCATTTCGTTTGAGCATATATATATTTTTTTAAATATTTCCAGACAGGTCACACAGCGCCATCTAGTTTCCGTGGTAAGTTACGAGGCTTGTGGTACGGAAACTAGTAAATTGTAAATATATACATATTATACATATAAACACCCAGACCGAGATAAATTATACAATGTACAACTTGCCCCCGGTAGGAATCGAACCCACGACCTCCTAAGTTCACGGCAACGTTTGTTACCACTAGACCACGGAGGCGGTCTGGGATCTATAACGATTTACAATTGGTTAGCAACCATTCTCAATTAAATATTCAGTGTAGGCCCTACCTACACCTATAAACTACATCTTATAACAGACAGCGATAACTAAAAAGTATTAAAAATAAAAAACCGGATGCGTAAAAAATAAACTTTAAAATAAAAAGAAAGTTATTTTTTACGCATCCGGTTTTTATAATTTATTTGTTTATGTTTTATTATAGGCTTCAGGGAGACCTTTCAGGGAAGCCAGCTCGACGATTACAAGCTGGTTTAATTTGGTGGCGCAGTTGAGGTGAATCCGTATTCGTATAGATACAATACAGTTATATATATATGTATGCTCTTGATTATCTATATTAACTATTCTGTTGTTCTGTGTCAGCAGCTGTTAATTACATATTGTAACAATAGTAGGTATATTTGGTCAACCTATTTATTCCACAATGTATTGGTTTAGTTGATTGTGAAATTCTGTTTGTCCAAATTATTAAATTATCGGATACATTTCTTATTAGTTTTTTAATCAAGATCATTATTTACGCTGGCGAGTTTTTTAATTGTACCTAATTTATGCTATTTGGCCTCGGGCATTTTTTTTATCACAGGTCAATTCTGTAAACACATTCACGTAAGTTTTTTATTCAAGTCTCCCTAACCCAATATCTGAGGAGTAAAGTCATCTGCGACACAAAAGGAACACTTTGAAATTCTTAAGAGAAAATATTACTTTGGCAATCGGAAAATTCTTCGCTGAAACAAGTCGCGGCAGGTAACGTTAGGTTCGACAAAAGACGAAGGGCCATTCTCTATTGTCACCGATGACGATGTCCCCAGCGATGACATATTTTTTTAATGTTGTAGAAAATAATATTTCTTAAATAATTTATTTAAAACTTTGTAGCATTTGGGGTTGAAACAATAGAGGTATATTCTCTTGATACCCGTTACTTACTGGATAACGTTTGGGGTCGAGACGATGGGCCCATTCAGCAAGGCGCCTGGCCAAGGAGTTGACAAAGCGGCTGACGAAAAAGTCTGGAGACAGGAAGGCTGGCAATTATCTCTGCCAACGTATTAGCCTCGCTATACAGAGGAAAAATATTGCCAGTCTCCTTGGGACTATATCGGACGATACGTCTCTAGAGATAATTTTTTATTTATAGCTTATTTTTCATTTTATTATTTAGGTAGCATTTAATTTATATTGTAATTATTTTATACTGTTTGTATATTTAAATTAACAAATAGATTAAATATTAATTAAATGTATTTATTTACATTAAAAAAAAAAAATTTATATTGTTATACTATTAAAAAATATAAATTTTATAAAATACAAAATACCTAACATAAAATCATAATTATTAAATAATATATATACCGTTTCCTTTTTTGGGTGGTCAGAAACCACGCTTATAAATAAGCGGATTCACATTTAATTTTTTTAACTTTACTATAGTCAAATCATAACAAGTGGCAAGCTCGTAAATTTTCCAAAAACAAATATTTAAATAAATAAAGCGGAGGCCGCGGCGGAAAATGCGAAGAATTACATATTTGTGCCGTTTGCTGTAGAAACTCTGGGCCCAAGGAGTCCAGCCGCAAAAAAATTTTTAAAGACATAACACCGCGTCTTGTTGGCTCTTCCGGTGACAAGAGGGCTGGCTCTTTTTTCGCCCAAAGATTAAGTGTTGCAATTCAGCGGGGAAATGTAGCCAGCGTTCTTGCCACCATTCCAGTTATATCCCTATCCTTAGTAATAATATTAATTTTATTTTGTAAATAAAAATGTTATTTAATCATTTATAATAAATAAATAAAAATAATCTCAATATTTTATTCTTACGAGTATAATAGTGATCGTAATTGGGATATGTTATAAAACTTCAAAATATCTGGGTTATTTTGTATTAAAAAAATATACTTACTGTTTTTTTATTATTTGGAACCGAATGGGATATTTTTTAATACAATAAAACCTATAGGCCTCAGATGGGTCGAATGGATTTCAAAAAAATCCCATTTATAAATCGTAATGAGGTATTATAGAGGTGAAAGGATGATTGGTATTTTTTGTAGAATAAATAAACAAAATTAGATCAGTATTTGTCACAAAAATAAATGTTAATAAAAATATAAAATAAAGTTGAAAATAAAACAATGATATATGACAAAAATATGGTTCAGAAAATTGTGTTGAAAGCACCACCTCTGTTATTGTCATCAGTGGGAACTATTTCAAATGTGAGAATTGGGAATGACCCGGGACTCGCAATATTCTGTGCACAAAGGAAGCCTCGATATATTCAATGCAGTGACACAAGAAATGGCGCACAAAGCGGTAACAAAGCTTACATTGGAAGTTACAACATGAAGGAATGTCGTGTACTGGGCGAACATTAAGCCAATATTGCAACTTGTTACACTGTCATCGTGGATTTGCACTCACAACACGTAGATGAAAAAAAATCTTTAGATTGAACAACGGCAAGTACGTGTTCTACAAGCTATACCACGGTGAGTGTAATGAAGACCTCCAAACTGTTTGCGCCTTATCATATTTAAAACAACTTTAAGGTTGTCTATTGTTTATTGTCTATTAATTTTATATATCGCCATACCATACGGTAGAAAACGTAAATTAATGAACGCGACTCAGCTGTCAGAAGCGTCAGAAGAAATGTGCCAAGGTCATTGCTTGCACAGAATTTGAAGAATAAACATCAACCGCTCGCAATTTCGAAATTGCGAGAAAAGAAGCCTGCCCGCGGCCAGCAGCAACCTGGCGACCCAAGAAAAGCCCAAGACCACCTGCAGTGAATACAGGTAGGTGCGTGTGAGCATCCAGCCCCTTCATACAGTCCACATTTATATTTTATTAATTTTGCTCTTTTTTTCACGCCCGTCCAATAACCTTATCCCTTATCCCGTCCCTTAAGCGTACTTATTTATTTAAAAACATCTGTCGCGCGCACAAGATGTGGAATGCTCTTCAAGCGAAGTGTAAAAAGCATCTTGTTAGACTGGAATCTCCCATTCTTGGACCATGCGTACCGCTTATTACCAGGTGGGCGTGATGTCACACGTCTAACAATATAAAAATATTATATCATATCGCATTATATGATTCTTGTGCGGTCAACAACTATGATAATATTTTCTTGTATAAAGATTTTTGGCCGCAGGGTGTTCTTTCGTCGGCACATTTCGGCCTTCGAAATGCACCACGGAAAATGGGACGAGGCCTACCGCAGCATCGAACCCTTGTGAACCACCTAAGGGGACCCCGGCGCCGACCCCCAATGCAGCAGTCAGCCTTCATCAGAAGGTGGTCGTCGTACCCAATGGGTATTAATTTGACCACAAGAAGATGCGGAACCCGTAGTGTAGTGTATATTTTAGTTAAAGAAAAAACAATAATTTATTAATTTTCCAATACATATAACTTATGACATGGCCTTTTTACAGCCATGAATTTATATTTATATTTATGGACATAATTATTATTAGATTGTAAGCTGACATGGCCTTTTTACAGCCACGAATTTAATATTACCTAAGTATCTAGCTGTAAGTAAAAACAAATTCCTCGTTTATGGCAACAATGTTTTAGTTATAATTATTGTATTGATGTTAGGTTCGGTCCAGCCATGGTCAATGGTAATATTTTTTATTTGTTTTTATTATTAGTTTTTATTTATTGGCTTGTATGTATTGACAATATCCAAGTGTTACGTGCTAACCATACGGAAATAAATTATTTGATTTTGATTTATATATATGGGCCTTTTGTATTTTTATTTTGATGCCTAAATATAAAGATTATTATTATTAGAACAGTGTGTTTTATGAAAAACAATATTGACAGAAACAGCAGTAAAAACTTTACCCAACAATTTCTATTCTGTTGCGTCGTTCGTACTAAGTTTGGACTGCGACTTCAATTGAAAAATCTGCCGTAATCTGCTGCTGGAAGTTGACAATTTGTCAAATTATTTGAACGACGCATGCGCGAGGTTTACGCGCCACCTCTCGAGCCTTACGCCGCCTCCCTGAACGAAACCCTTCAGAAAATCAACCTTGTCTCATCAAAATAAGAGCTTCACTCATCTCAAATCGGTACAACTCGTCTCGAATCATAGTCAGTGCCAAATACATCATTATGATCAAGGGGAAAGAATTATTTTCGTAGCCCTCAAGTTTGCCCCGTTCGTGAAAGTTTCTGTGACACTATCACAAGCAAAACAGTTCTAAACCATCTATAGTTAAGGGCGATATTTCTGTGTATTTATAATAGCAAAGTTCACGTTTGGAGCTTTGAGATTTCAGTCAGTTTGAGTCCGCGGCTGCGAGAGGACGTCGGTTGAGGTCCCGCGCCTAGTAAACTTATTTCGTTTACAATAAATTGCAAATGTCCAAAATTCAAAAGTGAACCATTGGTTTATTTTAAATAGTTATAAAAAATGCCGAAAATACATTTATAAACAGGTTAGAAAGTATATAACTAAATTTATTACAAATTACACAAAAAATATGCGCTTCCTATAAACACTTAAATATTTCTTATTTTAATTCTAAATTTTCTTAGGCTGAAGAAATTTATTTAGTAAGAATGAGTCTGTCTCGTCTAAGTCTGGTTTGATTTAATGTCAGGAGACAATCTTTTATTTAGTTTATCTGTAATATTTTTGAGTCTGGTATACTAGAGATATGGACAAGCTTGCCACATGTCATGATGGGCCTATAGTAAAGTTGACTAAATGTGAATCCTTCTTTAATAGCGTGGTTGCAACATTCCGCAAGAGATAGAGTCGCGATGATGATCTCTTATTTTGGAAACATGACAGTTATATAATATATCAACAACTACATTCAAAGTCAAATCATTTATAACAATTTAGCCATCTTGAGCTCTTTTGTATTATCACATTACATTCTTATAATTTTTATTCGAAGGAAGTAAGGTACAATAATTAAAAAAAAAACTAAATTATAATTTTAACTAAAAACTAACATTTTAAAACATGAATTACTATTAATAAAAATAAAACAACTTAATAATTACTAATAAAAATAAAATAATAATAAATGAAAATATAGCTCTAAATCGCTGCCAATGAACAAGTGCCAAGGATACTGTCAGCATTGCCATAAAAATTGACCTAAAAACATACACCAATAATATAATAAAATACATTTGCACATCTACCAGGCATTTATGTCACTAATAAAATAATTTATCTTATGATAGGCCTTGCCTATAACGTTTAACATTAATTCGTAGTCTATCTACACAATAAGCTAGTGAGATCATTTGGCAGTGTGTGTGTGTGTGTGTGCGAACAAGTCCCAAAAAGGGTTACTAATTTTAGTGAGACGAAGGTGAGGCAAAATTCCAATTCTATGAGCCAATTCCAATTTTCCACGAGTAAAATTAACATTTATTTTATTTAGGATATAAAACAGTAAATATTAACTAAAGGTACGTAACACTATATCCAACCACAATATCCACAAGATTCTATGAATTCAACATTATTAAGCAACAATCAATTAAAAAAAAAGGAAAAAATAACTAAAACTATAATTAAAAAAACAATCTGCGTCCGTGGTCTAGCAGTTAAGTCCGTGGATTTAGACTCAGAAGTTCGATTCACAAAAGGGTGTGTGGTCGGGACACAAAAATATTTATTAATGTAAATACATTTAATTTATTTGTGATATTTCTCGAGTTTGGTACGCTGGAGACATCAACGAGCTTGCTTGTCATGATTGGCCTATGGTAAAGTTGGCTACTTGCTTATTTATAAGCGTGGTTTCTGACCACCCTGAAAGGGAAACGGTCGTGATGATACTTTACTTTAAAAAAACAATGCATTTATAAATACCCTTTACAGCGAGTTCTTCGAACGTATTACTTACTTATTGCTTAAGTAAAAATAAACCAGTATTTTTTATTTTATTACCAGGTTAATTTTGTAATAATGTCAAAGTCAAAGTCAAAATATATTTTTTCACGTAAACCTATTACAGGCATTTATGAAACGTCATTAATTTAATTCTTTTGAATGATTCCACTCCTGCTAGTAGAAGACTAAACAGCAAAGTGGTCCAATAAGTAAGCTGTTAGCAGAAGACCAGCAGCTTAGCAGTTATGTAATATAATGTAATAATTATGTACTAAAATTCGTTCGCGAAACTGTCTGTTAGTGTGTAAGATCTAAAGTCTTGAGAAAATCAGAAATGATAATCCAAACATTCTTTCCAATTTTCAAAATAATTTTAGAAGTTTGCAAAAAAAAGTTCTGACAACTTTTGTAACGTGCTGAATCTTCTGACTTTTCAAAAATCGCTTCTTCATTAAAATATATATATATATATGCTTATCTGTATTAAGGTTTAATAAAATAAAGATAAATCTTTTCACATTATTTTAAAAGAAAAAAAATAGGATTAATAAATAATAACTATTAAACTTTACATTATTAATAATGGATATATAATATTATAAATGTTGTAAGAACGCGTTCCTTAAATCTTTCAACGGTCGATTCAAACCCCCCCGGCATGTACAAATTGGAAATACACTTTTCTTACGTACTGCAGTCATAGATTTAAAACACCACCGTTTCCGTGCCTCGAAGAGCACGTTAAGGCGTCGGTCCCGGTTCCACTAATACCAACAAGTCACAATAATTGACCTCATATCCTCGCCAAGCCATCTGGCCAGCGTGGCGAGTGTAGGCCTAATTCTCCAGATATATGTTCTGGAAGGCCATCTCCAGCAGTGGAGGTCTAGGACGCTGTGTTCCAGGGGCTGTAATGATGATGATGACATTATTATATGGTAAAATACCAAATTAAGCTATAAGTTTTCTTATAAATCTAAATTAAATGCTTGATTAATGTGCTTAAATATTTCCCTAAATACAGGCCATTATTTGAAAAGCAAAGAGTAAAAGAAACGACGATAAAAATAACGAAAACTTCACAAATGTTTTATTGTGCTTTTGAATTTTGAAAACGATACATTTAAGCCGATTAATACAATTAAATTGGATTTAGTATAAAATAATACTGCCGAAACATAATAAAAAGAAAAAAATGGAGATTTAACAAAATTAATTACTTACTTGAACAAAGATTAAGATTAAATAATTTTAACTGAATCGTACTAAAAATAAGTTTACAATTTAAATATTTGAATGTTTTAAAATCGAAATGGCACGTTTGGCTTAGATCAAATTATCTAAAAAAATATGCTCTGGAAGGCCCATCTCCAGACACTGTGATGATGAAATCGAATACTAAACTAAACTACTACGAACAGAACTTAATTTTAAGCTAACTTAAACACGTAAAATTGTGTGGTAAAAAAACTATATCAAATAACGTTTTTTAAATTTATCTCTGGCAATGGGCAAAGTGCAAAGGTCCCTGGCAGCATTGTCGTATTGAATAGCAATCATAACATTATATTATAAACATCTAGTTCCATCTAATATATTTTCTAAGTTAACGTAGTTAGTCTATGACCAGCAAATCGTACTTAGTATTGTTGGAGCGGGCGATCTTAGAATACTTGCCATTTCCCCGCATACTTGCCGTTTTCTCGCATTTCGCTAACATTTCCCAGTTAATTAAAGACCATTTGTACACAGTCTGAAACCAAATAAATTATCTAATAAGAAAACGAATACCTGAAAATTATTCCATTCTAGAGCAATAAATTTGAAACGTTTTAATGAAATATAATTTTTAATTTTTATTTGTTAGGTATTCGTTCTGCGTGGGAAAAGCCACCTCCTAAGTTCTGCAGCTACCTTAAGCAGGCCATTCAATTAAACAAAGCCAACTTTAGCAAATAGCCGATAGACGCATTCAGCTCAGATGGGCAGCATTCGGGGAGTTACGTCTTCTTCTTCTTCTTACGGTGCCATCTCCTATCGGAGGTCGGCTATCATTAAGGCGATTTTTATTTTGTTGGCCGCTGTCCGGAACAAGGATCTGGTGCTCATCCCGAACCACTCCCTGAGGTTCTTCAGCCAGGAAGTGCGTCTTCTCCCCGGTCTTCTGGAGCCTTGTATCTTGCCTTGCATGACGAGCTGCAGCAAGCTATACTTTTTATTGCGCATGATGTGTCCCAAATACTCTTCCTATCAAACCACAGTGTTTGAAGAAAAAAGTTTTCAACCAGTGCGTTCTTCCAGTAATGTTGTTTGGGCTTGGTCCACAAGTTCTAGGCTAAAAAATGCTAGGTATTTCTCTGGAGGATTAGAAACGTGGACGTGTCCGTCAGAGAACAAAAGTTACCGATAGCTTTCAAAATTAGCAAGCTAAAGTGACACATCTATCGCAGAACCGATGAACGATTGAGTAGACGGGGTCTGGAGTGGATACAAAGTCAAAGTCAAAATATCTTCATTCACGTAAACCTATTACATGCATTTGTGACACGTCATTATTTAAATTATTTAGAGTGATTCTACTCCTGTTAGTGAAAGACTCAACAGCGAAGTGGTCCAAGGAGTAAGCTATTAGCAGAAGACTAACAGCTTAGCAAATTCCAGTGACCTGTTAATCTTTAATCTGACTGAGAAAGGAAATCTGCAAGGAAGACTCAGCTAAATAAATAAATATCTTTCAAATTCACCTATGAGATTACAATACCTGATACAGAGGTACCCCACCAGGTATGTTAGAATAAGGACTTGCCTGTCCAACCCGAAAATCGACAAAAACGCAAAACCTCTGCTAATTTAAGAACAATAAATTGAACGTGTTCGGCAGAGGTCCCAGGCCCCCACAGTAGCACTATACCACGTACTGGAAGTCGCTGAGTGGCATATAATAATATCCCACGCCAACACGTCTGGCCAGCGTGGCAAGTGTAGGCCAATTTCTCCACATATATGTTCTGGAAGGCCCATCTCCAACAGCGAAGGTCTAGGATGCTGTGTTCTAGGGTCTCATATCGATTGTTAATAACAATTTATTAACGATTCCACAAGTTGGTATTAGTGGAACCGGGACGGATGGCTTAACGTTCTCTCCGAGGCACGGGAATGGTGATGTTGTAAATCTATGACAAGTGTACGTAAGAAAGTGTATTTCTCATAGATACATGTCGGGGTTCGAACCCACCTCTTTAAGATGTTAAGAAAAACATTCTTACAACCGAGCCATCGTCACTTTATTTTTTATGACGGTTTGTGCTATAATAAAATAATCAAATTAGACAGAAGACATCAAGTTATCCCTGGTTTAGCAAAACCTTTCTGGATAGAGCTTTAAGAGATTTGTAAGCTTGTTCGTATTATTGACAAACAAGAAACCTCCTCTTTAGTTCAATAAGTCCGCCTCGATCCTCGCCCCGCCTACTCGCACCGTAAATATATAGCCCTTAGGTACATATATACTTTATACATATATATATTCGACGATTAATTTATCAACTTAACTTCTTATATAACCTGTCAACTATAGAACAAAAATAAAAAACAACTTTCGAATCGTGCAACCAACTTTTTAGATAGCTCGGTTTATACCCACTTCCATGTCTTTACATTGTGGATGTTTATATATTTTTCAGAAAACACAGTGATATGTTTAGAACGATTGGAGATGTCAGCCCTAGAAGTAGGAAAATAGATATAAATCCTAAAAAGACAAATGTAATAAAAAATAGCTTAATTATGTGTATACAGCCACGAATATGTATTAAGTTGACATACCAATTAAAAATATTGTGTGACCAGGAATAGCACCCTGTACCTTTGTGTCTAAATCCACGCACTTAACCACGGGGGCAGTCAATGTTAGTATAAATTATTGCGTTTTATCGGCTTTCGGGTTGCACACAGGCAAGTAGTATCATATCATATCAATTATAATTTTGATACACAGGTACGGTACAACTGTACCAGTATTTGAAAAGTACCAGTATTTATTTATCGATATACGTTGTTGTGTAATTCTAGTTTCATTTGTAAATCTGATATACCTGAATTCCTTATAGATTTCTTTCTCAGTCAGATTAAACGTTATCAGGTCACTGGAATCTGCTAAGCTGCCTGCCATCTGCTAACAGATTACTCTTCGGACCACTTTGCTGCTTGGTCTTCCACCAACAGAAGTAGAATCATTCTAAATTATGAGGTGGTAGGCGGACTGACTGTGATAATTTGCCCAGACTGCCGGGGCAGGGAAGTAAAGTTTATCGACACGTTTCAGGATCAGGCTCGAATTGCTGTCATGCCAAGTCAAGCCGGCATAGTGTAAGGGACTAATATTTAGTCATGAGTGTCTGATTCAAATTGCTAAAATTCATGGAACTCACGCGCCACTTACCACTAGTTGGGAACAAGGTCACATGTCGTGCTAGTATAAAATAATAAATAAATTAATAATGACGTGTCACAAATGCCTATAATAGGTCTACGGAAATAAATTAATAATGACGTGTCACAAATGCCTATAATAGGTCTACGGAAATAAAATGTTTTCAATCCATAATAATAATAACAAAGTTGAGTAAACAATATATAAAATATTTGACTTTATATTATAATTACCTGCCTCCGTGGTCTAGCGGTTAAGTCCGTGGATTTAGACTCGGAGGTACCGGGTTCGATTCCTGGTCGGGACACAAAAATAGGTATTAATGTAAATAAATACATTATTTGTGTTATTTCTCAAGTTTGATACTCTGGAGACATCGACGAGCTTGCCACTTGTCATGATTGGCCTATAGTAAAGTTGGCTAAATGTGAATCCGCTTATTTATAAGCGTGGTTTCTAACCGCCCCGAAAAGGAAACGGTCGTGATGATACTTCTATCTGTTCTAAAAGACAGACAATGCAACAAAAGAACTATAATGTAACTTAAACGTGAAGTTGAAACAATCAATTAAAACAACAGAGCCAACCATTACGGATAAAGTTTATGAAGTCAAAACTGAACACTGTCGGCAAACAGCCTTAACAAGCTGCCCATCCGAACTTGCTAACAGAGCCAGTGAGTGCGAATAATTCCACAAACTCTAGTGCACTCCTATGACATAGACATATATATAAATACCTATCCAATAAGGACGAAAAAATCCTTCTTTATTAACATCGATCGTATTTTAAGACGTTTTTTCAAATTGCACAAAGTACAAAGGCGGACTCAATGTCCGTAGACATTTTCTGACAGTAAAACTTTAGGGATAAAGTAGAACAATTATAGGTGCAATGAAAGAAATATTAATAGTAGAATAAATTAAACTTATAAATTGTATTAGTTGTAAACTCACCAAACCTCGAAAGATGTTACCATTTAAATATTTCTGGTGAGAAAAGTTTTTTTTCTGGCAACATTGTGTGTGCATTCCCGTAATTTTATTATTTATTTTGTCAGAATTACTACACGCTCTAGCACCTTGACATCCATAAGCCTGTCTCTTTCATATTTATTTATTATTTACTTATTCCACAGCTGTATTTTACAAATAAAAATTCAAATGATTACCGAACACCTAGCCAATTACGGAATAACATTATTTTCACTAAACATATAGCATGGACGGATTTTTAACAATTTAAACTATTTAAAAATAAACATAAGAATAAAAATAAAGAGACAATATTCAAAAAATCCATCTACGCATCATCATGTAAGTGTATGTATATGTAAATGTGTATTGTAAGTGTGAATGAGTGAAAATGTGTAGATTTTATTGCATTGTGCATATCTAATGTATTATTTACATAGAACTACACCTCCATCCTGCTCAGAATTATGTATACATATTATAAAGATGTACTTGTTTGACAATTTATTTTTGTTTTAAATTAGTTAAAAATGTGTTCTTTAACTTAAACAAGTAATTTAACTAATTAATAATAAGAAATATAAGTTTAAAAATTATAAATATTAGTCGAAAACAACATAAATACGCTTCAAGAAGGTTTCAAGGTACGTCGCGATGTACGTTGAAACTTATCGAAGTCTCTAGCTTACCAAACTCGAAAAATATTATTACTTTAAATACTAGAATAAGCATAATTACATATTTATAGCATACAAAATTATATATACATGTTTAATATAAATACAAGACACATATAGTATAAATGAATGGATAACCAAAATTTTACTTGACAATAATAATAAATTGTGTCGGTTTTAACGTCTACGTTTAATGTCTGACCTTTGTCTAATAAATAACCAATCCCCTTTTAGTTATAACAACTAATTTATCAAAAACACAACACCGCGTCTTGTCGTCTCCTCCGGTGATAAGAGGGCTGGCTCAATCTTCGCACAAAGAATCAGTATTGCAATTCAGCGGGGAAATGCAGCCAGCGTTCTTGCCACCATTCCACGCGGACGGGACTTAATCGTATATCCCTATCCGTAGTGTTATTATTAATATATATAAATGAAAATAGGGATATCTTATACACATTATATATATATATATATATTAGCAATATTTTATTCGTCCTATTAAATATGCATTTATAATAGCTTCAGTGTAAATAAAATGTTTGGACATAAAAAACAATAATAATGGACAGGTCTATAGATATACGTCTATGATTGTTAGTCGATATCTGTCGGCCGTCAGCTGAAGCCGAAGTTTACCAGCCCTTGAGGGTTAGGGGTTGAAGAAGCACGGAGAATGGAGACTCAATCGCTGGGGCGGGGCAGGCAGCCGGCAGCGCGCAACCATATCATCTTCACAGACCAAAAGGGAAGAAAGTGAGTTAATTTGATTTATTTATACAACTAGGATTTATTTCATCATCATCATCATCACAGCCTAGAACAGTGTCCTAGTCCTTCACTGTTGGAGATGGGTATTTCAGAAATTTCTGGAAAATTTGTCCAACAATCGCCACGCTCTGGCTAGACGGGTTGACAAGGGTTTCATGAAAATTTATAATGATAATTTATTAACGATTCCACAAGTTGGTTTTAGTGGAACCGGGACCGACGGCTTAACGAGCACTCCGAGGCACGGACACAGTGGTGTTGGTAATCTATGACAAATGTAAGTAAAAACAGTATTTCTCATTGGTACACACTGCCTGGGTTATTGCCACGATTCTTGTTTTTTGGTTTGGACATCGGTCTCACACCCGAGGCTTATTAAGTTATTAACAAAAGTTGTAGCATAGATATAGAATATTGTATATGTATAAAGTTGTAGAATGATTATGATCGTATAACAATTATGTATTTTTGCAAAAAACCTCTGATATTTGCATGACCAAACCATGTCCTTAACATGACTATTACATTTTAAAGTCGAAAATAAATGACGCAAATTACTTAAAAATAAGTGACTTCTCTGAGTTTGATAATTAAATAGTTAGGAAAATATTTGGTTAGGCCTCTTGGTATCCAGTTAACCCTTACAAATGGCCCTATTATTTCTCTCCATTGAGTCTAAGAGACCCCAGCCGGGTTGCCGAGCCGTGCCACTCAATGGCCGTGAATTTTCTCATTTACATTAATTTCCGAAGCAACTTTACTCTGTTGTGGGTCACACAATTATAACTGAGATATTTTTCAATTGATAAATCAAATACTCGCTAGTCGTGACAGTGAACTGATAGATATTTTTACTAGAACAGACACCGCGAAACCGATATTTCCACCATGCTTAAAAACACTCGAATGACAGCAGCTTCGCTGTGACGTTGCCTCTCTGAGCAAGTTCTACAAGCGGTATACCACGGTGAGTGTTCTAAGGAGCTCCATAACCTTATCTCTTCTTCTCTATTTCGCAACAGAACCGCACGCACAGGAAGAAAACAAAGTATTCATCCAAATACTATAGCTACAATGCCTACGCGAATTAATTTATTTAAATACATCTGTCGCACGCTGAAGATGTAGAATGCTCTCCCAGCCACATCTTTATTGTGCGACAGATGTATGAGTCTCCAAATTTATACGTTCGCGAAGGGATGGTGACTACGGTATTTGGGTGCATATTCTGAAATGTGCGTGTGGGTTCGGCTGCGGAATGAAGAGGTTTCGCATTGAGAGCATCTGTAAGCCAAAAGGTGAGAACAGTATTCCACGTATGATCTGATCTGTGCTTTGTACAGCAACAGTCAAAGACCGCTTCATCTTGTTTAATATCCTGAGCTTTTTTTGACGCTATTTTAGTCATGCTCTCAGTGTAGTTCCGGTGATTAAGGTCTGATTGTATTTCAACCTCGGGAATGTTGATACTGGGCTGTAGATCCAGCGTGATGCCCTAAAGAGAGCGGGGGAGAGAAGGGGGATTTATTGGCCGTCATTAATGCTCTAGAGATGTGGTGTTGGCGGAGATTAGGCATATCATTGACGGAGTTCAGAACCAACAAGTTCATCCTGAAGAAACTAGGAGAACTGGTGGATCGAAAATAGTGGCGACGACTAGTTAGGCGTGTCACTGACACTCAAGTGACAACCACAACAACTCTGCCAGAGTTTAGCGACTAAGAAGAAGAACAAACCTAGAAAGAATAATAAATATATATTTTGGTTAAGAAGTGAATTACGTTACGTATCTAAGTTACAGAATGAGAAATTTTCATATAAATTAACTGTTGGGACTTTGTTAGGAAAGAAAACTTTACCGCGCAAACTTGCTGGAAACATCTTATTTTCATTTTAATTTCATGCTTCTCTGCATTAAACTTCTAAATATGTTGCGCAAAATGCAACAAATGCTTTCTTCACCTTAATTATTTTATAGGAAATGAAATAAATGTATATCTATAATAATAATTATAAAATTCTTTATTGCACACAAAATATAAAATATGAAAATATGTACATAGGCGAGCATAATACCAAAGAGGTATTCTCTACCAGCTAACCTTTGGGAGAGTGTGAGAAGAATATTATAAAAATTAACACAAAAAGATCCAAATATTATAATAAGTAAAATCAATAAATATATATATGGGTACGTAGGTAAGTATATGGTTTAAACATCTAAGATGATAATAGATATATACTGTGTATAACTAATACATGCATATTTAAAATAAATAAATAATAATACCTATATGTCAAAGAAAGGAGATTAAGATAAATTTTGTTTTTTAAGAAGGTGAGAAATTAAGAGTTTTTTAAATTTATTTAGAGACGGTGCCTGTCGGATAAATAAAGGCGGATTGACGGGCTGCAGAAACAGTTAGTGAATCTGAATATCTGCTGGAGGAGTGAAGAGGAATTGAGAGTTAGGTGTTGTGCGAAGAACGAAGAGAACGAGAGTGAGAGTCGCACAGATATTCGAAACGATGGCTCAAGTAGGAAGGTGTATTAGGATTATTTAGAATGCCGAACAAGAAGGAAACAATGTGTAAAGATCTGCGAAAACGGATATTAAGCCACTTTAATTGAATACGAAATTGAGAGACATGATCATTACATATTAGGTAGATAATTAAATCTCATTTAAATAACTATAATATGAATATATACAGGGTGGACTTTTGAGACGTTATAGTTACAGGAAACGTTAATAGAAGACCACCCATAACTTTTTGAGATATTCTGAACTGCAAACAGGACCGATTGGCATCAAAAATGTTAGTGTGTTTTTTTTATGCTGACTTTACTATGTCACAGAGATAAATAAAATTATTTATAGCAAAGCAATGTATTTATGCATTAATTTCCCAAGCTCACGTATTTAAAAGTGCAACAGAGTTAATTAAACAAAACTGAACAATTGCTCATTACGTCGAAAATATAAGTAGTTGATGTTGCAGTTATTTGGCTACGGTATTTTATTATTCAATTATCAATCCGCAAATGCGAGCATAATTTAATCGCAAATTTTCCTGGAACATTTCTGTTTGTCAATTAAAATATTTGGAATCACGCCGGAACATGGAACGTCCGCCATTTCGTCACGAGGAATTATGCTCATTGATGAAATTATTCGATTGTTAATATTAGGCTGTTTATTAAAAAAAAAAAAAAAATTGCGTGTAATTGTCAAAGAGCAAATATTTTTTTAAGGCTTCAGGTGTCATTGGTAGAACCTGTATTTAAAATAAAAAAGGTTTTTTTTTAAAGATAAACATTATTATCTGAAAAATAAAACACTAGTGCATGGTCATAAGGCAGCGTCTGAAAATCGCGGTGTCCATCGTGATAAATACCTAAACGCGAGTGTTATTATTAGTTGATCTCGCCCACAGCCGAGAGACAAAATAGAGAGAGAAAGAATCTTAATTTGGGACGTGGTATTCGTTTTTATAACACATTGCCAAATTAAACAATCAAAAATCAAAAGTTTAGGTTTTTGAATAAGTACATTATTTATGATGGTCGCTATGTCCCGTCCATTGGACATGCAATAAACAACATTAAAAAATAATTTTACAATATTGGTGATGGGTGAGGGCATGCTAACTGTTCCTCTCAAGTTTTGGAAAGATAGTCTGCTACGCTGTAATAGTATTTCTTAGATAGAAAGCCATGAAGCTTTGACTTAAAGACTCTCATGTTCTCGACTTCACGGATGGATTTGGGAACTTAACTAACTAGCTTATGTGTAGAAAAAAATACTTAAATTAAAAACAGAAAAGAAAAAAACAAGTCCAAGGGTACCGTCACGAAAGAGATTGATAACCGCTTAAAGGAGTGGGCCATTGAAATAATCGCTATCATAAGTAACTAATAGTAAATATATAAAATATATAAAATTATTTCACTAGTCTACACATTCATTCATTACAGCCCCTAGAACACAACGACCTAGACCTCCACTGCTGGAGGTGGGCATTCCAGAACTGAATCTGGAGAATTTGGCCTACACTCGCCATGGTGGATCGCAAGGATATGATGTCAATTTGAATGAGAATTTATTAACGATTCCTTCCACAAGTTGGTACTAAGTTGGAACCGGGTCCGACGGCTTAACGTGCTCTCCGTGGCACGGGAACGGTGGTGTTGTAAATCTTTGACAAATGTACGTAAGAAAAGTGTATTTCTCATTGGTACATGCCGGGTGGGTTTGAACCGACCTTTGTAGGATTTAAGGAACGCGTTCTTACAACCGAGCCCCCACCGCGCCTGGTCTACACATACATCAAACTTTTATTATTTTTTAATTCAAGATTTTGTTTTTTTTTTTCACATTTTTTTAAATTAACTATTTTTATTTTATACTTTTTAGTTATCGCTGTCTGTTATGAGATGGTGAATTTCGCCTTATTTCATTCCATGAAGATTTGTTCGATTATTGCAGTTTCTTTAAGTTTGACTTTAGACATTACTTCCGAAAATTTGACCCTTATAAGTAATATTATCAGCTTTATTTGAACGAAATAAAAAAAAAGCCTTGACCATATTTCGTTAAGCAACCTATTATCTAAATTAATCATAATTGGAATGCTTGGAGAACTTTTTTTTTTCCATAATTTTATTAAATATGTATTTATAATAATAAAACCTTTATTCGAAGGAAATAAGGTACAATGATTTAAAAAAAATAATAAAATATTAATTAAACTAAAAACTTACATCTTAAAACATAAATTACTATTAATAAAAATAAACCTAATTAATAAATAAAAATATAACTAAAAACTAAAATGAAGAAAACACAAAATAAAAATTATTATAAATAAAAAAATTGCTCCAAATCGCTGCCAATGGGCAAAGTGCCAAGAATACTGGCAGCATTGCCACGTTGAATAGCAATACTGATCCTTTGGCCCAAATATTGCCTAGCCCTTTTGTCTCCCGAGGTGTTGACGAGCTGTTTTGACAACGCCTTGAAAATTTCGTGTGCACTTGGTCCCCACGGCCCGAGAGTTTCAACTCCAAACGGCGCAAAAACACATCTCTCAATAAGCTTAGTGTATTTCCGCCGCTTGAGGTTCTCTGCTTGTAATGCAGCAGCGCCTGGGTCCTTAGAGGTCAAGGACAAGTGGGAAGGCGCCAGGGTGTCCACACAGGTGACATCCCACACTAAGGGCAAATATTATTATATATATATATTATTTAGTTATATTTGTTATATAGGTACCTATTGATTTTAAGCTTATCCCTATTATTATTATTTTTTTTGCAAAATCTATGTTTAATATTTAAGTGAAAACTTTGCTGGATTGTGTAACTTTTAGAATTTTTGTAATTATGTTTTAAGATCTGTATGTTTCCTGAATAAATAAAAATAAAATAAAATAAATATTACCATTGCTTTTTAATGTCGCTCTTCCACTAATGTGTCTAATAATCGTATCTTAGACTAAAAGGTTTGACGTTGACTTATGGGATACGTATGTATGTATGTATGTATGTATAGCTTTTGATTTAACAGTATTTTAAACTTGTGTTTGCGTGACTTGTGATAATTATATCCACTACATTTACACCGAGCAGATATGATATGATTCATTCATGGTTGGTAAACAAAATTATACCCTTCCTCGCTTTCTTAATGTTACTAGCTGTAATTATAATTATTTTAAATGAAATCCACTTATTAATCAACCATCATTAATTTACACACTGCTTTCGTCGATTTTGGACTCAGAGGTACCGAGTTCCATTTCTGGGCACTGATTCTCGCGCATTCGATATGCATGTCCGCTCGATTTGCTCAGATGAAACTGACAGTTTTCTATGGAGATCTATTGCTTTTCATTCGAATATTTCGAACCGACACACAAGTCGAAAGCGCCAGAATTAGGCCCCTGGTCGGGAGTTCGGTCCACAATATTTAATTTATTATTCGAGTTTGGTATGCTAGAGATATCGACAAACGAATTTGGCTAAATATTATTAAATAATATTAAATCTAGTCAGGCCGACGACAAACTCTTCAATAGTAGGCATCTCCAGATCTCGAGCTATGACGTAATTACGGGAGACCATCCTAATCTTCAGTGTGCGACTTCAGATTCCAGTGACTTATTAATGATTAATCTGACTGAGAAAGAAATCTGCAATGAAAACTCAGTTATATCAGATTTACAAATGAATAAATATAAGAATTACACAACAACTATAAATTAATTGTTTAAAATTAAAAAAAATATGTTATCAAAAAAACAATTTATTTGTTAGGAAATTATATTTGCCTTTTTCATAGATCCTAGACCTACATTTTTTTTTTAGACAAAATACAACTAGGTATCGACAATAATCGACATAGCTTCAGTTAGCAACATAAATCTCAAACTAAATAAGTGGTTGTTTGTTCCAACATGGAATTTACATACAACGCATGTAAGGTGCGTCGTAAATCTAAAGCCGAGGGTATCTGCTTCTGAAGTTCTGTTTCTTTATCTGGGAGACTCCAGCGCACCGGCCCGACCCGAACAACTTCAATAAATCAATTTGTGCAAGTATACCATAGACATATGAATATGCACAGGTCCAATAAAACACAGAGTCCTAGACTTTCACTTCCGGAGATCAGTATAATATAATCACGACCATAAATAAGCGGATTCACATTTAGCCAACTTTACTATAGGCCAATCATGACAAGTGGCAAACTCGTCGATGTCTCCAGCTTACCAAACTCGAGAGATATTACAAATAAATTAAATATTATTTAAATGTATTTATTTAAATTAATAAATGTTTTTGTGTCCCGACCAGGAATCGAACCCGGTACCTCCGTGTCTAAATCCACGGACTTAACCGCTAGACCACGGAGGCAGATGGGTCTACCATAAAATATGTATGGAGAAATAAGCCAGCACTCGCCACGCTGGCTAAACAGGATGGTCTAGTAGCACAATGTTAAGCTATTTTATCACCACAAACCTTGTTATTTTTGACGTTTAGTGGCTAGTAACCAATTTATTTATTTATTTTTAGGAAAATTTACAGCCTCTACAATAATACAATAGAAATATAGTGACTTAAAGCCTTACAAATTTTCACTGATAGCATTGAGTTAGTAGTAATCACAGCAGACAAAACGTGTTAAAAGAATACAATTCAACTACAAAGCCACCACCAATACAATTAAGAGAACAATTAAAGACTAAACTAGTAGAACCATTAAACAACAACAAACAATTCCATCGAGAAAAATAATAATAATAATAAAATTTACAAATAATATCAAACAGACTTAAGTTAATATTTTGTCAAAGTCAGGCATTTGTCATGTCATTATTTAAATTATTTTAGTGGAAGTCTAAGCAGAGGTGGTTCAAAGCGTAAGCTGTTAGCACAAGATTAAGCGCCCTTGTGGCTCATAAATCCAGGGGTCTAGGTTCGACTACTTCAGCTCTTCTCTAAAAAGCTGTGTTTAGGAGGAGCGATATTCTGAAGTTGCTTGAAGTGTCGGTTGACGGCCCGATAGAACATACGTCTAGCCAGGCCGACGACAAACTCCACGGCGTCAGTAAAAAATATGTATTATTGGACAGTCACACAAATGCATGTCTATGTACACTTACATGTCAGTGAAGGAGTTTGGCAGGGACGTGCCACGACGTACTTACATGAATGTTGAAATTCTTACTTCGTCGAAAACTTTTTTATTATAATCGAATCGCATACAAGAAGGATTTTCTGACGTTACTTTAAAACGTGTAATTTTGTGTAAATCGCTTAACATAAGTTCAAAATCAAAATATCTTTAAAAAAAAAAGTTTTCCTTTCGGTGTGGTCAGAAACCACGCTTATAAATAAGCGGATTAACATTTAGCCATACTAAAGGCCAATCATGACAAGTGGCAAGCTCGTCGATGTCTCCAGCGTACCAAACTCGAGAAATATGACAAATAAATTAAATATTATTTAAATGTATTTATTTACATTAATAAATATTTTTATTGTCCCGACCAGGAATCGAACCCGGTACCTCCGAGTCTTAATCCACGGACTTAACCGCTAGACCACGGAGGCAGTTACTAAACTATTTTAAATGATTCTAATCCTGCTAGTGGTAAATGTAAGCATCAGCTAATAGATTACAGTGACCTGTTAATTTGTCTGAGAAAGGAATCTGCAGGGAAAACTCAGGTAAAACCGATTTACACAATTAAACAAATAAATACATAGTTACACAACAACGATATATCTATAATCTTATAATTAAACTATAAAATGAGTTAAAATATAAGTTTTCATCATCATCAGACTGTCTCGCTACTGCTGGATATACCTCATCCATCACCTACCACCGATTAGGTCATACGTCAATTGAGTAGGAGGTCGCTACACTGCCTCTAGAACCAGGTTCTGCGATATATTATTCTATTACTTTACAGATGCTATTCATCATCATCATCATCAGCCTGTGTCTCCCCACTGCTGGATGTAGGCCTCCCCCAAGGCTCGCCACTTCACACAATATTCTGCCACCCTCATTCATCCCCCACCAGCGACCTTCCTCAGGTCATCTGTCCATCTGGCGGGGGTTCGTCTCACTCTGCGTCTTCCAGTACGTGGTACTCCAGAACCCGTCTACTCCATCGTTCATCGGTTCTGCGGCATATGTGTCCAGTCTCTCAGTATCAGCGTACTCGTGTATAGATTACCATGAACCCAATACTTACTTACAAAGTCCATTGCCACTTCAGCTTGCTAATTTTAAGAGCTATATCGGTAACTTTAGTTCTTTGACGGATGTCAACGTTTCTGACTTTATCTTTTAAAGAAATCCCGAGCATAGCTCTCTCCATAGCTCGCTGAGCGACCTTGAACTTGTGGACCAGACCTACCATCAGTGTCCACGTTTCTGCACCATACGACATTACTGGAAAAACGCACATATATTATTCTATTACATACTATTGCTATTCGTTGTAGGCAAATAGAGGAGATACTGGTAGGGACTTTGAGCTTCTTGAGTATTGATACGTTGGTTCTCCGCGCTGTCCACGGAATGCACAACATATGCCTCCAGCACCACATCTCACAGGAGTCGACGCGGCTACGATCATCGGCTCTGAGATTCCAGGTTTCAGCAGTATAAAGGAATACGAAAAATATGATACTGCGGACAAGTCTTGTTTTAGTCCTGCTAGTGATATTACGATCCTTCCATATTCCTTTCATCTGACTCATAGCGTTTTTAGCCATGCCTCAAACATGCTTCTTCAGGCCGCAAGATGATTGTTTTAATTTTGCTTAAACGACCCCAGGTTATAGGAATGGAGGACCCTGGCTGGGAGAGCGTTTAACATCATCAGCCTGCGACAAATGTACGCGTTGGAATATTGACTACAGTATGGGGGTGCATATTTTGGTATGTGTTGGTTGTGTTATGTATAACTGTACAGAGTAGGTCTAAACTATTTAAAAGCATAGTTGTTCAGTCGGACATGTCCATCTGCATCACAAAGTTAGATGTTCTATTTGGACGCGATAACTTTCAGCCTGCGAAATGTGAATACCGTGTTGCGAAATTGTGACTCCCGGAAAGTCTACAAGTAATAAAGCTCGTTTACACGGTGAATGTGTTTAAGTTATATTTAAATAAAATAAAATAATAATAATAATAAATTGTTTATTGTCAGGCAACAGATGGCGCATAGATAAATACATTACAACTAAAATACATATATAATACCATTAAAATTAATTAATCTAAAGCTTCCGTATCTTCATCTTCTTGTGGTCATAAAATTATTCATCAGGTACTGTGACCACCTGAGGAGTACGAGAAGCTTCGGTGCCGGCGTCCCTGCTGGGGGTGGTGCAGAGGAAATGTTATATATATTTTTCATGACACGACCTTTGGGTTACACTCGCCACGCTGGCCACTAGACAAAAAAAACTAAAAAGCCACTAACTATATTAGAAAACATTAAAATACATTTCAATGTTACCAGCCTTAATTAAATCTATAATTTGTTGCCAAAGAAATGTAGTATACAAAGAAAAATTTACTAATACAGCTAAATTTTGTTAAGCGGACTGATGGTGTTAATTTCCCCAGTCTGCCGGGGCGGGGAAGTATCCACCGTTCTTGCAGATAAACCCAGTAAAGTGTATCCACACGTTTCGGGATCAGGCTCGAATTGTCGTAATGCCCAGTTAAGCCGGCATAGTGTTAGGGACTGATGTCAGTCATGAGCCTTTGATTCCAGTTGCTAACATTCATGGACTTTGCACGCCACTTACGATCAGGTCACATGTTGTGCAAATATAAAAAAAAAAAAAAAACTCACAGAAGCAAAATTCAGCAAAGCATATCTTGCAAAGATCGTCTGCGCAAACGTCAATATGTGGTGTTTTGATTCCATCTGATTCTAAAGTGCATGAGAATATATAACTATGTTTTTTGTAAGGAACAACATTTCGTCATGATCGTAGAACAGTGTCGGATTTAAAAAAATACCCATAATTTTGTATATATATTTATATATAGTTTTATATTGTTTGTGGTCTGTAATTTATAGTGCAAATATTAGAAAGGGTTCCAAAATGAAATCTAGAAGGTTTGCACTTATTATGAGACTTAAAAAGTGACAAAAAAACAGTGGAAATGACAGTTGAATGGCCGCCATGAAAATTTTAAATATAGCAGATCCGTCACTGTTCTACGATCATGACGATTTGTTCATGCGTTGTCTCGCCGTTGTTGTCTGGTGTGAATCAGCGTTAATTATTGTAGAGTCCTTCCGCGACATACATTGTATTGCACACTCTTGCACTCGCCGTCCTCGCCGTAGTTTACAAGTTTTATTTTAACAAACTGACGGTTCCATTCCGAGGTTGTAGATCTGAAGATAGCTCTGTTTATGAAGACAAAGCTTTACGTTTAAATATGTTATTTATACTATAAGGAAATGATAAATAAGTACTAAACTCTACTTTTACTAGTTCGAAAGGTAATTATTTCTGCTAACGTATTAACCTTGCTATACAGGGAAACTATTGCCAGTCTCCTTGGGACTATGATGGGTCGTCTCTGAATTACATGTTTTATTAATAGTTTATTCTTTATTCGGTTGTGTTTACATTTATTTTTTATACTATTTAAGTAGTTTTGATCTAGCGGTTAAGTCCATGGATTACGCCTCGGAGGTACCGGGTTCGATTCCTGGTCGGGACACAAAAGTATTTATTATTTATTTATTTAAATTCTTTAATGCACTTAAAAATAGTACAGAGGCGAGCTATAATGCCAGTAGGCATTCTTTACCAGCTAACCTTGGGGATCGAGTAAGGTGATAGGCAGTATGAAAAAAAAAAGAAATTTTAATGATAAAGTTAATAAGTTACTTAACTAATTCTAATATACTACACATTATACCTAAACACATAAACATACTCGTACATAAACCATACATACAATTATACATACAAATACATCATATACATTAAATAAATACACGGTTATTTAAATAGTGTTTTATTCTTTTCTCCAGGAACGATGTGGTTATTAAACGTTTAAAGACGCTGACAGTATTTATTAATATAAATAAATACATTTAATTTATTTCTCGAGTTTGGTACGCTGGAGACATCGACGAGCTTGCCACTTGTCATGATTGGCCTATAGTAAAGTTGGCTAAACGTGAATTCGCTTATTTATAAGCGTGGTTTCTGACCACCCTGAAAGGGAAACGGTCGTGATAAATATGGAAATACAGCATTCATACAGCTTGTAATGCTTCTTGAATACAAATACAAATCATTTATTAACACAAAAAACAGTACATTTATTTTTAATTATTTATTTATAAGAAATTACAGAGATTAAGGTTAATAGTAATTAATTTACATAGTATAAAGATGATTCAGTTACATACATACATATCTTCACGCCAGATCCCTTGCGGGGTAGGCAGAGACAATTGAGCGCCACTTGACACGATCACGACATACCTCTTTCGCTACGTCGACATTCATTAACCTTTTTATGCATACCCTTTTATTACGAAGGCTTTTTAATTCCATTTCAGCCTATGTTTTATTTATTTGATCGTGATATGGGCCTCTATTACCTAAAAGTTTCGCATTATACCTATATCTGGTTCGTATTTGCTCATCCTTTCAACATGCTGAAAACATCGTAGCATACCTTTCCTTATTTTTGTTTATTTTTTCATTTACATTTCTTACTAAGAGACAATACACAAAAATGTACGAGTACCTACAATAAATTACAGGGAGAAAGAAATAATTAAAATAACAGAAGAATATAAAACTAACATCAAGTAAAATCTGAAAACTATCATACGATTATTATTGGGAAGAAAGGAATATAATTATTAGTAAAATGCAATGTAAAGTATAGTATTCATATAAATTGTAAAGTCTATTATAGTATCTATGTTCAGAAATAACACAAAATATAGTTGCACGCACACGCACTCAATAAACCTGAACAACTTTTACGAAACGAGATTTTGCTAATAAAATAAAAAGCAACAGCCGCGTTATGGCAAGTCAACGAGGTGGATTGTTATCACGAACATTCTCGGAGGAAACAAAAATCGAGAGGAAAAAATTTATCGTACGCAATCACAGATCAGATGTTGGTATTCCATTCAAAGCCCGGGAGAGCAAGCTTTCTGCCAAACGCGTAGACGTATATTCAGTAGCTCTAACAACCTTCGCACAAACTTCGTTATCAAATCGAGAAGATGAGGTATGGGATCTTAGACAGCACCATAAGTTGCGAAGTAACGGAACTTAAAATTGTCATATATGAACATTTTCTCAAAAGAAGTATAACAATATTTATACAGAATCTGTAGTACTAAAGCTATTGTGACTATGCAGAAAGTGTCTGAGGGTTCTGTATTACAGGAGCAATCTCTACCGAAAACTCTGTTGGAAACTGGAGGACAGAGGGATAGTGGCATACATCATGTTTCTGTACAATGTGTTTAATAATGGGATATATTATCCTAAACTCGTGGCACGTGTGAAGTTGTGCATACCGGTGAGGCGTCTTCGACGTCTGTTATTATTTGTGGACACTAAAACACATACAAAGTACGGGCAAATTCTGTTATTAATAGATGGACACGCACTTACAATAAGAACAATTTAATTTGGGATGTGGACAACAATTTATACAAAAAAACCTTATTTAAGAAAAAACATTAAAGGCTAGTGTCTGTGCACGCATGCGGCAGCTGATTAGCCGGTCAGCTACGGCATTTGTTTACTTCAACCCACACACACACCCACCTACACTTGACACCAACACTTATATTCACTTACGCACATTAGCACAATAATTAGATTCCATACTTGTATTCACTGGATCAATATTATTACCCAATTTCTAGTTTAGTATTTATTTTTATATATGTCAGTAGGTATTTGATTTAAAAAAAAAACTAAGTTTTCATTGTTTTTTATTTTAGGTTTTTAGTTTTTGTTATATTATAGTTTATTGAATTTATGGTTTTGTTATTTTTTTATGTTTAAATTATAGTTTATTTATTATTATTATTATTTTTTATTATTTTATACAACTTTTTAGTAAATAGTGGAACCTATGTTGGCAGAGGATTCGTTTATATATCTGGGAACATAACTGTAAGGTTTATCATATAATAAATAAATAAGAGCGTAGCTGTAAAGAAACCGTGTCAACTAACTAATAAATTCGTAGTTGTAATTTGCTGGTCCTTATAGTCGTAATATACGTCTACGGCATTGAATTATTTACACGCACTGGCACGGGGCGGCCCGTGGCCTGCGCCCTCCGCGGCGCGTGTCGGGAAATATAATTCTTTTCTTAACACCACTTCAAAAATGATCCCAAATGTTTGTATTGTTATATCGAGCAGACTTACTTTTATTTACTTCCTTTCAACAAGAAACGTGTTTTAATAAAAACCTAGGAACGATTTAAAAATAGATTCAAATACATAAACATAAATATTATTATTACTAGATTGTAAGCAGACACGGCCATTTTACAGCCACGAATTTATATTTAAGGACATAAATGTTATTAGATCATAAGCTGACACGGCCTTTTTACAGCCACGAATTAAATTTTAAGTATCTAGTTATAAATAAGTACAAAATCCTCGCTTATGGTAACAATGTTTTATTTATTATAAATTGTATTGCTGTTAGATTCGGTCCAGCCAAGCTTGTATTGTATTAAAATATATGTATTGACAATATCCAAGTATTGTGTATTAACCTAAGGAAATAAATGATTTGATTTGATTTGATTTAAGCACAGATAAATCAACTTGGAGACGTTTTTGCGTTTGTGGTAGTGTAAAAAAGACAGTTACTAAAAGCGGATTAATCCAATTTGCGCTAGCTACTACCACTTGCCCCGCACCCCCGCACCAGTCGCCAGCGTTTGAAGTGTGGTCCTGTGGTTCTGTTTGTTGTAATTTTTTACTAATTGTTCATTTATTTTTGTCATTCAGTGTAATTATTTGCTGTTATTTTGTATTGTCAAAGTCAAAATATATTTATTCACGTAAACGTATTACAAGCATTTGTGACAAGTCATTATTTCAATTATTTTGAATGATTCTACTCCTGTTAGTGAAAGACTAAACAGCGAAGCTTTATACCATAAAGAGTAAGCTGTTAGCAGAAGACTAGCAGCTTAGCAGTTCGAGTGACCTATTAATGTAAAAATAAAAGTGCTTTAATCATGACATCAAAAATTTATAATAAATACCGTTAAAACTAAAGGAGCTAGAAGTACGAGAAATAAAGAGAAGACTTAAATATATACCAATTGACAAATCATACTACTCAATCAATGACTTTTTTACTGACAAAAATATAATGATTTTCTCAGCTGAATTGCAATTCTGATTCTAAAGCAAACTTGTCCCCGGAGAAGACAACAGACGTGGTGTTATGTCTTTTAAAATCTTTTTGGGGTTTGGACTCCATGGGCCCATAGTTTATACAGCAAACAGCACAAATATGTATTCTGTAAGTATGGATATAAACTTGCGCCGCTTGCTGGACTCCGCAATTTCCGCCGCGTCCCCACTTTATGCGCTGTCCCCCTGAAATGCGTCGCGGCGTAAGCATCATCTCGGATTACTCCAGCTGGCTCCAGAAGAGCTGGACTAGTGGCTAGACTATAATAAGTTTATATTATTGACATTAGAACACTCCATTGGTATCTTATTACCTATCATAAAGTCAGCCAACTTTTCTCGCGTGTTTGCTGTAATTGTGTCGGGGAATCAATAGTGGGAGAGATTACGACAGGAAATTAGAAGTCATTTGATCGTGTTAACCGTATTTGCGACAGCCAGAAACAAAAAAAAACTGCCGCGGCCAATTCGGATTGAAACCTATAATTTAAAATAAATAAATACATATTCTGCAGCACGCCAATGGAACAAACTGCCCTTGTCAATCAGACTGGCACCTTCGTTAAACATATTTAGACATCTACTATTTTTGTACTTTCTTAAAAAGCAGGATGTGATGTAATTTCTCAACTAGACATTCATTATATTTATTAATAAAATATTTATTTACTGCTACTATAAACTGCCTCCGTGGTCTAGCGGTTAAGTCCGTTCGACACGGAGGTATCGGGTTCGATTCCTGGTCGGGACACAAAATATTTATTAATGTAAATAAATACATTTAAATAATATTTAATTTATTTGTGATATTTCTCGAGTTTGGTACGCTGGAGACATCGACGAGCTTGCCACTTGTCATGATTGGCCTATAGTAAAGTTGGCTAAATGTGAATCCGCTTATTTATAAGCGTGGTTTCTGACCACCCCGAAAGGGAAACGGTCGTGATGATACTTTACTTTTTAGCTACTGGTCCTTCTATTAGTAGTGGGGTGATAAAAATGGTTGTAAACTACCTCGCAAATTACTGTACCCCACGACGAAATCACACTTCTTATTGGCCGCTAGCTCCCTAACTACAAAGTTAGACTCTATTATTGCAAAGCCACACTCCAACCTTCTATTCCTATACACCAGTAGACGTGACGTCATTGAGATTTATTTGGTACTTTTTGGGTATAATTATGACCTTAGTTACTTAAGCGTAACTCGAAACCTCGCTAGTGTCTGGCTTGTTAATACGAGTATATCAGGCGGAAATCGATGAACCGTGCCTGTAATTCGCCTGGCACGCTTACGTTATTTATTTATGTATAGAAGGATAATAATAATAATAAAAACATAGTTATTGGACAAAGTTAAATAACTTAAAACTAAGCATAGGGCAAGCTTTATGCCGTAAGGCATCTTCTACCAACTAAACTTTGCAAAGGCAGGCGTTTTAGTAGCCGTTTCATCGCTTCAAAGCAAAATTCAGTAATTAAAGAACCAAGTTGAACACGCCCAATGGAATCAAGTCGGAGTTGCTAGCCTAAAAAATACGTACACAACATTAAAATAATAAGTTTACAAATAATAAATAGTAACAAAAAAATAATTCTAAGGCTTAATCTGAAGATGATATCGTCGCGTTTGACAGCGCTTTTGTTAAGCGCTGGATTGGAGTTGTAACTGGGAACTGTACAGCATTTGCGTTACCCAATGTTATGGGGCTGTGACTTAATGTCACACATAATGAACAAACATTTTTATATTTACATTGTTTTAATTTTTGATTAATGTGTATTTCTACTAACATAGTTCCAAGTTAAATTGTTACTAACATATATGGATCGAATCCGAAATAAATGAATTATTATTATTAATAATAAATAACAAATTAACCAAAAAAAAAAACACAATCGTATAGAGAAATTGATTTTTGACTCCATGACATACAATATCAAACTAAACTTTTCGCGGTCATCGCTCATAACTTGAGCCGGTTCATTGTCCTAATGACTTAGTTCGAACTTTATACAACATATTTGAGACATTATGGTCACCATTGACTTATATTTAAAGTTTGGTCATTCAATAAAAAGTTATTTTTCCGTTTCTAAAACACTTGTTACTCTTCTAGAAAAGGGCTATTACTCGCGCCGATATGAGATAGTCCTGGTGCTATCCGTGAAGCAGTAAATCTTTCTATTGCAAGAGCCAAAAAGGGACTGACTACAAATACAATTTTGACCACATTCGTAAAGGAAGGGCAAAGTACGAAAACTTAATGCAAGCCCACCTCAATCCTTGGCGCTGCATCAGACTGGACAATTCATCAGAACTAGCTATATCAGCCTATAGGCCAGACATACGGTGTGTTTTCTGGAAACTTGAAAAAAGTAATTATTATTGAATTAACCGTTACCTGGGAATCACATATTCCAAAAGACCACAACATGAAGTCGAACAAATATGTATAAGAATCTCACAAAAGAAATGATCACGAATGAAACGATACAAGAGAAACTCCAGCAAAATATTTGAAAGAATTAGGCCTAAGCTGGTCTGCCGTCAATTCATTTACAAGTTTGGTTGGTCAGGGAGAGGAGCAGAATGGTGGATGGTGAGCGTCTTATTGCGTAATAAAATACCTCCTTTGTAAACCAGCCTATTGTCGGTCGCAAGCCTGAGATACCATTCTTTTCACCTCTCTTTCCCACACACAATGGATCTGTTACCTGTACAGTGAATCCATGAAATTCTTAGAAATGTATATTCTATCGTCTTCAAGAAAGGGACGGACATAGTAGGCTATATTTTATGACGTCATCATCGTAAATGGTTACTAAAAGTTTTTCCAAATTGTCGGTACCTCTTCTAGCAATGTGGCCAAAATATTACAGAATTCGGGTAAAGCAGAAAACAGAAAGTCTCTGTCCCTTGGCAAGTTTGAGCTCTTCGAACACCGAAACGTTAATGCGTCGTGCAGTCCAATGGATTCTGAGCAAACGCGCCAGCACCACATCTCAAACGCATCAATTCTTTAAATGCCCTGTCCCGAGCTAAGTCAATGACGTCGAGGGGTCGGTGTTGCCCCGTTTAGAATTATTCCGATCGATTTAGTCCACCTGCAACTTTTGTACATTAAACTATTTTACTTTTCCTCTACAACTGCTTCACAAAATGTTTAGGAATTTTCAGTATTCGAAATTCAACACTGTGGTCTTACTTACGACACGCCATTAGTGTTACCTAGCGGTAGAGCGATTGACGTTATCATTACTTACATAGACTTATTTATTATTTCTTAATCTAATTCTTGCCACGTTAAATAAAACTATAAGATATGATATTAGGTATAATTAAGCAAAATGAACATAAAGAAAAAAGGTGAATTTACAAGGAAACAGGGTCGGACGTAGGCGAAAGCGAAAACTTAGCTCTATCTTCAACATTCGTTGACCGAATCCGTTGACAGCTACTGAAACCGTTACATTTTTCGAGAAGATAGAACACTTCAGTCAAGAGGTCGGCCTCTAACAAAAGATATTTTTTGTCTTAGAAATTCTAAGACGCATCGGAATGGCTAAGAACGCCATGTCTCAGCGATCTCATTTACGATGATCTCCATAAAAACTAAATCCAGGCTCGTTAGATTACTGGTTTTCTTTGACGTCTGCGTCTGACGGCTTCTTAGCTATAGTTGCCAGCGCCTAGCTGAATAAGGTATACGTATTCCTGCACAACTTCGAGAGTCGCATTTTTACGCATATTGGCCTTGGCTTTAATGGCAATTGAGCAATCAGTACGTACTTCCCGTGATGTCCTACGGAGCGGAAGACGTGAACACTGACAGTCAGTTTGTTGACGACCTCAAGGTCGCTCGAGGGTCTATTGAGAGCCATGCTTGGTATTTCTCTAATGGATAGAATTTGCGTTATTATTCGTCAGAAAACCCAAGTTACTGACATAACATACAAAATGCAAAAGCAAGCTGAGGTGGCAATGAGTCGAACACATCTATCGCAGAACTGATGTCCAAGGGGCAAACGGGTTCTAGAGTGGAGACAAAGTACGGGAAAGAGGTCGCTGGCGAGGGTTTGATGAGGGTTGCAAAAGACAGCGTGCGGTGGCAATCGTTAGGGGGCATCCATAGTCCTACATCCAGCAGTGGAGACACAGGCTGATGATGATGATTGACTATAGCCAGTGCGTTATCGTAGCCTGATGAACTATAGCTACGATTTTTCATATCTTTTAAACTAATAAAACTGAATTGCAGGATGTTATAGTCAAAATCCATACTGGAGGAACTGGGGATCAGACAGCGTCTTTCCTCGACTGTACAATTACGCATTCTCACTTTCTTCGGACACGTGTCACGGCGTGGAGAAACATCAATCGAGCGCTTGGTAGTCCAGGGGAAAGTCGATGGCAAGAGGATGCGTGGTAGGTCTCCGATGAGATGGACCGATCAGGTGAAGGTTGCAATGGATCATCCCCTACATGAGTGCACTAGGAAAGCCGGGGTCCGAGAGGAGTGGCGACGGCTTGTTAAGCGTGCCACTAGCACTCCAATGGCGACCACGACCACTCTGCCAAGAGTGTAGCGACTAAGAACAATAGTCAAAATAAATATGTTTTAACAAGGAATCATATTTTAGTTTTTAATAACTTATTTATAGGTTAAGTTTTACGGTAGAATGGCGTAAAATGCAATTAAAATGTTGAATCATAAATTTACAATATTTTTGATGGCGTAACTCAGAATATCATTAATTAATGCTATACACATATATATTACAGGATCGGGCAAATTATATAACTTGTGTGATGAGAGTTTGCATCGATTAAGAATACAACTAGATTTAAGGTGATAGCTCTGAATAACGGCCTGAGAAATAACAGCCTAAAATAAATCGTATTCTGTTATTTCTGACAATTTATAACTTATTTAATACTTTATTATACAAAGACAAAAGCTGGCTTTAATGCCGCAAGACATTTTATCAACCATTGGGACAACTTTAAAGAATTTACTGGAAAGTAAGTTATTAAATATGAAATACAAAAAACAAAAGTATTATTTAATAACTAACCACATACATATAACTATATATAAATACATACATACATAATAAACTTTTGTTGGGAAATGTAATGCTAATAGACCATTTTTTTTAAATAGCGATCTGGTGGTTACTTATATCTATTTTATTTTATTTATTTGGAATAACAAACAATTGTACAGTGAGGATACAACACAAATAAAGATTACATAGTACAGGTAATTATACAAGTAACATCGTTATCCACAGATAGGATATATAATTATAGAATGCACAACTATAAATAAAAAATAAAATAAATGCACAACTATATAATGCCATAACTACCTAAAACAGAATATGTCCATAATAATCCAACGAGGAAATGCGGCGAGCGTTTTAGGTACCCTCCCTGGTGGTAAGCCCTTAGTTTATTTTGTAGAATAGCTTTAATTTCATAGGTATTTTTAGTTTTAGTTCTATTTATAATTAGTTTTTTAATCAATTTTATTTTAATATTTTTGAATGCACAAAGTTATATATATATTTATAAAGAGATAACTATTATTATTCTATTAGATAAACACTTGACATTCAAAACAAATTAAAAATTATGAAAAAAAAAATAGTAAAAAAAAACATAATTAAAAAGTCTATATAAATTTTAACGTTTATTTGACATTATTTTTATACCTACATGTATTAAAATGTATTAGGTTGATTTTGTGCTAAATATGTTTTTATATTAGCAATCGTTCAGAAGTGTCATTATTGCTCTATAGAAATTAGAAGATTTTTTATTTATGAATTATTAATTGTTAATTTAGTCACCCTGTATTATAAGTTAATTAAAATTAAATTATAATAATATTTTATTAAAGTCAAAAATCAATGTCGATCATAAATGTATTATTGCCCCGGTACATTGTATAGAAGTCAATGCATAATACGAAAATAAATCTGTAGTTTCATGCATATTCATTTATTTATTTAAACTTTATAATAACTGAAAATACATAGGTAATGAAAAGTTTTTCATTCAGATGCAAGTGAGAAATGGCTATTTAAAATTTTAACTCATAATCTGCATTGCCGCCGTGAGAAATGAATTCTTAAGTCTGTCGGAGTATTTACTCTGAAAACAAAGATATAACTTCGGAGCTGTTACACTATTTTTTTTTTATTAATGCCGATTTGTCGCGCGTATATTGACATCGTTTGTAGTGGAGACAGTGACGAAAGGAGAAAGGCCATTGACATATTCAACGCCAGATTTTTAGTGTATAAGATATCTGTTACCGAATATTTTGCTGGTACTACTGTAACCAAAATATAATCAACCTTCTTAATTAATGTAATATCTGTTGATGCTGATGTTTTGTTTGTTTCTAATATTTGTTCTGTCTGTTTTGGATTTTATTTTTTTATATATTTATGATTGTTATTTTTTTTATATTATTATTTTCCTCTTGTCATATTTCACTAAAAATTAAATATTTTAATTGAAATGACAATGTCATGGCTAAATCACAATAAGCATGCTGTGTACACTGCTTTTGGATTGCAATCTAGAACTTAAGAAATTGCCGTAAAATGTGAACTGTATCGATTGTGATCTGTTTGTGTACCTATAGTAAATAAATAAATTTGTACTATTTGTGAACTTAATTATATTAAGAATAAATAAAAGTTTTTTTAATATTTTGGCTACTTGAAATACTGCGTGGAATTTTTTTAAGACCAATAAATTTATTTTATAATCTAGAATAAAATTTAAGAATTACGTATTTTTTTATTTTAATTACTCAGTAATAATACCTAAGTTACGGCGCAGAGAAGTTTTCCTAAAAATATCGCAACTCATACCAACCCTAATCAAGTAGGTAACGAGAGGTCAACGATCGCGCTAACATAACTAAGAAACCTTGACTAGTTATAATTCTTAAAACACTGGTTTAAATTGAATGAAATCCGAAATATACCGTGTTTATACAATGCCTGCTTGGTTACTGAAAATTCAGGCTTCTAGTTTAATTCACAACGAAGTTATAAGGGTATTGACAATGGCATGAACTGTTTCGAGAAAAGAGTGGTACGGCCGTGCCGCTTTTTTGCAAGACTTGACAAGACAAGAATTAATTAAATAATTAAAATCATTAATAATGATTATTAATTCATCGACAAAAAATAATTTATCCCTATTATTTTTATAAAACTTAATAAACCTCATTATTTTATAGTTATTTTTTGATATATATTTTTGTATCTACTTCGAATAAATAATTTGAATTCTTCTGGAACTATACTCGTAGTGCGTTTATTATTATTTTTACGATGGCACCTATAATTGTTCTAATTTGTCCCTAAGGTTTGGCTGTCAGAGAATGTCTTCGGGCATTAAGTCCGCCTTTGTACTTTGTGCAATAAAGTTTTTTAAATAAATAATTAAATAAAAAAATTATTAAAGAGCAAATTATTTTGTATAATAAATCATAATTTATGTTGAAAGTCGTAATATAAGATACTTACTTGTACCTAGAATTAAGCACTGATATTTCGCCACATGCATGAACATTATTTCTGCATGTATAATACAGCAGTTTTCAAGTGCAATCATTGTTGTACAAGTTCTGAAATGGCATTCGGAGCTTGTCGAGTCCCGCTTTCAAAGCTGTCTCCTCGCCGAGACGCACTTCCAAAAAAGACATATATATAAAAGGACGGGTCAATTAGGACGCAAAACTTGGTGGGGTTATAGATAAAATAATATATTACAGAGCGGCGATGGCTCACTTGAAATACACTTTTCTTATGTCCATTTATCATAGATTGCTGTGAAAGCTGTCGGCTTCGGTTCCATTTATATCACATTGTGGATATTTGAAAAAAAAAAAAAAAAAAAAACAACTCCTCGCCAACCCGTATGGACAGCGTGACGAGTGTAGGCCAAAGTCTCCAAATGACATTTATTAACGAATTCTCTTCGTGATACGTTCACTTCGTGATGTAAATATATGCATTTGTCATACGTAAGAAAAGGATTTCTTACACGCGTACCGTCCTATCATCCTAATCTATAGGTCAAAATGATTTGTTATCGTAATTATTATTGTACTAAAATATAATCAAGTAATCAGTTTACATATTTTTACCCGACTGTGTCTGTTGTATGTTTTCAGCCTATGTATGTATGTTGGTTCCTTTGTGGCACACTGGAGTCCAAACGCGTTGGTCAATTTTGATGATTCTAACGTCAAATGATTTGCTTAATCACGCGAGTGTCACTAAAGATAAACACATTTCAGTAAGGCGACAACCAGGCAGCATATTGTGGAAAATAAAAAAAATACAGTCGATAAACTAAATAGGATATCATCGAATAGGTATTTTAAAATCATATTAGAGTCACCATTTTTATTCTATAATGATTTAAAGTGGGTTATTATTATTTTGACTGGTTACATCATATACGTCTATGTTTCGTAAGCGCTGTTTTATGGCCGCCGTGACGGCAACAAACTTCGGCAACTGCTTTATGATCCTAATTTATAAGTGTGCGGCGCCGGAGTATTTACGACTCTTTCTGCACTCCCCTGAGGACGCTCAACCTCCTCCACGAGGTCGCTTAGATCTCTACCTCGACTTATACAGCAGCGGGATTCTATTTATTTAAGCACAAACGTTAAAAGTAAAGTGAAGTAAACTTTATCATCACGATATTTTTTTATTATTTTTATAAAACGGATTTACATTTAGCCAACTTTACTATAGACCCATCATGACAAGTGGCTAACTCGTCAATGTCTCTAGCGTACCAAAAATGTCACAAATGAATTATTGTGTCCCGACCAAATATCGAACCCGGTACATTTGAGTGTAAATCCACCGATTTAACCGTTAGACCACAGAGGCAGCGAATTATATTACTAAATGTACTAAATACATAATTGGAGGTTTTTATCAAATGAAACTGACAGCAATGTTAAAGTTTTTTGTATAAAATCGCCCCAGTAGTATTTGCGTAAAGGCGAGATAAACACCCAGACAGACTAATGGCCGTGGTCATATACCCTAATAAGATGATGACGTCATTTAGACTATGTACGCCTGCAAATTGCCAAATTTCATCATGATGGGTTCAGTAGTATAGGCGCGAAGACGAGACATACACTCCGACAAAGCTTCTTTCATATCTTTATTATTAGTACATACGGATGTTCTATTACCGAGTTCGAATCCTGAAACACAATAGTTTATTTTTATTTATTTGTATATTTCTCGAGTTTGGTACGCTAGAGACATCGACTTACCTTGCCACTTGTCATGATGGGCCAGCAGTAAATTTGGCGAAAAAAGTGTAGTTTCTGACTACCTCGAAAAAAAACATAAGGATACAGTTGTGACAGTACCTATACTTTTTATTAGTACTTACGGATATTGGTGTTGCCAGTCTACCGAATATACGTCTATGGACCTCCTCGTTTTAATTTCACAACTTTTGGGGAAAAGTTTTTGCGTCGGTAAACTGAAATGGCTGTATTTTAATGCAAAGGATTTAATTCAGATGGATTCAGAGATTTTAGACTGTTATGGTATTGAATAATTCTATTGTTAAGTTTGTTAACTTTTGATGAAGACGGGAGAATAAAACGGTATAAAATTTTAAAAGAATTAACATTACAGTCAATACTAAAATATGGTCTAGCGGTTAAGTCCGTGGATTTGGACTCGAAGGTACCGGGTTCGATTCCTGGTCGAGACACAACAATATTTGATTTAAATAAATAAATTTAAATAATATTTAATTTATTTGTGATATTTCTCGAGTTAGGCATGCTGGAGACATGGACGAGCTTGTCACTTTGATTAGCCTATAGTAAAGTTAGCTAAATGTGAATCCGCTTCTTTATAAGCGTGGTTTCTGACCACCCCGAAAGGGAAACGGTCGTGATGATACTTTACTTTTTTACATTACCTAATAAAAAAATAACAATAAATAAAAAATGTCCTCTAGAGACGACCCTTTACTGGCAATATTTTCCCTCGAGGCTAATACATTGACAGAAATAATTGTAAGCTTTACTATCTCCCGACTTTTCCATTATCCGTTTGGATAATGCTTGGCTGAGTGTCCCCAAGGGCCCATCATCATTGGGTCCATCACTGATCGGTCCATCAACAGTATGTATTATTTTATTGCCACACAAATATATTTTAAAATTATAATCGTATTCGAATCCTTTAGCCAAGCGCCGTTGCCATAGATTCGTCCAAACGGCTGACAGAAAAATCTAGAAACACGAAGACTGGCAATTATATCATATCGCATTCTTGTGCGGTCCGACAAATTAAAACAAATCTTGAAAAAAGTTTCTGGCCGCAGGGTGTAGTGTAAATGCACCACGGAAGAAGCGTCGTGGCCTAACGCAGCAACGAACCCTTGTGAACCACCTATAGTAAAGTTGGCTAAATGTGAATTACTACCCCGGAAGGGATACGGTCGTGATGATACTTTACTTTTTTTTATTTATTTATATCTTTAGTCTTTTATTTTAATTCTGTTATTTCGAACATCCATCCTTACATACTAATATTATTTATTTTATTTCAATGTGAAAGCTTAGTCTGTTTGTATGAATTCCTTTAATTTTAAGTTATATATATTTATCATTCATCATCATCATTACAGCCCCTAGAACACAGCGTCCCAGACCTCCACTGCTGGAGATGGGCCTTCCAGAACATATATTTGGAGATTTTGGCCTACACTTGCCACGCCGCCCGGCCTAGGGGGTTGGCAAGAATCTGATGTCAATTTTTAATGACAATTTATAAACGACTCCATAGGTTGGTATTAGTGGAACCGGGACCGACGGCTTAAGGTGCTCTCTGAGGCACGGGAACGATGGTGTTGTAAATCTATGACTGCAGTACGTAAGAAAAGTGTATTTCTCATTGGTACATGCCGGGTGGGTTTGAACCGACCTTTGTAGGATTTAAGGAACGCGTTCTTACAACCGAGCCACCACAACACCTATACTCGTATATTACTACTCTACATTTAAAATCAAAAGAATCAAATCAGTAAAATAATAGAAAAAAAATATCACGAAAATAAAAATTAAAATTAAAATAATGAGATCCTCTTTTTGTGTATGATGTAAGTATATGATTGTAATTAATTATAAGTTCTAGATTATAATTAAAAAGTAGTGTACTTACCATTAAATTGTTATTCTATAAATTACGTACTTACGTAGATGTTACGTCGAAACTAATTAATAAGGAATAATAAAAGACAAAGTACCTTTGAGACACGGTGGATGTAACTGACTGATTTATTGTAACGCTTTTAGCAAATTTCGCAGGCATAAATTAATTTCCAATTTCCCTTTGACGTTTTGCTGAGCTCACCCGACATATCTCCCAAGCTACGTGCTATTTCTAAAACATGACAACATTTGTAGTTAAATTCTGTTTTATTACACGCAAACGTTATGTAAAGCAATTCTTTAACGAGCGGATGCTGTCAATGGTAATAATATTTGTGTGTGTCTCGAAGTTAGTGCTCCGTCGTCTACGATTCAATTCGTGGTGACGTGTCACAAATGCTTGTAATAGGTTTACGTGAATAAACCCCCCCTCAAACCATATACAGTCCATCATCTACCACGGGAGTTGGAAATCAATCTCCCCCCCCCCCCCCCCCAAGTGCTTTTAAAAGTTAAGTGAAAGCCGGTTCCACTGGCAAGCTGCTGATACTGTAAGAATCTGAACATCTGCTGCTATGGCTATATTATTTACATATATATGTGTATAGTATTGTGTTTTATGATTGAATATATGCTGTCCTTTTTCATGTCATTCGTCCATCTAGCGGGGGGTCGTCACACTCTGTGTCTTCCCGTATGTAGTTTCCACTCCAGAACCCGTGCGACAGACGTGTCCATCCCATTGCCACCTCATCCTACATATTTTAATAATTAATTCTCTGACTAAAGACCCACTGTCAGTTTCCACGTCCACGTTCTGCTCCGTACGATAATACTGGAGAACGCACTGGTTGAAAACTCTCGTCTTCAAACACAGGGGTATGTTTATAAGAACATGTGTCCAAACTTCTCGAATGCCGCCCATCCTAACTGAATGCGTCTGTTAGCTTCTTTGGTGAAGTATGTCCAAGGTAGACGTATTTTTGCACAATTGATCTCGGTACGATATGGTCGTTAAACATGACTTTTGTGTTGTCCATGTTCATTCCGAGGCCAAACTGCTGAGGCGCCCTGTTTAAGCCGTTTAGCATTCCGCTAAGATCCTTCAGCGAGCTAGCTATTATATTGGCATCCGAAAAACGGAGGTGTGTAAATAAATAATTATACTTAAAGGGACTGACGTCACTATTATATTAGTTGTAGCAATTGTTTAACTCCGTTTTTCGCTTTTCGTGTTCAAACGTGTTCAGTTTTAAAGCATAAATCTTATACTAGACCTATGTTTGTATGCAATTTGTCCGCGTCCAACTTAAGAAACATGGAAAGGAACTTTGCAGAAATGTTGAGAATAAAGTTACATATTTCGGACGGCAATCTTTGACTTAATGCAAGGACCGGGTATTTTAAATAATATGACTAGTGCAAATACTTACACACATAAACATCCATTCCCACTTAATTTTGCAAAATGTTGGATAATTTAATAATCAAAGTAATTCGTTCATAGTATGTATATTTATATGTATATGTATTTATGTATGTATGCATATTTTAGTTGTAGTTATTCTGTTGTATTGTACGTAATGCTTATTCTTGTGTAATTCTTGTATACATTCTTATTTTTATCAAATACTTTTCATTGTTTTTATTAGCTTTTAGTCTTGGTATATTAGATTCCGTGGGAATCTAATATACCAAAATACCACAACATGAAGTGGAATAAATATTATGATCTCACAGCAGAAATTATCAGGAACAGTTTCAAGACTCAGCTTTACACAGCCAAATCTTTGACCACTTACTGAAAGAATTGGGCCTAAGCAGGTCTACCGTCAATACATTTAGGAGGGGAAGTGTGAATTGTGAGCATGTAAAAGAGCGCAATAAAATAAAAAAGGAGGCCTCCTTTTTAAACCAGCCTATTTTCGGTCGCAATCCCGAGACACCATTCTTCTCATCTCTTACCCATACATGATAGACCTAGCACCCGCACGGTGAATCCATGCACTGCTTAGAAATTTGTCTCTCCATGTGAAGTGCTCTTCATTGCAAGGGAATGCTGATGTTGTGAATATGTAGATTATTATGGTATAAAACTTGTTATAGTATATACCAATTCGCGATAGGTAATGAATTACTTACAAAACTTGCCACCAGCAGCCGAATTCCCGCTATTTAGCCGCAAATGTAATCCTTTAAAAAAAACTGTCCATAGGCAATATCAAACACTATTATAGACGTTATTCCTATAATATATTGTAATTTTGACATAAGTTCAGCTATGCTCGTCTAAACTTGCGCTATTAATGACACTATTTAGACAACCTAACGTCTGGCATTTGAATATAAGTCAATGTTACCGAGCACGTTTAATGCAACATGCAAAAGCTATCGAGTAGGAGAGAATGGGTATAGTTTGGGCGACATCGACGTACTAGTCCATGCATATGACATAACATAGAACAAGATCCGAATAGAGGGCTTTTGTGAACCATTAAGGTCGTAGTTCATTTATACTCCATCTCACGGCTAAGGAACATTTAATTCTTTATTAATCTATAAATAAATTTTAAAGTGACACCATAAAATAGCAAACAGCACTCTGTGGGAATGCAGACTGCTCGCTTAAATGTAAATGAAGACAATGAAATACATGAGTGCTCCCAATCCAGACGGACCACAGCTGTGTCCGCTGCGGTGGTTGAAAGCTGTCGGCGCATGAATAGTGTGTTGTCTGCTAGCTATCGGCTCGTAGACTGATAGGTAGTTGCCTACTAGCTGTCTGCTTGTGGAAAGGTAGTTGTCTGCTAGCCATCGGCGCGTGAACAGCGTGTTGTCTGCTAGCTATCGGCACGTAGACCGATAGATGTCTGCTAGCTGTCGGCGCGTGGATAGCGTGTTGTCGGATAGCTATCGGCGCGTGGAGAGCTAGCTATCAGCTCGTGGACAGGTATTTGTCTGCTATATATTACTTTCGTACAAAAGTGTCCACCATGCTCATTAATGCAAGCCCTGCATGAATTAAAGACGTTATTCATTGGGCTTGTAAGGTAGTTTAATGGCTTCAAAAATTCTGATAGTGAACGCTTTTAATTCATTCGTTCCACTTTCAATGTTGTGTGTTGGTGGGAGAAATTAAGAAATAGTTTTTGAATTGTAGTTACTTTATGGTTTTGTGTCGCTATATACTTCTCCAGGGCCAGCATCCAAGTTAGGGGATACTTAAACCTGCTAAACACAGCTGGAAGAAAACACCAGGACAAAGTATAGCAAAGACAGGATACTCTCACCGCGTAGCAGGAGTCCAGGTCACGATTTTGACGGCACAATAACTTATCACTAGATCGATTCTTACACCAAACCACGGCTCAATGTTTATATTGTCCTTTAAATTGCTTATTAGAAGTATTTAGTTAAATGTTTTAATATTTGATTATAACGGTGTCACTTGCACGGGCGACGAAACTGAACTCTCTTCTAACTCTACCCGTTTTAACGTTTGGCGTAAGCATGCACCATATGAATTTACCGTTGTAGCTTACGTTTCTGCGTTTATTTAAATAGTGAGTTTGATTATGGATTATGGTTGTGGAAGGAATCAAAAGTAGAGGATGATACCAAGTCACAACATTTTTTTTATAGCAAAATTCGTGCCCTCACATATAACCAGTATAGACATTTAGCAGATCTTGACACACTTTTGCTTCATTACTGTTCATTCATATTTTGTTCTATATTTCACGTATAAACTAAAACGCTTAATGCACGAAAGTTCACAGCCTGCTTATTACGTAGCAGCTCCGACATAGAAACTACGGCGTAGCATAAGTGGTTGTAAGAAATAGCAATTTAGGTAGGTTCCGGCTTAAATCGTCCAGCCATTTCTCAATACAAATACACGTAGCATTTAGGAGTTGTAAAGTTATGTATACATCGGCTGATGGCCTGAAATTTCCGTCGTTCAGTGGAGACTCGAGATGGGTCTCGACTGGTTTGTGTCATAGACGTGTATTTACATGCTTGTACAACAATAACAAGTATTTTTGTAAATAAATTTGGGGCCAAGATTTTGTACCAAATTTTTTGTCTATGCTTGTTGTAAGTAAAATTAATATATTTTCTTTATGGCTTCTCTGGACTGTCTATTTTTTTTATATACTATATATTGCACAAAACACTTAAAAGTAATGTACAAGGTCGAACTTAACATCTTTTGGCATTTTATAATAGCTAACCATTTTGTGTGGAAGTGGATTACGGACTGCATTATTATAAGTATACAATAATTGTTTACATACTTTTATTTAAATATATGTATAGTTCTATTTTGTTAATTATTTGTTTTCTTGTTCAAAACTCAGCACAACATGTTTTTGAATCTGTTCAGTAGTTAGGCATAAAGGTGAGACAAATAAAGTATTTTTCGCATTTGCAATTTTAGTAAGAACATATATGTATGTCTTTGGATGTGGATGGCACGGCGATGGCTTACGGACACGAAAGAGGAAGCCGATTTGAATGCACTTGATTTATTGGCCACATTATGGCGTGCTGCGTTCGCTTGCTTCGCTGAACAAAATAAACTCAGGCTAAACATCGCCTGCAATAGCCGCTTCACAAATAACATATGCGAATACTGCTCGACTTGAATTATTATAATTTGGGTTAGTGTATCATATATATACGAGTATACAAGTAACTATGAAAATCAATTGCTCTGCGAGCGAAGGTCTGACTAACGGCCAGTTGCAGGAAGGATTGATATAATATAATATAATATAATATAATATAATATAATATAATATAATATAATATAATATAATATAATATAATATAATATAATATAATATAATATAATATTTTTTTTATTAATAGTAATTTATGTTTAAAATTTTAGTACCTAGTTTAAAATCTGCTAGCAAATACGGATTTGAATCCGAAATCACTCTGCACACTCTGTTTCGTCTGCGGGAGGAGCTATCGTAATCAGGTGTAAACTGTACTCTAGATGAAAAGTTGCGCATGTACCAGTACTATGCCACTATACCTGGAACTCTCAAATCTCTGCAGCTTCGCCGTGATGTAGCTTCTCTGGGCGTGTTCTACCGGCCATACTATAGTGAGTGCTCGGAAGAGCTCTATAACTCAATTCCTCCCTCTCCATTCCGCAACCGAACCACACGCACAGGTCAAAATATGCACCCACATACCGTAGTCAACCACCATCGCGTACGTTTAAATTTGGGAACTCATACATGTAGCACAATAAAGATGTGGAATCTTCCAGCCTCTGAATTTCCAATTTTCTATAACTTCCTTAGTCCTTTAAGCAAAGTGTGATAAAGCATCTAGTCAAGCCGGCATAGTGTTAGGGACTGATATCAGTAATGTGTGTCACATGTCGTGCTAGTATATATTTTTAAAAAAGTACACAAATAAGTCGACAACGTTAACCCCTCGTTCCGAGACCCGATAATAGTAACCTAAGCTCGCTTAAAGCAGTTCCGAGACGTGCATAAACTGTTTTGCCAAATCTTTGTGACGTCACAAATAACATCATTCCTCGCGATTAGACTGCTCACGATATCGAGGTAGATAGCTCTGAGCGCTGTCATTTGTCATTATGTCGCCCGCCATTTTCAAGTTTATTTAATATCATGGAAAATATTTATTTAATATTGTAATTTGTTTATACTGTTTCTAAAACAAATCTATAATAGATTTCTATTATAGATTTGTTTTAGAAGGAGGTAAATAAAAAATGTCTAACACGGCAAGTTATTTCAGAAAAACAAAATAAGTAAAAAATAGTATACATTACACATGTAAAGCTGAAAAAACCGAGAGCTTTGTTTGTTAGTATTCATACTCAAAGATGTGGAATCCGCAATTTATCTTCTGTAAATCACGCTCTGAGTATCCAAATCGTGATTATTGATTCGACTGTCAGTATCATATTCATTCTAAGTGCTCTGAGCATGATTCGGAATAAATTGTAGCGAAATATTTTCTTTCAACTGTAATCAAGCTTTAATCAAGTCAAAAATCAGGATTATGGATTATTATATATTTGGGTTTACAGGTACTGATTGTTTTTTCTACTTTGTATAATATTTTAAATAGTGATCCGAACTGTACTATACACAAATTAATTTGTTTCGTAAAATATCTGGATGCGTTGTATTTATTACTACGAGTATAATAATCTATGATTACCCTTTAATGGAAAAATAATAAATTTCACTTCAATTCGAGTCAAACGCACGTATGATGCTATGTTTTATCAAAATGCACTGCGTAATTCTATTTAATAGACGTTAATTTGGTTCGCTAGTTCGACATAGCGAATATTCAGTGGCAACATTCCATGAACCAACGACATAATATAATAAGTCTGTCTAATAATACCTATAATACATGTTAGGGATTTAGGGCCATAGTTAAAATAAGTATTTATATATATATATATATATATATATATATATATAAATATATATATATATTAGACTCTGATTTAATAAATAATGCATGTTAATCACGAATGAGCACGGTGGTGGCTCGGTTGTAAGAACGCGTTCCTTTAATCCTACAAAGGTCGGTTCAAACCCCCCCCCCCCCGGCATGTACCAATAGAAATACATTTTTCTTAAGTACATTTGTCATAGATTTACCACACCACCGTTTCCGTGCCTCGGAGACCACGTTAAGCCGTCGGTCCCGGTTCCACTAATACCAACTTGTGGAATCGTAAAAAATTGTCATAAACAAATGACATCATATCTTCGCCAAGCCGTCTGGCCAGCGTGGCGAGTGTAGGCCAAATTCTCCAGATATGTGTTCTCGAAGGCCCATCTCCAGCAGTGGAGGTCTAGAATGCTGTTTTCTAGGGGCTGTAATGATGATGAATCACGAATGCATTTGTAAGCAAGAGTGGGGCTCTCTGTATCACAGACCGTCTGGGGCATAGTGCAGGGATCACCATATTTTCTGTTTGATGTATCTAGGTTTGTTATTAGTTAAAGTAACGCACGTCTTAGGTATGACTTATTTCATAGTTTAATATTTAATCGTTATCGTGTTATTCATTACCTGCATAAATCTGTAAATCTGATATATCTAAGATTTCCTTACAGTAGTAGCTAGTGTTCTACCAACAGCTTAGTTTTCCACTAGCTCTGTATCTATTCACGATTGACATTAAAATTTGTTTTTTGCCTCAAGCATCTAATATTTAATTAGAAAAATGCATTTAATATCGGGCAAGACAAAAAAGTATCTGGTAAAACCTACTATTATTGACCTAAGCTTGTGAATAAATATAGCTAAACAAAAATATGTGCAAAGAACTTTGAATTTTTCGGATGAGTGTAATCAGTTTATCTGCTAGTATGCTAGCTAGGCCGCAACAGGTAATATTAATTGACAAGTTACTAGCAATGGCTAATGTTTTTTTTTTCTTTAAACCTAAATCAATGCACTTGCTATGACTAATGGCGGCGACTAATAAGCGAGAACTAACGAAAAAGAAATACTAAAATACTGCCTCCGTGATCTAGCGGATAAGTCTGTGGATTTAGACTCGGGGGTACCGGGTTCGATTCCTGGTCGGGACACAATAATATTTATTAATTTAAATAAATAAATTTAATTTATTTGTGGTATTTCTCGAGTTTTGTTACGCTAGAGACATCGTTGAGCTTGCCACTTATCATGATTGAACTATAGCTAAGTTGTCTATAACTGTGGTTTGTAACCACTCTGCAAGGGATACGGTCGTGATGATACTTTACTTCTCCAAAAATCAAAATACCTTTAAAAAGGTTGGACTAAAACAATTAATAAGGCTGGTCCTTATAAATATGGTCTATGGCAGTATCACATTCTACCAGCTCATTCAAATACTCCATTAGTGGCAGCAAAGTGGGTGCTGATGTTCAAGTTTTTTTATTGTTATGACGCATTGATTTGTTGACATTTGAAAATAAAAAACAAACTGTACTATAATATTTTAATTTTTTAATAAGTTGCTAGCTAGTATTCTATGTATTCATATAACTTTGCCTGGAAAAGATACTAGAAAGAATTTCTGTACGTAATAGCTTGTTTCGAATACAGCTTATGAAACGAAACGACAACGATCAATTGTAGCTATGAGACTTTGTAGAAGTTCCCGGATTCTTGTTCTTTAGCCGCAAATGTTATAAAGGAGTCCTTCAACTTACATACACTGTTATTATAGTTTATACAACATACATACATATCTTCACGCCAAATCCTTTGCGGGGTAGGCAGAAACAGTTGAGCGCCACTTGTCACGATCTTGCTTGGTATTTTTCTGATGGATAAAGTCAGAAAAGAGAAAATCCGTCGGATAATTCAAGTTACCGATATAGCCTTCAAAATTAGTGAGCTGAAGTGGCAATGGGCTGGACATGTCTGTCATAGAACCGATGAACGATGGAGTAGACGGGTTCTAGAGTGGAGACCACGTACGGGAAATCGCAGAGTGGGTCGACCCCCCGATATGTGGACGAATGACCTAAGGAAGGTCGCTGGTGGGGGTTGGATGAGGGTGGCAGGAGATCGTGTAAGTGGCTCCCCTTGGGGGAGGCCAATATCTAACAGTGGAGAGACACAGGTTGATGATAATGTCACAATCACGACATACCTCTTTCGCTTCTTCAACATTCATCCATCTCTTCATACATGCCCTTTTGTTTCGATGGCTTTTTAATGCACCTTCAGCATTGTTTTATTTATCTGATCATGATAAATAAAACTTGGTCTGCCAGGGCCTCTTTTACCCACAACTTTCGCATTATATCTGGTTCCTCAATCTCTTTCAACATGCCCGAACCATGTCTTTCCTTATTTTTGTCCCTATGCTTTCTTTCATACCGCGTAGTTCATCATTACGTATGTTAAAGTTACGCCGCATATCCGACGCAACGACCTCATTTCTACTGCATTAACTTTACTTTCATGCGTATTCTGACATATCCACGTCTCGCTTCCATACTTATTATAGTTGATATTCGTATAATTTGTAATTTGGACGAAAGATCGGATAAACTCGAGCCAATATTGACATTCAATAAATAAAGACATCCACTAATTTGATTTGTCACTAATGCCTGTTATAATCAGTTTATTACATTGTAAAACTCTTGTTAGTGAACAATCACTATTTTTAAATATTTTACTGTTTCTCAGTTAGATAGATAAATTATTTATTGCACAATCAACAAAAACATATTTTAATGTACATAGGCGAGTTTGATGTCTAGTGACATTTTCTAACAGCTAACAATCAATTAAATAATAGAAATAATACAAAACAATAAATATTAGAATAAAAAGTGAGTAAATAAATCTATTCGACATCATTATAAATTATTACAAATAATAATAATAACAAATATTTATATATATGTTATGCATAAATTCGAATAACTGCAAGATATTAAAATAATACATATCATAATTAATAGTTTTATGTGTGAGGTCCATGAATGTAAGCAACTGGAACTCATGACTGACATCAGTCCCTAACACTATGCCGGCTTGACTGGGCATGACGGCAATTCAAGCATGATCCCGAAACGTGTGGATACACTTAACTGGGTTTATCAGCACGAACGGTGGATACTTCCCCGCCCTGGCAGGCTAAGCAAATTACCACCATCAGTCCGCGTACCACGTATTTATGGTTTCGGGTAGACGGAAAAAGGCATGACGAGCATTAGTACATGATTAATTTGGCTCATTTGCGGTACGCGCCCGCCACAGGAAGGACGTGTGCTCTGCGGACGACGCCTGGCACGACTCGAGTACGTGCCGGTTTCTCAAAGCATTGTTTTTTACATAGACACTTGTACAAAAATAGACAAACAGTGCTATATTTAAAATATTAGTTTACAGGCACTTTCTGGGTTTATAATTTTTATTAAATTATCATTGGTTGTCGCTTATTGTTATTCTACATCGGTTTTCATGTCACATAGTGAACCTAAATTTATGTTTAATTAGTATATAGTATAACTTATTTATGTATAGTATATGTGTATGTAATTAATAATATACACCTAAACTTTTTAAACTTTCGCGCACATTCAAATAAAAAAAAACTGACAATTAAATAAGTTCCATTCGTTCAGCAATAGCAGAACACCTAATGGATAGTGGCACAAACCATTGGATTGAGCTGCATGACCCAAAGATACTCTCCACCGATCATCGAAATCAGTCAATCGAATCGAGAGGGGGGTTACTTCATCGTGAAATCCAGTAACCAATAGGTTTCGACGCCGGGATAAATCGCCCGGTGTCGCCAAGGATATTGTAAGTATCGTGTGTCGTGATTTCTGAAAACTTTAAAAGTGATAAGTGGTTAGGTTAAAAAATCTACCGCCCAGTATGTACAAGACTACACCGCGCAGCTCCAGTGACCCGTGACCACAATCGCGTAAAGACCCATTAAAATAAAATAAAAATATACACCTATATTTTTAATCTATTTATTTTTTCAATGATATATTGCACCTACTTCAAATAAATGTTCTCGTTGTTTCGAACGTCTCATAGGCAGAGAATGTCAAACAACATTATGTTACGCCAAAATAGATAAAGAAATAATTATTTTAAAATAATATTTGCCTCCGTGGTTACCCGCTAAGTCCTTAGATTTCTACGCGGAGATACCTGGTTCAAAGTCAAAATATTTTTATTCAAATGAACATGCATTTGTAACACGTCATTATTTAAATTATTTTAATAATTTCTACTCCTAAGTGGAAGACTAAGAAGCAAAGCGGTTCAAAGAGTAACACCTTGATTCGATTCCTGGTTGGGACACAATCATCATCATCATCATCGGCCTGTATCCCTTCACTGCTGTATGTAGGCCTCCCCCAAGGCTAGCCACTTAACGCGATCTTTCGCTATCTCATCAACGGTCATCTGTCCATCTGGCGGGGGGTCGTCCCACTCTGCATCTTCCCGTACGTGGTCTCCACTCTAGAACCCGTTTGCCCCATCGTTCGTTGGTTCTGCGGCAGACTTGTCCGGCCCATTGCCACTTCAGCTTGCTAATTTTAAAAGCTATGTCAGTAACTTTCGTTCTCTGACGAATATTAACGTTTTGAATTCTATCCATTAGAGATATACCAAGCATAGCTCTTTAAATGGCTCGCTCAGCGACCTTGAATTTATAGACCAGACCTACTGTTAGTGTCCACGTCTCCACTCCGTCTTCGTCTTTAAACATTGTGGTATAGACGATGAGAGTATGTGCCTGAATTTCCCGAATGCCGCCCATCCTAGCTGAATGCGTCTGTCGGCTTCTTTGCTGAAGTTGACTGTTCCTAATTAGATAGTCTGCCCGAGGTAGACGTGATTTTGCACAACTTCGAAAGTAGCGTTTCCTACGCAGATTGGCCTCGGCTTGACATGATCATTGAACATGACTTTCGTCCTGTTATTACCCCCTAATGGGACACAATAATTTGTTTAATTTATTCGTGATACTTCTCGAGTTTAGTATGCTAGAGACATCGACAAGCTTGCCACTTATCATGATGGGCCTATTTACCGTGTCTAAATTTACGGTTTTAACCGCTAAATCAAGGATACAGTACAAACTAAATTGTTTTAAAAAAAAGTATAGATATAATAATTGGATTATTAGGGCCAGCGTCGTGAAGATATTGTATTGGGGCCATCCTTATAATATACGTCTTTGGTTTAAAATTTATTACCTTTCTGCACATTTACCTTTATCTTCAGGCGTTTATTGCATTGGTCATTATTTTTTGTATAACGGTTTTGTTTTATTTATTCTCATTACATAGAACCTATTATTATAATTGTAATATGTTGACCAGAGGGGTTAGATTAGGCCGACCGTACATTATGATAAATATCTAATAGATAAAAATCAACTGGAATGAACTTTGTGCATACACTAGATCCCTAACACAGTAAGCTAGTTCAGGATGCACGTCAATTAACGCATTTTATTTTTCTCGGAAATCCTGTCTGCAATAAATGTTGCACTAAACCACGCACACTTTTGGAAATTCGTATCAGTTTGGAAGACTGCGCCATTTATTGTGGACGTGTCAATCAAGATTTCATTCCTGGGCACCGAATTGCCGAACCTGATAGTTTGCGTGGTGTGTGACAATCGATTCGATGCGCGTAGGTATTTTTTTGAGCCCACTAAATAAAATGTGTACATTATTATATGGATTATGTATGTCGAAAATGATACTATATTTTTACCCTCAGCCGCCCGGGTACTATTTTTGTAACATAAACACCCAGGTGCGGTCATATAACCGATTAATTAATGGTAGTAAAATATATTATTTATAAAGAGGTTAATTAAAAGACGATATTTATTTATATATTATATTGTATTTAAAAATAAAAACTTAACCAAAATTACAGCCTCTTGATTCCATACAAAATCCTCCTTTGTAATGTGCGGTCGACCTAAGTGGCTGCAAGAAGGAGGGAGAGGCCTATATTTACCACGGCTTGTACCAATGTGAAATACACTTTTACGTACATTTGCCATAAATTTACAACACCATCATTCCCGTGCCTCAGAGAGCACGTTAAGCCGTCGGTCCCGGTTCTACTAATATCAACTTGTGGAATCATTAAAAAACCTTTTGGCCAGCGTGGCGAGTGTAGGCCAAATTCTCCAGATATATGTTCTGGAAGGCCCATCTCCAACAGTGGAGGTCTAGGACACTGTGTTCTAGGGGCTGTAATGATATATTTTAGACCACTTGGCTAACTTTATTTAATAATTTTATTTATTAATACTTGTATTATACTTGAATATGATTGTGCCTCGCCAAGCCGTCTGGCCAGCATGGCGAGTGTAGGCCAAATTCTCCAGATATATGTTCTGGAAGGCCCATCTCCAGCAGTGCAGATCTAGGACGCTGTGTTCTAGGGGCTGTATGATGATTGTTATTTTAAATATTTACAAACGCTTCCCTTCTCATGTTACTGTAACAACAAATCCCACATGATCCCAGTCAATTTTCTACGTTGAAGCAAAATGGCCACGCTCTGTTTGAATTCATTCATTTAATTCTGAACGAAAGTAATGGATAGGATTCAAAGTTATTTAAATCAAATTGTAAATAGTATCAGCATTACCGTATCCCATTCGGGGTGGTGAAAAACCACGCTTATAAAGAAGCGGATTCACATTAGTCAACTTTACTATAGGCCCATCATAACAAGTGGCAAGCTCGTCGATCTCTCTAGCGTACCAAACTCGAGAAATATCACAAATAAATTATTGTGTTCCGTGCGCAAATCGTACCCAGTACCTCCGCTTCTAGATCCAGTGACGTTAAGTCTACGCTAGACGACGAAGGCAGTCAAATAAACCAAATAGCAGATATTTGTTATTTTGGTTTCTTGATTTGCTATGTTTTTATCTTAAATCTATATTTTTTTTAAATAAAAATTTTAGACAATTCTTTAATTTTGTTTTTTGAAAAAAAAAAAAGTGACCTTTTCAATATAACGCTCTTACTGCCTCCGTGGTCTAGCGGTTAAGTACTTGGATTAAGACGCCGAGGTACCAGATTCGATTTCTGGTCAGGAAACAATAATTTATTTTTGTTATTTCTTGAGTTTGGTACGCTAGACATCGACGAGCTTGCCACTTGTCATGATGGGCCTAAGTAAAGTTGGCAAAATATGAATATTATTTTTATAAAGCGTGTGATCTCACCACCCCGAAAGAGATATGGTCGTGATAATACTTTATTTTTACTACATCGCCGCATTCCCATCTAACTCTCTGCGAAACCATTGCGTTAGCGAATCATCACATATCAAGAACAAGTAAATTTTTGACCGGCTATTATTCAACTTCTACGAATGTTCTTGACGCGTCATAAGGACATTTGACGTTTTGTTAGGCGAGGGCCGAGGCACACGATTGGCTATATGGATAAACATAGGAATGGGATGTGGTATCAGTTGATTCTCGGACTAGGGATGTGGTAGGCTGCACCACTCATTAACTTACACTTAAAAAAAAAATTATATTTTCGGCTTCCATGATGATTCAAAATTCTGTCCAGAGACTTCAAAATATTAATTTAAAATGTATCAATCATCTATTTAGCGTTCTTTTTATCTGCCGGTACCTGCAGATACGGACAAAAGAACAAAGTTCACGTCTGTATACCTATATATCTCTGTCTACAGAGAATCCCTAAAATTAAATTTAATTTAAATGATGATTTAATCAAAATAAATAAATACCTCGCAAAGACGTCTAGCCAGCGTGGCAAGTATAAGCCAAATTCTCCCGATAGGTATATGTTCTGGAAGGCCCATCTCCAGCAGTGGAGGTCTAGGATGCTGTGTTCTAAGGCCGTAATGATGAAATAAATTAAATTTTTATATTTTTCCTTTAAATAAAGGATAATGAATGACGATTTACCTATTTTTAAAACTCATTTACATCGGTTTGCTCTCCGAAAATGTAACTTGTAACAGCAAACAAAGTGGTCGACAATGTTGTGTGTACTTGAATAAACATAAAAGTTTAAGGTCGGTTTATGTTAACAGACTTTATAGAAAAATACTGCGGTTTAAAATATTTTGTCACCAATTTGAATCGACTCACACCTAGCTGTAAGGGCACACACGGCCAAAAGTGAGAGAGACTCACGGTGATTCGAGCATGCGACCTCCCGCGCGCGGCGGCGCTTCAAGCTGGGGTCGTATCGTTAGGCGATTTTTCAATCTAAGTCTTTAAAAAAAAGTTACTATCCCTTGGATTCAACTAAAGTATTGTGTTATATTAAAGTGTTATCGTGTGTCTAATGAGGGCAGTGGTCGCTCTTTTGTAAGAACGCGTACCTTAAATCCTACAAAGGTCGGTTCAAACTCACCCGGCATGTACCAATGAGAAATACACTTTTCTTACGTACATTTTTCATAGATTTACAACAACACCGTTCCCGTACCTCGGAGAGCACGTTAAGCCGTCGGACCCGGTCCCACTAATGCCAACTTGTGGAATCGTTAATAAATTATCATAAACATTGACCACATCCTCTGCCGTCTGGCCAGCGTGGCGAGTGTAGGCTCAATTCTCCAGCAGTGGATATCTAGGATGCTGTGTTCTAGGGGCTGTAAAGAAATGAGTTTTATTCGACCGAATTTACCGAGAATAAAACACCCTCGTTCGTCTACCGCCGACGTCATCAAAACGTTACCGTCAACAAGATGACGGCGCCGTAGTAGCGATGCCTATTTGTATATTTACTATGGCCACCTATACATCATGCATGCTCATCATTCGAACAAAATTTGTACCAAAATAATCTCGTGACGGTGACGTCCCGGTGACGGCGGCGATGAACAAACGACATAATTCTTACTACCTATAATAGAGAAGACAAATTTCTAAGCATTCCATGGATTCACCGTGCGGGTGCCGGGTCCATCGTGTGTGGGTAAGAGATGAGAAGAATGGTGTCTCGGGCTTGCGACCGACAATTGGCTGGTTTAAGAAAAGGAGGCCTCCTTTTTTTTCTATTGCGCGATAATATATAGTTTGTCCCCAAATTTTGTAACTACGAGCGTAAAGTCCGCCTTTGTACTTTATGCAATAAAGTTTCTATATAAAAAAATAATGGCGTCGCAAAATGTATAACTCAACATTTTGCGACGTCTGTAATAACGAACAAGCCTTAACTCTTGCACGAGAAGTGCACACAATTCTCTAGTCGTGCGGTCGGGAGCTAGAATTTTTCAGTGCACCCAGTTCGTGTCGCGACCAATCCTTCCAAATTTATTACCGCTCGCCCGCTCTGACCACATGCATACTTCAAGGTATAAAGACATGAAGAGGATATCTTTATACAGTTGACTTAATATAGAGACTGGGCAATTAATAAGAGAAAATAGGTATTTATTTAAAGAAATAAAATTAAATGACAACATTCATTTTGGACTATTTTTGTACTACTTGCTGCGTGCTGTGTACAATGATTTAAAATATGTATGAAACTACAATGATTCGATACTTTTATTGATGACTAATGTTATTTTTAATATATATTACCGTATATATTAGTCACAGAAATAAAAAAAGGATGTGCAAAAAAGGACTCTGTTTGAATGCGAGAAAAACCAAGGTACTAGTGTTTGAAAGAAGGAGGATGACAACCGTGACAAAGATTGATGATGAAACTTTAGAACGAGTAAATGAAATTATATATCTAAGTAGTGTTTTCACTGCGGATGGGAAGTACGATAGGGATGTTGAAAGAAGAGTGAACGCGGGAAATAGTGTTAACGGTGTCTTGGGGTCACTGATCGCCTGTCGAAATGTCAGTGGCAAAGCTCGACTCGCCATACACAATGCCATGCTGGTACCAACACTTATGTATGGAAGCGTTCCTCCAGGATGGATTTGTTGGTTCGGAACTCCGTCCACGATATGCCTAACATGCTTCGCCAACACCACATTTCTACACAACTTTACAACAAAAATATTACTACTTACACTACTTTTAAATAAAAAAATTGGTTGCCTGTAAAGTCGGTATACGGGCGAAAGTTTTACGTGACAACGACTTTGAGTGGTAAAATAATTTTAATGTGAATATTCATTCGTATAGTAGGAAGAAGGATGAAATAATAGTAACAATTTAAAACATTTATTTATACAAAGAATTATATTTAAAACATTAATTTATACAAAGAATCTCGCACTGAATTTCATATTAACAAAATTTTATTTTTACCTTTACACATACATACGTATTTATATACAAATATACATACAATAACTTGCAATACATTTGCGTACAATGAAACAGCGTTTACTACAACTTAACTTGTTCCTATCTGAGTGATTTTGTTGAGGATAGGGCGATGATAGGAGAAATATGAAATGAAAGGAAGTGTTTCTGCTGTAATGTGCCTAGAAAATGTCAAGTCAATGTCTTTCACTTTGTCTGTCTCTCTCGCTCTTAGGCGGGCTAACCATGCCCGAGTGGAAGGGACGCGTGCCTCTCACTCGCTCTCATTATGAGCGCATAACGTGAGCGGAGCGTAACGCAGTTTCTTGAAGTATCACCCGGCAAACCAATTTATAAGACGTTGTCACGTCAAAATGAAGTAATGTAGGGGGCAGGCTGCTGCTGTAACTAATAATGTGCCCTGGGCTCCAAAACATGGGATCTACTACAACAATACTAATATTTGTACGCCCTATGGGCAGAACACTGGTACACCTTTATAACCTACCAGCTGACCCGGCGAACTTCGTAACTAACAGTCATTGAATGTCGTGTTACTTATTAGCTAAACTAAATTTATGATTTTATGAAAGTAATTCAATCAATATAAAATATTATAGTAAAAAAAAGTATCATCACAACCGTTATCCTTTCGGTGTGGTCAGAAACCACGCTTATAAATAAGCGGATTTACATTTAGCCAACTTTACTATAAGCCAATCATGACAAGTGGCAAGCTCGTCGATGACTCCAGTGTATGAAACTCGAGAAATACCACAAATAAATTAAATATTAATTAAATGTATTCATTACATTAAAAAATATTTTTGTGTCCCGACCAGGAATCGAACCCGGTACCTCCGAGTCTTAATCCACGGACTTAACCGCTAGACCACGGAGGCAGTTAAATATTATGTCCTGTCCTTTTGTTCTGTGTGAGTATTATTATTGATTTTTGTACTTTTATATATTTTTTTTGTGTTACTATCTTAATAAAGGACTGAAAATAATATTTTATATTCGGTGTATTGCTTCCATAAAATCATAAATTTAGTTCAACTAATCAGTAACACGACATTCAATAACCTTTAGGTGGTACGAAGTTCGCCGGGTCAGCTAGTATATAATAAGAGCGCTAGGAAGTTTTAGGCTCCCGCTCGGTACCCTCAGTCGATATGCCCCACAAATCAGCGTTGATGCGCGCCACCTATTGGACAACAGTAGTACTATGTCAGAAACCTTCGCCGATGTTAACACTACATATTCTTGTATTATTATTATATATATAGACCCGCTTAATAATAACAATAAAACTAAATAAAAACTTCCTAAGTGTATTTAAAATTATTATTGTATGGTCATTACTTAATAAAATTTATTTTACACGTTTGTTTTAAATTGCACAAATTGAAGGCAATTTTTAACGTAATCAAGTTGTAAAACAGGTGCAGTCGGCGTCGAGCAATAAACAAGTATTCGTCACATAGACGTATACATTTACCTGTATTTTTGTAACTACCCACATTTTTCTGGAAAAATATTAAATAAAAATATTATTGCGAAGGCGGTGGTGGCTCGGTTGCAAGAACGCTTTCCTCGTCAGCCCTTCTTCCCAGCGCCACGCTGGAATTCCTGCGATTATTCGCAAAAAAGTAGCTTCTTTTTTCCAACGCGTGCGAAACAGTAGGGCATGATTGCATTTCGTCATGACTGCCCAATCCAAGATAATTGGGTTAAGATTATGTTGGGTGCGTCAGTAAAGGTTAAGTAGTTTTAAGTTTAGTATGTAAATTTATTGTAGTTTTTGGCCTAAAATGTAAATATTTTTTTTTTTAAATTGTAAATTGTATTTTATATGGGTAATGCCTGAAATAAATGATATTGAATTAAATGTCTCTGTCGACCCCGCAAGGGATTTAAGGTAAATATATGTATGAATGATTTATGCGTTGGTCTGTATATAATATGTCTTTGATTCGCGGATATAAAATGCATTTATCGGCTTCCGACTAAATGTTCGTTTTAACACCAATAATATGCATACGAGCTGCGGATTGGAAATACGAGCGAGCAAATTAAATGCGTTGCAAAAAAATCTATGGCTATATAACGCTTGGTGTTCATCGTCATCATCATCATCATCTCAATATAATTTTGTTAATTAATTACACCCATATCCTTAGCTTTATTATTTATTATATATCCATTCACGTAATTAGTGTTGCAAAAAAGCAAGACGAAGACTAAAATCAAGACCACCAATATGTAAGCTAAGGTTAGTCCTGCTAAAAATAGTCATATATTTTTTGACCTTACTTTTTTTTTTGTTCTGGTTTCGTATCTGTCAGATTTTTTCGGGTTCAGAGGTAATAATTTCCAACGCTTATATACATCTTTTTTATTATAACCCTTTCAGCATGACAAAAAATATTATGGATATTGAAAGGTTTATTAATATCTTTGAGGTCCTTGTGGTCTAAAATATCTTATAAAAATAGTGGAATAATTCCTCTTCTAGTAAAATAATGCAACTTATGCATGTTTTTTTCTTTACTAGTCATAAAATATAATTACTAAGTAGCTAGATGAGTGCACAAACTTTTTTTTATTTTTTTTTTACTTCACGCCATGCGACCTTGCGCTCTCCTGTTGGTAAATGGCGCGCAAGGTCCATAAATGTTAGCAAAAACATGCATAAGTGGATTTAATTTTAAAACTGTTAGTTAACTGCCTAGTTAACTAACAGTTAACTAACAATATCCACAGTAAAGTTATTTACTTTAATATTTTAAGCTTAATATTCTCCATATTTCTTTATGCCGCTGAAACTTGGACTCTCAAAGCCGGTGATCGTGGCCGCATCGATGCCTTTGAGATGTGGTGTTGGAGGCGTATGTTATGTATCCCGTGGACAGCCCGAAGAACTAATGTGTCAATACTCAAGGAGCTCAAAATCTCTACCAGGCTGTTTTCCATCTGCCTAAAACGAGTCCTTGAGTATTTCGGCCATATAGCCCGCAAAACACCTGGTAACCTAGAAAGGCTTGTAATCACAGGGAAAGTCGAAGGCAAAAGAAGTTCTAACCAGATCCGCACCTCACTAAATACCCAGATGCACGATGCCCTACATGCAGTCGTGAACAGACCCGGATGGCGCAGCATCGTCCGGGACAAAGTGATCCGTGGATCACGACCCTCAGCAGTGAGGAGAACGACGCAAGGAGAAGGAGGAAAGTAATTTACAAAAAAAAAAACTTGCACTTGACATGTCAGTGCAAAAGCGCGTTCACGACTCCTACTATAACAAATTATTCTGTTAAATGTGTCCAATAAAAGCGTCTGTATTAATAATGTACGTTTGAGTTTTACATAAAACTAACATTTGCGGACAATTTCGGCAAATTTAAATTCGGCTAGAAGTTGCTTCTTAGATTGCTGCCATTTCCAACTTGCCCGGCTGTCAAATTACCAACTCCACTCTGTAGTTCGGTATCTCCTGAATTCAACACATTGATTTATATGTAAAATAGTGGTTTGACCCGGCTCTTACCCGGTAAGATAGTCCTCCTTGCGTCATTTTCCCCAATGCTGAGGATTGTGACCCCCTCCATGAATCACTTTGTCTTCATAAGGCGGCATGTAGCGCAATACAGTTCTTACTTTTTTGGTTATTACATTGTAGCTTTTTACATGTGTCGATAATGGTTAAAAGAAAAATTTAGGCAAACTGTCGCACCTTATATAAATTTATTTTTGTGTAATTTTATTTGATTCATGGGGCTCAGTGAAAATCAGCGCTGCAGCAGAAATGTTGCAGCCTATGCTGACCTGAGTGCCTGTTTGTCGCAGCAGCTCACTCATTTATTTTTTATGTATTTAGATTATCTATTTTTTGTTTATTTGTTGATAATTTACGTCTTTATTATTGTATTAGCTGTTTATTATTGTATGCAAATAAATATTTTTTCTTTTCTTTCTTTTTTTCAATATGGACTGGGATGTTGAGTGCGATTCTGGCCAGACCAACGGCTTACTTGGCCACTGTACCAACTATTGTAATCTCATAGGTACTCAGAAGAATTTAAAATATATTAATGTATTTATTGTTGTTGTGTAATTCTGTATTTATTTCATTTGTAAATCTGCTGCAGATTCCTTTCTCAGTCAGATTAAACATTAACAGGTCACTGGAATCTACTAAGCTGCTGGTCTTCTGCTAACAGCTTACTCTTTGGATCACTTCACTGTTTAGTCTTCCAGTAATAGGAGTCGAAACATTAAAAATAATTTAAATAATGACGTGTCACAAATGCCTGTAATAGATTTACGTGAATATTTTGACTTTGAAATACTCAAAGACTTGTTGCAGACAGATAGAAGAGAGCCTGGTAGTAACTTTCAGTTCTTTGAGAACTGGTGAGCATTGGTTCTTCGCGCTATCACATCTCACAAAGGTGTCGACGCGGTCACGATCAGATGCTCTGACGGTCCAGGTTTCGGCAGCATAAGAATAATACAAGTCTATTTTTGATCCTGATACGATCTTTCTATATTCCTTTCACCTAACACATAGCTTTCTTGGCCATGCATATCCTTGTAATAATGGCCATCTAAAAACTTACAGATGGCCGTAGGGTCATCCTAAATCATCATCATCACGGTATCCTAGACCTCCACTGTTGTAGATTGTCATTAGAACTGACATTAGACCCTTGGCAACCCGTCAGCCAGTGGCGAGTCTATACCTATGTTTTGGAAAGCATGTCTTCGGCAGTGGACGTCTAGAACTCTTTTAGGGGCTGTATGTTATTAAAATATCAAATTTAGCTTCTCGATGTTTAATTCAGAAAGCTTCAATCACTGCATTTTAAATTTCTTGAAACGCTGATTGTCTTAAGGTGCGTGTCAAGGTGTAATTACTGAATCCGGTTCTATTTGCGCCTTTGCTTTATAAATATAGTTCGTTCGGTTAATGTATAGAGATTTGAAAGTTTCTGATACATTAGGGGCGAAAGCAAAGTTGTGACTTCGACGCAAACACATTAAACATTAAACAGAATGCACTATACGGCTAAAATAATCTTTTTAACTTTTCAACGCTAAAACCTATATTTATTACTAGCTTTTTGACTTATTGTCCAGGAGCAGCATTCTCGACATTTGATAGCGATCGCTATTCTTAATAATATTATATATATTTTTTTTTCAAATTGTTTATTTATTCGAAGTTTTTCTTACAAGAACTTATAAATAACGTTGCTGTGCCAATGTCAGTATGACACTGTGTGACAGCAATCGTTAGCTTCCAGGGGAATGTGAAAGTAACTCTGTCTGTGTGTTACGCAATAACGACTGAACCAATTTAAATGAAATTTGTCTAGATCCTGAGAAGGGCTACTTTTTAGTGCGAGGAAAGGGCTGTTTGTTTTATTTTATTTTAAATACTTAATTGCACTAAAATTATACATGGCTTAATGGCCAGGCATTCTCTAACAACCAACCTTTGGGAGTGTGGAAAAACTACGTATGGGTGAAAAATTATTCTGATAAACTAAATACTAATAATACATAAAATAATAGATAAATACATACATATAACTATTAGATACTAAAAGTAAGCCAACACACTAATAAACAGCAAATGATAAATCATAAAAATAAAAATTAACACAAAAATAAAATGTAATATTGATTTAATAAACACTGTTTTGCTTGTTTAGAAAGTAGGTGGTAAGTAAACGTTTTAAAATATGAACAGGGAGCCTGTTTGAGCGGATGACACGGTAAACGAATCTAAATATCTGCTCGAACTATGAGACGGGATTATGAGTTGATTATTCTGAGAACAACGGAGAGGGTCGTGAGAGTCACAAAAGTCAAAGTCAAAATATCTTTACTCACGTAAACCTATTACAGGCATTTATGAAACGTCATTAATTTAATTCTTTTGAATGATTCTACTCCTGCTAGTAGAAGACTAAGCAGCAAAGTGGTCCAATAAGTAAGCTGTTAGCAGAAGACCAGCAGCTTAGCAGATTCCAGTGACCTGTTAATGTTTAATCTGACTGAGAAAGGAATCTGCAAGGAAAACTCAGCTATATTAGATTTACAAAATAAAACATATACAGAACTACACAACAACGATCAATTAATAACCTTTTTAATTTAGTTACCTATGAGATTACAATACTTGGTACAGCAGTAACCCACCAGGCAAGTCAGAATTAAGATAGACTACATGCCTATGTGCTACCCGAAAGTCGACAAAACGCAAAAACCCCTGCTTATTTAAGAACAATGAATTCCACAAAAAAAAATCGTCATTTTAAATACGATGGTAATATCGGATTGTATAGGATGGAGTCAAGGAAGACAAGAAGATGTCGCAGGTCTACACCTGCGAAAACAGATATTGAGCCAATTTAACTGTTTTCGAAAATCGGATACACGATCATACTTACACAAACCAAATATACAATATATACAACAGTAAAGGTTGTGAGTACATCTAGCTTTAATTTTATATGTGTACCTACTACATTTTTTATATTAAAAACCTAAAAACATTCTGAGACATGAAAGTAAATCTAGTGGTATTTTATTTAAGTAAAAATTTATATAGACTTAAAGACAGATGTGTTGAGAACGAATTCGAACAAGAAAGAGGAAATAAAGTTATGATTTATGCAAGTGAAATGTGTTTGAAGCTGCGACTGGAGGGGTGGGGGGTGTCGTTAGCGCGACACACTCCACTCTCACCACAGAACAAAAAGAAAACAAGTAGTCATTATTTAAAAGAAGGATACAAATGTCTAAGCATTCCATGGATTCACTGTGCGAGTTCCAGGTCCAACCGAGTGTGAGTAAGAGATGAGAAGAATGGCGACCGACAATAGGTTTTGTAAATAGGAGTCCTCTTTTTGTATTTTATTGCGCAACAATCCACTATTCCATTCCTCTCCTTACCCAATCAGAAAGAAAGAACAAAACTTAAACAAATAAAGCCTGGTAGTATACACAAGATGTGTGGTGAATAGGGAATCAGCTCAGCGTGGAGCTGCGACGCTGGGCCAAAGCGCTGATTTTCGGCTAATCCCTTGTTCATCAATCAATCAAATCAATTACTGTATGATTCCGTTAATGTCGTCTTGGATGTTTTTCTCATAAATGTATTGACGGCAGACCTGCTTAGGCCCAATTCTTTCAATAAGTAGTGCAAAAAGTATGCTAAAACTCCTCTCGCTCCAACTTCCACTACTGTCATTATTAAATGACAAATGCATGTAAGAAAAGTGTATTTCAAGTGTACCAATAGATTTTAGGATTTTAGAGAAAGCATTCTTACAACCGAGCAAACATCGCTCTTACATGTGAATACACAACACACAACACCACTGTTTCTGTGGCTCGAAGAGCACGTTAAGCTCCGTTAAGTAAGCAACGCGGAATCGTCAAAAATTTAAATAATACGAAATTAGTCCCTCGCCAACCTGTCTCGCCAGCAGCGATGCGAGTGTAGGGCAAGTTCTCTAGATAATTCTGGAAGGTATATATATAGATCTGAACCACACATTTTTTTTTTTTTTCTTCTTGTGTACATTTGTTTCTTTTTATTTTGAAATAAAATGTAATAATATATATAAAATGGTGTCTGAGCGTTGTCTGCCGACAGACAGAACTATACAGATAGACTTAGTTCGGCTGAAAATGTCTGTTTTCCTGTTTTGATAATGCATGAAGATATATGTTTTTATATCTTGTAAACTTTACTGAATGAAGATATATTATTATTATTTTCAAACGTACTTTACCACACTAGTTGTTAACAAGTACCTATGACATACTGTATTAATTTTATTTATAACCGCCCATTCCATTTCATTTCCATTCAATGATAAACGCATCTGCGGCCCACTATCTGGCATTCTTCTTTCTTAGTTTGCGCATACCAAAATAGTCGCAGTTCACTTATACCAATGAGAAATACATACATTTTTTACATACATTGTCCATAAATTTACAACAGGTTAGTTTTTTGGCAAAAATATTTATCATCATATTCTCGTCGAATGCCAATACATCTAGAAAGGCCATCTTCAGACAGTTTTTTTAGAGTAAAATTTGTCATTTTGATAGTTCTGAGCAATGGCTCGTGCTAAGTACTGGCGGAGCAACGATTATTAATCCGGACCGAAGTGTGAAAAAGCATTTTGTTAGGCCGGCATAGTGGTAGAGACTGATGTCGGTCGTGGTGGCCAGCGTAAGTTGCTCCCATTCTTGGACATCGCGTATAGTAATAATCAGGTGGGCGCGATGTCACATGTCGTGTTTACAATAAAAACAAATTAAAAAAAAACTAAATCACTAGCAACATCTACTGGTTTTTTTCTATTCTGTGGCAGGCCAATGGAACCAAACTCAATAATGTTCTCCAATATATTTGACACAACAATACACGTAAAATATTCTCTTTTTTAATACTTGTCTTCAGATATTTTGCAGAAATCAATAAATAAACAAAAATAATTTTACTTAGGTACCTAGTGAAAAAGAAATGGTTTTTGTATAATTCCTAATTAATTTTAATTTGGCTTAGTCACAAATAACATACATATAATATCAGTTATTCAAATAATAATACTAAGGATAGGGATATGAGTCCCGTCCGCGTGGAATGGTGGCAAGAACGCTGGCTGCATTTCCCCGCTCAATTGTCATACTTGGGAAAAAAAATTAACTAGCCCTCTTGTCACCGGATAAACTTTTTGACGTTTGGACTCTATGATTTTAGAAGACTCCACAATTTCAGCCGCGGCTCGGCTTTATGCGTTGTCTCCCCAAAGTTTGACGCATTTATTTTGGTAATTGGACCGCAAGACAATGTTCCTCATAATATCATAAATGTATTTGATTTTTTTATTATTAAATAACGTAAATTACTATTAATATAAACTAATTAATAATAAAAAAAACATCTTAAAACTGTATAATATCTTTAAAATGTACTATCTAATACAGTTGCTATATCAAAATTATATAAGTATAAGAAATGATTTAAGGACTAGATTTAAGGTTCCTAATTTGTAAAATTACTTTTAAAAAACTAGATTTTTTTTTGTATTATTCTGTATTTGCTTTATTTCATTGTTAGTCAGATTAAACATTAACAGGTCACTGGAATCTGCTAAACTGCTAGTCTTCTGCTAACAGATTACTATTTGGACTATTTTTCTGCTTCGTAGATAGCAGGAGTAGAATCATTCAAAAGAACTTAAATTAAAAAGGTAATATCACATTGATTTAATATCAAATATGAAACAAAAGTGATCATGAACCTTCTTAACCTAACCATCTTAAATCTTGAACAAGAGAAGATGAAGTTCTTAGCGGTCCATGATTAGACCGTGCGGGTGCCGAGTCTATGATGTGTGCTGGGAAGAGAAAACAATAATAGTATATTTAGGAGCTTTTTTATTGCGCAATAACACACACCATCCATTATTATGTTCCTCTCCCTACACAACCAAATACTGTATCATTATGTTAAGGCTGATTTGGAAGCTCGTTACACAAATATATTTATTTTATTTATTTATTAAAACTTTATTGCACAATATATACAAGGGGCGGACTTAATGTCGCTAGATATTCTCTGACAGCCAACCTTAGGGACACTGTAGAACATTAAAGACGTAAGGTAGGTGCAATTAGAGAAATATGATTACGTAATAAATATGCAATATTATCTAAACTACAATAATAAATACTATAATAAACTAAATACTAATAATACATACACATAACGTTTTATTAATACATTAGGTACATACATTACATAACATAAATACATACACTACATATAATAATATAATAAATAAACTAAATGACGTATATATAGTATTGACGGTGGACCTATTAGGCCATTTTTTTAGTATGCGGTACAAAGTATTTCCATATTTTGTTCACATTGCCATTTAAAAGACGAACCTAAAAGTAAATAAAGCACAAAAATATTAGAAACTTCGAATTAATCTTAAGCCAAACTTTTCGAATACAGTTTAAATAGCTAAAGTTAATTTCAAGCAAAGAGTAAGTAGTTACTTAACCCGAGCATATCAGTGCTGTGCGAGGCAATGATCATTAAATTCAATAGATATGGTATTAGTTTAACACATAGAGCATGTTCCATTCCATACTTCGAGCTTGGATACAGTCTGTCTGTTTTTCATTTTTGTACAGGAAGAAAGTAATAACACCTGAAAACAGCCGACATTTCCAGCAGTTGACTAAGGTTTCGAGTAGATTGTCATTTTGTTTCGAATTAGAATAATTGAAAATGTGTTTTAGTGCGGTAGTGGCTCTGTTGTAAGAACGCTATCCTTAAAATTAAAAAATATACGCGGTAGAACCCCAGCATATACCAATGAAAAATTATTTCTTACGTACGTCATAGATTTGCAACACCACAGTTCCCATGCCTTGGAGAGGATGTTGAGCTGTTGGTCCTTTTCATTAAAATTGACATTAGATGACCCTTGCCAACCCGTCTGGGTACGTGGCGAGTGTAAGCTAAATTCTCCAGAAATGTATTCTGGAAGGCCCATCTCCAATAGTAGAGGTCTAGGATTCTGCATTTTAGAAGCTGTAATAATGATGATGTGTGTATTTTAGTTTTTAAATAATAAAAATAGCTTTTTACTTTTCGTCATCGATACCTACTATAAAGTTTATAATACGTATATCAATATACTTGTATTTTATAGCTCTGTGTACATATAAGAGAGAGGTTTAATTAAATTGTAATTAGAAATACCTTCTAGAAGAAGAAGATATTTTCATTGACTTACGATTGCCATGATATAGCTTGTAACAAGTTTTTACGGCTGGTTAAGCACCAAATCTCATATATAATGCGTTATCCATAGTTTTGAACATCTTTGGTATGGGCTATAAATTGACGCTTAGCAGAGTCACGTCGGCGAACCGCTCTGGAGACTGTTCTCTCCAATTTTAATATTTTACTGGTGAAACTTTAAAAATATAGATATCCGTGCTTCTGGCTTTTTGCAATTATTAGAATTCGTTGACTTGCTTGTAAGAGCCGGGGTTTTGTACAACTCGTATATCGTCATCATGAACGTTTGTTACGTCAACTAGTACGTAATATTTTCTTATATAATTATAGCTTATAGACTTTTAATGATATATTTTTGGTAGCAATAAATAAAGTAATTTCTTCCTTTCTTCCTTTCTTCCTTTCTTCCTTTCTTCCTTTCTTCCTTTCTTCCTTTCTTCCTTTCTTCCTTTCTTCCTTTCTTCCTTTCTTCCTTTCTTCCTTTCTTCCTTTCTTTCTTTCTTTCTTTCTTCCTTTCTTTCTTTCTTTCTTAATTATACCTTAAGCTGAAATCTTTTATCGATTTATTTATAGTTTTGTTTTAATTAATTGAGCGTGAAAGTTCTTTTGAGAGATGATGTCTGTTTTCTTTCATTGTAAACGATATTTATTTGTTCTAGGATTCCGTACGCTGACAAAACGACTCCAGAGCCAATTCTGAATAACAACAGTCAAACAAAGCCAGAGTCTGTGAGAAGCAGCTACAATAGTCAGTTTAAAGTGGGTTTCTATGGGTGGAGAAAGAAATGCCTTTATATCCTTGTCATGGCTTTGATGCTTATGATGGTGGTGAACTTAGCTCTAACATTGTGGGTCTTGAAGGTCTTGGATTTTAATTCGGTAAGCTACTATACTTAGTTACATAAAAATAGGCATACAATTATATTTCACGTTTTTAAAAAAAATGTATATTGTAAAGTATAGTATCATCACGACCGTTTCAGGTTGATAAAAAACTGCGATTTTAAATAAGCGGATTCACATTTAGCGAATTTGATAGGGCCATCATGACAAGTGGCAAGCTACCCATCTTGAAATATATTAAAGTATATATTAAATAAATTATTGTGTCCCGACCAGGAATCAAACCCTTTACCTCCGCGTCCTAATCCACGGACATAACCCCTAAGCGTGGTTTCTAACAGTCATGATTACATAACTTTTTTAAGTGTTGCATTATTCAACTGACTGCCTCCGTTGTCTAGCGGATAAGTTCGTGGATTTAGACTCGAAGAAACCGGGTTCGATTATCAATAATTTATTTAATTTATCTGTGATACTTCTCGAGTTTGGTACGCCAGAGACATCGACGAGCTTGCCACTTGTCATGATTGGCCTATAGTAAAGTTGGCTAAATATAAATCCGCCAAATAAAAAAATAAAAAAAAACGTGGTTTTTGACCACCCCGAAAGAGATAAGCTTGTTTTGATACTTTACTGGGTTATTTAACACAAATGAGTTACTTTTCAGGAGGGTATGGGTCAGCTGAGAATAGTTCCAGGAGGTCTTCAACTCCTGGGTCAGGCGATGGTGCTGGACTCCTTGCTGACCTCCAGCATCAAGTCCCGACGCGGTCAGCCCATAGCGATAGAGTCGAGCAGGAACTTCACTATCAACACTAGAGACTCGCATGGATTGGTTCAGAGTAGCCTGTTTCTTGGTAAGTTAAGGATCATTATACTCACGGCCAAATTATTTATATATATTTTTTAAATATACAAGTATATTAAGGACATGTAATACAAAAAATAACAATAATTAATATAAAAAAAAACTGATCAATCTCATATATTCGAGTACCTATAACATTTATTATTTATTATACAGGTGTATAATGGCCTTGTCAAAGTCAAAAGATCTTTATTTACGTAAACCTATTACAGGCATTTATGAAACGTCATTAATTTAATTATTTTAAATGATCGTACTCCTGCTAGTGGAAGACTAAGCAGCAATGTGGTCCAATGAGTAAGCTGTTAGCAGAAGACCAGCAGCTTAGCAGATTCCAGGGACCTGTTAATGTTTAATCTGACTGAGGAAGGAATCTGCAAGGAAAACTCAGCTATATCAGATTTACAAAATAAATCATATACAGAACTACACCACAACGATCAATTAATAACCTTTTAAATTTAGCCATGAGTACCTATGAGATTACCAGGTACAGCAGTACTCCACCAAGCACGTCAGAATTAAGATGTCATTATTACAATCTAAATAATAAATATATTTATTTATTTAAAAACTTTATTGCACTATGTACGAAGGCGGACTTAATAATAAGCACGTCATTGGCTCAATTATCCAAAGTGATATACTACCAATTCATTTCAATTCAAAAATTTAATTTAATGCACTAAATAAATTGTACATACATACGTAGGCGGGCTTAATGACTAAGCATTTTTTAACAACATAAAGAAAACAATTTTTTTATTTTTTATTTCTGTAGGTCACGATCGTTTGGCAGTTTCTGGCAAGCGCTTAGAGATCCGAGATGGTCGAGGGGTGCTACTGTTCAGCGCTGGAAGAGACGCCGTGACGCTGGGAGCTGATTCCCTGGTCATCACCAGCCCTTCTGGTGCTACCTTCCATACATCTGTACAAACCCCACTCATCCGTGCACCACCTTCGAAACCACTCATGTAAGTTGAACATTCCTAACATAATAAAAATCATATTGACTGTGAATTTTTTTAATTGCCTAATTTGGTGCTTCTACAAAACCCGTTGTGGACTTAAAGCGATGGTGGGTCGGATATAGATCAGTTCAAGATCGGTTCAAACCCTGGCATGTACCAATAAGAAATACACTTTTCATACGTACATTTGTAATAGATTTACAACACCACCGTTCCCGTGCCTCGGAGAGCACGTTAAGTCGTCTAACGTCCACCAATATCAACTCGTGGTTATTAAATTGTCATTCGAATTGACTTCAGACACTTACCAACCCGTCTGGCCAGCGTGGCCAGTGTTGGTCAATTTCTCGAGAAATTTCAGGAAAGCCCATCTCCAACATTGGAAGTCTAGAACTCTGTCTTCTAGGGGATGTGATAATGATGACCAAACCCGTCTGCTATGAGCAGGAGTGTCCTACTCTGCATCTATTTTTTCTGTTACATCTATACAAATATTTATAGATAAGCCCTTAGCGATATAAATATACATTCCTACGAACCTTTTAATCGCTTAACTATTTATTTATATACTATATGTATGTATATTGTAACAACACCACGGAGCTCCAGTCGACCCGTGGCCACTACCAATGTAACTTGACCGAAACGTCGGGAGAAGTATTTCTCTAAGGTAAAAGACATAATGACTCGTTAAATTATAAAAAAATAAACTGTTAATCTAATCGCAATAGTCTATTAGTTCGTAGTTTGGCTTGATTTGATTGATAATTGATTCGTTGATTCTTACCGCGCCTCCACCTGACTGGTCGATTCGTAGTGCACCTTCACTTCACTGTTCGACTCGTATTGCGCCTTCAATGTTGATTTGTGGCGCGCAGCTCAATTTTAGACTACGTTTTGTATGACATCGATGCAACTTTTACCGGAACGGTTTTCTGAAGTAATAAATCTCGTGAAATTTTAATTCGTTGAATAAATAAAGACTTTGTGAATGAAAATAATATAAGTAGGTACTTGCAAATATGTCTACAAATAAATTTTGTTAAGGTTGGAGTCGGCGACGCGTTCACTTGAGATGCACGCGGCGCAGAGCATCAGCCTGGAGTCTCGCGCCGGCGACATCAGCGCCACCTGTCTCACCACCTTCCGACTCAGATCCATCGCCGGATCGGTGAGCATCAAACAACACAACAAATTTAAATTTAGAATTACGAGTAAATTATCTCCTTCGTAGCTTTAATATTTCGAATTTCGCTCTGACATATAAAAGGACATGTGAGTGTTCTGAACGTTTATGAGCTTGTTTTTTTTAAGACCAAATGATTAAATTGCTGAACCCAGAACAAGAGCGACGAATTTTTTGATACAAACGACAACTTGTTTTTATTACTTACACCATAAGAATACTAACGAGCAAAAATGGGACAACAAGAACTAGAGTTATTACAAGTGCAAGATCAATTAATGTTACGATCACGCGAAGAGTATTCTATGCTCATTCGTCAACTAGAACATCAGAACCAAAGACATGAAATATATTATAACATGACAGGGAAAGAAACCAACCGAAATAAGAATTCAAGCGAGACCAATCGGTATAGAATGATTTAGTCTATAACAGTCACTCCCGGTTATGGTCGTCTAAGACGTGCACTTTTAAATTAATTATTTTGATATTTCACTAATTAATAAATATGCCGACCTGTGTCCTACGTAAGTTTAAAAAAACTTTTTTTTTATGGCATTTGTTACAATTTGCCAGTGTCAAAGTTACGGAAAGACGGGCTAAATATATAGGACTTAAAAAATTTGGAACAGGATCAAAAGAGTAAATACAAAAATGGAGAATTAATAGAAAAATACATCATTATATACAAAAATAAGAGAATAAATAATGGATTATATGCAATTACATAGGATAGGTATATTTATATTTTAATCTATTAAAACACGTTCTTCTTTGACAAGAGAACTTGTGTTAGTTTATTTTTTAAAGTAATATACACAGAACCTTCTAAAAGTTGACATCAAGAAATAGTTACGCTACTCAATCGTACTCGTAGATATATTATAGATAGACACAATTATAGCCTTAACAAACACTAATCATAAGTTGATATTGGCTCCAATTATTTAGTTGACCATTAGACAAAAAAGTTTCTTTAGTTGGTCATAGATGGCGCTATTATAGTTGCACATAATTATAATTTTAAAAACATCTTATTGATAACGTAGAATTGCGACTACTAGACATGTTTTTTTTTTTAAAGTTCTCTTAAAAAAATATAACATTTGTATAAAAATTTATTCGATGCCCGATCTTATATATATTTAGGATTTAAGAAAATTCCATAGAATCTTTGCTAGGAAAAATTACAACGAAAGAATGCTGTGTCTTTCTACACAAAAAGAATTTCATAAAACCGACCATAACGAAATTTTGTTTGCATTAATGTTTGACTTTTCTTTTACTCGATTCGATAACACAATCTGTAGCCTTAGCTACAAATAGACACTATTTTAGCATAGTATCTTTCACTATTAAATTGATACCTATACTTATTCTTTGTGTTCTATTTATTATTATTATGTACTTATAATATAATGTAGATTATTGTACTTGTATCATATAATGTTGGGCGGTGGTGGCTCGGTTGTAAGAACGCGTTCCTAAATCCTACAAAGGTTGGTTCACATCTACCCAGCATGTACCAATGAGAAATACACTTTTCTTACGTACATTAACATACTATTTTTTTTTTCTTGACTATGACTTATATATTATTTATCATAATATTATTTATTTATTATATTCTCATTTGTTAAACATATATATACATATATATGTAAACTGTACATTTAGTGTTCCTTCCGATTTAGTAAATGGTACTGTACATCTCTGCGACCCGTGACTCACCCAACATAAGGCATCAGCTGGAAATCAGCGCTGCAGCCTCGGCTGTAGCATATGCTGAGCTGACCACCTATTTATCGCCACACCTGTATGTATGTTTCGGTATATAGAATAGGCTTACATTTATACATTTAGATTTTTTTCATGCATATTTATTTTTTTGTAACCATTGTAATTGTTGCGATAAATAAAGTATTTTCTTTCTTTCTTTCTTTCTAAATATGTATTAATTGTTACAGATAAGGTTAGACGCATCGAGTATATATTTGCCAAAACTAAAGTCGGCTTTGCCATTGCCGCCGTCTTCGTCTCATGGACACGAAGTTCATCATCAGAACATTTATCAACTCTGCGCGTGCGCCAATGGAAAGCTGTTCCTAGCACCCTCGCACGGCGTCTGCGCAGCGAGGGAAGATAGCCAGATATGTCGATGATAGTAAACGCTTGTAAAACTAAAAAATATATACTACAACGCATTTGAAAGATGTTTAAATATGTCAATTCTAATAATGACAAGTATTTTTTAAACCAAAGGTTTTTTTAATAAGTTTTTTTTGTTTTTATTAAATTTTTTACATACTTAGAAAATAAAAATTAAATACTTACAAAAAAATAGCTCCTCCAAATCGCTGTCTTGTGGCATGGTGCCCAATACACTAGCAGCATTTCCCCTTTGAATTATGATATTTAATTTTTCTGAGAAAAAACTGCCAGCCCTATTGTCACCAGAGACGTCAATGAGCATTGGAACAATTTCTTTATAAAATGCTTATGCACTTATTTAATGCTTTTTTTTTAACTATTTTATTTATTAATTATGTCGTATTCTCAGACAGTCTCTTTTCAACAGACTGCTAATATTCCATTGATCCTAAAGCCGCCAGGTCTAACTAGGAATGACGAAAAACGTCCAGATGGTATAACGTTAATTCCTTGGTCTAATGGCATTTTATTGTCATATTGACTCTACGAGAATTTGCCCAGGCTCTACTGCCGATAAGGCAGCTAAACTAAAACAATAAATATTCAGGTCTAACAATACATTATGTTTATGATATTAGCGCGGCTTCTAACTGGAACGCGGTATTTCTTCCTTTCAGAATAGAAACATTAGGTCCCTGGTGTTTAGAATCAAAATAAAGAAACTGCGAATAAAATGGTAGAAGTTTCTAGAGGTAGTCGGTCTAAAAAATATTCAAAACACAGATTTTCGTTGGTAGAGAATTTGAAGATCTTTTTTATCTGTTATAAATATTTTGTACTACATTTTATTAATATATAATTCATAAATAATTTAATATAATAATGAACAGGCAACCTCGTCCAGCACGGGGACAGCGGCGGTTTCTGCTGAGAACCTCAAGCTGCGCAAATACGCCAACCTCGGTACAGGTTTAGAGTTTGCGCCGTTTGGGGTCGAGACGATGGGGACCCTCAGCCAAGCGTCTGCCGAGGCAACATTTCCTCTCTGTATAGCAAGGCTAATAGTACGGTTGCAGAAATAGTCGCCAAGAGTCTCTGAATTCTTCTGTCAGCTGTTTGGACAGATTTAGTCAGGCGCTTGGGACCCCCATATGATCTCAAACCCAAACTGTGCATTTGCATGTTATTCTGAGAATTAATATATTTGGAAAGTCTCTATATATATTTTGGATATATCCTGTGATATGCTATTGGGTACTAAGGCCGAGTTGCACCAAAATTAAGTCTCTGTAATAGGGTTAACTACTTACTATTGTAAACATGTGTTTTTTTGCTTTATTTAATCTTCATTTTACCAGAGTACCTAATAAATAGTCACATTCGATTACTTAAATGGCCGCTGTTAGCATCAGAGTAGAGATGATATGAACTATAATGAAAACAATGGGTATTTAGGTAAGTTAGATATGTGAATCAGACGCGAAGATTTTGACAAGAGGGTTTCATTCATGCAGTTTCCTTGATTCAAATTCAAATATTTTATTGCATATCACAAAGTATTTTACAAAATTATACAAATACATTTATGACACTCCGTAGGGGCGTAGCAAATAATAATTTTCAAATAACTTAACTATACTGCGTGGAATTCATTAAAGAACAAATATATTATAATTTAGAATTTTTATATTTACATTATTACATTAAAATAAACCCAATTAATATAAAAACTAAATACTTACAAATATCTTGATCTCTAAATGTCATCGAATCCAGGAGAAAATGAACCCAATGTTCCGAGGGCTCCAGCGACGTTACCTCGTTGGATGGCAACACTGATCCTCTGAATAAGATATTCCCTACTCAAAGGATCACCTGTTGACGCTCGGATGGCAACACTTATGTCGCGTATTAACGATTTAGCGTCCTCAGACCAAGGGCCCATCGTCTCTACGGCAAACGGCACAAAATAGTAACGATTTGCCAACTCTATGTACTTATTACGTTTGCCGTTTGCAGCCAACAATTCAGCCGCTGCACAAAGAATATAAATATAATAAAATAAAAAACAATAAAAATAAACAACTATGTAGTTTTTATTTTAATTATTCAGTAATAAAATCTTAAGTTACGGTGCAGAGAAGTTTTCCTAAAAATATCATAACTCATACTGAGCCTAATCAAGTAGGTAGCGTGAGGTCGACGATCGCGCGAACGTCGACTTACGTAATTCTCTCTATTTCGTCTCTCGCGAGTTCAATTAATAATAACAGTAGTGTTTTGTTTTTCGGATAATATTTTTTATCTTTAAATAAGTTTCCTTTTTTATTTCAAATACAGGTTTTAGTAATGACATCTGAAGCCTAAAAAATATATTTGTTCTTTTGACAATTACACACGGTATAACAATTTTTAAACTATTAACACACTGAATTATATTACAACATTGATTTTAAGTAAAAAAAAAAGAAAAAACGAAACAACAGGACTTCGGGGAAGGATCGAAAATTATAACTACAGCATATATGTTAGAGTTTATTTTTCTAGTTATATACCCTTTGACATTACTTCCCAAAAATTGACCCATATACACTATCAGCTAGTATTGTAGTTATAATACAGAATGGTTTTATTTGATCTAAATAGTAAAATAGTCTTTACCATATTTCGTAGGCAACCCATTACCATTGCATTTGTTACCATATTTTTTAATAATATTTTTTATATAATAAAAACATTTTTTTTTCGGCTAACAGATCGGTGAAGGTCGCTCTTCTACGTATCTTAAAATATAATCAATTAACGTAACTTAGGTAAATTTAAACTTGTTATTATATAATTTTGTTGTTATTTGTAAAATTAAGGCCGTCAGAGACAGAAGTGATACAAATATTTGAGACTATAATTTCCAAGACAATATAGATCTCCCGTGCCTCGGACAGTAAGAAAGAAAGAGCGAGAGGCAGCGGCTATACGCGCGGCGCGCGCCTATCCGCCCCTCTTCCCCTTCCCCGCCGCGCTGTTTCGAGAGGAAGAAAGAAAGAGCGGGAGAGAGCGCGAGAGGCAGCGGCTATACGCGCGCGTCTATCCAACCCTACTCCCCTTTCACGCTACGCTGTTTCCCTTTGAGCACTGTTCTGACGTGCGGACGTACGTTCAACTAAACAGGTCCCCAACCAAGAACGCGCAATAAAGTGCTCACTTAAACAAATCAATATATAGAGTAGGTGTTCCCAAACTTCCTTAGTTTGTGACGCACTTACAGGTTTAGTATTTTATCTCTATGCCCTAGCTAGTAATATAGCTTAATTACAATAACCATTAATCAATGTGACGTAAGTTTAGTGATCACCACATATTTATGCGTATTTCAAGTTTAGGGCCTTTTTACCCTCTCCTCTCTTACCAGCTTGTCGCGACGCATACTTCGGGAATCCCTGCACTTGTGTGGCTTAGGCCACTTTTGCGCTGACGGCCTTAATTATAGATACGTAATGTAATAAGTCAGAGCTTTGAATGTGTGTAATTAAAAAATACTGTTATTTATAGATATATATGTATAATGTAATATATGTATGTAATAATCCTTGCAAAAGTTAAGTTGGCAACTGCGGGGTCTATTTGTAACTTCTAAAAGAGATTCATATTTTATGGGGATATGGGATCGATTGTATATTTTATTACAATCTAGAATAAAATTAAGAACTACGTATTATTTGTTTTTATTATTCAGTAATAAAATTTTAAGTTTTCCTAATAAGATCATATCACCACTCATACTGATCCTAATCAGGTAGCGAGAGGTCGACGATCGCGCGAACGTTGACTTACGTAATTATTTCTCTCTCTATTTCGTCTCTCGGCTGTGAGCTAGATCAATTAATAATAACACTCCCCAGGATTTACGCGGACTTCTTGACGTTAGACGTAGTTTGCTAGGAATCCACGCGTAATGTCTTCGTAGCGAATTTTCCCCATTTGTTTTAGAGTGGTATCGTAAATCAAAACTTTTTTTACGCGGACTTCTTGACGTTAGACGTAGTTTGCTAGGAATCCACGCGTAATGTCTTCGTAGCGAATTTTCCCCATTTGTTTTAGAGTGGTATCGTAAATCAAAACTTTTTTTACGCGGACTTCTTGACGTTAGACGTAGTTTGCTAGGAATCCACGCGTAATGTCTTCGTAGCGAATTTTCCCCATTTGTTTTAGAGTGGTATCGTAAATCAAAACTTTTTTTATATACTGAACACAACATGTGACATCGCGCCCACCTGTAAGCTGTACGCGAGGTCCAAGAATGGGAGCAACTGACGCCGGTCACCACGACCGACACCAGTCTCTACCACTATGCCGGACTAACAAGATGCTTTTTCACACTTCGCTTGAAGGACTCCATCAAATCAATAAATTAATTTAATAAAACTAAATCGCGTTCCATTCAGGTGCCAACTAAACTTTTCCAAGTACATATAGGCACCAATTTATTAGTTATGTGAATGTAAATAAAATAATTTAACCAGAAGTAAGTATATAAATAAGAAAGTGGTATATAACGTGTGACTTTGTATGGTCTTATATTGATTCTATTGATAGAAAGAAAGAGCTTTTCCTAAGAAACCATATGTCGGAAATTACAAAATAAGGCTTCTTTATACAAACTGTTAATTATAAAATAGACAATTTATTTATTTATTTATTTAAGGATATAATAATATTAGGTCTAAAAACATATTATTTTATTATTATTACAGTGATAGTTATAATATACAACCGAATACCTTATCTTACAGCAATGTTGAAACCCTAGCATGTAATATAAGATATGTATAATATAGATACTTACGTACATAAATACATAAACCTACATGTATACATTTATATATACTCATACATCATTTATCATCATTACAGCCCCTAGAACACATCGTCCCAGACCTCCACTGCTGGAGATTGGCCTTCCAGAACATATATCTGGAGAATTTGGCCTACACTCGCCACGCTGGCCAGACGGCTTGGCGAGGATATTATGTCAATTTTTAATGACAATTTATTAACGATTCCACAAGGACCGACGGCTTAACGTGCTCTCCGAGCCATGGGAACGGTGGTTTTGTAAATCTATGACAAATGTACGTAAGAAAAATGTATTTCTCATTGGTACATGCCGAGGAGGGGTTTGAACTGACCTTTGTAGGATTTAAGGAACGCGTTCTTACAACCGAGCCACCACCGCACCTTACATATAATACAATAATACTGAAAAATATAATATTTAAGTAATAACTTCCAAAAAAAAATTACATTTATTTATTTTTGTTATTAGTTAGTTATCGTTCTATTTACATGGATATTTCCAAAATAATATAATTCGTAATCAATAGAATCACATATTAGACTAATTACGTAAAAAAAAACAAAACGTAAATAAAAAGTCACCTCGTATATATGACTTTGGATCCAGCTATTTCAAAGCGGGTTTCATCTTCGAAAGAGCAGTAGCTCTAGCACGTTTAACATTTAGTTACAAAACAATGGATTTGTTCAACCATCAAAGCGAAAATCTAACCAATCACGTGGAGCATAACAAACTGTTAAGTAATTATTATTTTAATCATGAATTTGGAAACTGGGGGTGAGTCTATGAATCAAGTTAACGTCTCGCTTAAGTTCTAACCCGCCGTAACTCGAATTGGTTAACTTTTTATGGGAGCAAAAAAAAAACGTCACGTTTTGAATTATTACTATTCTGCACTGATATAAGCTACGTTGGGTCATGTACTTGTTTTTGATTGATCAAACGATCTATCGAATGACAAACTGAAATTACAACGACTAAATTTTGAGTTACGCGGCGTTAAACTTAAGCGTCCTTATTTGGTTTTAAAATCAGCTATAAAACCGTAGAGATGTTTAAAAAAATGTTTATATGAATGTAAATATCTGTTAGATAATATAAATATACTATATAAACGCAAAGTAATATTAACGTTGTAGTTTTATTTATTCAAAAAATCGAAGATTTAGTAAATATGTAAAGAAATGATTAGTAGTACTCACATTTTCATTTTTTTATATATATAATAAATAAACTTTATTTATTTGTTTATTGTTTATAAATTATCCGTAGGAACCTTGTTTCTGGGAAAACTTGGATTTGTCAAAGTTTACAATTTTGTATATGCAATGTAATTAATACAATGACACAGAAAAATAGCCGGATACGAGAAAGCAAGGAACAGTCTGCTACTATATAGTCGTACATTGATTATATAAACTAAGGTTGGATGCAGCTGTAAAGGGGCGTTGTACTTATCAAAAACATTGTCTTATGTCAAATAATAATAATGATGTATAATAATTATTCAATAATTTTAATGTCAACTATAGTTATAGCAGCTTAACAGTGGGGACCTAGGACCCTGTGTTCTAGGGGGTGTAATGATGCTAGAGACATCGGCGAGCTTGCCACTAGACATAATGGGCCTATAGTAAAGTTGCCTAAATATGAATGTGGTTGCCTAAATGTGAATGTGGTTGCCTAAATGTGAATGTGGTTTCTAACCATCCCGATATAATATATAATAAAACAAGTTACCAGCTATAGTTGATGATTAGCTCTGAGTTTAATTCGTTTTACTAGAGCTGTATATTAATGTGTCTGAAACTTGTTTCCAATCCAACTCTCCTAATTACGATAGGCACCATAGTACCGTGACACGATGCTGTTCGAACCGGAGACTGCTGAAGTTTAATTAAAGATTCATGATAAATTGAGGCAAGAAGCTGCATTCTGCGGCGCACGTGAAGGCTTCTACCTCGCACACTTAAATAACTTAAGCAATGACTTAAAGTTTGGGACTGGGCTTTCAATACTCTTTATTTAACTTTTTTTTTGTTTTCGTTTATACTAGCAAGACATGTGACCATGGCCCACCTGATGGTAAGTAGCGCGCAAGGCCTATGAATGTTAGCAACTGGAATCAGACAGACACTCTCATGACTGACATCAGTCCCAAACACTATGTCGGATAAACTGGGCATGACGGCAATTCGAGCCCTATCCCAAAACGTGTGGATACACTTTAACGGGACGAATGGTGGATACTTTACCAACCAAATTACCACCAACAGTCCGTTTAAGACCCATTTGTTGTTCTCGTTGAAAGTATATGCCATTTGCAATAATGTCAAATGCCAATTTTTACTTTCAAGGAGAACTAATATTGTAAGTTTGCCATGGGGATATTTAAAAAAATATAACACCGCATAAAACAAGACTTAACTAAACTCTACGACGTAATAAACGCTAAAAACTAAACTCTAACGCTAAAATTTTTATGTTTTTAAGAACGCTTTTTTTTAATCCTAAATATTACAATTCGAACCCCGGCATGTACCAATGAGAAATACACATTTAATACCTATGTACATTTGTCATAGATTTACAACACCACCGTCAGTTCCGGTTTCACTAATATAAATTAATAGAAGTAAAATATCATCACGACCGTTTTCCTTTCGGGGTGGTCAGAAACCACGCTTATAAATAAGCGGATTCACATTTAGCCAACTTTACTATAGACCAATCATGACAAGTGGCAAGCTCGTCGATGTCTCTAGCGTACCAAACTCGAGCAATATCACAAATAAATTAAATGTATTTATTTATATCAATAAATATTTTTGTGTCCCGACCAGGAATCGAACCCGAAATTAATATTTTGGTAATATAATGTCTTGTTAATATTTTTTTATTAAATCATCGTCATAAAGTTGATCATCGTTGAGAGCATACTACATAATTTTCTCACATTTTTTAAAAGTAAATTCTCTCTAGTTATTATTTGTTAACTGTAATTCTGCAATAAACCATTTATAATACTTAAGTCATCAAAGACCCGCAGCACGTGGTTGGCAGCACAGAGTTGCGCCTGCAGACCTGTAAGTTGAGACTTTCGAGAAACAGTGGCTCGGTCATTTCATTGGGGTCAAGGAGCGTAAGTCAGTAACGTAACAATAAATTCCCCGGCTTTTGTTTGCCACCGCGCCGCTTTCAACGCGCTAATTGGCCGGAAGAATTGTTAACGCAATATCATAACCCACCATCATTATGTTACTTTTGCTCTTTACGCCTCGAAAACATATTTTCCTATGGTGGATGATGGTCTGATTGTTTGCTTGTCCTTCGATTATTTAGAAGAGATTATTATTACTTATTTAACTCAAAAATTGTTATAGATGAATAAAAAAACACGCATATATTATAAAAGTTTATTTTTATATGATCAAAACTACTTAAAAGTAAAAAAATTAATAAAAATATAAACTAAACATAAAATAAAAAAATAAAAAATAAACTATAAGCAAAAATGTCCTCTAGAGACGAACCTTCAGGGACACTGTATAGCTGCATAATACGTTGGCAGAAATAATTGCCAGCTTTCCTGTCTCCAGACTTTTTCGTTGGCCGTTTGGACAACTCCTTGGCCAGGCGCTTGGCTGAGTGTCCCAATAACCCCAAACGGCGGAAATTCGTAAACTGTACCGAGGTTGGCATAATTGCGCAGCTTGAGGTTCTCACAACAATAATTTATTAATTTAAATAAATAAATTTAATTATTAAATAATGTATTTGTGATATTTCTCGAGTTTGGTATGACATCGACGAGCTTGCCACTTGTCATGATTGGCCTTTTTTTTTTTTACATCAGGAAATCCCTACCGGATACCCCCCCCGAGTCGGGGGACAGGGGGCAGGTTATGTCGGGCTCGCACCGACTAAAACCTGATGGTGTTCCTCAGGACGCCTTGTGTTGATGGCGGACGGCGGGGAGCAATATGCAAACGACCACCGCCATAGTAAAGTTGGCTATATGTGAATCCACTTCTTTATAAGCGTGGTTTCTGTGAATAAATAAATAAGGCTTGAAAACTTTGTTTTTATTTTTTAATATGGGTTTTCTAATTTGTATGCGTTTGGTTAGCGTCAAAAACTTTATTTAAGTGCATATTTTGACCTGTAGTCTAGTCTTTTGAAAAACAAATATTATGCGCTAAAAGCCTAAATGCGAATTATTAGTCGGAATTACACGTAGCATGATACGACGAAACCGCACGACTTTAGAATCAAATTAGACTCATCTCTCAATGCATTAAATTGCAAACCAGCAAAGTATGGTTTACTGTACCCGGCGACATTTAATTTAATTTCGTCATCCTTTGTGGCGTACTCTTAAAGCCATTCCGAAGACACCTTGGAGCCGAGACGTTCTTGGATCCAACATCCGCGACCGAGAGGAAATAAACTTTATGATTTATGTAGTGAAATATGTTGCTAGGTTAAGGGACGGTCCACACAATGCGATGCGACAGCTGCGAGCTGTATGATCGGTGTTTTAATTTGAAATAAAAAACCGTAAACAGTTAAGCTGGCCGCATTTCTCCGTGACCAAACTGCCTCCGTGGTCTAGCGGTTAAGTCCGTGGATTTAGATGCAGAGGTGCCGGGTTCGATTCCCGGCCGGGGCACAATAATTTATTTAATTTATATTTCGTATTTCTCGTGTTTGTTAAGTAGAGGGCTAGAGTCTAGAAACCGTTGCACTTCTCAAGGTTGCGTGGACGTAAGATGGCCAAACGGTCATGCCGTCGGGTCTCTTGCCATCGCTCCGCCCATTCGCAGACGGTTATAAATTTGCTATATACACACATATGTATAATATATATATAAGTAAATTTAAATATTGTGAACAGACTAGGAGTCGAACCCGGTACCTCCACGTCTAAATCCGCGGACTTAACCGCTAGACCACGGAGGCAGTAACAATGAAAGAAAGAAGTCAAATTTCTAAACATTCCATCGATGCCCGTGTAGGTGCCGGGTACGTGAAGTGTGGGAAACAGAGATGAGAAGAATGTTGTCTCGAGCTTGCAACCGACTATAGGCTGGATTTTTTATTGTGCAACAAGATATTCACCACCCACCATTGTACTCCTCTCCATACCTAATACTATATATACTATATGATTCCCTTAATACCGTCTTGGAAGCTCGTCCCATAAATGTATTCACATCAGTATGCCTAGTGTGACAGTGAAGTTTCGTAAACCCAACTATAGTAGTAGAGTTTTTTTACTGAATTTTCGATGTTCATTGCCTGTTAATATAGCCAAACTTGCAATAACACGCAATGTAAAATAAAAAAACGTAACTACAGCAGTTACGTTTTCCGAAACTTGCATGTTACACTAAGCACAGATCTGCTTAGGCCAAATTCTATCAGTAAGTGATGTAATGATTTTGCTGGACTTCCTCTCACACCAACTTCTATTTCATAAAGCTGAGTCCTGATCATTTCTTCTGTATCATAATATCATATCATAATATTTGTTTGACTTTTTTGTTCTGGTCTTGTGGAATATTTGTTTCCTACGGTAAGGTAAGTTTAATAAAAATAAAGTTTTGTTTTGTTTGATTATGTGTAAGGGGGTATGTCAGCTCTTTTAAATTCCGTATTGCAGAACGTCTTGTGTTCGTCAATGCGATGCAATCTTTGCCGGGCAGCGGGCGCAACGCTTCGTGTGGACTAGCTTTAAATTGGGCGGGCGGCGCAAGCGAGCGGCGGGCGGCGAGTAGCTTTAAGCACTGACTTGCGTTATTAAGTTAGACTACAAAAGTATAGAATACCTATATAAATATTATTTTTATTTATTCCATAAAGTGTCTTTACCTATATTTGTTTAATTTACACGAGTTTGGTACGCTGGAGACATCGACGAGCTTGCCACTTGTCATGATTGGTCTATAGTAAAGCTGGCTAAATGTGAATCCGCTTCTTTATAACCGTGGTTTTTTATCACTCCTGAAGGGAAACGGTCGTGATGATACTTTTTTATTTAAAAATTTTATCATTGTACACAGCACAAGTAGTACAAAAATAGCCCAACATGGATGATGTCATTTGACATAGATGTTCCTTGAAATCCAAAGATTAATTAGGCGATGACCCTATGACAACCTAAAGGTTTATTAAGCTGATTTTGAGTTTAATATAAAATACACCTAATAAAAAAAGCAACTAATGAACTAACATTAAAACTTTCTATGTGATTCCTAAAGCCAGTAATGGGACACGTCTTCAATTCCCGGTCGTAATTAAATAAATTGATCATTAGTATCATAAACTTGGAGCTGCTAACTTTGTTTGAGATGGCCCCACGTGACCTGGCTTCGGAATTTCACTTGCTTTGTCACCCTAAGGTGAAGAAATAATAGATTTTACAGCGATTTCTCTCTTACATAATCTAGTTTACATTGGGCCAGGTAAATTATGCCAAGAGTGAAAGTCGCGAAGGTACCAGGTTTGATTCATCATCATCAGTATCATCACGACCGTTTCCCATTCGGAGTGATCAGAAACCACGCTTATAAAGAAGCGGATTCACATTTAGCCATATTTGTCAAGTTTGGTACGCTAGAGAAAACGACGAGATTGCATCTTGTTACGATGTCACGACCACGCCGCTTTTCATTACGGTCGTGATGATAGTTACCTTTTTTTATCCCTTCTATTCGACAAACGACATGGTATTTAGTATGAAACAAAGTGTAACCATTGCCCGAATAAAAAAAAAACATATTTGGCGCCAATGTGTAAGGCCGCAAAATATTTTTTCTTCGGGCAACGAACTTCAAATTCCTTGCTATGTTCAGCAACCTTATTTTAGTTACTTAAGAGCAAACGTTACTCGTACATAATGGAATCCTCTAACTATATATATATATATATATTACCCTATTAAAGTTGATGTGTATGTATGTAGTCCAACATTTATTTTAATACATTTAGAATATGTCAGAAACGGTATTATTATATTTCTGCCAAAGCCTCGCCTGGGAAATGTTGCCAGTCTCCTTGGGACTATCTCGGATGGGATGTCTTACATTTTTATTTATAGTTTAGTTTATTTTAAATTTTATTATTTAGGCAGCTTTTAATTTATATTTAATGTATATTAATTTACATCTAATAAAACATGTTATTGAAATTTTTGTACATAATATATATATATATATTATGTAAAATATTTTTTATTTATACACTCTTTATTGTGCAATAAACTTAAAACTACAAGGGCAAACTTAATGCCTTTCGGCATTTTATAACAGCTATCCTTTGGTAGTGTGGTAGAACATTGCGGGGTGCATTATTATAAATACATAATTAAATACAATACATAAGAATCGTTTCTATTACTTAAATAAATATATACATACGAAAATAGGTAAGTATGTAATACTATTTCTTCTTCTTAGTCGCTACACTCTTGGCAGAGTGGTCGTGGTCGTCACTTGAGTGTCAGTGGGACGGTTAACAAGCCGTCGCCACTCGTCTCGAACTTGCAGCCTTCCTGGAGCACTCATGTACGGGGTGATCCATTGCTGCTTTAACCTGGTCAGTCCATCTCATCGGAGACCTACCACGCATTCTCTTGCCATCGACTTTTCCCTGAACTACAAGGCGCTCAATGGATGTATCTTCACGCCGCGACACGTGTCCAAAGAAAGTGAGAATGCGTGATTGCACGATTGAGGAAAGGCGCTGTGCTATCTCTAGTTCCTCCAGAATGGATTTGTTTGTTCGGAACTCCGTCCACGATATGCCTAACATTCACCGCCAACACCACATTTCTAGAGCATTAATCCGTTTTATATCAGTTTCGCGCAGGGTCCACGTCTCTGCAGCATACAGGAAAAAACTGTTTACATACAATAAAAATTGTATGAATCATATAGGTACTAGGAAGAGTTATATTGTTTATTAAGAAAGTGAGCGATAAGAACATTTTTAAATAATAAAATATTTTATATTAATAGACGGCACCCGTCTGATAACCAGAGGCAGTTTCTGTGTAAAGATCAGAACACAATTACTACATTTAAATTAAAGAAACATGCACTTCTACTATGATATAATAAAGTGTTAAAAGATTTGCGTAATAGAATCGGCTTGACGTTATCAGGGTGAGCACGTGTGGCTCCTTTTCTCAACCTGACAGAGGTCGGCGTGGGCCGGCTCGATTAGGCCCGACTCAGCCTCCTTCAGGATTTTGGTAAGCTCGGCCTAAACACAAGCTTAAATATCAGATGGACAGAAATATTAAATACACGAATTTAAGCTTCATATTTGTGTATAATAATTGCAACTACATTCTTTACACACTTTTCCTCATGTATGTCATTTTACTTAAAACTTAGAATGGTTGTATATTAATTTATGTTTATTAATAAATGTAATTTAAGTAAACTACTATCTACTAGTTACCAAACTATCTACTTGCTTCACAACGATCGTTTCTTTACTGTCGAAATAAATGGTTGTATATTAATTTATGTTTATTAATGAATGTAATTTAAGTAAACTACTATCTACTAGTTACCAAACTATCTACTTGCTTCACAACAATCGTTTCTTTACTGTCGAAATAAATGGTTGTATATTAATTTATGTTTATTAATGAATGTAATTTAAGTAAACTACTATCTACTAGTTACCAAACTATCTACTTGCTTCACAACGATCGTTTCTTTACTGTCGAAATAAATGGTTGTATATTAATTTATGTTTATTAATGAATGTAATTTAAGTAAACTACTATCTACTAGTTACCAAACTATCTACTTGCTTCACAACGATCGTTTCTTTACTGTCGAAATAAATGGTTGTATATTAATTTATGTTTATTAATGAATGTAATTTAAGTAAACTACTATCTACTAGTTACCAAACTATCTACTTGCTTCACAACAATCGTTTCTTTACTGTCGAAATAAATGGTTGTATATTAATTTATGTTTATTAATGAATGTAATTTAAGTAAACTACTATCTACTAGTTACCAAACTATCTACTTGCTTCACAACGATCGTTTCTTTACTGTCGAAATAAATGGTTGTATATTAATTTATGTTTATTAATGAATGTAATTTAAGTAAACTACTATCTACTAGTTACCAAACTATCTACTTGCTTCACAACGATCGTTTCTTTACTGTCGAAATAAATCATTCTACTTTTCTACACTGACGGCGTATTATTAAGTAAATACATAGTTGCGTAGCTATAACAATACGTTTATCAATAGCTACTAGACTGAGTTGCATACGAATGAAATGAATAGGATAGACGTTGACAGTTTGGCGTTTTACTAACAAATATATTATATAATTCATTAGTTGGATATCGAATTAAAATTGTCCAATATTTGTTTTAAACTCTTGACCTTGACACATGCATGAGTTACCAAAAGTAAAGTTAAGTATCTCCATTTCGGGGTGGTCAAAAACCACGCTTATAAAGAAGCGGATTCACATTTAGCTAACTTTACTACAGGCTAATCATGACAAGTGGCAAGCTCGTCGATGTCTCTAGCGTACCAAACTCAGGAAATATCACAAATAAATTAAATATTAATTTAATTAATAATTTAATTTAAGACCACGGAAGCAGTTACAGCAGCCCTATTCTGTTACTTAAGCGCCAACGTTATGTAAAGGAATCCGTTAAGTATATATGTATATATCACGCTATTAAAGTTAATATTTGCACGGCCGCTGCTAAGGTCGAGCGCTTATAGAGTTGAGAATTGAATAATATTTTGTAATTATGACGCAATCTCTGTCGTAAATAACGAAATCCACTAATAACGTTTGCGACTAAGTAAGAGACTAGGGCTATAGGGGAAGTAAATTGTAATTAAACTTTTTACACTTTCGCGCATATTCATAATAGTTTTTTTATAATTTTAACGGGTCTTTACGCGATTTACCTTAGAGTCATATTTCTCCCGACGTTTCAGCCAAGTTGCATTGGCCGTGGTCACGGGTCGACCCGTAAGGTAAATCGCGTAAAGACCCGTTAAAATTATAAAAAACTTTTAAGTAAATTGTAGTCTTATAAACGAAGTAAACTATCTCACGAACACGCGACGTACTTGAAGTAAATAGTTATCGCAACGTTGTTTGAAAATGGATAGCTGTTACGTCTAGTAATTTCAAAAACCCAAAACAACACATCACTACTAGTAACCGAATTCATCATCATCATCAGCCTCTGCTGATGATGCTGGATATAGGCCTCCCCAAGGCCCGCCACTTCACATGATCTCCTGCCACCCTCATCCAACCCCCACCAGCGACCTTCCTCAGGTCATCCGTCCATCTAGCGGCGGGTCGACCCACTCTGCGTCTTCCCGTACGTGGTCTCCACTCTATAACCCGTCTACTCCATCGTTCATCGGTTCTACGACAGACATGTCCAGCCCATTGCCACTTCAGCTTACTAATTTTGAAGGCTATATCGGTAACTTTGGTTTTCCGACGGATTTCCTCGTTTCGGACTTTATCCATCAGAGCATAGCTCTCTCCATAGCCCGCTGAGCGACCTTTAATTTGTGGACCAGACCCACTGTTAGTGTCCACGTTTCTGCTCCGTACGACAGCACTGGAAAAACGCACTGGTTGAAAACTCTCGTCTTCAAACACTGGGGTATATTTGATAGGAATATGTGGCGCAGCTTCCCGATTGATTACTTAGTGTTTATAATATTTTGAAGACTGCCAAAGGATAAATAGAAGGAGAAAAAGGCTTTCCTAGCTTGCCAGTATACAATATTTACGGACGGTTGCAGAAAGGCTAATTGACCTTTTGTCATGTCTTACATATATCTATGAGGCACGTCATTAGCTAATATACCAAATATACATGCTCAGAGGATTAAATTAAATCATAGTTTCTTCAACCGACCGTTACGGTCACTTGAAAACTTCTAGTCTGTCTGTCAAAGTTAAAACAAACTCAAAAACATGCATAGTTAATGAGGCGAGAATCATAGCCTTTTGTTGCGGCAGCTCCGGGGCATGCGGTCACGTGTCTTCATGATTCTATTACACCTTCCTCACTGTTAACCTTCGTCAGGCTGACAACTGCCTCGCCGTCACGTTTACAACAATTAACTAATTTAATATCAAACCAATTGACTTAAGTCCTGGCCACACCGGATGCGATTTGTGGTTAAAGAAGTCATAATAGCTAGCTGAACGGCTTCAATGTGGTATTTTAGAGGGTTGGTCTCTGTATAAACTTATGTCACGTTAAGTGTGACATTGAAATAAAACAAATAATTTAAGCAAAGGTAGTTAATATATTATGGAAAATGAAGTTAACAGAGCAAGAGAATCTACAATTATATAAGGAAGGGTCGTAAGTCAAAATTTAGCCCTATCACTCTTTATGCATCCGTTGACCGAACGTAGGGGCACCTTCCCTCGGAGAGCCTAAAGATAGGGACCCACCCGTAGAGCGCTGCCGATCCCAAGCGGACAAGGCGTGACGGGGATTCTGGGCAGCGGGGTTGTCTACTCAAGCTGGGTCCCAGCTCTAAAGCCCAGACATAGAACCCTGGAATGCACGGGGAACACGCGTTAAGTTCCATCTCCAAATCCACCACCAGTTCAGTCTACACTAAGACAAGATACCAGATAGATGGTGAGACTGCAGCGGTGGGTAAATAAATTAGAGTAACTGCACGTGGTCATGAAGTGACCGCGTACTGTTTTCTATTCAATACTTACCCAAGCTCAGGGGGTGACAATTTCTGGCAGAAGAGAAAAGTGAAGATATAATTATTTAAAATTAAAGCTGATAGTAATTAATAAACGAGGCTAGTGCGAAGCACCTATTGCAGCGAGAAGAAAAAAGTGAATCCCTCTGACAGTTGTTTTCTTAAAAATTGTGTGAGGCAAAGGATGTCGTTTGCAGCCGAAAACGTTTATTGTCGATTATAATCGCTACACTTAGACAAGTCAAAAGTCATGTTCAACGAGCATGTCATATCGAGACCAATCTGTGAAACGCCACTCTCAAAATTTTGCAAAAATACCTCTACGTTGTACAGACCATCTAATTAGGCGTAGACAACCACAGCAAAGAATTTACAGAATTTAAAGAAAACAGATGCATTTAGCTAGAGCTGTGGTGGCTCGGTTTTAAGAACGCTTTCCTTAAAATCAGACCCTCGCCAACCAGTCTGGCCAATGCAGAGTGGGGAGTGTAAATTATCCAGAAAAGTGGATGATGATGAAAAATTACAATAATTATACAAAAACTAAATATTATTCAAAAAACTAAAACTGAACTATTTTTATAAAGTAAAATATGAATTTGTCCACTATAACCCACTGAGACGTTACACACTAATTCGTTTGTTTTCATGCAAAGAAATGGAATAGCATATTAAGATCGCGGATTTAGAGTCTGAGGTAACGGGTTTCTAATCCTGGTAGAAAGGTGAACCGCAGAAAAATTGCGCTAAATCGATATCCGAAACAAACAAAGCTAATTTTGGAATAATAATATTAGTATAAATATCTCAATCAATTCCGGTTGAATGCAGGTGAAATGGGCTTTGATGTCGGAATGCGGAGGACCTAATGTAATGCAACTAAACTGCTGACCCAATCGGGTCGCATTCCAGGGAGCCGTTCTAAGCTTTAGCCACTACATCTATCCGAGCCAACCTAGTTATATAGACATAGCTTAAATAATATTGCAAGATGGTATAACGCTTTTGCATAGCTGGCTTGCACAATCCAATATTTTCAAAGATTTCTCATGTCTGAGTGTAAAAGTATAAATAAGCGGATTCACATTAAGTCTTGTTTCAAGTGGTGTTTTTTTTATATAGATATCACCATGCAGTGGTGGCACGTGTGTGGGGTCCCGGTCCGCACCCTAAGGGCCTGGTTGAGTAGGGGTATGGCTGGCACATGCGTTACGTCCGTGATCGGGTGCTGCTGTGGGGGCCTGGGACCTCTGCCGAACACGTTCAATTAATTGTTCTTAAATTAGCAGGGATTTTTGCGTTTTGTCAACTTTCGGGTTGCACATGGACATGTAGTCTATCTAAATTCTGTCTTGCCTGGTGGGTTACTGCTGTACCAGGTATTGTAATCTCATAGGTACTGATAACTAAATTTAAAAGGTTGAATTGATCGTTGTGGTGTACTGATATAGCTGAGTTTTCCTTGCAGATTCCTTTCTCAGTCAGATTAAACATTAACAGGTCACTGAAATCTGCTAAGCTGCTGGTCTTCTGATTGCAGCTTACTTATTGGACCACTTTGGTGCTTAGTCTTCCACTAGCAGGAGTAGAATCATTCGAAATAATTAAATTAATGACGTTTCATATATACCTGTAATATGTTTACGTGAATAAAGATATTTAGACTTTGGCAAGCTTACAATATTAGTTCTCCTTGAAAGTAAACATTGGCATTTGACATCATTGCGAATGGCATGGCACATACTTTCAACGAGAACAACATATAGGTGGTAGGTGGACTGAGGATGGTAATTTACCCAGTCTGCCGGGGTGGGAAAGTATCCACTATTCGTGCCGATAAACCCAGTAAAGTTTCAGGATCAGGCTTGAATTGCCATCATGCCCAGACAAGCATATTGTTAGGGACTGATGTCAGATAGGTTCCAGGTCCTAATATTCATAGACCTTGGCGCTACTTACTCTAAAGTATTGATCAAACAAGAATATCTAAGCTCTGCACATAAAACATATGTCTACTCACGGGTAGTATTAAATATAATATTCTATAGGAGTTAGCAATTTGTATGAAAATGAATAAGAAAATTCCAACATTTTTAATACTAAAAATGCTCATTTTTCATAAATTATTTTGTGGGAAACGAAGAGGAGCACAGTGGTGGATGGTAAGCATCATATTGCGCAATAAAAACCAGCCCATAGTTAGTTACAAACCCGAGACACTGTTCTCCTTTTTTCTTCACACACGGTGGACCCGACATCAGCACGGTGAATCCATGAATTGCTAAGAATTTTGTCTTCTTCGTTTTATATAGTAAACTATCATCTCGGCCGTAATCCCTTGTGGGGTGGTTAGAAGCCACGCTGTTTTCGTGAGCGGGTTCAAATTAGCCAACTTTAAATTGGCTTGTAGGAAAGTGCCCAAGTCACCAAGATCCTGTATTATCCTCCCTCAAGAGTTTATGTAGGTTCAAATCTGTTATTATCCCGAATGTGCAACAACTACGTAGTCTCTTCAGCGCTAACAATAATATGGAAATCTTTCATGACTGTTGTGATGTATGTATTCAGAAAAATAGTTCCCGCACATTCGTATATCAAAATTAAATCAAAACTCAAATATGCATTTATTTACTTTTAATTAGTTTTTTACAAAATTTAAACCGAGGCTACCGTACAAGGCCGGTTAGGACCAGTTGCAGTGCTACAGGCAGCCCCGCTCCAACTTCCAAAGTTTATATAATGAAAACACAAATTGACTTAAAAACTTACTGGTTAAATAATAAAAGGAAAATTAAATATACATATATACTATTATTAATTAGTTTTTTAATCTATTTTATTTTAATATTTTTGTATCTTCTTCGAATAAATCTTTTGTTTATAGTATAATATTTAATAATATATTTTTAATAATAAAGTAATAAAATATAATAATAACAATAATATAACCTAAGCTACCCACAGACTTATGTAGACTCTGCAATAGTGCTTCCGAAACAATCCAACATATAACGGGAGCTTGCAAATCTTTGGTGCAATCAAATTATAAACATAGACACGACCAAGTAGCTGCAATAGTACACCAAATATTAGCAAGCAAATATAAATTAGTAAATCAAATTGTTCCATACTACAAATACAAGCCAAGCACCGTTCTGCAAAATGACAATATTCGACTGTACTGGGACAGAACGATTATAACTGACAAAACAGTACACTACAATCGACCTGACATTACTTTGATAAACAAAGAAAATAAAACAGCATATTTAATAGACATAGCCGTACCTAACACTCATAACCTAATAACTACACATACAGAAAGAAATACTAAATACAGAGACCTTGCAATAGAGCTTAAATCCCAACTCAAATTAGAAAAAGTAACAACTGTACCCATATTAGTATCCACGACCGGAGTAATACCCAAAACATTACATGACAGCCTCAAAACTATTAACGTAGACCAGCACAATACAGACAATTGCAAAAAGCTACAATCCTTAATAGTTGCCGTATAGTCAGAAAGTTTGGAGTTACAGAAGCATGATGCTCACTTGGCCGAGGCCCGTGAACGTCATTAGGTAAACCGGTTAAATACCGAGATTCTGTAAGAATACACATTACACAATAATATAATAATATTTACCTACTCGTATTTACAAATAGTTTATATCATATCTATTATTATGAAAGCACATTAAGTAGCTGTTCTGAAACTTTATAGTCAAATATTTTAAACCAATATGATATTTTTATTTTTGCTTCTGAGTGCATAGTAGGGTATTCAATGATTGATTATTTTGTTGTAAAGATATCCGGAACGCTTCTCGCCAATACTGTTTTAGTACTATGAGTTCTACAAATACGAGTATAACCTTGACGACTTATGGTGTATAGCTGAGGAATTATAGGTAAAGTCTTGTGAATTCTTGTATGTATTAATGTCATGTAATGTATGTACCTAATGTATTAATAAAACGTTATGTGTATGTATTATTAGTATTTAGTTTACTATTGTAGTTTAGATAATATTGCATATTTATTACGTAATCCTATTTCTCTAATTACTTACGTCTTTAATGTTCTACAGTGTCCCTAAGGTTGGCTGTCAGAGAATGTCTAGCGACATTAAGTCCGCCCCTTGTATATATTGTGCAATAAAGTTTTAATAAATAAATAAATAAATTCTGTGAGAAGAATATACTATTGTCTGACAGAAAGCAAGTATATGAAAGTAGAAATATGTTCTGCCTTATCAAATTTCATTATTATAGCAGAGCTTTAAAACTTTGAATAACACTTAAAAAAAAATAAAGCCAAAATGCATTTTAAAGGCAAAGTTTGGGAACATCTGGTATCTGTGTATAGTGAGTGGTGTTTATAAAATTCTACTTAATTCAACTCTGTCTCCGTGGTCTACCGGTTAGAGCTGTAGTTTAAGGCGCGGGTTCGATTCCTGGTAGAACACAATAATTTATCTGTGATGTTATCTATACTTCTGTCGTAGACGATAAGCATTGGGCTAAATCATATGAGGACTGACCTAGGATGCCCACGTCTGGATACGTACCCTCGTTTTGCACAGAATGTAGCAGGTTAATTTATTTGTATTAAAAAAAAAAAGTGTTTCATAAAACAAAGATTTGTGCATGTATGTATATAAGTGCTTAGAGCATGGTACGGTGACCGCGTTACTCTATAAGATAAGTACGTAGAGCATGGTACAGTGACCGCGTTACTCTATAACATAAGTACTTAGAGCATGGTACGGTGACCGCGTTACTCTATAACATAAGTACTTAGAGCATGGTACGGTGACCGCGATACTCTATAACATAAGTACTTAGAGCATGGTACGGTGACCGCGTTACTCTGTAACATAAGTACTTAGAGCATGGTACGGTGACCGCGTTACTCTATAACATAAGTACTTAGAGCATGGTACGGTGACCGCGTTACTCTATAACATAAGTACTTAGAGCATGGTACGGTGACCGCGTTACTCTGTAACATAAGTACTTAGAGCATGGTACGGTGACCGCGTTACTCTATAACATAAGTACTTAGAGCATGGTACGGTGACCGCGTTACTCTATAACATAAGTACTTAGAGCATGGTACGGTGACCGCGTTACTCTATAACATAAGTACTTAGAGCATGGTACAGTAACCGCGATACTCTATAACATAAGTACTTAGAGCATGGTACGGTGACCGCGTTACTCTGTAACATAAGTACTTAGAGCATGGTACGGTGACCGCGTTACTCTATAACATAAGTACTTAGAGCATGGTACGGTAACCGCGATACTCTATAACATAAGTACTTAGAGCATGGTACGGTGACCGCGTTACTCTATAACATAAGTACTTAGGGCATGGTACGGTGACCGCGTTACTCTGTAACATAAGTACTTAGAGCATGGTACGGTGACCGCGTTACTCTGTAACATAAGTACTTAGAGCATGGTACGGTGACCGCGTTACTCTGTAACATAAGTACTTAGAGCATGGTACGGTAACCGCGATACTCTATAACATAAGTACTTAGAGCATGGTACGGTGACCGCGTTACTCTGTAACATAAGTACTTAGAGCATGGTACGGTGACCGCGTTACTCTGTAACATAAGTACTTAGAGCATGGTACGGTGACCGCGTTACTCTATAACATAAGTACTTAGAGCATGGTACGGTGACCGCGTTACTCTGTAACATAAGTACTTAGAGCATGGTACGGTGACCGCGTTACTCTGTAACATAAGTACTTAGAGCATGGTACGGTGACCGCGTTACTCTATAACATAAGTACTTAGAGCATGGTACGGTGACCGCGTTACTCTGTAACATAAGTACTTAGAGCATGGTACGGTTGTTTACGTATGTTTTTCATTCTTTCATTTTATTATCCTTTCGATTCTTCTAAAAACTGGGGGTAAAGGGATTACGGTCGTAATGATACTTTTCTTTACTCAACTATCTAGACTAGACATATTAAAGTATTAAAATATCGAAAACTTTTGTACTTTTTAAGACTTTCTGGTGAAAATTAAGTGAAGCACAAATTAAGTTTTAAAACACGACTCGATTTAAGTCACGAGTTTAATTTATTTCACTTAAGCGTGTACAGTCAAACATTCATTTCATTTATTACAGCCGCTAGAACACAGCGTCCTAGACTTCCACTGCTGGAGATTGGCCTTCCAGAACTGGAGAATTAGGCCTACACTCGCCACGCTGGCCAAACGGCTTGGCAAGGATATGTAAATTTTTTATGACAATTTATTAACGATTTTACAAGTTGGCATTAGTGGAACCTGGACCGACGGCTTAACGTGCTCTCTGAGAACGGGAACGGTGGTGTTGTGAATCTATGACAAATGTACGTAAGAAAAGTGTATTTCTTAGTATATTCCACATGCCGGGTGGGTTTGAACCGATCTTTGTAGGATTTAAGGTACGCGTTCTTACAACCGAGCCACCACCGCGCCAGTCAAACAACTCAATGCATAATTATGTAATCAATCAACTTTTTTTTTATCATAAACGGACTCGGGAAATCATCAATGATATGAACTACGGCCTGAAGGGCCCAACCTGGGTACGAGTACTATGCCTGACTCAATCTACTAATCGTCACACTTCGCTGTTGGCCCTGTGTGCCTTTACAGATGTAGCAAGGCCGTAAAGAGGCAGTTGTTTCTATCATACTATACCAGCGTGTACACCGTGGAGCTGTGGTCTCAATACACAGAAGCAACCTTGTCAACAATGCGTGTCCAATACAATGATTGTTGGCGAGCTATGTTTCATCTACCTCGCTGGTGCAGTGCTAGCGAGATGTTCTGCACAGGACGCACTCCGGGCTGGGCCGCACTAATGCGACAGAGAACAGCGGGCGTCAGATCACATGTATTTAATTCGAGCAACAAAATAATATCAGCTGTGCGTGACTGGCCGGGTAGTCCACTGCACCAACTATGGAGAGACTATCATACACCCAGTATGGATGTTTGATTTTGGTTTTATTTATTTCTTAATTTTATTTTACGAGTATATACTTAGTTCTTAGTTTTACTGTTAATATTAGTTTTATTAATTGGATTGTATTTAATTTAATTTTAAATATAATTTAATTGTATTTAATTGTGTAAAATCGATCTGGAAAATAAACGTATTATTATTATTTACAGCTAAGTCTGAGTCGTGGCTACAAGTGAAGGAACTCGTTCACCGCGTTAAAAGTTACATGCAAAGTAAAGAAGGGCCTACCCTCCAGGTTGGGCCTGCTGCCATCGAGCAGAGAGTAGCTGTATTATATTTATTTTTTATTTTAAAACTTTATTGCACTATGTACAAAGGCGGACTTAATGCCGCTAGGCATTCTCTGACAGCCAAACCTTTAGGACATTTAGACAGGATAGGCGGTAGGTGCAATTAAAAATTAGGTGAAATTTAAATAAAACGGAAATATAATTATAATATAAATATATACATACTAATATCTACATATCATTACATAAATAAGTTATACTATAGCTATACTAATATAACATAAATAAAACTTCTTACATGATGAGGAGAGTGTATGAGGTAAAAAGCCAACGGGCACGAAGGAAGAAAAGCGATCATCCCATCCAAGTTCGGTGACCAGACGAGAACCGGTGTATGTAACGTGGTATGGACATTTTTGAGTTATGAGGGGATAAAATCTTTCTTATAGCAGATGAGAAGCATGAATACAGAGTGCACGCGATGATTCTAGAAGTTTAAAATGACTGGCTAACTTTGGGCGTTGGCTAACCTTAAACTGCATCCCTCCAGCCCTGAACTGGCGCATACTAATGTACCTAAATGCCTTTCCGGCTGTTAATTGCTCGGCAGTTTTTATATTACATATATATATTAGATATAATCCGGCCCGTGTGTGATCTCCTTAATGCTAGACATTAAACTGCGCACTTACAATGACACGTTTTATAGCGCACTTCATTAAAATACCGACAATATTAACTTGCTTATGGTGACAGGAACACTTAAGCCTAAGGCACCAGTTATGAGCGCTAGTGTAGGTTAGTTTAAGGATCCTACAGTATCGGGGTGGTCAGAAAACACCTTTTTTATTTGAAGAAACGTATTCACATTTAGTCAACTGTACTATAGGTCTATCATGACAAGTGACAAGCTCGTCGATGTCTCTAGCGTACCAAACTGGAAAGATATCACAATCGATCACGGACGTAACGCAAGTGCCAGCCATCTCCCCGCTCAACCAGGCCGTTAGGGTGCGGACACACACGTGTCACCACTGCAATGACCTTCTAAGGAAGGGACGACCACCGGACACGCCACACCATGAGAACCTAAACAATAACATTGTGTAATAATACAGCGGGGTGTGGCGGAGTGCACTATCGTCCGAAAACGAATCGTCTAAGATCGATTACGTCGGTCAGAAATGTCAAAATCGTGAGCATTCCGCCTAGCTTTTGATAGTGGTAATCGATGTTAGACGATTCGTTTTAGGTCGTATGTGCATTCCGCCTCACCCCGTAGGATCTTGCTTCAAGCAGTGTTATTTTTATGTAAATATCACCATGGGAAGCTTACAATATTAGTTCTCCTTGAAAGTAAAAATTGGCATTTGACATCATTGCAAATGGCACATGCTTTCAACGAAAACATCAAATAAGTGGGAGGCGGACTGATTGTGGTAATTTTCCCAGTCTGTTGGGGCGAGGAAGTATCCACCGTTCGTGCCGATAAACCCAGTAAAGTGTATCCACAGATTTCGGGATCAGGCTCGAATTGCCGCCATATCTATCAGAGAAATAACATGCAAAGCTCTCTCCATAGCTCGCTGAGCAACCTTGAATTTATGGACCCACTGTCAAAGGACGCACTGGTAAATAACCATTAAAGGTAAATGATAAGCGAGTTGAATAGCTACTAATAAATATTGTAGCGACACGAATTAAAAATCATAAAGGTGTGATTTTGCGTCGTAAAAAGAACAATAATTTTGTAACCATTGATTAAACCCGACGTGATTCGAAGTGAATGTTTATAAACGCGTTATACACGTAAATTAGTTTATTTCCTCGGGCCGGCGATTTGCCCCACTCTTGTCACAAATTGTCGTCGAGGGTAAATGCAGACTATTAGGGAAATACAGCAATTCAGCAACATTGACTTTTATACTATGACCCGGTATTAATAATTAAATTTTAAATAATTTAAAAACAAAGTAAGAAAAATATTTTATTTGCCACATATCAATAAATACAACTTAAACAAATAAAGCCTGTGCCAAATAAATAAACACAAGATGTGTGGTGACAAATAGGGAATCAGTCCCAGCTCTAAAGTCCTACTGGAAAAAACTCTGGAACGCACGGGGAGCATACGTTGCGTTCCATTTCTCACTACTCCAGTCCACACCAAGACAAGATAATATGTAGTTGGTGTGGACCGCAGCGGTGGTGCACAAAAAAAAAATCTACTCCACGTGGTCATGAAGTGATTACTGACCATATTAAATGCAATACTTACCAAAGCTTAAGGGTTGATAATATCTAGTAGGATTATTATATTAAGAGTTTAAAAAAGGAACCTATATATTGAAATTAAGTTTGTTTTAATTAAATCAGCAGCGTATTGCTCACAGTCGGTTTTGAAAAAGCATCAAATGTAAAAATATATATTGACATGTGGCTTCTTAAATATGTGCAAGGCAACGGATGTCGATTGCAGCCAACAATTTTTATTCCATGGCCGCAAAAATTGTTGCCCAGTCCTTTACATTTATTTGCATATAAGTCAACTGACAGCTCTTACCCGGCATTAGAGTGTAATCTTGGCCGGCAAAATTATAAGCAACACCTTCTTATGTCGTGTTAAAGGCCAATAACAGCTCAGCCATGGGTCATTGCGGAACTTTTTATGATACTTTTTTAATCAATATTTCTTGAAATACTATTTAAAAGGGGTTTTCATTATATTTCAGTTGCAATGTCAAATTACTTGTGTACAGAACGTGTATTTCAAACGTTGCCTTCGCCACCACTTGATTCCCCTTGACTTGCATTCTCAGATAGCTGATCTTTCTTTCATTATAAATATGGTAAATACAAGAAAGAAAGAAAGAAAACATTTATTTATCAAAAAACAGCTTAGACATAACAATTACAAAAGAGAAAATCGACTTACCGACTGTGGTTAAATATGATATAGTTTAGCGTAACCACTAGTCGATGCAAAACCCATAGACTCTTATGCGTCCCATTTGCTGGAACGAATTACAAACAATATTTGTTTTTGCGGAGATAATGTTACAGTTTTAACTAAGTAACTAAAGAATCGCTGAATTGCTACTATTTTTTTGCGAAGAAAGAGCCAGCCCTTTTGTCACCGGAGGAGACGACAAATAGTGCTTCTGTCTTTTAAATTTTTATGGCGTTTGGACTCCATGGGCCCCGTTTCTATTGCAAGCGGCATAAATATGTAATCTTTTATTATGGATACAAACTTGCGCCGCTTGCCGGACTTTCCAGCCGCCTGAGGTGCGACGCAGCGAGCTTGTCGACGCACGTAACGTCCCACACCAGAGCACCTCATTTCCAGGGGACCAACGTCATACCGTTGGGTCTCTTACTCAGATTACTCCAGCAGGCCCCTGAAGAGTTGGAACCTCGATGAAGACTAGAGCATTTAATAGCATGGTTAAGGGAGCCGTGGCGTACAAATCTCTCCGCACACAAGATAACCCATGAACTTCAAGATCTCTCCGTCATAGCTCGAGATCTGGAGATGCCTACTATTCAGGAGTTAGTCGTCGGCCTGACTAGACGTATGTTCTATCGGGCCGACAGCGGATACTTCAAGCATTCCCAGAATATCGCTCCGTCATGCGCTCGGCCTCCCAACTGAAGACCACTTCCCAGAGAGGTCCTGCTGAAGGAGAGCTGAAGTTGTCGAACCCAGACCTCCTGGGTTTGTGAGCCACACGGGCACTTTTACACCAGTAACGGTGCCCTGCACCAAAAGTGCATGAATTACCAGCGAGTGGCTAACCGCTTAGTTCCTGCTGGGGAAAACAGAGGATAGGGATATCCCCAACCCAGGCCCATTAGCTTCCGGGCCTAGACGACACCACTGAAACATAATTTGTTTTAAATAGATCTAATTGCTATTTAAAACAAATAAATAAATATTATTGCTAAAGGGTAGGTTCTTTCAACTAGTGACGTCGGTAACTCTCACAATATCACGGTATTCATAAAGACGTAGAACCGCACCGTCTAATGAAATAGCTGCACACAAGGGAGAAATAAAATTGTAGCTTTATTAAAAATACCTAATAAAGTCTCACTTAGTCTTAATACCGTAGTATTTAAGAAAAGTAACTAACTTAACACATTTAGGTAGCTCAGTCTGTTTCAATAAGCGCAAAGGAATATTTTTTAGTTTGACACACCGATGATTTCTACTCAGTATTGCGGAAACGAGCCGCGTCGTTAATAAACAAGTATGGGGGAGCGGCAACATCATCTTGAGGGCAGTTAGTGAGAAGCCAAAAAAAAAAACAGATGGTTCTATTAACTTAACGTTATAAGCTTAAAGTGCTCTGACGTGACGTTGTAAATCTATGACAAATGTTGACACGTTTGTAGGCAAGTAATAAATCTAAATTCTGACTTATCTGATAGGGTACCATTGTACCCTGTTCCACGAGTAATCTCAGTGACATTCATTAACTTTACTAGCCTGGTTTTTATATATATGATTTTTTTGTATTTAAGTGAACAAATGTCACTAAGGAAGGAATCAGTTACCGGTCCTTATGCGCGCTTTATACGTAGATGTTACTTTTAGAGTGCAAGGATCTAGTTTGAAGATACCGACAAACACATTTACAATTCCGTGTGTGGGTCCGCCCGGCCGCCCGCGACGGACAAATGCTAAAACTCTTTCACCGTGAGTTGGTGCACTGAATTTAAATTTTCTAAGCAAACAACAAACACAACTGCTATAGACTTATGCTCTTTGACCGGGAATCGCACATCAAAAGCGTACATAGACGTGCATTGGCAACTGTATGACAGCGTCACAGATGCAAACGAACTTCTTCTTTATGTTTATGATCTTTTACAATAAAATATTTTATTTAACACATGCATTAAGCTATTATCCAAAAAATGCGGAAGTAATTGTTTTTGTAGATTATTTAGTTTTAACCAATTTACTTATTTGCCAAGAGTGTCGTTAATTTCATTGTCCAATGCATCAACATTATCAGTTTTAAATATAACAGTACAGTCTTCAACAAAAAATATCATCATATAGTTTAGTGATATCCTTAATGTAGGCAAGAAATAATAAGGGTCCAAACACGCTTCCTTGTGGGACGCCATAATAAATATTTTTCTCACTCCAAGAATAAAGCCTTATACATTTAGTTATTTGTGTCTGGTAACTTATATGTTATAATATAATCTCTCTTTTCGGCACGTGACGATTGCTATCTGAGATCGGTTAGCATAGCCGCGTGTCAGATGAAAAAGTGAAGTATTATCACGACCCTTCGTAGAGAAGCGGATTCACATTTAGCCAACTTTACTATGGGTCCATCATGAAAATGTTATTAAATTTTCATTATTTACTTTTTTTTTTAAATACCATTGATAATAATAAATTATTTATTGTACAAAACCAAAACAAGTGCACAACATAGGCGAGCTTAATGCCGTAAATGCATTTTCTACCAACTAACCTTTGTGACTGAGAGCTGTAAAAAGCGGGTTACTAAAAAAATATGATAGTTAAGATTATTTATTACTATATAAAACACACTTTAATTACATACATATAATACATAAATAAACGTCCTACTTAAATAAATAAATATATATATATATATAACTAAATATATAATACATATATACTCGTATATATAATAAGTGTTTTATGGTGACTTATTCTGTTTGTGAAGTATGTGCCTGTGTGGTAATTAAAGGAAGTCTATTCCCCTGGCAAGCTGCAGATACTGTAAAGGAATCTCAATATCTGCTGGAAGAATGGGGAGGGGACTTAAGTATGTTATTATGGGAAGAACGACATGCATATTTTTTTTTTCTTAATGTTGAAAAAGGTATATTTCTCATATTTTTGTAATTCTTTCTTTCTCCCTAAATGTCCAGTAAAATATATATAAATCCATGACTACTATGTATTTTGTCAGACTGTGTTTACGCTACATTTTTTTGCCTTCGCTCGCTTGGTCTTTTTATCAGTATATTTAACTATACAACTTGATTTGATATGTGGGTACCTAATAAACTGAGAAAGGTGGATATTTGTTTCATGATTATAATGATCATGATCAGTCCGATAATGATCCTGGAACGCACCTACACTCGTAACGCTGGGCAGAAGGGTTGGCAAAAACCTGATGCCAATTTATAAACGATTCCACAATAAAGTGGAACTGGGACCGAGCGGCTTAACGTGTTCTCCAAGGCACGGAAAGAAGACAAATCTTCAAGCATTCCACTAATTCACCGTGCGAGTGCCGGGTCCATCGTATGTGGGTAAAGAGAGATGAGAAGAATGGTGTCCCGGGCATGCGACCGACAATATGCTTGTTTACAATGGAGGCCTCCTTTTTTATTTTATGCGCAAGACACTCACCATTCACCATTCTGATCCTCTCCCTACCCAACCAAATACTGTATGATTCGGTTAATGCCGTCTTGGAAGATCGTTCCTTATATGTATTGACGGCAAACCTGCTTAGGCCCAATTTTCTCAGTAAATTTTGCAAAGAGTTTGCTGGACTTCCTCTTGCACCAACTTCTTCTTCAACCACGTAAAGCTTAGTCATGAACTCGTTCCTAATAATTTCTTCTGTTAGTATGTTTGACTTTATGTTGTGGTCTTTTGGAATATTTGATTACTAGTCTCAAAGAAACACTGAGATGTCTGACCTATAGGCTGATACAGCTAGTTCATCTGAAATCTACGAGAATTTTCCAGTCTGATGCGGCGCCAAGGATCGAGGTGAACTTGCATTGTGTTTTCGTACTAATGTGGTCAGTTCTTTGTAGTCAGCTCCTTTCTTACAGTAAAAATAATAATAATAATAAATATTTCCACACAGGTCACACAGCGCCATCTAATTTCCGTGGTAAGCTACGAGGCTTGTGTTACGGAAACTAGATGGTTGATAAACTACATATTATACTTTTTTTTTTGTAAATATATACATATTATACATATAAACACCCAGACCGAGACAAATTATACAATGTACAACTTGCCCCCAGTGGGAATCGAACCCACGACCTCCCGAGTTCACGGCAACGTTTGTTACCACTAGACTACGGAGGCGGTCAAAAGACTTACTGCTTCAGGGATTATACCAAGGAATTTGTCAATTTATGAAAAATGTACTTGAGAAAATTATATTTCTCATTGGCACTTGTCGAGATTTGAACCGCGACCTTTTCGATTTAAGGAAAGCAAATTACAGCCGAGCCAACACTGCTCATATTATTATTGGGTTACATTTTAGATCACGGCCTCTTTTGCAAAATATATGTAAGCTTGTAGAAAATGTCATAAATCCAACCCTTGGTTTAAAGTTTTTTATCTTCACCGCACAGGAATATGTCGGGACCATTTCGTTCGAAATGTTGTTTTCACTAAGTATGTTATATTTGGTTATTAAAAAAAGTTTGCCGCCACTACAAACTTACATTAAATGCCTAAAAAGTTTTTTAATTATTTGTATACTAGTACGAGGAGCGAAGGTGGCTCGGTTGTAAGAACGCTTGCCTTGACATCATAGGTTCGAACCCCGGCATGTATATAATATATCTTAAATGTAGACAACAATTTTAACGATTTAGCCACTGTAAAATAGCATTGTCATACTACGATTAAATATATGACATTATTTAATATTAATATATTCTGAAAGACATCTCCAGGGGTGGAGGTCTACCAAACTGTCATCTAGCGGCTGTGATTATGTCGACTTAGGTACAAAAGAGTGATAAAATATAAATATAAGAAAAGTACCGTTTCCCTTCCGGGGTGGTCAGAAACCACGATTATGAATAAGCGGATTCACATTTAGCCAACTTTAGTATAGGCCAATCATGACAAATGACAAGCTCGTCGATGTCTCTAGCGTACCAAACTTGAGAAATTAATAAATATTATTGTGTCCCGACCAGGAATTGTACCCGGTACCTCCGAGTCTAAATCCACAGACTTAAACGCTAGACCACAGAGGCAGTTATATATACATATAAATATAGGAAGGTGCAAAAATAAAAGTTAAAAGAGACAGTTTTTGCTATATCTAAAACTTATTAGAGTCAGGTTTTGTGTGAGAGACACACGTCTGTCTATTCGCAGACATATCCTGTAAGCGATTTAAAAGTTTTAAGTAAAATTGATTGACATAATAATGAGGTAGCGAGACTGATTCTTAGAATAGATGGGACATCACGACTTATTTATAGTTATTACAAAGCTCCCAAAGTTTGGAAACGATACTACATGTCAGACGAACGCTTGTTGTGGCGAGCGAACTTTTATATGCGGAATTTATTTACCGAAGACATATATTTATAGCTTGTTCCATAAGTAGTCTTATTGTTTATAAATGATGCTAAGTGGGATATTTCAAAGCTTTCAAATGGGGGCCCCTTAGTGGTTCATATTATTTATTAGTTTTCAATTTTAGTATCTTGTAAGCCACAGTGGCAATTTTGTTTATCTGTGATATTGTTTGTGTATGTTGACTGTTTGTTGCCTAAATAAATGAAAATAAATAAATTACGACTTTTACGAAATTTATAGTTATTACAAAGCTTCCAAAATTTGGAAATGATACGACATGTCAAACAAACGTTTGTTGCGGCATGCGAATCATTTTTTTTACCGGCATTTATTTGCCAAAAACAGATATTTACAGCATGTTTGGTAAGTAGTTTTTAGATTAAAGCTGAATAAACGAGACATCACGACTTATTTATAGTTATTAGAAAGCTACCAAAGTTTTAATGATAGGACTTGACAGACAAACGTCTGATATGGCAAGTGACATATTTTCACGCATGATGTATTTACAGTAGACGGATATTAGTAGCTTGTCTCTGATAAGTAGTCTCAGTACCAAAGTCAATTTTTTTAAGTGCAAACGTTAATGTGGGTTTAGACCAAATGAACAAAGAGCTAGAGCCAAAAAGAGGGCTTCAGTAATATTTTTTGTGTAAACGACAACTCGTTTTATCATTTATATTAAAATAATGCTAAATATAAAAAATGAGATCAATAAGATATTCCACATGCTAAATTTGTGTTTAGAACGCACAAACGAGTGCTCTATGCTCATTCGTCAATGCTGAACATTTAAAACCGCTTTAAAAAGGGAGCACGTAAAAGTAACATGCAATAATGCTTTGTGTAACTGTTCGCAAGCTTGTTTGCCGTTTACATCAAATGAGAAAGCATTCTTGCAATATTCCGTAGAATCGTCGCGAACAAAGATATAACTTTTTACTTACAAACATTTTAATTGCTTTAAATTCACAGTAACAGTTTAATTCGTATGTTTAAATAAAGTAAAGTATCTAAATAATATTATAATTGCTATAGCAGAAAGAAATTCGAACTCCTTTGGCGATTTTTAGCGAAGTAACGAGAACATTACTCGGGAAGTTTAGTGGAAGTTTTAATTTGTGACAATTGTGATTAAAATAAACCCTAATTACTATTAAAACTACAACCTAACATCTAAAATAGCTGCTAGGGGTTACCAAGTGAAGTTATAAATAGCCTTATGCAATTGAAACTAACCAAATTCGTGTGACAAACTGACAAACGTGCAGTATAGGCAAGACTACTGCAAGCTTAACCACAAAATACTTGGTTTAGAAACAGCGCTAATCTACTTAAAGAGTCAACACAGATATTCTTAGAAAAAGTAGGATATTCTCGAGGTAGCCATGCTTAGGTCTCCACCATCAGCGCTAAACAAATCTGCATCAGAGGGTGACTTGACACAGCTTCACCTACGTGATGAGACTCCTTTATCATCAGTTACTTATAGACAAAAACGTCGAAGAGAAAATAGCCCAGGCACATCCTCCGGGAATTTCGACCACATACTTTTTGCCCAGGATATCAAGAATATGATACTTACGATGATGAGTACTAATAATCAACGTTTTGAAGGATTGGAGCAGCATCTGATTACAGTAAAGTTGCAAAATGATAGCATCAAATTGTCAAACCTGGAAATTGATAAAAACATTAACCTTCTTTCTACTCAGTTAAGGTCGATGGAAACAAAAATTGATGGACTTGAACAGGAGCGTCAGAAAATGTGTAACCAAATGACTGGAATTGAAAGAAACCTAGAAAACCTGGAAAAAAGTAATACAAAATACTGTATCCAAGTGGGAAATGTCCCTAAACAACAAAAAGAAACAAAAGAACAGCTATATAATATTGTACAGACCCTTCACACAAACTTAAAAATAAATACTCCTGATATTCGCGATATTTACAGATTGCCGAGTAAACTTGACCAGAAGACATCAAGCATTGTAATTGAATTTCCTAACACATTGATAAGATCAAATGTTCTTTCTGCGGCTAAAAAGTTCAACCTTGAGAACCAAAATGATAAGTTAAACTCTAGCCACCTTGGGTTGACCGATTTAAACCTGCCTATATTTATCAGTGAATTACTAACTTCAAAGTCTAAACGACTCTTCTATCTTGTTCGGGAACTAGCTAAGTCTGAAAATTATGCCTACTGTTGGACTGCAAATGGCAATGTGCTAATGAGGAAACGCGATGGATCACCATACATTATAATAAAAGTGAAGAGCACTTAGAATCACTTAAATCAAAAATGGATGATTGACTATATTATTACTTAAGCTACTTTTTATACATTATTACTACTTACTATGTTAATTTTAAGAATCTTTATATGTGGAACTTAGTATTAATACAAACCTATACAGTATACTCTCTTAAATTACAAAGTAAACATACACACCACACTTTTAACACTTACCTAATCAAAAAAACTTATCTTATTAAAAATATACATAAACCTATTATAACAAACTACCAAACATTACATGATCACACCAACAAAAAACATTTACAAGTAATACTCTTGTACATAAAACTGGTTACTTGTGTGCTTACTTATTACTATAATCTTCCAAATAAAAAAAACATAAAAGACAACTGTATATACTCTTGTAAATTAAATTTAAATTTAAATATACACCTCTACCTATATATACTACCCTACTCTAATCACACACAACTAATTAAAAACCTAACTTTTCAAGTACCCTTTATCTTAAATCTATCTGGAACAAATTATATTCATAACTTTATAATACACTATTACAATGAATATGCAATAATAATGTCCACTGTTACTTACTTATTTATAATCCCAAAAAGACTGTTATCTATAATTATATTATCCATTATGCCAATAAACATAAGAAAAAACTTACATACAAAAATCACCCTAAAACTACTTAACTATGCTCTAAAAATATCTCCATTTTTGCCCATTCCAAATGTTAACAACTACCAATATAAATTAGTAACGCATGCTCAGTGTCACATACTATTGTTACCTTTAAGATACTTATATCATTTTTTTTTTAATTATTTTTTTTTATTTATTTATAACTTTCTTACAAAATGGCACAACATGTAACTGCTGACTTGATCTCGGGCATTGACTCGATTAGTGTCGCGAGATCTGTAGCATGTGATACTGGGCAATGTGCACGACTGTTAGCTGATGATGAGGGCAAAAAAATAGGAAACTTAACTATACTTACCCAAAATATTAGGAGTGTATCTAAAAACTTTGACAGTTTATTGATACTACTTCACCAACTACAATATAAAGTTGATATCATAATATTAACAGAATGCTGGTTGAACCTTAACCCATTCATTCCTAACTTAACTGGATACTACCACATAAGCACGACCCGTAATGGAAACCAAAATAGTGGTGTTCTTGTTTACATAAGAAACGAAGTTCAGGTAAACACTAGCGAAATAGATTTTAACGATGCCAATTGTCTCCTAATGAGAACAGATAAGGGCCAATCAATCGTTGCAATATACCGCTCTCCATCCTGTCGCAACTTACAAAGGTTCTTCACCTCACTGGATACAGTACTTCACTCACTAAATGGTGACCAAAATATTGCACTGATAGGCGATATAAACATTGACATACAGCCAGCTAGTACAGATACAAACTATGAAGAATATCTTAGTATTCTGGCCTACCACGGTCTTCTTCCTGCGCATGTCTTACCTACACGACTGCGTAGTTGTCTTGATCATGTAATGCTAAAAACAAATCAACTTGCTACTGTCCTTGTAGCAACCACATCAATTACAGACCATCAGCCAGTAATCCTAAACCTAACTTCACAAAAACAAACAAACCCTAAAGAAAACAGAACCTATACCTGGGTTGATTATAATGCAATTGAGATTGATCTGAGTTTAACAAATTGGGACTTAATCACAAATAATATAAACGCAGAAGAGGCTACCAATGCCTTCATAGATATAATACAAACCACTATTGAGAAACACACCACTATGTATAAAAAGACACGCTCCAAAGATAACATAAAAAAATGGATTACTCCCGGTCTTCTACGTTCCATATCAAAAAGAGATAAATTACACTTAGCTGCTCGAAAAAACCCCAATAACACGGAGATACAGACTCAGTACAAAAAATATAGAAATATGTGCAATGATATTCTTAAAAAAGTAAAGAATTCACATGACAACCAAGACCTAATTCGTAACAAGAATAACCCCAAACTTATGTGGAAATCTGTCAAAAGAATTTGCTACCTGGATAAACAACAAAAGGCTCCCACTGAATTACTTAAAAACCCCGACATGACTTTAGATTCCTTAAACGCAATTAACAAATTCTTTGCCCAAATTGGTTCTAATCTAGCAGTAAAAACACTCGAAAAGTTAAAAACTACTCAGACTAACTTAGCCGCTACTGTAGACTTCTCTATGCAAACTTGCCAATCTATAGTTCTTCTACCCACAGATACAGGGGAGATTAATAGCATTATTGACAAACTTAAAACAAAAACTACTGGCTGGGACAACATCTCTTCAGCCGTCATTAAAAAAATTAAAAACAGTTTATTAACTCCAATAACATACATCATGAATCTTTGTCTGGATACAGGCACGTTCCCTAGTGCTTTTAAAAAATCAATTATAACTCCTGTACATAAAAGTGGGGACAGAGATAGTGTAACTAATTACAGACCGATTTCTATATTAAGTTCACTGTCTAAGATATTGGAAAGATTGATGAACATAAGACTAATGGCGTATCTTGAAAAAAATAACTTAATATCACCTAACCAATATGGATTCCGCAACAAACGGTCGACAGAGGACTCTGTTACTTTCGTGTCAAACTATCTTTCACAGCTGTTGGATAAGGGTCAGAGATGTGCTGCAATGTTCCTCGATTTAGCGAAAGCATTCGACACCGTCTCGGTCCCCATACTACTAGCCAAAATGGAAAGCATTGGTGTCCGCGGAGTGCCACTTGATCTTTTTACTAGCTATCTCTCGAACCGACAACAAAGCGTTCGTATTGGCAATCACCATAGCGACTACTGTATGATGGAATATGGCGTACCCCAGGGAAGTATTCTGGGTCCTACGCTGTTCCTCATTTACATTAACCAAGTCTGCCAGATGCAATTAGAGAACACACGCATTGTAACGTTTGCTGATGATACAGTCATGCTGTTCAGTGGACCAACATGGAACGCGGTAAATCGTACTATGGAACATGGACTGCACAAGATCATTGAATGGCTAGACAATAACTTGCTCACTCTTAATTATAGCAAAACTAAATACATTACCTTTTCCATAAAAAAATGAACTCAACCGGCACATTTTAAAATTAAAGCCCACACCTGCACAATGGATAATTCTAAAGTTAAAATCTGTGATTGCAGCGTTATAGATAGAGTGTCTAGTATAAGGTATTTGGGAGTGGTTATTGATCAACATTTACGTTGGGATGAACACATAGCTGTAGTATCCGGTCGAATGCGTAAAACAATGTTTATTTTCAAAAGACTTAGACGTGTAGGTGACTATAATCTGCTTCTATCAGTCTACTTCGCACTAGTCCATTCAGTTCTTTTCTACTGCATTAGGGCATGGGGTGGCAGTTGTAAGTCAAATTTAATAAGGCTTGAGCGAGCTCAAAGATCCGTCCTGAAAGTCATGTTGACTAAACCAATTAGATTTCCCACTGTTGAACTTTACTCGATCGCCAAAGTCCTATCGGTGAGGCAACTATATGTTTTAAAATGCTGCCTAACACAACACAGCCACGTAAGGGAACTTAGGAATTTACCTGAAATACTTCTTAAACGAAGAAAAGACCTAATATTTATAACACCAAACACAAAAACATCCCTCGCTAAACGACAAATCGGTTTCCTAGGCCCCCATTTGTACAACACTGTTAGCAAGTATATTAACTTAATAAATTTAACTAAATATTTTTGTAAAAAAACCCTACAAAACTGGCTTATGACCCTGGACTATTTAAAAACAGAACAACTACTTCAATTCATTATATAGAAAAATACTATAGTGCCTTTTTTATTGCATATTAATATTGTACTAAATTTGTATTCTATTTGATAAAACCCCAACCCTTCTTATTAATGTTCCAATATGTACTTACTTATCTTATACTTATCCTATACATATACCTACTTTATCTTTATTATTGTAATTATCTTAAATTGTCTAACATATATATATTCTACACAAACCCTACATCACACAAGCACACATTACACTTTCATTTATTGATTTAATTCCTATATATTTACGACATAGACATACTTACATCACACACCCATACGCATAAAAACACAAGCATATCAACCCTATTTTTTTTTTTTTTATCATTATTATTTATTGAATAACCGGTTTGTATTCTTACTTCCAACATGTTTTTGTTGTTTAATAATTAATACTAAAAATCACCCCTACTAAAGCTAGTCCTCACATGACAGGATGTCCTAGTGTGCAGACCAGAGATTTATTGTTGTTACTAACACCTTTTACTTACCTTAATTATGTTATTTTTTTTTACTTTGTACTTACTAACCCTTTTGATGAATAAATTAATTTGAATTTGAATTTGAACTTTATTTATTTATTTTTGCAAGTAGCCAAAGGACAAAAAGATATGTATTCTGCGCTTTGTCACGTCAAATTCTTTATCACATCAGACAAAACGAAAACAAAAGAATGCTCTGTCTCAGACACAAAAACAATGTATAAGGAGCAAATAGAATTAACATTCGATTGTTTAGACCAAACACACATTTATGTAAAGGATTATTATAATGTTTCTAATAAACTAATTTCTAATAGTCGAATCGAAATAAAAGAGAAAGGACGAAACCTGCATATACTTCTGTGTCATCGACGCATGAATTATGCATGGGAATTAAGTTTGACGTCAGATAAGCGCCGAAAAGATTTATTTGCCGATATGATGTGAAGAAAACAATCCAAGTTGTTCTTAGTTTCTGAATTATGGCTGTTCTTTTATTGTGAACCCGTCAGAGGCGGACGTTTCCCAACAATTTTTGCATCTACCCACAACTTTGATTGTTTTTAGTTTTCGATATCGAAGTATCTCAAAGTATTGTTAGAAATGTATTTGTAAATAACCTTTTGTTATATAAAACTATCTACGTGGATGTACTGAGACGTACAGCCAGCAAAAAGTGAATCTTATTCTAGGCCGCCTTTTCGTAGTAATGCTAAGCGTAAATTATATTTATAATACTTTTGATGTTTATACTCGTGTTGATCATATTGTCAAAATAGTAAATTACGTTATTTACAGTCAGTTTTGGGTGCGAGTTAAACCGACCATTAGTGTGGCCCAAAGGAAGACCAAGACCAGGAGTTAGCCAGTCTTGGCCTTGGTCTTGCATCAGTATAGGTGGTCTCGGTCTCGGTCTTGGTCTTGCACTTATTATCTTGGTATTGGTCTAGCAAGAGTCTAGGGCAAGTCTTGGTATTGCAACCATATGACCGCCTCCGTGGTCTAGTGGTAACAAACATTGCCGTGAATTCGGGAGGTCGTGGGTTCGATTCCCGCCGGGGGCAAGTTGTACATTGTATAATTTGTCTCGGTCTGGGTGTTTATATGTATAATATGTATATATTTACAAAAAAAAAGTATAATATGTAGTTTATCGAACCATCTAGTTTCCGTAACACAAGCCTTGTAGCTTACCACGGAAACTAGATGGCGCTGTGTGACCTGTCTAGAAATATTTATATTTATTATTTATATTTATATTAGTAAAAAAGCAATACCGAAGACTGCAAGACCAAGACCAAGATTGGGTAACACTACCGAGCATGTCCGAGCTTAAAACAAAACTACAAAATATGATGCAAATATGAACTCTTATAGCGTTTAACATTGACAGTTTACATTAGACGTTAAAGGAATAATTTAACTAATATTAACTTCTGTATTTTTTAGGAATGGTTCATTTTGTTATTTTTATATATTTGTCATTGTATTATTGTATTTGGTTGCTAAAAGAGAATACTTTTAATTGACTTATATTTTTTTTTGTATCTATCCATTTATGTATATTGTTATCTAGCTGTAAGTTTTCCTGTAATTTGTAATAATTATTATGATCGTCGAACCAATATTATGATCTCGCAGAAGAAATGACTAGGAACGGATTAAAGACTCAGCTTTAAGCAGTAGATGTTGGTGCGAGAAGAGTTCAATAGAAATCTTCGAAAAACTTTCCTACTGAAAAAATTGGGATTAATCTGCGTCAATTAATTTATGGAATGAACGTCTATAAGAAACGTCGCTAAAGGCTGCAGCACCTCTACATAAAGGTAGGCAGAATAAAACATATTATATAAAACACAAAGATAAATATATGTTTTACATAGTTAAATTATATTCGTGTTGCTGTAAACGTTAATATAGTAATAGGATGAGAATTGTATATCCTTTTATCTGAGTTACGCACGCCCCAGCAGGACATACTCCGGAAATTTAACTTCGTTAAGAATGAAATATGTCTCGGCTTTATACTTGTTCCAGTACCGGCGAGTAAGCTACAGATAAATCGAGATGTTTTTGTGTTTGTAGTACCAAATTTATTTATTTATATTTGGTCAACTTACAGCTATGATATATAATAGAAACCTGATAAGCCCAAGCCTAATTTAATTTAGAGTTTTTCGTTAAATAATTTATAAATAATTATAATAAGTTTATAATGTAAATAATTTAATTTTAGTCATATTTTTATTTTGTAAAGATAGTTTTTATTAAATTTATTTTTTTTGTTTTAACAGTAATAAGTTTTTAATTTCTTCTTCTTTTTATATTGGTGAATGCTGTGACACCTAATTGGTACATATATTAGATAAGCTATAATTATACTATGTGATCTGTGTGATAATATATGTACTGCTGTGTGTACTAAATAAAGAAATAAAATAAATAAATGTAGCTAAAATAAGACCTCCACATAAAATTCAACATGTTGTTTTACTTTTATTTAATTTAAGAAATGTTATAAGTTACTTTTTGTCAGTATATTGTAGTTGTTTTTATTTATTGTATCGCATCTATTACATTGTGTAGTTTTATTTTATTTTTATTAGTATGTATTTATTATGTAGTATTTGTATGTATATTATAATTATATAGGTATATTTCATATGTATGTCTATATTATTTGATAGAATTAAGATCGCAAAGAAGGGTAATGTGTTTATCAGCCTATATATGTTTGTACCTTTGTGGCACACTGGAGACCAAACGCGTTGGCAAATTTTTAGAATTCTCACGTCAATCGATTCGTCTTTATTACGCGAGTATCATTGAAGATATGACGTTAATTAAATTTTATTATAGTGAGCCATATTGTGAAAATAAAAAAAATATAAAATCTACGAACTATATTGAGTGGACTATCGCCGAATAGGTATTTGAAAATCACGTTTCTTTTATCATGTTTTATTATATTTTGTGCACCTACTCCTGTCAGTTATTACTCTTTTATTATCTTTTAATTTAACAGGTAAAGCATGTTGTAGTTATGTGCAATAGAGTTAAAAAAGAAAAAAAACTATTATTTTTTTCTCTCTCTTCTAGCTTATCGTCAGCAATGAGACAAGTGCCTCATCCTTGTTGCCAACACTTTACATTGCTACTCCAGTTCCCTCATTGCGAACGGAAATAATTTCAACCAAGACTGAGTTATGACAAAACTCCGTGGACATCGCCGCATCCCAAATGAGAATAGAGTCAAGTGAGATGCCTTCTGTAATTTATGGGCCGTATAAGAGCCAGCTATAATACCAACTATCATAACTTAAGTGGTAACATTTTAGCAAACTTATAAAACAAGAGCGATAGTGGCTAGGACAAATACACTTTTGTTTCGTATATAGCTTTACAACACCGCCTTTCTCGTGCCTCGGAGATCACGTTAAGCCGTCGGTCCCGGTTCCACTAACATCAACTTGTGGAATTGTTAATGCACGGTGGTGGCTCGGTTGTAAGAACGCGTACCTTAAATCCTACAAAGGTCGGTTCAAACCCACCCAGCATGTACCAATGAGAAATACACTTTTGTTACGTACATTTGTTATAGATTTACAACATCACCGTCCCCGTGCCTTGGAGAGCACGTTAAGCCGTCGGTCCCGGTTTCACTAATGCCAACTTGTGGAATCGTTAATAAATTGTTATAAAAAATTGACATCATATCCTTGCCAAGCCGTCTGGCCAGCGTGGCGAGTGTAGGCCAAATCCTCCAGTTCTGGAAGGCCCATCTCTAGCAGTGGAGGTCTAGGACGCTGTGTTCTAGGGGCTGTAATGATGATGTCATTAACATTCACATAAGACCCTCGCCAACCCGTCTGGCCAGTGTAGACCAAATTCTCTAGAAATTTTTGCAGTCTCCAACAGTAGAGGAGAAAAAAAAGGTTCTTACGGACTGTAAAAGCACATTGTAGCCGCATTGTTTTAGGAACAACTAAGTTCCTTAACGATTAATGTAGGACTTGATATTGTGAATACTAAACGTCATGTTTACAAAGTACCGGCCAGCCAAGTGCAGGAGATAAGGAGAGGGTGCTGAAATATAGGCAAGCGGTGCTGCTATGACAAAGACATATAGGTAGCTTACGAACCAGCCAATATTAGCTACTCGAATCAGATTCTGACTAGACATCAATCACTATGCCGGCTTGACAAGACGCTTTTTCACACTTCGCTTGGATTCAAGGAGTAGCAGTCTTGACTTTTTATAACGATTGCTAACTTAGCGATTTAAGGTGTACATAGACGAGCGTTGTCACTTTCTAAAATTTGTTTATGATTGTCAAAAACATATATTGTTTTTAAACGACGTGTGACGTCACAGCCTTGGATTACGTCTACGTCCATTCTGTTGATTTTGCGTTGCGCCGCCGCGGTGACGACGTCAGCTTCATAATATTGATGAAAATAGCACCACGAACGCTGAATGCTATTATTAACAGTCTGCTAATTAATTGGACGCACGTCTTTAGTCATAAAAATGTCGGAATCGTATCGCATTTATCTGTCAAATTAATGATTTTCGCAAACTACTAATCGACGAAATTTGACAGCCCGCAAAGTTATTTTAGTGTTGTAAAGAAATAAATATTATTGTCTATTGATATAATACAAATATTAGGTCATGATATAAGTTTTTAATGACATTAGTTGTTATGTTAAAATATTACCATCCTTTGGAACTAATAATGTTAAACAAATAATCTTTTTTATTTTGTAAGTGGCAACATTTTTTTATCACTTACCGACCGAAATCGCTATGAACTGTCGAGACCGCCGGCCTAAGTTAATGAAAGCAGAACTCAAGGACTAGAACAGCGACTTGAACAGTCATCACATCTTTATCGTGCGACAGATTCCAAATATTAGCAAGATATTACCTGATAAAATTTTAGGCGTCTTAAAATATATTTTTAAATTGGACAAATTTTACTTAATATTAATATTATCGTAATAAGGCTCAAAATAAATTATTACTTAATTAGAATTTCAATCCTAATATTAGCAGCATTCGTTCAAAAATCAAACTGTAGTGTTGTCCCTGTATTAATTAAATTCAATTCGTAGTACACACGTAAAATAATAATGTTTTATTGTATAATTTATTTTTAAAACATTTATTCAAATAAAAATAACAATAAAAAAAATAACATTTATTCGAAAAAAATATTAACAAAATAAAAAATAAATCTATACAATATTTATTGTATTGGTTACTTAGAAGATTAAAGAATCACTTTAAAAATAAGAAACTTAATTTTATAATACGTGCAGAAGGAAAAGCTAGAACTATAAAAAATAATGACATAAACTCACGGCAACAACGTAAATAATATTTTAATAATTAATGTTTAAGATGTTAAAAAAAATTGTTCAGATGTGGTTCGGTTGCGGGACGAGGGCTTAGTAGAGGTATGGTAGCGTATCCCATTCGAGGTAGTCAGAAACCACACAAGTGGCAAGCTCGTCGATGTTCCTAGCGTACCAAACTCAAGAAATATCACAAATGAATTAAATAAATTATTGTGTCCCGACCAGGAATCGAACCCAGTACCTTCAAGTCTAAATCCACATACTTAACTGTTAGACCGCGGAGGCAGTTAGTAGAGGTATACCTGGTAGAACACGATCAGGAAGGCGACAACAAAACAATAAGCCTGTAGTAGCATCTAAATTTAAAGCCCGGCCGCTGAAATGCATAAATAGTACGTGTAGTACGTTTAGGACTATGTTGGAAATAATTGTATGTCAGGCACTTTGGTTTGTCCTTTAACATATAAGTCTATGTATAAGGAAGTATTTAATTAAATCCTGCGCTGCCTGTTCCTCGGGCAGGCCTTACATCACGTACCTCGCTAATCACAGGTAGGCAGTCGACATGCTCGCTCGTTAGAATACCAGACCTTATAAAATTGCAAAGTACCCAAGATAAAACGCTATGAAATATATAACACTTCATCTAAATATTTGCCCATAAGACAGAATTTTATCCATAAAAATGTTATGGATTAAATTATCTTAGCACCCAGATGCGAAAGTACATTTTTAGTGTCGAAACTCGAAACGAAACCCTATCAAACCACAAACGCATAAATGAATTGTTATATTTTTTTGTGTGGTTTCAGTTTGAAACGTGGTTACTGAATCGACAACAAAAAATGTTTTTGAAAGTACTCGAATACTTCCAGTATTCAATTAAAAGTTTAAGAAAAAATACTGATGTCACATCACTAAATTGAACGTCAATTATTGTTTTGATTATTATTATTTTTTTATAATATTTTATAAATTGATATATTGTTTATACATTTTAATTATTCAGATGGCTTTTAAGAGAGAACAAGTAAGTAGTGCCTATGCTGAACTATATTTTGATAATAGTGCTTCTGATATCTCTAAACCCAAAGTAAAACCCAAAATAGCTATCAAAAATAAACCAAGTGATCAATGGACCTCACCTAGTGATGCTCTTATCGAATTTATTAAACTACAACCTCCATTCACATCGAAAATCATCAGAGGTAAGACCCATAAAGGTATACTTCGTATAGGAGAAGACGTTTTACAAGACGATAACAATACTGTGATGTATCACCTAAATGAATTAGTAGCTGACAATAATGCAGCTTGGGAACATATACTAAGATACGAGCTAATAAGAATTAGAGAAAAAGTCAAAGTAAACTACAAATATATTTTGGATAACAAGAATAGAGTCATGGCAAAGGAAATCAGCGTATTCTATAAACAAAGTTTACAGGAACTGGAAGACAATCTACGTTCTGAATTACAACATGCTCTTAAAAGTGCCCACTCAGATATGATGGTAGATCTCAAATTGGAAATAAAAAATAAATTAAGTAACCAAAAACATAAATTGGAAACTGATTTAAAATATAAATATTGTAAAGAAATGACAAAAGTTAATGATTATTATGATCTGTTGTTAAATAATGAAATTCGAAACAATAACAATATTGTAAACTCTCATATCAGTAATAGAAATGATGCTTTGAAAGCCTTTTATAAACAAATTGAGGCGAAAGCCACTACCACATCAATATATGTTTTATGTGCAGAAAGAAAAAGGTGTAAAATAAATAAATTGCTACTTGAAAATATACAAAGTACTAATTTACAAGAAAAAATACAGGAACTCAAAGAAAAAACACAAACTCTTAAAGTAATGACCAGAAACGAAAAAACGATAAACACTATAAATCAGCAATGGGAAGAGAGAACAAATAAAGTTCTTGAATTGTTTTTAAGATTTATAAGCTTAAGTCTAAAATTGTTACCGGAACAAACAACCTTTTTGTTACATTTCCAAAAAATGGTTTTATTGCAATTGAACGAAATGAAAACGAGACAAGAAAAAGCTTCCTCGATTCTTGTAGATGCCGATGATAATATGTTTACATTTCCAAATGACACTGTTAAATATGATAATAAATATGATAAAGAAACGTGTTTAAATGAGCCGTTTGTTATCGAAGGGGATACTATGAAAACTCCACCAAAAGTGTACGGCAGTTCGGAAACAATCCCTTCCGATGTTGATCTTCCATATTTTCGTCTTCAACGACAATATGTTTATGCTAAATGTAGCAAATTTAAAGAAATCAAAGATTATCTAGATGCTCAAAAGTGTCATTGCCATGAAATGCCTAAACAGAATACAGACAACGTTTCTTCGTCATTTTATATTGAACAGAAAGACCAAGAAGAATCACACTTGGTGATAAAATCATCTTTAGAATCAATAACCAATGGTGATTTTAATAGATTATATAAATGTCCAGCCAATGATTGTCAGGATTGGCTTAAAGCAAAACTATTTCCTAATATAGAATCATATGTTGACTTTACTGAAAACAATTATATAAGGGTCAGATCAGGTACAGAAAATAAATTGGGAAGTGTTACTAAAGTTGAATTAATACATCCAGTAGACGTAACGCGTGTTAAAATGCCTTATGAGGAAGCTATAGAAAAATATAAAAACGCTTCCACACAATATTCGTTACCGCGACTTGTACCTCAAATTGAATGTCCTTGTATGGCAAAATCTGCGTTGGATTCGGAAAAAAAAGATAAATCAGATAAAAAGGATGTGTTTTTAAAAAGGCAACAATCTCTTCAATATTTATTGCAAACCCATCCTAAACTGTTGAAGATTTTCACCGAACAAAGTTTTGATTCTTTGTGATTGTTTTATATGTAACTTTTTGATTTGTAGTTGGTTTGTAAATGTTTAGTATTATAAATTTGCTTATACATAGTCGTACGTTATTTGTGGTACCTATTTAATTTAGTAATTTTTTTTTATTGACCTATATATAGGAACTGGTCCATTACATAGAAAAGTAGAGATAAGGGATATTTTTTTATTATAACTTTCGGCTAAACACTAAATTTAATTCAATGAAGGAACTGGCTTCTAAGATACTGGTATACCGCTTTTGGGAGCCAGAGCTACACTACGAATAATATGTATATTTATTGATCATTAAAGTTTTTATTATTATTAATCTAGAGTCACCACGTATGTCTCTGTGTCGGGACCATGAAGTGTCCAGTCATCTCATTAGACCAATCTAATTGCCCAGTTGTGATGTAAGTCAGGGTGTTCAATTTAACCAGGTGTGAATATAAACCGTTGTTTAGAGATCACAAATTGCTGGCAGTATCTTCGCGGTTACTCGCTAAACTCTATTCATTTGTTCTCGTTTGCTCTCCCTTGTATTTGTTTACGCAACTCTTTGCACAGACAATTTTTGGCACAGAGACATTAATTACCGTCGGTTTAAATTAAATCAGTGAAAAAACAATCTGCGTTAGTGGTTTATCTCGTAAATAAGATAGGAAGAAAATAATTTTATTGTTGACTCAAAATTAAGAACTTTATTGCTACATTGATAGCCAATAATATTTTATTTAGTTTAAGGGACTCCACGGCATTATCTATGGACTCCACTAGTATTGCTGTGGTTCAAGTACAAGTTGTACAACCATTTTTAAACTCTTAGATACGACAACAGAGAAGCATCTTCCTAAACTGAAATTAATTCACCAAAATATTCAGAGCTTCTCTAGCAAAATACTTGACATTGAATTGTTAATTGAAAAATATAATTTAGATTTAATATGTATAACAGAATCCTGGCTTAAAGCGGAAAAAATGTGCTTTAATGTAAATAACTTTTTAGTAGCTAGTTTCTTCAATAGACACTCCTGTGAAGGTGGCGGTTCTATTATTCTAATTAAAAATACACTTAAATATAAAGAGAGAAAAGATATTGTAAAACTTTCTCTTGAACGGGTTTGTGAGATTTCATGTGTACTTCAGATACATGGACACATGTATTATTTTATGTATATACAGGCCACCAGCCTCGGCCTTGTCTATTTTTATTGGGATTATGGAAGATGTTCTGTCCAAAATATATGACCTAAATAAACGTGTCTTTGTATGTGGGGACTTTAACATAGATATTCTAATTGATTCAAGTGATAAGCAAAAACTTATCTCTCTTTTTAATTCATTCAATATGAAAAACATATTCGCAGAACCAACTAGGATTACTCCAACTAGTCAGACTTGCATTGACAATATATTTTCCAATTGTTGCCTTTTGGAAAATTCTATTATTGCAGGTGTGCGTTCTGATCACAAATGTTTGATGATTAGCTTTGAGTCACAGATCAAAGCTGTAAATAAGATAATTAAGTATAGACCTTTAACTGAAAATAGATTACAAAATCTCCATAATAAGGTTTCCAATAATATAAGTAGCTTCAGATATAATATAAATGATCCAGAATCAACTTATTCACATCTACATAAAATAATAACTGAAGAATTTAACAAAGTATGTAGAATAAAATCGAAGCAAATAAATAATACAATAAGTTTTGCAACCTGGGCCACAAAAGGCATTAGAAAAAGTAGGAACAATTTATACGATTTATATGATCGGAGGTCTTTTACATCTGATCCAAAATTCCATGAATATGTTAGAAGCTATTCAAAAATTTTCAAAAAGGTTTGTTCATCAGCCAAAGCTAATTATCTTGGCTTAAAAATTAAACAGTCAGAAAATAAATCTAAATGTGTATGGAATGTAATAAATACTGAAACAGGTAAAAACGGGCATAATCAAAGTGATCTAGCAATTAGGCAAAATGGTATAATGGTAACTGAGAAAAATAAAGTTGCCAACATACTCGAATATTTTTTTACTAATATTCCTTTAGAAATTACAAATTGTATTAAATCATCAACTGGTACTTCTATTAATATTTTAAATCAGTATTTCAATAGACCAAATATTCCAGATTTTTATTTTAAGCATGTCTCATTTGAGGATATAATTAAGAACTTTAAAATGTTAAAAAATAAAAAGACTGAAGACTTGTGGGGCTTATCTGTTAAAGCAATAGACTCAATAATTCATACTATTGCACCCATCCTAGCTGATATATTTAATGGTTGTGTTGATAAGGGCATTTTCCCAGACCTTATGAAACATAGCAAGATAGCGCCAATATTTAAATCTGGTTGTAAGACGGATCCTAGCAATTATCGACCGGTGTCCGTATTACCAGCTTTGAGTAAAATTTTCGAAAAAATTATACTATCCCAGTTACTAAAACACTTTAATGAAAATAAAATATTGCATAATCAACAATTTGGGTTTACAAAAGGAAGAAACACAACTAATGCTGGTACTAAATTGATTGGAGAAATATTTGATGCCTGGGAAAACTCTGAGGATCTTATTGGGGTATTCTGTGACCTGTCAAAGGCATTCGATTGTGTAGATCATCAAACACTGCTTGGTAAATTAGATTATTACGGTGTTCGTGGACAAGCTTCTAATCTAGTACAGTCCTACTTGTGTAATAGAACACAATGTGTTAATAATAATGGCAGTGTCTCGAAAGGGTCTCTTGTTAGAATGGGTGTCCCGCAGGGCTCAATACTAGGTCCATTCCTTTTCCTAGCATATATCAATGACCTGCCCCACATGGTACAAGAAAATGCGGAAATAGTTTTGTTTGCTGACGACACTTCTCTTCTATTTAAAGTTAATAGGAAAGATAATATGTTGTTGACAGTAAATCGTACTTTGGCGATGGTCTCGGAATGGTTTACGGCTAATAATTTGGTTTTGAATTCTAATAAGACAAAATGCCTTAAGTTTTCATTACCTAACGTGCCAAAAATCGACTGCAGTGTGATGTTGGGCGGTTCTGCTCTTGAATTTGTTGAATCCACTGTATTCTTGGGCATCACAGTTGATCCCAAACTGCAGTGGGGAGCTCACATTAATACCTTATCCAATAGGTTGAGCTCAGCTGCATATGCTGTCAGAAAGATTAGGCAGCTGACTGATGTGGCAACAGCAAGACTAGTATACTTCGCCTACTTCCACAGCATTATGACTTATGGTCTCATAATGTGGGGCTCAGCGGCAGATTTAGACTCTATTTTTATTCTCCAGAAAAGAGCCATTCGAGCAATTTATGGCCTGAAATATCGAGACTCGCTCAGAAGCATATTTCCTGACATTGATATAATGACATTGCCTTCACAATATATATTTGAAAATATTCTATATGTAAGGAATAATTTAAAGTTATTTAAAAAAAATGGAGACATGCAGTCTCGCAAATTAAGAAATGCTGACAAGCTTTATATTCCTAAATTTAGGCTTCAAAAAACAAATAAAAGTTTTGTGATTAATAGTATTAGACTATATAATAAATTACCAAAACCTGTAACAGAATTAGGAGAAACTAAATTTAAAAGTAGTATTAAGAAAATTCTAATTGCAAAAGCATATTATAAAATTAATGATTTTATTAATGACAAAGATGTGTGGAATATTGCCGCTCTGCAAAGATTAGAGAATTAGTTAATAGCACATTAGGTTCTTTTTTAATAATCTATTTTTATTTTTGATTAACTTTACAGTTATTATGTAGAAATATTTTGAATGTAACAATTAGTTACTAATACATTATTGACTAATTAGTAAATACTGTTTATTGTGATACAGTAATATTTTTTTTATTACCTTATTATTATAATATAATTATTTTTTATGTAACATTTAGTTACTATTATGTATTTATTATTTTATTAACTAATATATAAGTTTGTTAACGGAATTGCATGGCAACATTTGGGTACTTAGGAAGTAATTGTTATGTTTATGCTTGTGTGTGTCTCGAAAGTCATTCTTAGTGTTCAGGTTCTCATGGTGTGGCGTGTCCGGTGGTCGCCCCTTCCTTAGAAGGTCATTGCAGTGGTGGCACGTGTGTCGGGTCCCGGTCCGCACCCTAAGGGCCTGGTTGAGCGGGGGGATGGCTGGCACATGCGTTATGTCCGTGATCGGGTGCTGCTGTGGGGGCCTGGGACCTCTGCCGAACACGTTCAATTTATTGTTCTTAAATTAACAGAGGTTTTTGCGTTTTGTCGACTTTCGGGTTGCACATAGGCATGTAGTCTACCTAAATTCTGACTTGCCAGGTGGGTTACTGCTGTACCAGGTATTGTATTTTCATAGGTACTGTTAACTAAATTTAAAAGGTTAATAATTGATCGTTGTGGTGCAGTTCTGTATATGTTTTTATTTTGTAAATCTGATATAGCTGAGTTTTCCTTGCAGATTCCTTTCTCAGTCAGATTAAACATTAACAGGTCACTGGAATTTGCTAAGCTGCTGGTCTTCTGCTAACAGCTTACTTATTGGACCACTTTGCTGCTTAGTCTTCTACTAGCAGGAGTAGAATCATTCAAAATAATTAAATTAATGACGTTTCATAAATGCCTGTAATAGGTTTACGTGAATAAAGATATTTTGACTTTGACTTTTGACTTTGACTCAAAATAAAAAAATACTGAATAGGTTAGTTCTAATGGTGACTACAGAAACTTGCCTCCGTGGTCTAGTGTTCGATTCCTGGTCGAGACACAAAAAAATACTTGTGATATTTCTTCATTCTGATAAGCCAGAGACATCGAGCTTGCCACTTGTCATTATGGGCTTATGGTAGGGTTGGCTAAATGTGAATCTGCTTCTTTAATAGCATGGTTTCTGATTTTACTTTTACTAAAGAAATGTAGCTAACATTTTACGAAAATAAGTGTGTGGCGACAAATAGGAGTTTAGCTCAATACTCGTATATATAACAGGTTTAGCTTAGCTTCAGCAGTCTTTTTTGAGATGGTCGCGGTCGATGAGGTTTTATGTTAAATACGACTAGTTCAAGAGATAGATAGGTAACTAAAGAAAATTTAGGACATTTGGAGTACTTATATAGAAAATCATATTTACAAGTAGGTAAAACAAAAAGGTTTCGGTATCTGCAGCTCGTCAGTGGAACAGACTACCTTTGGTAATCAGACAAGCTCCATCTCTCAAAATATTTAAAGACATGTTGTACAATTTTTTACACCATAAACAGAATAACTTACCATAACTTTCTACTATGTACTTAGATATGTATTTATTATTTATGTATATATTTATTTAATATGTAGGATATGTATATTTAATTAGTATGTATTTATATTTCATTATTGTTGATTACAATTGTATTTCTGCACCCGCTTATAATGGCTCCCCATTCACAAAGGTTGGTTGGTAGAAAATGCATTCATAGCATTAAGCTCGCCTTTGTACCCACACTATTTTTGGTTCTGTACAATAAATAATTTATTATTGTAATTATTACTGCGGTCACAGGATTATCCAACACCTGCGGTCTGATGTAGTTGCTATATTAAAACAAATTACACATTTACAAAAAAAACTAAACACTTCCCTACGCGCGGGACACTTTTACGCGATTGACTAACCAGCGATTCCTAACTACTCGAACCGTACATATAAGCTTAGCATGCCATACTGAATCACATTACTATTGTCCTATACAGGACTGAGATAAACTATGATCTAGCTTACTATAAACTATGAACATATGTTCACTCTATCAATACCTCACCGTAATGTACCCCAACTAAAATATCCCAATACCATAAAACAAAGAACTTTACTTTCACACGTCCCTCTATTTTTTTATTGGCATCAACACCAAACATCCGGAAAAAACAGAAAATACAATATGATTAAAAATAAAAACCTGTAGAATTTAACGAAAACGATAAATGTTGTTGATTTATAAAACTAGCTCAAATTGAAAATAAAAGATAAGTGATGTGTCGTGATTTAAAAAAAAACTTAATTAGGCATTAAACTAAAAACTAATATTTTAAAACATAAGTTTCTATTAATAAAAATAAAAATAAACTTACTTATTAATAGTGATGTTGTGCCAGGAGCAAGTGCGAAAGGCAATACCTGATAAATACATCTAAAACTGAATCCATATAATACGGGTACCTTCAATTCGGTGCTAGCTGACCCTTGTTCCCAATCGGCTAGATTAGTATTTTTTTTATTAAATATTTATAATAAGAATAGGCAGATGGAAAACTGATAATTGTTTGTTAATTTAGGTTAAGTTACGATGGGGCTGAGATGCTCAATTTGTGTAAAAGCTCCTAATAAAATATAATTAAAAAAAAGAAAAGTGATGTTTCTGTTTTAGACTGCTCTGCTCTATGATATAAATTACACCGTTAGCTAAGAATAATGTCGGCGCCCCGAGTGAGGCTACATCGGGCGTGAAGCTAAATTTACACCTACCCTCACTACCTAACTTATTAACTCATCAAGCGTTGCTTCTCTTAATCTTATGACATTCCTTGATCCTGTCAAACCACATACTTGTGCTCACTTTATAACAGGTTAAATTGATAGAGACTGACGTCACAATTCTCACAGAAGCATCTTATTATTTATTTATTTAACTACTGACAATATCTAACAACAAAAATAGAACTAAACTTAGCAATAGTTTTCCAAAATAGAAACATAATAACCTAGGACCTGGTCTTCGATAATAACAGTATATAAATAAAAATAGTATATAAATAAAACCAAACAAATCGTCAGCCTATGCCATGGTAAAGATAAAAAACATACAGATTACTTTAAAAGAAAATATTAATAATTTTACAAATAAATAAAAATAATGGATACATAAATGTATATTTCTAGATATAGACATTAAATATATTTGTAACAAGACGGGGCAAGAATCCAAAATATATGAAAATAACTAGAATACTATGATTCTGTTGTTTTATTGACAATCTGCATGCTACTCTTCGACAAGAGAAGAACAAAGGTTACTAACATTTTGTATAAAAATAACAACCAATGCCCTATCTATTTTAAAATTGATCCCTATGATACAATACATATTTTATATGTAACACGCGTTGTCAACCACTTCAGCAAAATCCTATTGATCAAACAGTACTCAATGCATAGTTACGTTAACAATAACACAGTTTAGTGCCACAGTGTAGCATTGCAATATTTATTTACTTCTCATAAAGTGTTTATTTCATTATTTATGTAAAAAAAAACATTTTTTTTTAAAAAGGTGATATAGTTAGTAGGTACCTATTTATTGTGTTAAGGTGATAGCTCTGGTCAGTTATTCTACACAAATTGCAAGTATTCCTAGAAGTAAGTCTGAAATATATTTTTTTAGATCTATTTGTTTTATTTACTTCTTTGTTTGTTAATTAAAAAATACATTATAAATAGATTTAGTTGATTTATTTTATTATTTTGAAATATCTCTAATTAATCATCTCTATCACTACATATTAGGAAATAAAATCCTTCGCCGCATCTGTTTGTCTGTTGGCGATAAACTCAAAAACTAATTTACCGATTTTCATGCTGTTTTTATCAATAGATAGAGTGGTTCTCGAGGAAGGTTTTAGTACATAATCTGTTAGTTTTTGTAAACATTATCGATATTTGTTGGAGGTGTCGGAAAAATATAAGCCGTCTGGGAACTTTCAACGAAAACGCTGCCCTTTGACTTATAACAAAATGGTGGAATTGTGTATCTTATATAGGTCTACAGAGAAGTCTGCGATGGCATATGTCTATCTCTTAAGGATAACATACTATATCCATTTTAATACTTTAAAAAAATGGACAATTATAAAGCGGTAATTTGAAAGCTATTTACACAAAGTTGGCTTAAGCATTTCATGAAGATTGTTTATTTTCTTTCATCATCATCATCATTACAGCCCCCAGAACACAGCGTCCTAGACCTCCACTGGAGATGGGCCTTCCAGAACTGGAGAATTTGGCCTACACCACGCTGGCCAGACGGCTTGGCGAGGATATGATGTAATTTTTTTATCACAATTTATTAACGATTCCACAAGTTGGTATTAGTCGCAACGGGACCTACGTCTTAACGTGCTCTCTAAGGCACGGGAACGGTGGTGTTGTAAATCTATGACTGCAGTACGTAAGAAAAGTGTATTTCTCATTGGTACATGCCGGAGGGGGGTTTGAACCGACCTTTGTAGGATTTAAGGAACGGGTTCTTACAACCAAGCCACCACCGCACAACCGAGCCACCACCGCTTGGCTTACCTCCTTCAATTTATATCTAATAATAATACTCTTTAAGATTCTACTACATTTGTCTGTCCTGTGGCTGTAACTCTTCCGATAGTAGATAGAAGTTACTACAGACCTGAGATAATAAATAAATTATATTGTAAAAGTTCTTATCTAGATAACGATAAATTTCGTTTGTCTTTTGTGGTGCCGGCGACTGAAGTACTTATGCCCGCAACTGCTATCTTAATTATGGGAAAAATTTAATTATAAATATTACGATTTATTTTTTTGAATAACAAATGTATAGTGGCCAATTGTTCTATATCGATAGCGATTGAATGAGTGTACATACCTATTAATATTGATGTTGCAGTACAAATGTAAAATAACATTGCTTTATTTTGTAATGGTCACTTAGAAGATTAAAAATAATCAGTTTAAGAATAAACATCATTAATTGGGGTGGAAATACGCTCAGATCTCAACCACTACATTGAGAGCATCACCAAAAACAGCGTCCAAAAAGCTCGGGATACTGAACAAGGTAAACATTTTTTTTCGCCCTCACTCCGACTTATGCTTTATAAAGCACAAATAAGGTCATGCGTGGAATACTGTTCTCACCTCTGGGATGGTTCCGCTAAGTACACTACAGATGCTCTCAATGTCTACAGTGTCCAAAACTCTGGAATCGCTGCAGCTTCGCCGAGATGTGGCCTCCCTCAGCGTGTTCTATAAGCTATACTACGGTGAATGTTCTGATGAGCTCCACAACCTTATCCCTTTTTCTCTATTCTGCAACCAAACCACTCGCATAGACCAAAATATGCATCCACATACCGTGGTCCGAGGAGTCTCTGGCTTTCTCGCGAGAGCTTGGGAAAAAACTCCGCTTGGCGACGGGTGACATTTTAGGTAGAGAATATTTTGCTCAAAGTGTAATTCAACGAGGGAACGCAGCGAGTGTCCTCGGCACACTACGCCCATTGGACGCTTATATCCCTTTCTGCACGACAAAAATATTTTGGATATTAAAAGGTATTGATAACTTTAAATACTTAAGGTCTAAAATATCTCATAAAAATAGTTTTTAAAATCCTCCACTAGCAAATTCCACAAAGCCCCTTCATATTCCTTCGTTGTTGTTTTCTAATGTGATCAAAATAAAAATCACTATTGTATGTTTTTTTCTTAAAAAAGGTCTAGGGCTTAAGACTATTCTAACAATTTATTAAAGATAATCACTAAGTACCTAGATGAGTGCACGATCTATCGAGGCTGTTTCTAAGCGGTATACAGTATTTGGCGACAGCTAGATATTTTTTTGTAATAATGCACGCTTGTTATTGTCCGTGCTGAAAGGGTCAAATATATATTGTTTATTTACTGTTAGGTTTTCTCCTTAATTATTTAATATTGTAATTGTTTTATACTGTATTATATCTTTTATGTTGCATTATATTTTATTATCACCATGTTTTACTCGACTAAATTAAATACTAGCGATTTACATTGTATGTTTAATAGGAAAACATAAGAATGACCATTGGGTTACATACAAAAATCTATTGGGCTGCAATAATTTTCGTGTATGTATTTCTAGATTTGCCTATATTATGTCTGATCGTCGCTCTCAAATACCAATAAGGAAGAAGTCTCGCAAAATTTCAGTGATCAGACCTTCAAAGTACGAAGCCGCTGGTGCTATACATACGAACAAAGACTTTTGGAAGCTGAAACTAGATGCGTCAAAAGATACTGTAGGTAATTAAATTTATTTTATATTTATCACCTCATTTATTAAAGAAAGAAGTATCATTCCTATCTTATTTATTATTTTATTTTAAATATTGTATATAGGCTCAATGGCCAGATATTTTCTAACAACAAACCTTCGGGAGTGTGGAAAAACTATGATGATGGGTTTAAATGACATCATCCATTTCGGGCTATTATTGTAGGTACTACTTGTGCTGTGTTCAATAATTAAAGACATGTAAATAGTATGTCGATACATGGGACCGTGGGGCCTCGAGGCAAAAACTTTATTTAAAGAAATATCAAAAAAACTAGTCGACGTCTCTGGTGACCCACGGGCTGGCAGCTTCCTCGCTGAAAAGATTAATATAGAAATTCAACGAGGAAATGCTGCCAGTGTTTTGGGACAATGGCCTGGAGGAAATTTTTATATTTTATATTGTTTGAGACATTAGGTTGCTAAAATTTGTATTATATTTAATTTGTTATTTAGATTTAGTTTATTTTTTAGGTTAATTAATAATATTGTAATTCTTTTATATTGTTTGTATATTACTTCGAATAAATTTGTTTTCGATACTTTTATAGATAATATATTTCTACTATATAATACTTTATTTTATTATATAATGTCAACCTAATGATTAATAAAAATATAAAAAAAACTACCTAATATATAAAAATACAACTAAAAACTAAAATAAAGAAAAAACAAAATACAATTATTATAAATAAAAAAATAGCTCCAAATCGTGCCAATGGGCAAAGTGCCAAGGATACTGGCAGCATTACCACGTTGAATGGCAATGCTGATCCTTTGGCCCAAATATTGCCCAGCCTTCTTGTCCCCCGAGGTGTTGACGAGCTGTTGGACAACGCCTTAAAAATTTGCACATTTTAGTTTTTAGTTAAATTCATAATTTATTATTTTTTTTATTTTTAAATCATCGTACCTTAGAATAAATACCTTATGATTAGAGTATTTAAGGCTATAATTGTGTGCATGTATAACAGCGCCATCTATAATCGAGTAGCGGAACTATTTCCTAATGACTTGTCAACTTTAGTAAAATATTCGTTTTATCAACAGTTACTTACGAAAATAAACAATCACGAAGTTCTCTTGTCGAAGAAAAACGTGTTTTATACTTTAAACAATAAAATAATATATTTGGAAGTGCACGTCGAACGGCAACGACTGTCATACACATGCATTATGTATTGATTTGTCTAGCTTTGATTCTAATACTGTTTGCCTTCTTGCCATGTCTTCTTATATATGTAATATCTCTCATTAATTTTATTTGTCATTTGAGAAACAGGGGTAAGTTGTTCTTAAATTGATGTATTTTGTTTGACAGAACGAGCTATCTGAAAGCAAGATATTGGCAAAAGCATTACCACCAGATTTATATAAGAAAGTTTGTGACACTCTGAACATTCCTGTAACTCCTCTTAATACTTTGGATGATAAAAAATATGATAGGACAGGTTAGTATTAGAATTAAAATGGAATTGCACGGCAACATTTGGGTACTTAGGAAGTAATTGTTATGTTTATGCTTGTGTGTGTCTCGAAAGTCATTGTTAGTGTTCAGGTTCTCATGATGTGGCGTATCCAGTGGTCGCCCCTTCCTTAGAAGGTCATTGCAGTTGTGGCACGTGTGTCGGGTCCCGGTCCGCACCCTAAGGGCCTGGTTGAGCGGGGGTATGGCTGGCACATGCGTTACGTCCGTGATCGGGTGCTGCTGTGGGGGCCTAGGACCTCTGCCGAACACGTTCAATTTATTGTTCTTAAATTAGCAGAGGTTTTTGCGTTTTGTCGACTTTCGGGCTGCACATAGGCATGTAGTCTATCTTAATTCTGACTTGCCTGGTGGGTTACTGCTGTACTAGGTATTGTAATCTCATAGGTACTGATAACTAAATTTAAAAGATTATTAATTGAACGTTGTGGTGCATTTCTGTATATGTTTTATTTTGTAAATCTAATATAGCTGAGTTTTCCTTGCAGATTCCTTTCTCAGTCAGATGAACATTAACAGGTCACTGGAATCTGCTAAGCTGCTGGTCTTCTGCTAACACCTTACTTATTGGACCACTTTGCTGCTTAATATTCTACTAGCAGGAGTAGAATCATTCAAAAAAATTAAATTAATGACGTCTAGTAGTTGAGAGACGTGCTAATGATTATGATTAATGGGTCACTGTTATTTTAGATGAAGATCAACGTCATATAGTGAAGAACCCTTATCTGTCATTTAGGTATCCGCTTTTAATTGAAAGAGAGTTAGAATCCGACACGGACGTCGAGCTATCACCAAGGTTAGTTTACTTTGGGATTTTTCGAAAGGAGAGAAGTCAATTTTCTTAGGATTCACCGTTCTGGTGCCGGGTCCATCGTGCATGGAAAGGGAGAGAGGAGATAAATGGTGTCTAGGGCTTGCGACCGACCATTCTACTCCTCTCCCTATCCAACTCAATACGGTATGATTCTATTAATGACGTCTTATTATAAATATATTGACGGCAGACCAGCTTAGGCCTAATTATTTCAGTAAGTGATTTAAATTTATAAATATTAATAGAAATAGAGTTAATCAGATGTGTAGGAACGCAAAACGCCGATTCATTCACAATTCTATCGATACCTGTACACCAAACAATCTGTGGAAATTTCTTCGGTCTTTGGGCTTTGGCAAGTCTAAAGCTGATGCACTCCCAACCATGGATGTCAATGGCCTTAATAAGCACTTTTCTTCCCCTCCTATTTCTATAGACTCTCTCATTAAGGCTGATACAATTTCCCAAATAACTTCAGTTCCTTTCTCCAATAATTCTACTCTTCAATTCGAACCAATGTCCAGCTGCGAAATAAAAAAGATTATTCTATCTGTAACTAGTAAGGCCGTAGGGTGTGATAATGTAGGTCGCGTTCTTATTATTCCTGTCTTAGACATCGTTATCCCTTATATTACCTACATTATAAACTTCTCTCTTTCTACTGGGCAATTCCCTACGTTGTGGAAGAATGCCCATGTAATACCGATCCCTAAAAAAACTCCCCATACAGATTTTAATAATTTGAGACCCATATCTATTCTTCCTTTTTTATCAAAAATCTTGGAGCGCGTTGTCTATCGGCAGTTAGCCACCTTCCTTAGTCACAATAATTTATTAAATCCGCTTCAATCTGGCTTTCGTGAGTCTCATAGCACAACCACTGCTCTAATAAAAATCACTGACGACATTAGATGTGCTATAGACAATAAAAAACTATCTCTTCTCACTCTTCTTGACTTCAGTAACGCCTTTAATTGCGTCGATCATGACATTCTTATGGCCACATTGCTTTCTCTTAATATTTCGCAGAATGTTGCATTATGGTTCGAATCTTATATTCGCGGGCGCCAGCAACGAATTCAATTAAATGATGTTTTCTCGGACTGGTCTCCAGTAACAGCTGGTGTCCCGCAAGGCGGTATATTATCTCCTTTACTCTTCTCGGTTTTCATAAACTCGATGGTTCATGTATTACATTTCAGTTCCTACCATCTCTTTGCTGATGATTTACAACTTTCGCTACACTTCAATGCTGAGGATATTCATAGCACGATTTTGAAGATGAACAGCGACCTGGAGGCTATACGAGTACGTTCGGAAAACCTTGGGCTCTTGGTTAATCCTGGAAAGACGCAGGTCATGATTGCAGGGTCGAGACAGATGCTGAGTAAATTGGATGTCGGATCACTTTCCCCATTACTGTTTAATAACATTCCACTTCCCTTTTGCCAGCATGTGAAAAACCTTGGCCTTCACATGAGCTGTGATCTTTCTTGGGATTACCATGTGTCAGAAATAAGTAAAAAAATTCACGCCAGTATGCATTCGTTGAAGCGTTTCCAGAATTTCATTCCATTTAAAACGAAGCTTACGTTAGTCAGTTCGCTGCTCCTTCCTATTTTAGACTATGCCGATACCTGCTATCCCGACATCACTGAAGAGCTACTGAATAAACTCGACCGTCTGCTTAACTTATGCATTCGCTACGTCTTCGGCTTGCGTAAGTATGATCATGTCTCCCAATTTCGCTTTCAGTTAAAATGGCTCGATATCCGCTTTCCCCGGTCTGTCCATCTTCTCTCTTTACTTTATAACGTTCTCAATCACCCTAAAACACCTTCGTACCTTAAATCCCGCTTTGAATTTCTCTCTAATACGCACAACTGTGCTCTTCGCTCCTCTCACAACAATCAGCTAAAGATTCCTTCGCATTCCTCTAGCAGATACTCAGATTCCTTCACTGTTGCTGCCGCTCGTCAGTGGAACAAGCTACCCCTGGCCATAAGGCGTGCACCGTCCGTTAACGTATTTAAAAACCTTCTAACCACATTATTTCTTGAGAAACAGAATGTATGTCTCTCGAATTAGTTGTTTGACTTTTTATTTATATATATATCTATTTATTTATAGTGTATGTTTATGTATGTATGTATTATATAGTATGTATGTGTGTTGTTTTTTTTTTATATTGTGTATGTATATGTATATTTAATGAATGCGTAATTATGTTTATTTACTAATTTAAGCTATTTTAATATTTTTCTTTATCCTGCCCTTCACCTTACATGATCCCCAAGGTTAGCTGGTGAAGAATGCCTTATGGCGTTATAGCTCGCCTATGTACTAGGTTTTTAAGTGCAATAAAGTATTTAAATAAATAAATAAATTTTGCTGGAATTCATTTCGAACCAACTTCCACTTTCTGATCATTTCTTCTGTGAGATCATAATAGTCATGTTGTGGTCTTTTGGGATATTTGATTCCAACTATTATTGTATTAAAATATACGTAAACGTCCAGTTACCCTCGCCATAATGCTGGCCGGCTCCAATGTGAAGACCAAATTAAAGACTTATAGATATCAAAAGCGCTATAGCGTATAGTAATTCTGACAAAGCGAATTATTAGAAGACGGGAACGCAATCCGTTTGACAGTTAAAGTTAAATAAATTATTGAGTCAAATGCTATTTTGATACTTTCGTTAAAAAAAATAACTATTTTTAGAAGGATAGAAAACAAGCCAAATGTTCATTTGGAGCTGCTGAGTAGACCAGAACGGGAGCAGATAACCTGGCCGACCCGCTACCTGCTACCTGAGCGGGAAGATGAGAAGACCCTGGTTAAACGAGCTGATGATCTAACCAATAGGGTATTTATTTATTTATAGTACTTTATTGCACTAAAAAGTTTTTTTTTTACTTGCATGATATGTGACCTTGCCCCCACCGAATTGGTAAGTGTCCCGCAAAGTTCATGAATGTTAGCTACTGGAATCTGTCTGACTGACCTTAGTCCCTAACATTAAGCGGGCTTGACCATTTGACGTTTGACGGTCCATTTGGAGTTATGAGGTACCAAAAAAAAAAAAAACAAATTGCCTCAGGAACTCAAATATCAAGTCTTTCCGTCGCTTTTTCCAGCTGAAATTACGCACCATTGCTTTTATTCAAATTTAAAATATTTATTTCCATATGGTTCCCATGTAACACTCGGATATTGTCAATTTTTTACAATATTATTAAAATAATAAATAAAAAGATTAAATTAAATTATGGATAGACCGAAATAAGTAAGTGACATTGCTGCCATAAGCAAGTACTGTAGCTTAACCTAAATTCAAGGCATTATAGCCGTGTCAACTTATAATCTAAATAGTTATAACATAATGTATAATTATAATAAATTTAAATTAATTTCGTGGCTGTTTAAAGGCCGTGTCAACTTATAATCTAAATAATTAAAATTTAATGTAAAATTTTAAAAAATATATAAATAATAAAAAATAATTATCGTTATAATTGAAAGACTATACTTAATTATAATTCAACGAGGAAATGCGGCGAGCGTTTTAGGTACCCTCCCTGGTGGTAAGCCCTTAGTTTATTTTGTAGAATAGCTTTAATTTCATAGGTATTTTTAGTTTTAGTTCTATTTATAATTAGTTTTTTAATCAATTTTATTTTTATATTTTTGTATCTAAGTATCTACTTCGAATAAATAGATTATCAGCCCCTTATCATTTTATATCGTCAAAAATTTGGCCGTGCGTGGGTGTGGTGCTAAAGTTTACAGGTTATGTTGAATATTATCTTGTTGTTAATAAGATAATTTAATTATTGTCGTAGTAACATCTTTAGATACTAATCTTGTATTTACGTGCAGGTTTTGACTTATATGCAAACAACACAGCATTTCGTTTTAAAATAATGCAATCAATTATTTTATTACTAATTATAATAATAATAATAATAAATATTTTCAGACAGGTCACACAGCGCCATCTAGTTTCCGTGGTAAGCTACGAGGCTTGTGTTACGGAAACTAGATGGTTGATAAACTACATATTATACTTTTTTTTTGTAAATATATACATATTATACATATAAACACCCAGACCGAGACAAATTATAAAATGTACAACTTTACCCCGGTGGGAATCGAACCCACGACCTCCCGAGTTCACGGCAACGTTTGTTACCACTAGACCACGGAGGCGGTCAATTATATGTATGCCCCCCACCCATTCCCCCTATACAGGGTTCCTGGTAATTCGACATATATATCTGTCAGGATCTAAAAGGGGGGCCATAATGAAACTAAAAGAACACCTCATATATATGACCGAAATTCAATAGTTTTCGAGTTATTTGAATTTTAAGGGTTTTTCGATTATTACCCAAAATTTGATATTTAATACATAAAATAAAAAAATACAATAATAGCTACATATTCAATGAGTACTTTAAAACATATATATTATAACTAGCATTTTAAATTAAGCTATGAACATAATTAAAAGTACTTAATTTAACAAAAATAATTAAAATTATGTTTGATTTAAGAAATGTCTTACAAATATTTTTATTTTACGCTTCAAAAAATGATTATGTCGGTAAAAAAATACTATGACATTAATCGTACAAAATACTGAAAGAACTTGCCTTTCTGTATGCTTTCCAAAAAGTTATAAAGTCAATTAAAAGATACGTAATTTTTTATTTGGAAATAAGTGTAAAATTTTGGGTAAATATCGAAAAACCCTTAAAATTCAAATATCTCGTATACTTTGAATTTCGGCCTGTTCAATTAGTTGCATTAAGGCCCCCCGTTTAGCTCCTGACGGATCTACATATATGTCGAATTACCAGTAATACTTTTTGTAGATGTCGCTAGCGGCAATGGTACCTTGTTTTACACCTATATCGCATAATTTTAAAATTATTTTGTGGTTTTTAATTTTTATATCATTTTTTTTTTTAATTAACGTTACCTACCTCAAAAGACGATTTTTTTTTTTTTTTTTAAAAGAAAAAATGATTTATTAATAGAACAGCAATTTTGAGATCACCATATCTTTGATTTCGCTTAGAAATCTCGATTTGTACACTTAAAAGCTGCTCACTTCAGTATAGTATCCAGAAAATAATAAATTTCGTAATAAAAATACAAGTTTTCTATGCAACTAACAGTTATATTAGGTACCATCTATCATGCGCCATCTATCGTGATAAAAAGTTAGTGATATACCCCACTGGGATGAATTCAAGTAATTGGATGTCCGGTAATAATATATTATAAGTCATTGATAGCAAGTATATCTCGTTGACAATAAAATAACACGCGTTGTCTTACTGACAACCTGTGTGTAATTACATGATGTAACAAGGGCAAACAAATTGTTATCTCAGAACCGGCACAACTTATGAGCGATAGCGTCAGTTTATAAGATGCCTAATTAAAATTGTAATTCTCATAAAAAGGTTTTTGTTGTTTTTGTTGTTCTCTTATCCCGATGGATGATGAATGAGGTGATAGGGAAGGCAAAGGGTCTAGCCCATACAGTCTGACGTAATATATCTTTCTTTTTTATGAGTTAATAATAATCAAATTCCAGATGCTGCAGAATTCGATGCTTTTCTTGGAGTCACTCACGGCATCATAGCTCAAACACGTCAAAAATAATCTGCAACTTGTGCCCCATATTTAAAGTGCAATTTATCGTTTTCCATAATTATTCACATTGTAGCACATTATTAAACAAAACAACACCACTTTTGACCAATAATGTTTACAGTAAATTAATTTACAAAACAAAAACTTGCACTTTACATGTTCACGCAAAATGGCGCGAAGCGAATCTCTCATAAAAAGGTTTTCACTCCAGACGACAGCAAATGACGTTTAGCATGCGTTCATTTTCAAAATTGTCTACCATCGTTTTTTTTAATTTACTATAATTTTGACTTATTTAACGTGGCAATAAACGTTTGTTTGTTTGCTTAATAATGTTTAATAATAAATATGTAATTTTATATAAATGTAGTTAAAATATTATAAACGCGCCGAAGACAATATTTACTTTTACGTTTCAAAATTGATTTTGAATTGACAACTTATGAACAAGTGGAAAACTTTATTTTGATGTGAGCTCGGCTATGATCGTCAAAACTCCGGCTAAAAGTGACAGTAAATAACATAGCCCACTAGTTTGACAATCTACATTTTGCGCTTAAGTAATGGAATACGGCTGATGTTCTTTTTAAAAATAAGTTTTTTTCCTTTTGGCTACCACTGCAGTGACCACAGTTGACCATGTGAACGCTTTTCTTAAAATCCTAAAAATGATCGCATTTCGTACCAATGTGAAATATACTTTTCTTAAGTACATTTGTCATAGATTTTCAACACTGTTCGCGTGAGGAAGAGAGCACGTTATGCCGTTCGTCCCGGCTTCACTAATACCAACATGTGGAATCGTAAAAAAATGTCATTAAACTTGACATCAGACCCTCGCCAACGCGTCTGGCCAGCGTGGCGAGTGTAGGCTCTGGATGGAGGTCCATCTCCAACAGTCATCTCCAGACTTAACCGCTAGACCACGGAGTCAGTAATATAAAAATTAACTACTTATAAATAAAAAATGTCCTCTAGAGATGTCCCATTAGAGTCACAAGCAGGCTGGCAACATTTCGCCTCTGTATAGGACGTTGGCAAAAATAATAGTAGTTAGATTGCTTCCGCAGACATTTTTAAAATAAATAAATAAGTAAGTTTTTTTGAGCATTCGAAATATAACAATATGTATTTATTTTTAATAATACGTATTGTTATTAATAAAAAAGTTATTCTAATGACTTAATCATAGATGTATGATTGGTTATCCCTTGCTCGCAAACCAATCATAAATAACTAATGAGGGTTATTATTAGGACTTAAATAATCTTTAAAAATGTTAGGGTGTGCGAGCGAGACGGATGCTAAACTTAACAACCCTCTTAACACAAATTATGTTTTATTTTATTTTATTTTATTTAGGATAAAAAACAGACATACAGTAAAGATTACTAACTAAATATTAACTAATTAAGGTAAGCAACAGTATATCCAACGACATTATCCACATTTTTTTGTGCAATCAACATTTTTAGGCTATCAAAAAGAAAAATATATATATATAAAAAGCAAAAAGTAAGTAAAATTAAAATTAAACATATGTATATAGAAAAAAGAAATGATGTTTGACAATGCATTTAACAATTGCCCTTAGTGTGTCAGATCTAAAGTGTTAAGAAGATCAGATATGTGTCTCTTATAGGAACCTGCAGATAGCGCGAATATGTCTACTTGATTAAGGTGACTATTATATGCTGACATGAGTCTATGTAAAGGCGCACGCTCACCAGCTGCTGTCCGCGACTTATTCGGTAGAAACAGCTGATGAGAGTATGCGTGTCTAATCCTAATTGAGCTGCTAGGGATGCGGTATATAATACTGTTGGTTAGGAAGGAGCAATCAAATTTATTATGACAGATATTATAGAGGACCATGGCATCCAAGAGTATTCTTCTTTTATGAAGTGATGGTAATTTATATTTTTCTAGTGATTTATTGTAAGGATATTTGCTGCGATAACACTTGTAGTTAATGTGTCTACAGAATTTACGCTGCACTGATTCGATCTGATGACTATATTTTTGGTAATGTGGGTTCCATATAGTAACACCATACTCAAGTTGAGACCTGACCAGCGCCTTGTATAGATGAACGAAGGTTGAATGCTTTCTAAAGTTTACACAGGCTCGGACCAGGAAACCATACATCTGGTATGCCTTGTTAGTAATTTGATTAATATGGCAGTCTAGGTGCAGTTTGGAATCCAGCAGTACGCCCAGATCTTTGACGGCTGAGACAGACTCCAATTGTGCTTCACAGAGCGAATAGTTGTATCTTGTAATGTTTTTGTTCTTAGTAAATGTTATGGATTTACATTTGGGAATACTAAACTGCAATTTATTTGTGACGACGTATCTTGACAAGAGATCCAGATCTGATTGAAGCCTGTCGCAGTCGTCAGTACTGTTGATTCTCCTGAAGACCTTAAGATCATCGGCGTATAGCAGAAAGTTGCTATTCTGAAAACATTGCCCTATGTCATTGATGAACAAGACAAACAGTAGGGGCCCAAGAATCGAGCCCTGCGGAACACCGGACGTTACCGATACGGAACCAGACTCGTATCCGTTTATTACCACCTTTTGCGTCCTATTCTCTATGTATGACCGAAACCATCGCAGCAGATTACCGCGAATTCCATTAAACGCTATTTTACGTAACAACAGTGCATGATCCACCTTGTCAAAAGCCTTTTTAAAATCTGTATGAATGGAATCCGTTTGTACTTTGTCATCCATTGATTCAAATAGGAAACTAGTGTAGACGGAAAGATTTGTAATAGTGGACCGTCTTCTGACAAAACCATGTTGTTCGGGGACTATATTATTGTGTAAGATAGGGTAAAGATCATTGTGGACAAGTCTTTCAAAGAGTTTCGACAAGGTGGACAGCAAAGATATAGGTCGATAATTTTCTACAATGTTCTTCTTGCCTCCCTTATATACAGGAGTGATGTTGGCCACTTTCCATAAGCGAGGAAAAACACCTTCAGCGATGCATTTATTGTAAATAAGACAAAGTGGAACGCAAATGGATGTTCTTAAGTAATACGACCGTAATCCCTTCCGGGGTGATAAGAAACATAATTTTAAGTTAAACGACCTTACTTTCACCATCATCATGAGACTATGTCTCTCCACTGCCGGATGTAGGCCTCCCCGAAGGCTCGCTATTTTACACAATCTTTTGCCACCCTCATCCAGCCCCCACCAGAGACCTTTTTGATGACCATCCGTCCGTCTAGCGGGGGGTCTTCTTGTACGTGGTCTCCACTCTAGAACCCATCTACTCCATCGGACATCGGTTCTGCGACAGAAGTGTCCTTAATAATTTACCCAACTTTATCATATATAGTAAGATCACAGTTAACAAGCTTGTCGATGCCTCTAGCGTATCTGGACTCGACAAAATTCACAAAAAAACCCTTAACCAGGAATCGTACCTCCACGTCAAATCCAGCCGCTAGACCACGGAAGCAGTATTATTATAATCTACATTAATACCTAATTAATTTTTATCTTCTTGCCAGTTCTACTACAAAACACTTTCTTTAAAACCTTAACAATAATAAAAACTACAGCTAAAATAACAACGATTAGGTCTAAAAATAGTTTTTGGTACCAGGGTACCATGAGTGCTACAGAACGAAGATGTGGAGCTCCTTTAGTACGGATCACGTGCTCTATCCAGTGCACCAATTCCGCTCCAGGAGAGATCAATCTATCGTGAAAGATAGTTGATAACTCCTTGGCCTTTGCACGGTAACTTTTGTCACTAATAATGTCATGAATAGCCTTTTTAAGCTGTCCTGCCATGTCTACAGACAAATCCACCTTCTTAGCAAACCCTTTCCCAACCGCCTTATTAACATTCAGGAATTGATCAGCAAATACTGGAATACCAACTATAGGTACACCATAATTGATTGTCTCAGTAATTGATAGCAACCCTCCATGTGATACAAATAGTATACAATTAGGATGAGCTAAAATACTTGGTTGTGGAGCCCAATGTACTATATGAACATTTTTAGGCAACCCTCCGAGCTTTTCTTCTAATTTCCATAAAACATCATATTTCAGTTCACCAAACATTTTCAATAAATCCATCTTCATCTCCTCAGGCATGTCTTTGCTCTTAACGTTCGATCCCAGACTAAAGTATATCACTCCATTCTTTGTTTCGTTTAAAATCTTGTTAATTTTCTCTGGTAAAGGTGTAACATGTGCATCAATATGGTATCCTCCGATTTCTTTGTAACTTGGTGGCAATCTTATAGCAGGAGATAGTGGTTTATTGGAATTGCCTAACATTAGAGAAGCATTGTATCTTTGGATGTCTAAGGGAGGGAGAACTCGACCTCTTTTAGCCACGGCTGCTCCGAACGCTTTGGTGTACGCTTCGTTGTCTCTTGAAACATAAAATTTTTCAATAACGACCATTTCAATCTGGGCCCATAGCTCTTCAATCCGTTGCAAAAAGCTTAATGGTGGTACATTTGCACTAGCAATATCATTGGTATATGCCGGGTTTGTGACCTCGTCCATCAGCCGCAGAATGCCCCAGTGAGGATCCATAGTAGCAGACCAGATATACGGACAATTGAAAACAGCTGCGAACCCAGAATAAGTTTCCCCGTAACATATTTCTGCGATAACAAGATCAAATTCCTCATTTTCTTTATTAATTAGCGTTTGAACATTTTCATGGAACAACGTAGCGTTGTGAATTTTAAACATAAACTTTAACACACCATTAGCACTATCCATTGTAATTGATTTCGACTCGAGAATGGTTCTTATATTTGTAAAATCATCAACATTGATTCCATAGTGGGATGTGACGTCAATTTGTCGCAGATTTGAATGAGGTTTTGAGTAGAATTGCGATGTAATGTAGGTGACTTGATGACCAGCTTCCAGCAAATGTTTTACGTATCCGTGTCCCAAAATATTGTGACTTGGTGCAGGCGAGGGGAACACACACAAAATTTTGTAACTCCTTACTTCGATCAAAAAAATAGTTAAAACTAACAACTTTAACATTTTAGGATGATTGTTTTTTGTTTAACGGTTGAATTTAAAATGACGCTGAATTTATAATGCGTGTAGTACTATCATAATGTTGAGTATATATAGATAGAGCAAGTCACGATGACTTACGGTTTAAAGTTCATTAAATATTACCCAATCATGATTATGTAGTTTATGGTCTGAGTCAAAACAATCAATTTTTCCTTCCTTAATGATATTTACAATCCGATTATTAACCTGACGAACCTTGACGAACCAGATATATAATGCGAAAGTTGTGGGTGAAAGAGGCCCTGGCAGACCGAGACTCACATATCACGATCAAATAAATAAAACACTGACTAAATTAAAAACCCTTCGTAATAAAAGGGCATGTATGAAGAGGTTAATGAACTTCGACAAACCGAAAGAAGTATGTCGTGATAGTGTCAAATGGCGCTCAATTGTCTCTGCCTACCCCGCAAGGGATATGGCGTGAAGATGTGTATGTATGTATTATTAACCAATCTGTTCAATCAGTGTCATTCTCCTGATCATCTGTATCGGCATCCCCAGACTTGTTACTGATAAGCTCACGTGTGTGTCTTTGTTAGTGTGCGTAACTTTGTATACTTAAAGATGTTAAAACTTAGCATTTGCCGGTCAAGGTCAACTACTATTGATAATAACTAGCTGTTATATAGTAGTCAGCGAAAAAAACCTTCAGGTCACAAGTCATGCACTAAGAAACATTTCGAGCGAATTTCGTTAAAATCGCGTCAGTATCGGTAGGAACCGGCATATACTAGAAATACACTTTTCTTACGTCCATTTGTAGATTTACATTTGTGGTGTTGTAGATTTACAATAACACCACCGTTCCGGTGCCACGGAGAGCACGTTAGGCTGTCGGTCTCAGTTCCACTAATACCAACTTGTGGAGTCGTTAATAAATTGTGTCTGATGTTAAAAATTAACATCAGACCTTTGCCAACCCGTCTGGCCAGTGTGGAGAGTTTTGGCCAAATTCTTCAGAAACTTCTGAAAGGCCCATCTCTAAGTGGAAGTCTAGGACTTTGACTTCTAGCAGCTGTGGTGACAAATTAATGTAGGCGTAAAGGCGTAAGGAATAGACAGACATACAGACACACAAAGCTTCAATTACATTTATATTATTAGTATAATATTTTTAATAAACCAGAGCGAGTCAAAAGAGGGAAGTTTATATTTTTATAGTCTAAGACCGACCTTCGCCGGTCGAGTATCTCAACCAAAGTCAGTTATGCATACTAAGCATATATATAGGGACTTTTATCTAATAATTTTAAAATCGTCCGATGTTTGATAAAACTAAACTATGCCAGGGCCGTAGTAACTATTTACTTAAACAAATATTAAAGTAGCAATGATAAGAAATGTTTGTTCAGTTCGTTTTTTTATTTTCAGATAGCGGAAGAGTTTTGTGAATATATGAAACAACTCGGCGGTGATCAACAATCGAAACTTTTTACACCCAAAACTATTAAAGAACTATTTCAGGTAAAATATTTTAATTTACGAGTAATATCTTTTCGGTTGTAGCGCGGTGGTGGCTCGGTTGTGGCGCGGTGGTGGCTCGGTTGTGGCGCGGTGGTGGCTCGGTTGTAGCGCGGTGGTGGCTCGGTTGTGGCGCGGTGGTGGCTCGGTTGTGTCGCGGTGGTGGCTCGGTTGTAGCGCGGTGGTGGCTCGGTTGTGGCGCGGGGGTGATTCGGTTGTGGCGCGGTGGTGGCTCGGTTGTGGCGCGGTGGTGGCTCGGTTGTGGCGCGGTAGTGGCCCGGTTGTGGCGCGGTGGTGGCTCGGTTGTGTCGCGGTGGTGGCTCGGTTGTAGCGCGGTGGTGGCTCGGTTGTGGCGCGGTGGTGGCTCGGTTGTGGCGCGGTGGTGGCTCGGTTGTAAGAACGCGTTCCTTAAATCCTACAAAGGTCGGTTCAAACCCACCCGATATATACCAATGAGAAATACACTTTTCGTAAAGTTGGCTAAATGTGAATCCGCTTATTTATAAGCGTCGTTTCTGACCACCCCGAAAGGGAAACGGTCGTGATTCGTACATTATTTGAAAAATAAAAACAGTTCGAAAAGATCATCATCATCATTACAGCCCCTAGAACACAACGTCCTAGACCTTCCACTGCTGGAGATGGGCCTTCCAGAACATATATCTGGAGAATTTGACTTACACTCGCCACGCTGGCCAGACGGCTTGGCGAGGATATGATGTCAATTTTTAATGACAATTTATTAACGATTTCACAAGTTGGCATTAGTGGAACCGAGACCGACGGCTTAACGTGCTCTCCGAGGCACGGGAACGGTGGTGTTGTAAATATATGACAAACGACGTAAGAAAAGTGTATTTATTGGTACATGCCGGGTGGGTTTGAACCGACCTTTGTAGGATTTAAGGTACGCGTTCTTACAACCGAGCCACCACCGCGTAAAGGATACAGTAGTGTTAATAGGTACTCTCCTTTACTAAGAGGTACTCTCCTTTACTAAGAGGTATTCTCCTTTACTAAGAGGTACTCTCCTTTACTAAGAGGTATTCTCCTTTACTGATATGATCCTTGATACTGTTTCCGTGAAATAATCTCGGTTTAGACAGATATGTGAGAGGTAGTAAACTAGATACGAGTACTATGAGCTTTATAACGCGTCAGTTATCACCGTTATGTAGTTTTTTTTATTAAAACTAAAAGTAGATTTGTTATAAGAATAAAAAAATCGCTTTGCAGTAAATATACTTTGTAGTTTAATTTTGTTTAAATATCACAGCATCTAGAAAACAGAGTCCTTGTCCTCTACTGCTGGAGATGGGCCTTCCAGAACATGTTTCTGGAGAATTTGGCCACACGCTTTAACTGGGGCTATTCTCTTCCATATATTAAACTTGTTCTCGTATTGGTAAAAATTGAGGGTTGCCAATAATTCTCTTTTTTTTTTTTTTGAAGGTTACGAATAATATTTCTTCTTATTTAATTAATTCTGTTATTTATAAGATTTTTTTTTTTTTTTCATTAATATTATTTAATATGTCTATTTATATTATTAAGATTGTTGTGTAGTTTAATACTCCACGCTTTAATAATGTATTATAATAATATACATATTAAGTTTTTTTTTTTTTTAATATACTCGTAATCCTGAAATTGTCAAAACATAATATTGTCGCTGCGCCTGCCAAGTTCTATATGTTTCTTTTTTGACAGTTTTGGCAAACAACAAAAAACGTGTTATTAAATAAACTAACTGTTTTTTCTTTACATTTAATGTACATATGGCATTTGTTATTAATTTACTGTTACTTATTAACAGTTCACCAAAATGCCTTTATTAATACATAGAGAATAAAACGGAGATTTTATTTAGTGCAAACAACAAAAAATCAGAATAATGAAATACGCAGGCGCAGCGATGATATATATTTATTTATTTATTTATTTATAAGTTCTCCAACAAAATCAACAATATTTCAATTTTTGAGTACATGCATACATAATTAACAGAGTAAATGTGATTTTAATTAAAGGAGAAGACGGCCTGCTCATAATTACCATTGCGTATAAATTTAAAACTAGATTTATAGATTATCAATTAAAAAATTGCCGCCTATTCTAGTTCGGTGGGGCGCCGCGGTAGCGCTGCCAAAACTGTCAATAAAAATGTTTCTTTTGTTTGGAGATGCCTACTATTGAGGAGTTTGTCGTTGGCCTGACTAGACGTATGTTCTCTCGGGCCGACAACGGACACTTCAAGCATCTCCAGAACATCGCTCCGTCTTGTGCACGGCCCCCCAACGGGAGACCACTTCCTAGAGAAGTACTCCTGGAGGAGAGCTGAAGCAGTCGAACTTAGCCCCCTGGGTTCGTGAGCCACACGGGCGCTGTATAACGGCGCCCAGCACTAAACGTGCATGAATTACCGGCGGGTGGTTACCCGCTGAGATCCTGCCGGGGAAAACGGGGGACTGTCCCCATCCCCAACCCACGCCCATTACGCATCCGGGCCTGGACGACCCCACTGTCTGTCTGTCTGTTTCTTTTATGCAGATACACTTCGAGTTCTTCGCGCCATTTTGCGTGGACATGTCAAGTGCAAGTTCTTGTTTTGTAAATTAATTTACTATGGATATTATTGGTCAAAAGTGGTGTTGTTTTGTTTAATAATGTGCTACAATGTGAATAATTATAGAAAACGATAAATTGTACTTTAAATATGGGGCACAAGTTGCAGTTTATTTTTTGCGGTTTTCCCGCGCAGTCAACTCCCATATTTTACCCGACGTGTTTATGTATATATATTATATTGCTATGGTGCCGCGAATGACTCCAAGAGAAAAGCATCAAATTCTGCAACATCTGGAATTTGATGATGACATCATAAACTCATAAAAATGAAAGATATATTACGTCAGACTTGGCTGTATGAGCTAGACCCTTTGCCTTCCCTATCACCTCATTCGTCATCCATGGGGAGAAGAGAACAAAAAAAAAAAAGCAAATACACTTCCTTGGTATTATGTTCCTTAAAGTTTAGCGAGAGGTTTAGCTATTGGGTTTGATAACCTTCACAAAATAGGAAATAGAGGACTGTGATGATAGTTGTTTTAATAAACTGTTTTTTTGAATAAGTGGTTACCACGCCAGATGTCACATTTAAATAAAACAACAAGAAATTAAGTAATAATTAAGTTTAATTAAATAAAAATTAAGTTAATACTAGCAAGAGATTCTACTATTCAAAATTTATGAATCAGTTGAACGAACGGTATCTTCTGTCGGAGAGCCTGAAGAGGGCGACCCAAAGAGCGCAGCCGATCCCAAGCGGCCTAATAGATGGACTGATGGGTTAGGACGTGGAATGAGGTAGCCACTTGAAATAACAACGCAAATCTATGGCGGGTAAAAAAGTTATGCGGCTCTTTCAATAGGCCGGGTCACACAGACAGTTTACGTCACGAATGGCGGGTTAAGCAGTGGTGCGACGTAGCAGTTGTATCCAAAAGCTACTAGTCTTTTATATCATATATTTTCAAACCACATAAGTAGATACTTTACTTTCTTAAATTTTAAATTTCAGATTGAGTTTGACACTCACTGCGCCCGCGGTCTGTGCATCGTCCCTAAGGAATTACATAACATACCTGAAAAGACGGCCAATGTCACAGGAAATACACAGGTAAAGACATAGGTAATAATATATTTGTAGGAAGATGGAGAAGGAGAGGAGATGAGCACTGAGAGAGAGAGAGATGTTATCGTCAGCATAGCTTTTATTAGTATAAACGTAGGTTATCATACGAGTTAGAAGATAATTTTAAAATGCATCCTGTTTACGCATTACACACAAAATAGTAAATAATTACGATTTTGTTAACAGCTAGCTCCATTCAGTATTCTTGAACGGGAGATATCTAAGGACATAAAAGCAGAGAGCAGTCCGGATCGAGTGCAAGGTTTTGGCAGCAGCCTTCCTAAAAGCCAACACTGGCGAGCTCCGCGTAACGACACAGGCGCACTCTGGCGATCGTCAAAACACGTGCCTAAAGACCTTGTCACATTAAAAACTGTATGGGATGGGATCACTAATCTCAAGTAAGTATTATGAAATAAACTAAAATAACGATTATTGGATCATAATGAAATAATTTCAGTTAGTTTCTGGAAAAACAATCTGGGTTCCAGGAGGTATTTTTCCTATTTTCCACACAATAAAACTATTTATTTGTATTTTTTAGCCAACAGTGTTAAACATCACACATGTATTTTTACATAACACTAAATCTGAAGTTAGCTTATTACCACAGTAGCCTTTATGGTTTATAAAAAATATCAGTATTCTAAAAATTATACAAAAACTAAATTCTTACGAGTGACTTTATTGTTGTGTATACGCATATTATTATTATTATTAATATTGGCTTATGTTTTGTTTGTATTCTTTGCGACTTGCTTAGTTTAGTTAGACTTCTAGTTTTAGTTTAGTTTCATTTCCATCAATATGTACTATTTATATAAAGTAAAGCCATGTATGGCCAATGTGTTACTTATAAGGTATACCTATGTATGTATGTATGTAATGAGCTGTGGTTTTTGTAATAAATAAATAAACATTATTCAAAAAACTAAAACTAAAGTAATTGAAAAAATATAATATATTTAAAAATCACTTTCAGAAAAAAAAAACTAAAATATATAATATATAAACTATACTTACATAGGTCAATAATACAGTGCATTCCCATCCTCATTAAACACTGTTTTTACTGTAACCAGCCTTTCGGCAACTCTGTGCTGCAGTAGCAACTATTGACACTATTCGTTTATATATCTCGTTTTCCAAACTATATATTTATTTATTTTTTATTTATTTATTTGTTTTACAAAATCACAGCATTAAATTAGTACATATTTGATGATAGGAATTTTGTTATACATTAGCCAAAATATTTTTTATTTTATAGACAGCACTTAAATTAAAATTGAGCCGAACCTAACATCAAATTAAATTAAAACGAATAAAATTAAGTGAAATCAAATTAAAATAATATTAAATTAAATCAAAATTATGATCGAAACTAATACAAATTGTCAGTAGCGAGTGCAACTAAATCTATACCGTAAGTAAACAAGTAAAAAAAAACAATAATAATCATCTAACTAATAACTTTATAGACAGCAAGAGAGTTTGTGGATACAAATAGGCATGCAAGTACAAATCGAGTATTGTTTAGTAGTAATAAAGGTTTAGTAATACATGAAGATAGTAATAGATATATATATTATACATTATAGATGTATATATATAATGTAAATAGTATATGTGTAATAGTATATCTAGTCATGTGTGTTGGGGTCAGTAGTGCACCTAAGAATGTAGTGTGTATATGTTGTGTGATGTAATTTAATTCTTACTTTTATATCCACACCTTTGCCGAGAGTCTGTGAAAATCGTTTTGAAGGACTAAAGCGGCTATATTATGCAACAGCATACGGAATGTCGTAAGCAATGTCGGTGGGCCTCGTACGACGACACGTGCGCATTGTGATCAACTAAGGACACGTGTCAAAAGATGTTGTTATATTAAAAACTTTATGGGATTAATATCCAATGCAAAACATGTATTAATTAATTTAGATATAGTAAAAGGAGATTCAGTGGCAGGATTAACGAACCTTTCCGACGACACACGCGTATTTTACCACGTTTTTATTAAGCCACTTTTTGTTAGTCTGTCGTTCCGGGTATAAATCTTCCAGCTTAAACAAGCACTTTCCGATAAGCTATCTGGCTGAACTCTTCAAGTTTATTTAGTATTGCACCTACCTTATGTACTTATTGCTCTCGTTGTCTCGAAGGTTTGACTGTCATAATGTCTAGCGGCATTAGGTCCGCCATTGTACTTTGTGCAATTAAGTTTACATAAATAATTATTTTTTTCATATTTTTTAAATTTCTTATTGTCAAGTTCTTGTTAGGTATAATAAAAAATCTTAAATATTCTGGAATACGAATAGATGACTAATGCCGGAATAAGCTGCTAGCAGAAGACGCAAATTAAAGACAAATACACTTAATTAAATACAAAGTAAAATCCAGTATCATCATCATCATTACAGCCCTTAGAACACAGCGTCCTAGACCTCCACTGCTGGAGATGGGTCTTCCAGAACATATATCTGGAGAATTTGGCCTACACTCGCCACGATGGCCAGACAGACGACTTGGCGAGGATATCATGTCATTTTTTATGACAATTTATTAACGAGTACATAAATATATCCACAAGTTGGTATTAGTGGAACCGGGACCGATGGCTTAACGTGCTCTTCGAGGCACGGGAGCGGTGGTGTTGTAAAACAATGACGAATGTACGTAAGAAAAGTGTATTTCTCATTGGTACATGCCGGGTGGGTTTGAACCGACCTTTGTAGGATTTAAGATACGCGTTCTTACAACAGAGCCACCACTGCAGAAATCCAGTAATAATCTTTTTTTAATTATTTTCAGAAGCGTAAAAGAATATTGCAGATGGATGATCGAACATCCTGAGCACAGACGAGCACCGTATCTCACTAGCTTGGGGCTATTCGACTCAGCTGTGCTAGATGCCAGACTGACCTTCGAGTATGGCCAGGAACCTCAAATACTGCCAACCTCCTCACCAGATGATGAAGAATGCAGACCTATTGAATGTATACGACGACGACTCTCGCAACTAACTGATGATTAATATAATTCCATTACAAATGAGTGTGCCAAATATTAAAACCCACTATTTTTTTTTTATTGTATACGTTTAACCAGAGGAAGGACTGCAGTTTATAAATTGTATACAATTAATTATAGCTTCTAAATAAACTGTAGTTGTATGTAACATTTGGATAGGATAAATATCTGAAAAATCAATTATGCCAAAATAAAATAAATAACATATAACTATAGCTAGAGTTGTTTGTGATATTATTGCTGAGGCCATTTCTATTTATGATATATAAATATTAATTACATTTAATATTGTTTACTCCTACAGGTAGACTGCACCGAACAACCACCTGTTTTATAGAAGTCTTATCTTATATTTAATATCAATCACATATCTAACCCGACATCATCATCTCATCAGAATCTATATTACCTAATATTATTTGATAGGGGATTATCAGATTAAGATAGGAGGGGGCTACAAATTATAAATGCACATTTGCTGACTAAATTATTCAGTAATATTCTAGTCGTTTCGTATATACTCTGGGTCATTTATGTTTGCTCAAAATGACGGATAAAGACGAAAGTGATGGCCATGAAAAAATAAACTTTGACTCGTTGTTAAAAAGTGATCTTGGAGAGTTTGGTAAATTCCAACTAGTGGTGGTGCTTCTTATAGCTTTAACGGGTATTTTCTCTGGAATAATGGCTGGGGATTATATATTTACTATTGCAAGATTGCCACATCGATGTCACGTTGCTGAATGTGATGGTAAAGATCCTGAATTCAGACCGGATTGGATAACAAACGCTATCCCCACACTCAATTCTGGAAACATGGACGACTGTTCCCGTTATGAGACTGTTGCAAATTGGATAAATACCACGGAAGTGTGTCCTGTGGAAATGTTTAATAGTAAAACACTATCTTGTGAAGGTTACGTTTATGAGCGAACTAATTCTGCAGTATTTGACTTCGGATTGGAATGCCAAGAATGGTTACGTGCTCTCGCTGGGACTTTAAACGGTTTGGGCATGATGTGTGGGCTGCCAATAGCGGGATACATATCTGATACATTCGGAAGGCGGACAACAATTCTTGTGTATTCTCTAAACATGGCCTTGTTAGGTTTAATAAGATCATTTTCAGTAAACTATGCTATGTATGCGTCACTACAGTTTCTGCAAACAGCGATTGGAGGTGGAGTGTTCAGTGCTGGATATGTCTTAGCTACAGAAGTGGTCGGGTTAAAATACCGTGTCAGAACAAGTCTGACGATGTCCACCAGCTTTTCACTTGGCTATGCTCTCTTGGGCGCATTAGCCTTTGCAGTCCCTGAATGGCGTACATTGAGTATTGTTCTTTATGCACCTATGTTTATACTTCTGTTTTACTATTGGATTCTAGCAGAAAGCCCTCGCTGGTTACTTAGTAAGAACAAACACGAAGAAGCTAAAGTTTTAATTAACAAAATGGCACAAATGAACAAGAAAACTATTTCGGATAAATCTGTTAACATGCTTCTTAACTCTTTGGACCAGAAAGAGAATGAAAGCTCTGAAAAAGTTCAAGAATCTTCATTATTTATGCAAATTATACGATCGCCAATTCTATGGCGCAGATGTTGCATCACACCGATATGGTGGATGACAACTTCTTTTATATATTTCGGTTTATCCATTAATTCTTTAACTTTAGGAGGCAATATGTATTTTAACTTTGTGGCTTCAGCATTAATTGAAATTCCAGGATATTGGACTGCGTTTTTCATTTTAGATAGATTTGGTCGTAAAACGACATTGTTCCTCGGATATTTTTTGAACGCAATTTGTTGTTTGGCGTTTGCGTTTATTCCGGACAATCTTCCAGTATTAGGTTTAGTTTTATATTTAGTTGGTAAATATTGTATAGCTTTAGTATTTAGTTCTTTATATTTGTATACATCTGAGTTATATCCGACTCGTCATCGGCATTCGTTGTTGGCGTTCTCGTCGACGATTGGTCGGATTGGTTCAGTTTTGGCTCCATTGACCCCGCCGCTGATGGACTATTGGAAGGGTATACCGTTGACTATGTTTGGGACTATGGCATTTATTTCTGGTCTGTTAGTACTAACGCAGCCAGAGACGCTTGGAACTAAATTACCAGATACGATTGAAGAGGCAGAAGGTTTAGGTAAAACGAAACAAACACAGACTGACACATTGTGAATTAAATCAATTAGGTATATTTTTTTTGAGTTTTATTTATATTGTTTACTTACCTATTTTAAGGTTAAGTTCTAAAGCTTGCTAGCAAATATTTTGCAGCAATGATTGCTCGATCGGTAGTAGTGGTTGTAAGTACTGTAACCTGCCCTTTGCAGTTACAAGATTATCCAACGCCTGCGGTTGGATGTAGTTGCTTTTAATTGTTACGAAGAGGATTCTACGGAACTCCTTTTTCTTTATTAAAAATGCATAAAACTTTTTTTATACTTTATATTTAAGAAATAATTACATATCTATAAAAACTAAACACTTATCTACGTGGGACACTATTACGAGTAGACTTTAACTAATTATTATTTTAATCCTAATCTTTATACAAAATACTCGCTCTGTCGACCTCTCGGTCCGAGCTATGAAGATCGGGGAAGTTTTATGCATTTTTAATAAAGAAAAAGGAGTTCCGTAGAATCCTCTTCGTAACAATTAAAAGCAACTACATCCAACCGCAGGCGTTGGATAATCTTGTAACTGCAAAGGGCAGGTTACAGTACCATCTCCTTACAATCCCAAATAGGTCGTTTCAAACCTCGGAAGAAGAGAGAAGACAAATTTCTAAGCATTCCATGGATTCACCGTGCGGGTGCCGGGTCCATCGTGTGTGGGTAAGAGATGAGAAGAATGGTGTCTCGGGCTTGCGACCGACAATTGGCTGGTTTAAGAAAAGGAGGCCTCCTTTTTTTTCTATTGCGCGATAATACGCTCACCATCCACCATTCTACTTCTCTCCCTACCCAACCAAATACTGTATGATTCCGTTAATGCCGTCTTGGAAGCTCGTTCCATAAATGTATTGACGGCAGACCTGCTTAGGCCCAATTCTTTCAGTAAGTGATGCAAAGATTTTGCTGGAACTCCTCTTGCACCAACTTCCACTGCGTAAAGCTGAGTCTTGAACCCGTTCCTGATCATTTCTTCTGTGAGATCATAATATTTATTCGACTTCATGTTGTGGTCTTTTGGAATATTTGATTCCCACGGAACGGTAAGTTCAATAAGGATAACTTTTTTCAAGTTCCGAGAAAACACTAAGATGTCTGGCCTATAGGCTGATACAGCTAGTTCATCTGGGATCCTATAATGGTGTTCAAATGTATCCATGAGAATTTTCCAGTCTGATGCGGCGCCAAGGATCGAGGTGGGCTTGCATTTAGTTTTCGTGCTTTGCCCTTCCTTTACAAATGTGGTCAAAGTTTTATTTGTAGTCAGTCCCTTTCTGGCTCTTGCAATAGAAAGACTTACTGCTTCACGGATAACACCTAGGACTTTGTCATGTCGGCGTGAGTAATAGCCCTTTTCTAGGAGAGTAACGCACCCTACAAGTGTGTGTCTAGCAGTTCCTATGGCAGCACCACACAATGTACAGTTCTTTTCCGTAGCTTTTCCCCACCTTACCAGATTACTCTGGTCCGGGAGGGACATTTGAAAAGCGTTTAGGTAGAACTTTAGCAACGCCGGAGACCAATCGTACATTAGTGTGCGCCACTTTAGGGCTGGAGGGATGCAAAAATCGCCCAAAGTTAGCCAGTCATTTTGAACTTCTAGAGTCATCGCGTGCACTCTGTATTCATGCTCTTCATCTTTCCTGAGGAAGGATTTTATAACCTCTTTGTCACTTTCTTTTTTCTTCCAGCCAATGCCTCTTTTGTCAGTCTGGGCACCTGTCATGAATTTCTTGAAGAATAGTAGTCTCGGTTCCATATCTGAGACCAGAGGGTCTCTTGGAAGGGATGCAATTGTATTATCCTGGGAGCTGGTTAGAATTTGATATTTGCTTATACGTAGATGTTTGTATAATTCAGATGGTCTTTTCAGATCCATTCCGAAGTTTCTCCGTCCTCTAAAGAATGTTGAGGAGTCAGCACCCTGGGCTAATCCAAGCCAAGACTTCAATGTTCTTATGACGTCCGCGTCCAGACTTGATAGTAGGCTTTTGTTGAAATCATATACTAGGAAAGGCCAAGTGAGGCGAGATGCTAAGTAGTTGTCATATATCCAAGCTTTTTTGACATTGCTTATAGGCTGTTGAGTAACCCTATTCATGTCGTCAGTGAATTGTTTTACAACTACTTCTAGGGATGGTGTTTTTCCCTGAAAATTTATCCTTCTGCCAAGAAATTTAAAGGGCATGGTTTCATTTACCGGAGCTATTCTCTGCCCTGCTATACTCAGTCCAGGATCATAAGACGTAAATGTAGTGTTTCGCCTAGCCAGACATAGGCTGAAGCATTTTGATGGTTTCGTTCTCATTCCCTTTGTCCATGAGCAGAAATCATCCACTATTTTCAGCAAGCCCTGGCATTGCTTGGGATTTCTTGTTATCACCGCCAAGTCGTCTGCAAAAGCTAAGACGGATTCCGTATAGATGTTGTTTTGTTTGAATCTATATCCCCACTTCTTCTCACGAGATTTAAGTTTGTCGATTAGGATATTGATAATTATATTAAAAGCTACAGGTGATAGGCAGCAGCCTTGGAACAGGCCCACATTGTATTTTAGTGTGTCTGTGTAGCCGTCCTTGTTTGTTACGACAAATCTCAAGTTCTTGTAATAATTGGAAATTATATCTCTGATTAGTGTTGGAAAGTTATACCATTTTAGTGCAGTTTGCAGCAATTCATGTTGCACCGACCCAAATGCGTTTTCCAAGTCGATCCAACAGACGCTTAGTTGCCGCTCCTGTTTCCTGGCATCCTTCAAACACTCAGCGAGTAAGGTGTTGTGTTCTAAGCAGCCAGAAACTCCCGGCAAAAAACCTTTCTGGTGCTGGCGTGAGAAGTACTCGTTTTTGATCATAAATCGGGACATTCTTGCTTGTACTATGGAGAAGAAGATTTTGGACATTGTATTCGTCAAAGCGATCGGTCTTGCATCTTTGGGATCATTTACCTCAGTTTTCTTTGGTATGAGAACGAAGACTGCCTCGCCAAATGCCTTTGGAACTTGATTAGTAGACCAGATTTTTCGATATATATTATATAAATGCTTACGGGTGTGAGGACATTTTTTATATACAATGTACGGAATGCCATCTGGGCCTGGTGCCGATTTGGAACTTTTTCTTTTGATTTGTTCCTCCATTTCTTCCATGCTTGGTGGTAGGCATCGGAAGTCCTCTAAAGGTCTGACGGGTCGAGGCGAGGGTGGGTCCAGATATTGTTCCTCTTTTTGTATTTCTGTGTATGTCTCTTTGTAATATTTATATATTTGATCTCTGGTCAGCGACAGTACACCACTTTTTTCGCTGAATATCTTTCTGGCATAGACGAAGGGGTTGTTGTCAAAGAGGACTTCGTGTCTGGCTCTATTGTATTGATTGGAGTTATCTTTAATTTGGAGCAATATTCCTTGGATCAATTTGAGAATTGATCTAAGTGCTCTAGCCACTTGATGGCACTGCTGTTTATCTCCAATGTTTTTGGCGCATCTAAGTCTCTTTCTTAGCTCCCTCTTCTTTCGCCTCAATTTCAGCTTAAAAGTGTTTTCCTTATTGGTGTGAGCATGAGTGGTCGTTGGTGGATAGTGCTCACTGAAGTAGTCATAGACAGTATTTTGAAAGGCACGAACTTGGCTATCAAGATCCTGTTTTGTACCAGGACAATCCAGCATGACAGCCAGATTTCCGTCGTGAACCTTCCAGGTGGTTTCTTTTATGGTCGGGATGCTTAGACATGTCCTGATGGTCATGGACTCCTGGTTGAATTCACATGGAGGTGTACCATGAGATATGTGAGGGGAAACTCTATCCGCAGTACTAGTCGAAGGTCTTACCATCTGTGCTTCGATCCCTTCATGTGTTTTTAAGTGTTTCTTGAACCAGGCTTGTCTTCTGTATATTTTTCCGCACGTTGGGCATTTCAAGTCCATATTATCGCCAGGGTCGTTGTTATTATCTACCAGTGGACAGTTCATCCTCCCCCCCTCTCGGACTGTCCCAGGGGTATTATTCTTTTTTGACTTTTTAGCGATATAATACGAGGGAATGGCTTGCTGGGCCTTAACCCTCGGCATTCTTTCTTGCTGTCAGCAGTCTCTCCCGCTGTCGGCTGTCTTTCAGCTAGTGTCCCCGTCTATCCGAGGTGTAATGTTTTATCAATAAGAAAATTCTTACGTACATTTCTCATAGAATTATAACACTACCGTTCCCGGGCCTGGGGGAACGTTAAGCCCTCGATCCCGGTTTTACTAATACTAATTATTCTCCAGAAATTCCTGGTTAGTCCATCTCCAACAGTGAAGGTCTAGGCCTCTGTATTCTAGGGACTGTAATAATAATAAATGTTATTAAAATTAGTGTAGAATGTAATGCGAAAAACTACAAGTATAAGTTTAAGTAACTACTTAAAATATCTAATAAGCTTTTATTTATAAGAAATAAGATTAAATTTCTGGTTTATTATTTTTAAATCCAATTTATTAAATTTAAATGTAACTATGTATTGTAAATGTAAAAAAAACGGTGGTGGCTCGGTTGTAAGAACGCGTTCCTTAAATCCTACAAAGGTCGGTTCAAACCCACCCGGCATGTACCAATGAGAAGTACACTTTTTTAACGTACATTCGTCATTGATTTACAACACCACCGTTCCCGTGGCTCGAAGGGCACGTTAAGCCGTCGGCCCCGGATCCACTAATAACAACTTGTGGAGTCGTTAATAAATTGTCATAAAAAAATTACATCATAATGCCGTTCATAGGCCAAATTCTCTAGATATATGTTCTGGAAGACCCATCTCCAGCAGTGGAGGTCTAGGACGCGACGACAAAACACTTTTCTTACGTACATTTGTTATAGATTTACAACACCATCGTTCTCGTGCCTCGGAGAGCACGTTAAGCCGTCGGTCCCGGTTCCACTAATACCAACCCGTGGAATCGCTAATAAATTGTCAAAAAATTGACATCATATCCTCGCTAAGCCGTCTAGCCAGCGTGGCGAGTGTAGGCCAAATTCTCCAGATATATGTTCTGGAAGGCCGATCTCCAGCAGTGGAGGTCTAGGACGCTGTGTTCTAGGGGCTGTAATGATGAAATGTAACTATTTTTAAGCAGGTTTTATAACGGTCTTAACTTGTGCTGTTGTGTGATGAATATCAAAAACAACTAGTCCTTCATCACATTCGTAATTAATCCTATGTAAATTTATTTTTGGTAACCATAATATAGTGAATACTTTAATTGAAAGCTTCTTAAAGTTTCAACAGACAGATACTGGCATAATTAGGCCTCGGTTGGGGATGAGAATATTCCCTGTTTTCTGTTCCCAGGAAGAACCCGCTGGTAATTAATACAATGCACTTTTTGTGCGAAGCTAAAGTTTAAACAATTACAATAATAGGGTCGTCCAGGCCCGGATGATGAATGGGCGCAGACAGTGGGCTCGTCCATTCCCGGCTGGCTAATGGACCTGGCTTGGGGATGAAGACATTTCCCCAACAGGATCTCAGCTGGTAATTCATGCACTTTTAGTGCTGGGCGCCGTTACTGGTATAACAGCGGGGCTTTGAATATAAAATACACGTGCTGCCATCTATGAAAAAATATTCGAACTATTTTTTGATGATTTGAGTGCCATCTAGTAGCGATGAATTAAACTACGTCGTGTTTTTAAAACTTCATACAAGAACTGATTTATGATATGACTGCGCATCAATTAGTTTCCTAATCTACTAATAGATGGCTGTAGTCGTCTAAAAATATATTAACAGATCTACAAGATGTTCATCTGTTCCCGCCCTTCCCTAAGATCAACTGGTACAGGATCCAAAAGCAGCAAAACATATCGCTCAGAGTGGTCTCCGAGCGTTGTGGTTCGTGCATAATTCCGTCATAGCTCAAGATCTGGAGATGCCTACTATTGAGGAGTTTGTCGTCGGCCTGGCTGGTATGTTGTATTGGGCCGATAACGGACACTTTAAGCATCTCCAGAATGTCGCTTCGTCTTGCGCACTATCTTTAACCGGAGACCACTTCCTAGAGAAGCAGCTCCTGGATCAGAGCTGAAGTAGTAGAAGCTAGATGTAATAGGCGCCCAGCACCAAGAGTGCATGAAGGGGTGGTTATTTGCTGTGATCCTGCCGCGGCCGGGGAAAACAGGGCAATTTGTCTCTATCCCCAAACCAGGCCTGCAATGCAATGCAACAAACCCATTGTCTGTCTGAAAAATTTGAAGCTACTTAAATGTGAATTGATTGATTTCCTATGCATTTTTCCTAAATCTTGGAAGGCAATAAAATATTAAATAATAATAACTACCTACTTAAATAAAATAAAATAACTTTACCTAACTGTACCCTAAAACTAAAAAAATATATATTTATAAATATAAAATGTCGTCAGAGATAGTCCTGAGAAGACTGGCAACATTTCTATTTTGTATAGGCTAATACGTTATTATAGCGGAAATAATTGCCAGCCTTTATGTCTCCAGATTTCTCCATCAGTCCCATCGTCTCGACCCTAAGCGGCGCAAACTCGTAACCTGTACCGAGGTTGACGTATTTATTTGAGGTTCTCAGCAGTAACGGCCGCACTCGCCTGGATGTGAGATGGGGCTAATGTGCCTACACATGTCGCACCCCATACCAGAGACCTGCCAAGTTTCCACGGCCCAACGTTCATGCCGTCAGGTCTCTTGCCATCGCTCCGCGCATTCCCAGAGGGTTCTAGGATAGCGGGTACTTCCAGACGTAAAAAGAGCGTAAGTCAATAACAAGTTTATTGTCAGGCCGATAGGTGGTAGATATACGAATTTTACGTTTGCCCAATGTCCAACAAACATAATACTGAGGCTAACGCAAAGAGTAATATTATGGCTAACGTCAGTTGGTTGCTATTCGTATCTATTCTGTGGCTATTCTTGACATAAAGAAAGCTAAAAGTATTTTTTGATAAATTTGAAATTTATTTTTATTATTTTATCATGCCCCGAAGCAAAAAACCAGTGCAAAAGCTATGGGCCAAGTCTCGGACTATTCCCGTCGTAAAGCCATCAAAATTTGAACAAAACGAAGCTTCTGTAAGGAAGCATTGGAAAAACGTTATAATGGACTTGGAATCCACATACAAAGATGAAAAGGTGCGATGTCGTTTTTTTTTCAAGTCTAAATTTGCCAAATCATCATGATACGACCCCAGCCTGAAGAGCCACCGCGGGAGGTCGCATGCCCGACTCACCGTGGGGCCCAATAAAGAGACCTCAAGGCGTCTCTCTTTTACTGTTGGCCCTGTGTGCCTTAACAACTGAGTCTGAGTCGTGGCTACGGAGTGAAGGCACTCGTTCGCCGCGTGTACGATATGGGTTCAGTAGATTAGGCAGACAGGCGAGACGAACAATCTGCCGAAATGATGTGTTTAAATAGCGACGACATAATAATGACGCTACATGGGGTTCAAGGAATGTTTTGGTCGAATTTTATTAAAATTGCGGTTTTTGATATGATATTTTAAATTGATTTTGTTATTTCACGGACAATATGCGGATATGCTGATCTTGAAGAATAAAGTATATAGCATTTTTTTGCTTCTTTTTTTGATACTATTACGACATTTGACTTTGCTACCACCTGTTGGTAAGTGGCGTGCAAGATCCATGAATGTTAGCAACTGGAATCAGACACACATGACTGACATCAGTCCCTAACATTATGCCGGCTTGATTAGATCCCTTTTCACACTTTGCTTAAAGGACTTCAGGTTATAGGAAAGTGGAAACACAGAGGCTGGATGAACATTCCACATCTTTATTGTGCGACAAATTTATAAGTACGCGAAGGGATGGTGACTACGGTATGTGGGTGCATATTCTGACCTGTGCTTGTGGTTCGGTTGCGGAATGGAGAGAAAGGAATTAGGTTATAGAGCTCTTCAGAGCACTCAGCATAGTAGCCGGTAGAACACGCTCAGAGAAATTACATCTCGGCGAAGCTGCAGGGATTCCAGAGTTCCAGATATAGCGTAAATAATAATGTATTTTATTCAATTATCAAATCTATGACAATTTCTTAGAATTAATTAGTCTATTAGCATTACATTTTTCAATTACATTGTTTATTTGTTATTTTGCGAACAATGTAACAAACATATTGTATGAAAATATCAATGAATGCCCGCTCTATCTTATATTTGAACTCTTTGCCCTAAACTTAGGTCACATCCCATCATACTAGGTTTCTCTGGATTAATCCTATTTCTAAAAATGTTTTGTTTTAGTTTTGGGAGTCGCATGCTGATAAGATCAGGCACTTAGGTCCAGTGATTTTGAAGAGGCTGACCAAAATCTTCGACTTGAGCGAAGAGAAAGTGGAATATATCCCCAATTCGGAAACGTCAGTTGTGCCGTCTGACGAGTTTTACAAAACCAAATCGACTGCTGATGTAACTGTTAAGTACATATTTAATCCTTTTCGTGTAAATATCCTATCTCTACTATAATAGGTAAAGTATCATCACGACTTTTTGGTCGGTATTTATTAATTTTAATTAATATTTAATTTAATTGTGATATTCACGAGTTTGGTACGCTAGAGACTTGTCATGATTGACCTGTAGAAAAGTTCTTTATAAGCGTTGTTTCTGAACACCCCGGAAGGGAAACGGTCGTGATGATACTTTACTATATATTTTTTCCTAATCTTATCAAACCATCATTTTACTACTATATTTCTATTTTTATTTTTTTATCATTATACACAGCACAAGTAGTTCTAAAATAGCCCAAAATGGATGATGTCATTTTGCTAACTATTATCGGGTTGTGCTTTTAGATTCAGTTAGTTCCATCAGTAAGGTTTTCGATGAGTGGTTACGAGTCCAATGAAGACTTGGCTTTGGACGAGGAAGACGAGCATTGGACAGCATCCACGGAGGAGGAACTGATCAAATCAAGATTATCCATACGGGAGTTTTCGCAGAAATTACTTCCTAAGAACAAAAGCAAGTCGTTTTCAAAACAATCCAGAGTATCATCCAGAATACGTCAAACTGATGACAGTGATAAAGAGGCCACTACGAATGATGATTTGGAGGTTCATGTGGATAAAAAGTATGTTAAAAATATATCCGTGGTCTAGCGGTTAAGTCTGTGGATTTGGACTCGGAGGTACCGGATTCAATTCCTGGTCGGGACACTACAATATTTATTATTGTAAATAAATACATTTAACTAATATTTAATTTATTTGTGATATTTCTCGAGTTTGGTACGCTGGAGACATCGACGAGCTTGCCACTTGTCATGATTGGCCTATAGTAAAGTTGGCTAAATGTGAATCAGCTTATTTATAAGCGTGGTTTCTGACCACCCCGACGTGATGATACCTTTAAGTGGGTGCGAGGTCACATATTGCCATTCTAGAATAAAAACTGAGAATGCCAAAGTGGTCTAGCGGTTAAATCCGTTGATTTGGAAGTGGAGGTACCGGGTTCGATTCCTGGTCCTAACACAATAATTTATTAAATTTATTTGAGCTATTTCTCGAGTTTGGTACGCTAGTAAAGTTGGCTAAATGCGAATCCTTGGTTTTTCTCCATCCCGGAAAGTCGTGATGATACTTTACTACTTTTAGAATAAAATTCAAAGTAAATGTTGTATTGGCCCGATTATAATGCAAAAAGATTCAGGTTCGAACACCCGCATGTACCAATGAGAAATACTTTTCCTACGTATATTTTAAATTCACTAAATCAACTTCATAAAAAAGCGTGGTTTCATACCACCCAGCAAGGGATACGGTCGTGATGGTACTTGACTTTTTATTATCCATCATGATAAGTGGCAAGCTCGTCGATGTCTCTAGCGTAACAAACTCGAGAAATAACACTAATAAATTAAATGATTGTATCCCGACCAGGAATCGAACCCGGCACCTCCGCGTCTAAATCCACGGACTTAATCGCTAGACCACGGAGAAGACAGATGATATTATGTGTTTTTTTAATATTGGAGAAAGAAGTACATTCACATGCCATGGTTGAAATTTTATTACAACGTAATACCTATTATTTAATTTTCTAGTAAATAAAAAAAAATGTTTTTAGGTACATAGGTAGACGATCTAATCACCATCACAAGATGCTTTATTGTTCCGAATCCGAAACCGATATGATATCCTGGAAGTCCAAATATAAAAACAAGTCACTTAATGTTTCTTTAAATGATGATTTTAATAAAAAGTCGGAAATGACAAGCAAAAAGGTAATCTAATAGCTAACGGCAGCAGCAGGCCTATTCTGTTACTTAAGCGCAAACGTTATATAATGGAATCCGTTAACTAAATATATATCACGCTAATAAAGTTGATATTCGCACGACCGCTGTCAAGGTCGAGCGCTTTTATAGTTGAGAATTGAATAATATTGTGTAATTATAACGCAAGCTCTGACGTAAATATCGAAATCCACTTATAATGTTTGCGACTAAGTAATAGGGCTGCTGGAAACTGTTTCTTAAAGCGCTAACGTTTTTTTCATTTACAACAATACACATAAATAAAAATAGATGAAAATATTAACTAAATTTAAAATAAATCTACACAAAACCATTAATAATAATACTTAACAAGCCAAAAAGGTAAACTCGCACTTAAACCGTATTTATTTATATATTCTATGGAAAACTATTGACAATACAATAAAAAAATAAAAATTGAAACTAAGGTGTGGGGCAGAGTGCATAATCGTCCAAAACGTATCGTCTAAGACAGACGTAGTTAAAATTGTAGGGTATTTCGCCTAGCTTTTGACATTTCTGACAGACGTAATCGATCTTAGACGATACGTTTTAATACGATTGTGCACTGCATCTCACCGCGCAGAGTGTCATTTAAAAGTTCTCACTAATAGTAACAATATATAAAAACAACAAGTGATTTTATAATCTAAAATAATACAGCACTTAAATACACAATAACAGCATAAACAATACATACATGATAGAATATACTAAGAAGATACTATATAATATATAAGAATAATATGTATAATATATTATAAATTAAATAATAAGTTGTTAAGCATATGTCTCGCATAGAGGCGCGGTGGGGGCTCGGTTGTAAGAACGCGTTCCTTAAATCCTACAAAGGTCGGTTCAAACCCACCCGGCATTGACCGCCTCCGTGGTCTAGTGGTAACAAACGTTGTCGTGAGACGTGAACTCGGGAGGTCGTGGGTTCGATTCCCACTGGGGGCAAGTTGTGGGTTCGATTCCCACCGGGGGCGAGTTGTACATTGTATAATTTGTCTCGGTCTGGGTGTATATATGTATAATATGTAGTTTATCAACCATCTAGTTTCCGTAACACAAGCCTTGTAGCTTACCACGGAAACTGGCGCTGTGTGTGACATGTCTGACCTGACCTGTCTGGAAATATATATGTACCAATGAGAAATACACTTTTCTTACGTACTGCAGTCATATAGGCCCATCATGACAAGTGGTAAGCTCGTCGATGTCTCTAGCGTAACCAAACTTGAGAAATATTACAAATAGATTTAATAATTTATTGTGTCCTGACCAATAATCTAACCCGGTCTTAATAAAAAATAAAGAGTCTAAATCCATGGACTTAACCGCCATGCCTATAGTAATGATATTTTACTTTACTACTCGTAAATGTCCAACTTTGGATATCAATATTTCGGGATGGCCCATCTCCAACTAAACATTGTACAATAAAATTATAGTAGAATAATAAATAGTAACAAAAAAAAAAACAACGCATAAACAAAAGATAAATGATTAAAAAAAGGAATATAAAAAATATAAAATACACTTCCGTTACAGATTGCTAAAGAGTTTTTCGACTGGTGGACTGATTTGGGCACGGAAGATTTTAAAAGTGAAATAAAACGTCCTGAAGATATTGAAGATTTATTTCAGGTAATTTATTAAAGTTGTGATAAATTAAGTCAAATTAATGGCATGCATCACCGTTTTCAACTCATTGTACTTTTGTAGCGTGTGTATGTAGTTTACCCAACGATATAATACAAATGAAGACAATACAAATTATATGACTATTCTTAGAAGCCAAATATATCAGATTTCTCAAATTTTATGAAAACTCTTATCCAGACGAATACACCTTAACCTTTAACTCACCACAAGGCACGAGTATGTACAAGGACATACATAGCACCTAACGCGTTACGGACATTTGTTACATATACGAGTGGCGATTTTTACACTAAATTTTGATCACCTTAAAAATATTGTCCCTTAACCACAACGCACCTGTGCAAAAGATCCTACCAATAGTCAAAACTTTTTTAAAATTCACTTAGAGAGTAGTGTGCGTCCAAATTTGGCTGCAACTCTTCTTATGTGATAATCTTAGGATAAAATCCTTTGACTTGAACTCCATGATATCCCAGACATCTCAGAGATCAATGGTTCGACGACGGTCTTAATAAACGAGAGCACTGATTTTGTCGACGTTTCACTTCTTAACGTTGAGGGGCGTCCTGAACGGGGTTGGTCTTCAATTGACATTTCTTTATTTATAAAACGTGGAACCACTACTCGTAGACTTTGGTTTTACTTAGGGCAGGGTCTCCATAAGTAGTATTTAGCATTACAAAAGTGTCGGCTAATTTCAACCCCACAGTAAATAAAATTTGACAGCCGCGCGTTGCTCTCGACAATCGGCCATCACGTTTACGGCGAAATTGAAAAAGTTGTTGAAACTACAAAAAATGAGATGCCGATGCACTCACGGCGACTTCGCATACTAACTCAGGAGACCTAAACCAACGGACATCTGGTCAAGCAATAGGTTCTCCCAGTCTCCCTCCCCACCGCAGCGCAATTCCCGTTACCTCCCCCCCTCGTATTACCAGATGTTCCTTGTGAAATTAGAATAATCAATCAGCGTTGTCGGTGCTCGCAATTATGTTGAACCAGATCTATTGTTTTTTTTTTCAATTACAGGTGTGGTTTGATGAGCATGCATCTCGAGGTCTGGTGGTGGATTTGAAGCCACTACCCTGCGTGTTGCAATCTGTTGCACGAGCCGTTGCAGTACCTAAAGTAATTATAATATTTTAACTTTGACACAAAATATACTCACAAATAGATTTTCTAATATAAATATCGGCCTTTTGAACCTTATCAAAAGTTGAAATGGATTGTGATAGTGTAACCGTTGCTTCTCCGCACATAGTTTCCATGAGTGCGTGACCTTGACTCCGTCAGCGGGGCCATCCGATCTCTTCCCGGAAGGCCAAGATACCCGTCACGTTCATCCAGCAGACTTCCAGAAGAGTGCCCGTAGTCTGGAGGAAGTCTAAACGCAGCCCACACTGCAGCACTCCATGAGGACATGAGCGGCCGTCTCCTCCTCTGCCTTGCATGCTCTATATAGTGGGCTATCTGTAATGTTCAGTGTATAGATGTGTGTTATAGGCACAGTATCCGGGTCATCAACTCTACATTGTGCAAAGCTGAGCTCTGTTAAGAAGTTGAAATATAAGAAAGTGAGGCCATCTACAAATAGGCCTGGTAAATACGGCTAAGGGCGTTGATCCTATTACCTTTTCTGAATATATATAATATTATATATTTCTCAAGATTGATTTGACTTGATAGGATAAATTGTTATGGCGTAAAATATAATAAAATATTTATTTATTTATTTATTTAAAACTTTATTGCACTATGTACAAGAGGCGGGCTTAATGCCGCTAGGCATTCTCTAGCAGCCAACCTTTGGGACAATACAGAGCATTAACGTTGAAAGGTAGGTGCAACTGGCTATATGAAACATTTACATAATAAATTAAATCGTTCTTATATATACAATATATATATAACTACAAATACACATACATTCAAATATTAAATAAAAATACATATACTACAAACTATATACATACATAGATATACACTACATACAACATTTACTTACATACGCTATAAGGAGCTCTTTAAGAAATGAGAGTAAACCATCTTTTTAAATAGTGTTTTGTTGGGAGCTTGGCGAATTTCAACTGGCAAGTCGTTCCACAAATTTGCTGCCACTACTGCAAATGAGTTAGCCTGAAAACTAGAGTGATGAGAAGGAATAGATAGAACAGAATTGTGGGACGAACGGAGGGATCTTTCATGAAGTGAAATATATATATCTCTTAGCCCTGACTTAATTTGCATTACCTAAGATGTTATGTACACAATGCATTTTTTTTTCTTTTAAAACATCATCACAACCGTATTCCTAACAATGGGGTCAGAAATCAAGCTTTTATAAGTCTCTAGCGTACCAAACACGAGAAATACAAAAAAAAAAAATTATGTCCCCACCAGGAATTGTACCTGGTACCTCCGCGTCTAAATGCATGAAAACCGTTGGACTATAGCAGTCAGTTTTAAAATACATGCAACAAATTTGCTTTTGCTAACGCCATCTATGCAACGATGGATATGGACAGAGCGTAAACTCAGACAATAGCAGCTTTGAACAGTTGCGTATCTCTTTATGATATATTATATAGTATTATCTACACTTCCAGTTTCCCAAATAATAAATAATATAATTTAACATTGCTAATACCTTTTTTTTTCATTCTAGTCTGCCTGCCAAAGTGTGCTTAAACGTCAAGTTAAGCACGATATCGAAGCTGAGACGAGTCCAGCTCACACTGTAGCATTCGGCACATGTCTACCGGAACATCTCAAACACGTACCTCCTAACAACAAAACAGAGGAACTCTGGCACAAAGTTAGAATACCAGAAGACCTCAAATCTATGGCGTGTGTTTGGGAAGATATAGACCATCTTACGTAAGACCAATACCTTTCTTTTAAATGTAGATAGACTCCACGCATTCCCATCAGGACATGACGTCAGATTACCGAGTCGTTTAAGCGTCATGGGCCTTTCAGTAATTTCTGGAGAATTTGGCCTACATTCGCTACGCTGCTGGCGAGACGGGTTGGCGAGGATATGTTGTAGATTTTTAATAACAATTTTTAACGTTTCCACAAGTTGGTATTAGTGGAACTGGGACCGACGGCTTAACGTGCTCTCTTTCTTACGAAAACGTTGGTGTTTGCCCGGGTTCGAATAGACATATTTAAGTTATTAAACCATTACCTCAAAAAAAAATATGGATCACAAAATGTTTTTCTTTGTCATCAGATCTACAAAAGCGTTCCAAGAGTGGCTTCGCCAGCACCCTCACTTGCCGATGCCGCCCTGTCTGGACTCGCTTCCTGGAGGTCAGAAGAAAAAGCCTCTCTTTATCATACCCTCAGATATCCTCCTGGACGGCACCTCCTCACCGCACGAGCTCTCGTTCCCCGTCTCGAAGTACAAGATGGACTTGAAGGATGTCATAGAAAAAGTTATGAATGATTGAAGTTTCCGTTTAATAAATTATTATTTATGTATTTCTATATTTCTTTTTGTTTCTCTTTTCCCGATGGATGATGAATGAGATAGGAATAGGGAAGGCAAAGGGTATATTTAGTCCATACAGCCAAGTCTGACGTAATATCTCTGCATTTTTATGGGTTAATGAGGTTATCAAATATCAAATGCATTCATTGATGAAACTGATGTTGATATCTTTCATGACAAAGTGATGGCAGTGAGAAATGCGTTTAACTTACTGTTCTTTAAACGATAATAGTTTTTGTTATTGTACAGTTATTAGTTTATTGCATGAAGTGAAATATAGTTCAATAGTTTTCCTTATTTAATAAATAAATAAATCATCAAATTCCAGATGTTACAAAATTTGGAGTTTCTCGCCTCATTATAGCCCAAATTTGTCACAAAATATACAAAGATGTCTTATAATGGCATCCGTGTTCAATACAACAGCTGCTTTAAACAGCTTTTCGGTCAAAAACAATCATGCAGCGGTTCTGGTATGTTCTTTGAAGCCAGAGTAATAATTCGATGCAATTATGAGGCAAGTATTGGCGTCATTCGTTAACCGTCTGAGAACAAGATCATACAAAATCTGTATGACAGCAATGTACCAGGTATTGGCTAGAACTGGCCGCATAGTGTACCTACTGCTATGTGGGTTGCTGTCGCTGCATATCTATGTAGCTATCTGGAATTCCTCTTGTACTTTATACCTTAAACCCGTTCCTGTAATTTCTTCAGATTACAATATTTAGTTGAGTTCATGTTGCGGTCTTTTGGAATATTTGATTCTTACGAAACGGTAAGTTCAATAAGAAAACTAATCTATGACAAATATAAGTAGGAAGAATATTTCTCATTGGTACATGCCGGGGTTCTAAACGCGAACCTTTTTTTGGATTGGAAAGCGTTCTTGCATCGGAGCCACTAACGCAAAAAAAAATATGATGATAATGATTTATAAGCCAGTTGTACTTAGCCATATCTCGGATTAACATTGAGCGCCAGTGTTAGGTATTGTTACGTCACAAATCGCAACTTATTGTTTTATCCGCCCAATTCGATAAGAGATATCAAAATAATCGACATTAATTATAATTTAGCCATTCGCCGATCACATAGTCTTAAGCCAACACTCATAAAGAGCAATTGATTGCGTTCCAACGAACGTAAAATTAAAAATGTGTTTTATTTATTAGTGACTTTAAAACTTACAAAAACTTTAAAGTTTAATATCATATGGGTATTAAACTGTGGATTAGTGTTTAGTGATATATATTTAAGCTTAAACTAGTGGTTAAAATGGCGGATGAAGTGAATAGAAAGGACGATGCTGAGGTTGAAAGCCGGAAAAACATGGGGGATAAAAGATTTCATTCTGAGACTTCTCTTCAGCACATGGGGGAAGAAGAAGAGGCTGCGGAGGGAGAAAAGGATCCAGGGGTAGGTTTAACATATCTTATTTTAGTTTATTTATAATCGCTTCATAAACTATATACCATCAGCGACTCCCGCATCCTAACGGCCTGAATAAGCGAGAGAGTGGCTGACACATACGTGCAACTGGGCCTGGGAACTCTGCCCAACACGTTCAATTTATTGTTCCTAAATTAGCAGGGGATTTCCGTTTAGTCCGAGATGTTCCACGGGATCTCCACACCGCCACTGGTGTGGGTGGATGGTTCGGGCTCTGAGACGAAGGCACACCGCCATGGTCAGTGCATTTCGATCAAGGAGTGTACCAACCGATGCTGAGAGAAAAGCCTGTATCCAGAGACCCGACTCCCTAGTGGAAACAGCCATGAGGCGAGCCCGCTCTTTCATGTTACTGGAAGATAAAATATCTTCCAGTACCAGTTTTCAGAGCGGCTCGTCCCACAGTCGTTGAAATTTTGTTAAATTTGGAACCTAAATATTTGGGCATGCTACTAACCAGGCATCTCTGGCATCTGCCAAGTATGACGGCTCAACGGAACCCATGGATAGATTTATGATATTCCCTTAGAGCTCGATAGTACTATGTACAGACGACAGAAACGCAGGCAGTGCAGACCTCCGAACCGAATCGGTAATGAAGCCTGGGCCCAAGTACGGTCATTCATGGGGCAATTTATAATTATGGTAAATGAATTTCGCAACAGTTTATCTAGTAAAAGAAGTTTGTCAGAAAATTTCCAAAGTTGAGAGCAACGGGGTATTTGGGGGTAAACAAACAAAATCGGATGATAAAAAGTGCCATGTGGGGTTGAATTTCGAATAAGCGTTCTGAAGTTGATTCAAATTTGTTTTAACTATTTGTTTTGTGTGAGTATTATTATTATTAATACTCACACAAAACAATTTTCAAAACAAATCACATACAATAACAACGTAAGTTGATTTGACAGTTTTTTTTTTTAAATATACAATTTGTTCTTATTTGTATTTACTTGTACATGAATAACCTACCTAAATAATAAAATCGAAGTAGATAAAAACATATTAAAATAAAATATATTTATTATCTATTGTTGCTTGATATATGTAAATTTCTGAACTCACCCATATATATTTGACAACCAACATTGTACGAAAACCAAGAACTTTTTATAAGGAATTTTTTTTTTTTTTTTGCTCAAATTTTCCCATTTTATTTATTGTTATGTTATTCTGTATTCGGGACGGAGACAAATCCAACAAATCAAAAACCGTGAAAATCTGTCCAGCCGTTCTCGAGTTATAAATGCTCTAACAAACCCGACTTTGTTTTATATATTAAGATTTACTTATTATGCAATCTAATATGTCAGAAACCTTCCCCGATGTTCACACAACATATTCCCAAAGTTTCATCCCGATCGGTCATGTAGTTTTGCAATGCATAGGGAACACACAGACAGACATTCACCTTTATATATATAAAAAATATATAAAAAAATATTGTTCTTTAATAAATTCCACGCAGTATAAAATAAAGTTTTTTTGTACTTAAATTGTAATCTTGTAATAACAATTTATCTAAAATGAGTATAACTGAGAATTAAAATTAGCCCAAATCCCCTTACAAGATCAATGATGTCCTTTATATATTTATATAATAATAAATACATAAATAAAATATGTATACGATAACACATTTATAATATTAGTATAGTTTTTGAAGTTGTTTTCTTTATTTAAAGGTGATAAATATGTCGTACACTGGGAGTACTAGCAATCTCGACGAGCACCATCGCAAGCGAGCGATGTCACAACCGGGTCCAATGTCCGGCAGTGTGCTAACCGCTACCGCTGCCCGCGCCGCTCGTAGGAGACCACTGCGGAGCGTCGCCTATGCAGAACCTGAAAGAAACGTAAGTTATGGTAGAGCTCTCTCAGGAATAAATGATAGACGATAAAGTCCAATACCAAACTATTTAATAAGTTTCACAATTTCACAATAACAACCAAAATACAAAATAAAATTAAATTTAAAAATTGGCGCCCGCGCGTGCTGTCATCGGCACATAGGGTTGCCAGATGTCCGGTATATAAGCGTACAGTCCGGTATTTTCGAGGCCTGTCCGGTAAAAAATAAATGGTCATACCGGACAGAACAATGTCCGGTATTTCCCTCAAACGCAGCCTAGGTACAGTACAACATAAATTAGTTTTAGAAGAATGATTCAACTTTATTATTTGTTCATTGGAAGTTCGTATTATTTTTGTTAAAGACCTATCTAGTTTTAGGTGATTTTATTTTCTTTCTGAAGTTTCTACCTTTATTTTGTTAAGTAGTAGATTATAATATTCATACCATTGTTTAATAAAGACTGTCAAAGTTAGCATAGTCTTTACCGTTTGGGGTTGTCCGGTATTATTTCGCGACTCACCTGGCAACCCTATCGGCACATGTAGCTGTGGTGCATCTTGAAAATCTACTCTTGGCGTCTCGCATCGCCTGCGGCGGTGAGAGCGAGAGCAACAACGCGCAGTAAATCTACAAGTCGTCGATGAACCGCGCCGGTAGACGACCACGCGCAACTTTTGGCGGCAATATACGATTTACTATAAAGTTTAATTGAAGAGTTGCACCAAAAATATTTTTTTGTAATAGTACAAAAAAATTACATAGTTTACTATTTGTGATCTTAGTATTGTTTATCTTTTTTAAAATGTAATGCATTAGTAGAACACACATGTATAAAATATTTTCTCGACAAAACTTGGCAAATGTCTTAAGTGTACATTAAGACCTGTAAATTTGTAAATATGACATTTATGCAAATAAATAAATAATAATAATTATTATTATAAATGAAGTCTTTGTAAGTGTAACAATTTATGTTAAAAATAGTGTCGATTTTTTCAGTTTTATTTTGTAAGTCAGCCATCAGTTGCTACAATCAATGCTAAGTCAATGTCAAAATATCTTTATCCACGTAAACCTATTACAGGCATTTGTGACACGTCATAATTTAATTATATATTCAACTACAAAGATTGTTTTGGCACAAATCCGTAAATCCGCTTCTTTATAAGCGTGGTTTCTGACCACCTCGAAAGGGAAACGGTCGTGATGATACTTTACTTTACTTCCGTCTATTAATGCAAAAACTATCTGCTGCATGCGCCCCATGTTTTTCGTTTCCAAAGAAAAAAATGGGCCGAATTCTCTAGAAATATTTTCCGAGATGATGGTCTAGTTATCAATGTGCTAAGGGATGTAATGATGATGAATCTTGTGACTCTATGCTATTATTTTAATATATACATTTTCAAAATTTCAAGATCAATAGATATCTTTTAAGGGTTTTTTTTTAATAATTATATTTAAATAGTTAACAAATATAAAGAAAGGCATGCTCCGATGGTTCGGGCATGTTGAAAGGATGAGCGAAGAGAGATTACGAACCAGATATATAATGCGAAAGTTGTGGGTAAAAGAGGCCCTGGCAGACCAAGACTTGCCTATCATGATCAAATAAATAAAACATTAGCTGAAGGTGAATTAAAAAGCCATCGAAACAAAAGGGCATGTATGAAGAGGTTGATGAATGTCGAAGAAGCGAAAGAGGTATGTCGTGATCGTGACAAGTGGCGCTCAATTGTCTCTGCCTACCCCGTAAGGGATTTGGCGTGAAGATATGTATGTATGTAAATAGTTAACCTCCGTAATCGTGCGGTTCGTGGATTTAGACTCGGGGGTAACGGGTTCGAACCTGGTCGGGTCACAATAATTTATTTATGGTACTTCTCGAGTTTGGTACGCTAGAAACATCGACGAGCTTGCCACTTGTCATGATAGGCCCATAGTAAAGTTGGCTAAATGTGAACTCGCTCTTTATAAAAAAAATACGTGGTTTCTGACCACCCCGTGAGGTCGTGATAATACTTTATAATATGCTTCTTTTAAAATCTGCATTTTAATGATTTTGCTGAAGTCAAAGTCAAAATATGTTTATTCACGTAGACCTATTACAGGTATTTGTGACACGACATAATTTAGATTTTTTATATATTTTTTATCCTAGCACGACATGTGCGACCTTGCGCCCATCTGATGGTAAGTGGGGAGTGAGATCCATGAATGTTAGCAACTGGAATTAGACACTCGTGATTGACATTAGTCCCTAACACCATGCCGGCTTGACTGGACATGACGGCAATTCGAGCCTGATCCCGAAATATATACACTTTACTGGGTTTATCGGCACGAACGGTGGATACTTCCCCGCCCCGGCAGACTGGACAAATTACCACCATCAGTCTGCCTACCACCTATTAAATGAATGATTCGAATCCTGTTAGTTGAATTTTCAGTCTTTAAGTAATGGCTGTTTTACCGTCTGAAATGAAAACCTAGACTTAAATTCTATATAACATTTAACATGAAAACAACTTCCTACTTATTGCTACGCAATAAATATTTAAATTGACTTATGTTTTAAGACCGGTTCAACTTGTTTCAGAATTTCAAATTCAAAATTAATATTCAACATAGATTATAGATTTACAACACCACCGTTCCCGTGCCTCGGAGAGCACGTTAAGCTGTCGGTCCCGGTTTCACTAATGCCAACTTGTGGAATCGTTAATAAATTGTCATACATAAATGACATTATATTTTTGCCAAGCCGGCTGGCCAGCGTGGCGAGTATAGGTCACATTCTCCAGTTCTGGAAGTCCTATCTCCAGCAGTGGAGGTCTAGGACGCTGTGATCTGAACGAAAAAATGAATAGTTTATTTGTTTAGACATGTTTTGACATAACACATTACATATTTATATTTAATAAATACGAATCTCTTATACGCGGCGAACGAGTGCCTTCACTCGTAGCCACGACTCAAAATTAGCTGTAAAGGCACACAGGGCCAACAGTGATAGAGATGGTTATAGGCCCCCACCTGATAGTAAGTGGCGCGTGAGGCCCATGAATATTCTATAGACTCGGGGGTAACGGGTTCGAACCTGGTCGGGTCACAATAATTTATTTATGGTACTTCTCGAGTTTGGTACGCTAGAAACATCGACGAGCTTGCCACTTGTCATGATAGGCCCATAGTAAAGTTGGCTAAATGTGAACTCGCTCTTTATAAAAAAAATACGTGGTTTCTGACCACCCCGTAAGGTCGTGATAATACTTTAAAATACTATATTTCTTTTAAAATCTGCATTTTAATGATTCTGCTAAAGTCAAAGTCAAAATATGTTTATTCACGTAAACCTATTACAGGCATTTGTGACACGATATCATTTAGTTTTTTTTTTTATTTTTATTTTATTTTATTCTAGAACGACATGTGACCTTGCGACCACCTGATGGTAAGTGGGGAGCGAGATCCATGAATGTTAGCAACTGGAATCAGACACTAATGACTGACATTAGTCCCTAACACTTTATGCCGCCTTGACTGGGCATGACGGGAAATCGAGCCTAATCCCGAAACATGGGATACACTTTACTGGGTTATCGGCACGAACGGTGGATACTTCTCCAGCAGACTGAGCAAATTACCACCATCAGTCTGCCTGCCACCTATTTAGTCCGTAGGCGGCTTGAGGTCTTCTTATAAGGACCCACGGTGATTCGGGCATGCGACCATCTCGCAGGCGGTGGCCCTTCAGGTTGTGGTCGTATCGTTAGACGATTTTGACTGTCTCCTTGAACAATAAATAAAATAAAAATAATAAAAGATTTATTTATAATATAAATAGATATCCAAAATGACAAATGACAGACGGTGCTCGTATGATCGGGGTAGCTTGTTCCACTGTCCAGCGGCAGCAAACCAGGCTGAATATCTGCTTAAGGAATGGAAAGGAATCTTTAGCTGATAATTGTGAGAATTTCACAGTGTGATTTAATATACGATGGTGTTTTGGAATCAATTATCATCTCAGCTCCTAGAACACAGACTCCTAGACCTCCACTTTTGCAGATGGGCCTTCCAGATATTTCCGGAGAATTTGGCCTACACAGAAGACATATTTTTTATGACAATTTATTAACGATTCCACAAGTTGGTGTTAGTTAAATCAGGACGCGATCGATGGTGTTGTAATGAAATGAAATGAAATATTTTATTTGAAGGAAACATGGTAACAAACAATATTAGGTCATATTAATATTAAATGGGTCACATATTTCGCCATAAGCATGCAAAAATTTACAACAACTGTTATAGAAGTAAAGTTACTAAAAACTCAGCGTTGCTTCTTTAGTAACTTTACTTCTATGACAAATGTACGAAGAAAAGTGTAATTCTTATTGGTACATTGCGGTGTTCAAACGCACCTCTTTACGATGTTAAAGAAGGCGTTCTGACAACCGAGCCGCTGCCGCTCTCAATTAATTATAAAATGTATGAATTGCCTGGCATTTATATAAAGGTCAGTAGAAAAAATCTCAATTATGCGACTACGAACTGCCTTACTACTAATCCGCGATAAGCTGATGAACCGATTAATTATAATTAATGATTAATTACTTTTTTGCTACTCGTAATCCAAATGTGCATTACTTAATGATTGATTATTATTAAAATTTATTCGTTTTATCAAACGAACGCCATGTCACAATCATTTTAATGATTTTTCCTATAAAATAAACTTTTGTTTTATACTCGCACAACATGTGACCTTCCGCCCACCTGATAAGTGGCGCACAAGGGCCATGAATGTTAGCAACTGGAATCCGACACTCATGACTGACATCATTCCCTAACACGACGCCGGTTTGACTGGGCATGACGGCAATTCGAGCCCGATCTCTAAACGTTTGGATACACTTTACTGGGTTTATGGGCATGAACGATGGATACTACCCCGCCCCGACAGACTGGGCAAATTACCACCATCAGTTCGTCTACCACCTATTTGTTGTTCTCGTTGAAAGTATGTGCCATTTGCAATGATGGCAAATGCCATTTTTTACTTTCAAGGAGAACTAATATTGTAAGCTTGCCATGATGATATTTATATAATTAATTTAAAAATAAAATTTCCTACATATTTAAAAAAAAAAAACAAGCCAAAGGGTTCCATCGCCAAAAAGTTTGATAACTGCTTAACTACACCGTTGAAATAATTTATATATTTTATTACATAGTGGTTTTATCAGTCGGGACCTGAAAACCGGAGACAGAAATTCTAACCTTCTCAACTAGGGGCCCCGTCTGATAAAGACACTATGTAAAATTTCACTGCTAGACCACGGAGGCACTTTTATTAATTATTTATTATCCTTATCATTTTTCTTATTTGTATTTTAATATTAATAGGTACCTATGTACCTGTATAATATACCTAAATATAATAAGACTACTACGAAAAGTAATTGATTATGTCAGCGTTGTCTGTCAGTGCGAAATGCTATATTGTCCGGCTATCATTGTTTTTCTCTTTTTTCTTCAGTAGACAGCCAGGCTAATCACTAAGCATAAAGGCAGTCCATTTATATGATATCTTTTTCAGTATGCAGTAGTTACTAAGCATGTATTTTTTAATTAATCTTTGTAAATCAGTGCAGAAATAGGAAAACTGGTAATCTAGTGGATCTGAAAGATGGTAATCTCATTGATTAAATGTTCGTTTATATCAATGACTAATTAAACAGAAAAAAGTAATTCAGCTGATGTAATTTTTCCTTATTTCAGGATGTTGATGATGATGAAATAATAAAAATTCAAATAGTAATTGTCATTAAATTATGGGTAAACAAATTCATATCGAACTATTTTTACATTAAAAAAACAGTACAGTTACATATAATTTAGGTAGATAAATAAAATTATAATGCGTGTATGACCGCTAATGTTTGACAACGCCATTTGTCACCTTATAACTTAAAATAAAGCTATAACATTTATCTATCGATATATACATAAGTAACTAAAAAAATAATAAGTAATAAATATCTATAATACACACTAAAATAATACAAGTTTTAAAGAAATAACATCATTATTTTAAATAAATGTTAGTCTAATTGACAGGTCTATAAGATATAAGTATTATAGATATTTATTATTTATTTATTTTATGGTTATTTGTGTATATATCGGTAGATATATACTAATATTGGCTTTATAGGGTGACAAATGTCGTAATCTAACTAAACAACATTTGCCAAGTAAATTGGCGATATTTTTATTATAACAAACATTATTATTAATTTTACATTTTTTATTTATAATATGACTAAAAATATATATGTAGGTATCCATACAATATTGTCAGAGAAACTTTAGGTATTACATGCTTAAAAATATTATTTTAATTTATAAAACATCGTTCTTTTAACCAAATTATTAATTGATTTTAAAAAATATGTTACCTAATAATTATATTTGTTTGGTAATTTATTATAATATATTCGTATACACATATTTGAGAAATAATAAATTTAAAGGATTTATATCTACAATAAGATCATAGGGGTTTCTCCTACTTCTAGCGCACAGAATCAGAAAAAACAGATCGCTGTGTTTTCTGACAAATAAGCAAACATCCAAAATAAAAAGAGATGGAAGTAGCAATAAACCAAGGTTTTGGTGCCATTAAAAAAAATAACTATCTGTGAAATCAAAAAATACCTACCTATATTTATTAACGTTTTGCTACCGGATACGGCAAGTTTCTAAAAATAGTACTGTTTACATGAATTTAATTGCAATCAAAGGAATCTATCCGATAACAAACTAGGACCAGATCAGATTAGATAGTCAATGATAATCTACTGGAAAACCTATTGTTCACGCTCTCCTAACCTACAATTAATCAAACCCATCCACTGACCGCTTGTAAAGACCAGCAGCCAGGTACCATTAGTGCACAACACTTGGATATTATCAATACATATTTGATTTAAACATGACAAAAGAAAAAAATCGTTTATAAAAAATACACTATTAGCAGCCATGGCTGGGGCCTAATTCTGGCGCTTTCAACTTGCGTGTCTATTCGAAATATTCGAATGAAAAGCGACAGACCTCCATAGAAAACTGTCAGTTTCATTCGAGTAAATCGAATGGACATGCATGTCGAAGGCGCGAGAATCGGGGCCCTGGACCGAATCTAAGAGCAATAATAATAATAATTTTAACATTGTTGCCATAAGCGAGGATATTGTTTTTACTTAAAACAAGTTTCCTAAAATCAATTCATAGCTGTAAAAAACCCTACATTTATCTGGATGCATTAATATCGAATAGGTAGATGCGAGGAGGAAATTAAGAGTCGAATGGCAGTGTCGAGATCTGCTATGGACAAGCTAAAGAAAATATGGAGGAACCGAAGTATTACGAAAGCTACTAAAATCCGGCTGGTTAGAGCTCTTGTGTTCCCTATTTTCCTGTATGCTGAAGAGACGTGGACTCTCGGCGAAATAGAAATAAAACGGAAGGTGTTTTAAAGATGTGGTGTTGGCGGAGAATGTTAGGCATATAATGGACAGTTCCGAACCAACAAGTCCATCGTGGGGGAACTGGGAATAAGACAGCGCCTTTCCTTAATCGCTTAATTCGGATAATCGCTTTCTTCGGACACGTGTCGCGGCGTTCAATGAGGTCTCGGATGAGTTGGACTGACCCACTACATGAGTGCGCCAGGAAGGCTGCAGTTCGAGACGAGTGGCGACGGCTTGTTAAGCGTGCCACTGACACTCAAGTGACGACCACGACCACTCTGCCAAAGTGTAGCGACTAAGAAGATAAAAGCCGTGTCAGCTTACTATCTTATAATAATAATATTTATGTCCATAGATATACTCGTAAATTAATGGCGGTAAAAAGACCGTGTCAGCGTGTATTTCTTTATACTCAAACGTTTTAGTATATTTGCGAACATATCTCTTATGGGGTGGTCAGCTTTTATAGATGTGGCAAGCTCGTCGATTAGCGTACCAAACTCGAGAAATATCATAAATAAGTAAATACAATCGAACCCCGTACCCAAGCGTCAAATCTACGGTCTTAACTACTACGGAGGCAGTTTATTAACCGCTAGACCATGGATATGGCCCGGGCCTTACACATAAGTCAAAAACCTACCGGAATGATTTCACAATCGTCTAGTGACGTATTCGGTTTAGTAGGTGCATTCATAAAATATAATCAAATGACATCAATAATAAAATTTGTTGATTCATTTAAACTATTAAGTACACATAATGTAAGTCAAAAACCTACCGAAATGGTATGACAAGTGTAGAAAATTCTGGAAGTCCCATCTCCAACAGTAGGTAGATATGATTTTTGTAAAATTTTATTTATAATATACGTTTTAGTAGCGAACGTTCTTCTTCTTCATCGCTACACTCCTGGTAGTGTTCGTGGTCGCGATTTAAGTGCTAGTGGTACGCTTAACAAGCCGTCGACGTCGCCACTTCTCTTGGACCGCAGCTATCCTGGTGCACTCATGTAGTGAACGTTTGGTGGTGTATTAAATTTTCGTTACAAACATTTTGTATCAAAAAATCTACCCTATATTTGACCTCGTTCATCATCATCATTATCAGCCTGTGTCTCTCCACTGCTGAATATAGGCCTCCCCCCAAGGCTCGCCATTTCAAACGATCTTCGTCACCCTCATCCAGCCCCCATTAGTGACCTTTTTCAATTTTCGTCTTCCCTTACGTGGTCTACACTCCAAAACCCATCTACTCCAACGGTCATCAGTTCTGCGACAGACGTGTCGGGCCCATTGCCACTTCAGCTTACTAATTTTAAAGGCTTTGTCGGTAACTTTGGTTCTCTGACGGATGTCCACGTTTCGGACTTTGTCTATTAAAGAAATACCGAGCAGAGCTTGTAGACCAGACCCACTGTCAGTGTCCACGTCTCTGCTACGTACGACATTACTAGAAGATCGCATTGGTTGAAAACTTTCGTCTTCAAACACTATGGTATGTCTGATAAGATGTGGCGCAACTTCCCGAATGCTGCCCATCCAAGATAATTGCGTCTATCGGCTTCTTTGCTAAAGTTCTATTGACCTGGTTGTTTCTTGCAAGTAGAATATTTAATTTCAATAAAATCCCCAGACAGAATAGTAACGATTGATAAAATTAAAAAAAGTAATAAATTGATTATCATAATATGAGTCATAATTTTGTTTATTAGAAAATTACTACATCACAAGATTAGGATGGGGAAGTCCTTTCTTATAAATGTTTTATTAGTTTTAAGTAAATGTATCATCCTGATTTGCGAACTACAATATTTAAGGAGTGGGTTCTAAATTTGCAAATTTTTGACAACAACCACCTTAATTCTCTAAATCTCCAAATCTCGTGTGTAGGTGACGGAATCACACCAGAAGTTTCATGTAACGCCGCCTCCGTGACATGAAATTTTTAAAAAATATCTAATTGTCCATCACGGCCAGTTGCAAAAGGGCTGATTATCTTTTGGCATGTTTAACTTGTCTATGAGTCACGTCATTGGCTGAAATAACCAAAGTTACAAGCTACCAATCACGTGGACAATATATCCAAATATTGATCGTAGATTATTCTAATATAATAATAACTGCCTCTGTGGTCTAGCGGTTAAGTCCGTGAATTTAGACTCGGAGGTACCGGGTTCGATTCCTGGCGGGACACAAAAATATTCATTAATGTAAATACTCGTAAATACATTTAATTTATTTGTGACTATTCTTCGAGTTTGGTATTCTGGAGACATCGACGAGCTTGCCACTTGTCATGATTGGCCTATAGTAAAGTTGGCTAAATGTGAATCCGCTTATTTATAGGCGTGGTTTCTGACAACTCCGAAAGGGAAACGGTCGTGATAATACTTTATTTTTATTATTCTAATCATACTTTTTGCATCTAGTCGTTGTTGATTAATAATTTATTTCGAAATTCAACGATTTTTCGATCGTAATTAAAATGTGTAGGGTATGATTGGAAATAATTTATTATTTTATTATTATTATTATTTAACATATTGCTGTATTATTATTTAGATGGTAAGTAGTAGTAGTTCTTCTTCGCCTTTAGTGCAACGTTTCAGGGTAAACCATATTTAGCGGGCATTCATCTCGGCAAGCGTCGACCCGCTGGTTTCTCGTCTTGACCGCGGCAAGAGCGGGGCCACTGTAGGCTATGTAGCACTTGGGAGGAGTTCACTCTTTGTTGGGTGTATCACGGTTAATTGAACGGTAGATATGCCGACGACAGCGGGTTACGCCTCGGGTTCCAGGATCTTCCGTGGCGTCCGTGGAGAGGTACCCTGAAGATGGTCGAAGCAGCTGCGGTCGGTTCGATCGAACATGGACTTCGAGAGCCAGGACCTCCATCTTCAGGTCATCGTAAAGTACGGTGTTGCGCACGAACTACGGATTACTGATGGTCGCGCGCAAGGAGATATTCTGTTGGGCCTGGATTGCGGCCTTTATGGATGACGCCACCAGGTAGTGCCATGCTGGTGCAGCGTAGGTCAGGCGCGAGCGGACGAACGTCTTGTACATGTTGACTTGCATTCGGGGTGGTAAAGACGAATGCAGCATGAGACAGCTGGGCTAAACTCGATAATGACTCGACTGATTTTTTAAAAAAATAAATAGTCTGAAAACAAAGATGGTTTAGCAAAAATGAAATTAAAATAACATCACAACATTTTGTTCAATGTAACAAAGACACAGTTGTCATCAAACGAATATTCCAGTCTTCGTATGTATTTTTTGTCATAAAACCTTGCGGATTGATAATGAGGTGGTCCGTATCTGGATGGCCCGAGCGTTGTTTGAGGCGGGTCACTCTTGCGCAGCCAACCGGAAACTTAGTTGAATTGCCCGCAAGTGTTGCCACTTTTTTAATCTTTTTACCCCAAAATGTATTTCTGTTTATTTATGTATTCCTCAAGATGTATAAGGACTGCCTCCATTGTCTAGCGGTTAAGTCTGTTGATTCAGACGCAAAGGTACCGGGTTAAATTCCTAGTACACTAGAGACACCGACGAGCTTGCCACTTGTCTTGATGGGCTATTGGAGATGGGCCGAGTAGTGTAGGTCTACGACTCTGTGTTCTAGGGACTGTGTTGATGATAACGATATTCAATAAAGCCTTAAAAACACATCAAAATAACTAATAGATCTATTAAAGAAATATCTATAGAACAGTAGCTAAGTTACTTGACAAATTTACGACTATTATAAGTTCAAATTAAAGGGGTATTTTTTTATTAAAGGGCCTTCCAGAATTTTCTGGAGAATTTGGCCTACACTCGCCACGCTGGGCAGGGGGTCTAATGTAATTTTTTTAAATGACAAGTTAGTATTAGATCGGGAACGGTGGTGTTGTAAATCTACGACAATGACAAATCGGCAGAAAGCGATCTTACAACCGAACCACCACTGCTCTATTTTATATATGTAGTTTATTTATGTTTAAAATATATAAAAATAATATATCATAATTTCCCTAAACTAGGGAAAATAGTTTAATGTTGGGAACACTGGTCTACCCCCATTCCGGCCGGCCTTCCCCCTCCACCTACGGGTTGTCAGCATACACCGTCGCGCCCCGACGCGTAGCCTAATGAAATTTCAATCTCTTTATTTTTCATTCCCGGGCAAAAATGAAAACGCACGTCGTTCAATTCGTCTATTTTAATAGACTTTTTCACTTTATCGACACTTGCATACAACGTTTTATAAAACGTCTAACCGTTTTTTGTAGTGTTGAACAAACAAAAAAACTTGCAAGTGATTTTTTTTTAAATATTATATTTATATATTTATGGCCATAGGATCCTATCGGAACACTCGGTTAAGTCAATTTTTCTAAATAACAATGCTAAACAAAATACCTGGCCAGATATGGTGATACAGTATGGCAAGTTTAAATTAAATAAAATTCGGATAAATTTTGATTGTTTTAGTGAATTACAATAACGCCCGATTGCAGAAAGGCTGATTATCTTTTAAATGGTCGAACTTACGAAGCATGTCATTGGCTGAAATCAAATCATATTGTTTATTTATTCGAGGTTTTTTACACGAACTTTTAAATAACGTTGCTGTGCTAATGTCAGTATGACACTGCGTGACAGCAATCGTTAGCTCCCAGGGGAACATAATAAAACATGCAGCAGACAAAAAAATAACCAAAGTGACAAGCTAACTACCAATCACGTGGCATATACCAAAATGTTGATTATTTTAATAATTATTTCTGCAACCGGCAATTTTTCTTTCGCATTTAAAAAAAAATAAAAACAAAATCCTAATCACTGCATATCTTAGACAAAGAAGTACTAGGAACACAATACAGCACATTTAGTAGAAAAATAGTTGTTGAAAAATAATCCATTAGGATGATGTAGGGTCAAATGTCGTACCTACTCAGAATATGACGTCGTATACTCATCTATTTCTGCCAAGTTTGAATGAATTCAGCACAGTAGTACATACTCGTATAAGCGGGTCTGACAACGAAACAATCAGACGACAGACAGATAAAACTTTTGTCGCATTACAAATATTAATTCTTACAGATATTATCATTTACCTGTAATATAAAGTTTATAAAATCCTTTTTTCTAGGGAAATTACCTAGAAACAGCTAAATTATCTTTATCAGTTTATTTGTTTGAAATTATAAACTATTTCATTGCTTATTATAATGTTGTGATAACATACCGGTTATCAAACAATGAAAATATAACTAACTAACAAAATAGCCTAGGAACACTCACCGTGTGGTAAGGCTTGTAGAACACGGTCAGAGAGGCAACATCCATTATCCGAATTGCCCGCCTCTGCAGGACATTGAGAGCACCTGGAAGATACTTAGCGAAGACATCCCAGAGGTGAGAACAGTATCTGTTATATCCATTAGTGGAGAGGCACAGGCTGATGATGATGAAATTATCCTCTCTGCCGTATGTCCCCGACTGCATCCAAATGGCGCCGATTGCAGCTCGCAACTCGCGCGGAATATAATAGGATTACAGTGAATACAGAGCGGCGTCGATCAAGAGAAACAAGGAACTAATGAAGTTATTAATCCGTTTGCAGCGCAGCTTTCATTTTATATCCATTTTTGTACTCTTCTCTCCAACAAAACCGATAAACGGTATTAAACATGGGCATATACGTGAATCGTACGTAAGGACTGACTCTAACTATTCTTTAGTTAGTTTACTTTCTTTCCAAGGTGACATCTATAAACAAAATTCGATAGATTGTTTGTGTAAGAATGAAGGCTGATTAAAAACAACCTATATTTATTTTTGTTATTTAACTGCTACTTACTATTTTAGTTTTATATATATTTAATTAACTGCTAATTAGAGTATGTAATAAAATTCGTAGAGAGATACGAGAGTTACTTATAAAACGATTTACTATTGAGTTAAAGACAATTCTTATTGACAACTGTTTTCACTCGATAAAATAATTTTTTGCATGCAAATTTTGACATTTTACATTGTATTCCAATTGACAAGAACAATATTAATATCATTTAATATTGTAAATAAATATCTATTGACATAAGCATATAGTATGCCCATAATATGCCCCTTAGTGGTTCATATTATTTATTAGTTTTCAATTTTAATATCTTGCAAGCCACAGTGGCAATTTTGTTTATTTGTGATATTAGATAGATAGATAGATAAATTCTTTATTGCACAATAAACAAAAACACATTTAAATGTACATAGGCGAACTTAATGTCTAGTGACATTTTCTACCAGCTAACCTTTGGGATAGTGAGCAATGATTGTGGGTGCATTTAATCATTAATTTAAAATCGAGATTAATAATAATAAAAAAATAAAAATCTTAAACTATTACTAGCAACTAAAGCTAAAATACTTATACACTAATATATAAATATATAATAACACAAGTACATATAAATACATAATAAATATATATAAAATACATACAATATTATACCAATTTTGAGAGGTTATGTCGACTCGTCTTGCTTTTTGTGAAGGTGTAAGGTAAGTAATTTTTTAAAACACTTAAGTGAGGGTGCTTTTCGAACGTTAAGTGGAAGCCGGTTCCACTGGCGGGCTGCTGATACTGTAAAAGAATCTGAACATCTGCTGGAAGAATGTGTCGGAATTTTTAATTGATTGTTGGAAGAGGAACGAAGCGCACAACTGTGTGTGTCGCATAGAAATTGGAAACGATCTTTCAGGTAAGAGGGCGCATTTGGGTTATAAAGGACACCATAAAGGAAGGTAAGAGTATGTGCAGACCTGCGATTTCGGATATTGAGCCACTGTAACTCTTTGCGAAATTGAGAAACATGATCATACTTACGCAGGCCATATACATAGCGGATGCATAAGTTGAGAAGTCGATCGAGTTTATTTAGTAGCTCTTCGGTGAGGTCGGAGTAACAGACGTCTGCATAATCAATAATAGGAAGAAGCAACGAGCTGACTAACGTGAGCTTTGTCGAATATTGTTTGTGTATGTCGACTGTTTGTTGCCTAAATAAATGAAAATAAAAAATAAAATAAATATGGTCAGATTGCATCATCATAACATGTACATACAACTGGAATTAAAATAAGCAATAGAAATTTGAATTTGAATTACGAGTACATACATATCTTCACACCAGATCCCTTGCGGGGAGGCAGAGTCAACTGAGCGCCACTTGACACGATTACGACATACCTCTTTCGCTTCGGGACATTCATCAACCTCTTCATACATGCCATTTTGTTGCGAAGGCTTTTTAATGCACCTTCAGCCAGTGTTTTTTTATTTTATCGTAATATGTAAGTCTTGGTCTGCCAGGGCACCTTTTACCCACAACTTTCGCATTATGTATCTGGTTCGTCAATCTTTCTTTGCCCATCTTTTTAACATGCCCGAATCATCGAAGCATGCCTTTAATTATTTTTGTCCCTATACTTTTTTTTTACCTCCCTTTTCCGTATTTCGATGTTACGTATGCGGTCCGCCAAAGTGATAGCGCATATCCGACGCAACGACCTCATTTCTACTGCATCAACCCTACTCTCATGCGTATTCTGACATATCCAAGTCTCGCTTCCATACGTCAGTGTTGGTACCAACATGGCATTGTGTATGGCGAGCCGAGCTTTGTCACTGACATTTCGACTAGCGATCAGTGACCCCAGAGCACCGTTAACACTATTTCCCGCGTTCACTCTTCTTTCAACATCCCTATCATGCTGCACACATTTTACGAAAAGTGGGTAAAGTTGTAACAAAATAATATATGTATGTCCATGACAGGTATTATAAAGATTCATATTTTGTTCGAAAGCAAGTTATTATTATTATTATATTTTAATTAAGTCCAATTTGCCGGTGGCTTCGTAACTAATTTGTTTTTATGGCCACTGCTTTTGTAAAGCTTTTAGTTGTGAACTTGGACTTGGGTGTATCGCGTTCGATTCTCTTCGAACATTTTTTGCAGATATATGGAATGGAAAAACTGCCTTTGTGGTCTAGTGGTAAAGATTACAAGTTTATAGGAGGTACTGGGTTTGATTCTATTAGGATAATAAATTTATTTATTTGTGATATTTCTCGAGCTTGCCACTTGCAAACACTTGCAATCACTAGTCACAGAAATGAAAGAGGGATGTGCAGAAAAAGGACTCCGTTTAAATGCGAGAAAAACCAAGGTACTAGTGTTTGAAAGAAGAAGGATGACAACCTTGACGATAAAGATTGATGATGAAACGCTAGAACAGGTAAATAAAATTATATATCTGGGCAGTGTTTTCACTGCGGATGGGAAGTATGATAGGGATGTTGAAAGAAGAGTGAACGCAGGAAATAGTGTTAATGGGGCCCTGGGGTCACTGATCGCCAGTCGAAATGTCAGTGATAAAGCTCGACTCGCCATACACAATGCCATGCTAATACCAACACTTATGTATGGAAGCGAGACGTGGATATGTCAGAATACGCATGAGAAGTATGATAGGGATGTTGAAAGAAGAGTGAACGCAGGAAATAGTGTTAATGGGGCCCTGGGGTCACTGATCGCCAGTCGAAATGTCAGTGATAAAGCTCGACTCGCCATACACAATGCCATGCTAATACCAACACTTATGTATGGAAGCGAGACGTGGATATGTCAGAATACGCATGAGAAGTATGATAGGGATGTTGAAAGAAGAGTGAACGCAGGAAATAGTGTTAATGGGGCCCTGGGGTCACTGATCGCCAGTCGAAATGTTAGTGATAAAGCTCGACTCGCCATACACAATGCCATGCTAATACCAACACTTATGTATGGAAGCGAGACGTGGATATGTCAGAATACGCATGAGAGTAGAGTTAATGCAGTAGAAATGAGGTCTTTACGTCGGATATGCGGCGTAACTTTGATGGACCGTTTACGTAATAACGAAATACGCAAAAGGGTAGGTATAAAAGAAAGCATAGGTACAAAAATAAAGAAAGGCATGCTCCGATGGTTCGGGCATGTCGAAAGGATGAGCGAAGAGAGATTGACGAACCAGATATATAATGCGAAAGTTGTGGGTAAAAGAGGCCCTGGCAGACCAAGACTTGCCAAATAAATAAAACATTAGCTGAAGGTGAATTAAAAAGCCATCGAAACAAGAGGGCATGTATGAAGAGGTTGATGAATGTCGAAGAAGCGAAAGAGGTATGTCGTGATCGTGACAAGTGGCGCTCAATTGTCTCTGCCTACCCCGCAAGGGATTTGGCGTGAAGATATGTATGTATGTATGTTGCCACTTGTCATGATGGGCCTGGCCTATAGTAAAGTCGGCTCATATCAATACGTTTCTTATTATTTTTTTAATAAAAAATAATCAGGTAAAATAAAAAACTTCTATGAAAAAAAACATTTTGTATTAAATTAAAGGGATTTAAACTCTATGGCCATATATATACAGGTGGATTTTTGAGATGGGGCAGTAAGGGCAGTAAGTACCTTAACCATTATAGTTACAGGAAAACGTTCCTAGGAGAGCATACATAACTTTTTGTGATAGTCTGAACAGCATTCACACATTTTGGAAATGTACAGTCAGCAAGTAAATGGTAATTTTACCCAAAAACTTTTTTTGGTGCCAATCGGACTGGACCGACTAAGGTTTGAGTAATAGAAATGTCAGAAATCGCAAAAAAACCTTTTCCCATACATTTTGGTATACATAGGTAGGTATGGTATATATATAGGTAGGTATGGTATATATGGTATGGTATACATACAAACGATAAATCAACTTCAAATATTCTTTAAGATTAGTCCTTGCATTAATTCTCGTACTGGTTCTCTTCTTGCCCCATCTGGTAGGTAGCTTTTAATTTATTTTTTTATTGGGTATTATTATTTTCCCATTTTTTGTTTCACTTTTTTATTTTTTCAGTTTATTCACAATTTTTTTTTGTATCGTTCACTAATTATTATTACTATTGTTATTTTGAAACATAAACGCTAGTATGTAGTTAAATAATATACATTACATGGTCTTTCATTTGACACCTTATTTAAGTAAATCGGTTCAGTAGTTATCCAGAAAAGTATCATCACGACCGTTTCCCTTTCGGGGTGGTCGGAAACCACGCCTATAATTAAGCGGATTCACATTTAGCCAACTTTACTATATGCCAATCATGACAAGTGGCAAGCTCGTCGATGTCTCCAGCATACTAAACTCGAGAAATATCACAAATAAATTAAATATTAATTAAATGTATTTATTACATCAATCAATATTTTTGTGTCCCGACCAGGAATCAAACCCGGTACCTCCGAGTCTAAATCCACGGACTTAACCGTTATATTTATTTAATACTTTATTGCACAAAGACAAAGGCGGGTTTTAATGCCGCAAGACATTTTATCATAGCCAACTATTGGGATAACTTAAAATACTTTACTGAAAAGTAGGTGCAAAAATAAAAGGAAAATTAAAATTAATATTTAATAACTAACTAGATGAATAAATATATAATATACTAATACATTAACATACATATACTCGTATAAACCTACATACAAATGTACATAATAATAGAGAGGAGTTCCAGCAAAATCTTTGCATCACTTACTAAGCAGGTCTGCAGGAGATACATTTATGAAACGAGCTTCCAAGACGGCATTAACGGAATCATACAGTATTTGGTTGGGTACGGAGAGAAGTAGAATGGTGGATGGTGAGCGTATTATCGCGCAATAAAATAAAAAAGGTGGCCTCCTTCTTCTTACTAGCTTTATTGGGATAGGAAATGCGAATAGACCATTTTTTTAAATAGCGATCTGGTGGTTACAGTCATGATGATACTAGCTTGTATTTTATTTTGGTTTTAATTTCCAGGAAGAAGAGCGATTCTCTCGACTGTCAATCCCGGGACCTCGAGATGATAACGGAATTGTATCTATAGGTAAATAATATGAATACTTTTATAAACAATACTTTTTTAATTTATTACAGCTCCTAGAACACAGCGTCCTGGACCTCCACCATTGGAGATGGGCCTTCCAGAATATATATCTGAAGAATTTAGCCTACATTCTCCATGATGTTTAATGTCAATTTTAATGAAAAATTATTAACGAAGCGACTTAACTGACTCTTTTTTATTTTAATTGTTTTATGTTAGCACTATATGTGACCAACCTGATGGTAAATGGCGCACGAGGTCTATGAATTTTAGCCACTGGAATAAGACACTTATGACTGACTCCTCCTCCTTGAAATGAAATGAAATGAAATATTTTATTTGCTAAAAAACACATGGTTACAGATTCGAGTATGGTCTCAGTTTTATAGACAACTCACATGTTTCGCCAGTGACGGCATGCAAAATTTTACACAACTATTATAAAAAATTAATTACAAATTTAGAAACATTGGCACAGTCTTATAAATCATAAATAATAATTATTGGTCCAATTGGTTCAAATATAATTCAATAAATAATTATTCTAGATGTCAATTGTTTTGCGTAATTAATAGTCAGGTACATAATTTTCTTTTATATCATTTAAGAAGTCATTTACGGAGTAATAACACCGTTCATTTAACCACTTTCGGAGTATTTTTTTAAACCGTCGAATTGGTAGCTGTTTAATATTTTCCGGAATGTGATTGTAGACTTTTATTGCCATGCTATATGAATTATTTTGGTATACTCTACTTTTCGGAATGGTCAGTTAAATCAGCCTATCTACATTCCGTGTAGTTCTTGGCATTAGTTCTTTACCTTGCGTCGTTTTCCACAATGCTGAGGTTCGTGACCCCCTCCTCGGATCACTCTGTCCCGGACGATGCTGCGCCATCCGGGTCTGCTCACGGCGGCGTGCAGGGCCTCGTGGACTTGGGTGTGAAGTGTGGTGCGGATCTGGTCTGACCATCGTGTCGGGCTTCGGCCACGGGGTCTCTTGCCTTCAATTTTTCAGCCTTTCCAGATTGGCAGAGCTTTCATGGGCTACATGACCAAAATACTCAAGGACTCGTTGCAGGCAGATGGAAGAGAGCCTTGTAGCGACTGTGAGCTCCTTGAGTATTGATAAGTTTCTTCTGTTCTTATGAATGACATCAGTCCCTAATACTATGCCGGCTTGACAGGGCATGATTCAACCTGATTCCGAAACGTGTGGATACATTTTACTGGGTTTATCGGCACAAACGGTGGATACTTCCCCGCCCCGGCAGACTGGGTAAATTACCACCATTAGCCCGCCTACCATCTATTTAAACCTTCCAGGCACGGAAACTTGTTGTAAATCTACGACAAATGTACGTAAGAAAAGTGTACTCGTATGTAACATTGGTACATCCCGGGATTTGAACCCACCTTCTTAGGATGTTAAGGACAGCGTTTAATTTATATATTGACCTATAATCTTCTTTACACCCCTAGAACACAGAGTTCTAGTGCTCCACTATTGGAGATGGGCCTTCTTAATTGTACACAAAATATACACATATATATATATAAGAACCTCAAATTACGCAAATATGCCAACCTTGGTTCCGGTTACGAGTTTGCGCCGTTTGGGGTCGAGACGATGGGCTCATGGGGACCGTCAGCGAGGCGCTTGGCCAAGGAGTTGTCAAAGCGGCTGATAGAAAGGTCTGGAGACAGGAAGGCTGGCAATTATTTCTGCCAACGTATTAGCCTCGCTATACAGAGGGGAAATGTTGCCAGTCTCCTTGGGACTATCTCGGATGGGAGGTCTCTAGAGGACATTTTTTATTTATAGTTTGGTTTATTTTTAATTTTATTATTTAGGTAGCTTTTATATTGTAATTCTTTTATACTGGTTGAATATTACTTTGAATAAAATATACAATATAAAGTGTTGTACATAGGCGAGCATAATACCATGAAGGTATTCTCTACCAGCTAACCTTTGGGAGAGTGAGAGATTAATATTATGGGTGCAGAGTGTGAAAATGGAAATAATATAGTAAAAACCAGAGTTAAAATATGTAAATAAATACAATATATACATTTATAATACTATAATACCTGCAGAATTATATCTGTATAATTCTCCAGGTTTTATATAGTATATCTGGAGAATTTACCTTTAAATTCTTTCAAAACAGAAATAACTAAAATTTTAGTTCAGAGGATTCCATAGTCACACTATAACTACAAATCACACTCACATCCACACTGTCACATCTACACATACATTTTACACACACACCAATACTAATGCCTAAGCACACAGGAGAACAGGTTAGGGTTTTTTGGTTTAAAGCCATGGAGTTGTCAAAGCGGCTGACGGAAAGGTCTGGAGACAGGAAGGCTGGCATTTATTTCTGCCAACGTATCAGCCTCGCTATGCAGAGGGGAAATGTTGCCAGTCTCCTTAGGACTATATCGGATGGGACGTCTCTGGAGGACATTTTTTTATTTATATAAAAGTAAAGTATCATCATGACCGTTTCCTTTTCGCAGTGGTCAAAAACCACGCTTATAAAGAAGCGGGTTCACATTTAGCCAACTTTACTATAGGCCAATCATGACAAATGCCAAGCTCGTCGATGTCTCCAGCGTACCAAACTCGAGAAATATCACAAATAAATTAAATATTAATTAAATGTATTTATTTATATTAATAAATAGTTTTGTGTCCCGACCAGGAATCGAACCCGGTACCTCCGAATCTAAATCCACGGACTTAACCGCTAGAGGTAGTTTTTTTTTTATAATTTAGTTAATTTTTTAATTTTATTATTTAGGTAGCTTTTAATTTATTTTTTTATTAGGTATATATATATATTATTTTCCCATTTTTTGTTTCACTTTTTAATTTTTTCAGTATATTCACTTTTTTTTTTGTATCGTTCACTAATTATTATTACTATTATTATTGATTCATTACTTGCCTTTAGTTAAGATTTTGTATAGACTAGGTTTAGTTTTAAGCTCTGTTGAATCTGTAAATAAATTCATACACTCGCCAAGCTGCGCGCTGGCCAGACGGGTTGGCGAGGTACCTGTAATCTAATGTTATTAAACTGTACAAATAAACTGTAAAATACAAGTTAATGCTCTTACTTAGATATGTGTTATAATGAGATTACAACCGTTTAACGATATCAGTGGAGTTAAATTCAATAAACCAGCTCTTCATGAATATTATCATTCAAATTTATGCAATCACTCATTGCGTTGTGACATTAATATTTTAAGCTAAGATATCCCTGACCGTCAACACAACTTTTACACGAAAATACTACGTACGTACGATATGACATGTAAATTGTCCACCAGCCTGATGTGCCAGCAACAGGCTAATTGTCATTTTTTTAATGCTTAAAAAGAAAATATTTATGGATTCCTGGAAAACTACTTTTATAGATTCGACTTAAAATCTATATTTGAAACACTGCAGTTGCAAATGGCTGCCGGATGGCGTCACGTAATAGTTAATAAATAACAAATTTACGACTCTAACAGAATTATTTGCTTTTATAAAAGTAGGTCCCAATTTATTATTTTTTCTTTTACTTTATGCTAAAATATTCTGAAAAAACAACTTTATTAAGCAGATTTATTAAGAACTATTAAGTGACTTCACTCACTCGACGTCACACGTGCTCAGTATATCAAAAAATATTGAAGTTAGACTTATTAAACTTTCGCGCACATATAATAGTTTTTATATTTTAACGGGTCTTTACGCGATTTCTCATAGAGACATATTTCTCCCGACGGTTCAGACCCGTTAAAAATATTTTAAAAAATATTGAAGTGTTTTTTTTCATCATCACAGCCCCCCTAGAACACAGCGTCCTATTTCAGAAATTCTTGAAGAATTAGGCCTACACTTGCCACGCTGCTGGCCAGACGAGTTGGCGAGGGGTTGGAGTGTATTACTATATAATTGTTAATTATCTTGATTTGTTACAGGTGATCGCAACAGTCCGCTGTCATATAACAATGGAAATTATAGAAATGGTGACATTAAATCTCTTAGTAAGTATTTTATTTTTTAATTATTCACACAAAGTAATTTGATAAAGAGCAGAAAAAATGAGCATTCTCATGTTTGGTCTAAACCTATTTTAAAGGTCATAGCTCATTAGAGCCACTCGGCACCCGACCAGAACCGTTTATATGGACTACTTGTGATGGCTCGTTAAGAAGTTAAAAGTGTCAAGAGTCAGTCAATAATCTTTATTAAAACTAAAATTGATGGCTCTGTATTTATTTATTTATTTAGTACACACAGCAGTTCATATATTATCACATACATAACATAGTATAATTATAACTTATCTAATATATGTACCAATTAGGTGTCACAGCATTCACCAATATAAAAAGAAGAAGAAATTAAAAACATATTACTGTTAAAATAAAAGAAAATGAATTTAATAAAAACTATCAAATTTACAAAATAAAAATATGACTTCTAAAATAAAATTATACATTTTTCTCTACAAACAGAACTTAGCTATAAATTTATGTTTGATATTTTCTTAGTCAATCAGATGTGATTTGTTATTTTAAGGAATTCGTTTTAAGCACCCAGAGGTTTATTTCTATGGATACAATCACATTATATGTACCTACATGCAGAAGGTGATAACTTGGTCTTCGCATGTTTTCCTTGCGATGAGAACGCGCGCTGCCCCTGATTGACTTCCGCCCACACTAGTGCCAATCGACCAATTGACCACGCGAGATTCACTGGCTGACCACGTGTAGTTAACTGGTTTACCAATGACCACGTCAGGTTCACTAGTTCACTACGCGAGGTTTATTTTATTTAAAAACTTTATTGTAAAAATATAAAAGGCGAACGTAATGCCGCTTTGGGATATTGGGATCATTTAATATTGAGTACGGTACAAATAGAAAGAAAAATAAAGTAATCAATCATAATAGTATTTAAAAAGTTTACTAGTTGATCACGCGAAGTTCACTGGTGGACAGCGCAGCTTCTACACAAGGATCTGTCAACAACGACGAGGCGAAGTCGGATGGCTCTAATCAGCTATGACCTTAAGAATGTTCTACAATTTGTTGTAGGTAACTACAGAATGTATGCTACGAACTCTTTGAACACGCCCAGAAAGAGGTCCGTAGCGACCACGGACGCGCAGTCCATACGCTCCGTGGAGACACAGGCACCACCGCCAACCTCACCTGAACAAAATAAAAAACTCACCAAGTAAGCAAGTCATTATCATAGTCCCTAGAACGCAGAGTCCTAAATCTTCAATGTTGGAGATGGAACTGGTCTGGTTGACACTTTTATTGGCAAAATATTATCGGATGAGATTTTAATATAAAAAAAAATATGATGACTTCTTAACTGTAAAAAGTTATAAATATGAAATTAATGAATTATTATTATATTTTATTGTTGTGTTATTAGTATATTTATTTAAATAATATAAATGTAATTAGATGTGTAAAAGTGCCAACTGTATGCCTATTTGCTGAACAAACGAATAAAAATTTGACTGCCTCCGTGGTCGAGCGGTTAAGTCCGTAGATTTAGACTCGGAGGTACCGGGTTCGATTCCTGGTCGGGACACAAATATATTTATTAAATACATTAAATTAATATTTAATTTATTTGTGATATTTCTCGAGTTTTGTACGCTGGAGTCATCGACGAGCTTGCCACTTGTCATGACTGGCCTGTAGTAAAGTTGGCTAAATGTGAATCCGCTTAAAAGCGTGGTTTCTGACCACCCCGAAAGGGAAATGGTCGTGATAATACTTTACTTTTTAAAATTTGATTTCACAATGTTGGTAGTAATGGAACCAGGACCGACGGCTTTACATGCTCTCCTCCCCACGTGTTGTAAATCTATGGCAAGTGTACGCTAGAAATGTCGGAGAGAAAACCGCGACCTTTTTGTATTTAAAATACTTGATAAAATCTTCCTGACAACCGCGCCGCCACCGATGTTATTGTTATTAACAACTGATTTTTCTTCTTTTAGCAAACATTTGACAATAATCCTGAGTGTGTCTTACGCCATCACACTTTTATCTATCGGAATAATGATTTTTTTGAGCGACCCCTTCTTAGAAGACTACAATATTTCACCAGTTAGTATATTTATATAGTTTATCGCTGAGCTATACATTATTGAAGATAATAATATTTACAAAATAATATAAATTTAATATTGTGGAATGGTGGCAAGAACGCTGGCTGCATTTCCCCGCTCAATTGCAATACTGATTCTTTGGGCGAAGAAAGAGCCAGCCTTCTTGTCACCGGAGGAGACGACAATACGTGGTGTTATGTCATTTAATAACTTTTTTGCGCTTGGAAATATGTAATCTTTTAATATACTTACATACTTGCGCCGCTTGCTGGACTCCGCATTTTCCGCCGCGGCTCCCGCTTTATGCGCTGTCCCCCTGAGATGCGACGCGGTGGGGAAACTGTTATATACAATAATAAGGAGAATTGGTAATCCAACTTTGGGTTATGTTGAGCCGACGTACTTGTAAGATGCCAGAGACCCCTGGTCAGTAGCATGTCCAAATATTTTGGTTCCAAATTCACCAAAAATCCAACGACTATGGGACGAGCCGCTCTGCAAACTGGTATAGTAAGATATTTTATCTGCCAGTAATATGAAAGAGCGGGCTTTCCTCTCTCTCCCACACACGATGGAGCCGGCACCCGTGCGTTGAATCCATGGATTGCTAAGAAGTTCGTCTTCTTTAACATATATTTTCCAATCATGGCTTCGGTTTTAAAGTCTTCGTTTGACGGCTGGCATCTATATAGTAAAGCTTCAAAGTCAAAATATATTTATTCACGTAAACCTATTACACTATTACAGGCATTTGTGACACGTCATTATTTAAATTATTGAGAATGATTCTAGTCTAGTGGAAGACTAAGCAGCGAAGTGGTCCAAGGAGTAAGCTGTTAGCAGAAGACTAACAGCTTAGCAAGCTTACCGTCGCTAACCAATCATATCTTTATGATTTTTTAATCAAATAAATTATAAAAAGTTTTGTAAGAAGCCATACCTACATGATGACAAGGGCGTTGAATGGGAGAAAATTACTATAGACTAAATATTCATGTTAAACGTCGGATTATACGTAGCCAAGCCAATTGTAAGATTTGATTTAATTAGCGAAAAAAATGCCTGGTAGATGTGGAAATGTATTTTATTATATTTTGGAAACCTTTTATTGTGGGTGTATTTATATTTAGCTTAATTATTATTGAATAAAAAAATAAAATATGTGACATTAAGTACAAAAGAGCCGGATAAGGCTAATTAATAATAAGTGATTTGATATAGACTTTGAACCTACCTACAGTGTAGTTAGCTGTGTATAGATGAAAACCTTTTACAAGCAATGATTCTGTAAACTTTGTATACGATGGCCGTAATATAATTGGAACGCCGTAGCAGAATCGATAACAAAGTTTCGATACACTACGGCTAGTCATTAAATTTACCTTCAGGTATTTCAAAGGACACGTTTAATATCGCCTACAGCGAGATTTTATTTCTTTTAGCCACTTACTTACATGTTCATTCGAATATCAACTCTATTAGCGGTGCTGCGTTCGCGACTTATCCGCTAAGCTGTCGCGCTGCTAAAGCCGACTAAATGTAAATGTCATTAAGAGCTATTAACGCTTGTGCTTAAAAAATATTCAAGTTGAACATGGCGGTGTGCGTTCTCCCGGAGTCCGGCTGTCCAAGTGTCCACCCATACAAATGTCGGTGTGGGGAACCAGAGAAACTTCTAGGACACCACGGGCGTTCTTGTGCTAGAAGTGCCGGCGGCATTCCTTGTCACGCAGCTCTCAATGACATCATTCGTAGGGCTGGGGTACCCGCTATCCTAGAACCCTCTGAGATTGCGCGGAGCGATGGCAAGATATGGCATGACCGTTGGGCCGTGAAAACTTTGCAGGTCTCTGGTATGGGATGCGACATGTGACATTATCCACATCTCAGCCTACCTCGTCCAGCGCGGTGTGTGGCGGTTTCTGCTGAGAACCTCAATCTACGCAAATATTCCAAACTCGGTACAGGTTTACGAGTTTGTGCCGTTTGGGGTCGTGACGATGGGACCATGGGAACCCTCAGCCAAGCGTCTGGCCAAGGAGTTGTCCAAGCGGCTGATGGAGAAATCTGATTACAGGAAGGCTGGCAATTATTTCTGCCAACGTATTAGATGCTACTATACAGAGGGGAAATGTTGCCAGTCTTCTTGGGACTATCTCTGATGGGAAGTCTCTAGATGACATTTTTTATTTATAGTTATATTTTAAATTACTATTAGTTTATAGTTATATTTTAAATTACTATTAGTTTATAGTTATTTAAGTAGTTTGTAAACATTACTTTTTGAAAAAATATACATACAATAGAAATATATTCCATTACTTTCTAGGAAATAAAATTACGGACATTTTAGAAATATTTCCACTTTTATATACCTAATTTTAGACAGGGAAATAACAAATCCATTTATAGCGATTTTATACACCCCGGAAGGGAAACGGTTTTATAAACATATTCTCATTTTGTTGTACAAATTTTGTGTATTGTTTTTTTAGATCTATTGTCTCATGTTGAGTGGAGTTGGATTTATATACCTATTAGTACTGGTCATCGATATCGGTAGGTATAAGTCAAAGGCTCTAAAAAACCAGAAGTTAAAATCCAGATATGAACAAAATCTTGACGACTTTTTGCGGAGAGCCGAGGTAAGTTACTATATTAATTTCTAAATTAATCACAGCCCCTAGAAATTGGAGTCCTAGACCTCCACTGTTGGAAATGGGCATTCCAGAATTGTTTTGATAAACTCACCACGCTGGCCAGACCGGTTAACGATTCCACAAGTTGGTATTAGTGGAACCAGGACCGACGCGTCGACGGCTTAACGTGCACGGCACGGTATGTATTGTATATGTGCGTTTAAGGATGTTAAGGAACTCTTATTTTTTAAAGGAAAACTATTGACAATATCCAAGAACAATAAGAAATAAATTTAGTAATAGAGCGTTATTTATGAGTTATGTTACGTCAGACTTGGTTGTATGGGCTGGATACCTGTGCCTTCTAAATAAATAAATGCCGGCGTCTCGTTCGTGTGGGTAGTCAACCGGCCTAATTAGTAGCTTCTAATATACGGTAGAAGCTTCCACCATGCCAGACCGTGCTGAAACAATAGTCAAACTGCATCTGTGGCATAACGGTTAAGTTCGTGGATTTAGACGAAGAGGTACCGGGTTCAATATTTTTTTTGTGATATTTCTCGACTTTGGTACGCTACAGACATCGACTAGCTTGCCATTTGTCACGAATGGCCTATAGTAAAGTTGGCAAAACGTGATTCCGCTTCTTTTTTAAAAAAAGTATATGTTTTTGACCACCCCATAAGAGATACGGTCGTGATCATACTTCACTTTTACTTTTCCACTTATGATATATTGACGAGTATAATATATTCTTAACGACCTAATTCCTCAAACAATTTGGAGTTTTAATAAGAAATTGATAAATTGACAATGCTATCAGATCCTTGCCAACCCAGCTGGCTAGCGGTGGCGAGTGTAGGCCAAACTCTAAAAAAATATATTGTTAAAGCATCAAGTGAAGGTCTTGGAAACTGTGTTCTAGATGCTGTAATAAATAAATGTAAAACTTAAATTTCAGATGGAGAATTTTGGCAATTCTTCGGGAGCTATGACTCCTATGGAGGGATTCAAATCTGCGAACATGCCTCCCCCGGGTCTGGTTAGTTTAAGGCATGACTACTGTTTCAGTACAGGCCGGCATGGTGGTAGCTTCTACCTCAAACTTGGAGCAACTGGTATGTATGCTTCTTTCCACACTTTTTTTTTGTTCTAAATTAATAATTTAAATAATGACGTGGCACAAATGCCTGTAATAGGTTTACGTGAATAAAGATTGCCTTTGACTTTGACTTCTTGTCTGTATTCTCTTCTTTTGATGGATGATAAGCAAGAAACATAATATTAAAAAGGTCATCAGAATGAGGTGCTATCCCGCACAAGGGCAAGGAGTCTAGCCCATACAGCCAAGTCTGACGTAATATATCTTTATTTTTTATTAACTACCTCTGTGGTCAAAAATATTGATTAATGTTAATAAATACATTTAATTTATTTGTGATATCTCTCGAGTTTGGTACGCTGGAGACATCGACGAGCTTGCCACTTGTCATGATTGGTCTATAGTAAAGTTGGCGAAATGTAAATCCGCTTCTTTATAAGCGTGGTTTCTGACCACCCCGAAAGGTCATGATGATACTTTTACTTTTTTATGAGTTATTGGCTGGCCAGCGTGACTAGTGTAAGCCAAATTCTCCTGAAATTACTGGAAGGCCCATCTTCATCAGTGGAAGTCTAGAACTTTGTGTTCTAGGGACTGTGTTGAAGATGATTATGAGGTTATCGCTTCTAATAGTTGTTATTTTTTCCAGCCTTCGCCTTAGGTCACTTGGTCCACTCCTTACTGCTGATCACTGTGCAGATAGGTCTTCTTTTAGACGAAGATATTGACAATGATGAGTGCGTGGTGATGGCCCAAGTGGTGCTGGACTTCTTCTACCCACTCTATTGCTTCTTCCAACTGTTCTTCATCTTCAAATACTCCAACGTCATCGTTATAAAGTGGCAGGTTGGTTTCTATGTGTCAAATCTGTATGGATGTATGTTTATCTCGCCTAAGCGTTTATATTAAATTGAGACCTGAGACTTCATCTTATAAATAATCGGATTCACATTTAGCCAACTTTACTATAGGTCAATCATGACAATTGGCAAGCTCATCGATGTCTCCAGCGTACCAATCTCAAGAAATATAACAAATAAATTAAATATTAATTAAATGTATTTATTTACATTAATAAATATTTTTGTGTCCCGACCAGGAATCGATCCCGGTACCTCCGAGTCTAAATCAACGGACTTAATCGCTAGACCACGGAGGCAGTATATTTGATTCGCCTTTACGCCTATATTACTAAAAGGATTTCTATTAAATTTGACAAAATAGTTCCTTGGAACCCTGAGACTTCATCTGACCACGACATGTGACAGCGTATATTTGATTCGCCTTTACGCCTATATAACTTTAATGAAATAATACTTTAAATTTAGGATTGAACATGGGGTATAAGAAATCAAATTTTGTTTTTTTTCGCTGATCACTGGTACATGTGCAAACATCTACTCTAAAATGAAAGCAAACAGAATCTCGAACCTGAAGGTAATTTTGCCGGCACTATTTGTTTTTGTCCGACAACCTATTGAGTAATTTTATACCTCAGGAAGCTTTATTTACTTAGGTCTCTTTTTACTCTATCCATGCGACAGTATTTATAGACGAGACATGCTTTAGGCGCTTCGCACACGAATCAACTTTGATCTTTCGGCAACTCGTAACTATCTCCTTTTACGATTTTCCATGTAAGTAATTACAATAACTGAGCTATTTCCATTGATCGTCGACAGTTTAAATTGGCCAAACTAGCAACTGATAATTTTGTTTCCGCAGCCGACAACCGCAACAAGACTTTATGAAATAAATTAACAGAAATTTGTTTAAAATTTTCATCAGTTTTCGTACCTATGAGAAATACACTTTTCATAGGTACATTAGACAAAAATATAATAGATATAATAAATCTTTGCACTACTAACTGAAAAAATAGGCTTAAGCTATCAATACATCTATGGAATGGATGATTGGATGCGAGCATCGAAGACGGCATTTACGGAATCATACAGTATTTGATTGGGTAGGGAGAGAAGCAAAATTGTGAATCGTGAGCGTCTTGTTGCTCAATATAAAAGAAGGCCTTCTTCTAAAACCAGCCTATGTATAAACCAGTAGGTCGCAAGCCGAGACATTATTTATATCCCACAGCGAATCCATGGAATCTTTGTCTTCTTCACCACCATTACTGCCACCATCGCACATGTACAAAGAAAAAGTTCTGCAATCTTAAGTCCTAACTATAAATACAAGCATTACCGACAGGTTAAAGTTACGTTTTATTTTGATTTCCAGGGACTAGCCAGATTTGCGTTCATGCACTTTATCGGCAGCAGTCTCTGTTTTTGGGTGTGGGCCATCGTCCGTGAGACCCTGCTCGCCATCTCTCTGTATGCGCAGATGAAGTTCCAGAACAACCAAACCACCACCACAACTATGACTCCGATGGAATCAGAAGAATCTTGGGAGTCTGTTGAAGGTAAATAAATTACACTGTTCTTCAATATATTGTTTTCTGCGATTGATTTTTGTTGCTAGAAATTCTGTATGCATTTTTCGAATTTGGCAACACTGTTTGTCTACAATCTTTTGTTTTTGGGTTACCGAGTGATTAATTTAGTTATATATTGTTTAAGACTTATGTATTCTGAACCATGTCCTTAACCCTCTGCAACTGACGTGTCCTAAGGTTAACATTTAGAATTATTGAATATTCTAAATTATGCACAAGAAGCAATGGATGTGTTTAAACTTACTTGTTCAATGATGTAAAAATTAAGCTAATAAAAATATAATGAACTATGATGGCTGCCTGCCTTAAAATTCGAAAAATCAGCTCACGTTAGAGTTTTTATTTGATTTGAAACTTTGCTAAAAATGTAGGTGACTGAAACTAATAAATTCTAATAATCTGAGTGATGTCATAAATAATGATTAGTCATTTTAATTGATTGTTTGATATAGATCAGATCGTAACAATATAACAGTGGTAAATTAGGCAACGTTTATTGCGTGCCATGTGTCATTCATATCACAACAACTGTCATTACAAAAGATATTTTTTTCTGATATAACATAGTAATTACTACTTATAAATTATTTATTAATAAAAAGGTAATTTAAAGTTTATTTTTTATACCATGATTATTTTTTCAATTAGCTCTTAATTTAAAAAAATATATATATTTATAACAGGTCAAAAAATCTTCATAATCTCTACCAACGTTAATTTAATCATTAAATATACTGCTGCATTCCCACGTTGCACAGATATAGTTTTTTTTTAGTAAATATTTTTAGACCGACCATTATCTCCGTTAAATTCTATCATATTTTTTTTATTTTATATTATAATTATAGTTTTGATTCTAAACACCAAGGACCTAATGTTTCTATTGCGAAAGAAAGGAATATATTATATTCATTAGATAGACTTGAATATTGATTGTGTTTTAATTTAGCTGTTTTTTTGAGTCAATATGTGTTGCAGATAAACTATCGACACAAGTTGCATCTACCTATATTTTTTTATTCCAAGAAACAAAATTAAATAAAAACTAAATAACCTGGGCGACCTCATTGTTGTTGTGATTATCTGAAGTGTACCAGAAGATGTAATTTGTTTCGATTATATCCTGTGCATCGCTATTTTAAGCATACAAATGTTCATCGATTTGTTTATTTAAATCAAAACTTTGTTCCACAAAGTAGAAAAGGCAGACTTAATGCCAGTAGACTGTTTCCGACACTTCTAAGACTAATTTGAACAACTGTAGGTGCAATGATAGTGTAAGTAAAACATAACAATTAGATAGAAATAATAATGTTACAACTAAATATTAAGCATAAACTTAGATAATAAACTTATTACTAATAAACACACAATATTAAATATATAATATGTAATGAATATATAAATACTGATATATGGAAGCGAGACGTGGATATGTCAGAATGAGCATGAGAGTAAGGTTAATGCAGTAGAAATGAGGTCGTTGCGTCGGATATGCCGCGTCACTTTGGCGGACCGCATACATAACGTCTAAATATGGAAAAGGGCAGGTTTACAAGAAAGCATAGGGACAAAAGTAAGGAAAGGCATGCTACGATGGTTCGGGCATGTCCAAAAGGATGAGTTGTGGGTAAAAGAGGCCCTGGCAGACCAAGGCTCACATATCACAATCAAATAAATAAAACACTGGCTGGAGGTGCATTAAAAAGCATTTGTAACAAAAGGGCATGTATAAAGAGGCTGATGAATGTGGTGATTTCTTCTTGACGATCGTTTAACCTAAAACTAAAAATTTCAATCACACGCTGGAGCACCAACCTAGGAATAGCTTTAGTTTCGTCAGTGATTCTTTTTTAAAACATCCAAATTGTGACAAAGGGTTGTATAGAGTTTACAACCCTTTGTAACAAAACAACACAAGTTAGTTCTGGGCTTCTTGGTGGCGGTCGGTTAATGTCTTGTTGGCCACTTATCATTCTGTCAGAGAATATCTCGTGAAAAGCAGTTCACAACAGAAGTGAACGGTGCGCAGTTGACAGCAAATAAAATTTAAAAAAACTGATCTTTTATTTAATATCAAATAAACCGAATTAGAATTAATACTTTTTTTAAGAATATAAAAGCGAAAAATATTCTGAGACCCTTTATTTAAATTATGTTACAAAAATCTAATCAATATAAAATAAACGTTAGTAAAAAATCATTAGATACGATAAATACAGTAGCAAATACAGTAGCATAACATAATTTATCTAGAGATTCGAAAAGATAAAGTCATTAAAAAGGATAAAGATAATTGTTATTAGATTTAGAAAAAAATATCTTTTAAGTTCCCACTTAATTAGTGAACAGGCAAAGCAAATCAACAAGATTATGACCTTAATTATGAGTAATCTCATGCCGGCATAGTGGTAGGAACTGACATTACTTTTGATAATGGCTAAAAACATTATATTGTCATTGTCCTTACAAAAGAGACAAAAATGAGTAAAACATTCTAGGCAATAGTTTTAGTAATTTTTTGGACTAAAATTAACATTTTAAGGTGGCTTAAAGTAAAACCTAAGTGCCAATGAAATAAAAGATAATGCTAGGAATATTTTATAGATCCATAGGTGCAGCTGTAAAAAGGTTTTCTACGTATGGTATACAACAATTTGATCCACGAGCTGTATTAAACCTCTAGTCTTTTAGAACAAAGCACTATGACTGTTAAAGTAAATATATATATTCTTATTTCAGACGGTCTGATACCCCAGTTCTTCGATCCGAACATCCTGTTCAACAAGAACTGCATCGGTAATGATGCCATTACAAGCATCTACCAGAACTTCTCGCCATACCTCTTTCCCTTCAGCGTAGAATTTAATATTCTTATAGGTAAGTCTTTATAATCTTTATAAATATACCCGGCAATGAGCTATAACAGGCATTTACCAGAACTGTTCTCTTTATCTCTTCCCTTGAAGAGTGAAGATTACCAACCTCATTGGTTAATATTTTTATAATACTCATTACAATAGTGAATAAAAATAGTGTACCAGAAGATGTAATTTATTCTGATTATATCCCGTGCATCGCTATTTCTAGCATACAAATGTTCATCTATTTGTTTATTTAAATCAAAACTTTATTCAACAAACTCACAGATTAAAATCCTTATATTTAAATAAGCATTATGTTTAATTTTTATGTCCCTAATTGATTATCTTCTGGTTTTAGTGGGTATCTATTACATCGTGTGGAATCACATCGGGTCATGTTCTAAGGATTCAGAAGATAATGATGATGTGTTTACAAACTCCAGTGTTTTTGAAACCAATACTGTGTGCAAGTAAGATTCTTTATTTTGTCTATTTTACTTTACTGGCTTTAATATTATTGGCATATTTAAGCTTTCCGTTGGACTTATTAAAGTTGGATATAATTTATTTTATATGCACTACGAAAAAACTAGTTTACTTTATATAATCACAAGTGGTCGCACAGTATTACTTTATTTGATTTACTGTTCAACAATTTATAGCTATATAATTTATATCTGCGTGGTTGCCTAAAACACGACGGCCAAGAAGTCTCCCTACTCTCCTATTCTTACTCTTCAGAACAACATGCTGGAATCTCAAACCAGCTTTAACATTTTAGGGGTCGAAATACACTCAGACCTAAACCACAGAAATTACATTGAGAGCATCACCAAAACAGCGATCAAAAATCTCGGGATACTGAACAAGGTGAAGCGGTTTTTCCTGCCTACACTAAGACTTATGCTGTATAAAGCACAGATAATGTCATGCGTAAAATACTGTTCTCAGCTCTGGGATGGCTCCGCTAAGTATCTTACAGACGGGCAATTCGGATAGTGGGCGGTGTCTAAAACTCTCAAAATAATTCGCCGTAACGTTGCCTCTGTGAGCTATACTTTTACATTCACAAGGGTGAATGTTCTGAGGAGCTCCATAACCTTATCCCTGCTTCTCTATTCCGCAACCGAATCACGTTCGTTCACGTTTAAATATGCGTTCACATACCATACTCACTATCCCTACGCGTACTCATAAATTTGGAGACTCTTACATCTGTCGCACGCTGAAGATGTGGAATACTCTTCCAGCCAGTGTGTTTCCCCAATCCTATAACCTGAAGTCCTTCAAGCGAAGTGTGAAAAAGCATCTTGCTAGGCCTTGTCACTATGCGGTAGACACTGATGACGGTCGTTAGTGACTGGCGTCAGTTGCTCCCATTCGTGGACCTCGCGTACCGCTTACCACATGTCGTATTGAGTAAAAAAAAACAATATTTAAACAACTAGTTGATTGTTAATTTGACTATTTTCCAACTCCTTTTAAACTCAACCTTTTTGTTCATTTTAAACAGCGTTTCTGTCTAACCCAACAGAAATAACAATGTCATATAATACTACTCAACATTGTACACGTACTATAAATATAAATAAATATAAATAAATATTTCCAGACAGGTCACACAGCGCCATCTAGTTTCCGTGGTAAGCTACAAGGCTTGTGTTACGGAAACTAGATGGTTGATAAACTACATATTATACTTTTTTTTTTTTTGTAAATATATACATATTATACATATAAACACCCAGACCGAGACAAATTATACAATGTACAACTTGCCCCCGGTGGGAATCGAACCCACGACCTCCCGAGTTCACGGCAACATTTGTTACCACTAGACCACTTGTAGTAGTGTGTAGGCGGTATGTACTTATATATTTGTTTAAAATATGGTTATTGCAGAATACCATCAGCTAACGAGGAGAATGATTTTACTTCAAACTTCGTGATCCACGCGGACTGTCACGCTTCCAACCGAGGCTTGTTCGCTGGCATGGTCGTCATGGTGCTGCTTGTAGGTCTACTCATTCTGGGATTCGTCTTCAGCTCTGTTGGAGAGTAAGTTATCTTATCTTTAATATACTTATAAGTACCAATTTAGAAAGTTACTGGCTAACTTAGCATGTTTCTGAATTTATAAAAAGAAGCACCTAATTTACGTAGACAAATTATATTCCTCCATATTATGCTGTAAACTTTTATTTTCCTTTTGCTGGATTTCTCTAAGTATCAGAATTTCGAGCTATACCGAATTAGTTTACGATGATTTATTTGCTGTTACCAATTATGTTTTGATGCAATTAACCCAACGCTGAAAGACAATTTATGCGAGTATAAGTAGTAGAGACATAGTAAATTGAATTTCCCTGGAAAACAGGGTTTATAACAAATCACGACTTTATAGCTACAATTTCTTGTTTTATAGAGAGTTCGTGGAAGCTGGATATCTCCTCAACAATTCTACGAAGTTGTCATTACATTTGATAATGTTATTCGGCGTGATTTTTGCGTTCTTCCAAACGACAAAACTTGATGTTAACGAGCACCCAGTGTCCTTGTTGGACGACATTTTATTGTTTATCTGCCTGCCAGCCTTTCTTATGGAAACTGTCTTCACGATGGTTGCTACTCTTAGCATTCTCAATATCATCAGATTCATCGATGTTGCTATTATGGTAAGTAATATTTAAATACAGTCGTGTATTCGTATATATATTCGTAAAGCACCATCACTTATATGTTTTAAAAATTTTCTCATTAAACACTTTCACAAAAAGCAAGACGAGTCTACATAACTTGACTAAATCGACATATTATCGATGTATTGTATGTATTTATATAATGGATTTAATATCGTTCTTTTTTTTAGTTATAAGTTTCTAACTCAATAAATATCTTTACCTCAAATATATGCACCTCACAATCCCTGCTCACGTCTCCCAAAGGTTAGCTGTTAGAAATAACTCACCTATGTACTGTAAAATGTATTATTTTCTGTGCAATAAAGAATTTATCTATTATCTATCTATTTATTTAATTTATAAAACCTTTATTGCATCTTTATTTCACGTCGTATGACTATATCTTATTTATATAATCGTTAAGAAAAATATAGAAAAAAGCAAATTTAGTAAAAGACTAATGGATGCGACTTTATTAGAAACCAAACTATATTAAGAAATATCTATTTATTTATTTGAAGACAAAGGACAGAGACAGGCAACTTACGAACATAGAAAATAGCAACTGAGTAGAAGCAATTAAAAGTATACCCGCACCAGAATATTTTTCTGAAAGCTTCAAGTTTAGACATCAAGAAAAACTACTATACGTGACAATATTAATAATTATATATTAAAAGAAATAAAAGTGGTCACAAGTTAGGAATTGTCTTTTGATGACTTACAAGTAACTTAAACAGATAATTGAACTAGATTAAATTTATATTGTACTTCGGGAAATACCTAGAATTATTGCCGTTAAATTAAGGAAGCATTTTGAATTTGGTACAAACAAAAATCATAATCCTATAATCCCTGAACACGATCTCGATATGGATAGGCTATCTGATGGCAATCGTTAGATGGACCGACTTAATTCCTCTGCCAACCATTTGATAAGATGCCATAGACTTGAAGATAACAAATTCCGGTGTTTTGTTTATAAATATTAAATAATAAACATTTCTTCTTTAAGTACCATGATCATTAAATTCTGTATTATCACGATTGCTAAGTTCAAAATTGACGTGGTTTAGTTTCTCTATCTTCCCATACGCAATAATTCCCTCGTCAGATACACGCTGGCCAGACTGATTCACTTTTCGCTGACTTTACATGACTTTACATGCCCAACATGACAAGTAGCAACTTCGTCGATGTCTCTAGCGTACGTAACTATAATAATATCACAAATAAATTATATAAATTATTGAGTCCCGATCAGAATCCAATCTAGTACCTCAGTGATTAAATCCACTAACTTGATCGCTAGTGTAAGTTAAAATGGTTTTATTTTTGTTTTAGACGTTCCAAATCGTAATCCAGACAACGCTATTGGTGGACGGATTGCGTCGCTGCAGCAACACAAGAAAGCTTCGCCGAACCAAACCTGGACGAGAACTGCTAATGTTCCTTCTCATTACAAACGTAGCTATGTGGTTAACATACACGTTTTCTTACAAATCCCCTGAAAGTTTGGACGAGAGATACTCCTTCTATGGCAAAGTCGCCTGGTCGATTTTGGGCCACGTCTGTCTACCTTTGATTATGTTCTATAGGTTTCACTCCAGTGTCTGCTTCGCTGATATTTGGGATGCTGCGTATAAACCTGGATCAGATCATTAAAACATCAAAGCTTTCAAAAAATAACATGTTATCTTCTAACCTATTACATCTGTCGTACGTTGAAGATGTGTTCAGTATTTTCCCATTCCTGTAACCTTCCTTCTTCTTCTATATAAGTCCTTTAAGCAAAGTGTATCTTGAAAGGCCAGGATATTGGTGGAGACTGAAGTGGCAGACATTAGGTATATTCACTTAACTAACTTTCTTATCAGATGCTTAGCTATCTGGTTAACTAACACGCTGTTTTACAAATCTCACAAAAATATTTCAAAAGGCATTCCTATGGATAGGCAACGTTTGATTATGTTGTGTAGATTCCACTCCAGTGTCTGCTTCGCGGATATTTGAGATGGGCAGCAGTATTCCATTACTTAAGCGCAAATTATAATATAAAAGCGTGTGTTATATAATGGAATACGTTAATAGAGTTGATATTTGCATGGTTACTGTCAAGATCAAGCGCTTTTAAAGCGGGGGTTTTGTCTTTGCAACTAATTGTCTCTAACGCCAAATCTTCGGGTTTGTATAAAACTCGCGCATATAGAGACTCGTCTTTTTTCTTTCTTAAAACTGTTTTTGGAAGAGACAGCAACAATGACCAAAATCGCTGGTTGGTGCCCGTGTTTAGATTGGGAATTTTACAATATTTTGTAATTTTCATGCAAGCTTTGACGTAAATAATGGAATCCACTAATAACCTTCGCGCTTATAGTAATTGGAATACTGCAGGTTCAGATCATTTAAATATTTAAAGCTATTAAAAACTATTAGTTAATTTTAAAATTATTGTTTAGTATTGGAATGTATGTTTCCTAATAAAGATATATAATTAGGTAGGTATTAGAATTAACTACAAAAAAAAACTATATTTTTATTATTATGTATTTTAATTATAGTTTTAATAATAGGTATTTTAACTTGTATTTATTTTAAATATATTAGGTATTAATAGTTTGTGTTTGCGATCCAATTAGACCGCCTCCGTGGTCTAGTGGTAACAGACGTTGCCGTAAACTCGGGAGGTCGTGGGTTCGATTCCCACCGGGGGCAAGTTGTACATTGTATAATTTGTCTCGGTCTGGGTGTTTATATGTATATTATGTATATATTTACAAAAAAAAAAAAAAAGTATAATATGTAGTTTATCAACCATCTAGTTTCCGTAACACAAGCCTCGCAGCTTACCACGGAAATTAGATGGCGCTGTGTGATTGTCTGGAAATATTTATTTATTTATTTATTTATTTACTGTTTACTGTAATTAAGAATGGGATGGATCCTTGTGGTTTTAAATTAAAAATGTTGTGACTTCTTCAATGTCTTTTATGACGACTCTAGGACAACGACTATTCTTCGACTCGATAACTACGACTGCAATTATTCTAAGTTTATATTAACGCTGCTCTTCTTTAGTGCCTAAGCGGGATGGGTAATGTATAAAGGAAGCGGCGAGAAAGAGACAGGGTATAGGGGTAACAAATTAGAAATGTCTGTTGACACATCGACGAATCACTATATCGCCTTACCATCTAAAATTGGTCAATTTATCGCGAATGGCGGGAACTTATAATTAATCTCTTTGAATGAGACCAATAAAATTTATTGGGACATGGTTTCATCCCATTTTTAGTTGGATCGCAGTGTACTTATTAAAACACGATTTTGCTTCATTTACGTTTTGTTACTCATTTAGAAAGTAATATGGACCTTATTGTCATCTAGAATTAGCAAATTAATATTAGATATTACATAGTTAGTAGATAGAAAACAAATATCACAAGATCTTAGATTAATATTGATATTAGCACGTGTTTTGTAACCTTAATCAAGTAATCAACTAATTTAAATTAACAATTAACTTAATCGCTCATAACTGGTGCCGATATCAATATTTCTTTTATTGTAGCAATTGTGTACGTCCTAGTGTTATTAGTTTAAGATTTATAATTCGGATCATATTGCCCTCACGCATGATAAATGGCCAATTAAACTTGTAAAAGATTTGAAATATAATAAAACTATAAAACCAAATTGTGGCTAATAAATTATTTTCCAGCGTCATTTTACTATAATCATTTGATTGTATATATATCTATACACGTATTAGAAATGGGAAAGAAGCTTTGTGTGTATGTTTGTCCGTCTTTTATTTATTTTATTTAAAAACTTAATTGAACTATGTACGAAGGCGGACTTAATACCGCTAGCATTATCTGACGGCCAACCTTAGGGACAATGTGGACCATTTTAAATGTAAGGTAGGTGCAAATTTTTAATACCAACTTATGGTAAATATTATAATAACTAATAATAAATAAGTCTGTATACATTAATATTACTAAAGTATACACTAATGTTTATACGATTACATAACTTATGAACCATTTATATAATGCGATGGTACTATTTTTTTAAACATAAGTTGGATTTCTACTGGCGTTCATTCCACAGAGTTGGTCATAAATCCAATAGTATGGTAAGAGGGAATGGAGAGAACAGAGTTGTGAGAAGAGCGGAGAGACTGGAATGAAGAGAGATAGTCAAAATTACTCTTGAGGTATTTTGGTGTCACAAGGCTCGTTGAGTATAGAAAATAGTAAGACAGCGAATTGGTAGCCACTTAAACTTTGTTCGATACTCAGAGATGTGTTCGTATTTGCGAAGGCCGAAAATGAACCTGATACAGGAGGTGAGTAACTTGTCCATCTTCTTGAGCAACACCTCTGAGATATCGACACTACACACGTCATCATTTATTATTTATTTAACATTTGGAATACAAACGGAGATCATGGCTAAAGTAAGCATTCAACAACAGATATTAACAATATGTGAGTCAGATTCCATGAAAAGTACTCACTAAGAACATAAATTTGTACAGTATTTCTAAATTAATAATGCACATACAGATCTTCGCTAATTGTCGTATTCCCGGAAACACCCGAATCATTGAATCGTAAGAGCCTAAACATTGCACTTGCATTTTGCACCTTGTTCGAAAGAAATAGAAGTCAATATCATGTGTACACAATCGAAAACAATTCGGGCGGTCGGTGACTGCATGTGTTCTCTCTGAGTGGAATTATATAGAGCTGATATTACACACCGTTCTTGGTTTTGTTTTCAAAGGTGAATTTAATTTCAACTTTAATTATCTTATTCAACTTTAAATAGTTTATTTTGTAAAATAGGAAAACGTACTAACAACTAGCACAAAACACATAATTCTACTAAATTATGCATGAAGAAAATGCACTTAACCACTCTATATACATATCGTCTTCCGACGCTCGGGGAATACGACCGTTGCCGAACAGTGACGAAGATTTCTATGCGCATTATCACTTTGGGAGAACTGTACGTTGATTGGGGTGAGTTAGAAAAATTTAAACCTAAATAATTAACAGAATTAGACAAACAATTGAAAGATAAAATTAAATAAAACTAAACTAAAACTAAAAGCTTCAAGTTACGTAGGGTTACAGTGGCCTGGTCTAATGACAAAACAACAAAAATATAAGTTTAACTGCAATGCTCGAAGAACTATCAGAGTTTTTGTAGTATGGAGCATACTCTTGACTTAAAAACTTCCTTTGAGCCGAAGAATAGATCAGCATCGCACAATAAGTCATCGAATGTCGAGACCATAGTCGACAAGGAGAAGGAGAAGGCTTTGGGCAAGGATAATCAAGGTTTTTAACGGTAAAAAATATTTTAATTTATTGAGAGAGTACAGGAAACAATTTACGACTCGTGTTGGAGACTTGTGTTGTCCAGCTAAGATCAGAAACTAGAACGCATTCTCTGACAGCCAAACCTTTCGGACATTTTACGCGACATCATTTATCTTGTATGGGGATTTGGGCTTAATTGTATTCACAGTTATATAGGTATCATTTTTTATATAAATTATTCTATCAAGAATCTATCAATCTAAGTTGACACGGCCTCTATACAGCCACGAAATGTTATTATATTTTTTTTATTAAGTTTACTAGTTAGTTTAATAAGTTAACACGGCCTTTATAAAGCCACAAATTTAGGTTAATCTGCAGTACTTGTTTATGGCACCAATGTCACTTACTTATTTCGGTCCATCCATAATTTAATTTTTAATTAATTTAAATAATATTGTATTTTATTTGTAAAAATTGACAATATCCGAGTGTTACCTGTGAACCAAATGGAAATAAATAATTTGAATTTGAATTTGAAAAACCCTTTATTTTATGTAGATTGTTATTAATACAAATACTACATATTTTATTATCCAAATAACTTAATTGCCCAGTAATATATAGTAAAAATCACATTAGTCTTATTAATAAATATATCGAAACTACTATTTACTATTTTTTTATATAGCACAAGTAGTATAAAAAAATTGCCCAAAATGGATGATGTCATTTGGCATTAATATTCTTTGGAAACTAGAGACTGACATAATGTAACATCGCATCATATGACCACAACATAAAAGTATCACGACCGTTTCCCTTTCGGGGTAGCCAGAAACCACGCTTATAAATAAGCGGATTTACATTGGGCAAATTTACTATAGGCCAATCATGACAAGTGGCAAGCTCGTCGATGTCCCCAGCGTACCAAACTCAAGAAATATCACAAATAAATTAAATGTATTTATTTACATTAATAAATATGTTTGTATCCCGACCAGGAATCGAACTCGGTACCTCCGAGTCTAAATCCACGGACTTAACAGCTAGACCACGACATCGACGAGCTTGCCACTTGTCATGATTGTCCTATAGTAAAGTGGGCTAAATGTGAATAAATTTACGTGAATAAAGATATTTTGACTTTGACTTTATCCCGGATGATGCTGCATCGTGTACTTGGATATTTGGAGTGTTGTGAATCTAGTCAGATGAGCGTATTATTATATGGGAGTTCAGCCACGCGGTCTCATGCCTACGACCAGATATTTTAGGGGATATATGTCCAAAATACTCAAAGACTCGTTGTAGACAGATAGAAGATAGACTAGTTGACATTTTGAGCTCCTTGAGTATTAATACATTTTTTTTTTCTTTTTGTTTACTAGCACGACATGTGACCTTACGCCTACCTGATGGTAAGTGGCGCGCATGGTCCATAAATGTTAGCAACTGGAATCAGACACTCATGTCCGACATCAGTCCCTAACACTATGAAGGACTTCAGGTTATAGGAAAGTGGAAACACAGAGGCTGGAAGAGCATTCCACATCTTTATTGCGCGACAGATGTATAAGTCCCATATAAGGTGCATATTTTGACGCGCACAGGGTGTGGTTCGGTTGCGGAATGGAGAGGAAGGAATTCTTTGCTCTGTCCAGGGGATACGTAGCATATTTGAAAGGCATCAACGCGGTTACGATCACAAGCTTCAGCGCCCAAGAAATATGGAAAATATGAAACAGCGGAATAATATTGTTTTCTCACAAGAATATTTCGATCCTTCCATATTCCTTTTAACTGGCTCATAGCATTTATAGCCAATTCTTCTGCGAACTTCTGTCACACAAGAGTTGGTGTTGGAGAAACTTGAGCCCAGAGGTCTATATCATACTACAAGTCTCAGACAATATTAAATCACTCAATCACGTATACTTATTAACACGTTTTTACAGATCATAGATATCAAAATTTATTACGTGTGTAATAATAAAATTACATGACTATAAAATATTATATTATCGTAATATAAACACGTAGATTATTTGTACTTTACTCCGAATACAATTTACTTTTAATTAATAAAAAAAAAAAACTTTAGTGCACAATATATACAAGGGGCGGACAAAACACGTAGATGACATATATAAAGTTAAATTAGGTATGTACATTGTACAGAATGATATACGACTTCCACGCGGCCTATTCCACCATGCCGACAGTTGTGACAACTGTCACTATCGTCACTACTATATTATACTATACTATACTACGGAGAGCCATTTTGAAAATACGCGTAGTTAAACACTATAATTGTAACACAACCATGACACTGCTTAAATGACATGTTAAGATTTACCGACAAATCTATAAATATGTCGACTAAAAAAAAATATTCTTGTTTCGTAAAATAATTGTCACTAAATGAGAAAGCCCATATTTTTTTGAGAAATGGGCCCAATAAAATGTTCTCGTGCTATAATGATTTCTTTTTCATTTGATAGTTAATATATTGTGTTTTCATAATCTGTAATTAATTCTATTTATTTAACCCTAACATAACGACAATTGACAAAAACTTCATTTTACGTTAATCCAGTGTTTTATCTATAAAAAAGTACCTGATCATAATAAAGAACCTAATCGTATAAATAGTGCTTTGTAACTATTTCATACATAAATTTAAACCAATTGACTATTTAATTAAATAATATTTTAATGCTGGGGTAAAAGAGATGTAGTAATTAAATTTTAAAAAATACAATAAATTGTTATGATTATTAAATTGTATTTAGTTGAGGCACGCTGCAAAAAAAGTTGGGGCCTGGTTTTGGGCAATCTTATTTAGATACATACAATTGTAATAAAATCCTATAATGTTTATAGGAATTTCTATAGAAAATATTTGTCGACGTGGTGAAATAGGGTACGCTAGAGACATCATCATACATCACATTAAACAAATGGCACCACGTTGTACTAACACTAACCATGTAGAAAAGTATTAATTTGAGGTTAACATAATGTGTGCAAAAGAGAACCACTCGCAGCAAAGATGAACAGTATAGCAGTACCTAAGGGTGATGCAGATATGCTCTCAAGTTCCATTACATCGTGTATGTAGTATTATTGGCATCGCAATTTAATTACGCAAACAAATCTGCTAATTGAGTTGTTGATGCCGGCATCCACAAAGCGGAACGATACATCTTGACCGACTCCAGAGAGAGTAGACTAATATACATGTACTCATTGTGGCTGGCAATTGAAGTTACAGTTTAAAATATTGCCTGGCTGCTTATATTATTATTCAGAGCATTTATTTATTTATTAAATACCTATAAACTAAAGAAATAAAAAATAAACTGTCTACAAATAAATAAATGTCCACCCAGAGATACGAATAGCCCAAAGAAGGCTGGAAACATTTCTCCTCTATATAGCGAGGCTAATACGTTGGCAAAAGTAACTGCCAGCCTTCCTGTCTCCAGATTTCTCCGTCAGCTGTTTGAACAACTCCTTGGCCAGGCACTTCGCTGACGGTATCCATGGTTCTATCTTCTCGACCTCAAACTGCGCAAACTCGTAACCTGCAGAAACCGCCGCACTACCTGCGGTGGACGAGGTTACCTGGATGTGTGATGAAGCTAATACGCATGTCGCATTCCACCACACCATTGATACAATGCATCTTCTTGTTTTCATCGACGGTTTTACCAGAGTCGTGGACACTGTCAGTGGGTCTGATCCATAAATTTAATGTCGATCAGCGAGCTATGAAGCTATGCCTGTTGTTTCTTTTAATGGATAGTATTCAAAATGTCAACGAAGGAAAACGAAGTCCATGTCAGTGGCTTTTAAATTTAGCAACTAAAGTGGCAATGGGTTCGACACATCTACCGCAGAACTTGCGAAGGATAATGCAATATATACAGGTTCTAGAGTTTATACCATGGTCAAAGAGTAAGACGACCTCCACCAGATGGACGGACGAACTGTCATATTGGTAGAGACTGATGTCATTCGTTAGTTGCTGGCGTCAGGTGCTCCCATTCTTGGAGGTTGCGTATCTCTTACCGTCACGCGGTGTTTTCATCATCTGCAATGTAGCCTCTACACTGCTGTTGATGGGCCTTCCTGGGCCTTCCAAAACATATTTCTGGAGAATTAGACCTAAACTCTGGCCCGATGGGTTGTCGAGGGTCTGATAAGTTGGAACTAGTGGAAAGTGCACGGCTTAGCATCACGAGAACGGTGGTGTTGTAAATATTTTAGAAGAGTACATAAGAAAAGTGTATTTCTAATTGGTACATGCCGTATCAATCATACGAGAACTTTTTGGAATTTAAAAGAAATAGTTTATACTCGCACAACATCAATTGCATATAAATGATTATGAATTCAAAGCTGATTGAAAATTAACGTTGATGATGATTTGACGTTGGTTTTACACTCACGATCTCCCAGGTCATATAAAATTAAATAATCCCCGTTCCTTACATGTAAGTGTATGTAGACAGGTAATTATGTTGCTGCATTTAATGCAATTACCCGAATATTGGGTTAAGTGGCGGCGAGCGATGCGACCACAATGTCCTTAAGTAACTCAGTCCACGCTGCCGATACTGAAAGCTATAGGTACTACCTACATACACGTATTTATTTATTTTTAAATAATTACAGCTTATTTTATTAAACATATGAACGAAGTAGCAATAGTGGAACACAAGCCAAAGAGATTTTATATTATTTAGTCAATACAATTAAAACAAAAACTGCTTTCATGGTCTAGCGGCTAAGTCCGTGGATTTAGGTACCGGGTTGATTCCTGGTCGGGACACAATAATATTAATTTAAATAAAAGTTGAGCCGTCGTACTTGTCAGATGCCAGAGATGCCTGGTCAGTAGCATGTCCAAATGTTTCGGTTCCAATTTCACCAAAAATCCAACGACTATGGGACGAGCCGCTCTGCAAACTTGTACAGGAAGATATTTTATCTGCTAGTAATATGAAAGAGCGGGCTCGCCTCATGGCCGTTTCCACTAGGGAGTCAGGTCTTTGGTTGCAGGCTTTTCCCTCAGCATCTGTATTTGTATTTTGTATTTGTATATTTCACCTATATAACAATCGTTATATTTTGGTATGTCAGTTAACAAATATTAAAATAATAACAGTAATGCTATTAACACCATGCATCGTAGACAAAGGAGCATAGGAACACAATACAGTAGAAGGCATAAGACCACAAAATTATACAACTATTTAAAAGAATTTTCCGTCAAAGGCATGTCAATAAATTCTGACAGGTTATAAAAAGCATTATTTTGGAAAAAGATTTTCAATTTTGTTTTAAATTCACTTGGTTGTAGTCTAGTTATAATCTCAGGTAGTTTATTGTATAATGTAATTTTCAACTGCAAACCTTGTTTAAACGTTTTTCTTAACCTGGTTTGCCTTATATAGATTTCATTCTTGTTTCTTAGGTTATACTTAGTCAAACTAGATATTTTTGGAAGTTCATTAGCTTTCACATGAACCTCCTGTAAGCAACTATATACATACAGAGACGTGACTGTCATAATCTTGGCATCAACAAAATAATTTCGTACTGTGGTTCTGGCTTTTAAATTAAACAATATTCTAATTGATCTCTTTTGTTGTATGAACACTTTTCGAATATCTGCCGCGTTACCCCATATGGTTATAACGTAAGCAATTATCGAATGAACAAAGGCGTAGTAGGCTGTTTTTAAGGTGACAAAATCAACCAAATGTTTTAGCTTACTTAAGGCATAATTCGCAGATGCTAGTTTTTTACAGGTTTTTTCTATATGACCTTTATGACTTAATGTATTATCTATAGTATACCCTAGAAATGTATTTTTAACGATATTATTTAAATTATATCTATTTGTGGTAGTATATTTAACAATTAAATTTTTTTCTATATTAAGTAGTATGCCATTTGCCTCAAACCATGTTTCTAAAATAGCTGTTGTATCTATTATATTGCTATTCAACTCCACTTCATTGGCACCATTTAATCCCACGTGAGTATCATCAGCAAATAAGCTGACAACTGCGGGTTCAGGTATATTACTAGGCAGGTCGTTAATGTAGATTAGAAATAATACTGGACCTAAAATTGAACCCTGTGGAATGCCAACGATATTGACAGCATCACTTGAAAGAACTTCATTCACTAACACCTTTTGACATCTATTTTTCAGGTATGTTTTCATTAAATCAAGATTATTGTTATCAAAACCATAGTATTGTAGTTTACTGATGAGAATGTCATGGCGCAAACAATCGAAAGCCTTGGATAAATCACAGAATATGCTCGAGCATTTCCGTGACTCATCCAAGGACCCCAACACAAAATCTGCTACATTTCTTACAGCCATTGCTGTGGTTTTTCCTGACCTAAAACCAAACTGTTTATTTGAGAATAGTTCATGTCGTTCAAAGTAATTAATAATATCATTCTTCATATGAGTCTCCAATATCTTTGATAATACAGGTAATATACATATTGGTCTGTAATTATTTAGTTTGTCCTTTTCACCTTTCTTAAACAATGGTATTACCTTGCCGATTTTAAAACTGTCGGGGAAAACTCCCTGTTTAATACACTTATTTAGAATGTCCAATAAAAGATTGCATAATTTATCATTAGTCATAATTAATTTTAGTATTCTGTAATCCATGTCATAAATGTCACAAGAATTTTTGTTATTAATTCTTTTAATTATTAAGGATAGTGTATTGAAAGAAATTTTTGAGAAATGAAATTTATCCAGCGGTTGTTTTATTTGCAATAAATAATTAAGACTGGAGTGCATGTTAATATTTAGTTTTTCTGTTAATTTAGTTGCTACGCCACAAAAATAATTATTAAACAGTTCAGAGATAAATTTAGGGTTATGTATAATATCACCATGATCACTTATTATACAGTCTATGTCATTTTTTATTTTATTATTGTTAACGTTACTATTTATTATTTTCCATGACGATTTTATTTTATTTGTAGATTTATTGATTATTTTAGAGTAGTGATTTTTCTTTGCGATTAACATTTGTTTTCTTAATTGTTTTTTTAATTTACGTATTTTTATTTTACTTTCATCTGTTGGTTGTATTTCTTGCATTACTTCTATATCTTTAATGGCTTCTTTTTGTTGTAATATTTCCATATTTATCCAGTTGCTTTTATTGGTATATTGTATACTTTTTTTTGGAAAAGCAATATTATAGTAATGTTTCAGACCTGATAAAAAAAAATTTGCTTTGTCATTAGCGTCCTGAATAGTCATAACATCGTTTATAAAGTTTTTGTCAGTACATACTAGGTAATGGAAATATGATATATTTGATTTTGTTAGAATTCTTCCCTTAAATTTAAAGTTTTTATTGACAACATCTTTTATGACCTGTCTACTCGTATTTGTATAATTTAATTCCAGTTGTATAACCTTGTGATCTGCTATGTTATAATTAAGCACATCTGCTTTTAAGCCTTTATCCTTAAAGTTGACAATAAAGTTGTCAATACAAGTAGCTGTATTGTTACATATTCTGGTTGGTTTTTTTAACAAATAACGTGCATTAAAATTATACAGTACATTTCGAAAGTCACGTTCATTATTGTTATTTTTGATACGATCTAAGTTAAAATCTCCAGCTATGATAACTTTTTTGTTATCGTTAGTCGCTGATGCTAATACCTGTGACATAGTGTCCAAGAATACTTTGATATTATAATTAGCGCGATAAACACATACAATAACTAACTTTGATTTTTTTATTTCAATAGCAGTTACTTCACAATGTAACTCTTGAGAATGTTTATTAATATCTTTGCGAACTCTAAATTTTATGTTATTTTTAACAAATATGGCAACACCGCCATGATTATGGTTAGCTCTACAGTAATAGGACCCTAGCATAAAGTTACTTATGTTTATATGGCTAATGTTTGCAGCTTTAATCCAAGTTTCAGTTAAACAGAGTACATCACAGTTGTGTTTATAAGTTAACAATTCTAGATCTTCAATTTTGTTTCGTATGCTTTGTACATTACTGTGAGTTATAATTATGTTATTTGTAAATGTTTCTGCCCCTGACAAAAAACCTGATTACATGGTATTACATTATTAGTTTGACTGGTACATTTAATGAATTTTAGGTTTGTTGTTGGTAGCAGATTAGTGATATAATAGTTGATTAGATTAAAGTTATCTATAATATTGTATTTATCCAGTGTAGGTTTAAGGTTCACAAGTCTAATTGAATGATTGTATTTTGCAAAATTTAATATTACTTCGTTGATTTTATCCACATTATTGTTTCTATACCCATTGTTATTTATGTTTGTAATTATAATTCTATATTCATATCCATTTCTTAATAAATTCTTTAACATCTGATCATACTTTGCAGCACTAAAACTAGAATAATACGTGTTGATCAGTATTATAACAATGTCGTCTTTGTTCAGATCTTTCGTGTATTGATCATATGATAGTAAAATTTCATCAATTGTAGCTCCAGGTTTGCATATATTAACAATGTCATAGGTCATTGACTGTCTATCGTTTATAAATCGTCCTAATCCTTTGCCATTCCTGTCTGAAAAAATAACTATTTTTTTCTTGGCAGTGCTGCACACATTATCTTTATTTTTTATATTAGATTGGTTTGTTTCCTGTATTTTATTATCTTTTGTTGATGTGATTTTTTCCTTTCTCAGTATATTGTTTTCTTTACATATTCGCGAGTTTTGCTTCTGTAGTCGTTTTATTTTTCTAATCTGTTTATAGTTTTTTTTGCATATTTTTTTGTTTTTGTATAATGAATATTTAATTTTACGTGGTTCTTCAACTCTCTTGTCATATGGTTTGTTATTTATATTCATTAAGTCATCTATTTTTGCGCGTAAAGTTTTATTTTCTTCTTGGACTGCATGCATTTGCTCTTGTTCTTCTGACAGTGCCTTGTATTTTTTCTCCTTTTCACTTAGTCTTCTGTGTAAATCTGATATTAGTAATTCATATGTTTTTATGCTACTTTCCATGCTAATAATCTTAGATTCTTGTTCTGATAGTTTATTCTCTAAGTTTTTTGTAGTTTGAGTCCGTGTAGGAATAATTTTTGAGGCTTTGCTGTTCATTTTTATTACTTTAAATTATATCTCTCGTCACGGACGTTACACAAACTTCTACTTTTTTTTTTTTTTTTTTTTTTTAATTTATTTCCTTTTTATTTATATGATTTTATGTCCACTCACTAGATGTCGGTTGGCACACTCCTTGACCGACATACACTGACCATGGCGGTGTGCCTTCGTCTCGGAGCCCGGACTGTCCACCCGCACCAGTGTCGATGCGGAGAACCAGTCGATCATCTCAGACACCACGGGCTTTCTTGTGCTAGAAGTGCTGGCCGCATTCCTCGTCACGCGGCTCTCAACGACATCATCCGAAGGGCTCTTGTCACTGCTGGTGTACCCGCAATCTTAGAACCATCTGGGATTGTGCGGAGCGATGGCAAGAGACCCGACGGAATGACTGTTGGGCCGTGGAAACTTGGCAGATCTCTGGTGTGGGATGCGACGTGTGTAGACACATTAGCTCCATCTCACATCCAGGCGACCTCGTCAGGTGCGGGGAGAGCGGCTTTTTCTGCGGAGAACCTCAAATTGCGCAAATATGCCAAACTTGGTTCCGGTTACGAGTTTGCGCCGTTTGGGGTCGAGACGATGGGCCCATGGGGACCGTCAGCGAGGCGCTTGGCCAAGGAGTTGTCAAAGCTGCTGACAGAAAGGTCTGGAGACAGGAAGGCTGGCAATTATTTCTGCCAACGTATTAGCCTCGCTATACAGAGGGGAAATGTTTCTAGTCTCCTTGGGACTATCTCTGATGGGACATCTCTAGAGGACATTTTTATTTATAGTTTAGTTTATTTTTAATTTTATTATTTAGGTAGCTTTTATATTGTAATTCTTTTATACTGGTTGTATATTACTTCGAATAAATCCCAATATCAATACATTTAAATAAATAAATTTAATTTATATTTAATTTATTTGTGACATTTCTCGAGTTTAGTACGCTAGAGACATCGACGAGCTTGTCATGCTTAGTAGTAGCTTATTCATAAGCGTGGTTTCTGACCACCCTGGAAGGGAAACGGTCGTGACTTTTTACAATTAAAATAGAAAAAATATAGTAATTACATTTAAATTATTAGTCCCAACAAAACAGTGACTAGCAAAAGTAAATGAAAAAAATATAATAATAGATGATGGTAAGCGTGGTTTGGTTGCGGAACAGAGAGAAGCGATAAGGTTATATAGCTTCTCAGAATCGTGGTATACCTGGTAGACAGGCAAAGTTACAGTGATTCGAGAGTTTAAGATACTGTGGTTCACTATTCGAATCGCACGCCTCTACAGGACATAAACAAACCTTTAGAACCCTCTTTATTTGCTTTTCAATAATTACTAATAACGTCAAAACGGTTAGAGTTGTTTATGCAATAGATAGTCCAAAATGTGGTGCTGGCGTCGTTTGTTCAGAATCCCTTGGACCGCACGACGTACTAACATTTCTGTGCTCGAAAAGATTAAGCTGACCAGGGAGCAAAGACTCTCTACCGTCTGCTTTGCCCGAATTCTGCAATACTTTGGCCACATTCCAAGAAGAGAAGACGATAATCTAGAAAAACTTCTAATCACGGGCAAGGTAGACGGTAAAAGATCAAGAGGAAGAAACCCCAAGCGATGGTCCAGTCAGGTGACTGACCACCTGAACATCCCGGTACACCAGGCCATCCACTACGCCGAGGACCGAAATCGTTGGAGACGGCTGGTGGATGAGCTGCGATCCCCATCAGTGGGGTACTGACTAAGGAGGAGGAGTTCAAGAGTAAAGTTAGAAACGCGATTAGAAAAAAAAATATCCATAAATTTATTTCACTAAAATCTAATAAAAGTGGTACCGAGGAGTTTTGATCGCTTAAAGCTTTAGCTAAGTCCCTTTTTCAGTCAGTTTAAACTTGAACAGGTCATTGGAATCTGCTCAGCTCCCAGCAGCTAACTCTATGGACTGCTTTGCTACTTAGTCCCACTCTAGCAGGAGTAAAATCATTTAAAATAATGTAAGTGACACAAATGTTTGTTGTGTTGTGAATAAAAATATAATAACGAAAAAAAAAAAGGTTAATGCGCGCGTGTGATTTTTTCAGTACCTATCTATGGTCTGTCAAAAATGATACCACGGAACTGGTAATTCCCGAACCAGTAGGCTCTTTGTTCCGGTCCCTTATTCACAAGCAAATCACGTATTGCCCAATCACTATTGAAACTCGCCCAGTGGCCCGAAAAGTCACTCAATAATACAAAAATCCGTCACTATCCAAATCGTAAATCCATTAACTGTTTTTCAGGCGTATGTTTTGAGGCCATTGCTTAGGATAATAGCTCGTTTGCTAAATGTAAATAAGGAACGTTGTTGTATGTATATTTTGTTATTTATGCTGTTTTGTAGTTTGAAAGTATATGGGAGATATTATAGAACATAAAAAAGTAGTAGAAATCGATTTGTTATGTTACGATCATATTTTATCTTATAAAACAAGCCTATTATATATTATTAAATATATATAGTGTGTTTCAATATGAACGCCGAAGAAAAAATATTGGCTTGTTTTCTTGCATCAAATGAACCGTGTACGCATGCAAATGCCACCAAAGTTCGTTGCATAGTGATTCTGAAAATGTTTAATGCTTGACCACGATGCCGAATGGAAGAAAAAATAAAATAATTATAATAAATTAATAGTTAGCGGTGGTGGCTGGGTTGTAAGAACGCGTTCCTTAAATCCTACACAAAGGTCTGTTCAAACCCACCCGGCATGTACCAATAAGAAATACACTTTTCTTAAGTACATTTGCCATAGATCTACAACACCACCATTCCCATGCCTTGGAGAGCACGTTAAGCCGTCGGTCCCGGTTCCACTAATACCAACTTGTTGAATCATTAAAAAATTGACATCAAATCCTCGCCAAGCCGTCTGGCCAGCGTGGCGAGTGTAGGCCAAATTCTCGAGATATATGTTCTGAAAAGCCCATCTCCAGCAGTGGAGGTCTAGGACGCTGTGTTCTGGGGGCTGTAATGATAAATAAATAGCCAGACTCTTCACACGGATCGTTCAAAAACTGAACAGACTTCCCTTACCCGAAGTGCTTATCTGTCATCACACGTCTAATGGGCACGGTGCCGTCAATAAAAATATCAACATCTATGCTCAGGTCTTAATTAGCCCACTTGCTCTATTGAAGTACGCGTTACGTCTGTAATTAGTTTTGATTTTACAATAACAATCCCTGTTCTAGTTTAAATCTATTTGCCTTAGAGACATATTTTTGTCTACGCGCCGTTTTACTTTATTGTTTTTCTGTTCTGCGGAAAATATGATGGTTAAATGTGAGGAAAGAGGATCTGCGCTTGGCTGGCCGGTGCCACTGTTGTCTAATTATTTCCGATCTTGTGTGACCCACCGCGTAGTCTATTGACGGATTACGGACTTTTTAATAATACCCAAATGATACAAATATCAGCAAGAATATATTTTTATCTTCAGTTATTTGACTACAATGTAATGGTGGAATTATTGTCAGCAGTTTTATTTTATAATTGGGAATCCAACAGCGTTTCAACTTAAATTAATTAAAAACTTACAAATTAAAAATTTTAGGTCATTACCAGGATTCATTCATATTTAAGTGAGAAAATAAAATAAAATTAATAGCATACAAATAAACGATAAAAAGTCTTTAAATTAAATTAATAGAATAAAAGTACTACACTATGAGTATAGTGCATACAAGTGGAGCAGTACAGTAGGTATGCGTTAATAAAAAAAGTGAAGTATCAGACGAAAGCTAGGATGGGCGACATTTGGGACATTTCGGCACATCCTCTCAACGTCCATATCACAAAACAAAATATCTTTATTCACATAAACCTATTACAGGCATTTATGATACGTCATAATTAAATTATTTTTAATAATTCTACTGCTGCTAGTAGAAGACTAAGCAACAAAGTGGTCCAATGAGTAAGCTGTTAGCAGAAGACCAGCAGCTTAACAGCTTCCAGTGACCTATTAATGTTTAATCTCACAGAGAAAGGAATCCACAAGGAAAACTCAGATTTACAAAATAAAACATATACAGAACTACACCACAACAATTAATTAATAACCTTTTAAATTTAGCTATGAGTTTACAATTCCTGGTACTGCGGTACCCTACCAGGCACCTCTTTAACCAGTACGTCCTCCCCGTAATGTTGTACGGAGCAAACAGCCTAAGGGTATTAAAAATATTATTTGTGTTAGGTCAGTACAGAAAGAAAAGACAAATTTCTTAGCATTTCATGCATTCACCGTGTACCGGGTCACTCGTGTGTGGGAATAACAATGGTCTCTTGGGCTTGCGATCGATTATAGGCTGGTTTACAAAGAAGATCTAACTATTCTGCTCCTCTCCCTACCCAACCAAATACTGATGAGTCCATTAATGCCGTCTTGGAACCTCTTTACATAAATGTATTGATGGCAGCCTTAATTCTTTGTAAGTAGTGCAAAGATATTACTGGAATTCCTCTCTCACCAACTTCCACTGCATAAAGCTAAGTCTTGAAACCGTTCCTGATCATTTTATCTGTGACATCATAATATTTGTTCGACTTCGATGTTGTGGTATTTTGGAATATTTGATTCCCAAGTTCAATGAGAATTACTTTTTTTAAGTCCCGATACTGCCTACGTGGTCTAGCGGTTAAGTCCGTAAATTAATATTTAATTTATTTGTGATATTTCTCGAGTTTGGTACGCTGGAGACATCGACGAGCTTGCCACTTGTCATGATTGGCCTATAGTAAAGTTGGCTAAATGTGAATCCGCTTATTTATAAGCGTGGTTTCTGACCACCCCGAAAGGTCGTGATGATACTTTACTTCTAAGTTCCGATAAAACATCAAGATGTCTGGCCTATAGGGTGTTATTAAAATTTAGCGTACAGATGTAGTACATATTTCCATCGTATTTTATCGGAAAAAATCGTATTTATGATTTAATTAGCTTTAGTACCTTATTGACAATTGATACTAAATAATTAAGTTCCATATTAATGAATATAAAAATATCACTCATTTTATAATTGATTGACACTTCGGGTGCCGTCGTATTCCGATTGAGACCCGAGTTTTCCCGTTGGAAATACACTAGGTATATCTGTAAAAAGACGCGTAGGTATGTATAGAAAATGCACACAGGAAACATTTTATGTGCTTATTTTATTCTCGGTTCGGTTTTTTAATTTTATGAAGCGAAATTTCGCTCTGATTTTATAGGTACATTTGCCCGACCAGTACACGGGCTCCATTAGCATTTTGTCCAAAATTATTACTCTTGTTTTTTAGCCTACGTGGCCTAGTGGTTAAGATCCAGAGGAACTGGGTTCGAATTCTGGCCGAGAACACAACCAATATAAAGTTACGTATCTATCTATGTATTTGGAACTTTATATTATTAAATAACATCTTGTATTTGGATTGACATCTTGTAGATGGGCCTTCCAGAACATATATCTGGAGAATTCGGCCTGCACTCGCCACGCTGGCCAGACGGCTTGGCGAGGATATGATGTCAATTTTTAATTAACTTATTAACGATTCCACAAGTTAGCATTAGTGAAACCGGGACCGACGGCTTAACGTGCTCTCCGAGGCACGGGAACGGAGGTGTTATAAATTTATGACTGCAGTACGTAAGAAAAGTGCATTTCTCATTGGTACATGCCGGGGGGGTTTCAACCGACCTTTGTACGATTAAAGGAACGCGTTCTTACAACCGAGCCACCACCGCGCCTATTTCGGTAGCACTTACTTATATAAAATTGTGCTCACGTTGGGGCTTCAGGAGGCAACTCCGTTACTCCGTTACCTTTCTTCCCTTTTGTGGGGTTGTAAGTCTCGCTCCGTGCGCGTGCACCACCAAAATTGGTGATTCAAAAATCACCGGATTTCTGTGGTGTCGGGTTATTTAAGTCAATGTCACAGTGTTACCAACATAATAAATTCGTTATTCGAATTCACTTACCATTCGTTTAGAAATCGCTCGTTTGCGACACCACCAGATACGTCAGAATTAAGATAGACCACATGCCCATATGCATCCCGAAAGTTGACAAAACGCAAAAACTTGTGAAGTATTATTAAATGCTAATTTAATAATACTTCACACCCAAGTGACGCCACCGTGAGCAGACCCGGATGGCGCAGCATCGTAGCAAAGATTGTGAGCAATGCAAGACATTACGGTCGTGATGTTACTTTTACTTGATTTTCAGTATTATATTAATTGCATCACAAAGGCAATTTTCAAAAGCCAACTAGTTGCGTAATTGGTTTATTTTCTGCGTAGTTTATTTCCTATAATGCATAATATTATTATACTCGTAGCAGATTATTTCACTGGAAATGTTTTTTATTTTATTCATTTATTTATTTATTCGAAGAGAAAGGACAGACACAGGCAACATAAGAACATAAAAGATAGCAACAGAGTAGAAGCAATTGAAATTATACCCGCCACCAGAATATTTCTCACTGTGAACAATAGTGCACTCTTTGTGCGATACAAAATTCAGAAAATATCACCTTGGCCAGGTATAAAGAAAACAACTGCATTGTGTTTGAATGCATTAAAACTGTTAGGCGAACTCCGAAGCAAACTGCCCACACTTTGCGATCTAAACCGTAAGTAGCAGCTTCTTGATTTTGGCTTTAAAGACGGCGCGGGAGTTACTAAATATATCCACGTCCGATACACGCCTGTTGTACGTGTCGCACATCCGACGTACAGGTGCGCGCATGCCAGATATTGTACGTACGCGGCAGACATGGAAGAGGTCGCAGGAGCGAGTCTGTCTCGAGGGGGCATTATAATAAATACCTTCTGTCAGGTTTGGACAACTGAGTAGGCCTCGACAAATATTATACAATAGTGTCATGTCAGTTGTAAGTCTACGGTCTGAGAGTGTCGTCAGTCTGTAATGTGTACATAGTTTGTCGTAGGACAGATATCCGGTTCCGTATCTGCGATTAAGTCCTCTTAAGAATTTCTTTTGCACCATCTCAATTTTTTCTTTGTACACATTGAAGTATGGGCTCCAAACAGAGGATGCATACTCCAGCTGAGACCTGACGAGTGCACAATAGAGGATCCTACATGTGGATGTTTTTTTAAAAGCTTTTGACGTGCGAAATACAAAACCGGACATCTGATAAGCCTTCGTACAAATATGCTCCACGTGTGAGTCAAACAATACCTTGCTGTCAAAGTAAACGCCCAGATCACGAACCACACTTACCAATTTTAAATTGTTACCATCACCTATATGATATGTGTGCGAAATTATGTTTTGTTTTTTAGTAAATGTGATTTATCTTCCTAATAGAACAAATATAGGTTCCCATTCGTCAACATCCCCAATGTGCAACACCGACAGTAGTCTCTGCAGTTCCAATAATGATATAGACATCTACCATGACCATTACAATGCATTCAGAAAAAATGTTCTCGAACATTTCAAACCATCAAAATTTGAGTAGCTTATAATTTATTTAACAAGTGTTTTGTTTTCGATTTTAAGGTACCAAATTTATGCAATTTTTATGTTTTCTTTATAGTTCTATTAAAAAAAGTCATATTTTTTTGTTATAATTTGTAAATTTGTTAGTTTTTGTAAAAAAAATATTTTATTGTTTTAAAAGTAAAAAGTTTCTAATTTCTTCTCCTTTTTATATTGGTGAATGCTGTGACACGCAATTGGTACATAATATATTAGATAAGTTTTTTTTTTTTTACATACATGTAAATGAATATTTATTCGAAGTACCTACCTACTTAGATACAAAAATATTAAAATAAAATTGATTAAAAAACTAATTATAAATAAAACTAAAACTAAAAATACCTATGAAATTAAAACTATTCTACAAAATAAACTAAGGGCTTACCACCAGGGAGGGTACCTAAAACGCTCGCCGCATGTCCTCGTTGAATTATAATCGACATATTCTGTTTTAGGTAGTTATGGCATTTGGGACCGCCACACTCTTGGAAAATTCGTTTACCCAGTTATGTAAGATAATATACCCCCATTGTTTCAACCCCAAATGCCACAAAGTTATAATTTTGTTTAATGCTATTATATTTGATGTGCTTTTTAAATTCGGCTGTATGAGCAGCCGAACCGGCCTTTTTTGATGTAGAGGAAATGTGGCAAGCGGCAAAGGTGGCATCCCCATCTTCCCTCACTCCATGGTTATAATTATACTATGTTATGTGTGTGATAACATACTGCTGTGTGTACTTTATAAATAAATAAATATAATTAAGTAATTATATTTAAAGCTATTACTGCTGAGTACTCGTAGATGTATGAATCTGGGACGCCGAGAAACTAAACACTTGAACTATAAAACATACATGATGTAAAAACCCGACGTGATCCTATTTCATTAAAATATCTATACTTTTGGATTTACAACTGCCTCTGTGGTCCGTCTGCCGTGTTAAGTCCGTGGATTTAGACACAATAATATCCCCTCAATCTTAGAACCCTCTGGGATTGTGCGGAGCGATGGCAAGAGACCAGACGGAATGACTGTTGGACCGTGCAAACTTGTGTTTTGAGGTCTCTGGTGTAGGATGCGACATCTGTAGATACATTAGCTCCATCTCACATCCAGGCGACGTCGCCAGGCGCGGGAATGGCTGCGCCTTAATTAAAATTAAGATATATTACAAATTAAATTAATAAAATTTAAAACAAAATAATTAATTAATTTAAATTAATAATTTTTTCACACATCTTGTATGGAACGGGTTTTTTTTTAATATTTAAATATTTCCAGACACACAGCGCCATCTAGTTTCCGTGGTAAGCTACGAGGCTTGTGTTACGGAAACTAGATGGTTGATAAACTACATATTATACTTTTTTTTTGTAAATATATACATATAAACACCCAGACCGAGACAAATTATACAATGTACAACCCTCGGTGGGAATCGAACCCACGACCTTCCGAGTTCACGGCAACGTTTGTTACCACTAGACCATGGAGGATATCTTTTAATGATATCCCAAGAATAAATTGACTGATTTCGGCCTCGGGAAGTTCCCTAGTCACTGGAAAAGTCAGAAAAACGCAAATAAATACATATAATAAAATCTTGAGTATTTATTTAATTTATATTAAAAACTGTAATGTTCTCACTAGTCTAAACCTACCTTAGAATAACGACTAAACCTACATTTGAATATGTATGACACAACATATTGATTTTTTTGTTGGTTTTTCTATAATCCTAGTATCTTTCATGTAGAGTCTCGCATAACGTTTTATTCAGAATAACACATGTGTGATTGTAAAAATAACAAAATAAATTTGTAAAGCTAGTTACGGCCATAAGAGCAATGCGGTCACGCTCGATGGAGCGACGCTTGCGCATGCCGGAAGGGCGCGACATCTCCGGAAGCGTCCCCACGACCCGTGACCCGAGCCGCATATACGCTTTGTTGTTCAAATGTGACACACGCTAGATAACATTTAGTTGTGTTAAAAGTATATGTTAAAAAAAAGAAATAGAAAAAGTGATTTAATTATAAATTTAAAAAATCTAGTCTTACCTCTAGTTTGCGTAAGGTGAATTAAATAATAAATGTTTAACATTTAATTATTCGCGACGTGATTGGTTGTTAGCTTGTCAGTTTGTTGGTTGAGCCAATAACGTGCCTTGAAATCAAATTGTTTGTAATTAGTGTTTAAAAAAAATGTCTGATAGAAATTGATAAAAAAAAACAGAAAATAAAGCAATTAAAAGTGGTTGTCTAAAATGAAAAACATTTGATTACACAAGGTGTTTAGTGCATGGCCGTCAATTTTATTCGGTTTACTGGTGGGGTCATTTTTCACTGCGAAGTCGAGGCGTGGTCGAGGCGCGCGCGTTCTTGATCACTCCAATACTAAATACTCCAATGCTAAACGAGGCTAAATCCGAAACGACATGTCAATAAAGCGGCGGCGTTGCAGAGTGTGTTCGCGCCTTGACTCTTAAGTGTGTGTGCGACATAAGAGTAAAGTTTATTAAAAAATGGTGCTTATACAAACTAAACTAAAAATAATTGTGTAATAATAATTAGAAACAAGGCGCGGTGTAAAATCCTGCAAAGGTCGGTTCAAACCCCCCTGGAATGTACCATTGAGAAATACACTTTTCTTACGTACATATGTCACTGATTTACAACACCACCGTTCCCGTGCCGAGAGCACGTTGAGCCATCGGCCCCAGTTCCTCTAATCTAATACCAACTTGTGGAATCATTAATAAATTGTCATAAAATATGACATCAGATCGTCGCCAACCCGTCTGGCCAGCGTGGCGATTGTAGGCCAAATTATCCAGATATATGTTCTGGAAGGTCCATCTTTAACAGTGGAGGTCTAGGACGCTGTGTTCTAGGGGCTGTAATGAAAAAAAAAAGATGAATATAAAACATACTGCCATAACCTTGACTCTTAGGACCCAGGCTCCAAAGGTGAAAACGTAGCACATGACCCAACCAGTATCCCAAAAATATTTGACGGTATATACCTACGCTAAATAACCTCTATATATAAAAAAGCTATCTTATATACTTTTTAAATAAATTGACCGCCTCCATGGTCTAGTGGTAACAAACGTTGCCGTGAACTCGGGAGGTCGTGGGTTCGATTCCCACCGGGGCAAGTTGTACATTGTATAATTTGTCTCGGTCTGGGTGTTTATATGTATAATATGTATATATTTAGAAAAAAAAAAAAGTATAATATGTAGTTTATCAACCATTTTCCGTAACACAAGCCTCGTAGCTTACCACGGAAACTAGATGGCGCTGTGTGACCTGTCTAGAAATATTTATTATTATTATAAATCTTACGAACTAACTGAATTAGAAAAGTAAAAGGTTTAGAAAGCTTAGAAAACATATGATATTACATTTAATTATATGTATGTATATTATTATTGTTTATATGTATAGTATGTAAATACTGTTAATAAGTATATATTAATGTATATACGAGTATGTCATTATATTATCTAATTATGCCTCTAATTGAACCTACCTTTGTACTTAGTGTAATAAATATTTAAATAAATAAATAAAACACCGAAGACAATAGAAATAGGGGTCTTGTTGTGTAACATATTGCACTATTACGAGATATAAATGAATAGAAACAGCTTTCTCATACCGATGCTTCGTTCAATTTCAAGACAAAAACTAAAGAAAATACTGTGTGAACTGGTTAATAAAACATTGGATACTTAATAGTGATGAAGTGTTGTTACGTTTGAAGTCCGAACGGGAACGAGAGGATGAGCACTTCACTTCACTAAGGTAAGATTTTTACGTATAAGACCTATTATAGGGATTTGTGACACGTCATAACCTAGACGTAAATGAGAATTACTCTAAGAAAAATGGACGCAAAAAATGTTCTCGTGCCATAATGTTTTCTTGTTTATTTCATATTTAATATATATTGTGATTTCAAAATCTGTAATTAATATTATTTATTTTACCCTGGCATAACGACAAAAATTTTTTTTAGCTTAATAATTACATAGTTTTTATAATATATTAACTATCAAATAAAAAATAAATCATTATGGGACGAGAACATTTACATTTTTCTAAGAAAAAATATATTAATAGTATATATATTTAATTTTCTTTTTATTATTTAACCATAGTTATAAGTTTTTAAGTCGAATTTATTATTATTTATTTTCTTTTCATTATATAAACTCTGGAAGTAGAAGCGGGGCTGCCTGTAGCACGGATCCTAACCGGCCTTGTACGATTTTAAAAGAAATAAATACATTTTTGATATACTAAATACTATTGTTACGGCTTGGTATCCTATCCAGATTCCTCAAGTTGCTTACTCTTTCCCTACACCAAACGTGACATCTACTAACGTCACTGTGGTATCTGCGCGACCGCGATGCGAGCTAGTCGTGTCTAGCTGTAATAAACTGACGTTTCGCATGCCCGAGCTTGCATGGCGAAAATACGTGTATCCAACCAAAAGACTATATAATAATAATAATTGAAGTTTTGTGTAAAGTGCAGTGCTTGGCCAAGCTGGAAATAGTGTGCTTCGAGATCTGTGAGTACCTATCTTTTTTCCCCCAAGTCGTATGCCTTTGTCTACTTATTTCAGCACGTTCATCATCTCCTAGCTTAGATGTGAATCAGGATAGCCCTAAACGTAAGCAACACAGAATTAGATGCAGTAAAACCACCGAGCTATTATAATTCTTCTTAATTAAAAATATACAGTCCACTCCTAGAAGCTCAACCATCGGTTTTGGTACCATTCGAGCGCGAATTCCCTATAGAGTCAGTAATTAAATTTTTATTGTTTTATATTATTACAATTTGGAGTTTAATTTCATACGAAAACTTCCAAAATTGTTCATGATTTAAGCATAAAAACACATTTTCATTTGTAGTTAAAGGCTACCTACATTATTATTATTCTTACAAAATAATAACTTTTGTTCAAAGTTCATTTAATTACAAAATACTTATTGCTTCTATTTTGCGTTGCTTATTACGTTGTGTTCGAATATTATTATTATTCTATTTAGTCACTATAGTAGGTAAATAAATGTAAGTTGGCCTAGCTATCAACTTACATATTTAACTGTTTAGGTACATAAATATTCTTCCTATATTTTTGTTTTAATTGGTTTATATACGTAAATATATATAAAGTAATTATTTCCTAACGTTATTTACATTTCCCTACACCTTCTTACTATGCTAACAATTCCATATCTTTACGACCGAGCTGCGTAAAGAGGTAGTTAGCCACCTAACATACATTAGTATTTCATTGCTAGTCGTACTTATTAAATCTCAATCCTAAACCTTACTTAAATTGTTTATTATCTAACTTGTTAATAACATTAAATATAGTTAATATCTTCACGACCTAGCCGCGTAAAGAGGGTATCAAATACCAATTTTAAATTAATATTCCACGTATTGTTTAAAGTTTATTCACTATACAATTTAAGTAGGAAGTACCCACGTATTAAATTTAGTTATCGCGTATCTTCACGACCCAGCTGCGTGAAGGCATAGACAGACATATATTGTCTCGTCCGTTCGTAGTTTTAATAACGTATTAAAATATTATAAATAATAAAAGCGTATTAGTCAATAGTTACTGATTTTAATTTAACTTTTCATCATGGAAGGCAAACTAAAAATGTACCAATCTCGACGTCAATACATTTTCCGTTCGATTCAGATTTTGTATGATTTGTCAAAAGATATTCATACAGATCAAAGAAAATTAAAATCATTTAGATCACGATATAAGCGTATAGCGGAGGTCCGTTCTGAATTTCTCGAAGTTACGGAAAAGATTGATGAAATTCAGATAAATTTGAAACCAGAAACTGTCGTGGACATGAAGGAGGTATTAGCTTTCGACGAACTGTACTACGAGATACAGTCGGCCGCGGACAGCATCGCGCCGCTCGCCACTCGCGCGGCCACAGCTTGGCCTGAAGACGTCATCGATAACAAATCAACGTCTGCGCCACGTGCTCGTCTGCCTAAGATCGATTTGCCAAAGTTCGATAGCAATATTGAAAATTGGCAAACCTTTCACGACACATTCGTTACCCTTGTCCATGACAATAACACTATCAGCCCGGTCGAGAAATTACATTATTTAATTTCTTGTCTTACGGGGCCTGCGTTAACGATTGTCAAAGGTTTACCGATCACCAATGATAATTATAATATCGCATTTAATGCATTGGTTGATCGTTACGAAAATAAGCGAATCGTCGCTGTAAACTACTTAGAGAAAATACTCAATTTTACACCACTAAAGTTGCCAGTCCTAAGTGAGTTGTCAAAATTAACTAACGTTTTATACGAATCGGTCAATGCGTTACGTAACATGAATATAAAGGATCTGGGCGAGTATATTCTGTTTCATCTCGTTTCCAGAGTACTTGACTCCGATACTCGCAAGCGATTTGAAATCCAGAACGAATTAGAAATACCTACATTTTCTACCTTGCTTAAGTTTCTGCAGGATTACGTCAAGATACTTGAAACTAGTGAGCATCAATCTTGTACAAAGTTCCACGGTCCGAGGTTCGAGTCCCGGTCCAAGTCTAGTAAAACTTACAATACTACTACGACCCTCACCTCACAACACACCCGTGCCCCAGTTCCGTTTAAATGTGTGTGTTGTAACTTTAAACATAGTATTTATAAATGCCCTAAGTTTCTAGGTTACAATCCAGCAGCTAGATCAAACTTTATTCAACAAAAGGGCTTGTGCTTTAACTGTTTAAGGCCGGCCCACGATAATGGCACCTGCCCATCAAACACCAGTTGTTTTAAATGTGGTGACGGTCACCACACACTACTACATCCGGTTTCGACCAGCATACCGGAACCTTGCTCTTCCGGAACGGTCGTCGAAAACTGCGAGAGTTCTAGTGTGCACCACGGCACGAGCCGAGCCCTCGTGCTGTTGGGCACGTGCACACTGCTGGCGCGCGCCACTTCCGGTCCACCGCAACTCGTCCGTGCGCTCATAGACAGCGGAGCGCAGGACTGTTTTATCACCGCCGCCTGCGCTGGCCGCCTAGGCCTGCCTGTCCGCGGCACAGACCTTACGGTTTCCGGACTCGGACAAAATAATGTTAATAAAATCAGCGGAATCACCGATTGTGTTATACAACCGCGCGATTCCAATGATTTCAGTTTTAACATACGACCTATTGTGATGACGACGCTCACATCGAAATTACCCTCAATAACATTACCCGAGACCATCCGTCAGCACTACAAGCATCTTACTTTGGCTGATCAGGATTTCGACAAGCCAGCCGACGCGGACGTGGATTTACTTCTCGGCGCCGAGCTGTTTGGCCTAATCTACGACGGGCAGCGTGTCGCTCCAGGTCCAGGATTACCAGTAGCCATGCATAGCGTCTTCGGATGGATTCTGACAGGAAAACTCGACCCGGGCTGTCGACCCCTATCCTCGGTTACGTCACTGGTTGCGATCACGCACGCCATCGGTGAAGTCGTCCATGATTTTAAGGAAGTCCAGGCGCTTCCTAAATCCCAATTGTTCGTACCAGAGGTTGACGATTGCGAACGATTATGTTCAACCGTAGTGCATCATTCCGTTGATGCTAAATATATTGTTCCTATTTTGTTAAGGGAATCGAACCCCGTACTTTGCGGTTCTTTTAATAATTATTCCAGGCGATATAATAACTTTGATAAACGTTTAACCAAACGTACTCGGCATCAACGTGATTACGTTACGTGTATGCGAGAGTACACGAGTCTTATTCACATGCGTCATGTGATATCAGCGCCATTTATCGGTAAATACTTAGTACCACACCACTTTGTATTGCGTTCCAATAGCATAAGAACAATGCTGCGTGATGTATTTGCTGCGAGAGACAAATTCATCCACAACCTATCACTAACCAAGTTAGTACATACCGGCATCAATCAGAAAACAAATGTTCGGTCATTACATCTGCCTGCGACCGATCCAGGTACTTCGTGGTCACGTGATGCTGACTTCATACGCCATGACGTATATAAGATATTAGGAGTTCAGTTGCTTCCACAATATGATTATTTTGTCAGTAAAATAATCAGCATTAAAGGGAATCAACCTGGCATTCATTCTCCTCATAAACTTTCACTTTTAATTGATCACTCGGGTTTCTTACGAGGTCGATTATTTAATATTTATCTGTTAGATCCGACGAAACATCCGACATACGAATTGACAGCGAGGTCAATTATTTATAGTTTAAACCCACCAGATGCTTCCAACCTTGGTGGTATTTCTGTAAGTGGGTTGGATACCACCACACCCCTCCACGAGCGTGTGGTCGGATCTCATAATCTCACTTTAAAAGCGTTTGTAACCGTGCTTACAATATTGGAAACAATGCTTAACGCACGATCGCCTTGCGTTATATTATCGTACCTTAGCAAAGTGAACGTGCTTACACCCGGACACTTTCGTATAGGTCGGCCGTTGGTCTCGCTGCCCGTGCAGCAGTTCGAGGATTCCAACGCCACGTTGGCATATCGCTGGCAAAATTGCCATAGACTTTTACAGTCCTTGTGGCAAACTTTGCAGCAAATATCGAAATGGTTAACGAACCAGAGACGCGGTCCGGTAGTAGGCGACGTAGTTCTTCTCTTAGAATCGAACTTAGCCACTACGAAGTGGAAATTAGGTCGTATAAGGTTACATGTTCCCGAGCAAGGACACTCCTTTCCTAATTCCTTTTCTTTTCAACTTTACTTTATATAATAGTCTATGTATATTATAGTTTAGTTTTAAGTATTTATTTATATTTTACTGTTAAGTGCAGATATCCTAGCTTATATCTATTCGAACACAGCGCATTGAGCTTTCTTGACCTAGCATTTAAGAAAAGTTTTGATGTATGAAATCACTAGATGATTTCAAGTGGGGGGAGATGTTACGGCTTGGTATCCTATCCAGATTCCTCAAGTTGCTTACTCTTTCCCTACACCAAACGTGACATCTACTAACGTCACTGTGGTATCTGCGCGACCGCGATGCGAGCTAGTCGTGTCTAGCTGTGATAAACTGACGTTTCGCATGCCCGAGCTTGCATGGCGAAAATACGTGTATCCAACCAAAAGACTATATAATAATAATAATTGAAGTTTTGTGTAAAGTGCAGTGCTTGGCCAAGCTGGAAATAGTGTGCTTCGAGATCTGTGAGTACCTATCTTTTTTCCCCCAAGTCGTATGCCTTTGTCTACTTATTTCAGCACGTTCATCATCTCCTAGCTTAGATGTGAATCAGGATAGCCCTAAACGTAAGCAACACAGAATTAGATGCAGTAAAACCACCGAGCTATTATAATTCTTCTTAATTAAAAATATACAGTCCACTCCTAGAAGCTCAACCAACTATACATACATAATTGACAATATCCGAGTGTTACCTGTGAACCAAATGGAAATAAATAATTTGAATTTGAATTTAGGACTAAAGTAATATACAAACAATATAAAAGAATTACAATATTAAATAAACTACCTAAATAATAAAATTAAAAATAAACTAAACAAAACCTTAAATTAAATAAACTAAAAGATAAACCTAATTAATATAAAAACTAAATACTTACAATTATCTTGATTATAATCTACATGTCATCGAATCCAGGAGAAGATGAACCCAATGTTCGGAGGACTACGGCGACGTTACCTCGTTGGATGGCAACACTGATCCTCTGAATAAGATATTCCCTACTTAAAGGATCATCTGTTGACGCTCGGATGGCAACGCTTATGTCGCGTATTAAAGATTTAGCGTCCTCAGACCAAGGGCCCATCGCCTCTACGGCAAATGGCACAAAATGGTAACGGTTTGCCAACTCTATGTACTTATTACGTTTACCGTTTACAGCCAATTCAGCTGCTACACCTGCTCGTTTTCGTGTCGCGCCAACACGACTAGCACAAAGGGTGTCAGTACACGTCGCATCCCAAACCAAAGACTTACCTTGTTTATAAGGCACGAGGGTTAGCCCATCTGGTCTTTTCCCATCGCTGCGAAATATATACCAGTTGGCTCCAATGTTGATGGGTAATTTGCAGAAGATAGTGCCTTTTTTGATTGGATTTTAATTTTAATTCTCATTTGTATCTCTCTCTATCAACGTTTAGAATGCTATTCAACTGAGAAATACTCAGCTCTGCAGCTCAATTTTACTAATTGTCTGTCGATTAAACTTAAGTTACGTTCTTTTCCGATCCCACATTAGTTAATGTACCGTATTGGTAGGGATATGAATGTACCATTTATTTATTTATTCAGAGAAAAATAACAGAAATGATATAAAAACAAAGAGTCATAAGTGACATTTGAATCACTTCCTTTAAACACAACACGAACCTAATAATCGTTATGAAATAAATATTTTTTTACCAGTTGCATCAATAAACTATTCAATTAACAATTTTGCTGATCATCAATAAGTACTGTAGTGATATTGGTTTTGTAACTGCTGCAGCTTTGTGTGAACATGTCGACCGAGGGAAGTCTGTCGTCGTGGACGCGACACATTCTGGCGAGTGGCGCCCGTTTGCCTGCATTCGTTTTGGCTCGTGGTATGACAAACAGCGACCGAGATCTAGTCCTTCTTGTAGGGCCACAAAACAGTCAATCATCATCATCATCATCAACCTATGTCTCTCCACTGCTGGATATAGGCCTCCCCCAAGGCTCGCCACTTCACACGATCTCCTGCCACCCTCACCCAACCCCCATCAGCGACCTTCCTCAGGTCATCCGTCTACCTAGCGGGGGGTCGACCCACTCTGCGTCTTCCCGTACGTGGTCTCCACTCTAGAACTCGTCTACTCCATCGTTCATCGGTTTTACGACAGACATGTCCAGCCCATTGCCACTTCAGCTTACAAATTTTGAAGGCTATATCAGTAACTTTGGTTCTCCGACGGTTTTCCTCGTTTCGGACTTTATCCATCAGAGAAATACCGAGCATAGCTCTCTCCATAACCCGCTGACACAAAACAGTATCTTATGTAAAATGTCTGGGCAATTAAAACTAATGTTACAAATGTTATAGAAGGCGCTGGCGTCCAGGGTCATCCAGGGTCACACGCCTGTTGTTAAGCGCCAGTATTTTGTAGCGTTGTAGTATTTTGTTGTGTCTATAGGAAATGTTACTCCACTGTGTAAAGCTGAGTCTCCAATCTATTCCTGATCATTTCTTGCGTAAATTGACCGTAAGAGTGAAGAAAAACATTTATCTAACATCCTAATAACTTCGTCGGTAAATACATTAAGTGTCAATAAGTGCCTTTTCGGACATAAAGTGGTTTTTGCCAAACGAGTGATTTAATATATCTGTGGCTACGAGGTAATGGTCGATGTGTCATACTTACTCGAGCTGAAAATCAACTGACAGTTAAATTGGATTTGTTAGCGCCTGAGAGCCGAGTATTAGGCAATAAGGTTCTGAGAAAACATCCTTAACTTGTCGTATTACGTATTTATTTTAGTTACTTCTTCATCAAGTCGAACAAATCTCATAAATTTAATGATCAGCATACTGTTACTTAGTCGTAAACGTTATTAGTTTTTTTTTTATACTACATGTGACTTTGAGCCCACCTGATGGTAAGTGGCGCGCAAGGTCCATGAATGTTAGCAACTAAAGTCAGACACTCATGACTGATATCAGTCCCTAACACTATGCCGGCTTGACTAGATGCTTTTTCACACTTCGCTTGAAGGACTCCAAATTATAGGAAAGTGGAAACATAGTGGATCGTCCACAGCTCGCCTATGTAGGACATTGAGAGCATGTGTGAGGTACTTGGCGGAACCATCCCAAAGGTGAGAACAGTATTCTACACATGATCTGATCTGTGCATTGTACAGCAACAGTAATTGAAGGCGAAAAATACCGCTTTTTTGACGCTGTTTTGGTGATGCTCTCAATGTAGTTCCGGTGGCTAAGGTCTGAGCGTAGTGGATTTCGTTAGTTACGTCAAAGGTTGCGTCATAATTACAAAGTACTATTCAATTCTCAACCCTATAAACGCTCGACCTTGACAGCGTCCGTACAAATATCAACTTTAATAGCGTGATATATATATAGTTCTATTTCATAACGTTTCCATTGTATAACGTTTGCGCTTAAGTAACAGAATAGAGTGGCTCAGTTATAAGAACGCGTTCGTTCAATCCTATAAAGGTCGGTTCAAACCCACCCGGCATGTATCAATGAGAAATACACTTTTCTTACGTACATTTGTCATAGATTTACTACACCACCGTTCCCGTGCCCCGGAGAGCACGTTAAGCCGTCAGTCCCGGTTCCAGTAATACCAACTTGTGAAATCGTTAATAAATTTACATCATATTCTCGCCAAGCCGTCTGGCCAAAATTTTCAAGATTCTTCAGATATATATTCTAGAAGGCTCATCAGCAGTGGAGGTCTAGGACGCTGTGTTCTAGGGGTTGTAATGAATGATGAATGTATTAAAGACTCACCTTTAGGCGAAAGGAATTCCAGCAAAATCTTTGTACAACTTACTGCAAGAATTGGGCCTAAGCAGGTCTGCCGTCAATACATTTATCTTTCTTCCAAGACGGCATTACTGAAGTCATAATGTATGGTTGGGCTGGGAGAGGAGTAGAATGGTGGATTGTGAGCTTTTTCTTGCGCAATAAAAAGAGACCTCCTTTGTAATCCAGCCAATAATCTTAATCACCCCCTGGTAATTCATAGACAAACCCAGGAAGTCTAGCTTCGACTACTTTAGCTCTCTTCCAGGAGCACTTATCTACGAAGTGGTCTCTTTTAGAAGGCCGTGCACAAGTCGAAACGATTTTCTGAAGATGCTTGACGCGTCCGTCGTCGGATCGAAAAGACGTACGTCTAGTCAGGCCGACGACAAACTCCTCAATAGTAGGCATCTCCAGATCTCGAGCTATAACAGAATTACTCACATACCACTGCACTCAGGAGACTACTCTGATCGAAGGGTTCTGTTAACTTTCAGGCTGACACAGCATAGGTAACACGGGAACGGATCATCTTGTAGATGCGGACCATCAACGTGTGAATTTTATATGTACATGTACGTTCTATTGTAATTTTAAAGCTAAAAGGTGTATCAAAGACTGAAATCCTTTGAGCCATTAGCCACGGCTTGGCTAATCATGCACAACGATCACACGTGTCTCCGTTCGGGCGACTCTTTAACGACTTCAATAGATAATTTCATAAGTATTTTCAACCCGACTGAACAAACAGTGGCCAAATTCTGCTCCATTTAGACTAGCGTCTAACTTCAAATTCTCATACAAAAGGCTATAACGTTACCCTCATAAAGCTTTGTGGATTTTCAAGATGTTTTCGTTGGTTTGAAATGTAACCGATATCTAGGTTAGTACGTTTTATTGTCTTGTAATTGATTATAGGAAAAACATATAATGACCTTAAGTGAGAATTCCCATTTTTCTTATAGAAATGGGCCCAATAAAATGGCATAATGATTTCTTTTTTATATAATAGTTAATATATTTTCATAATCTGTAATTAATCATATTTATTTTACCCTATTTATTTATTTATATATCTACTCTTTATTGCACAAAATAAGTTAAAAAGTAGTGTACAAGGGCGTACTTAATGCCTTCCGGCATTTTATAACAGCTAACCTTTGGGAGTGTGGCAGAGGATTTCGGGTGCATTAAGATACATACAATTACTTAAGATTTTTTTATTTTTATTTATTACAGCCCCTAGAACACAGCGTCCTAGACCTCCACTGCTGGAGATGGGCCTTTCAGAACATATATCTGGAGAATTTGGCCTACACTCGCCACGCTGGCCAGACGGCTTGGCGAGGATACTTAAGAATAATTTATTAATTTATATTATAATACTAAAGATTAATTTAAGAATACTTAAATACTATTACATAAATACTTACATTATATATAATTAAAATAATATATATAATAAACATAAATATATATTATGTATGAATATATAAACACAGCTAATAGATAGATACTCGTACAGGTACAATCATTTACGATAATATGTTAAGAAAATAAATAAAAATTATAATGCATAGGTACTTGTAGTTATCATGACAAATTATTTTGTTTATTTAAAAAGTGAGCAATGAGTAGATTTTTAAACACATTTATTGAAGGCGCCCGTCTAATGACTAGTGGAAGCTTGTTCCACTCTAGCATAACGATAATTGAAAAAAACTTTTTTTTACGATAATCATTAAATAGTTTCTATCCATCCGATATAATCAGAGAATAATTTACATTTTTAAATCCTGTAATTTATCTATAATAAAGTACCTGATCATAATAAATTACCTAATATTATAAATAGCTCTTTGTTATATTTTACTACTGTCATTATTCTAAGGTTTTATTCCATACATAAATTTTAACCAATTGACTGTTTAATTCAATTATACTTGAGTGCTGGGGTAAAACAGATGTTGATTTTTTAATTAAATAAAAACACAAAATAATTATGTTTATTGAATTATTTTTAGTTGAGGCACGCTGCAACAAAGTTGGGGCCTGGTTTTGGGCAATCTCTTTTAAATTCACGCCTGATCATAAAATAATTACTAATAAAAATTTAGATTATATGTATAATTATATAAATAATAAGTATAACGTTATTGAAGTTCAATATTTGGAAGTGATAATTGATAGCAAGTTTAAATTTACTAACCATATTGACAATATTACTAAAAGAGCTGCCCACATGTTAGGCTTCCTAAAGCGGAACTTTCTTTGTAATCTTTCAAAAGTATTTAAAGAATTTAAATATAAATAAATAAAGGAAAGTTTTTGACAACGTAACGATGTCGGCTTAAGAAACAGAATAGGACTACATAACACCACGTATCTGTGTTTATTGGGTGTAACAAATATAATTAACTCGCCCTATATGTTTCGTGTTTGTTATAATTTTAAAGTGTGTAATCGCTGGAAAAGCTTATCGTGGAGGCATAGTGGGAGGGACGGATGTCAGTTTTGTTTTATATTCCTATTGTAGGTCTACGTGTCACGCAAAAACTAAAAACCAAAATATTAACCCGACATGGTGTGGTCAGCCTGTGGAGAGCACAGGCCTCCCCCATAAACTTGTCATTTCCCACGGTCTTCTGCCATCCCTATCCAAACCCCACCAGCGACCTTTTTAGGTCATCCTTGCGTTTTTATGTACGTGGTACTTCAGAACCCGTCTACTCCATCGGTCATCGGTTCTGCCTGAAATATAGTAATTAGATTAAAATTAATAGTAGTAATTGAACTGTGACTAGCAATAATAAAATAAAGAATAAATAAGTGAAAACCATTAGGTTATTGATTGTTTACATAAAAATAAAAGGAATGAGAGGTAGGACGTAGTATAAAATTATTTATATAATGGCCATAAATATAAGTGGCCAGTCCTAAATTATATACGAGGTTCAATATAGAGGGTTTCGTCAGATCCTTGAAGACTCGAACCTCTGCCCTTTCTTTTGGCGCTCCCTTAACAGGGAAGAGAACAGACCGATTATCGAGCCACACGCGTTGAAGCCCGACTTGTTTTGGGGTGCAAAATTGAATTTAGCAAAGTATAGGAAATATCAAAGATTTATATTAGACCTGGTCTTTTTATATTATATATTACTGTTCGATAAGTTTTTAGTAAATATTGATTATTTTTTGTTCGATATTTCGTTAATTGAGTCGTTTGATTTGAATATTCGCGGTAACGCCTTTGTGCGCCGGCGCACTTCGCGTCGATGACGTTCCATCGTCTCGACGCCCTCTAGCAGTAACTAGCGGACTATGCTTGGTGCACTTCCGGTTAATGACGTTTCCGCCAAAAAAACAACGCTCTGCGTCGTCAGAGTCGAAGCGCGGTCGCCGGTCGAAGCATATCGTTGCTCCCAAAATTAAATCGTATTTTATTCGCTGTGATTGTGCCGTGGACCTGCAGTAATTTCGGCTGTGATCCTCATCATCATCATCATCCATTTCGCGACCCGTCGGCTATCAAAACCACCAAGGAATTCGGTCACCAGTTCGAGACCCGGAATAAAGGTTAGTTGCTGCTAATTTCATTTCTTTCGCTCAATTTCGGAGTATTTTCACCAGCGCCTCGTCGTTTCCCGTTCAACTAGGTACTTAAAATATAAATTATATATAACTAAACTTAGTAAATTATAAATAAAAAATGTCCTCTAGACTTCAGGGATAGTCGCAAGGAGACTGGCAAAATTTATTGTCTGTATACTGAGGCTGTACAGATACTCGTTGCAGAAATAATTGCGAGCTTTCATGTCTCCAGACTTTTACGTTAGCCATTTCGACAACTCTTTGCCAGACGCTTGGGACCCCCCATGGCTAAATGTAACAGATTATGACGATAAAATTATTTTCAAAATACGCTATTCAGAAATTTAATTAATGGTTCATTGTAATCACATTTTTGCCACGGAACTTGATTATACTTTTCCTAGAGGAACCCTAGCAGCTAGGGCCTAGCTAATTCGATAACAAAAAAATATTACGTTGTTGTTTGTATATTTTCATGTTTGATTTGAAAATAAAGAGGAAATAAATATACATTTTTTTCGACGAATGTTTTGTTAATTTTTGGACGGAATACGGAACCCCACCACCTTTCGGGAATCACTGCTCCAGAGGATATTTTTTTATTTATAGTTTAGTTTATTTTATTATTTAGGTAGCTTTTAATTTATATTTAATTAATTTACTTCGAATAAAAAACTTTGTCTAATTTATTTTTTTACACGGTAATAATATAATAAACTTAACGTCAGGTTGTTGAATATAAGTCAATGTGGAAAATGCTTTTAGAGTTGCGGTTTGTAAGATCTATCATGCGGTTTGTGTGTGTTTATTCGTAATTTACACGTTCCAATATTAATTATCAATATTAATATAGAATATACAGTGGGATGAGTCCCTACAGTATGAAGAAACATTTAAGTTTTTTTTATGACTTGTAATGCAATATAAGTGTGATAATCACATATTATCTTCTGCCTTCGAATTGACTTAAAAATGTTGAAATATTAAGTAAAATTTATGTTTCTTAAAACCTTTATAAATGATTATATAGATAATTGTAAAGTTATAGAATTACTACTGCTACTACTAAATGACAAAATCAATCACTTTGCAGTTGTTAGTTTGATAAAATATTAACAGCTACCCACAAACATTTCGTTTAAATTTTTGTATCGTTTTTAACAGTAAACGTTATTCTAAATAAACATAAGTATTTTTAAAGTAAACATAGTGTAAATTTATTTTTCAGGTTACTTTAGTAAATCAGCTAAATCATTGCAAATACCGAACTTTAAACCCAATCCGGAGGAAGTTATACTATACCGATTGCAATAATATTATTATTACACGTCAAAAAAAAAATACCTAAATATTGTGCTCTCTGTAGTGGATTGTTTCTGGGCTTTGGCGAGGATTAATTTGCTGTGGACGGCGAGCGAACTAAAATAATATTTATGAACTACTTTCTGTGGGTAGTGTATTGTTATTTTCATTTTTAAATAAGTATATGAAAATGTTTTATAATTGCATGCCGTGTGCACAAGTTTATATATTATGTTGAGATAGTACTGGAATTGCATTGTAAAGATTTGAAATTTAAAAATGTTTAGTACTCATTTCTGTTGTGTGTACCTAATAATAATATTGGAATGCATCATTCAAAAAAAGTTATTTTTGACCAATTCTTCTGCTATAATTCTTATTCTTTATTTGTCAACAAACGTTCCCACCGGAATTTGGTTAGGTCCGTGATTACACCAATTCCTACATTACATATTTTAATTTAATTACCTAACTAAATCGTGCATGGAGTGTTAGGTTAGAAGCGAAGGACGAGGATATAGGATAAGGGTGACTGTATGTTCTTACTTTAGACGAATATTCTATTGATAGAAACAAAATGTATGTATGTTTTTATAGGTGGTAGGCGGACTTAATGCCGCTAGGCATTCTATGACAGCCAAACCTTTAACCATTTAGACAGTATAGATGGTAGGTGCAATATTAAGTAAGTCCATATATATCAATATATACATACCAATATTTACTTACTATTACATAGCACGTACATAAATAAATTATATATACATGTATATACTATAATGGTAATGGGGGAAGTATCCACCGTTCGTGCCGATAAAGTATATCCACATGTTTGGGATCAGGTTCGAATTGTCATCATGCCCAGACAAGCCGGCATAGTGTTAGGGACTAATGTTAGACATAAGTGTCCGATTTCAGTTGCAAACATTCTAGGCGCAAGGTCACATTGTGATAGTATATAAAAAAATGATGTTTTATCTCACGAGCACGGGTTGACCATAATTGTTTGCGTAACTGCAAATACATAAAACTGTCTCTGTATGCGTAAGGTATAGGTATATTATATTTATGTATATTCATAGAACGCATGTATGTAGTTTTATTTGTATGTAAATGTGAATGTGTTAGTATGTAAATAAGTATTTATTCACTAGTATATATTAAAATCTAATATTTTTCTATTAGTTTTGATAGCATCTGTCTTATCTTGTCGTAACTGCTTTAGTTGTCCAGTATAGAATGTCTAGCGGCATTAGGTCCGCCTTTGTACTTTGTGTAATAAAGTTTATAATAAATAAATAAAATAAGGACGAGTGTCTATACGCATTACACCCGCAAGTACGACAAACACGAGTTCGTGAGATAAACATATGTAGGTACTTAGGATGAAGAAATGATTTGATCATCGCGAGCAAGGAAGAAGAACAAAATAAATCGTCCGTTTGGTCTAACTAAACCCACCTTCAAATGAAAGATGTTCCTTAGTGTATCATCATCATCACGACCGTTTCCCTTTCGGAGTGGTCAGAAACCACGCTTATAAATAAGCGGATTCACATTTAGCCAACTTCACTATAAGCCAATCATGACAAGTGGCAAACTCGAGAAATATCACAAATAAATATTATGTAAATAAATACATTTACATTAATAAAGATTTTTGTGTCCCGACCAGGAATCGAACCCGGTACCTCCGAGTCTAAATCCACGGACTTAACCGCTAGACCACGGAGGCAGTTCCCTAGTGTGTTAAACTATTTTATACTTTGATTAAGCTACAATGTTTTTTAATGTGATGTTTAGTTATGGTTGAGTAATTTTGTTAGTGATTTTGTCCCGCGCCCAGCGACCGGAGCTGATCAAAGACGCGACCCGTCCAACCGGAAAATTGCCCAAGCCCAATGAATATTAACCCGTCCGATATTTCCCACTATCTTATATTCACTAGATAAACATACTTTACTATAAATTAGTTTCTTAAGAGAGGTACCGAACCATGTGTTAATAAACGAACCACGGAAATCTATTGGGATTAACGTTTTGTTAGGTACTTACCAATCATACTCAGATTTAGTACTTGGCGTAATCCCAGACAAAAGAACCGGACATCAAATATAAAAGCATTAAACAAAATTATAACTTTGTGGCATTTGGGGTTAAAACAATGGGGGTATATTCTCTTGATACCCACAAATTCATAAAAGAGCTGGGTAAACGAATTTTCCAAGAGTGTGGCGATCCCAAATGCCATAACTACCTAAAACAGAATATGTCGATTATAATTCAACGAGGAAATGCGGCGAGCGTTTTAGGTACCCTCCCTGGTGGTAAGCCCTTAGTTTATTTTGTAGAATAGTTTTAATTTCATATGTATTTTTAGTTTTAGTTTTATTTATAATTAGTTTATTAATCTATTTTACCTTTATAAGTGGCAACATTTTTATGACTTACCAAAATTAAAAAGTTAACAAGATCAAAATTGCTAGAGAACAAATTCATCATTATCATTACAGCCCCTAGAACACAGTGTCCTAGACCTCCACTGCTGGAGATGGGCCTTTCAGAACATATATCTGGAGAATTTGGCCTACACTCGCCACGCTGGCCAGAACTAATTACGGCACACTAATAAATAATCAAATCATTATTGGGTAAACAATTAAATTGAGTGATAGATATAAATATATAACCTATCGTATATATACATTTTTCAAACATTTATTCATTCACCTGTTTAGATTACTGTAAATGACTTATCTATATTAACGTTTTAGCCATGTTCTACTCTGATACATCTAACTAATCACCGGAGGCAGTATCAAGACAACTCTTATCCCGGACTTACAAATACACTTCGCTTGCTAATATACGAATACTGCTATACACGTATATCTATACTAATATTATAAAGAGGAAAGATTTGTATTTTTTGTATGTTTGTAATGAATAAACTCAAAAACTACTGGACCGATTGCAATAATTTTTTCACCATTAGAAAGCTGCATTATTCAGAAGTAACATAGGCTATATAATATCATGCTAGGTCCTATAGTTGTGGAGCAGTAACCAAAAATGTTTTAAAAACGGGGGAAAAGTATCGTTTCTGAGGCCTTCCGTGGCGTGCGCTGAGCATATAGTTAAAGTTATACAAAAATGCTCTATGGATGAATTGTTCATCTTAACATTATTTTTAAAAAAGTCCGCGAGAGCATATGTCTACCTTTTATAGTTTACCCATAACAATATTTAAATAACTTTGAAACATAAATTGGTAGAGTTTTGTCTTTCAAATGGCATATAACTCTTTTCAACTAAAGTACCTATATAGTATTTATGTCATTTGCCACATCTACCAAATCGATGGCACATGATGACCAGATTACTACACGAGCGAAGCCGGGTCAAACAGCTAGTATAGTATAATTTTGCTCCTGCCTCTCATTCATTTATTTTGTCTTAGGTAAATATTCATTAACCTATTGGTTTTCACTTATTTATTATTATTATTTTTCTTTTGCTAGTCACAGTTCAATTGCACTATTAATTTAAATCTAATTACTATATTTTACTCTTATTTATGTTTTAATTGTTTTGTCTAAATAATATAAAATCTCTTTGGCTTGTATTCCACTATTGCTACTTTGTTTATATGTTTAATATAATAAGCTGTGATTTAAAAAAAAAAGGTAAAAAAATATATATATAAAAAAATCGCTAAGATAGCAAATGTCGAGACTGACGGCCCTGAATTTTTATTGAATGCGGTACTTGCAAAACATATAGAAAAATATATAGGTAGGTAGGTATATATTCTGATACACGCTACCTTACAAAGGTATGATGTAAAGCCCTTTATTAAAGCAAAATCGCGCCCATGATCCGAACAGAGTAAACATATCGTACAGGTCGTTGACCTATAAAACGACTGGGCATTTCTACATTTAATTTAAATCTACTCAAATATTATTCGAATAAATATAAATATAAAAATAAATGTTTTTACAATTAATTATAGAATATTCCTTTTCAACGTTTGAAAAAAAAATAAGGCTCAAATTGTTCTTTGTCGCGCAATGAAACATAAAAAAATCTAATCAAATAATTTATTTCCTTAGGTTAGTACACAACACTTGGATATTGTCAATACATAAATTTTTATACAATACAAGTCAAATTCAAAGTCAAAATATCTTTATTCACGTAAACCTATTCATTCATTTATTCATTACAGCTCTAGAACAAATCGTCCTAGACCTCCACTGCTGGAGATGGGCCTTCCAGAACTGGAGAATTTGGCCTACATTCGCCACGCTGGCCAGACGGCTTGGCCAGGAGGCTTCGCGGAAACCTATTACAGGCAAACTTTTCAAACTTTCTCTCACATTCATAATAGTTTTTTTATAATTTTAACGGGCCTTTACGCGATTTACCTTAGAGGTAAAAGGATATTGTAAGTGTCGGGTGTCGTGATTTCTAAAAACTTTTAAAAGTGATAAGTGGGTAGGTTTACATCTACCGCCCAGTATGTACGAGCTGTGTAGGCATAGCTTTAGTCGACCCGTGACCACGGCCAATGCAACTTGGCTGAAACATCGGGAGAAATATGTCTCTAAGGTAAATCGCGTAAAGACCCGTTCAAATTATAAAAACTATTACAGGCATTTGTAATACGTCATTAATTTAATTATTTTGAATGATTCTACTCCTGCTAGTAGAAGACTAAGCAGCAAAGTGGTCCAATAAGTAAGCTGTTAGCAGAAGATCAGCAACTTAGCAGAATCCAGTGACCTGTTAATGTTTAATCTGACTGAGAAAGGAATCTGCACGGAAAAATCAGCTATATCAGATTTACGAAATAAAACATATACAGAACTGCACCACAAAGTTCAATTAATAACCTTTTAAATTTAGTTATCAGTACCTATGAGATTCTAATACCTGGCACAGCAGTAACCAACCAGGCAAGTCAGAATTAAGATAGATCGACAAAACGCAAAAATCTCTGCTAATTTAAGAACAATAAATTGAACGTGTGAAATTGAATCGGCAGAGGTCCCAGCAGAACCCGATCACGGACGTAACGCATGTGCCAGCCATCCCCCCGCTCAACCAGGTCCTTAGGGTGCGGACCGGGACCCGACATGTATATATGTTTATAAGAAATATACTATCAGCAGCATGGCTGGACCGAATCTAACAGCAATACAATTATAATAAATAAAACATTGTTGCCATAAGCGAGGATTTTGTTATTATTTATAACTAGATACTTAAAATTTATTTCGTGGCTGTAAAAAGACCGTGTCAGCTTATAATCTAATAACATTTATGTCCTTTATGATGCAGTCGCAAAAGAAGACAATGTAATTTTTTTATTAATTTGATGTCTTACACTCTATATACATTTCATGAAATGTCTTGAATCACTTCTGCCAAATTTCATCAATATCGTTCCAGTAATATAGGCGTGAATTATGGACAAACATTCAAGAAGACAAATTTCTAAGCATTCCATGGATTCACCGTGCGGGTGCCGGGTCTATCGTGTGCGACCGACAATAAGGTTTAAGAAATGGAGGCCTCACTTTTTTTATTTATTGCGCGATAATACGCTCACCGTCCACCATTCCACTACTCTCCCAACCCTACCAAAGACTGTATGATTCCGTTAATGCCGTCTTGGGAGCTCGTTCCATAAATGTATCTCCTGCAGACCTGCTTAGGCCCAATTCTTTCAGTAAGTGATGCAAAGATTTTGCTGGAACTCCTCTCGCACCAACTTCTACTGCGTAAAGCTGAGCTGAACCCGGTCCTGATCATATAATTCACATTTATTAGATGTGTTATGCCCAGTTGTTACATACATCTATGTAGTCGCTATAATCCTTAGCGGACGGGCTCCGCTCCAGCGACCATATTTAGAGATGTACCAGCCCACCGAATGTTCAGTGAACCGACCTTAGGATGTGAGTTATTAGTGTTCAGGTGATCTGTCGAGTGATAAATTCACACCACCTCTCCCTATGCCGGCTCATCCGCTCGCTTAACAAGAAATTACAAAACACATTTGCTTTACCGATTAGCAAAGAATGTTTGAAATAATTTTAATATTTTGTTTTTTTTTTTTAAATGCAGAAAAAACGTTTTTGTGTATATAGTAGTGTACAGTCAGCAAATAAATAAATTAGTTTTAAATATATTTTAAGTAGGTACCTACTTTTTAGTAGCCTTTTCCTTCAGCATCGCTTTGACCGAAATACATTTACCATGGCCGTGTGCCTTCGTCTCGGAGCCCGGCCCTTTTTATCCACACTAGTGTCGGTGTGGAGAACCAGTGGACCATCTCGGACACCACGGGCTTTCTTGTGCTAGATGTGCTGGCCGTATTCCAGACGAGGCTCTAATAAATAAAATAAAACTAAATTGAACCTACATATATAGGCATCCTACTAGCGCGGTGGTGGCTCGGTTGTAAGAACGCGTTTCTTAAATCCTACAAAGGTCGGTTCGAACCCACCCGGCATGTACCAATGAGAAATACACTTTTCTTACGTACATTTGTCATAGATTCACAACACCACCGGAGAACACGTTAAGCCGTCGGTCCCGGTTCCACTAATGCCAACTTGTGGAATCGTTAATAAATTGTCATGAAAAAATTGACATCATATCCTCGCCAAGCCTTCTGGCCAGCGTGGCGAGTGTAGGCCAAATTCTCCAGATATATGTTCTGGAAGGCCCATCGCCAGCAGTGGAGGTCTAGGACGCTATGTTCTAGGGGCTGTAATGAATGATAATGATGAAGCATCCCACTGAGTTGTAATTTTCGGAAGTCTATAAATGACGTCACACTGATTGCGTTCACACGTCCGGTGGAATGACGTCTGTCATAGAGCTGCACGTGCCCATACCATAGGTACCCTACTAAAACGCACCCCTATTTAGGTCACGAAGACCGGGGCAAGCGGTCACCCCTTGCAACAACCCTATCTGAAGTTGTGTTCTACAAAAAAGCAATACAATCGGAACTGAAAGCGTTCTATAAAGAAATTGTTCCAAAGCTCATTGATATCTCTGGTGACAATAGGGCTGGCAGTTTTTTCTCTCAAAAATTAAGTAACTAAGTAAGTACTTAAATCATAGGGGAAATGCTGTCAGTGTATGGACACCATGCCACAGGACAGCGATTTGGTGAAGCTATTGTACTTTTAAGTGTATTTTTTTTATATTCTAAGTTTTTAGGTTCAATGTATTGTAGTTTATTTAATTTAAGGTTTTATTTTTAATAATTTAGTATTGTAATTCGACAATAAAAAAATGTTTTTATTTATTCGTCAATGTTTTTATTCGACAAAAGAATACCTAGACACTAAGCTCGACAAAATATTCGTATGCTAGAAATAGCGAAGCATGTGATATAATTACATATGTAAATTTACATCCCTGTATTCGTTTAAAAATATTTTTAAATTACGATACAAATCCATTACAATAAACAAAATAATAGACAACTAGCTGTCTAACCCGGCTAGGATAAGAAACATTTTTTTTTTACTTTTTGTCCCCCATCCTTTTCCTCGATACCGTCCATTTTGAGGTTATGAGGTACTACACAAAAAAGTTTCCAAATTGCCTCAGGAACTTAAATACCAAGAGGTCATCTGGTTGCTTTTTCCAAACCGAACTACCATTGCCTATTAGGTGGCTTTTACGAAAACCTGCCACGCAATGGGGTTGGTGCTATTTTCAAAGGGAATAAAAACCTAACGTTATTTATGGGGCTTTCTTGCGCTAGAAATGCTGGCCGAATTCCTCGTCACACAGCTCTAAACGACATCACCTGAAGGGCTTTTATCACTGCTGGAGTACCTGCGATCCAAGAACCCCATGGGATTGCGCGGAGCGATGGCAACGACATGACCGTTGGGCCGTGGAAACTTGGCAGGTCCCTGGTGTGGGATGCGACATGTCTAGACACATTAGCCCCATCTCACATCCAGGCGACCTCGTCAACCGCGGGAAGTGTGGCGGTTTTAACCTCAAGTTGCGCACATAAACCAACCTCGGTACAGGTTACCAATTTGCGCCGTTTGGGGTCCAGACCCATGGGCACACTCTGCCATCGTATTAGCCTCGCTATACAGAGGGGAAATGTTGCCATTCTTCGTGGGACTATCCCTGAAGGGTCGTCTCTGGAGGACATTTTTTTCTAATAGTTTATTTTTAATTAGCTTTTTTATTATAATTAGTTTATATTTATACTTTTAAGTTAATTTGTACTTTTAAGTAGTTTTAAATATAAGGTCTAGCGGTTAAGTCGGTGGATTTAGACTCGGAGGTACCGAATTCGATTCCTGGTCGGGACACAAAAATACTTATTAATGTAAATAAATACATTTAATTTAATACATTTGTGATATTTCTCGAGTTTGGTACGCTGGAGACATAGACGAGCTTGCCACTTGTCATGATTGGCCTATAGTAAAGTTGACTAAATGTGAATCCGCTTATTTATAAGCGTGGTTTCTGACCACCCCGAAAGGATAACGGTCGTGATGATACTTTTTACTAATTATATTAAACTATTCAATTTTCTTAATTAAAATAACCCTAACGTGTTTTATTCGATTATATTAAATTTTTAATATCTTAAATTTTCTTGTTCCTTTTCACTATGACTATTTTGGAAAAATATCAAGTGACAGTGAAATATAAACTTACATCTCAATAGCATGGTTTTTATTTAAGGGATAACAAAATTTTGACCAATTATGCAAGTATCCGATGCAGAAAGCCTAGAGGTAAAATAACGCCGCATCTAAAGGCTGGGTTAATATTGTGCTCGTCGGGTCCACCGGACCGTGTGGAGCCATCCAATTGAATCACTCTTTGATGTTATTCATTTCCTATCAAACGTTTGTGGACCAATAAAATTACAGACTTACACTATATCAATATTGTATAAGATATATGTATTTAATCCTAATAAATTATTAAACAAAATCTATCCAGATATAGGTAATATTTTTTTTAGTATATAATTTCATTTATTTACCATTGAAAATAAACATGTTTAGTTGTAAGCTGACACGGCTTTTACAGCCACGAAATCATATTTATGGACATAAAATTATTATTATTAGATTATAAGCTGACACGGCTTTTACAGCCACGAAATTATAGTTATGGACATAAAATTATTATTATTAGATTATAAGCTGACACGACTTTTACAGCCACGAAATTATAGTTATGGACATAAAATTATTATTATTAGATTATAAGCTGACACGACTTTTACAGCCACGAAATTATAGTTATGGACATAAAATTATTATTATTAGATTATAAGCTGACACGACTTTTACAGCCACGAAATTATAGTTATGGACATAAAATTATTATTATTAGATTATAAGCTGACACGACTTTTACAGCCACGAAATTATAGTTATGGACATAAAATTATTATTATTAGATTATAAGCTGACACGACTTTTACAGCCACGAAATTATAGTTATGGACATAAAATTATTATTATTAGATTATAAGCTGACACGACTTTTACAGCCACGAAATTATAGTTATGGACATAAAATTATTATTATTAGATTATAAGCTGACACGACTTTTACAGCCACGAAATTATAGTTATGGACATAAAATTATTATTATTAGATTATAAGCTGACACGACTTTTACAGCCACGAAATTATAGTTATGGACATCAATATTATTATTATTAGATTGTAAGCTGACACGGTGTTTTACAGCCACTAATATATAACATATTCTCGCCAAGCCGTCTGGCCAGCGTGGCGAGTGTAGGCCAAATTCTCCAGTTCTGGAAGGCCCATCTCCAGCAGTGGAGGTCTAGGACGCTGTGTTCTAGGGGCTGTAATGATGATAATGAATATATAACACACGTCGTGACGTCAGTCTGTCTAACTCAATTACCGATGAGTAGGAAGTCTACAATGCACGCACTCTGTGGCTAATTAATTTAGTTTGTCAGGCTGCACTTGGTTTATAGGCAGGAAGTGACTATATTGGCGGGTAAATCAATATCCGGCGGTTGTGGGTCCACATATCACAGTTTTTTAACTAGTAAAATATCATCATGACCGTAATTACTAGCGGGGTGGTCAGAAATCATGCATCATGACAAAGTGGCAAGCTACTAAATCCCAAGTATCTAATCCCAAGATACTAAAATAAATTAACAATTGTTCATTTTTCTTAATCAGCGTCCTAGAATTGCTGAATACCAGTAAAAAGAAACGGGGAAGGAAAATTGTAATACATACATACATAATATCTATAACAAAATAACGGTCTAAAAATTAATATGATTTCTACATCATTAGTTTATCCTGTGAAATGTTGGAGTTCATTAAAAGTTTTCTGTTGAGAAATATCCATTACCTACATTTTCTGTTTAAAAAATATTAAAAATCGAACAAAATCAATTTTTGTTTTGCTTTAAATGGTTCCTTCATTTATTTATATATTTGTATGATTCACCTAAATAACAATCGTTATATTTTGGTATGTCAGTTAACAAATTTCAAAATAATAACAATAATCCTATTATTACCATGCATCGTACACAAAGGAGCATTAGAAACACAATACGGTAGAAGGCATAAGACCACAAAACTATACAACTATTTGAACAAATTTTCCGTCTAAGGCATGTCAATAAATTCTGACAGGTTATAAAAAGCATTATTTTGGAAAAAGAGTTTCAATTTTGTTTTAAATTCACTTGGTTGTAGTCTAGTTATAATCTCAGGTATAATATTTAAGTATAATATTTGAAAGATTTACAGCCAATACATAATAATTAGTAAGCTAAGTAGATGCAGTTTAAAAGATAAGGTTATATATAGAATTAAACTAAAAATATGAGTAGGTATTTATATATTTAATTAAGAAAAAGGTATATAAAAAAGTTAAGAAACAAAATAAAATGAAGTAATAGACAATAGAATCATGTCGGGTTTGATAGCCTAACATATTAATTAATTAACATTAATATTTCACATTTTAAAATATATTAAGTCCGTGGATTTAGACTTGGAGTTACCGGGTTCGATTCCTGGTCGGGACACAAAAATATATAATAATGTAAATAAAAATACATTTAATTAATATTAATTTCTTTGTGATATTTGTCGAGTTTGGTACGCTGGAGACATCGACGAGCTTGCCACTTGTCATGATTGGCCTATTATAGTAAAGTTGGCTAAATGTGAATCCACTTGTTCATTAGCGTGGTTTCTGACCACCCCGAAAGGGAAACGGTCGTGATGATACTTTACTTATTTACTAAAATATATAATAATTTATTTTACATGGCCCTTTTAAAGATATGAATTTATGTTTAATTAACATATCATAAATATTATTTAGATTATGAGATGACACGGCTTTTTTACTACCACAAAATTTATATTATATTTTTATTAATTATCTGACATCTGTTTGTAAATTCTGTAAATTATAATTATTAAGTATTTAGAATGTAAGCTGATACGACCTCTTTACAGCCACGATCTTATTTAAGTAGTTTCTAAGTTAGTTAGTTTTACTTGCTTGTAGCAGTAATGTTGTGCATAACATACATAAATATGGAGTATTACTTGTTGCGATCCAACTAGTATTACCACTTTGTTTATTACATATGTATACTTTTTTATTAATTGTATTGATTTTATTAGTACTGACTGTATCCAAATTGTTACAAGCGAACCAAAGGAAATAAACTATTTAATTTTGATTTGATATATTAATTAATTCTGGACCGATTGGACTAGCTTTGATTATCATACCGTTTGGTTTCTGCCCTCGGTACCCTAAATTGTTGAGCAATATTTTTTCAATATTTTTATTCGAACGTTTTTACAACATGTTTCTAAGTATTTCCAGCTTTTCATTCGTGGCTTACTTTTAAAATGTATAAACTTATCCATATTCATATACCACTGGCCGAAGGTGCATTAAAAAGCCTTCGTAATAAAAGGGCATGTATGAAGAGGTAGATGAATGTTGACGAAGCGAAAGAGGATGTCATGATCGTGTCAGGTGGCACTCAATTGTCTTTGCCTACCCCGCAAGGGATCTGGCGTGAACATATGTATGTATGCATTTCATATAATATGAAATGTGAAAGAAGCTTTGTTTGTATGTATATATGATGTATGAACTCGTATGTCTGTTTGTCTTGCTCTTTTACGTATTTCGGATGAATTTTATTAATAGTTACATGATATGCATTTTTAGATAAATTATTCTAACATGATTACAATTTAAGTAGAAAAAACCTATTTTATTTTATTTAGTTTGGGTGCACAGAGTGTTTAAAATATGACAGCTCTAGTACTTAATTGATACGAAAACTAATTATTAAATTTTCCAAATAACTTAATTGCACACTAAGATATAGTTCCATTTGCGGTAACTTCTAATTGACCCTTTATGTTACCATTTTTTTTTTCAATTTTGTTATTAGTCGTTAGTTATCTTTTAATAAATAAATAAATACTGCCTCCGTGGTCTAGCGGTTAAGTCCGTGGATTTAGACTCGGAGGTACCGGGTTCGATTCCTGGTCGGAACACAAAAATATTTATTAATGTAAATAAATACATTTAATTATTATGTACCAGCATGGTATTGTGTATGGAGAGTCGAGCTTTGTCACTGACATTTCGATGAGTAACCCCAGGGCACCGTTAACACTATTTCCCGCGTTCACTCTTCTTTCAACATCCCTATATAAAAACACTGCCCAGATATATAATTTCATTTACTTGTTCTAGAGTTTCATCATCAATCTTTATCTTCACGGTTGTCATCCTTCTTCTTTACTTCTACTTTACTAACTGGAAACATAAGCTTTAAACGATAATAGAAGTATAGACAGGAAATAATATTTTTTTCCGGTAAAATATTGTGGAAGCAACGTGTGGAGGGTGTCGTTGCGGGTAATGAAGATCCGGCGATAATCGAACGAGCCAGACGATTTATTTGCAAGCGACGACCGACGGATAATAATGCCTTTAGCGTGCTTTCGGAAAACTATCCTTATTTCACAGAAAACTCTCTTTTAAAACTTTAAAATAATAATTTATAGTCCTACATAACGTAAAATACCCAATTATTCACACTTTAAACCGGCCCAACGCTTTTGAATCTCTCTCGCTCGCACAATCCAATTTATTTAAAGATTTTTTAAATATTACTTGATATACCTACTATGTTTAAAATTCGCGTGGATTACGTTATTTACGTGAGAGATTACGTCATAATAACAAAATATTATTTAATTCCCAACTCTATAAGCGCTCGACCTTGACAGCGGCCGTGCAAATATCAACTTTAATAGCGTGATATACCTATATATAATTAACGGATTCCATTATATAACTTTGGCGCTTAAGTAACAGAATAGTGCTGCTGGTGTAGGTACACCTCTAATTACTTAAAGAGCTCCTCGCAACGTATTATATAACAACTCTCTTCTATCTGTCTCCTCTCATCACTCTTCATTTGTGTCTAACTCTTTTGTAGTTGTTGCTACTAATTTGTGGAATAATCTACCTGTTAACATACGGCAAGCAACTACCAGAACATTATTCAAAAAACTGGTGTTTTCACCCTTTCTAAATAGCTCCACACAGTGTTAGTAAGTAGTATATATGTATAATAATATGTATGTATTAGTATTTAGTGTATCGATATTATGATATTTATTCCATATATATTGTAAGTAAGAATATATTAAAATGCTGGTAATTTAAATAGTTATTTATTTCTCTTATTATCTTTATGATTGCACCTACATTTGATCAAATTTGTCCCCAAGGTTTGGCTGTCAGAGAATGTCTTCGGGCTAATTCGGACTTAATAGTCCGCCTTTGTACTTTGTGCAATAAAGTTTATAAATAAATAAATATATTGTTTGTAGTATAATACGTATTTGTATGTATGTGTATTTATATTAATATGTATTGTAGTAGATTAAATTAAGTTGTTATGCAACGTTTCAAACAATTGTTTGCACTTAACCTCATGACTGTAATGTTCTGTATTCTCCAAAAGGTTGGCTGCTAAAGAATGTCGAGAGGCATTAAGCTCGCCCTTTGTACATAGTTTATAAAGAAACGGATTCATATTTAGCCAACTTTACTATAGGCCAATCATGACAAGTGGCAAGCTCGTCGATGTCTCCAGCGTACCAAAGGAGAGAAATATCACAAATAATTAAATATTGGCGCGGTGGTGGCTCGATTGTAAGAACGCGTACCTTCCTACAAAGGCCAGTTCAAACCCACCCGGCATGTACCAATGAGAAATACACTTTTCTTACGTACATTTGTCAGGTCCCGGTTCCACTAATACAAACTTGTGGAATCGTTAATAAATTGTTATACGAAAAAAATGACAATCCTCGCCAAGCCGTGTGGCCAGCGTGGCGAGTGTAGGCCAAATTCTCCAGTTCTGGAAGGCCCATCTTCAGCAGTGGAGGTCTAGGACGCTGTGTTCTTGGGGCTGTAATGAATGATGATGAATTAAATTAATATATATTATTTTGTCCCGAACGTGGAGAGTGGAACGTTTAAACGTGGAGGTTCAGGGTTCGATTCCTGGTCAGGATACAGTTATTATTTTTATTTATTTGTGATTCAATGGTTAGGTACTCCAGAGACAGCGACGAACTTGTGACGTATCATGATGGGCATATAGTAAAGTTGGCTAAATGTGAATCCGCTTCTTTAATAAAAAAAAATACTACAATTATGGAATATTATTCTGATATAAATTGTATTATTATTATTTATGTATATATAATGTCTGATCTCTAAGCTATACCTACTTATTATTTTTCTTTGCATCTTTATTAGCTCCAAGTAAGTCGTGACGTGGTGGCTGATCATTAATAAACATTGCAAAATAGGTTCATAATAAATATGGAATAGGGTTTCCAATCAGGACCACTTCTCGTCCCTCGATCTTGTGCCGCATTGAAATACCATAGACTTAGAAAAGTCCAATAATAATCTTAGCATAGATATTGTATGTAGTATATTTATGTATATATGTATGCATAGGTATATATGATATATATTTTGTAGTTTAATTACTATTAATATTTAATTATTTAAATCATTATTGTACAAAGTACAAAGGCAAGCTTGACTTAATGCCGCTAGGCGTTCTATGACAGTCAAAACTTCGGGACACCAAAACAATTAAACAATGAAAGGGAGGTGCAATTTCATGCTTAATTAGATCACATATAAATATTTATTTATTTATTTATTCATTCGAAGAGAAAGGACAGAGCCAGGCAACATAAGAACATAAAAGATCGCAACAGAGTAGAAGCAATTAAAATTATACCCGCCACCAGAATATTTCTCACTGTGAGGTTTAGGTACCTAAATAAATAATATTTACATATCTAGATACTAATACGAGTACTACATACATATAAACTACACATATAAACAATAAGAATACACATACATATAAGTAAATGTAATTCTATTTAGGTTAGGTTCTACCATATGTATTTAGTTTTATATTTATATATTATTGATGAATATAGTTATTATTTAATAATGGTCAGTCTTAAATTGGTCTTCGCACCTACTCCTCGATCTAAGTTATGCTTTTTACTGTCCCAAAGGTTGGCTATCAAAGAATGTCTAGCGGCATTAAGTCTGCAGTAATACGCACCTATCCCATCCGCTTCCCTCACAACAATCATCTAAAATTTCTTCCCATTCCTCATGCAGATATTCAGGATCCTTCACAGTTGCTGCCACTCGTCAGTGGAACAAGCTACCTCTGGCTATTAAGCGCACACCGTCTGTTAATTTATTAAAAAACTTTAAACCACATTATTTATTGACAAAAAGAATGTATCTCTTACGATGAAACAGAGTTGTTTGGCATTTTGGATATCTATGTTATACTGTATATATATATATATTTTATACTAGCACGACATGTGACCTTGCGCCCACCTGATGGTAAGCGGCGCTTGAAACACCGATTGAAACTTGACCTTCAAGTATTAGGACTTCTGGCTGCACGCAAATGCGGTTTTAGTACAGCACAACTAATTTACAGTTCTAAAAATGTTTAAGTCTATAATTGTGTATAGCTGGGACCCCACAAATGTAGCCGAGCTCCGAGATAGTGCGCCGCCTTCGGGACAAATTTTTAAATTACGTTGTGGCCCTCTTAGACGGAGGCTTCAACCCCAACCACCCCGCTTAGAACATTGTCTTTTGCTACCCATGAACATGGAATACTTAGATAAGTAAGTTTTTAATATCCACTAATATCAATTAGAATGTATATTTTTTTTGTATATTTGTTATAAGATTAATCCGCCAATTATGAATTGATTTTGATGATATTTTTTTTGTTTGGTACCTAGGTCATACTTCAGAGGTGGTCCCATACAACAATTTTATCGAAATTTATTCAGAGCTTTTTGAGAAAAATATATATATGTATATTTATATAATAATAATAATAAACGTTAATTTCAACTTTAATACAAAAAATGAAAATTTAAACACGACAATATTTCGACCAGTTGCAAAATTGCCAATGGAATTCTAAAGGAGTGTGAACTACGATCACCGAACGAGGCTGTGCCTGGATCGCGGGGATCAATATGGGTACATGTTTATTACAACTAATAAAATAAAAATTAAAACTTACATCTAATAATAATAACTAACATTAAGAAAATTAGGAAATAACATAATTAAAACTTGAATTTATATTATAACTGTGTGTGTTAGTGAATTTAAAGGGTTAGACAATCTAAAGAAACTGTTCAGCATCAGAATACGACCAAGAACAATTTTAAATTCATTGTATCCTATGGCGATCCCTGGGTTCCAATAAACAGCTTTGCCAAATTTTATATTAAAGTCAAAATATCTTTATTCACGTAAACCTATTACAGGAATTTGTGACACGTCATAATTTAGATTATTTAGAATGATTCTGCTCCTGTTAGTGGAAGACTAAGCAGCGAAGTGGTCCAAGGAGTAAGAGATATAAAATATTAATTTAATAGAACGTCTATACTCCAATCCAATCTACTGCCAAAAACTTTAAAGCTTATCCACTGAACACTGGTGCGTTCATCGGCATAAATATTACAAGGAAATTTTATTGCTTAAATTATATATCCTTCTATGTATTCGTAGTTCGATGGTCTTACCTCTTGTTTAATAGTTGCAAGATTTATTACTAAAGGAAATGAAGGTAGAGTGAAAAATATTGAAAAATATATTGCTTACACAATATTTGCTATAAAGGTAGGTTATACTCGTATATATATAGAACTAAACAATAAATATGAAAAATAAGTTTATTGCGACATCAATAAGTATTACAATCAGAGAAAATAATAATAATTTACAATTTAAATTAATATGATGTGGCAAGGGGCTTGGCTCAGCTTCAGTCAGCTGCGCATTACATGTAATGTGATGCACTACTAACGCTGTTGTTATGCCAACACCCTAACTCACGTATATTTTAAACAATTAACCTAAAGGACAACAAGAAAAACAACTTTGTGACACAAGAGGAGGTCTGTTAAATTTAAATAAATAATAATTAATTTAAATTAATACGGTTGATATATCACGCATTTGTGATATATCAAGCGTGTGAAAACAGCAAATTTTGTCATACCTTATTTCACAGCCTCATAGAAGAAACAATAGAAAGATGAAAACATTAGCTTAAAGTGTATTCCACATCGTTTCCGTACGACAGATATGAAGGCATACATATGAAGCAATATTTACCTTCGAACTTTACTTGAACATAAATCGTTCAAGTTCTTGTGTTGGTTCTGTTTTCTCACATAAGAATAAAGGTCATAGCCCATTAGAGCCACCCGGCACCCGACCGCACCGTCTCGCCTTTCTTTATAAAGACTTCTATTATTTATTTATTTAAGGAGTACCCTAATTACAGGCGGCCACTAGTTATGATACCAACATGAAAAGTAGGTAAAGGTATGTATAGTTAGACGACCAGATCAAGATACTATAATACTATTCCATGACGGACAGAAGCATCTCAGTCGGGTCGTAGCTACGATTTTGTAACCAGCTTGATATTTTGTTTTTAACCTCGTATTTATTTAATAGGTATATGATACTGACACTAAACATTCAATTAAAATATATCCCTAACTCATATATAAACAGTAAACTAAGTAATAATAATAAAATAAAACATATTAGATCTAAAAAAATCCAATAAAAAACAAAAACAATAAGATCACGTGGTTTCGTTACACCAAATGAGAGAGTAAAGTATCATCACGACCGTATCTATTTCGTGGTGGTTAGAAACCATGCTCATAAACAAGAGGATTCACATTTACCATAGGCCAATCATGACAAATAGCAAGCTTGTCGATGTCTCTAGCATACTAAACTCGGGAAAAATCACAAATAAAATTAAATAATAATTTAATTTATTTATTATATATTATAGTGGGACCAAGAATCAAACTTTCCAGGGTCATCCAGGTCCAAATCCACGGACTTAACTGCTAGACCACGGAAGCAGTAACAGCAGTAATAAAAAATAAAATAATAATAAAAACCAAATAGAAATAAAAGTAAACGAATTGCCTTGGCAAGCTTTATAATAATAAATGTATATTATAAAACATGCTTTATAATAAAATAATATAATGTTTAATAATAGATTTATATAATATAGACGTTAATAGACTGTTACAAATGATTCCAAATATTTACACAAAATATTTGTGGGTAAATGTAAATATTTTATTAAAGTAACAACCGGAAAGTGTTTGAATTGGTCGTTTAGTAGTACTTTACCATTAATTATAAAATACAACAAAATAATAACCAAAAAAATATATTTAATAAACAGAAGCCGGAGGCAGAATATAATATTCGATTGTCTTAATATTTTGTGAGTTAGTTCTTATAACATTAAGACATATTTTTATTGCTATTACAAGCCATAAGAAAATCATTTTTTTCCGCTCGGACGGCCAGTAGATTTCTCGGTGATAACTTGCTGCTTGCATACTCAAAGTCAAAGGCAAACCATTTAAATACAATTTGACTTTTTCAGGCTCTTTTGTATTGTCACATTAATATAATATATAATTATTCTTTACAATATGAATTGACCTAACACTTAACATACACCAACAATAAAGGCTGTCTAAAATATAATAAAATATATTTGTACATCTACTAGGCATTTTTGTCACTAATAAAACTATATATCTAATAGGACTAGCCTATAAATCGTTGTTAACCATGATTTTTTAGTTCATCTACACATATGCCTGTGCTGATCGGGTGTTCTAATGAGCTATGACCTTAAGTATTATATGTGTAGAGAATGATTTATGTCTCTCAAGCTAAAAATATTTAAAACGTGTAACATACATATTTTAAGATTAAAACTTGACAAGCCGGAATAGTGGTAAGGAGTGGCTTACACTTTAAATAATATAAGTATATTGTCCTAGATGGATAAAGTCTTTTTTATATTATGATATGACAGAAGAAATGACCAGGAACGGATTTAAGACTCAGCTTTACGCAGTGAAAGTTGGTGCGGGAGGTATTGCATGCAGGTCTGCCATCAATACATTTATGGAACGAGCTTCAAGACGGCATTAACTCAATCCAGTATTTGTTTGGGTAGGGAGCAGCGCGAGAATGTTGGATAGTTACGTCTTATTGCTCAATGCTCAAAAGCGGAGGTATCCTTCGTAAAGCCTGAGACATTATTTTTCGTATCTCTTTACAGCTGCATCCAACCTTAGTTTATATAACCACTATACAAGTATATAAATAGTAGCAGACTGTTCCTTGCTTTCTGTATCCGGCTATTTTTCTGTATCATTGTATTAATTACAGTACATATGACAAAAGTGTAAACTTTGACAAATCCAAGTATTCCCAGAACAGGTTTGTACGGATAGTTGATAAACAAAAAACAACAAACGATGGCAAAAGCACGCCTTTCTAAAACTGAGGGCAAGCAAAACATAGTAAAGCATAATAATGCTTCATAGATTTCAACTTTAAAGCAGATGTTAGAATAACAATAGTAATTCAGGCGCTTTATGTAACAACCTACCTTCATTATGAGACCAAAACAGTAGTTATTGTAGGGGTTAACATTTAAGACCAAATCATATAGACGACGGACGCTCAATCCCGCACGTATTTCGTGTGAAATATGGTTTAATTTTAATAAATTTATTTTTTAGATTTGGTAGGTCCTCCTACTTTCGTAGTTCTCCTCAATGCTGAGGATCGTGACCCCCTCCTCGTATCACTTTGTCCCGAACGATGTCACGCCATCCGGGTCTGCTCACGGCGCGTGCAGGGCTTCGTGCACTTGGGTGTCAAGTATGGTGCGGATCTGGTCAGCCCAGCGTTTCGGGATCCAGCTTTTAATTTTGCCCGTGATTACTAGCTTTTTCAGATTGCCAGAGCTTTTCGCTATATGACTAAAATACTCAAGAACTCATGCAGGAAGAAAGCCTGGTAGTAACTTTGAGCTTCTCGAGTATTAATTACGTTTTTTTTCCGCGCTGTCTACAGAACGCGCAGCATACGCCTCCAGTACCACATTTCAAAGGCGTCGACGCGGCTTCGGTCATTCTGTTTAAGAGCCGAGGTACGGCAGCATAAGAGTCCTGATAGTGATGTTTCTTTCATCTGGCTCATACCGTTCTTGTCCATGCGGTAGAGGTACAAAGGTGTAAATTGCCCCCTTCTTGCACCGTACTCGTATTTCTTCATTACTGAGGGCTGTTACTTGGTGTGCGTATTAATTGTTTATTAAAAGCTTATCAATATTTAATAAGTGTAACACTATAATTTGTTACTTTGACATTAGTTTTATAATATATTCTATCTGAACCGGCGAACTTCGTACCGCCTGACAGTCAATCAATGTAGGGAGGGCGGTATGCCCCACATATCAGCGCTGATGCGCGCCACCTATCGGACAACAGTAGTACTATGTCAGAAACCTGCGCCGATGTTAACACAACATATTCCCAAAGTTTCATCCCGATCGGTTAAGTAGTTTTGAAATCCATAGGGAACATAAAATACACACAGACATTCATTTATAAATATATATATATATATATATTCTTAGTATGTTTAAAAAGTAAGCTTCTGGTCTTCTGCTAACAGCTTACTCATAGAACCACTTTGTGCTTAGTCTTCCACTAGCACTAGACTAGACTAAGCAGCAAAGTGCTCCAATAAGTAAGCTGTTATCAAAAGACCAGCGGCGTACTAATGACTATCATTCGGAATCGCGCCCGTCCCGCGCCCTTCTGTGTGATGTGGCCTTAAGAAGAACGGCTTTAAAACAAATAAGGAAGCCCAAAAGCTCCTTGGATAAAGTGAACATACTATAATAATTAAATTTGGATTAACTAGAATATGTTGTTTTACACAGCCTTGCGGTTACAGACGTAGATAGACGCGTTTCCATTCCTAGTTACGACGCAATAATGTGGTCAAAGAAAAGCTAATTTTAGGGATTTTATTTTTTTATTTATTTTCACTGGAAAGGTACTAATTAGTAGAAATAAGTGCAGCGTTTTCACGGCATTATTTTAATTTTTCACGCCACCTAACGTGCACTAGTAAAACTTCCAACCGACAATGGTTATTAACCAGATCATCATTTAAAAAACTGGTCTATTTACATTTTCTAAATAGGCCTCCAAACAAAATTTGTAAGTTGTATATATAAGTAAGTTTATTATCTAAATTGTAACATTATTATTTCCATCAAATTGTTATGTGTTACTTACTATCATTGTTCAAATTAGTCCCAAAGGAAAGGAGTCAGAAAATGTATACGGGCATTAAGTCCGCCATTTGTACTTTATGGATTAAAGTTTTGAATTAAATAAATATCTTTAAGATTATAATTGCGTACATCTATCATATCGCTATCTATGATCGAATAGCTAAACTATTTCTTAATGACATCTTCTACAATGTTCCGTGTACTTCGTAAGTTCTCTTGTCGAAGAAGGACGTGTTTTGCACTTCTGTAGCACGCAGTCCGTGAAACAACAAAATCAACAATTTCTAAGTGCTGTCGAATACGACCATAACTATTGGCTGTCATACAATAAATCAACTAAACCGATTAGTATAGCTTTGATTCTCCAACCGTTTGGTTCCTTGCCCTGTCTTGTTATATATTTAATGTATGGGATCTTCATCATCATCATTATCATCAGCCTGTGTCTGACTACTGCTGGATATAGGCCTACCCCAAAGCTCGCCATTTCACACGATCATTAGCCACCCTCATACAACCCTCACCAGCGACCTATTTCACAGGTCATCTATTCATCGTTGGTTGTCAGACCCCGCGTCTTCCCGTACGTGGTCTCCACCCCATAACCTGTCTACTCCAACGGACATCGGTTCTGCGTCAGACGTGACCGGTCCATTTTCACTTTAGCTTACTAATTTTGAAGGCTATGTCGGTTCTCTGTCTTTTCGTTTCAGACTATATAACCATTAAAGAAACTCCGAGCATAGCTGTCTCCATAGCTCACTGAGCGACCTTAAACTTGCGAAACAGACCTACTGTCAGTGTCCACGTCTATGCTCCGTACGACAATAATATTTATAATAACATGTGTGGTGTATACCCATCCAATATAAACTATAGTTTATTTTTATAACGTTTTTACTGAAGGTATAGTTTTGTCCAGTAATCCTACTACATTACTAATGCACCATTTATTTACACTAATATCCAAATCCATATTTCCATAATTCTGGCGGCATTGGGGATGACTCCAGTAGTAATACACTAAATGAGCGGATCCCAAGATCCCGGAGCAAATTGAAGCGTGTGGCGGCCTATTCTTAACTCCACAATTCGTCGCTTAGTTATAACACAGTGTAACTCAATTGGTCAACTTTTCAGGAGAGAAGTGTTTCTTTTATTATTATTATTATTGATTAATAGACGAGTAGCGCATTGCTGATATGCCTATATCAAGCTCTGGTGTAAAGTTTATTAAATTGTCAGCTATCACCATAGTCTATTTCGATTGTCACTAGCCACTTGTCCAGTTTGTTTTTAAAGTGTTTACAGTTGAGGACTTTAATATGTCTTCTGGTATTTTGTTCCACGTATTTACAACTCTGTTATTCATGAAGTGATATCCTATATTTGTATTGCTGGATTTTCTCATTAGCTTTATTCCGTGGTGACGATGGGGAAATATCATTGTGTTAAACCTAAACATTTTGGCTAGGTGGGGGCAGTTATACCTTTCTGTTAGAATTATAAATGTCTCCATTAGATCTCCCCTCATTCTGCGATCTGTGAGACTTGTAAGCCTCAAATATTTAAGCCTCTGTCTATATGACTTCTTCCTCAAGCAGTTTTGTATTATTACTTACGCTATGTTTTAATTTAAACAATAGCGTGTCGCCGTTGGCTCAAATCGTAGTTTTTAATTGGCCAAACAACGCGTCTTTCTATTTTCTATTACGTTACGCGGTGTTAGAACGTAAGCGACGAAATATAAAAAAAAAACTTTTTTTATTTCCACATTCGTAGCACTTGCCAATCCATAGCCATTGAGATTATGAAAGATTAATGGCCAATCGCAATGTATGTTTCCTTTATGGCAATCTGGAAACCAAACGCAAACCCCTTGACGCGCCGCGACTTTACCTCGACTTTGCAGTGAGCGACTTGCCTTAGGCTGCTTGTCCACTACCTCGCCGTCACCAGATTCTTTCGGGCTGAGTTTTGTTCTTTCTTTGGTGTTAGTTCTTTTTATTTAAAACTTTATTGCACTAATGGTGATGATGATTAATCTTTGACGTCGCTTTCTCCCTTTCAATTGACATAAAAATTTTGATAAGTCATCAAGAATAACCCTCCTAGACCGCTGGGACGTTAGAATGGGGCGCGCATACTAATTCGTGGTCGCTCCAGCATTCAAATGGGCCGAAGCCACGGCTTACGGGATATGTGACAAGGCCCAAGATTTACTTACATAACCCCTTACGTGGTCAAGAATTAAACACAAACTATGCTAAATTTAAATAGTTAAATTACAATACGATATAATAATATAATAGTATAATACGGGTTTAACCTAGTTAATTTAAAATTAAATAAAACAAATACTGAGCAAAAATAATAATAAATTAGAAAAAAAATCACCAGCAACCGTTTTTCAGTAAAGTTTTTCATCACGACCCTTTCGTGGTGGTCAGAAACCACGCTTTTACAGAAGCGAATTCACATTTAGCTAGTTTTACCATATGCCCATCATTTTTTTTATACTGAGCACGACATGTGACACCGCGCCCATGGTCGGTACGCGAGGTCCAAGAATGGGAGCAACTGACGCCAGTCTCAGACGACCGACATCAGTCCATACCTAAAGATGCTTTTTCATACTTCGTTTGAAGGCCTCCAGGTTATACTTGTAGGAATAGGGAAACACACTAGCTGGGAGAGCATTCCTCCACATCTTCAGCGTGCGACGTATGTAAGTGTCTCCAAATTTATATGTGGATAGTGGCTAAGGTATGTGGATGCATATTTTGGCCCGTGCGCATGATTCGAGAGTTTTAGACACTGTAGTATCGTCTACTATTCATGACACGTGGCAAGCTCGTCGATGTCTCTGATTACCAAACTCGAGCAATATAAGAAATAAACTATTGTGTCCCGACCTGAAATCACACCTTCCGCGTCCAAATCAACGAACTCAACCGCTAGACCTTGGACGCAGTATTTTATATCATTACATTATGTATGAATTTTATTTTGAATGTCAGCAATTACAATTGATGCCATTTTAAACTTTATTTGTTACATTTAGAGCAACTTCATTTTGGTGCAACTCAGCCTTAGAACCTCAACTATTGGAGGATTCAATAAAACTATACCGAAGTGTCAATCAATTTAACTATATTAGTAATTTAATAAATGACATTTTCATATCTATTAATATTGGAAATTTATTAGTTAGTGTCAAATGGTACTAAACCTAATTGAGAGAGCACGATAAATGGGAACTTTTCCGATGAAATACGATGGAAAATAGCACTACATCTGTAACATGCCACATGTTTCATGATTTTCCCATTAAAGAAGTAAAGTATCATCACGACCGTTTCCCTTTCGGGGTTGTAAGAAACCACGCTTATAAATAATAAATAAGCGGATTCACATTTAGCCAACTTTACTATAGACCAATCATGACAAGTGGCAAGCTCGTCGATGTCTCCAGCGTACCAAACTTGAAGAAATATCTCAAATCAATAAATATTAATTAAATGTATTTATTTACATAAATAAATATTTTTGTGTCCCGACCAGGAATCGAACCCGGTACCTCTGAGTTGTAATCCACGGACTTAACCGCTAGACCATAAAGGCCTTTAAATTATTATTTTGTTTTATTCTAATAATCTTTTTAGTTTTTAATTTTATTTGTTGTGTTCTCTTTTACCGATGGATGATGAATGAGGTAATGGGGAAGGCAAATGGTCTAGCCCATACAGCCTGACGTAATATGTCTTTCTTTTTTATGAGTTTATGATGTCATCATCAAATCCCAGATGCTGCAGAATTTGATGCTTTTCTTGGAGTCACTCGCGACATTATAGCCCAAACACGTCGGGTATAATATGGGAGTTCACAGCGCGGGAAGCTGGGACCTCTGCCGAACACGTTCAATTTATTGTTCTTAAATTAGCAGAGGTTTTTGCGTTTTGTCGACTTTCGGGTTGCACATAGGCATGTAGTCTATCTTAATTCTGACTTGCCTGGTGGGTGTACCAGGTATTGTAATCTCATAGGCACTGATAACTAAATTTAAAAGGTTATTAATTGATCGTTGTGTTGCAGTTCTGTATATGTTTTATTTTGTAAATCTGATATTGCTGAGTTTTCCTTGCAGATTCCTTTCTTAGTCAGATTAAACATCAACAGGACCCTGAAATTTGCTAAGCTGCTGGTCTTCTGCTAACAGCTTACTTATTGGACCACTTTGCTGCTTAGTCTTCTACTAGCAGGAGTAGAATCATTCAAAATAATTAAATTAATGACGTTTCATAAATGCCTGTAATAGGTTTACGTGAATAAAGATATTTTGATATATAGCATTATAGATTTTTTTACTTATAGCTTATTTTATTAGGTTTAGTTTATATTAATGTATTTTTTTATTTTTAAGTAGCACCTTATTAAACAAAACAATACAACTTTTGACTAAGAATATCCACAGAAAAGTAATTTACCAAACAAAGATCTCTTTCTTGCTAACAACATACTTATTAGACCACTTTGTCTTTTACTAACAGGATTAGAATCATTCAAAATAATTAAATTAATAACGTTTCATAAATGCCTGTAATACGTAAATAGGTTTAAAAATGACGCAATGAACTCCCTTTTTATTATTATTACCATTTTTTATTATTTTTCAATGTTTATACATTTTTTTAGGCTAGCAAACCCGACAATAATGTCTGTATATGATTTCAATAGTTATTTTGTTTGTTAGCGGATTTTTGTATATAAATAAATTTCAAATAAATAAATAAAAATAACTCCACTTCTTTTCCCCAGGCACGTAGACCTCCACTACTGAAGTTGGGCCTACCAGAAAATACCTCTATAGAATTTGACATTTTATTCCCACGCTGGACAGCCCTGGACTTAATTAACAGTAAGCAGTGCCTGAATAATTTAGAAATATAATTTAATTCAACCCAACCCAACACTCAAGCCAAACAAATAATCAGAATTGTAAAATAGGTTATTTAAAAGCCTTTTATCTTTGATAAGAAATAAAATAAAGCATAAGATATATAGGACTTCGAGTCGTTAATTCACCACTTTCTAAGTGGCTTTCCTATTTTTACGTCTTGTTCTCTTGATGCTTGCTCTCAATCTTTCTCGTAGCAATGTTTAACTATTTTTTTTTTTTTTTTTTTTTCAGAAACTCACAACAGGAGATAAAGCATAGGATATAAAAATTACAATATTATAAATTATTAACTAACTAATGTAACTAACTTAAAGTGTCACTGTCAAATGGTAACAAACTCTATTAAGAGTTGATCATTATCTTCATCATAGCCGTTAGAACACACAGTCCTAGAAGTCCACTGCTGAAGATAAGCCATCCAGAACATATTTTTTTTTAGCATGGCATGGTTTACACTTGCCTGACTAGATAAGATGTGACCATAAAACAATAAGACATACTGTGAATCTACCGTTTAAAAATGCATGCTGATAAGTAAATAAATAGGGTTTAAGGGCAGTAATTGCAATATGACCATCCTCTCAAAGAAAGCAATGAGACAATTATTATATAATTATCATAAATTAACCTGAAGTGAAGATAGATTGAGGAACCAGATATATAATGTGAAAGTCGTGGGTAAAAGAGGCCCTGGCAGACCAAGACTTACCTATCACGATCAAATAAATAAAACAATAGCTAAAGGTGCATTAAAAAGCCATAGAAACAAACGGACATGTATGAAAAGGTTGATGAATGTCAAAGAAGCGAAAGAGGTATGTCGTGATCGTGATAAGTGACGCTCAATTGTCTCTGCCTACTCCGCAAGGGATTTGGCGTGAAGATATGTGTATGTATAATTTAACCTGATTTTTAATTAAACGTTTTTAAGATACTGCCTCCGTGGTCTAGCTTAGTCCATGGATTTAGACTCGGAGGTACCGGGTTCGATTCCTGGTCGGGACACAATAATATATTAAATAATTAATATTTAATTTATTTGTGATATTTCTCGAGTTTGGTACGTTAGAGTTTTATTATGGATACATATTTGCGCCGCATACCGAACCTTAAAGTTTTAGTAAAAAAATAATTGACAGCCGCCGCAGCATTTTTCTGAATATAATACAAGTATACAATACATATATGTATACATATATTCGTAGCACCTGTGCTGAAACTACTTGTTGCTGCGACGAGGCCGCTCCGACATCCCGTGCGCGAAGTCTCATTCTCTTTTTCTATAACATAGACGTACATTATTTTTTTTAGGGTATATTTATTAATTTATTTATTAAATTAAGCAAATCAACAACATGTTTACTAAATCTTATACAAATATAGTAGGTATCTTATTAGTTCAGTAAACTTGTTACTTACATACCAGTATTGCCAGCTAACTAATAAAAAAGGGTAAAGTATCATCACGACCGTTTCTAAACCACGCTTATATATAAGCGGATTCACATTTAGCCAACTTTACTACAGGCCAATCATGACAAGTGGCAAGCTCGTCGATGTCTCCAGCGTACCAAACTCGAGAACATCACAAATAAATTAAATATTAAATATATTTATTTACATTACTTATTAAATATTTTTGTGTCCCGACCAGGAATCGAACCCGGTACCGCCGAGTCTAAATCCATGTACTTAACCGCTAGACCACGGAGGCAGCTATACATACATATATGTATATATTATTACGGTGGTGGCTCAGTAGTAAGTACGCTTTCCTTAACATCCTTAAAAAGGTGCGTTAGAATCCAAACATGTATTAATGAGAAATACACTTTTCCTAAGTACATATAGATTTACAACACCACCGTTTCCGTACCTCAAAGAGCGAGTTAAGCCGTTAGTACCGATTTTACTAATATAAACTTGTGGATCGTTATTAATAATAAAATATAAATATACATATATCAGACCCTCGCCAACCCGTCTAGCCGGCTGCGTGGCGAGTGTAGGCCAAATTCACCAGGAATATGTTTTGCAAGGCCCATCTTTAAAAGTGTAGGTCTAAGACGCTGTGTTTTAGGGGAAGTAATACAAAAAAAGAAAAATTTTTTTTTTGACATTTTCATCACATCATGCCATTCAATGCGGCAGAACAAGCTCAAAACGTCAAGCGCCGCAAATATATAAACATTTGCAATGATTATATATTTGTGGCCTTTGCCGTTGAAACCATGGGACCGTGGGGCCTCGAGGCAAAAACTTTATTTAAAGAAATATCAAAAAAACTAGTCGACGTCTCTGGTGACCCACGGGCTGGCAGCTTCCTCGCTGAAAAGATTAGTATCGAAATTCAACAAGGAAATGCTGCCAGTGTTTTGGGCACCATGCCACTGGACAATGGCCTGGAGGAAATTTTTCTATTGTAAGGTTAAGGTTGCTAAAATTTTTATTATATTTAATTTGTTATTTAGATTTAGTTATTTTTTTAGGTTAATTAATAATATTGTAATTCTTTTATATTGTTTGTATATTACTTCGAATAAATCCTTCTAAGCTATGGTCCAAATTTCAAGTCTCTAGCTCATCGGGATGTTAGTTTAAAATCAATTACAAAATTCCACCCGTACAGACATACAAGAAAGCAAGTTAATAAAGACTGTCTAAAATCATACGTACAGAGTAAAGATGTAACATGACTTTTTACAATGTTTATTTTTTGTTGCCCATTTACATGAAAAAAGTTCTTTTGAGGGCTTGATTACTACTTATTTTTAAATTATTGGTCCGCTTTTTATACTATTAGACCTGACTTTAAAAAAAAATCCTTTTTGGGGCCAATAATAATTTGGTGGGTCCATATAAATGTCTATGTTGTATGCATTTACGTTTCAGATTAAAAGATCCAATCGCCACCCCCGGCGTTCGGGAGGCTTCGGACAACACCGGAAGCATTCGGGCCCATCGTCATCCCCCATTGGCTGGGAGGGAAAATGGGGTGAGTTCTGACGCGGGTATAGGAAGTTTTCTCTTCGGGAAATCAGTCGCGGTCGTGCGGTGGCACAGGTCGGTCGCTTCCGCGGTCCAGTGGCGTCGGTTCCGGTCCTGATCCCGCTTCAATCGGTAAGTAGAAACAAAACTTTTATCGTAGTTATCTGTTCGGCTGAAAAAGGGAGGAAAACTATTTCATATTTTTTTAAATATGGAATACGTTAAAAGTTATAAATAAAAATACTTACTTAAAAAATAAATTAAGTTTAAAGTTTTGTAATAAATTGTTGTAATCTTTCGAAAGATAATGATCAAACTTATATTTAATTTAAAAAATATATATATATATCTATATACATCTATTTGGATTTCTAAATGTTGTTTTATTAAAATATATATAGGTACTTTAGTTCTTTAAGTTCGGTGAAAAGTATGCTATACTTTTATAATAATATTTTTTTTAACAAAACTTAAGGTTAAAAAAATGGTGTATTGTCGACGAATTGATAAAATCAGCTTAGTATTTTCGCACTGTTGATAATTATCTATATTAATCAATCGTAAAACTTCAGCAAACTGGTTTTGATTTTCCCAGGCGTATCGGTCTCGTAAAAGTCACAAATAATAAAATTAATTACAAATAAAAAAACCCGACTACGTAAGAAAATAACTTTAATTAAAAACTGAAAGAATAAAAAACCCATTATTCCGTCGCCAAAAAGTTTGATAACCGCTTAACTACACTATTAAAATAAATAAATATATTGGCTACATAGTGGCTTTATCAGTCGGGATCCATTGTTGGGAGGATTTGAGCTGGTCACGGTTTTAATGGGTCATAATGGCGCACATCGACGAGCTTGCCACTTGTCATGATTGGCCTATAGTAAAATTGGCTAAATGTGAATCCGCTTATTTATAAGCGTGGTTTCTGACAACCCCGAAAGGGAAACGGTCGTGATGATAATGGCGCAATCGGGTAACAATTATGATTTTTATCAGAAACCGAAAACGGTATGTCTGCATAAAATATCTATGGCACAAAAATGCATTGTTAATTAGGTATTAATCAATAGATTAAAATATGCTTAATAATTAATTTATGTTTAATGCGAATACGCAGAAGACATCATTATCATAAGTATCTACTTACCCATTTTTATAGTTTTCGTTATCACACCTAGGAACATTTATTATTTAATTTATTGCCGTAACAATATTATCTTCCATTTGCTCAGTCTATAAATTCTTATAACAGAAGAAACACCTTGTTGTAAAGTGTAGTAAAATTAAACAATGGATACCCCGGAAAGTGATGAGCAAAAGTTGGATTATTTTCTAACTAACAGAAATGGTGGGTTGGGATTATTTCAAATTATGACGATATTGTTAGTAGCCGGGCCAGCAATATTCGGTGGATTTATAGCTTCAGACTTCGTCTTCACAGTAGCTAGGCTACCACATCGATGTCTTGTACCAGAATGTGACGATGCAAATCCCAAATTCGAAACTGTTTGGATTCAGAACGCTATACCTGAAACTGACTCTGGAGGCATACACGATTGTCTTCGATTTATGCCTGTAAACCACACAGCAACTATTGATGAAGAATTTTGTCCAGCAAGCTTATTCGACCAACGCCGAACACTAGAATGCAAATCATACGTTTATAAAAGAACCAACACAGCCGTCTACGATTTCAACTTGGAGTGTAACGAATGGCTTCGAACAATGGCAAGTCTATTCACCACTTTGGGAGCTATATTAGGGTTACCAATTACCAGCTACATCTCAGACCGATGGGGACGCAAGCTTGCTATACTATTAGGAGTATTTTTTATGGGCACTGTTTCACTAATACGTGCATATTCAGTCAATTATCCGATGTACGTAGCCTTTCAGTTCCTAGCGACAGCTTTGGGAGGAGGAGCATTCAGTGGGGCATATATTCTGGCAACAGAGATGGTTACCACAAAATTCCGTATTCAAACAAGTGCTGCTGTAACGAGCTCTTTTGCTGTCGGTCAAACACTACTCGGTATCATAGCTTGGGCAGTACCAGAATGGCGGACTTTAACATTAGTCTTACATACACCAGTATTCTTATTATTATCATATTATTGGATCTTGCCAGAAAGTATCCGCTGGTTAATTACAAAGCAAAAGTACAAGGAAGCAAGAACTTTGTTGTTGAAAATGTCTCGTATGAATGGTAAAACGTTTAAAGATGAATACTTAGATGCAATTATAAAACCAACATCTGTTACAAAGAATGTAAACGAAGTGAATCTGTTTTCTCAAGTACTCCGCTCGCCGACTATGTTAAGAAGATGTTGTACTACTCCTATTTGGTGGATTTCAACGACTTGTGTCTACTACGGACTTTCAATTAACTCAGTCAGTTTGGGCGGAAGTAGTTTTTTTAACTTCTCAGTTGCAGCTGCGGTGGATATTCCTGGATTTTGGTCATCAACATTACTGTTAAATAGGATAGGCCGTCAGAAAACTGTATTCTGCGGTTTTTTATTAAGTTCTGCTTGTTGTTTTGCGTTTGCATTCTTACCTTCGCATTTGTCTACAGTTTCTTTAATATTTTATTTAATTGGGAAATTTGCTATATCATCTGTTTTTACTTCATTGTATCTTTATACGTCAGAATTGTATCCAACTAGCGATCGTCATAAGTTTCTAGCTTTTTCTTCGACGATTGGTCGCATAGGAACTGTGGTAGCTAGTTTTTCTCCAGCTCTTATGATTTATTGGGACGGAATTCCTACAACTTTATTTGGTACATTAGCGTTGATTTCAGCTGGCTTAGTACTCACACAGCCCGAAACATTAGGCACCAAACTTCCGAACACCTTTGAAGAAGCTGAATTACTTAGATAATTAACTGTAAATTTACAACAAATTAATAGTACATTATATTTATAGTACTTTATGTTTTTGTAGACGTGTACAATATGTTTAATTTATTTTATTTGGGTTAACAAACACCATAGGACAGATTTTTACAATTAACAATAATAAAATACATTAGATCATACCCACCACGTTAATCACATATTTAAATTTGCATAATTTAAATTTAATTTTAGCTCGGTTGTAAGAACGCTTTATTTAAAATCCTACAAAGGTCTGTTCTTACGCCCGGCATGTGCCAATGAGAAATACACTTTTCTTAAGTACATTTGTCTTTGATTTATGAGGTCGAATAAATATTATGATCTCAGAGAAGTTCAAGACTTACGCAGTGGAAGTTGGTGCGAGAGGAGTTCCAGCAAAATCTTTGCACCACTTACTGAAAGAATTAGGTCCAAGCAGGTTTGCGGTGATACATTTATGGAAAGAGCTTTCAAGACGTCATTAACGGAATCATAAAGTATTTGGTTGGGTAGGGAGAGGAGTAGAATGGTGGATGGTAAGCGTCTTGTTGCGCTATGAAATAAAAATAAGGTCAACCAGCCTATTGTCGTTCGCAAGCCCGAGACACCATTCTTGTCATCTCTTACCCACACACGATGGACCCGGCACTCGCACGGTGAATCCATGGAATGTTTAAAAATGTGTCTTCTTCACCACCGTTCCTATGCTTAGAAGAGGACGTTAAACCGTCACGTCGTCGGGTCCACTGATACCAACTTGTGGAATAATTAATAAATCGTCATTATAATTCCGTCTGGCCAGCATGGCGAGAGTAGGCCAAATTCTCCAGAAACTTCTGTAAGGCCCATCTCTAACAGTGGAGGTCTAGGACTCTGTGTTCTAGTGGCTGTGATGACATGGACAACATTTAAATAATTTTAAGCTAAGTAAAAATTTTAATAATTGTGAATTTCTCCCTGATTTAGTTATTACGACCAACACATAAATATAAATTTGCTCCTATAATACATCTTAAACATCAACGCGCTTGCCACGTGTGACAATGGGTCTATAGTATAGTTGGCTAAATGAGAGGCTCTATAAGAAACTGCGGTTTTTGATGATTGCGGGTATAAATATTTTTTTAATATATTATTAAAAAAGAATGTTTAAAAAAAAAATAACTAAACTTTTTTTTATTCGAGCACGAAATGTGACCTTGCGCCCATCTGATTGCAAGTGGCGCGCAAGGTCCATGAATAATGCAACTGGAATCAGACACTCACGACTGACATCAGTCCCTAACACTATGCCGGCTTGACTTGGCATGACGGCAATTCCAGCCTGATCCCGAAACGTGTGGATACACTTTAGGGTATACAACAAACCATTTCTTATGTTAAATGACATCTGTCAAAAAGTAACATCAATAACCCTCCTTTCAACACGGTACTGACATACGAAATCAGCATCAATGTTAGAATTTTCAATAAAAGAACGACTTGTGCTGCAAAACGTGATATTTTCATGCTAACATTTCTTAAAACGAACGCGGCCTGTGTCTGCAACCCGCCAGTGGAACAAGCTACCACTCGCTATTAGACACGCGCCAATAATTTATAAAAAAAAAAATATTTTTTCTTAAAAAGTTCTGAACCAATTACGATAAAATTTTAAAAGAGGTATCTGAAGTATGACCTTTCAAACAAAAGAAGAATCATCAAAATCAATTCATTATTAGCGATGTTGTGAAAATCAATTCATTATTAGCGATGTTGTGAATCAGCCCAACTCAATGATGTTAATACACTAGATTCGCAGCGATGCGTTGTAAGCGTGTCGCTTTAAATATGTCCACAGACATAATTCGCGCCAGTGTACATCTTGGTTCCGACGGTGCAACACGCGACACAAAAGTTATAAATATGGTGAAATGCACAGTGAAATCCTGTGATTCTCGTTCACAAACGCATCACAAAAAAAGTGGCATTACATTTCATAGGCAAGTTTTAATTTAGCTTGTTTAATTACAGTAATAAGACTTTAAAAATAAAAATGTTTTATCACGCCATATTTTATGGCCTGTGATACCAATAAATGATTTTTTATTTTCCCTAAAAGTGGGGAATATTAAAAAAATATCATGTGATTTAAAGAATGAAAAAAAATTACTTTTAATTACATGTGGCAGTTCTTGTATTCAATATTTTCGTGTCGTGTCGAATATACCTTTAACATGAGTACTCCGGCATATATTTAAGTTGGCGCTGGTATACTAAATAAAACCTTTACAACCTAAATTACAAACAATACTAATTTTGGTGGTTTTCGATTAAGTAATAACATACAAGTATAATAGTGATAACAAAAAAGACCTTAGTACAATGCTTGGTAACAGTTATTATAGTTTTTAAATTTTGTATTTGCGCCAACTTGAAAAAAGATGCTATTTAACACATACATGAGGCATATTAGAAATCAGTATATTGACATTTTACTTACATGAGCCTCATCAAGACCTTTCATACGAGTACCATCATTACAAGTACATTTAGAGTTATACAACGGTATAATTTTGACATGTAAAATGTCAGTTTTGTTATTCACTAACCTTTACCACAAACAAAGGAAGTTAAATTAAAAATTATTTAAATTTCAGTTTTGTGACCGTAGATGTTAGTAACAATGTGTACAAGACTATGTAATGAAGTTAAAAAAAGTTCGTAAAAAAACGAAAATGTTAGTTCCAATTCATTTAATTATTCATTCAAAGGGTAATTTGAATTAATTTCTGGTATCACACGTCACGTGATAACGCGCAACATTGCTGTCTCTTTCTTTTTAACAACTTATTCGTAAGATTATGTAAAGTGTAAGTGAGACAAATATATTAACATTGTCAACGCTTTTATTTTCGAAGCTACGACTCAATTAGTGGCAACTGACACGCTTTTGGTGGTACGGAAATGTTCGATTTGCGTCTCTATATATAAATCTCATTGGCCCAACTAGTCTGGGAGTAAGTGTTTTAACTGTTTGTTACATAACTGTTCCCTAAGTTAAGTCCATATTTATAAGAAAAAAAAAGTAATTGTTTCAATAAACTTTCTAACTATCACTGAAGGGTCGTCTCTAGAGGACATTTTTTATTTATAGTTATTTTTTATTAGGTTTAGTTAATATTTTTTTAAATTTTTACTTTTGAGTAGTTTTAATTTATATTGTAATTTTTAATCTATGTTATTTTAATATTTTGTAATTAATATACCATAGTAAGGTATTTATTCGGAGTAAAGTACAAAGATTAAAAAATAAAACTAATCGAAAACTAAAAATTAATAAATAAAATTACGACTATTCGATGGGCGTAGTGTGCCGAGGACACTCGCTGCGTTCCCCCGTTGAACAGCGAGGCTGACTCTCTACTCAAAGGGTCACCCGTCGCCAAGTGGAGTTTCTCACCAAGCTCGCGGGAGAACACAAGAGCCTCCTCGGACCACGGGCCCATCGTTTCAACTGCAAATGGAATGAAATGGTGATTGATGATGAAATTGATATTGTAATTATTTTATACTGTTTTTATATTACTTCAATATATCTAAATAAATAAAAAAAATAAAAAAAACTTTATTATTATTATACACCGGAAATGAGATCCTCCTCTTTTTTCGAAGTCGGTTAAAATTGCATACTTCGTTTTGGTACGACACAAACTGTCTGTCGTGTTAAAAAATTAAATTCACTAAGCTTTTGAATTAAAGGTGTTATTACCTTTGCTATTTTTATTTGGGTTCTTTCTCTGAATGTTCGTGATTAGCCTTCGTTTATATTTAGCCATTCACACGGACCTTTTTATCTTTACATATGGAGATTTTACGTTTAGCATATTAAGGTTATCGTATATAGAAAAGAGTATCATCACGACCGTTTCCCTTTCAGGGTGGTCAGAAACCACGCTTATAAATAAGCGGATTCACATTTAGCCAACTTTACTATAGGCTAATCATGACAAGTGGCAAGCTTCTCCAGTGTACCAAACTCAAGAAATATCACAAATAAATTAAATGTATTTATTTACATTATAAATATTCTTGTGTCCCGATACCTCGGTACCATTTGGAGAAAAATTCTGAGGATCTCGTTTTTGTTACTGGCAAGGTGGAGGGAAAGAGGCCGGAGGCCGTAGTCCGGTACGCTGGTCCGACCAAATCCGCTCCACCATCAACACTAGCGTCCATGATGCTGTGCATGCCGCCGAAGACAGGAACGGGTGGCGTGCTATCATCAAGACGCACACCAATTCATCGGGAAGTCACGACCCTCATCAATGAGGAAACAGGACGCAAGGAGGAGTTCCCGGTACCTCCGAGTCTAAATCCACGGACTTAACCGCTAGACCACGGTCGTCGTATATCATAAAAATGTATCATCATCTCAGCCCCTACAACACAGAGTCTTCAGAGTAGACCTCCACTGCTGGAGATGGGCATTCCAGAAATTTCCGGAGAATTTGGCCTACACTCGTCACGCGCCCAGACGGCGAGGTTCTGATGACATATTTAATGACAATTTATTAACGATTCCACAAGTTTGTATTAGTGGAACCGGGACCGTCGGCTTAACGGCAAACAGTGGTGTTGGAAATAAATTACAAATGTACTTAAGAAAAGTGTATTTCTCATTGGTACGTGTAATAAATACAAATAATGTAAATAAATAGATTTAATTAATATTTAATTTATTTGTGATATTTCTCGCGTTTGGTACGCTGGAGACATCGACGAGCTTGCCACTTGTCATGATTGGCCTATAGCAAAGTTGGCTAAATGTGAATCCGCTTATTTATAAGCGTAGTTTCTGACCACACCGAAAGGGAAATGTTCGTGATGATACTTTACTTTTTTTACTTTACGTGCCAGGATTCGAACCGATCTTATTACGATTTTTTTATTTTCAAGGAAACCGAGCCACCACCGCCTTAAAATATATATTTATATATATTTGTTTTAAAAGTAAATTAATATACATTAAATATAAATTAAAAGCTACCTAAATAATAAAATTAAAAATTAATTAAACTATAAATAATAAACGACCTCTAGAGACGTCCCATCCGAGATAGTCCCAAGGAGACTGGCAACATTTCCCCTCTGTATAGCGAGGCTGATACGTTGGCAGAAATAATTGCCAGCTTTCCTTTCTCCAGACTTTACCGGTAGCCGTTTGGATAACTTGATGGCCAGACGCTTGGCTGAGTGTTGACCCATCGTCTCAACCCCAAATGGCGCAAATTTGTAACCTGTACCGAGGTTGGCGTTATTTTGAGGTTGCAAGAGGTCGCCTGGATGTGTGATGAGGATAATGTGTCTACACAAGTAGCATACGAAACCAGGGTTCTTCCAAATTGTATAGTATTTATTTATTTATTATAAACTTTATTGCACAAAGTACAAAGGCGGACCTAATGCCGCTAGACATTCTATACTGGTCAAACCTTCGGGACAACTAAAGCAGGTACGACAAGATAAGGCAGGTGCTATCAAAACTAATAGAAAAATATTAGACTTTAATATATACTAGTGAATAAATACTTACTTACATACTAATACATACACAAATACATACAAATAAAACTACATACATACGTTCTATGATTATACATAAATATAATATACCTACTATATGATGACTTTAATGAGAGAAATAAATATAGCAGAGAGTGTATTACGCTTATGGTAAATTTAAATAGTGCGCATATTTTTTGTAGTATTACTACAAAAAATATTAAATGAGGAATTTACCTTTGCAACAGTTATCATTTTTGATAGGCTACAATAAAAGGTACTGTTACGTTATGCGGAAATCTATTAAACCTTGGAACCACAATTATTTGGAACTATTTTAAGCAATTCTAAAAGATTAAATACACCTAAACTGTAAAGTAATAAAATAATCTATCTTTTTATAATGCTATATTAATAAATTATTTTATTTAACTAGCTGGTTGACCCGGCTTTGCCCGTGTAATTAAGCAGTCAGAAAAATAATTAAGTGGTTGTAACTCTCTTATGTAGGAAAGAGATATTTTTTTATTTATCGCTACTATATATATATATTCCTTAAATAAATAAATAAATATATATATGTATTATTTAAATATCTACGTAATAGTATGTAATTTAATGCACCGCAATCCTCACCCACACTACCAAAGATTAGCTGTAATAAAATTTATTTAAGTCATTAAGTTTGCGCTTGTATTTTTTTAAAAAGTTTTTTTGTGCAATAAAGGGTTTATAAATAAATATTTTGACTATTGTAAAAAAATATGTTTTGCTATTGTTTTATTAAAATCTTTATTTTATCAGAGTACATAGAATCACAATGATATTCGTTTTAATTAAAATAATCATATATATTTAATAAACATTATTTTAGATTTTAAAACGTTACCTTAATATATTAGTCAGCTTGAGTGACGTCAGAGACTGACATTCAATATTAAATATAAATAAAAATGAGTATCTTTAAATTTACTATATATAAACTAAAAGTAAACTAAAAAAGTATCACCACGACCGTTTCCTTTCCGGGGTGGTCATAAACCAATAAGGATTTCACATTTAGCCAACTTTACTATAGGCCAATCATAACAAGTGGCTCGTCGATGTCTCAGGAAATATCACAATTAAATTAAATATTATTTGTTTACAAAATTTATTACTAATTATTATTAATAATATCGAATATAAACTATTTAATATTAAAATAAAAAAACGAAAACTAACAAAATAATAAATAAAGGAAAAACAAAATACTCCAAATCACTATTAATCGGCAAAGTACCAAGGATACTGGCAGAATGAAATACTGGTGGAATGGCAATGCTGATCCTTTGACTCAATTATTGCCCAGCCTGTCTTTTTTTGATTTTTATTTATTAAAATAAATATTATTGCATCCCGACCAGGAATCACGGAGGCAGTCATATTTACATCCAATACATATAGACAACACATATACATACCATATACATATATACCAACTCTACTTATAAATAAAAATCGGTCCAATGTAAAATAACGTCAATGCGAGACAAACATACATACACACAGACAAACCTTTTTTCGAAAATATATAATTAGTATAGATATTGTGGTATTAAAGTACCTATTTAATAATTATAAAACTAAAGATAAAATTATAATATTTATGTTTTTTGCCAATTTTAATTGCCCGATTGCAAGATAGCAATGGCGGAGTTGTTAATCTTGGATTAAAAAGGTTTAAATTCGTATAAAGATTAGAATAAATTAACTTATTACTGATAAAAACTTAGAAATAAATAATTTTATTTGTATAAAAGTAAATGTAAGGTATCATCACGACCGTTTCCCTTTCGGGGTGGTCAGAAACCACGCGAATAAATAAGCGGATTCACATTAGCCAACTTTACTATAGGCCAATCATGACAAGTGGCAAGCTCGTCGATGTGTCCAGCGAACCAAACCCGAGAAATATCACAAATAAATTAAATATTAATTAAATGTATGTTCATTAATAAATATGTTTGTGTCCCAGAATCGAACCCGGTACGTCCGAGTCTAAATCCACGGACTTAACAGCTAGACCACGGAGGCAGCAAAATTAATAAAATAATAATAAAACTGAATTAAATAACTATATATCCACTCGCACCAATTTCCACAGCGTAAAGCTTAAATCCGTTTTTTACATTATTATGTCCAAAGCAATGATAAAAATAAGAGAAAAAAAAATGCGTTTTTGATCATAATAGTTGTTCAACTTCATGTTGTGTCTTTTGGAATATTTGATTCCCACGGAACGGTAAGTTCAATAAGGATAACTTTTTTAAAGATGCCAGAAAACACAGATGTCTGGCCTCAGCTAGTTCATCTGGGATTATATAATGATGTTCAGGTGTAACCATGAAAATTTACCAGTCTGATGCGACGCCAAGGATACAGATAGACTTGCTAAGAGTTTTCGTAATTATAGGAATTGTCGTAGAATTGCATGTAAATGAGTTGAACATAGACCAGCCAAGACCATTTTACCATCACGACAGCACTCCCACCTAAACTAATTGAATTGAACACAACACACTGTTATTATGCAATTGTTCTGCATGCACTGAATGTAAGGTAAAACGATTAAGAAATGGGTACCTAACTTCGTTGAAATATATGTAAAGACTCGGGCTTTCGAACGTTTACTTAAAATTTAATATTAACTCTGATTTTGTTTATTGGTGAGCTAAAATGTACTGCAAGCCTAAAACATAAGTATCATCACTATCATGGGCGGTGGTCAGAAACCACGCAGTAGGTTGTAGGATTCTAAGGAAAGAGGTTCTTACAACCGAGACACTACCACGACCACTTTGAGAAAGACTGCTCTAGAGTACCAGACTCGAAAAATTGCAAATTTTATAAGTTATTGTGTCCCGACCAGAAATCGAATCAGGTACCTCCGCGTTTTAATCATATTATACGCCCTCTCCCGGAGTAAACAGTGAGAACTCTTTAAAACCAAAAATGTACAAACATTATTAATTTATGAGAATAACAAAAATATTCAAAAATCATCAAAGATTAAAAAAAAGTTACCTATATTATTATATATTATTTATTAAAATCCGATGTAATTCAAGTACATACCTACAAATATGATAATATTTTAATATAAAAAATCCAATTTCGATCTTTGTATGTATTGTTGCTGACACTGTTGCCGACCCTAATAAATAAATAAATATTTTTTACCCGAATGCGCGACGCCAGTGCCAGTGTTCTACGAACTTAGGTCATGCTTGTTACTCGTACAAAAAAGGCGGTCTTTGATGAATAAGCTATGTCAAACAATGCCCCAGTCATTAGACATGAGTCAAAAACCAATGCACTTAAATTAATAACGCATAGAACGATAGTTTTATACAAAAAACTGTCAACTTTGAGGCAAAAAATATGTGTGCGGAAGTTAATTTATATTTAAAAAATTATGTTAATTTTCCAGTGCAATGTGACACCTATTAATTGTACAAAAACAATCAAATAAAAATACCGAGAGCTACAATTTTTTAGGTTTTTTAGTAACCCAGTCGTTATGGCTCAGCAAAACTTGCCTCACTTATCGTGCGCGTCGTCGTTCAAGGCGTTACTATTCTAAGTCTATGTATGTACCTCCTCGAATAAACGTATTTTATGGTATGACAATTTATTTGAGCCATCTAATCTTAACAACTCTGCGTCAATTTACTTATTGTAGAAAAATCTACTGTTTTATATTATCATCACGACCGTAATCCTTTGCGGGGTGATCAGAAACCACGTATAAAGCGTTAATAATCTAAAGCTTTGGTATCTTCCAATAATCAAAACCGGACAAAATATAATAAATTGTATAAAATAAAATAAACCCGCCTGCGTAGAAATTTATCTTTATATAAAAACAGAAAATAAAATAATTTATTTATTTATTCGGAAAATCAACAGCTTTAAATACATATTTTTTTTTTAAAGTACAGCCAATTAAAGATTTCCACAAAAGATGAATGAATGTAACAAAAAAAATAGAAAAATGACCTTTATCAACAAATACATAACCAGATAACAAACTCAAAGCAAAGCAAAAAGACAGTGACTGAATAGACATACTTTAATTTAGTATAAATATAAATTATATCACTATTTATTTATTTTATGATGAACTATTGTAAATATTATATTATTGGTAAGGCGACCGAATAAAAACAAAAAACAAGCCCAAGTGTTCTTAACTGCACCATTGATATAATAATAATAATATTTAATTCGATGTAAAAATACAGTAACATAAAAATAGTATCCATGGGTTTCTATTTTATGGCGATAACATATAACGTAGTGATAACACAAATCTAATAATAATTTTGGACGTAGTTTTATAGGCCTTGGGTCGTAGAACAATTTATAGTCCTCCAAAAGTAAAATTGATTTGACAATATATACAAATAAATTGTATAAATAACTTTATTTTATTTTTATATTTACAATAATTTGAACCACTTTACAGTATTAGACCTATAAATATATCACAACTATTTAGAACCATTGGCTGAGTGAAAATAATCTTATAATAATAGAAAATATTTTATATTCTATAAACAAAACAGTTGTCGCATTACCCTCCGTCAAGTTAAAACTGAGCAACGGATAGGCGATGTTCTCCGCCTGCGCCTGTAATAAAATATATAATTTTCAATATTTTATTACATAGCAACTTTATCATTGCTGGGAAGATTTGAACCTGTCTCAATGTCCTGACTCAATATAGTTTCTGGTTTTTTTTTTTACAATATGGCGTCGATTATTGTCATATATTTAGCGACACTCGCGTGATGTGGGCGAATCGATTGACGTGAGAATAATTCAAAATAAAAAAAGTGGGTAGGTGTAAAAGTAAACACACGTATTTTTTTACATCTTATAATATTAAATTTATTAAAAGTTATTAAAAACAGTTTTTGGTGTTAATTTAGCATCAGGATTAGAAGCAAATACATATGCAACAATAGGTAAATAACATCTGCACCTAGCCTGCTGGTTTTGAAAATATTATTTACGAACTGTCAACACTAGTCACACAAGATAAAAAATGGCATCAGCTGATAAGGTTTTCCAGTCCCAGCAAGCCCTTGAGGATAAACTGAGTCAAAGAATGGCAGAGTTTGAGGCTCAGCTGGCAGCAGCAAGAGGCGCACCTCACAGCAATAAAGTGGAAATTATTGCAAAGGAGTTTCAAGACTTCAAATGTTTTGCAGTAGAGATGTTGTCTCTAATAAGACAACAAGTCACAGAACTGCAAGCAACAGTGGATAGGCTTGAAACCAGGAGCAGGACGAACTGCTTGCTACTTAAGGGTTTTCCCGAGCGGCAAAATGAAAATGTCTCTCAGGTGGTGGTGGATGTAGTAAGGGATAAACTTGGCATATCTGACATCAGTGTACAGGCATTGCGCTCCTGTTATCGCCTCGGGAGAGCCAACGATTCTTCCCCAAGGACAATTCTCGTTCGCTTTGAAAATTTTTATCTCCGACAACTTATCTGGAATAAAAAGACAAAGTTTAAAGGCACGCCATACAGTTGCTCTGAATTTCTTATCAAAACGAGACAGCTGTTACTAATTGAAGCACGTAAAATTGTTGGAGTAAGGAATTGCTGGTCCCAGGATGGCATTGTCATAGTGAAGACTGAAGATGGGTCTAGACATAAACTTTACAATCACTCCGACCTCAGAGAGTTGTCCAAGGCGTCACTAGCAGCTGCTCAGGCACAGCCAGAACCCAGAGAACGCCCTAGAAGAATACAGAGAATCAGATAGTTCTTGTTTCATATAGTAATTATTAAATGTTTCTCACTCCACACATATTTACTTACATTACCTCTTATTACTTACTATACACAGCACTTGCTATCCTCTATTAGTAATCTTTCTAGCATTGGATTTATGACTCTTCTATTTTAGACATGTGTTAGTTATTAACTGATAATAAACTGATTGAAATTGGAAATAACCTTAATAACTAGCTCGTATACGTTCGGTTATTTGTAGTATTTTTACTCCTAAATAACAACGTACATTGAAGTGTATTGAATTGTGTTTTGCTTTGTATGTATATTTCATAATAGCACGCAATGTACGAGGCGCCGTCTTACGTAATTTTCTTCATATGATCTTGCATAACTAGCAAGTTAAGTTACTAAAAAAGGGAATGACTAGGCAAAGGAATCTGGACCTTCAGCCCATGATTAATGTATAAATTGACGTTTTACTGTCTTTATATTTTTATCTTGTTTTTGTGAATATTTTATAACAATGGGTAACTTGTTAATATAATTAAGTAGTAAATTTGTGTGATAATAGATGGCGCTGATGTCCCTAGAGAGTCTGTCCCTGTTTTAATGTCGCTATAGGCGCTTTTATTATTATTTTTTATTTATTATTTGTTAATCTTTAATTCGTTTTGAAAGTCGTCTGACTTGGCATTTGACTGTGGTTTTCATACAAAAATCGGTGAATAAAGCAAGCTTTGCTTTATTTGCTTTCAAGTCGAACATAGCACTATTATTCACAGACTCCACTGTCTATCTGTTGTACAAAATTAAAATATAATTCGTCTTTTATACAAGTAATTTGTATGTTATACGACATCTAGTGACCAATAAGGTAACTAATGCATATGCGAGTACATACTTACGCTATTGGTGTAAATACTTTTAATATCTGCAAAGGTCATAAATCTATCTAGTATAAAGGAAAAAAGAAAGAAAAAAAAAAAACATTATTATTAGTTTTCAGTGTTTTTTTTTTTATTTTTTTTTTTTATTTATTCTTATTAATAATATGTGTATGTGTATATATATATATATATATATATTCTTTCAATACGGTGTGTGTGTACATGTGTGTGGACTCTGTAACTCTTTGTACCTGTATGTTTTTGTTCTGATATTGTGTAACTACCTACAAATAATTTAGTTGCTGTATATTATTATTTTAAGATTTTGATTTGTAAGCCGTTTACCAGCAGGACATGCAGAGATCAAACATCGATAAACTTATATTAATTTATTATAAGTTAAACGATAAGGTTAAAAGCATAAATATTTTAGTATTTTAATATTATTATTAGGTATATTATTATTATTATATTTATTATTTATATTATAACTACACAAAATTGCTGATATGGTAACTTCTGATGATAATGACTCATTTTATTCTGCAAACGATAGTACGTCCGATAGTGATGACGTGTATTATGATGCACCTGGTTTGGATGCCTTAATAATTCATGAATTGGGGTGCTACAAGAAAAATTTCAATGTCTGTCATATTAACGCGCAAAGTTTACCTGCCCATTATACAGATCTTGTCGTTACCTTTTCTTCGCCGAATGTTGTGGACGCTATACTCATTTCTGAGACTTGGCTGAAACCAAGCCTTCCCTCAACTTCATATTTATTACCCGGATATGTACTTATCCGCAACGATCGTACAGGTGCTAATGGAGGCGGAGTAGCCATATTTTTGCGTTCTGATCTCACCTACAAAGTTGTATGTCGTTCGCCAAGTGCGTACTCGGCATACCCAGAATATTTATTCATCGAGATATGTTTTTTAGGTTCCAAACTTCTCGCGGGTGTAGTGTACTGTCCCCCAAATATTAATTACTTCTCGAAACTTGAAATAGCTTTGGAGGAGACAGTTGCACTATACTCACACCACATCGTTATGGGCGACTTTAACACCTGCCTCCTCAGCGACCAAATACATAATAGATCCCGTGCTGTCAAGCTCTTAAATATAATTTCTTCTGTAAACCTTTCTTTATTACCATCTGGCCCCACTCATCACCTTTCTTCCTCCAATACTCTTCTGGATCTAATTCTCACTTCTCGTCCTGATTTGATTCCTTCCCATGGCCAACTTCTTGCCCCTTCCTTTTCTCACCATGATTTACTGTTCGCATCCTATAAACTAAAACCGCCAAAGTATCGACCCCCGACAGTATTTATGAGAAATTTTAATCGCATAAATATGGACAAGCTGCGTAGTGATTTGTCTGGTATAGACTGGGTACCTCTTCTTCAAACCGACAATATCGATGATATGGTCTCCATATTTAATCGAGAGTTACTTAAGGTATACGACGAACATGCTCCGGTTCGCCCTACAAAAATTAAACGTCCGCCTGCGCCGTGGATCACTGACGACATCCGCGCAGCCATGAAGAGGCGTGACAAGGCCTATCGTAAATATCGCAAGACTCGCAGTGATGAAAGCGGTGCTGCATATAGAATTGCAAGGAATCGGTGTAATCAGATCTGTAGAATTGCTAAGAGACGTTTTTTTCATGAGAATATTAAAAAAAAAATACTCCATCTAAGAACTGGAAATTTCTAAAAACAATCGGTTTTGGCCGTTCACACAGTCAGCTTAATTTAGGCATAATTAAACTTGACGACCTAATTAATCATTTTTCATCTGCCCCAGTTCTCGACAACGCCACGAAGGTGAGAACGCTAAAAGAAATTCTCGAGATGCCGGCTCCAGATACTGAAACATTTACGTTTGCGGAGATTTCTGATGATATGGTTCTTAAGGCGATTCAATCCATTACTTCAAAAGCAATAGGACGTGATGAAATCGGTCGTGCTATGATCGTTCCCATTCTTAACATCCTTCTACCTATAATCACCCATATAATAAATTTCTCTCTTAGTACTAGTCAATTCCCCTCCTTGTGGCGTGAAGCATTTATTATACCTCTCCCAAAAATATCATTGCCTACTCTTCCATGTCACTTTCGTCCTATTTCAATTTTACCTTTTCTATCGAAAGTATTAGAATATATAGCTTATAAACAATTTTCATCATTTTTATGTGTATACGATTTGCTTAACCCTTATCAATCTGGTTTTCGCCCCGGTCATAGCACAACTTCAGCTTTGCTTAAGGTAACTGAAGATATCAGAAACGGCATGGATGAAGTCAAGATTACAGTACTGGTACTGATTGATTTCACGAATGCCTTTAACACAGTTGATCCTGATTTGCTCATCGCTATGTTATCTCGCCTTAACCTATCATCGGAAACGTTACAGTGGTTCTCACAGTATCTACATGGACGAAGGCAAAGAGTTAGAGTTGGCCAGGATGTATCTGAGTGGCGTGACTTGCCCACAGGAGTTCCACAAGGTGGTATCTTGTCTCCCCTGTTATTCTCCTTATTTATCAATTCAATTACTTCTTCTTTACATTGTCATTATCATCTTTACGCCGATGACTTGCAACTCTATATACAAACTGGCATCGAAACTGTTAATAGTGCCATAGCATGGTTAAATGTTGATTTGTCGCACATTAACTCTTGGTCCAAACGATTCGGTGTGGTGGTGAACCCGACCAAATGTCAGGCCATTGTAATTGGAAGCAGTAGACTCATGTCGAAAATTGATCTCACAAAGATTGAAGCCGTTCGATATGATCAGGCTCCTATACCGTTCTGTGATAACGTCAAGGATCTCGGTGTGTTTATCGACTCCCATCTTAGTTGGGATACTCATCTCTCTAACACAAACCGAAAAGTTTTCGCATCGCTACATTCGCTCAATAAGTTGAAAAATTTTCTGCCGCATAAAACAAAGATAACTCTTGTCCAAAGTCTTCTCCTTCCACTTATTGATTACGGCGATGCATGTTGTGTAAATATGACTGAAGAGCAGCTTAATAAAATGGATCGCCTTCTCAATACATGTATTAGGTTCATTTTCTCCCTTCGCAAGTTTGACCATATTTCTGAATTCCGTAGTAAACTCAAATGGTTGCCTATCAGGTCCCGAAGGAATCTCAGAATAGTATGTTTACTTTACACGGTATTAAACGAGCCTAATACACCTGTATATCTAAAGGAACAATTTGCGTTCCTAAACTCTTTCCATGAACGTACTCTTCGGTCATCGCATAACTCGGTCCTTGCAATCCCCTCTCATCACACAAACTTTGTATCAAAGTCTTTTGTCGTCGTAGCGTCATCTCTTTGGAACGATCTTCCGGTCTCCATCCGACATGCCACAACTAGACTAACTTTTAAGAGTCAAGTTTATAAGTATTTTATGGAGCCAAAATAAGACCTCCACATAAAATTAAACACGTTGTTTTACTTTTATTCATTTGATAAAATGTTAAAAGTTGCTTTTTGTCAGTATTGTGTAGTTGTTTATATTTATTGTATCGAATTTGTGTAGTTGTATTAGTATGTATTTATTATATAGTATTCGTATGTAGGTATATGTATGTTTATTATACTTATATAGGTATATTACGTAGGTCTATATTATTTCTTAGAATTAAGATTGTAAATAATGTACATTATTCAATCATTTTTATTTTTTATATTTTGTGCACCTACTCCTGTCACTAAAAACTCTCTTATTGTCCTTAAGGTTAACAGGCAGAGAATGTCTAACGACATTATGTTAGCCCTTTGTACTTATGTGCAATAAAGTTTTTAAATAAATAAAAAAAAAAAAAAATGTCCTGACTCAATATAGTTTCTGGTTTTTTTTTTTACAATATGGCGTCGATTATTGTCATATATTTAGCGACACTCGCGTGATGTGGGCGAATCGATTGACGTGAGAATAATTCAAATCGATTAACGCGTTTGGTCTCCAGTGTACCACAAAGGAACAAACATACATACATATATACATACATATGCTGATAAACACATAACTATTCTTTGCGTCGCGCAGTGGGGTAAAAATAACTTAACTAACATCGACGAGCTTGCCACTTGTCATGGTTGGCCTATAGTAAAGTTGGCTAAATGTTAATCAGTTTAATTAAAAGTGTGGTTTTGGACCACCACAAAAGGTAGGTCGTGATGACGATGATAACTATGAATACAATTAAGAGCAAATATTTATTTATTTATATTTATATACTCTTTATTGTACAAAAACAACTTAAAAGTAATGTACAAAGGCGAACTTAATGCCTTTCGGCATTTTATAACAGCTAACCTTTGGCAGTGTGGCAGAGGATTGCGGGGTTTATTATTATAAATATACAACTTCATACACTACATAATAATCGTTACATATATAAATATATATATATTCACATACAAAAATTGGTAAGTATAGAACTATTTACACACATTAAAAATAGTATAATAGATGTAGGTACTAAAAAGAGCTAAGTTGTTTGTTAAAAAGTGAGCAATTAGGAGATTTTTAAATATATTAATAGACAGCGCTCTCTGAAGTCTGATAACCAGAGGTAGTTTGTTGCTCTCGAGCAGCGCACACTGTAAAAGAATATAACATACAAAATGAATGATGTCCTTTTGTTTTCAACAATTTGTGTTCGCAAATACCAGTGTATATATACATATATGGTTTATTAAATTGATACAAAGCAAATATTGATAAAGAAATATGGGACTGTGAAAGATTAGACGTCTCGGTAGCGTGTTTGATTTAGGTCGCGAGTTTTTAATGAGTTTTGTCGATTCCGCCGTATAATCTGAAACCAATCAAACTTCTTATTTCTTGACATTTACCTGGAAATTCTGCGGTTACAACCCATATTCAAATATGACTTGCCTCGACATCTAGCGGTTACGGTGGATTTTATTTTATATTATTTATTTAGAATAACAAACAATTGTACAATAAGGATACAATACAAATATAGATTACATAGTTACTATGTAACTATACAGCTATACTATATAACTAAGCTGTACTGTACAGGTAATTATACAATTAACACCGTTATATATATATATATATATAACTGTGTGTGTGTATATATATATATTATAAAGAGATAACTATTAATATTCTATTATACAAAAAAGCCGTCTGGCCAGCGTGGCGAGTGTAGGCCGAATTCTCCAGATATATGTTCTGGAAGGCCCACTCCAGCAGTGGAGGTCTAGGACGCTGTGTTCTAGGGGTTATAATGATGAAATGATGATACAAAAAATTGACATTCAAAACAAACTAAACATTGTGAAAAAAAAAAAAAAATTGTGAAAAAATAATAATATTAGCTTTAGACGCAGAGTAGCGGGTTCGTTTTTTAGTCACGCCTAGTTAAGTTGGCTTATTTGGCTAAGTAACAAAACTACCCTATTTTTACTATATATTATTCAATGAATCATCTTCACAGCCCCTAGAACACAGAGTCCTCCACTGTAGGAGATGGGCCTTACAGAAATTTCTGGAGAATTTTGGCCAATCTGGCCACACGGGTTGGCGAGTGTCTCAAGTTTTTTTTTTTGCTATGACAATTTATTAACGATTGCATAAGTTGGTATTAGTGGAACCGGGACCGATGGCTTAACGTGTTCTCCGAGTTGGTATTAGTGGAACTGGGCTTAACGTGTTCTCCGAGGCACGGGAACGGTGGTGTTGTAAATCTATGACAAATGTCATCTAAGAAAAGTGTATTTCTTATTGGTACATGACGGGGTTTAAACCGACCTTTGTAAGATTTTATGCCAATTTATTTTTAAAAAATACAAAATAATCTAACAATTATTTTTAAGCTTTTAAAAAATAATTAATAAAATAAATATGCTGGTAGTTCAACCAGTTCGGATTTGACAGATTTACGCCACGATTGCTAAGCCAAAAACGAATTGCATATAAACTGCATTTATAAATACCATATAAGTGCATATTTTATTGTTAGTTAAAGTTGACCAAAATGTGAATCTGCCTTCTTAAAAAGTGTGTTTTGTGAACACCCCGGAAAGTCGTGGTCGGACGGTCGTGATAATACTTTACTTTTTTCATTATTAATCTATAAAAACTACACCAAAATTATTTTTTAAACCTTCTAAAAAAACCTTAAAAAAACCTTTTTTAATTGAATTTATAGCTTAAATCGTGTATTTATAAAGATACAAAACGATACGACAAAAAAAAAAAACAAAAAAGAAACTTGGAGGTGCCGGGATTTGAACCCGGGACTTTCAGCATGCGAAGCAGACACTCTACCGCTGAGTTACACCCCCTATATCAACCCTTGGCGAAAATAACGATCATACTCGGTTCTAGGGAAGGTAATAAAGCCACTTAACTGCGCAGCGAACGGTGACCCTCATACATTTCATTGTGTTTAAAAATTGTGGTGAATTTTTAATAGTACGTACCTACTTTTTCATTTAATTTAAATGTTTACGTTAGGTATTTATTATAAAATATCTAAAGGGTACTTGCTATTCCATTCATGTGTTTGACTTTTGTATAATATAATAATAGTTATTATTGATTTAATCTCACATAATAACTTTCTCCGTGGTCTAGCGGTTAAGTCTTTGGATTAAGACTCGAAGGTACCGCGTTCGATTCCTGGTCGGGACACAAAAATACTTATTAATGTAAATAAATACATTTAATTAATATTTAATAATAAATATTTATTCGAAGTAGGTATTAGGATACAAAAATATTAAAAAAAAATGATTAAAAAACTAATTATAAATAAAACTAAAACTAAAAATACCTATGAAATTAAAGCTATTCTACAAAATAAACTAAGGGCTTACCACCAGGGAGGGTACCTAAAACGCTCGCTGCATTTCCTCGTTGAATTATTATGGACATATTCTGTTTTAGGTAGTTGTGGCATTTGGGATCGCCACACTCTTGGAAAATTCGTTTACCTAGCTCTTTTATGAATTTGTGGGTATCAAGAGAATATACCCCCATTGTTTCAACCCCAAATGCCACAAAGTTATTATTTTGTTTAATGCTATTGTATTTGATGTGCTTTCTAAATTCGGCTGTATGAGCAGCCGAACCGGCCTTTTTTGATGTAGAGGAAATGTGGCAAGCGGCAAAGGTATCCACACAGGTGGCATCCCAAACAAGACATCTTCCCTCACTCCATGGTACAAGAGACATACCATCCGGCCTTTTACCATCACTACGTGAAAGTCCTGATGGCTCAAGGACGGACGGGATTTTAGCAGACCATAAACTTCTCTTTATAAACTCATTTAAGGCTTGGTGTCTAGAGAATCTGCCTGCGCTCTTTTGACAACTAAGCCTATCATCACGACTGTTTCCCTTTCAAGGTGGTCAGAAACCACGCTTATAAAGAAGCGGATTCGCATTTAGCCAACTTTACTATAGGCCAATCATGACAAGTGGCAAGCTCATTGATGTCTCTAGAGTACCAAACTTGAGAAATGCACAAATAAATTAAATATTAATGAAAATTATTTATTTACAATAACATTAACATCGACGAGCTTGCCACTTGTCATGATTGGCCTATAGTAAAGTTGGCTAAATGTGAATCCGCTTATTTATAAGCGTGGTTTCTGACCACCCCGAAAGGGAAACGGTCGTGATGATACTTTACTTTTACTTTTTATTTACATTAATAGATAATATTGTGTCCCGTATTGTGACCAGGCATTGAACCCGGTACGGAGGTCAGGAGGTGATGAATATAATGATAACCAATTTCCCATTAAAGTCTACATAATGTAGTTTATCAACCATCTAGTTTCTGTAACACAAGCCTCGTAGCTTACTACGGAAATTAGATGGCGCTGTGTGACCTGTCTGGAAATATTTACTTATTATTTATTTATTATTATATAAAGTTAACGGATTCTAATAAATAATGTTTGCGCTTGAGTAACAGAATAGGCCTGCATTCCAAGAAACATCTTTGCCAAATTTCATCAACATTAGTTAAGTAATATAAGCTTAAAGGACATACAAACATACATACATACACACCTACAAAGCTTATTTTACATTTAGAATATTAGTGTGGATACCTAGCAAATGAACAAAATCTTAAAAATCCTCTCTAACGGTTCTCCCAAGCGTCTTATTAAGCGATCTTACAAGTAATTGCGGAAAACCATTGATTTATGTAAGAACTGGGCTATCATTACGGAACCGGACTATTCTATTTCTAATATTATTGTACATTAATATCTATTAAGTTATTGCGTTTATTAGTTACTTTTTTATCCCAGCTGTACATACATACATATCTTCAGACAGAGACAATTGAGTGCATGAGTGAATCCCTACCGGATGCACCTTCAGCTATTGTTTTATTTATCTAATCGTGTTAGGTGAGTTTTGGTCTGCCAGGGCCTCTTTTGTCCACAACTTTCGCATTATATCCGAGTACATACCTTTCCTTATTTTTGTCCCTATGCATTCTTTCATACCTACCTTTTTGTGTATGTCATTATTACGTATGCGATCCGTTAAAGTTACGCCGCATATCCGATGCAATAACCTCATTTCTACTGCATTAACTGTACTCTCATTTTCATCATATTCTGACATATCCATGTCTCGCTTTCATACATAAGTGTTGGTACCAGCATGGCATTGTGTATGGAGAGTCGAGCTTTGTCACTGACATTTCGACTGCCGATCAGTGACCCCAGGGCACCGTTAACACTATTTCCCGCGTTCACTCTTCTTTCAACATCCCTATCATACTTTCCATCCGCAGTAAAAACACTTCCCAGATATATAATTTTATTTACTTGTTCTAGAGTTTCATCATCAATCTTTATCGTCACGGTTGTCATCCTTCTTCTTTCACACACTAGTACCTTCGTTTTTCTCGCATTCAAACGGCTTTCGGCTGTATTCCTTTTATAATTGTGTTAATTTATATTCTTTGTTTATATCTGAAAATCCGTTTTGGCTTACCTGTATTACTTTATCTGCTTAATTTTATATATTAGGATTGCCAACAGTGCCAGCAATAATATTATAGATTTTCACTTACAACTATGACAGAAACTTGATGCTGTACTAATTACAGGCAACCACCACATGGTATTACAGTATCCATTAATTGGGTCTTTAAATAACCAAAATAAAAACACCATACAATTTCAATAATAATTGAGTAATTTTAAGTTAAAACAATACAACATGGTGCAACCACGATCAAGCAACACAAACCCAAGGATCGTACTTGGTCAAACAGCAGTTCAGTTTACAGTCTCAGCCAGGATCCGCTTCAGCGACAATATATTGGGCTTAAATATATGCAAATATGTCTAGATTGTCGTTCTTATTATTTCGTGAAAATCTATTATATTATTATATTGACGACACGGTTTAGTGATGAGTGGTAACCCAAAACGGATTTAGATTTTCGTAGAACGAAAATCGAACGAATCCTGAAAATATTTATTTATTTATTATCTGTGTGTACTTTGAAGGGGACAAAATAAATATTTATGAATAAATAAACACTTTTTTAATAAATACCAAAATCGCGATACTTTTTGAACAGACCTCGTATAAGAATATGACTAAGCGTACATGCAAGTCAACGGGAAGACTTAAAGTTAAGTGGTCGGCGCGGTGAGCCCGACTCGCCTCCATAATCGTTAGTTTCGTCTGCAGACTTTATCAAACCGGCTCGACCGCAGTGTGCCTATATCCTTGCAATTAGGCGGATGTTACACACGCTATTTTACATTCAAATCTTGTCAATTATAACTTTTGTCATTCAATCTAAGGTGTGAGCTTTTCTTAAAATCCTACAAAGGTCGGTTCAAACCCCCTCGGCATGTACCAATGAGAAATACACTTTTCTTACGAACATATGTCATAGATTTACAACACCACCATTCCCGTGCCTCGGAAAGCACGTTAAGTTGTCAGTACTGGTTCCACTAATACCAACTTATTCAATCGTTAATAATTTGTCATTAAAAATTTACATCAGATCCTCTAATGATAATAAAAAATAGTTAGGTATGTCAAAGAAAGAGTTGCAATATTTATTTAAAAATATAAAAACATGTACATTTTTAACAGTTAAAATGAACCTTATTTTTTATTGACCATTTCAATCTTTGGTTGTTTTTTTTTTTTTATAAACTCGCTAAATATCACACACAACTTATTGTGTCCCGACCAGGAATCAAACCCGGTACCTCCGAGTCTAAATCCACGGACTTAACAGCTAGACCACAGACAGGAAGATAGTATGGCTATGAATTACCGTCCCTATACTATATTTTAATAAAGTCGGGTTATTTGGCAATACGGTGTCTTTAAGACAAAGAGTCGGGGGTTCGTTAGGGATCGACCAATATTTGCGGTCAGAGAGAAACTTGATGCCACAGATACACTTTCTGAAACTCGGACCAACTTGCTAATTAGTATTGGTAATTAATTAATTAATTTTATTCGAAATAAATTCATATAAATTAAAAGCTACCTAAATAATAAAATTAAAAATAAACATGGGGACACTCAGCCAAGCGTCTGGCCAAGGAGTTGTCCAAACCGCTAACGGAGAAGTCTGGAGACAGGAAGGCTGGCAATTATTTCTGCCAACGTATTAGCTTAGCTATACAGAGGGGAAATGTTGAAGGGTCGTCTCTAGAGGACATTTTTTACTTATAGTTTATTTTTTATTAGGTTTAGTTTATATTTATTTTAATTTTTACTTTTAAGTAGTTTTAATTTATATTGTAATTATTTTATCATCATTATCATTACAGCCTCTAGAACACAGCGTCCTAGACCTCCACTGCTGGAGTGGGCCTTCCAGAACATATATCTGGAGAATTTTGCCTATACTCGCCACGCTGGCCAGACGGCTTGGCGAGGATTTGATGTCAATTTTTATGACAATTTATTAACGATTCCACAAGTTGGTACATTAGTGGAACCGGGACCAACGGCTTAACGTGCTCTCCGAGGCACGGGAACGATGGTGTTGTAAATTTTTGACAAATGTACTTAAGAAAAGTGTATTTCTCATTGGTACATGCCGGGGGGGTTTGAATTTTTTTTTAAATACATTTGTCATTTATTTAAAACACCATCATTCCCGTGCCTCGGAAAGCACGTTAAGACGTCGGTCCCGGTTCCACTAATACCAACTTGAGGAATCGTTTATAACTAGTAATTAGAAACATTAGTACAGTGACATCAGACCCTCGATAACCCTGAGAGCCATGACCCTGGCCAGCGTGGCGAGTGTAGGCTAAATTCTTCAGAATTTTCTGGAAGTCTCCAGCAGTGGAGGTCTAGGGGCTGTGGTGATGATGATGAAGGTTACTGAAATGATAATTACAAACTATTTTTACATGTATAATCCAGCGCTCTTTTTATCTGCCGGTAACTGTACTAAATAAATGCCCTGCTAGATATAAAATGCAGTCCTTATTGTTGACGAAGAATACGCTTTATTGGCTGCGAGACCAAATAACTTCCCTTTATATTGCAGTTTGATATCGGATGCTTATTGAAGCCACCATTCTTCAGGGAAAAGTTCTCTTTTAAAATTTTAGAATAGTAACCCATGCTTATAGTAATTGGGTACCTTTTCAAGATGATTTTTTTGTCTTTGTCTAGCGGTTATTTATTTATTTAAAACTTTATTGCACTATGTACAAAGGGCGGGCTTAATGCCGCTAGACATTCTCTGACAGCCAACCTCAACCTTAACCAGAGGCTAGGTGCGAACGATTGAAAGATTGCAAAGTAAATTTATTTAATTTTACATACAATTCATATTATAAATACAAATATGTACATATTAATTATGCCTGTGCATTTAGGCGGCTCGGAGATATCGGGTTCGATTCCTGGTCGGTACACTAAAATATTTATTAATGTAAATAAATACATGGGTGGTGGCTCGGTTGTTAAATCCTACAAAGGTCGGTTCAAACCCACCCGGCATGTACCAATAAGAAATACACTTTTCTTACGTACATTTGTCATAGATTTACAACACCACCGTTCCCGTGCCTCGGAGAGCACGTTAAGCCATCGGTCCCGGTTCCACTAATACCAACTTGTGGAATCGTAAATAAATTGTCATAAAAAAAATTGACCTCAAATTCCAAATTCTCCAGTTCTGGAAGGCCCATCTCCAGCAGTGGAGGTCTAGGACCTGTAATGAAAAAATGATGAAATGAAATAATATTTAATTTATTTGTGATATTTCTCGAGTTTGGTACGCTGGAGACATGAAATGAAATGAAATGAAATGAAATGAAATATTTATTTGCAGGAAACATGGTAACAAACAATATTAGGTCTTATTAATATTAAATGGGTCACATATTTCGCCATAAGCATGCAAAAATTTACAACAACTGTTATAGAAGTAAAGTTACTAAAAAACTCAGCGTTGCTTCTTTAGTAACTTTACTTCACAAAAACCTTTGTGTTGCTTAAAATACACATAGTATTCCTCCAAAGTATAGAAACATTCCTGAACTAGCCACGCATGCAGTACTGTACAGAATCTTTTATAAGGCATCTCTGTCCATACCTTTGGCAAACAATTATATATTTTAGCGCTCATATAGGAGGCGTTTCGTCTAAAGATTTCTAATTTAGGTATAGGCATTACTAAGGATGTGTGTGTGATGGAACGTTTGCCATTATTATTACTTTGTTGATACAGCTCAAAATTTGACTTAACAAATTTGCATACCTCAAAGATGTATACACATGGTAAGGTGAGTATCATATATTTTTTAAATAAAGGACGACAAGAGTCAGTCCACTTTAGACCTCCAATAGCACGAATACACTTTTTCTGTGCTATGAACAAGCTCATTATATCTACTGAATTACCCCAGATTATAATGCCGTAACGTAACAGTGAGCAGACATAGCTGTGATAGACCATGATGGCTGTGTCTGTAGATGTCACCGATTTTATAGTTTTAAGAGCATCGACATCGACGAGCTTGCCACTTGTCATGATTGGCCTATAGTAAAGTTGGCTAAATGTGAATCCGCTTATTTATTCCGCGTGGTTTCTGACCACCCTGAAAGGGATACGGTCGTGATGATACTTTACTTTACTTTTTATCATTAATCATACTTACGCGAAGGCACATGTCATAAAATAATGTCCTTAAATATCTTGAATAAAATCTCGAATTATCGTGAACAAAATTGTTTCAATTTTTTCGAAAATTTCGAATAGTTTGGTAAAGGAGGAAAAGGAAATGAATTGTAATAAGTTCTGTTAAAGCCAACTAGCGGAAGTAATGTTTCGTTTGCCATTATCCCGGGGAATGAACATTACCATAGAGTTAAAAAAAATAGTAGAAATGACACGAGGCATTCACCAATTCATGTAGAACGTTGATATTCGGCCTAAGGGTGAATGACTAGCAATAATAATAAAAAAACTAAACGTCATTCGTCGTCTAGCGGTTAAGTCGTGGATTTAGAGGCGGAGGGACCAAGTTCGATTTCTGGTCGAAACACAATAATTTTTTTTTTTTTTGGGATATTTTATTGTTAAGTACGCTAGACACATCGACGAGCTTCCCACTTTAAATAATGGGCATGTAGCAAAGTTGGCTAAATGTGAATCTGAATCTTTAAAAGCGTAGTTTTGATAACCCCGAAAGGGGATACGGTCGTAATAATATTTTACTTTTACTTTTAAACATATTGACTGTTATAATTATGTACTTCGAAATTTAATTTACATACGATTTCTAAAGGAACTTGAATCAATTAAAGCAAGTACTTTTAAGTTAGCGCTAAATTAGAAAGAACAGCTGTCTGTTATTTTAAGTGTATTTTAACAGGCATTTTTAGGTGGTAATGTGGCATACCTGTATGCATAACGGTCATTAACGTTGGCTTATTCGACATATGGTTACGCAGGAAAAAAAAATCTTTCTATCAATAGAATAACACATTAATCTAAAGTAAGAGCATACAAAGTCACCCCATATATCAAAAGGAACAAATCTCATTATAATGCATGCTTATAAAAAAAAACATATAAAAAGACGAAAGCATAATACCTACTTCAAAGCACTGCATTATTTGTCTAATAATTGTACACATTTCAATAATAGTGTTTTGTAATTGCCAATAGCACTATTAAAAAATCAAGACTATTAAAGTACATATTGTAGTCTTAGCTTATTCTTACCAATAATATCTGATGTAATTATTCTGTGACTTGATTTACACGATTCAAATTGTAACGATGCCATTTCTAGTAGTAGCTAGCTCTGTGGTGATCACGGTATGCGCCTGCGCCCGCACGTAGCGGATAGAAATGGTATTCTTTCAGAGCATTGTGCAGGACATTTTAATTGAGCTGGTCTAATGGAGCGTGCATGTGCTTAGTGAAGTAATACACTCGTTATTGCAACGTTTTGTTGCTCCTGTTAATTATATTAAGTCTTTGTATTGGAAAGATATAGCGCGGTGGTGGCTCGGTTGTAAGAACGCTTCAAACGCCCGGCATGTACCAATAGGGAAACATTTTTATTACGTACATTTGTCATAGATTTACAACACCACCGTTCCCGTGCCTCGAAGAGCACGTTCAGCCGGCCGGTTCCGCTTTTACTAATAGTAACATGTGGAATTGTTAATTAATTGTCAATAAAAATTGACCCTCGTCAAACCATCTGGCCAGCGTAGCGTGTGTAGGCCAAATTCTCCAGATATATGGTCTGGAAGGCCCATCTCCAGCAGTGGAGGTTTGGGAAGTTTTGTTCAAGGGGTTGTAATAAATAAAACCTTCCTTGTCAGACATGTGTGTTATATTATCAGATTATGTTTCATCCCTTATCTATTTATTACAAGTCGACCCAATTTGGAGGAACCGAACTACCCCTTCGACAGCACAATAAAAATGATTTATTGAAGTACTAGAGATCGTCGCTCAAGAATATGATGCGATCAGACCAATTTATTTATTTCAGTAATTATACACAAACGTGTTATTTATTTAGATTTACATTAACATTGTAATGATTTTTTTTATATAAAGATATTCGACTGTGTTAAAAATTACTTTAATTAAAAAAAAAATAGAAATAATAAAAAACTAAAAGGATAAAAACAAACCCAAGGATGCCGTCGTCAAAAAGTTTGATAACCGCGTAACTACACCAATGAAATATTTTTATATATTTCATTACATAGTGACTTTAATAGACATAGTTCGTCGACTTACTCGTGTATATTTTTCTTTTCCACAATAAGGCGTCTGTCCAACGTAGTGGACGACTGTGTAAATCACATAGATATACGAAACGATTCCTCATGTATTATTATCAGTGGCTTTGTCTGTCTGTAATTTGCGTCTGCTTGTCTGTCCTTCACGTCTATATTATTGGACCGATTTTGATAAAATATGACAGAGATAATCCTTAGCTGCCTCCATGGTCTAGCGGTTAAGTCCGTGAATTTAGACTCGGAGATACCGGGTTCGATTCCTGGTCGAGACACAAAAATATTTATCAATGTAAAATGTATTTATTTACATAATATTTAATTTATTTGTGATATATCTCGAGTTTGGTACGCTGGAGACATCGATGAGCTTGCCACTTGTCATGATTGGCTTATAGTAAAGTTGGCTAAATGTGAATCCGCTTATTTATAAGCGGGTTTCTGACCACCCCGAAAGGGAAACGGTCGTGATGATACTTTACTATAATCCTTAGAACTGAACGTAGGATTTATGATGTGACCACACAGCCATATCTATTTCGCCTTGTAAAATAAGAAATGTCTATAATTCCTGCGACGAATTATAAAACCTTAGACAGGACATAATAATAACAATAATAAAGTTTAATAAACGTTTCCACAATGTAGAAAATCCTTCTCCGCAAGATTAGGACATTAATTTGAGGCGAGCAATAAAGGGGCGCCACCGGCTAGGTGTCTTCACCTCGCTCTTAAAGGTGCCATTGACTTTTATATCGGGCATTAAAAAAAAATCAAGTCAAAATATTTTTCTATTATAATATATAATGATTTTAATATTTAAAAAAAACATCTTTTATTCCATAAACGGGTTCTACCAATGATACATAATACCTAAAAACATATTTGCTCACGTAGTATAGTTTATTTCAATAAATCCTAATACAATTTGTTTATTTGTAAAAACCCACCCAGAACTTTTAAAAACTGCATTACACATATCTATCATTACAATCAAACGCCACCTGACACGATCACGACACACCTCTTTAGCTTCGTCGACATTCATCAACCTCTTAATACATGCCCCTTTTGTTATGAAGGCTTTTTAATGCACGTTCAAATCAAATCAAATCAAATCAAAATCATTTATTCGTGGTTTTTCGGTACATAGTTATTAGGTTAGGTTAGGGTGAGCATGCAAAAAACCTACCACATGTAATTTATAATATATATATATACATACACAGCCAGTGTTTTATTTATTTGATCGTAATATGTGAGTCTAGGTCTGCCAGGGCCTCTTTTACCCACAACTTTCGCATTATATATCCTTATCTATATAAAACTCCTGGGGATAATTGCAATTTAAAAACGTGTTATCCGAGTACAACAATATCAGCGCATAAAGGTACCCAAAATAGCCGAAATTTGTTATGCAATGGCAACAAAGATATTTAATAAGCTTCTAGTTACTATAAGGGATTGCCGCTAAAACTGTTCAAATTAAGAGTCAAACAAATGTTCTCTCTTTCTCTCCACTCACCTTCTTGTCTGGCCGGTTGAAATTGCGTAATTCATTTTAAACTAACTTCCTGTTGAGATATAGACTTAAAATTTGGACAATAGCTCATTAGTTGACAATGCATAAAAATATGTAAAATAAAATATTCAAATTCAAATTAATTTATTCAATAAGTAGGCCTAATTTAGGCACTTTTACACGTCAAATACATCAATACATTAACAATTATTTATTTTAACAATAGAAATTAAGACAAAACAGACACATTAATCCACCAAACAACTTTATATACATTCTGAATATATATACCTATAATGTCATAAATGAAAATAATAATTATTTTGCAGCTGTATACGGGCGTTGTTATACGAGATACTAAACTTATAAGCTAAAAAAAATAATATAAATTATAAATGTCAATATAAAATATATATACTAATATGATTTTTGTATTAAGATTGTTTTTATGAAAAATTAAGACTTAAAGATTGCTTTGTTAAAGAAGCTTTGTTAATATTTCTTCAGGAATTTTATTATAGATTGGTAAACATTATATATTATTTAATGTATCATGTTTATCATTGTACACATCACAAGTAGTACAATAATGGATAATGTAATTTATATGTACACGTAGGAATATAATATATTGGACCGTGCGTGTGGTTCGTGAATAGTGGCGAGTACGAGTATATAGAAAAGATATGTGATTGTCTTACAAAACTAGCGATTTAAAAATAAATCCGCTTAAAATAAATGACCGGTCCGTATTAAGTCAATGTAGCTATAAATTTCTCAATAAAAACTCCGTTTACTCATAACTGACGCTAAATTAAACTTTGCTGTTACCACCCAAACCTCAGTTTTCACCTCCACACTTCAAGAGATGTACCCTTTCGAAAATGAGGGTAAACGGGATATAATTTACTTTGATATAATTCTAGAGAGGCGAGGTAAATGATATCTTAACTTCTAAGGACAAGGTTACATATCCGGTGATAACAATGTTGTAAATATTGATATAGGGTGGCCACACAAACCTGCATGCGACGTCGAATTGTAATTAGTTATATTACAAGTATTTGACATTTGACATCGGTGATAAGAACGCTTTACTAAAAAAACGCAGCTTGCCACTTGTCATGATTGGCCTATAGTAAAGTTGGCTAATTGTGAATCCGCTTATTTATAAGCGTGGTTTCTGACCACACCGAAAGGGAAACGGTCGTGATGATACTTTGCTTTACTATATTTAATTTCTAGGTCTCTCTCAGTGTCTCCTTATTGTTATTAGTTTAGTATACAGGTGTTCAAACACGTGTACATTTGTCTTAGATTTACAACACCACCGTTCCCGTGCCTCGGAGAGCACGTTAAGCCGTCGGTTCCGGTTCCACTAATACCAACTTGTGGAATCGTTAATAAATTGTCTTTAACATTGACATCATATCCTCGCCAAGCCGTCTGGCCAGCGTGGCGAGTGTAGGCCAAATTCTCCAGATATATGTTCTAAAGAGCCCATTTCCAGCAGTGGAGGTCTAGGACGCTGTGTTCTAGGGGCTGTACTGATATTGAAAGTAGAAGATATTCAATTAATATAAATAACATCACTGCAAGTTTCTGTGAAATGTCTGACTAGGTCGCAGGTAAAGGTCGCCGGCTGTTTCCTTTACAGGTTTGTATGTCTACCCTTAGCTATAGATTAACGACGACTTCAGCCGTGTCGTAAACTGTAAGCGAGCCTTATTCAATTAATTTTGACGACATTAAAACAATCTCAGCCGTCTATGGACCTATATTTTATAAATAAATAAACTAAACCCAATAAAAAATAAACTTTAAGTAAATAATGTCCTCTAGAGACGACCCTTCATGAAAGTCCCAAAAACATTGGCAACATTTCCCCTCTGTATAGCTAAGCTAATCATTCATCATCATCATTACAGCCCCTAGAACACAGCATTCTAGACCTCCATTGCTGGAGATGGGCCTTCCAGAACATATATCTGGAGAATTTGGCCTATACTCGCCACGCTAGCCAGACGGCTAAGCTAATACGTTGGCAGAAATAATTTCCAGCTTTCCTGTCTCCAGACTTTTCCGTTAGCTGTAGTATTTTTTAAATTTTATTTCAAATACATTATTGCAACAAGACGTAAAGTTAGGTGCATAGCCAAGTTTATTGCCTGTTAGGCATTATCTGACAACTAACCTTTGGGATGGTGAGAGATTATGGGCAGGGTGCAACAATCTAATAATCTTATTTATAAATACACTACATACCAAGCAATTACATAAACTACGTGCAAGTATTATAAACATATATAAATAGACATAAATAAATATATGGTGCGGTGGTGGCTCGGTTGTAAGAACGCGTTCCTTAAATCCTACAAAGGTCGGTTCAAACCCACCCGGCATGTACCAATGAGAAATAGACTTTTCTTAAGTACATTTGTCATAGATTTACAATACCACCGTTCCCGTGTCTCGGAGAGCACGTTAAGCTGTCGGTCCCGGTTCCACTAATATCAACTTGTGGAATCGTTAATAAATCGTAAAAAAATGACATCATATCCTCGCCAAACCGTCTGGCCAGCGTGGCGAGTGTAGGCCAAATTTTCCAGATATATATGTTATAGAACGCCCAGCTCCAGCAGTGGAGGTCTAGGACGCTGTGTTCTAGCGGCTGTAATGAAATGAAATAAATATATTGTATACCAAATAGTTAATGTGTACTAGATGCAGCTGCTGATTATTAAGAAACAAGTTGGTGACTAATTGTTCAAAAACGATGACAGACGGCGCCCGTCTAATGGTCAGTGGTAGCTTGTGCCACTGGCGGCTGCAGACACAGTAAAAAAATCTGAATTTATTTTATTATAAGTGGCGCGCGAGGACCATGAATGTTAGCAACTGGAATCAGACATTCATGACTGAACTAGTCCCTAACATCATGCCGGCTTGACTAGATGTTTTTTTACACATTGATTTAATGACTCCAGGTTATATGAAAGTGGAAACACAAAGGCTGGAAGAGCATTCCACATCTTATACGTACGTGAAGGGATGGTGACTACGGTATGTGGGTGCATATTCTGACCTGTGCGTGTAGTTCGGTTGCGGAATGGAGAGAGAGAGATTAGGTTATATAGCTATATAGCATTGTCGGTAGAACACGCCTTATACGAGTATCTTTGGTATAGACAATAATATACAACACATATTTTTTAAAATATAAATGAGGCGCAAACAGTGGGGTTACATATTGTTGTGGTCAGATGATACATACATATCTTCACGCCAAATCCCTTGCGGGGTAGGCAGAGACAATTGAGCGCCACTTGTCACGATCACGACATACCTCTTTCGCTTCTTCGACATTCATCAACCTCTTCATACATGCCCTCTTGTTTCAATGGCTTTTTAATTCACCTTCAGCTAATATTTTATTTATTTGATCATGATAGGCAAGTCTTGGTCTACCAGGGCCTCTTTTACCCACAACTTTCGCATTATATATCTGGTTCGTCAATCTCTCTTCGCTCATCCTTTCGACATGCCCGAACCATCGGAGCATGCCTTTCTTTATTTTTGTACCTATGCTTTCTTTTATACCTACCCTTTTGCGTATTTCGTTATTACGTATACGGTCCATCAAAGTTACGCCGCATATCCGACGTAAAGACCTCATTTCTACTGCATTAACTCTACTCTCATGCGTATTCTGACATATCCACGTCTCGCTTCCATACATAAGTGTTGGTATTAGCATGGCATTGTGTATGGCGAGTCGAGCTTTATCACTGACATTTCGACTGGCGATCAGTGATCCCAGGGCCCCATTAACACTATTTCCCGCGTTCACTCTTCTTTCAACATCCCTATCATACTTCCCATCCGCAGTGAAAACACTGCCCAGATATATAATTTCATTTACCTGTTCTAGCGTTTCATCATCAATCTTTATCGTCAAGGTTGTCATCCTTCTTCTTTCAAACACTAGTACCTTGGTTTTTCTCGCATTTAAACGGAGTCCTTTTTCTGCACATCCCTCTTTCATTTCTGTGACTAGTGATTGCAATTGTTGTTCGGACGATGCCATAAGAACAGCATCATCAGATGATGACGTTATATAACATACTCGTATATGGAATTCAAGGAATTCTGGATCTGGATTCCAAGGACAGTTTCTAGCACTTCTTATTAATATAAGAAAGACAAGCATACATACTTACATACACAGCTTCATTCACATTTATAATATTAGTATAGATACTCTCCTTTTTAATGCCTGGTCTGTACATGTAAATCAATGTAGCTTTTTAATAATAATAATAATAAATTATGTATTGTACAAAACCAAAACAAGTGCAGGTACATAGTCGAGCTTAATGCCGTAAATGCATTTTCTACCAACTAACCTTTGTGACTGAGATATGTAATAAGCGGGTGCAGTATGTTACGAAGAAAATAGATAGTTGAAATTATTTATTACTATAGTTGAAATTATTTATTACTTTTCAATTTGTATCTAAAAGCAAAAACTGTCTGAAAGTTAAAAAAAATTAAAAAGCTGAGTGAAAGCTGAAATAGGTTCTCAATTTGTGGACAGACTGTCTCGTGTAGTTGTAATCGATTGCAATTATTGTGTCCGGCTCATGCGACCCAATCTCCACTTTGTCATAGACGTATATCCAATAGACCAACCTCTACTTCAGTGCATCAGAAAAGCTTAAATGCCTTTTCACACATACTACTACCACACCATGTCGCAACAAAAACGTAAACTATTTTTAGTCTCATCGCAGCCTCTAGTCCTAGAATGGAGATGGGTCTTTTAGAAATTTCTGGAAAATTTGGCCTACACACGCCACGCTGGCCAGACTTGAGAAATACTACAATTAAGTCCACGGACTTAACCGCTAGACCACGGAGGCATTTGAACTAAGCATGAATGTGAATTATATTAAAGTGCGGTGGTGGCTCGGTTGAAGTACGCTATCTTTGAACTCCAAAAAGGTACGCGGTTCGACACCTGGCATGTACTAATGGCAAATACTTTTTGTGCTACGTGTATATCTCATAGATTTACAACACCACCGTCCCCATCGAAGAGCACGTTAAATCAAATTAAATAAATTTAAGTCAAATCATAAATTAAATTAAAACTAAACTAACATTAAAATAAATCAAAATTATTATCAAAACTAAAACAAATTGTCAGTAGCGAGTGCAACTAAATCTATACCGTAAGTAAACAAGTAAAAAAAAAATAATAATCATCTAACTAATAACTTTGCTGTCGGTCTCCGTTCCACTAATACAAGCTTGTGGAATAATTAATTGATTATTATTAAAATTGACATCAGACCCTCGCCAACCCGTCAAGATTGCGAGTGTAGGAATTCACAAGAAATGTATTTTGGAAGGTCCATCTCCAATAGTGGAGATGTAGGACTATGTATTTTAGGGGCTTTGATTATGATGAGCGAATACCTTGTGAAAATATCTTGGGATATTTCGTTAGAACCTTATATATATGTCTAAGTATTACAATGATAGTGTCCAGCTCACGCGACTCCATCTCTGTATAGAAAAGTTGCACGCCCGCCTATAATACCAATTTCTGAAGCACTCCATAATAGCCTTTCTGAGCTTATTACCTGCTACCTATTGAAGCCAGCTTTATACACCCCCAGTCTGTCTGTGTTGAAAATCTATGTTGAACCTACTGACATCAGAAAGATAATATTTGAAGAGATATATAAATTAGTGCGACTGTGGCCTAATGGTATAGACTAAAAATAAGGAGGCGAATTATGGCTGACTTCTTCTCGCTTATATCGATAGTTGTTTATTGTTTTCTATAGTGCGGAACACATTGTTGTTTTTATCTAAATCATAAAAAAACCATGAGAATCCCGCCATTTTGCACGGACAGTGCAAATTTAATTACTATTGTGTGCTGCAACTATAAAAATAAATTCTTATTTTGGACCTAATTTGAGTTGTATTTTTTGGAAATTTCGTCCTAATTAAGTTCCCAATAACATCAAAGCGGCAATGTCTAATAAACGCACCAATGTAAAACGTGATCTACATGTACCTACAACAAACAGAGTAGATGAGGTGCTCTGAGCGGTGACATGCGACCGCAACACGCCCGCCACAAAGCGTGGCCTGTGACGCTTCCAATCCCGTCCATACATACTCATTGTTGAACTCAAAATAGGTATAATTTCGAAACAGAATTGCTAAATTTCAAAGGTGTAACGGGGAATTTGCAAATGTAGCCATTCATACGCAAAATGATCGTGGCCCAATGCATCAGAACGATTACCTAAGCATCTAATGCAAGCCAAAGGCAGGATCGAATCCCAGCCGTGCTTGATATAAAAAAAAGTTCTTACTTTGAAAAAAAAATGTAACTTTTTTAAAAAGATCGTCAATCATTACCATCACAGCCCCAAGAACACAGACCTACACTCGCAACACTGGCCAGACGGGTTAGCGAGGTCCTGATGTCAAATTTAATAAAAAAATATTAATGATAACACAAGTTAGTATTTGTGGACCGAGACCGTCAGCTTAACGTGCTCTCCTCACACGGGACCGGTTGTGTTGCAAATCTATGACAAATGTACGTAAGAAATGTGTACACATATCAACACTGTCTAGGGATATTTTGGATATACTCAATTTACTCAAAATTTATAAAAAGTTACATACAACATGTATGTATTGAATGAAGGTTAGCTTCATGCAGCCTTCTCCTCACAGTTTGGTCACTCACAAGCAACTGGTGCCCTGACTGGAGCCTCTGAACCAACTGCATGGCCGTAACATTTGGTTGTCTTCTCGCGGCAACTTGCAAAAATCGGTCTTGTCGTTGAGTGGTTATGCGTTTCCCGCCTGGGTGTCCTTCAGCCACTTCACCAGTAGCACGATAACGTGACCATAACCTTGATATAACGTTCTGTCTTGTTCCAATCTCCTCAGCAATACTCCGTTGAGTAGCCCCAGCTTAGAGCATGCCTACTGCCCTTAACATTTCCTCTCTCGTTAAATGGCGCCGCTGCATGATGCACACAATAACATTAATTCGAAATTGACCAATAACTTGTTATAAAACTTAAATTTAACACAAAAAATTGCCAAAAACAACTGTAGGTAAATGAAACCTTCGGACTTTGCTACCATTATGCCGCGTTAATCTTTTGTTTTTAATTTCTTTTTTCAAATTCAAACTTAGAATCGTTCAAAAAGGATTACAAAATAAGCTTTCTTCAAAATAATTTAAAACTGGCCAGTATTTTTTGAGTTTAAGAACTTTATACAAAATATCCCTAGACAGTGTTGATGTGTGTATATGTAATTGGTAAGTGCATTCGTGGCAACCTTTTTCAGGATTTTTTGGGAAGCGTTATTAGAACTGAGCCACCAGCGCTATGTGCAGTAAAATATGTCTTGTCAGGCCTGGTCCATAAATTAAGGTGAGATGCTATTTAGGAAGCTATTCTTGGTATTTGTCTGATGGATAGAATTCGAAAGCTTGATATTCGCTAGAGAACCAAAATTACTGACATAGCTTTCAAAACTAACAAACCTAAGTGGCAATGGGCTGGACACATTAACCAGAATCAACATCCGATGGAGCAAACAGGTTCTAGATAATAGACCACATATAGGAGTAGAATGACAAAGAGAGGGACGACACCCCGTCAAATGGACGGATGACGTAAAGATGAACGCCGCGTGGGGTTTGGATGTGCTTTGGGTATGTCCTATTTTTTTTATTTTGAACATGACTTATGACCTTGCCGTCACTTGATGGATGGATCAGCCACTGGCGATTTTTTATACCACTTGTATTTTTTACCGACTTCAAAAAAGGTTCTCAATTCGACTGTATATTTTTTTTATTTTTTGTATATTTGTTACGCGATCATTCCGCCAATTATAAATTTATTTTAATGATTATTTTTTTGTTTAGTAGGTTTGGTAGAGGTTTCCCATATATTTTTTATCGAAATTAATTCAACACTTTTTAAGAAAACCAACAAAAACAAAAAAAAAATACTTACCTACTACCTACAAAAAAATAATATAATACAATAAAAAAAATGACTTCAATACTATACATATAAATACAAACATAAATTAAAATACTATGTTAAAAATAATATTTTATCTATTTAATAAACAGATTTTTTGAGTCGGTGCTATAATATTATTATCTGAATATATAATAATAAATATATAATAAATATTTCCAGACAGGTCACACAGCGCCATCTAATTTCCGTGGTAAGCTACGAGGTTTGTGTTACGGAAACTAGATAGTTGATAAACTACATATTATACTTTTTTTTTTGTTAATATATACATATTATACATATAAACACCCAGGCCGAGACAAATTATACAATGTACAACTTGCCCCCGGTGGAAATCGAACCCACGACCTCCCGAGTTCACGGCAACGTTTGTTACCACTAGACCACGGAAAACAAAGTCGGGTTTGTTCTGAACACTTATAACTCGAGAACGGCTGGACAGATCTTCATGGTTATTGACTTGTTGAATTTGTCTCCGTCCCGAATAACAGAAGAAATAGCATTGGAAAATTGACGAAAAATTAAAATAAAATAAAAAACACTTTCCCATACAAAATATTCGTGGATTTACGTGGGTACCTGTCAAAAAAACAACAACTGTCAAATCGATTGGTCTCACTTTTATGTCGCGAAATTGTCTGTGATTTGTTTTGAAAATTGTTTTGTGTGAGTATTATTATTATTAATAAAGACATTCATTGACTGTCAGGCGCTACGAAGTAATATATTAATAGTATTAACAATAAATAAAATAATGGATAACATTGCTACGATTTTCGTAGACGCTTAACTAAAGCAAATAAAATAAAATAAGGTAGACAATTTTTATATATTAAAATATAATGTGGTATTTTCGCTCAGTTTAACAAAGTTCCATGATTTCGGTAAAAGGTATAAGCTAATTTAACTGCGTCTTGAGTTGGAAGACTGTGGTGGTGTTACTCGATTCAGATTGTCTCAAAACTTGTACACAACGACCATTTTATACGGACGGTCAGTAGAGTTTATTCACGTCCAAAAATGATACAAACACTGAAAGTATTTATAGATCTAGACTTTTATCCAAAACATCTATTTAAAAAGTTTAATATTTAAGTATCCAGTTGATTTATTTGAGAAATAAAACTGTTAACAAACAAAACAAGTTGAAGTAATAGACAATAGTCCAATCATGTCAGGATTGCTAGCCTAAAAAAATGTACACAAAATTGAAAAAAAAATAAAAATGGTAAAAAGTGATAGTAAAAAAGGTAACGCTAAAATAAATAATATAAGACCTAATAATAAAAATAATAAGAATAGACTAAAAAGTAAAATTATATAAAAGTACTAATATAACATTAGTACATACATTGCCTATGCCTATACTTACTAGTACTTAATTTTATCGTAAATTCTATTGTAAAGTTGACATCCTTCAATAAACCAAATTTACCGATATAACCTTGAAAATAGCTTAACAAGTCGTTGCCACTCCTCGAGCACTGCAGATTTGTTGGTGTACTCACGTAGAATATCTAAGACAAAATATATGTATTCACGTAAATGACGTAGGCATTTGTTATTACTTAAATAATTGTGTATGATACTACTCCTGCTAGTGGAAGACTAAGCAGCAAAGTAGTCCAAAGATTGTGCTGTTAGCAGAAGACCAGAAAGCCGACACAACGCAAAACTTCTGCTAATTTAAAAACAATAACGGTCCCAGGCCCTCAGTAACACCTGATCGCGGACGTAAGCAATCTTCCGCTAAACCAGAACCTTAGGGTGCGTATCGGAATTTAACACGTGTCACCACTCCAATGATATTTAACGTAAGGGACAACCACCGCGATGCGCCCCATCATGGGATGGAATTAAATTTAACTATACAATCATCATAATGATCAGCCTATGTCTCTTCACTGTTGGATGTAGGCCTCAAGGCTTACAATTTCACACGACCTTCTGCCACCCTTATTCAACATACCGGGGTCGTCTCCCATACGTAGTATCCACTCCAGAACCCTTCTACTTTATCGGTCATCGGTTTTTCGACAGACGTGTCCGGCCCATCACCACTTTAATTTGGCCCTAAGTAAACCTATGGCGTGCTCTTATAGAATATATAGATCCATGTTTGTATTTCTCATGGGCACCATAACAAACTAAGAAACTACGCAAATTGCTTTGAAGTCCCGCATACTCCTAACGTAACTTCAATTTAAGGTAAAGTTAAATTAATAAAAGACAGCACATTCAGTCTCCGTGGAGCAATGAAACTATTTAAGAGAAAGAATCAGCCTGTGTTTTTCCACTGTTGGATATAGGCCTTTCCCAAGGCTCGCAACTTAACATAATCTCCTGCCACCCTCATCCAGCCACCACCAGGCACCTTATTCAGTTCATCGCTGCGTCTTCCCGTACGTAGTCTCTACTCCAGAACTTGTCTACTCCATCGTGCATAGGTACTACGACAGACATGTCTGACCTATTGCCACTTCAGCTTACTGATTTTCAAGTCTACCAACTTTGGTTCTCTGACGAATTTCAACGATTCGAACTTTATCTATAAATTATAATATGTATAAAAGAGATTGCCCAAAACCAGCTCCATTTTTTTTTTGCAGCGTGCCTCAACTAAATATAATTCAATAATCATAACAATCCATTATCTTTTTTGTAAATTTAATTACAACATCTATAAAACAGCATTAAAATAAAATTTAATTAAATAGTCAATTGATTAAGATTATTTTTTTTTGGTTCTCTTCTCCCGATGGATGATGAATGAGATGATAGGGAAGGCAAAGGGTCTAGCCCATACAGCCAAGTCTGAGGTCATTATCAAATTCCAGATGCTGCAGAATTTGAAGCTTTTCTTGGAGTCAATCGCGGCACTCTAGCACAAACACGTCGGGTAAAATATGGGAGTCCACAGCGCGGGAAAACCGCAAAAAATAAACTGCGACATGTGCCCCATATTTCAAGTCCAATTTATCGTTTTTCATAATTATTCACATTGTAGCACATTATTAAACAAAACAACACCACTTCCAACCAATATTATCCACAGTAAATTAATTTACAAAACAAAAACTTGCACTTGACATGTCCACGCAAAATGGCGCGAAGAACTCCAATTGGTTAAGATTTATGTATTGAATAAGAGCGCTACGATTAGGTTCTTTATTATGATCAGGTACTTTATTATAGATAAAACACATGATTTCAAAATGTAAACAATTCTGTTTTATGTCGGCGGGGTGGATACTATTGAATTATTAACGTGAAAAAAGTTTTTGTCAATTGTCGTTATTGTAGAGTAAATTAAATAAAATTAATTACAGATTATGAAAACACATTATATTAACTATCAAATAAAAAAGAAAACATTATGGCACGAGAACATTTGATTGGGATTCTCTAAGAAAAATGGGCACTCTCATTTATGGAGCAGATTCACTGTCAGTGTCCACGTTTCTGCTCCTTACAACAGTACTGAAAGAACGCACTGGGCCCTATTTCAGTGTGACAGGTTTTTTTTAAAGAAACAAAATCACTGTTACACTATAGTCACTACTACAAACATATCTACACTAATATTACAAAGAGGAAAGATTTGTATTTTTGTGTGTATGTTTGTAATTAATAAACTCAAAAACTACTGTGCCGATTTCAAAAAATCTTTTACCATTAGAAAGCTACATTCACCCTGAGTAACATAGGCTATATTTATTGCTAGAAAAGATTGGGGATCCTTACTAAAACTTTAGTAACGTAACTCAAGGTGTAAAAAAATGCCATAAAACGTCTTTCGTCGCATGCGCTGCGGAAACTATTGATGATAGAACAAAAGTATGTGTTACAATATTAAATAACATAATAATATCTTCAAAAAAAAAGCGATACCATATGTCCAACTATTATCGTTATGACAAAATAACCTATTTTACATTTGAAAAGTTGATAGAAATACTGACCAAAACTAGACCATGTTATTCATACTTCTCTATGTCATAAATCCTGTTTAAATTCATGTAGATTTACTTTTTAAATTGTTTAAATCGGCTATTCCATTCAATAGAACGAATTGAATAAGTCATAGAAATTGAAAAAATAATACTTTAATAAAAAGAAATAGGTGACATGCCTATCGGGTACCTGAAAGTTTTTTTTGTCGACGACACAACATTACACAGGCAACGCCGGGTCAAACAGCTATAGCTTAATATAATCTATGTATGTCTCAAAGATCTGCAATTTCTTAGTATCTTTCTGAAAGCTTTGAAGGGTTTCGTGAGGGTAGTTTGTGATTTCTTTGAAAAGGAATCCATTGCGTTGTTTCCTGTCCACTAATGGTGCAATATCAAGTCGATATTCAAAGTGGGATAGTCCATTGTCGCGGAGAGCTGGTCGTAATGAGAGAGCTTCTCTATTACAGCTAAGTGCAGGTATATCTGACATAGACGTATATTGACGACTATTTTTTACCTTAAAATTTTTATTAGGAAAATTACATATATATTATAATCTGACACACAGATTGGATTAAATACAAACACAAATATAAAATACAACTAAATGCAAATAAAGTTTACGTCTAAAATAAATATATTAAAAAATCTAAATCCAATACAGAAAATCCATTTCAACTCGACTCTATTACGATTGTGTCAACAGAATCAGGATTTTGATGGAAATGAGTTTCATTTTTTTTAAATATACATACATACATACATATCTTCACGCCAAATCCCTTGCGGGGTAGGCAGAGACAATTGAGCGCCACTTGTCACGATCACGACATACCTCTTTCGCTTCTTCGACATTCATCAACTTCTTCATACATGCCCTTTTGTTTGGATGGCTTTTCAACGCACTCTCCTTTTTTTAAATATAATTTTGAAAAACCAACAGTTGACAATAATTTAATAAATATTATATAGTAAATTCACTAAGAAATATTAATAACACGACAGGGCATGAATTTGTATAAGAATTAAAGCCAGGGTAATCGTCACAGAATTAATTAGTGTATGACAGTGCATCGTCGGTTAAGGTCGGGTTCGACTTCCACTTTCAAAGTAATTAGACCTACAACTACATACACTAGCTCCATCTATTGCTTAGTAGAATATATATATTTTTTGCTATCGGACTTAAGATGTCGATAAGAAAAAAAATATGTCTCATTTTAGTGCGTAATTGCGTTATAGCTCGAGATCTGGAGATGCCTACTATTGAGGAGTCATCGGCCTGACTAGACGTATGTTCAATTGGGCCAACAACGGACACTTCAAGCATCTCCAGAATATCAGCAGACCTCTTCCTAGAGAAATGCTTTTGGAGGAGAGCTGAAGTAGTCGATCCCAGACCCCCTGGATTCGTGGCACGCGGGCGCTATTGTACCAGTAACGTTGCCCAGCACTAAAAGTGCATGAATTACCTGAGATCCTGCCGGGGAGAACGAGGGAATGTCTCATCCCCTTTCTCATTAGATATTTGGGGCTGGACGATCCCACTGTCTGTCTGTATAAAAAGAACAAGCAATGCTCTATCTTAGTTGATCTCATTAAGCAGAATTACGGCCCAGGCTATTCGTACTGATTCGTTAAGCAAATTTAAAAAAATTGCAATCTTATTTTTATTAAATAAAACTTATTTTTCGGACCGCCTCTCGTATATACTTTTATGAGGCCTCTCCATTGCGGTCAGCGAGATTGCTGCTGTAATTGTATCCGGCCAATGACTAAAGCCTGAGATATTTGCAGACTAAATAAAAAAAATCCTCTATAATACGAACGAAGAATAAAATGCTTTGCTGAAAATAGAAACATCCGTTGAAAGGGTAAATAAGAAGTGTTATTACTATATACATTGATATTTATGATATAATAATCTTCTATCCAAGAATCGGAATACAAACTTGTTGCTCGGTTTTTTTTTCATTCATTACAGCCCCTAGAACACAGCGTCCTAGACCTTCACTGCTGGAGATGGGCCTTCCAGAACTGGAGAATTTGGCCTACACTCGCCACACTAGCCAGACGGCTTGGCGAGGATATGATGTCATTTTTTTAACGATTCCACAAGTTTGCATTTGTGGAACCGGGGCCAACGGCTTAACGTGCTCTCCGACGCACGGGAACGGTGGTGTTTTGTTATCCTATGACTGCAGTACGTAAGAAAAGTGTATTTCTCATTGTTACATGCCGGGTTGGTTTGAACCGACCTTTGTAGGATTTAAGGTACGCGTTCTTACAACCGCGCCCCCACCGCGCCGCTGCTCCGTAGGTACTGGGTGTATTTTATTTTATTTATACTAAATACAAGTATGTATATCTGAATAAGGTCTGTTATCTAAATATATTTTTTTAAAGTATAGTATCCTCACGAACGTATCCCTTGCGGGGTGGTTAAAAACATGCTTTTTTTTTAAAGAATCGGATTCACTTTTAGCCATCTTTACTAATAGGTCAGCCCATCATGACATGATCAAGCGTACCAAACTCGAGAAATATCACAATCCACTTTTTATATAATAAAAATTAAATAAAATAAACAAAAGCAATCGTTAATGAGTTGGACTAAAAGTGATAGAACAGAATTGTGTAACCAACAAATAATTATATCACGAAGCGAGGTAAATGAGAATGCACATTTTTCTTAGAGAAATGGGCCCAAAAAATATTCTCGTGTCATAATGATTTATTTTTTATTTCATAGTTAATATATTACCATTTCAAAATCTGTAATTTATTTAATTTATTTTACCCTAGTATAACGACAATTGACAAAAACTTTTTATTAGCTTAATAATTACATAGTTTTTATTCCGCCAATTTGAAATTCAGTGTTTTATCTGTAATAAAGTACCTGATCATAATAAAGAACCTAATCGTATAAATAGTGTTTTGTAACTATTGCATGCACAATGGAGAATACATCTCACACCTCCGATTCGCGGATGACATAGTCATCATGGCCAGCTCGCTCAAGGATCTTAGCAGAATGTTAAACGGCTTAAAGGTGGCTTCTCAGCAGGTTGGCCTCGGAATGAACCTGGATAAGACTAAGGTTATGTTCAATGACCATGTCAAGCCGAGGCCAATCTGTGTGGGAAATGCTACTCTCGAACTTGTGCAGGAATACGTCTACCTTGGACAGACTATTCAGCTAGGCGCTGCAAACTTCAGCAAAGAAGCCGACAGACGCATTCAGCTAGGATGGGCGGCATTCGGGAAACTTCGACACTTCTCATCGTCCGTACCACAGTGTTTGAAGACAAAAGTCTTCAACCAGTGCGTCCTCCCCGTAATGTCGTACGGAGCAGAGACGTGGACACTGACAGTGGGTCTGGTTCACAAATTCAAGGTCGCTCAGCGAGCTATGGAGAGAGCTATGCTTGGTATTTCTCTGATGGATAGAATTCGAAACGTTGAAATTCGTCAGAGAACCAAAGTTACTGACATAGCATTCAAAATTAGCAAGCTGAAGTGGCAGTGGGCCGGACACATCTGCCGCAGAACCGACGACCGATGGGGCAAACGGGTTCTGGAGTGGAGACCACGTACGAGACGACGCAGAGTGGGACGTCCCCCCGCCAGATGGACGGATGACCTAAAGAGTGTCGCTGGTGGGGGTTGGATGAGGGTTGCAAAAGACCGCGTACAGTGGCGAGCCTTGGGGGAGGCCTATATCCAGCAGTGGAGAGACACAGGCTGATGATGATGATGAACTATTGCATAAATAAATCTTAACCAATTGACTATTTAATTAAATTATATTTTAGTGCTGGGGTAAATAAGATGTTGAAATTTAATTTTAAAAAAAACAATAAAAAGATAATATTATTGAATTGTATTTTGTTGAGGCACGCTCCAACAAAGTTGGGGCCTGGTTTTGGGCACTCTCTTTTATTCTTGAGGTATTACTATGATATTGGCATGACAAAATTATTAAGTTTTAAAACGGGATCAGTACACAAATGTAATTACAATTACATATCTTATTGTTATAGTATTGATTTTGTTTTATTTTTTCATAATGGCTACCAGAGTTAATTTGTAAAACTTTAAAATGACATATTTTCTTGTTGTTCTCATATTTTGGTGTAAATGATAAAAACAATTAAATTGTCGTTTATACCAAATAAAACGAACGACGCTCTAATGGGTCTATCTCTTTATTTATTTGGTCTAAATCCACCTTCATAATGATTACTAGGGAAGGTAATACTTCCCCGGCTTAAAGCTTTCCGCTAGACCACAATGCAATTCTGAGAATGCGTTATTATAATAGGTTCACGTTTCAGTACTTAAATCCAATGTTAGTAAACTTAACAGCGCAATCTCGTTATGTAGTTATTATAAAGCCGGTTGTCGTAAAGTTACTGCGAAAGCGTCTTTAAACCATAGACGTATAATATATCTGTGGTATGTATTTTGTTACGGGTATAAATTAAAATTCTTTGACCAGATTCCAACAGGGACTTCCGAACTTTGACAATTGATAGCTGCCATCTTGCTGAAGCTACATTTATCAAATTAGTTGTCAATTATTCAGGTCGGATATAGCATTCAACAACAAATTGTTTTATCAAAATAGATCTTCTGTTCGGGCAACTTACCGATATTTAACTTAAGGCCTATTTCTGGATGAACGTGAATAAACAAAATTGTCGAATTTGGGATGATAACATTTAACATAAGATCCAATTCATTAATACAGCATGCAAAATCATTTGCCACACTTACATTATAGTACATACAAACTTATGCTACAAAATTGTATATATATATATATATATATGTGTGATTATATATATATCTAAATACATATAATATATATGAGGTTGATGAACGTTGAGAGGTTCATAAATGTTGAAGAAGCGAAAGAGGTATGTCGTGATCGTGACAAGTGGCGTGAATATATGTATGTATATATTAATTAATTATTAATTTACCCAACATAATACTTTTAGACTCCAACTTATATTATAAAATCTTTTTTTTTTATTTAAATATATTCGTAGGCAGTTCCCTTACATTTATGAACCTGGGAGCTTAATAAAGATTTTAATAGCCATTGTTTCACAACTTCGGCTATGCAGATTACTTCTAGTATAAGGCGGAACTAACCTACTAGGGTACATGGTATTAAATTTACACTTATCTTTTAGAGTATGAAATAGATGTGGATGAAATTTTACAAACATACAGCATTCTAGTACCTATATATATGCAAGGAACAGTAAATAATTTTAGTTTCTTGAACAATGGTCTACAAGACGTTAGTAGAGGTATATTACATAATGTATTTATTTATTTATTCGGAAAATCAACAGCTTTAAATACATATATATTTTTTTAAAGTAGTGATAATGAGTACAGCCAATTAAAGATTTCCACAAAAGATGAATGAATGTAACAAAAAAAAAACAGAAGAATTACCTTTATCAACAAATACATAACCCGATAATATACTCAAAGCAAAGCAAAAAAACAGTGACTAAATAGACATTTAAGTATGTCTAGTTTAGTATAAATATAAATTATATCACTATTTATTTATTTTATGATGAACTATTGTAAACGCAGCATGTAATGTAATGCTCGAAGACATTCCTTATGTTCTATAAAAAAAATATTGATTTCTACCGCATTGCTTTGTGTAATTCTCTCACAACAATTCGGATTTCTTCATCACCCCACTCTATTTTAAAACATGACAATGACAGGGCCCAAATTCAAATAATATATTATTGTTATTTTTTTAATTAAACAGTATTTATGACTACAGACTGTGTATATGTGTATGGCGCTATCCTGTAATGCGCGTCACACATCTGGTAGAGGCGCGCGCGTCGTGTTACAAAATCTATAGCTAAACCATCGTTGCCGTGGCGAAACTAAAGGCGCTGATCCATTGCTGTAGCCCTATTCTGTTACTTAAGCGCAAACGTTATATAATGGAATCCGTTAACTATATATATAACTATTAAAGTTGATATTTGCACGGCCGCTGTCAAGGTCGAGCGCTTATAGAGTTGAGAATTAAATAACCTTGTCGTAAATAACGAAATCCACTAATAACGTTTGCGACTTAGTAACAGGAATACTGTAAGTACTGCGCACGCTACTTCTGTTTTAAGTTTATTGTATATGGTCCAACTACTAATACGTCTACGGTTTTTAGTAAAGAAGGCACACATCGTGAGTGGTTAGTGAGCCGACCGTAATATCAATAAAGGCGGCGGTCGAGGGGGACACCTGCCACATATTACCGGGGTGGCTCCAGAAATGAAATTAAATGATATACTTGTATATAATTAAAATGTCAGAATCCTAGTAGATACAAAGGTGTAAATTGTTATATTTAATTCTAACACATGCTTACCCTGATGGTAATTAGCCAACCCGAGGAGAGAGAAGAAAGAGAGTGTGGACGGAAAGTGATTTGGGAAATTTATTGTAAATTTGTGTCACCATACTTAATAATGTTATAAAACATTCCTGTAAAAAACTCGTTTTAAATACTTTTGCGCATAATAGGTCATTGCGTAGTAGGCTTGTACGATGTGTGAACATACTTAATTTTTTTTTTTTACTATAGCACTTTCATAAATGTACAGTGATGAAATTTTAATTCATTATGTTTATTAAAGTATGGACGGTATGGATCCATTCGTTTTAATTTGTTAACATAGGCGCGGTGGTGGCTCGGTTGTAAGAACGCGTACCTTAAATCCTACAAAGGTCGGTTCAAACCCACCCGGCATGTACCTATGAGAAATACACTTTTCTTACGTACATTTGTCATGGGTGCCTCGGAAAGCACGTTAAGCCGTCGGTCCCGGTTCCACTAATGCCAACTTGTGGAATCGTTAATAAATTGTCGTAAAAAATGACATCATAACCTCGCCAAGCCGTCTGGCCAGCGTGGCGAGTGTAGGCCAAATTCTTCAGTTCTGGAAGGCCCATTTCCAGCAGTGGAGGTCCAGGACGCTGTATTCTAGGGGCTGTAAATTAATATTATAATAAATAACGCACTAAGTATGGAATCAACGTGGGCCATATAGGCAGTTTTTACCCTAGATTAACAATTTTTGAAAATTTATACATACTCGACATATGGTTCTTAGTTCGCGGTGTCATGCCGGTTCTAATAATATCACTTCACTGATGGCGGCCGGTTTTCTCCGCGCTATGGCCGCCCCTGTCCGCTGCCTACGAGGTGTGCATTTCTCGACAAAATTGGCTTGTTTAGAATACAACATCTAGACTTAACTTATCTGCTTAAACTTCTGCTGCTTGTTTTTGACACTTTGAAGCTCTGTTTTATAAAAAGGTGTATTATATTAAATCAAAAATCAATCAAAATCAAATAAATTATTTTAAATAGGCAATATTTTTAGCACTTTTACACGTCATAACAGTTATTACATTTTATATTTATAATTTACATAATGTATACATTAAAATATTTACTAATGATTAAAACAGAAACATAATATCAGCTGAACAACTCAATAATAGGTAATGGATTTTTTAAATTACTGGTCAGAACAGTAGATACCGCCTCGTCAAATTATAACTATTCTATTTATTGAAATTATAATAAATAGCAGCTGTAAATTGGCATTGTCATACTTAATACTAAATAATAATTTTATAATACCAAATACCTTACAGTAGTAATGATAAAAAAATAAACAAATGTCAAAACATTTCAACTAACCTAAGTCTCAAAAAAATGAAAAATGTTATAAATACATTAAAAATATAAATAACAGTGATAATTAAATAAAAAAACTATAATAAAAATAATAATGTCATAATTAACCTGGTCATTTACATACACTATTCTAAACTCTTCAGAAAATGTTTTCCATTTTTTATTCAAAAAAAACAGTAATTATATAGGTAACCAGACAGGGCAAGGAGCCAAACGGTATGAAAATCATAGCTAGGCCAATCGGTACAGAAATAATTAGTTTAGTCTTTGCCGGTTATGGTCATATTCGACGTACAGTTTTAAATAGATAATTTTGTTGTTACATGGATAATAACGACCTGCGTGCTATGGAAGTTTATAACGTGTTCTTGATTGAAAAGAGAACCTCTTGTCAGATTATTTTTGTAAGCTGTTTTTTTTTTGTTCTTCTCTCCCGATGGATGATGAATGAGGTGATAGGAAAGGCAAAGAGTCTAGCCCATACGGCTACAAGTCTGACGTAATTATTTTTAATGAGTTAATGAAGCCATCATCAAATTTCAGATGCTGCAGAATTTGATGCTTTTCTTGGAGTCACTTATTATATCTCAAACACGTCGGGTAAAATATGGGAGTTCACAGCGCGGGAAAACCGCAAAAAATAAACTGCAACTTGTGCCCCATGTTTAAAGTACAATTTATCATTTTCCATAACTATTCACATTGTAAAACATTATTAAACAAAACAACACCACTTTTGACCAACAATATTCACAGTAAATTAATTTACAAAACAAAAACTTGCACTTGACATGTCCACGCAAAATGTCGCGAAGAACTCCTTTTTTTGTGGTTGTGTTCTCTCCTCTCGATAGATGATGAATGAGGTGATAGGGAAGGCAAAGGGCCCATACAGCCAAGTCTTAAGTAATATATCTTTAACTCTTATGACTTAATGAGGTTATTATCAAATTCCAGATGTTGCAGAATTTGATGTTTTTACAAACATTTTGTATGAAAATAGCACCAAATGCTTAATCTTATATTAGTCCTCATTGAGGTTTAGGAATATGTGTTCTATATGTATTTTGCCTTACGTAGTTTTTTGAAGTAATAACTGTCAATGTAAGCATTTTTTTTAAACTCAGTGGATCTCAAGCCTCTGTAGATCAGTTATATAGCAAAAACTTACTATTTATTTCTTTGTACCCCCTAGTCTATTTATGTATGTTTATTCTTACGACAGTATTATTTGCCTATTTAAATGTGTGTCGGGGATTTCACCCTTTTAAAAGTCAGTTACAGTATAACTTTATTTGTCAGTATAAACTGGCAACATTGTTTTTCGTCTGCTTTTTATCTCTGCTGTCAATTAATGGCGAACATTATTTTATATTTATAAATTTATAAACTGAATATGAATAACAATCTATATTAATATTTTAATATGTCAAATATAAAAAAAAAAAGTAATAAAAATTAAATAAATTATAAATAAAAAGATTCACTCATGATTTGATCATGCAGCAGAGTGCCGTATAAATACCTAATAAGTAAATAAATTAGACTATGCTAATTGTTGCTGCTGTCATTTAATTTTTGACTGGTCAATAATTAAATAAATTTATTTATTATTATATACCTACTTAATTTGCACCGTTTGGGATCGATACGATGGGCCCATGGGGACCGTCAGCAAGGCGCTTGGCCAAGAACTTGTCAAAGCGGCTGACGGAAAGGTCTGGAGACAGGAAGGCTGGCAATATTTTCTGCCAACGTATTAGCGTCGCTATACAGAGGGGAAATGTTGCCAGTCTCCTTGGGACTATCTCGGATGGGACGTCTCTAGAGGACATTTTTTATTTATAGTTTAGTTTATCTTTAATTTTATTATTTAGGTAGCTTTTAATTTATATTAATTTTATTGGTAGTCATATCATTCATCATTACAGCCCCTAGAACACAGCGTCCCAGACCTCCACTGCTGGAGATGGGCCTTCCAGAATATATATCTGGAGAATTTGGCCTACACTCGCCACGCTGGCCAGACGGCTTGGCAAGTCATATACTATCCTGTAAAATAACAACCGATTGATATAGTAATTAAATTAGTATGTCATTTCAATTATATTAAAAATAACGGATACCTAAAACTCCTAATATTTGTTGATAAGACATGATACCGACTCTTAAGAAGGGAGATAAAAGCTCGCAATGTCAACATGGCGTATAAAAGTAATCTCAACAGTTCCTTCTTTTTCGTCGTTCCGTAGTATTTTTCCTTCTATCCCTTTTTCCGTCGTTCCGCTAAATATTCGTGAAACTACTTAAGTCTTTTATATTTTCTAGTTAACTCGTTGAACTTTGAATGCTAATATTTTAAACTTCACTGCTAAACTGAGCCGATTTTGATGCAGAGATTTTGAAAACCACGCTTTTAAAAATAAGCTGATTCACATTTAGCCAAGTTTACTATAGGCCAATCATGACAAATGGCAAGCTCGTCGATTTCTCCAGCGTACCAAACTTGAGAAATATCACATATAAATTAAATATTAAATATATTTTACATTAATAAATATTTTTGTGTCCCGACCAGAAATCGAACCCGGTACTTCCGGGTCTAAATCGAACCGCTAGACCATGGAGTCAAGTTTCTTTCAAGTATTTATTACTAGTAACGTTTGAATAAAATATATTCTTCGCAAATATTGCAAAAAGAGCAAATATTTTTTTTATGCTTCAGGTGTCATTGGTAGAATCCATTTTTGAAATAAAAAAGGTAACTATTTTTTAGATAAAAATCATTATCCTAAAAACAAAACACTATTGTATGGTGACTGATACCTAAAAGCTGGGGAGTGTGACAAGCCCACACGCCGCCGCGGCGCCGCCGTCCGGGTGGCGCGGGGCGGCAACCTCGCTCGAATCTCAAGGTTTTTTTTTACGTAACCTTTCGGTACCTATTTGATTAGGCTCGGTATGACAAGCGATATTTTTAAAAAACTTCTCTGCACCGTAACTTAGGATTTTATTACTAAATAAAAAAAGTCGTACGTAGTTATTTTTATTCTAGATTATAATATAAAAATATTTGATCTTTAATGAATTCCACGTAAATATACTTGGTATACCTAGCCGGTCTCAAAGGGTTTATAGACGGTTGTGCCATATGCCCGCACCAACTACCGTCAAAACTCATTTTTAGCGAGAGCATCAAAACAACTCAACCGCCTAGCTGAGGTCATAGATATTGACATGTTCTGTACAACGCCTAAATTAGTTGGTCGGGCGATGTCTAGAGCATTTTTTACAGTATAACACACATTATATTATTTATATTATATTATTTTTATTTTTCTAAATTATTGTGGTTTAATATTATCATTTATATGTTTCTTCTATTTATAAGTTTTAGAGTTGTATAAGATATTTGTGGAAACTTGTAATTGGCATCTAGTTTTTTTATATAAGTAATCGTTTGTTAGAAGCTGTAAGTTTTCCTTAAAGATAAATATATAAATAAATAAAAAAGTCTTGTTGACGTTTATTCGACTTCTGCTTGTTGTTATTGTCTTGTTCCTCAAGAACTCAAATACCAAGAGTCATCCCGTTGCTTTTTCCAAACTGAAATAACGCATACCTACGAGTATGAGTAGTAAATATAAATAAACACAAAACTATGATTGTAATAAATGTCCCACATATTAACAAAAGCCTACGAATTGTTGATTACAAACAGGCTCACGTTTGAAACAAGGATGTCATGTCACAGAGACAACAATACATAGATAGGCACCTCTTTACGCCTCTCCATACCCTTGTCATCTCTGTGGATACAATGAACCATTCAGCAACACCAGAATTTCTCTTTATACAAAATACCTAACTTCGTCTGAGATCGTGATCTGAAAATGGAAAATGCCCACTATTACTTTATTTGGGTAATTTACAGGGTTGAGACAGATTATTTATTTGGAGGTACAAAGCAACTGCCTCCGTAGTCTAGCGGTTAAGTCCGTGGATTTAGACTTGAAGGTACCGGGTTCGATTCCTGGTCGGGACACAAAAATATTTATTAATGTAAATAAATACATTTAATTAATATTAAATTTATTGTGATATCTCTCGAGTTTGGTACGCTGGAGACATCGACGAGTTTGCCACTTGTCATGATTGGCCTATAGTAAAGTTGGCTAAATGTGAATCCGCTTGTTTATAAGCGTGGTTTCTGACCACCCCGAAAGGGAAACGATCGTGATGGTGATACTAGGTACAAAGCAAATAATTAAGAACTAGTTAATATAACTAAAATTAACTAACCTATAAATATAAAATATTCCCTAGAGACGCATTCAAATTTAAAGAAACATTATGAACAATAAAACTAATTAGCAATAATAATTGGTAAGCTGTGATGTGTGAAATTGTGTCCATTACCTGTTTGTATGATCATCCGAACCAAAACTACGAGTATCATCTAAATTTCATATTACCTACAACTTTAATGGACATATATTTAACTATCATGCCCTTTTCAATTCAATTTATTTATTCTGCAAGTAGGCATAGTACAATAAATATAATGTATTCTGCGCTTTTACATGTCTGTGCGTTTGTGGATTTAGAGAAGGCTTTTCATAGAATTAAAAGAAAGAAGCTTTGGGACATATTAATAATAATAATAATAATAATAAATTATTTATTGTACAAAATCAAAAAAAGTGTGGGTACATAGGCGAGCTTAATGCCGAAAATGCATTTTCTACCAACTAACCTTCGTGACTGAGAGCTGTAATAAGCGGGTGCAGAAGGTTATGAAGAAATTTGGAATAAAAACACCGAGACAAATTGATACGTGGTGAGCTGGTGGTTCCCTTTGGTCCATCAAGCAACATCCAGCTGTAAACAGACCAGAATGGCGCAGCATCGTCCGAGACAAAGTACTCCGTGGTGAGCTTCAAGTGAAGTGTTAAAAATCGTCTTGTTAGGCCGGCATAGTAGTAAATTATATAATGACTGATGTCGTCGTTAGTGGCTGGCGTCAGTTGTTCCCATTCTTGGACCTCGTGTACCGCTTACCACCAAGTGGGAGCGATGTCACAATTTCGGCCATATCTCGGAGATCTGTAGCGATTCGAGTTTTAGTTATTTGTTAACTAAGAAAATTTTATTCGAAGTAATATACAAACAATATAAAAGAATTAAATTATGAAATAAAAATTAAAACTACATTAGAAAACTAATTATAAATAAAAATACTCACCCATGATTTGTTCCTGTGGCAGTGTGCCAAGAACACTTGCAGCGTTCCCCCGCTGCACAGCAATGCTGATTTGCTGCGCGAGAAAACTGCCAGCCCTCTTGTCACATACAGCATTAACCAGGCGCTTAGACAACTCTTTAAAGAACTTCTTTGCACTTGGCCCCCACGGACCCATTGTCTCAAGACCAAAAGGCACAAACAGTGCTAATAGACTAATCGACCCGTATTTGCGACTTTTGGCCTTTTCAGCCAAGTCCGCTGCAGCCCCGGCCCTGGCAGAGGTGCCCTGGAGATGAGACCTAGCAAGGGTGTCGACGCAAGTAGCGTCCCACACCAATGCTCGTCCCATCGACCAAGGCACCAAGGTCAATCCATCGGGTCTTTTACCGTCACTGCGAGAGATCCCAGACGGTTCGAGAACCGATGGGATTCCGGCAGTAACCAAAGCCCGATGGATCACATTGTTAACAGAACCGTGGCGGAAACGACGACCGGCACTTTAGAGACAAGACAGGCCGTGGTGGTCAAGCTGATCAACGTTGCTGCCACAGGAACAAATATGGGGAACGCATATCCTCTCCCCTAAGCGGAGGGACATGGCGATCCTAAGTGTGTTATTGTCCAACAATGTACCTAATTTTTTTCTGGGGATGGCATGTAGCCAGTGACCCGAATCGATGTCGGAAACAGCGAGGAGACGAGCACGATCGATATCACTGGCAGAATTTTGAGTCAAAAAGTTATAGTTTGAGTTATTTGTTATATTACGATGTTGACTTTCCTAATAAAATGAGAACGGACTAATATATGTATGTCTTGTAACAACATAAATTGCACATTAATATCAACTTTGAAAGCTCAGCTGAAATTGGCTTTATTAAAATGTACCCAATTCAATTCCAACCGACGTTAATGCAAATTGTAGGCTTAGCACGGTGTGGCGCGTTAGCGTAGCTTCAACAAATTTTAAAGATCAAGACTTTTTAAAAAGTATCATCACGACCGTTTCCCTTTCGGAGTGGTCAGAAACCACGGTTATAAATAAGCGGATTCACATTTAACCAACTTTACTATAGGCCAATCATGACAAGTGGCAAGCTCGTCGATGTCTCCAGCGTACCAAACTCGAGAAATATCACAAATAAATTAAATATTAATTAAATTTATTTATTTACATTAATAAATATTTTTGTGTCCCGACCAGGAATCGAACCCGGTACTTCTGAGTACGGATCCACGGACTTAACCGCTAGACCACGGAGGCACTTTTTTATTAGAAAATAATAATTTAAATAAATATCATGAATATTCCGTTGGTCGAGTTTTTATTTTTCTCTGGCATAAGCAATTTTCTATAAACAAACAAAGAAATTTTGTTGGCTATAACTTACGTTTTCTTGTCCAAAATAATAAAAACATAAGCTTAAATACCATGTAAAGTGCAAGCACACTTCATACATCCGAGGCTTACATTGTTGTCGTAATTGTACTATCATATTTTATATGCTACTCGACAACCACTTACGAGTATATGGTTTAGTGCAAGAAATACACTTTACCACTTGTAATAAACATTTTAAAAGTAAAAACTAAAACGGCAATTGATACACTGAGAAAAATAAATAACCAAATTATAAAAACCACAAATTAGACTACTAACTTCTTTCTGTTGCTTAGGGAATCAATCGAAATGTCAAGTTCTCTTGCGAAGTAGACATTGTATGGAAACAAGTGCTAAGAAGTTATTTAAAGAACTGTCAAAGCTGTCAAACTGCTGTATGTGACAGCAAATCAGCATCGCTGTACAGCAGGGGAATGCTGCACACATCTTGGCACACAGCTACATAATCAAGTCATGGGTTAATATTTTTATTTATAGTATACTTTTAATTTTAATAAAAGTTAACTGCCTCCTTGGTCGAAGGTTAAGTCAGTGGATTTAGACTCGGAGGTACCGGGTTCGATTCCTGGTCGGGACACAAAAATATGTATGAATGTAAATAAATACATTTAATTAGTATTTAATTTATTTGTGATATTTCTCTAGTTTGGTACGCTGGAGACATCGACGAGCTTGCCACTTGTCATGATTGGCCTATAGTAAAGTTGGCTAAATGTGAATCCGCTTATTTATAAGCGTGATTTATGATCACCCCGAAAGGGAAACGGTCGTGATGATACTTTACTTTACTTTTTAGTTTTATTATTATTATTTTCTAAATAAACTGATTTATTCATACATTATTAACAAGCGAATAACGCCTACAAGCGCGCCAAAGCTTCGATACAGGAACACTAAACTAACGCCCAAAACCGTGCTCACCACTCTGTTAACTTCAAAATACACCGAAATGAAATAAGAAAATTACTTAACTTCATATTAAATGGCGGAGAAATTTATCACGGCGTAATTAATAGCTAAATTCAAATTCTAAAAAATAACCCGGTAATATCCAATTTAGGTTTAAATTTGAGATCGCAAATTTGATTACTCCCCAACGGGAAGACGCCTCCTCAAAATTGCAATTTAAATCTTTTAGAAAACACCTTTAACACCATGTTATAGGAACAACAGCAACACATCAGGGTATTCGTAGACTGATGTAGTATTATACGAAATTGTTTTAAATAATTCTACTAGTATGTACTTAATGTCTTTATGATAAGACTGTCTCCGTGGTCTAGTGGTAACAAACGTTGCTGTGAACTCGGGAGGTCGTGGGTTCGATTCCCACCGGGGGCAAGTTGTACATTGTATAATTTGTCTCGGTCTGGGTGTTTATATGTATAATATGTATATATTTACAAAAAAAAAAGTATAATATGTAGTTTATCAACCATCTAGTTTCCGTAACACAAGCCTCGTAGCTTACCACGGAAATTAGATGGCGCCGTGTGACCTGTCTGGAAATATTTATTTATTATTATTACTGTCTATTCTTCCTTAAACCACACACACCATCAACCCATATGAATCATGACTTGCAAAAAGAGCAACACCGCTATTATTATTCTATTTTTCCTTTTTTAGTGCACTATACGAAAATTATTTTACGGTACATATTGCAACAGCAATTATATTGTATAGATACCATTAAATTTGTTTAAAAATAATGACAAAAATAACTGTCCTTTTTTATAATTGTGTATAAAATAATATTTTATATCACTTAGACCTAATATTGTGCAAAAATAATATATAAAGGGCACGTGTACAAAATATGTTTTGGGCTATAAAAAGTAATATAAGTATTTATTTATTTATTATTTTATTTAAAGTAAATTAATATACATTAAATATAAATTAAAAGCTACCTAAATAAATAATAATAATATTTATTTATTATTTTTAATTCATAGGTATTTTTAGTTTAGTTTTATTTATAATTAGGTTTTAATCTATTATATTTTAATATTTTTGTATCTTACTACTGTTTATTTTTACTAAAATATTTGTCATTACAGCCCCTAAAACACGGAGTCCTAGACCTCCACTGCTGGAGATGGGCCTTACAGAAATTTCTGGAGAATTTGGCCTACACTCGCCACGCTGGCCAGACGGATTGGCGAGAGTCTGATGTCAATTTTATAATGACATTTAATTAACGATTCCACAAGTTGTTATTAGTGGAACCGAGACCAACAGCTTAACGTGCTCTCCTCACACGGGAACGGTGGTGTTGTAAATCTATGACTGCAGTGTCGAAAGAAAAGTGTATTTCTCATTGGTACTTGCCGGGGCATTTGAACCGATCTTTGTAGGATTTTTAAGGAACAACCGAGCCACTACCGCTCACCGAGCCTTACTTATTTTGAAGGCTGACTTTGGTTTTCTGACGGATGTCTATATACGTTTCGTTGATGTCTATAATAGTTAAGAATCTATGATAAACATTTATACTATTGTAATACAATAGATATTCTTATATTTAAATGTTTTTTTTTTGTCTTTTCTATAATCCACAAAAAGGCAGCGTCAATACTACAGAGTGAGAGACAGTGACAACAGCATTCTGAGGATGATATCGTCGCGCTTTGACAGCGCTTTTGTTAAGCGCTGGATTGGAGTTGTAACTAGGGATGTGTAAATTAAATATGTACAGTATTTGCATAGTATAAATCGCTACAAATATTTATGAATTTATATAAATTAAATTAAGAATGTATTATTATTATTTTTATTGTTTTTGCTGTTTGTTTTTAAGTTTTTAATTAATTTGAATACCTACTAACATAGTTCTAAGTTAAAATGTTACTAACAATAATGGAATTAATTCTGAAATAAATAATTTATTATTATTATAAAACTATAAATAATGGATATTTTGCCCTTTTTGCAAATTATGGTTCACATATTATAATCCAAGTCTAGCTAAAGTAAAATTAGAGATTTTACTGTGGCGGTCGGCAAATAGAAAATATAATCCAATCCAGCACGGCTTCTCGGCTTACCTGACGTCAGAAATCAACTCCCAGTCGTACTGCGGAAATAAATATAAATCCAGAAATTGGATTTGGCGAAAAGATATGTATGTATAACAGTTAAGATAGGCCTTACTGTCCAGAAATCCACTCTGTACTCGAATATTTTAAAATTAAACATCGTGTTCTTGTAAATTTTCAATAACGCTCGACAAATCGCGGCAAATGTTTAATGTCTATTAATATTTATGACGTTTGCATATGTATGTGTCATTGTGTGTAGGAAGGTGCACGCAACGGAGGATTTAATAATCTGACAAATTTTCTGCACATGTGAACACTACCGGCACGACCGTAATACTGGTAATAATTTGTTCGTTCCTTAAATGATTAAGATAATTTAATGTGTCAATACTCAAGATGCACAGCAAGGATACAAAATCTCTACTACTGTCTACCATCTGCCCAAAACGAGCCCTTGAGTATTACGGTCATATAGCCCATAAAATATCTGGTAACGTTTCGCCAGTGGTTCTCATCAATAGTATTATATTTAATTGTTTAGTTTATTTCATTTTTATTATTTCAGATTTATTTTCCATTTTATTGTTTTTATTAGGTATCTATGTATAATAGTTTTTAATATTTTTTTTTTGTTCTATGTTATGTAGTTTATTGTTCTTAGTTTTAAGTTTGCCTGCCAAGTTAAACTGCCTCCGTGGTCTAGCGGTTAAGCCTGTGGATTTAGACTCGGAGGTACTTTGTGCAGACAGATATCACCACTATAAATAGTGCAATAGCTTGGCTTAATTCAGATTTAACTAATATACACTCATGGTCGACACGCTTCGGGGTCGCTGTCAATCCGGGCAAGTGTCAAGCAATCATAGTAGGCAGTTCCAGACTTTTAAGTAAAGTAAATCTAAACAGTATAGACCCTGTTCGGTTTGACAACGTTCCGATTGCGTATAGTAGTGAGGTAAAGAATCTAGGTGTACACCTGGATTCTAATCTTAACTGGGCCATCCAAGTTAACAATACTAGTCGAAAAATATTTGCTTCTCTGCACTCTCTCAATAAATTTAAAAAAATTCTGCCATTAAAAGCTAAAATAACCCTTGCCCAAAGTCTTCTCCTTCCTCTTCTCGACTATGGTGATGTGTGTAGCGTCGATCTTTCGGAGATGTTGCTCAATAAGATGGACCGGTTACTTAACACATGTATTCGGTTCATCTTTTGTCTGCGCAAATATGATCACATCTCTGAATATCGCGCCAAGTTAAGGTGGCTACCTATTCTACTTTTCTATTCTCAATGAACCTGCGACACCGAAATACCTCAAGGACAAATTTAGCTATCTTTCCTCATTTCATAACAGATCTCTCCGTTCGTCCCATAATTCTGTTCTATCTATCCCTTCTCATCACTCTGGTTTTCAGTCTAACTCTTTTGCAGTAGTGGCCGCAAATCTGTGGAACAATTTGCCGGTAGAAATTCGTCAAGTGCCGAACAGATCACTTTTCAAAAAGATGGTATACTCTCATTATTTAAACAGTTCCTCACAGTGTAAGTAGGTATTATATGTAGTGTATAATATATATATATATATATATAGTATGTAGTATATGTAGTATTGTGTACATATTAGTATGTATCTGTCTATATAGATATAATACTTAGATTTAATTTGAATTACCTTTTAATCTATTTAATGGTTGCACCTACCTCACAACACAAATCGTTTCATTGTCCCAAAGGTTGGTTGCTAGAGAATGCCTAGCGGCATTAAGCCCGCCTCTTGTACATAGTGCAATAAAGTTTTTAAATAAATAAATACCGGATACGATTCCTGGTCGGGACACAATAATATTTATACATTTAATTAATATTTAATTTATTTGTTATATTTCTCGAGTTTGGTACGCTGGAGACATCGACGAGCTTGCCACTTGTCATGAATAGCCTATAGTAAAGTTGGCTAAATGTGAATTCGCTTATTTATAAGCGTGGTTTCTGACAACCCCGAAAGGGAAACGGTCGTGATGATACTAGTTTTAAGTTTAGGTTAATTTTACTTTAGGTTTCGTGTTGTTATTGCAGCGAGCACCACCTAATTATGTAATTTTAGCTATCGGTGGCAACTCGTCAATAGCCATACACTACCCATATGTACTGTATATATATTTTATGTATCTAGCTGTAAGTTATCCTTAAACATTAAAAATAAAATAAATAAACTTTTCGCTTCCGCAGATCTGCACATCTCTTGACTTCACTTTACGGCATTTTTTACAACCCCCGAACTCTTTTTTACTCCTTTATACGTTTCCAGTTCCTTGGAGACAGTCAAAGTCTTCTTTTTAGCTCTACTAATAACAATGAACTTAAAATCCCTAACCATTCTTCCAGCAGATATTTAGATTCTTTCACAGTTTCCGCTGTTCGAGAGTGGAACACACTTCCTCTGGTAATCAGACGGGCGCCGTCAGTTAATATATTTAAAAATCTGCCACTGCCTTCGTGGTCTAGCGGTTAAGTCCGTGGATTTAGACTCGGAGGTACCAAGTTCGATTCCTGATCGGGACACAAAAATATTTATTAATTGAAATTTATATTTAATTTATCTATTTGTGATATTTCTCGAGTTTTGTACGCTGGAGACATCGACAATCTTGCCACTTATGATGATACTATACTTTCCTTTTTTTAATTTAAAAATCTCCGTATTGTTCACTTTCTCAACAAACACACACATACTTAATTAGTACCTACATCTATCATACTATATACGTATCTATATATATATATAAATTATACTAGTACAATCTTGCGCGGTATGGCTCGGTGGTAAGAACGTGTAACTTAAATCCTACAAAGGTCGGTTCAAACCCACCCGGCATGTACCAATGAGAAATACACTTTTCTTACGTACATTTGTCATAGATTTACAACACCACCGTTCCCGTGCCTCGGAGAGCACGTTAAGCCGTCGGTCCCGGTTCCATTAATGCCAACTTGTGAAATCGTAATAAATGGTCATGAAATATTGACATCTTATCCTCACCAAGCCGTCTGGCCAGCGTGGCGAGTGTAGGCCAAATTCTCCATTTCTGGAAGGCCCATCTCCAGCAGTGGAAGTCTAGGACGCTGTGTTCTAGGGGTTGTAATGAATGAAAACAACCTTGCGATCACCTGATGGTAAGTAGCGCGCATCAAGTGGCATCATCATTCATGAATGCTTCTATGCTATACTTCTTTATCGTGTGACAGATATATGAGTCTCCAAATTCATACATACGCGTAGAGATGGTGACTACGATATGTGGGTGCATATCCTGACCTGTGTGTGTTTCCGTTGCGGATTTCAGAGGAAGGGATTAGGTTATATATTTGAACATAAAGGCTAAATTAAGCAATAAAATACTTCCGTTCACACAACGCCTACTTTTAAATTAAATACTTAATACAGAACGTAATAAAGATTGCAATTTGTATGAAAATAAATGGTACAACCTTGTACCTACTATAAGAGACTGTGCTAATGTATTCATGGGAACCATATTTACGCCGTTATGAGATCGTTATGAGAATATTTTCATTATTGCAAGCTTGAAACTGTTGCGCTTCGACTTAACTTATTATAAGGAAAATTGTATTTTATTTTACTCTATTGAGTGTAAAAAGTTAAGTAACTAAGTAGTGTGTAGTATATGTATTATTGTGTACATATTTGTATGTATATTAATATGTATTATGATATCATAGAATAAGTTTATTTTATTTTTTCTTTAAATAAAGTTTCATATTTGAGCCCTTTGCACCTACCTCTTAATCAAAATTCTCTGTATTGTCCCAAAGGTTAGCTGCTAGAGAATGCGTAGCGGCATTAAGCCCGCCCTTTGTACATAGTGCAATAAAGTTTTTAAATAAATAAAATAAATAAAGTTACCACACTCTAAATATGACTTAAAAATCATAGTAATATATGTACATGATTTCTGTTCAGAAAAACACAATTTTTTATGTTATATCTTTTACTATCAACACATTTATTTATGAAATATTTGTTATTTTTCATTCATTCATTCATTACAGCCCCTAAAACACAGCGTCCTAGACCTCTACTGCTGGAAATGGGCATTCCAGATCTGGAGAATTTGGCCTACACTCGCCACGCTGGCCAGACGGCTTGGGATATTATGTTATTTTTTTATGACAATTTATTAACAATTCCACAAGTTGGTATTATTGGAACCGGGACCGACGGCTTAACGTGCTCTCAGAGGCACGGGAACGGTGGTGTTGTAAATCTATTACAAATTTATTTATTTAAACTTAATTGCACAAAGTACAAAGTCGGACCTAATGCCGCTAGACATTCTATGACGGTCAAACCTTCGGGACAACGAGAGCAGTAAGTACATAAGGCAGGTGCAATACAAAATAAACTTGAAGAGTTTTAATGCAGATAACATATACATATATAATCATAATTACATACTCATACATACATATAACCTACATAAATAAAATATTAACAATACAATATAATATATACACAATAAATCAGCGTCTGGTTAGGAATGTACGTAAGAAAAGTGTATTTCTCAATGGTACATGCCGGGTGGGTTTGAACCGACCTTTGTAGGATTTAAGGTACGCGTTCTTACCACCGAGCCACCACCCCAACATTATTATTTTCCCCATGTAGACGGCAACACGAAATTAATTTCGTTGCGCATTATTTTGATGTTGCTATATCTCCTAAGGTATTTATTTAATTTGCATGGTGTAATGAGAGAGAATAATCTTCATGAAATGCTCAAGCCAACTAACGTATTTAAAATGATAAGGACTAATAACGTACGAGTATAATATGTAAATAATAAATAAATAAATATTTCCAGACAGGTCACACAGCGCCATCTAGTTTCCGTGATAAGCTACGAGGCTTGTGTTACGGAAACTAGATAGTTGATAAACTACATATTATACTTTTTTTTTGTACATACATATAAACACCCAGACCGAGACAAATTATACAATGTACAACTTGCCCCTGGTGGGAACCGAACCCACGACCTCCCGAGTTCACGGCAACGTTTGTTACCACTAGACCACGGAGGCGGTCTAAATGTGTAAATAGCTTTTCATTTACCGTTTTATAATTGCCCATTATTTTACTATCAAATGGATATAGTATGTTATCCCTAAGAGATACGAGTACCATAGCCATCGTAGACTTTTTTGTAGACCTATATAAGATACATAATTCCATCATACATTATTTTGTTATATCTCAAATGGTTTAGGGAGCGTTTTCGTTGAAGGCTGACTTATTTTTTTTCGACACCTCCAACAAATATTGTTAATGTATACAAAAACTTAAAAAATTATATACTGGAACCTTCCTCGAGAACCACTCTATCCATTGGTGAAAACAGAATGAAAATCGGTGCCTACTGCACTCTTGAGTTTATGGGGAACAGACAGACAGACGCGGCGAAGGACATTGTATTGATTGATTTGATGATTTTGTGATAGTGATGATTCAATCCTGGTAATACCAATACGAAATAGGAAAGTGCAAAGAGTAAGCTGTAGTAGATTTAGCAGAATAAGTTATTTATTGTTAATTGTCTTGAAATAAATGTTGGTAACTAATTGAAGTATCGAGTTTCTTCAACAGATCTAGTTCCGGAAATAAATATTGAGAATGTTTTCTTTAGAATAAAATAAATCTACTTCCCCGACCTGATAGATTTATAAATTTGTTTATTTTGAAGGAACATTAAATTAGTAAACAAGATTGAGCAAACTTAAATATTCGTAGTAAAATAATCTATGTTCAACATTTTAATATAGGCTACGTGATTATTTTTGTGCTTATCGCTATATTCTCTCGTCTTGGAATATCGCCTAAATCTCTTAATTGGTTCACTCAATATCTTTGTGGTCATCGGCAGCAGGTTCGTATCAATGAGACAATGTCAGACTGGTACAATTTGAGTACAGGCGTTCCACAAGGTGGTATTCTCTCTCCTTTACTTTTCTCGTTATTCACTAATGGTATCACATCATCTTAGCGTTAGCTTGACTTTTTATTTCAGCCAATGGCATGACTAATAGGCATACGTTAAATAGTTAATCGGCCTTTCAGCAACCAGCTCGTGTATTTTTACATAATTAAACAATAATCTATTTAAGTAACGTTGACGTTTGTCTCCTGGAAACGAGGACGTGCTCTGATATGGGACGCCACGTGCGTCGAAACCCCCGCTCGTTGCATTTCAGGGGGACAGCGCATAAAGCGGGGGCCGCAGCGGAAAATGCGGAGTCCGGCAAGCGTCGCAAGTATGTAAGTAAAGATTACATATTTGTGCTGTAGAAATCTGAGCCCATGGAGTCCAAGCGCAAAAAAGTTTTTAAAATACATAACACCGCGTCTTGTCGTCTCCTCTGGTGACAAGAGGGCTGGCTCTTTCTTCGCCCAAAGAATCAGTATTGCAATAGAGCGGGGAAATGCAGCCAGCGTTCTTGCCATCATTCCACGCGGACGGGACTTATATTCCTATCCTTCGTAATAATATTATTTTATATTTCGTAATTAGAATAAAAAAACTTTGTGATTAAGAAAAAATAAGCAATATTATGCTTAAATTTATTATAATAAAATTACATCAAACATACTCTCGCCATCCCGATAACACGAGTATGGGCCAAATATATCTAATAATAATAATAAATATTTCCAGACAGGTCACACAGCGCCATCTAGTTTCCGTGGTAAGCTACGAGGCTTGTGTTATGGAAACTAGATGGTTGATAAACTACATATTATACTTTGTTTTTGTAAATATATACATATGATACATATAAACACCCAGACCGAGACAAATTATACAATGTACAACTTGTCCCCGGTGGGAATCGAACCCACGATCTCCCGAGTTCACGGCAACGTTTGTTACCACTAGACCACGAAGGCAGTCAAATATAGCGCGGTGGTGGCTCCGTTGTAAGAACGCGTACTTTAAATCCTACAAAGGTCGGTTCAAACCCCTCCCGGCATGTACCAATGCGAAATACACTTCAATCTTACGTGCATTTGGGATAGATTTACAACACCACCGTTCCTGTGTCTCGGAATGCACGTTAAGTCGGTCCCGGTTCCACTAATACTAACTTGTGTAATCGTTATTAAATTGTCATTAAAAATTGACATCAGATCCTCGCCAACACGTCTGGCCAGCGTGGCGAGTGTAGGCCAAATTCTCCAGATATATGTTCTGGAAGGCCCATCTCCAGCAGTGGAGGTCTAGGACGTGTTCTAGGGGCTGTAATGAAAAAAATATATATTATTATTCGTTGTATCCTATGTACCTAATTTAAAGTGCATAAAGAATTTAAAATAAAATAAAATAGGCTGGTAAATACTATTTATTATTCGTTAAATTTCCATCCAAGCATCCATTAAGCCCGGCACACACACTTCGCTTTCATTATACATTCACTCATCCACCAAAATATCTTATTCATTCGTACACATTCAAAATTTCCTCATAGTTCAGACTAGGGTTGTCAGTCAGACTTGGTTTAATAAAATAATAATTTGCAACAAAAGAAACTTGCAATGTTTAAATAACTCGTAATCCTTACAGGTTATTATAATGTAAATAATTATAATTCGAAAATTGTAATTCTAACGAAATGTTCTAGGCCATACAGGCTGAGTTTTCCAAGCGGGCGTGAATGGCTACTATTTAACTACGAGAAATATCGATATATGCTGTAAGGAGTCTCCGGGCCGATTTGGATGAAGAATAAAAAACAACATATACTCGTATATATAATAATACAATAGACAATAGAGTGCGATTAATGCAGTTTCCTTAAGTTAGACGTTTGACATCACTTCCCAAAATTAGATTCTTATAAGCGACGCTATCAGCAAGTGTAATAATACAATAATGTTTTTGATCAAAGTGGATTTTATTCACATAACTGATCGGTGAGGTCGTTCTTAGACGTATCTTAAACTATAATTGACCGACCCCTGTAGTTCAGGTTTACCTAGTTTAGGGGTCTTAGTACTTTATATTTTGTTTTACACATATAATTGTTGCTGTACTGTTATTTGCTAAATTAATATGTTTCATTTCAGTGTATTGTGTTTATGTTGTTCAATAAAGGTTTTTTTTCATTTTTCATTTTTTTTTCATAATATAAGCCCAATCACAAGTGGCAATATAGTTGTCTCTGGCGTAGGTATAAAACAATTTAGACTTATTTTTAGTGTGTTAGTGACTGGTCTGATCTATCGCTCCTTCCGAATGAATTCTGAGGATGCCTTATTGATGCGTAGCCTGAAATAATAATAATAATAAAATTCGTTATTGCACGTTGTTTACAAAAGTATTGTACAAGAGCGAAATTAATGGCGTAGGCATTTTCTAACAGCTAACGTTTGTGATGGCGATAAGAGAGCTACCGTGGTGCAGATAATAAGAAAAATTACAAAATAGATATATACAACAACAATAAAATAATTAATACTTATATAATATATACTACTGATTCATAATATACAAACATATATAAAATAATTACTATGTCAGGGTGTGATTGAGACATTTTGCTTTTTAAGAAAGTGACTGAAGACCAAGTTTTTAAAGATGAAAATAGAAGGAGCTTGTCTGATCACCAGTGGAAGTTTATTCCACTGGCGAGCAGCTGCGACAGTGAGAGAATCTGAATATCTGCTGGAAGTGTGTGGAGGGATAGATAGTTCATTGTTTTGAGAACAGCGAAGTGGACGACTGTCTGAATCGCACAGAAATCGGAAACGATCTTTCAGGTAAGGGGGAGTTAGAGGGTTATTGAGGACGCCATACAAGAAGTTAAGAAGGTGGAGATGTCTGCAAAAATGGAATCACCCAGTAGTAGCTAGATATAATACAATTGTAGGTAAAACAAAGATTAAAAAAAATGTTTCTTTAATTACATTTTTCAGGTGGCAGCCCTAGTTAAAGACGAGCTCTTCCAATGGTAAAAAAATTGTAAAAGGAAATTTTCACCGGCAATAACTTTGAAGGGAGAAAATCGCGTTCTGATCGAAAAGGGAGCAAATATTTGACTTTCATTTTTTACCGGGCGTTCAATGCAATCAACAAAATTTGAGGAATGTGCAACTATACTTAGACTGATGTCTGATAATTATGAGAAGTGACAAGCTCGTCGATGTCTCTAGGATACCAAACTCGAGAAATATCACAAATAAATTAAATATTATTCAAATTTATTTTTTAAAATTAATATTATTGTATTGAACCTCCGATTCTAAATCCACGGAGTTAACCTCTAGACCACGGAGGCAGTCATGCATATAAATTTAGAGAAACATCTGCCGCACGCTGAAGATGTAGAATGCTTTCCCATCCCGTATGTTTTACCATTCCTATAAACTGGAGTACTGCAAGCGAAGTGTGAAAAAGCATCTGAGCCGGCATAATATCCCCACCATTTGTTCGAATAGTTCAGCTATCCTCCAAGAGCACTTCTTTGGGAAGTGGACTCCCGTTGCTTAAGACATTATCTGGAGATGCCTAAAGTGTTAGCCTAGGCCTGATAGAATATACGTCCAGTCAGATCTCGAGTAACCACTCATATCGATATGGTCTATTGACTTTGAATCTTGTCCCTATTGATTCTTGCGAGAAGTTAATGACGAGACCTTTAATCTGAAAGGCAAGCAGCAGTGGCTATAATCATATAATCTTATAGCTATATATCTTATTATATATATATAGGCTAGAGGAGTATAAAAAAAACAAATTTAAAATTATTGGCTGAAATTAAACTACTAGATGATATGTCATTGCGAGAAGATTGCGTGAATTATCTCGCTCCGCAATATCAGAAAATATGGACATTAACGATTATCAGTATTTATCAGGAACTGTTATTACGCAATTCAGAAAACTAGAATTTTCTGATATATATTGATGTCCATAATTACATAATTAATAAATAAAGCGGTATTCGATAAGTATTGATAAACCACAGTATTGACTGAACCTGTATTTAAGGTCTCCACAGCTGAATTTAGGCCTTCACCAAGTCTCACAATTTCACACGATCTTTTGCCACCTTGCTCAGGTCATCCTCCATGTAACGGGGGATGTTTCCACTCTGTTTTTTCCTGTATGTGGGTGTTCACTTCAACTTACTAATTTTCAAGGGTTTCGGACTCTATCCATCAGAGAAATATCGATCATAGCTACCTTAGTCCTACCTTTACCTAGACCTACTGTCAGTATCCCACGTTTCTGATGCTCCATGCAACAATACTGGAAGAAAGTACTGGTTGAAAACGCAACCAATAAGTTTTACAAAATGCCCAGTTACATGTTGTAAGTCAATGAAGCAAATCTTTTCTATAATACAAGATTGTCATCGCGATTATTACACGCAAATAGAATGGCCGGATCAATAAATAGGTTATCTCGCTGCTTCCTTTGGCTGGGCCCGTTTTATTGGGTGCTGCCAACTCTTAATATTTTTTGCGCTTGTCATGCTCAATTTATAGGATAAAAAATGTCGCTTTGAATGTTATTAGATATCTTTTGAATTTATACAAAATTATATTCGCAATAAAAATACGACTCTGTTTTAACATAAAGTATAGATGTTACTGAACGCCAAAATATTTTGCTTTTATTCTGGCACGACATGTGACCTGATGGCAAAGTCCATTAATGCTAGCAACTGTAATCAGACACTCATGACTGTCACTAGTCCCTAACAATATTCCGGCTTGACTGAGGATGACGGCAATTCGAGCCTGATCCTGAAACGTGTGGATACACTTTACAGGGTTTATCGGCACATACGGAGAATACTTCCCCGCCCGGACAGACTGGGCAAATTACCACCATCAGTCCGCCTACCACCTATTTGTTGTTCTCGTTGAAAGTATGTACCATTTGCAATGATGTCAAATGCCAATTTTTACTTTCAAGGAGAAATATTTTATATAAAAATAACACCGCTTGAAACAATACTTACCTTAAGTTCACGTAAACCTATTAGAGGCATTTATGATACGTCATTATTTAAATTATTTTGAATTATTCTACTTCTGTTAGCAGAAGACGAGCAGCTTACAAGATTCCAGTGAGCTGGTAACGTTTAATCTGACTAATCTATAAATTTATTTATTTATTAGGGTCGCCAATAAAGTCAGCAACAATACATACAAGGATTTTCACTTAAACTAAGACAGAAACCAGATGCTGCACCAATTACAGGCAACCACCATGCTATTACAGTATCCATTAATTGAGCCTCTGAATAACCAAAATAAAAACACAATACAATTACAATAATAATTAAGTTAATCTAAGTTGAAAGAGATTGCCTGCTGGTCAGTGTAGCGAACGGCCGACACGGTGAATGAATCAGAATATCTGCTGAAAGTGTGTGTGCTTAATTTGGTTGTTACGAGAAGAACGAAGAGGGGAAGGTTTCTGACTGTTTTCATGTCATGTGTAGACCTCTTTTCATCGCCAAAAGCATATATACTGATAAGTGAATTCGGGCTGGTATTAGCTTAAAGTTAGTTCATTACTTGGAACAATGGTGTAGGCGCGACGCCGCTGAGGAAGCGTGTGACGTCGCCATACAATAGCCCCGTTATCGGCCGGAATGCGACGACTAGAGCTCCCGCCCTACCCGCCCGCCCTCGCCGAGACACTAACTTAATGTATGAGCCAAAGACATTTATACAATGTTTTAATTTAATTGATGTCGGTGTGGAGAACCAGTGGAACATCTCAGGCACCACAGGCTCTCTTGTGCTAGAAGTGCCGCCCGCATTCCCCATCACGCAGCTTTTAACGACATCATCCGAAGTGCTTTTGTCACTGCTGGAGTACCCGTTATCCTTGATCCCTCTGGAATTGCGCAGAGTGGTCGGTCGTGGAAACTTGGCAAGTCTCTTGGATACGACGAGACCTTCAAGCTTCAAGTTTGAGCCGTTTGGGGTCGAGACGATGGGACCATGAGGATCCTCAGCAAAGCGCCTGGCCGAGGACTTGTCAAAGCGGCTGACGGAAAGGTCTGGAGACAGGAAGTCTGGCAGTTATTTCTGCAATGCTATACAGAGGAGAAATGTTGCCAGTCTCGCAATACATTTTTATTTATAGTTAGTTTATTTTTATATTCGGTTTAATTTATAGTTTTTTTTATTTTATTTATTAAGTAAATATTTATTATTACTGGTTTTTTGCAATAAACATTACACATTAATTTATTTAAGCACAAATATTTTTTTGGTCTAGTTTTAGCCTAGTCCTGAAAATTAAAATAATAATATTTAAAATGCGTATATATTTTTATTTTACATTAGCTTATTGACCCGGTGTTGCCAGTCTAATAAAGAAGACAAGGAACTAAAAATGAGCTCAAATATTATCATTTGTCCGATTTTTACGTCTTTTTTAGTTAAAATCGGATCAGTAATAAAATTCGAGACTCGAAAGAAAAATTTGTACTTAAATGTAAGATTACAATGAAATTTTTAAGAACTGGCCACTTCTTAACAATATATTTAAAAAATAAGTTTAAATTTTGAAAATGAAATCCATTGCCAATATTATTGAGTATGTATTTTATTCATTTGTCATTTGTTTTACGATTTGGCGGCAAATTAAAAATTGACTGTGTCACGTCAGCATGAATTTCCCGCGAGAAAATTTTCGTTCAATGATATTTTATGACTTTCAATGTTTAAGATGAACTAGACGCACACTCAGAGAATTTTTTTTCATAGAATTGTTGGTGGAAATTTGAGGACCCAGGCTATTCGGGACTATATATATACCAAAAAAAACCAATGTTGTTTGCTATATCGTCCTTTGCAAACAACATAGCAGGCAACAACCCCCTCACTCGAATGTGTAGGCAATACAATGATTTATGTTTACAGGGAGACGCTCCTGATTTATTTTAATTCGTCAGTATTTATAAAATTAACTTGTGCAAGATATTAGGAATTAAAAATAGGGTGTTCGCTCTCTATAGTGGATTGTTTCTGGCCTTTGGCAAGGAGTAACTGTGGACGGCGAGCAAACTAGATTAATATTTATGAACACTGTGGGTATTGTATTGTTATTCTTATTTTTAAATATATTATGTAAATGTTTCGTAATGGCATGCTGTGTGCACATGCTTTTGAAAATGGTACTGGAACTGTCTTATAAGATTTGAAATTTAAAAAATGTTTTTAGTCATTTCTGTTGTGTGTGCCTAATAATAATAATAATATTTTCGATTAAGGTAACAATAAAGTTATGAAAGAGTTCGATTGGCCTTTCACTATGAAGCCCCACCTCGTGTCACTATAGTCAAATGAGTTTAAGCGTGGTCGCATTAATCTCACCGATAATCTGCGTAAGGAACAGCCTTCTACTGAAATTAACATCAGTTTGTGCGACGTATGATAGAGACTGACAAAACAGTCACCTATCAGCAGGTTCGGACACACTTAGGCATCGGTATGAGTCAAGTGTACAAAATCCCCCGTGATTGTCAGTGTTGATTGGTGCCGACAAATGCTTCAATGGTTTAACGGAGGTGACTTAAATGCTGTGTTCGGTATACTTACGGGTGAATGTAAGTATGAGTTTTTGTGACCCTGTCCGTCTTATTTATTTATTTTATTTTATTATGGCACAAACAGTCATTATCATAAATGAAGTTATATAATTTAAAAACAAAACATAAAAGACGATTTAGGGCCAATAGTTAAACAAATTGTAAGCAGTTAATTATGAAGACATAATATTTAAAAGTAAGATAAACAAGTTATACAAGGTATGATATAGTAATAACAAGTAAGTAAGTTAAACAGTTACAGTTTTAATTTTATTTTGGATAAGTCTCTTAAAGGTGAGGTATTAAATATATATATTTCGGAAAAATTATCATTATACAATGTAAGAGAGCGAATTATAAACCTATTTCTAGTGTAGTTATTTAGGGCTCGCGTGGAACAAAACTTATACGTCTATGTTGAGTACAGAATAAATGGGAAAAGTTTTAGCGCCTGTTATGGGAGAGCGAACAATTGGTCATCTGCTGAGTGAGGAATAACGATGCTCAAACGTGCGTTAATGATGATATGGCATACCCTTAACAGCATATATATCTGCCAAGTACACATACATTTCTTTTAAACTTTTTTTCTTTATTAATTGTTTCCTTTTTGCTTTTAGATGTTTGGCAGCCGGGTGAATCAACATTTTGGCCACTCCTTTAAAAACCTTTAATATTATTGTTAAAAGGATGATTAATTAAAGTAAAAAAATAAAATTCAAAATTCAAAATTTCAAAAAATTCAAAATTCTAAATCATTTATTTGTTTAGACACAGGTTAATATTATAAACAACAGATATAGGTTATAAAGGTGCACCAGTGCTCTGCCCATAGGGCGTACAAATATTAGTAATTGTGGATAGCATTTAAATTTTATCACTTATATATACAATATTATCACTTTCGGGGTAGTCAGAAACCACGCTTTTTTTATAAAGCGGATTCACATTTAGACAACTTTACTATAGGCCCATCATGACAAGTGGTAATCTTTGAGAAATATCACAATTAAATAAAATCATGTATTGTGTCCCGATCAGGAATCAAACCAGGTACCTCCGTTTCATTATTTCCCTTTTATTTATTTTAAAGTTTTATAAAATTATTATTATATGTAATTATTATTACTAGATTATTATTACGAGCTTGCCACTTGTCATGATTGGCCTATAGTAAAGTTGGCTAAATATGAATACGCTTATTTATAAGAGTGATTTCTGACTACTCCGGAAGGGAAACGGTCGTGATGATACTATACTATAATACTAGATTGTAACCTGACACGTCCTTTTTACAGCCACGAATTTAATATTAAGTATCAGTTGTAAATATTAACAAATTCCTTGTTTATGGCAACAATGTTTTAGTTATGATTATTGTATTGATGTTGCGTTCGTTAATGGTAGTATTTTTTATTTCTTTACTTGTAAAATATAAAAAAAGCATCTTACGACCGTTTCCCTTTCGGGGTTGTCACAAACCACGCTTATAAATAAGCGGATTCACATTTAGCCAACTTTACTATAGGCCAATCATGACAAGTGGCAAGCTCGTCGATGTCTCCAGCGTATCAAACTCGAGAAATATCACAAATAAATTAAATGTATTTATTTACATGAATAAATATTTTTGTGTCCCAAACAGGAATCGTACCCGGTACCTCCGAGTCTAAATCCACGGACTTAACCGCTAGACCACGGAGGCAGTTGATGCTAATGTGTAAAAACATGTATTGACAATATCCAAGTGTTATGTACTAACCATACGGAAATAAATAATTTTGATTTGATTAGATTTGAAATGCAAATTTGGGAAAAAAATCAGTAAAGAAGTTCAATGTAAGAACAAAGAAGAATGCCCTCACATAATTCAGGCTTCGCGACAATGTAACCGTGAATATAATCTGGTTCGTTGTCGACGAAACCTGCAAAATGTGGGGTCCATCGACGGTACGCAAGAATAAAGAAGAAAAGAATACCAAGGGAAGAAAGAAGCTTTATAAAATGTTAATTTAATAAACTTTATTTCCCGATAGTTTTAATGATAACGATTATAGCAATATTTTTTTTATTATTTATTATAAATTTATTTATAAAATATTCGAAAAAAATATTTATAAAATATAAAATAAAATTAATATTAATACTAAGGATAGAGATATAAGTCCTGTCCGCGTGGAATGGTGGCAAGAACGCTAGCTGCATTTCCCCGAAAGCAAAAAAGGAAAGGAGGTCTTGGAGTTCATGGGCTCTCCTGTTCCAAAAGTGCGGGCAGATTTTCCCGCCACGGCTCCCTTAACGATATCATTAAAAGGGCTCTAGCGACCATCGAGGTTCCAGCTCTGCTAGAGCCTGTTGGAGTTATCCGAGACGATGGCGAGAGACCCGATGGTATGACGTTGGTCCCCTGGGAACGGGGACGTGCTCTGGTGTGGGACGCCACGTGCGTCGACACCCTCGCCGCGTCGCATCTTAGGGGGACAGCTCATAAAGCGGGAGCCGCGGCGGAAAATGCGGAGTCCAGCAAGCGGCGCAAATATGTAAGTATATTAAAAGATTAAATATTTTTGCCCATGGAGTCCAAGTGCAAAAAAGTTTTTAAAAGACATAACACCGCGTCTTGTCGTCTCCTCCGGTGACAAGAGGGCTGGCTCTTTCTTCGCCCAAAGAATCAGTATTGCAATTGAGCGTGGAAATGCAGCCAGCGTTCTTGCCACCATTCCACGCGGACGGGACTTATATCCCTATCCTTAGTATTATTATTTATTTATATATTTATCGCCATAGGATCCTATCGGAACACTCAGTTAAGTATTTTTTTCTAAATAACAATGCTAAACAAAATACCTGGCCAGATATGGTGATACAGTATGGCAAGGAACAGCCACAATTTCCATTATTGTTATTTTATTATTATTATCTCTATCTTTTCCACTTCTGAGCCTAATATTTATTATAATATATAATAATTTAGATCTAGTTTGTGTCCGTAAAGGTGCCTCGTCGTGTATTTTAATAAATAGTAGTTAAAAAACTATATTCGAATTTAGAATGTCAATAAACTATAACTAAATATATATATGTAAAATAAATAATGGTTGTTAGAAAATGCCTGACCTTTAAGCCCGCCTATATACAATTTTAGTGCAATAAGGTATTTAAATTAAAATAGAATAAAATCCAAATTAATAAACTTAATAGTAAAAAATATGTATACCCATTTGTTAATTAAATTAATTGTGTTTATATAGTATAGCTTATAGTATGACAATGCCTCTTTACAGCAGCTATAATCTTAATTGACATTTATATTTTTTATAGTTGTATATTATTTGATAAGATGACAATGCCTATTTACAGCAGCCATAATTATAAGTGTAGTTTTGTGTGGAATTACTATTGTGTGTATAAATCACGTAGGTTTTTTTTTTATGTTATTTTATGTTTGTATTGTAACGCATTGCTCTACATTTAAGTAAGGTTGTGTAGTTTCATGGTGTTCTACCTGGTAGAATACTTATTGTAAATTTGACATGTAAAAGTGCAAAATACATTTTTTTGTCCTATGCCTAATTACAGAAAATAAACGAATCGAACTGAATATGCATGATATTTTATTAAACATAAACTTTTTTTGCGTACCTCTAAAAAAGAATGACATATAATAGGTTGTAAAAGTATTATCACGACCGTTTCGCTTCCGGGATGGTCAGAAAACACGCTTTTAAAGAAGCGGATTCACATTTGGCCAACTTTACTATAGGCCAATCATGACAAGTGGCAAACTCGTCGATGTCTCTAGAAATATCACAAATAAATTATTTATTTCATAAATATTATTGTGTCCATAGGAATCGAACCTGGTACCTCCGAGTCTAAATCCACGGGCCTAACTGCTAAACCACTGAGGCAGTTACTTTACTTTTTTTTATATTTATTGCAGTGTGACCTTTAAGTCTTTCAGATTTCGGGCAAAGCAGATAGGTGAATTGTACATTATAAAATAGGGAATTTTAGATGTGTTGAAACTTGGGTTATTCAATTTAGGCTTATTGTTAGGTAAAATCGTAAATAACTACTAACGAGGTATTGTATTGTGTTCCTTTATAACCCTTTCACACATTTTCAATTAATCTTACTACCTACACATAGTACTAGGTTCCATTCCTGATCGAGAATACCTTTATTACCCGACTGTTATGTTACCCTTCCGGGGTGGTCAGAAACCACGCTTATGAATAAGCGGAATCACATTTAGCCAACTTTACCTATAGTAAATTGCCAATCATGACAAGTGGCAAGCTCGTCGATGTCTCCAGCGTACCAAACGCGAGAAATGCCAAAAATAAATTAAATATTAATTAAATTCATTTATTTAAATTAATAAATATTATTGTGTCCCGACCGGGAATTGAACCTTGTACCTCCAAGTCTTAACCGCTAGACCACGGAGGCAGTTATATGTGTTTTTATGTTTAAATTATATTTATTAAAAAAATATTAAAATAAAATAGAATAAAAACATTATAAATAAAACTAAACTATATATACCTATGAAATTAAAACTATTCTACAAAAAAAACTAAGTGCTTACCACCAGGGAGGATACCTAAAATGACCGCCGCATTTCCTCGTTGAATAATAATGGAAATAGTTTTAGGTAGGCTTTGGGATCGCCACACTCTTGATAAATTCGTTTACGTATTTCTGGGTAACAGGAGAATATACTCCTATTGTTTCAACCCCAAATGCCACAAAGTTATAACTTTTAATGCTAACATATTCGGATATTTGAGCAGCCAAACCGGCCTTTTTGATGTAGAGGAAATGTGGCGAGCGGCAAAGGTATCCATCCAGGTGGCATCCCAGACAAGACATCTTCCCTCACTCCATGGTATAAGAGACATACCATCCGGCCCTTTACTGTCGCTACGTGATAAACCTGATGGTTAAAGGACGGACGGGATTTTAGCCGACCATAAACTTCTCTTTATAAAATCATTGAAAAGCCAGCGCTCTTTTTAATTTTATTTTATATTTTGTAAATATTTTATTCGATGATAAAAGATTACTACATGGATTAAAACAGTATGACATTTTTGTTATTACCTTTATTGGTATTAAAATGGCCTCCACTTTTATTGGCGAGCTTAAATTCATTAAAATTATATTAATGTTTAATAATGGCTGCAAAAAAACTCGATTCCGATAAAGTGAGTAATTAACTTATTGCTGAATATTGGCAGATAGATAAAAGGGAAATGGTGCACACAATGCAATGATATCCAGCAACATTGACATCTATACGGCGCGGCGTGTATTGTATGCTCTTACGTTAGACATACGTGACATATAAATTAATAGACATTTCATATTTATTTAAAAACTTTATTGCACTATGTACAAAGGCAGACTTAATGCCGCTAGGCATTCTCTGACAGCCAAACCTTTAGGACATTTAGACAGTATAGATGGTAGGTGCAATCATTAAGTTATTCTTAACATTTAAATTAATACATACATAACAATATTACACACTAATACATATACAGATATATAAATTCGCAATATATAAATATATATAAACATAAATTACATCATAAATAAACGATAATATAAAATAAAACTACCATCTATACTGTCTAAATGTCCTAAAGGTTTGGCTGTCAGAGAATGCCTAGCGGCATTAAGTCCGCTTTGTACATAGTGCAATAAAGATTTTAAATAAAAAATAAATAAATAAATAAGTATACAAAACTATTGCGACAAATGCAGCAGCATCATAACAAGATGTTAACAATGGAAAAATGGTAGGCCATCAATCAGGCGAAGGTGGCCCGAGCCATGTTACGTCCTGTAATGAATTCCATGATCCGGACCTTCAACCTGAGCGGCAATATTATAAGATATTCGTTATCGTAAGCCTGACGTTATGTTCTATCGGGCTGACAAAGGACACTTCAATCTCCGGAATAATCGAAATAGCAATTCGTACAAGTTACTGGTGTGGACAAAACTAAATTGCAATGTAGCCGCAACTCCTCTTCGTGTCTAAACCAGGTCGGTTGGGGCACACCGACCAGTATTCTGGGTCCTTATTGTTTTTCATTATACTGACAACCTCTCCATAATAATCCACGACGACAACAAAAATTAATAAACAGCACTATTATAAATAACCTAACTTAAAGTAACAAAAAAAACCTAAATAAAAAAAACTCCTCCAAATCGCTGTCCTGTGGCATGGTGTCCAATACACTAGCAGCATTTGCTCTCTGAATTAGATCTAGAACTAGATCCTCATCGTTTCTACAGCAAACGTCGACATAAGTAACTATTGCAAATCGTTTTATATTTTCGACGCTTGCTGATTTGCCCTTGTTCCGCTGCAGCACCAGCTATAACAAGTGTCTAGAATGTGGGAAGGGGCCAGGGAATCCCAACAGGTAAAATCCCACACCATCACACCAGATATTGGCTCAATCTCCAAGTAACTAATGTCATTCCTCGTCAATTGTCATCGTCTCGACTCAGAACGGTTGGTTCTAAAATATATGGGTTTGAGACTACTGCAAGCGTCTTACGAATGAGATCGTAATGACGGAAAAAGCGACCCGCACTTTTGGAAATAATTTGGGTAATCTTTAATTTGATTATTTTTATTCAAGTAGTTTGTAAATTATGTGCATTAAAGAAATTTATTATTAGAAGAGTCAAAAAAGTGCTTCAAAGAGTAAACTATAGAAGACCAAAAGCTGTTACCTATCTCTATCACTCTTCGAATAAATGAAGTTTGTGCTTAAATAAACAGAATCCTCCTGGTGCTATTTGTGGAATAAATGATTTGGATATTCATAGGCGGGAACGAGTGGGGCGGGCGGCGGTCATTGTCCACTCGGTCCTAAATGGACGGCGCCCGTTCAATTCCGATACTTTTACAATACAATAGGTGAGCAACTCCTGTTCGCTCAACTGTCAAATTAAAAAAGAACTCGCATTTGATTCTGCACAAATATGGTGAGAGTGTTTTGAATAAAAAATATGTATATACCAGTGGAAGGTACTATACGTACAGAAAATTATTTAATTGTAGAGTTATGGTTTCATTTATATAATAGTTTATTCGTTTTATAAAAACAATCGAATTCTTGACCATTCTATGAGATTTAAATGATTAACAGCCATTTTCTCGAATGTATTTTTGGTACTTTAGTACGTTGTTTAATTCGATGTAAATTAATATACATTAAATTTAAATTTAAATCTACCCAAATAATAATATTAAAAATAAACTATACTATAAATAAAAATGTCCTCTAGAGACGTCTACTACACACTACTACACACTACTACACACGTCGCTTCCCACACCAAAGACCTGTCAAGTTTCGACGGCCCAAAGTCATTCCGTCGGATCTCTTGCCATCGCCCCACACAATCCCCGAGTGTTCTAAGATTGCGGGTACGCTAGCAGAGACAAGAGCCCTTCTGATGATATCGTTGAGAGCCGCGTGACGAGGAATGTGGCCAGCTTCTAGCACAAGAAAGCCCAAAATTGTTATTGTATTGTGTTTTATTTTGGTTATTCAAAGGCCCAAGTAATGTAATAGCTTGTGGTGGTTGTCTGTAATTGGTGCAGCACCCAGTTTAGGTCTTAGCTATAAGTGAAAATCTATGTATGTATTGTTGCTGTCACTGTTGGCGACCTTAGTAAATAAATTAAAATAAAATACAATGTTAGTTCTCCTTGAATTAAGAATTATTTTCTGGATTAGGCTCGATTTGCCGTCATGTTCAGTCAAGCTGACATAGTGTTAGGTACTGATGTCAGTCATGAGTGTCTGATTCCAGTTGATAACTTTCATGGACCTCGCGCGCCACGTACCACGTGGGCGCAAGGTCACATGTCTTGCTAGTATAAAATAAACTTTACTTCAAATAAATGTGGTAATATCGTCAGTCAAAAACTCATCAACTGTATAATAAAAAAAATCCAGTAAAGCTTTTTTTAATTTTGACTTAAATAATGGCAGGAGCATTAAGGGGCAAGTCCTTGAAATTGTCTGGCAGTGTATTGTACAATTTAGGCGTCATACCAAAAATACTTTTACTCCAGAGAGCTGTTTTATGTATAAAGGATTATATTTGTAAGAATTATTAATAGGGGTAATAAAAATATATTCTTTTACTTTTATTTTGTACTTTTTTATTTTATTTTATCAGTAATAAAATTGTAAGTTACGGTGCAGAGTGCAGACAAGTTTTCCTAAAATATCGCCATTCATACAGATCCTAATCAAGTAGCTAGCGAAAGCGACGATCGAACTTTAACCAACCTAGTTCTTTGTTTCTCTAATTCGTCTCTCGGCTGTGAGCAAGATCAATTAATAATAACACTTACGGCCGGTTGCAGAAAGCATGATTTAAATAATCCATGTTCAACATTTTGATATATTCCACGTTGATGGTAGTTTATTGTAGGCATACGTTAAACATTTCAAAAGAAGAGAGAAGACAAATTTCTAAGCATTCCATGAATTCACCGTGCGGATGCCGGGTCCATCGTGTGTGGGTAAGAGATGAGAAAAATGGTGTCTCGGGCTTGCGACCGAATAGCCTGGTTTAAGAAAGGAGAAAGGAGGCCTCCTTTTTTTTTATTATTGCGCGATAATACTCTCACCATTCGCCATTCTACTCCTCTCCCTACCCAACCAAATACTGTATGATTCCGTCTTGTCTTGGAAGCTCGTTCCATAAATGTATCTCCTGCAGACCTGCTTAGGCCCAATTCTTTCAGTAAGTGATGCAAAGATTTTGCTGGAACTCCTCTCGCACCAACTTCCACTGCGTAAAGCTGAGTCTTGAACCCGTTCCTGATCTATTCTTCTGTGAGAGCATAATATTTATTCGACTTCATGATACCACATCATTTTTGTAATATTTGATTCCCACGGAACAACATATTTTCTGCAACCGGCCGTATAACTCCCCAGCCTTTAGGTATTACGATAGATATCAGTTCAACCCCCCCGGCATGTACCAAAAAGAAATACAATTTTCTTACGTACATTTGTCATAGATTTACAACACACATTCCCGTGCCTCGGAGAGCATGTTAAGCCTTCTGTCCCAGAGTTCACATATACCAACTTATGGAATCGTTAATAATTGTCATTAGAAAAGTGACATCAAAACCTCGTCAACCCGTCTGGCCAGAGTGGCGAGTATAGGCCAAAATTCTTCAGCATTTTCTGGAAGGCCCATCTCCAACAGTGGTGTTCTAGAGGCTGTGGAGGTGGTGATGAGCGTCTGCTATCATGATTACAATACTGTAACTAAGTGGGTAATGTTTGATTTTGAGACTAAAATGTCAGGACTTTTATTGAAATGTCAGGCTATGTGTAAGGACTTTACAAATTTCTAAATGGTAACCCTATTTTCCGGTCACCTTTCTGTTTAACGAAACAAACTTTGTATTTCTCTGTGAAGGTATTACTTTATAAATTTCCAACGAATATTAATGACAAACCCATCAAAGTTGTTTATATAGTGATTTATTTGTTTCAATATTCTAGTTGCGGTTACAATAACAAAAATAAACAACAAAAACCGTAATCTTGTAAACCACAGTTTTGAGCAAATTCTAAACACAAAATAAAAATATTTTTTTACATCCACAAAAGAGGTAAATGCATAATAAATAAGAGAACAAGCCTACTGGATATACGAGGGGCGTTCAAAATATTCTCGGTATGTGGATAAAAACAAACAAGTACGAAAAGTTTGATATTTTTATTTTTCAATATACTCCCCCCCTATGTTCATACACTTATAAGATCGATCAATTATTTTTTTTAATCCCTCATAAAAATATTTTTTATCTTTGGTGTAAAAATGCTCCTCCACGGCCGTCTTCAACGCTTCATCGTCAGAAAATTTATTTCCACGCAGATCCTTTTTAAGATTGGGAAACAAAAAGAAGTCGCTTGGGGCTAAGTCCGGACTATAGGGTGGATGAGTAACAGTTTCAAACCCACATTCAACAATAGCTGCCTTGGCAATATGAGCAGTATGGACAGGGGCGTTGTCATGCAGAAGCAGAACACCTTTGGTTAACTTTCCTCGCCTCTTTTCTTTGATCGCATATCTTAATTGACGTATAACGTTAGCGTAGTACTGCCCTGTGATATTTACACCTTTTTCTTTATAATCGATAAGCAAAACTCCTTCACAATCCCAAAATATTGTGGCCATGACCTTGCCAGCTGACGGGATTACCTTGAACTTCTTGGGATGAGCTGAACCCTTAATGTGCCACTGCATGGACTCCTGTTTGCTCTCTGGGTCATAATGATGAACCCAGGTTTCATCTCCAGTAACTATTTTTTGCAGCACCTCATCGGGATTTTCACCACACAGGTCGATAAAATCTGAACAGCAAGCCACACGCATATCCTTTTGAAGAAGCGTCAGCATTCGCGGAACCCATCTTGCACTTACTTTTGACATATTAAGATGGTCATGTATAATGTCATGTACGGTACCAATAGAGAGATTGGTTACTTGAGCTATAGATTTTACCTTCACTCGGCCGTCTTCCAATATAAGTTTTTCCACTTTATCAATATTTTCTTGTGAGGTAGCCACTACAGGCCGGCCAGGTCTAGGGTCATCTTCAATACTCTCCCTTCCACGCTTAAATTCGCTTGACCATTTTTGAATAGTAGATAAAGAAGGAGCAGACTCACGGTAAACACAATCCATTTCCTCTTTTATGGTTTTTTGATTTTTACCCTGTTTTGTCAAGAATTTTATGACGGATCGGTGCTCTAATTTCGTTAAAATTGTTCATTCGCTCATGGTGTTCATGTTTGTTCGGCAATTGCAGAAAAACAAAAGAACATCTCGGTTCCAATTTTACTTTTTTTTAATGTCAATGGATGAATCTTAGCGGCCAGTAACAAATATATATATAAAAGAGGTTGTAACGTATCAATACCGAGAATATTTTGAACGCCCCTCGTACATCCAAAAAAGCGTTGAAATTACAATATTGTAATTGGCCCCTTAAATAATTATGTCGAAGATCTAGGAGGTGACAAGATAGAAACATTACTTATTATATAAAAAACTTTTTTTTTATATACTAGCACGACATGTGACCTTGTGCCCACCTGATCGTAAGTGGCCCGCATGGTCCATGAATGTTAGCAACTAGAATCAGACACTTATGTCCGACAACAGTCCCTAACACTATTCCGGCTTGACTAGATGCCTTTTCACACTTCGCTTGAAGGACTCCAGGTAATAGGAAAGTGGAAACACAGAGGCTGGAAGAGCATTCCACATCTTCATTGTGCGACAGATGTATAAGTCACCAAATTTATAGGTACGCGAAGGCATGGTGACTACGGTATGTGGGTGCATATTCTGACCTGTGCGTGTGGTTCGGTTGCGGAATGGAGAGGAAGGAATTAGGTTATAGAGCTCTTCAGAGCACTCACCATAGTATAGCCGGTAGAACACGCTCAGAAGCTGCAGGGATTCGAGAGTTCCAGATATAGTGGCATCAATTCGAACAGCTCGCCTCTGTAGGACATTGAGAGCATCTGTGAGGTACTTGGCTGAACCATCCCAAAGGTGAGAACAGTATTCCACGCATGAGTTTATCTGTGCTTTGTACAGTAACAGTCTGATTGAAGGCGGGAAAAACCGCTTCACCTTGTTCAGTATTCCGAACTCTTCATCATCATTATCATAGCCCCTAGAATACAGCGTCCTAGACTTCACCGTTGGAGATGGGCCTTTCAGAACATATATCTGAATAATTTGGCCTACACTCGCTACGCTGGCCAGACGGGTTGGCGAGGATCTGATGTATTTTTTAATGACAATTTACTTACACAATCCTTAAAGCTGTCTATTACGCATTATGCCAGTCAATTATATCCTATTGTATAGGTTCTTGGGGAGGTGCACCAAAATATCTACTGATACCTTTAGAGAGAGCTCAGAGAGCAGTGTTAAAGGTCATGACATTCAAACCCTTACGCTATCCTACAGACTCCTTGTACAATTCTTGCAAAGTTCTCTCAGTTAGGCAACTCTTCATCTTACAGATAGTTTGTAAACAGCACGAATATACCAATTATCAAAATCAAACCAAAAGAAGAAAAGATCTAGTTTTCCAAGCTAAAAAATTTAATACAGCATTCTCATCAAAATTTTTTTGTTTCCTGGGTGTCTTCTTATATAATAAGCTCAATGGTATTCTCTCTATTCATGACATGAACAAAGTTAATTTTAAAGGTAAATTAAAGGAATGGCTACTGACAATGGACTATTATAAAACTGAAAATATTTTAAATATTATGATTTAGGCAAGCTTAAATAAAACAAAAAAATCACAATATTGATACCATTTATTTATTGTAACTTTAACATGTGGCGATGGCAATTTTATCTTATTTATTATTTATTTTATTGTAATTTATTATTTATTTAATATTTTTATTGCTTTTGCATGCATTAACAATAGATTAGAATAGTTTTAGCTTACAGTTTTTTCAAAATTATTATTATTAATTTTAAATGTAATGTTATGTAGAATACTAGGGTAGCTAGTGCAGCTGGAGCCCAAGACACAAGACGAAAATTCTTGGTTTGGGTTCCAACGTGCAATACAATTGGAAATATGTAGCGTCAATATTGTTCACATCGTGTAATTTATTATATAAATATTTCACTATTGTATTTATTATTGTAACTAATTTCTACTGTATAAATAAAGAATTATTATTATTATTATTATTACTTACGATTTCACAAATTGGTATTAGCGGAACCGGGGCCGACAACTTAACGTGCTATCCGAGGCACAGGAACGGTGGTGTTGAAAATCTATGACTGCAGTCGTAAGAAAAGTGTATTTCTCATTGGTACATGCCGGGGGGGTTTGAACTGACCTTTGTAGGATTTTAAGGAAAGCGTTCTTACTTTTAAGGAAAGAGTTTCACCGCGAAATTCCGAAAAACTCTTCACTAGGTTCAAAAATCGACTCCGACAGAAGGATTACACGAAAACTGAAAACCTTCTAGCTGTCGTTAGGTAGTCTGGCCTCTTCGCGGACCCAGCTGATATACACACACAAACACAACACAACTACGTATACACTTATACCCACATAGAGCAAATTTGGTAGGTATCTGTTTGTGCTGTTGTTCAATAATAAATAAATGTATCTTAAATAGAGCGAAGAAAAAGCCAGCCCTCTTGTCACAGGAGGAGACGACAAGACGCGGTGTTGTCTTTTAAAAACGTTTTTCGCTTGGACACCATGAACTGCCTCCGTGGTCTAGCGGTTAAGTCCGTGGATTTAGACTTCGATTCCTGGTCGGGACACAAAAATATTGATTAATTTAAATAAATACATTTAATAAATATTTAATTTATTAGTGATATTTCTCTCCTTTGGTACGCTGGAGACATCGACGAGCTTGCCACTTGTCATGATTGGCCTATAGTAAAAGTTGGCTAAATGTGAATCCGCTTATTTATAAGTTTCTGACCACCCGAAAGCGAAACGATCATAATGATACTTTACTTTGCTTTTACCATGGGCCCAAAGCTTCTACAGCAAACGGCACAAATATGTAATCTTTTAATATACTTACATAGTTGCGGCCGCTTGCCGGACTCTGTTAATTTGTATTAAGCGGTTAGGATTAAGTTTATTATAAGTCTTTCACTTTTGTTAATTTCGTCATTTCAATGAATAATTTCGCTTGTATAATTACTATGATTCAATTATTATCTTTTTTCTTTTAAATTGTTAATTTATTTTTGTAGTTAATTTTTGCACCAAAATGTTATGTTTGAAATAGATTTCAAGTTATATCAAATCAAATCAAACCATTTATTTCCTTTGGTTGTCACAACAACACTTGGATATTGTCAATACATTTTTTCTCCACAGTTTACTATTATTTCGATTATAAAATAACCAGCAGCTACTATGGGTGGACCCATCATATCAGCTATACCATCATTTTCGACTAAAACACTGTTACCATAAACAAGTTCTTGCTTAAAACTAGGTAGTTAAAATTAATTCGTGGCTTTAAAAAGGCCGTGTCAGCTTATAGACTAAAATAAATTACTCATGTCAAGTTAATAATTAATTCGTGGCTCTAAAGAGGCTGTGTCAGCTTACAATCTAAATATACATAAAAATTGTATTATAACTACTTATAAATTGTATTATATTAGAGTGTAGGCTAAATTCTTCAGAAATATCTGGAAGGCTCATCTGAAGGCTGGTCTAGGACTCTACGTTCTAGGGGCTCTGATGAAAGTTAAAAATGACGTCGATATTACCAACTGACGGCTGACCTTCAAAATAAAGCTGGTAGTACATTTAACGATGACAAAATGTTGCGATTGTCAAAAGGACTTTAGTTATTATTATGTATTTATTATTTTATTAACTAATGTATAACTTTGTTAACGGAATTGCTCGGAAATATTGATGCTTGTGTGTGTCTCGAAGGTCGTTGTTAGAGTTCAGGTTCTGGTGGTGTGGCGTGTCCGGAGGTTGTCATTTCCTTAGAAGGTCATTGCAGTGGTGGCACGGTGGCGGATCCCGGTCCGCACCCTAAGCTCTGCCAAACACGTTCAATTTATTGTTCTTAAATTAGCAGAGGTTTTTTGTTTTGTCGGCTTTCGGTTTACACATGGGCAAGTGGTCTTAATTCTGACGTTCCTGGTTGGGTACCGCTGTACCAGGTATTACAACCTCATTGGTACCCATAGCTAAATTTAAAAGGTTATTAATTGAACGTTGTGGTGTAGTTCTGTATATGTTGTATTTTGTAAATCTGATATAGCTGAGTTTTCCTTTCTCAGTCAGATTAAACATTAGCAGGTCACTGGAATCTGCTAAGCTGCTGGTCTTCTGCTAACAGCTTACTCTTTGGACCACTTTGCTGCTTAGTCTTTTACTAGCAGGAGTAGAATCATCCAAAATAACTTAAATAATGACGTTTTATAAATGCCTATAATAGGTTTGCGTGAATTAAGACTTTGACGTGGTCTTTACATGCAGTCAATGTGTGAACCCCATTATAATAGGTCCTTATCAGTGGGGGATGAATGACGTACATTATGCAAGCCGGGGATCGACATCAGTCATTTGGTAACACTAAGTAATACCTTAGTATAATAGATCTGCTCGAGTTTAATCACAAGGTTCGCCGTACAGTAGCACGACACACTTAGTTATGTAGGTATACACCCGTAAGACTGTTCTCGTAAGATTCCTTCCAGCTGTCACACGCGTATTTAGTGTAGTTAAGGGATAAGAGATTCTCTAAATTGGTATTCTTATTTGTATCGATATTCTCCAAACCTCGAAAGACATAAATGTTACAATTTTAAATATTTCCAAAATTTGATGCTTTTCTAGGAATCACTCGCGGCTTTATAGCTCAAACACGTCGGGTAAAATATGGGAGTTGACAGCGAGGGAAAACCGCAAAAAAAGCTAAACAAAGAAATACATTCTCATCGAACGTAAGGCCATACAAAGTCACGCCGTATATACCTTAAAACTAAAATATATAAAATGTAAATATACGCTACAGCTTCCGCATCTTCATTCATCGGAGATACCGGGTTCGTTCCCTGGTCGGTACAACATTTTTTTTTTAATTTTGTGATTCCTCGAGTTTCATACGCTAGAGACATCGACGAGCTTGCCACTTGTCATGATAGGAGTTAAGTTAGCTAAATGTGTACTTGGTATTTGCAAAAAGCGTGGTTTCTGACCACCCACGGTCGTGATGGTGCTTTAGTTATTTTTTTAATAAACGGAGTTAATTAATATACATTAAATATAAATTAAAAGCTATCTAAATAATAAATAAAAAAGGTCCTCTAGAGACGTCCCATCCGAGATAGTGGGACTGGCAACATTTCCGTTCTGTATAGCGAGGCTAATACGTTGGCAGAAATAATTGCCAGCCTTCCTGTCTCCAGACCTTTCTGTCAGCCGCTTTGACAACTCCTTGGCCAAGCGCCTCGCTGACGATCCCCATGGGCCCATCGTCTCGACCCCAAACGGCGCAAATTCGTAACCGGTAACGTTGGGTTGGCGTATTTGCGCAATTTGAGGTTCTCCGCAGAAAACGCCGCTCTCCCCGCGCCTGACGAGGTCGCCGGATAAATAAACGGATATTTCCGGTAGAGCAATATTAATTGCTTTATTTACATACCTACTATATAATACATACATACATAAACATACACTATAAATAAATAGATATATATATAAATAAAAAGTCAAACAACTAATTCGAGAGACTATTTTAAAGGGTCTTTACGCGATTTACCTTAGAGACACATTTCCAAATATATAAAAGTATAGCTTGCCACTTTTATTAATTGATTTATTAAGTAGGCACACAAAACATGTATGGAAGCGAGACGTGGATATGTCAGAATACGCATGAAAGTAGGGTTAATGCAGTAGAAATGAGATCATTAAGTCGGATATGCGGCAGACTGCATACGTAAAAGAATAGGTTTAAAAGAAAGCATAGCGACAAAAATAAGGATAGGCATGCTACGATGGTTCGGGCATGTTGAAAGAGTGAGCGAAGAAAGATTGACGAACCAGATATATAATGCGAAAGTTGTGGGTGAAAGAGACCCTGCAGACTAAGACTTACATATCACGATTAAATAAATAAAACACTGGCTGAAGGTGCATTAAAAAGCCTTCGTAACAAAAGGGCATGTATGAAGAGGTTAATGAATGTCGACGAAGCGAAAGAGGTATGTCGTGATAGTATCAAGTGGCGCTCAGTTGTCTCTGCCTACCCCTCAAGGGATCTGGCGTGAAGTACATAACAAATTTTAGCATTAACGATTATGCTTATAGTGTTGCTAAAACAACATTGCTAAAACTCAAAGCATATGTACACAATATCAGCCATGTATATATTTGTGTGACCTATAGTAAAGTTGGCTGAATGTGAATCCGCTTCTTTGTAAGCGTGGTGTCTGACCACTCCGGAAGTGAAACGGTCGTGATAATACTTTTTTTTATACAAACCAAATTGTCAAACTTATTTAAAGCAAAAAGTATAAATAATTATCGTGGTATATGAATATTTATAATATGAAAGAGACGTCAAAAATGCTAGAGCATGTAGTAATTTTGACAAAATAAATATTTAGAATGAAGGAACGCAATCATCAAAGTTGCGAAAAAAAAAACTTATCTTACCGGGATTATTTAAAATTGTAACGTTTTCTGCCTTTCGATGTTTGGAGAGACAAGACAACAAAATTGATTAAATATGTAGAAATATTATTGGTAACCTAAAAAAAAAAAAATAATGGCAACACTCCACTTTTTTTTCAATGCGGGAACAAGTGCATCGTGATGATACTTTACTTTACTTTTTACTTTTATGTCTTATGAAATAAAGAATTTGAATTTGTACTCTACTAGGTAGATGTATGTCTGTGATGTAACTGTAATACACGTAGATACGATAGGCTGAGTGCAGCGTCCTCGTCCAATTTCGCACGCCAAATTGTTCATAACGGAAGTTCATTTCCGGACGCGCCTGGTCCCGCCGGCGGCACGCTCGCCAGAGATTAAGCGGTAATTACCATATCCGACGTGCAGCCTGCCAGCCTCCTGCCACGACTTGCGACAAGATGGCCCACCATTGACTCACATCTGGAACAGCAGTCTTGACATTTCATAACGACTAACTTAGCGATGTAAGGATGCCATTGCCGAGTCTTCCAACAGAATTTATGAAATATCAAAATTTGTTCACGATTGTAAAATTTATATTATTTTTTTAATTACGTTAATTTAGATTATTTGACGACAGCTTCATAATCTTGTTAAAAATGGGATCCTTTAGTCACAAAAATGTCAATCGTATAGAATTTATCTGTCAACTTAGCGATTTTCGCAAACTATTAAGCGATGAATTTTGACAGCCATTTTAGTCTAACGTAAAACCATACAAAATCACGCGGTATAGTACGACACAACGACAATTTACAGCTAAATATAAGCATTTTCTATATTACTATAAGAAAATAACAATTTCTATATGAAGCATATAGAAATTGTTATTTGTCTTCAATCTATAGATTTACATAGTTACTCGGCAACCCATCTGGCCAGCGCGTGGCGTGTGTAGGCCAAATTCCCCAGAATTTTCTGGAAGACCCCATCTCAGTGGAGTTGTAGGACTTGTATTCTAGAGGCTGTAAAGTATACTATATCTAAATAAGCGGATTCACATTTAGCCAACTTTAATATAGGCCAATCATGACAAGTGGCAAGCTCGAGAAATATCACAAGTAAATTAAATATTAATTAAATGTATTTATTTACATTAATAAATATTTTTGTGTCCCAACCAGGAACCGAACCCGGTACCTCCGAGTCTTAATAATAATAATAATTTGTTTATTATCAGGCAACAGATGGCCCATAGATAAATACCTTACAACTAAAACACATATAAAAATAACATTAAAATTAATTAATCTAAAGCTTCCGTATCTTCATCTTCTTGCGGTCATAGAAGTACCCATCAGGTACTATGACCACCTTCTGAGGAGTACTAGAAGCTTCAGTGGACTGTGCCGACGTCCCTGCTGGGACTTAATCCATGAACTTAACCGCTAGACCACGGAGGCAGTCTAGGGGCTGTGATAATGATAATAGTTATGTACCTACTTATGTGTTATATATTTATTTATTTTTATCTCACATGTAAAAGTGCTGTTTCCAAATTGCTGAATTTGGTCGTCCAGTCATATTCAATTTGTAAATTCCCAAGTCTTATGCAGGTCAATGGTTCATTTCTTCCACTCATCGCCTGTGCACGGAAATGTTCAGCTTTTGTCGCCGGAAACTGTAAAGTTATTGCAAAAACGATTACAATTGCTTTGTTTTCCGTTTTGGTAAACTGTTTTTTGTATAGGTCTAGGCCAGAGATAATAAAACTATTTATTTTAAAAATATATTGCACAAAGTACAAATGAAAGGAAATGAAATAATTTATTTGTCAGAAACATGGTAGGTACAGGGATGTAAATTATTATAAATCACAATAGTTTATTTCCATTGGTTCGCTTAAAACAACTTGGATACAGTCAGAACTAATAAAATCAATACAATTATTAAAACATATGTACTAATCAAAGAGGTAATAATGGTTGGACCGTAAACAGGCAATAATCCATATTTATGTATGTTAGGCACAACATTAATTACTGCTACAAGCAAGTAAAACTAACTAACTTAGAAACTACTTAAATAAGATCGTGGCTGTAAAGAGGCAGTGTCAGTTTACATTCTAAATACTTAATAATTATGATGTACAGAAATTATATACATATGTCAGATAATTAATAAAACTAAAAATAATAATAATATGTAATTATTACATGCTTCGCTATTTCTAGCATAGAAATATTTATATAGTCACACTTTGTCAAGCTTATGGATATGTTGCGTCAAATATAAGGTACGGCATATTATTGAGAGCCAATGCAGTGGAAATAAATATATTTTTATTGAACAAAACCAATGCATTCGTGCTATTTGTAACACACCTCCTATGACTTCCTGTCGTCCTTTATTCATAAAACAAAAATTACTGACTGTTCCTTTTATATACATACTTGAATGCTGTTTATTTGTAAAACTTTTAAAAATTCTTGGGGATAATTGCAATTATACGATTTATCTAAAACATGCATTAATGATGCATATTTTAGATAAATTAATTTTAGATAAAATATTATATTAATTTATTTAAAAAAAATATTTTTAAATTGGTCGGATTATCTGTCATAAAACTTTGGGTCGCTAACTTCACACCGTTAAATTAGAACAATAAAATTATAGGTACCTACAATGAATGAAATAGTAAGATAAATTTACAACGCATAAATACTCAAAATACTATGATAAATTATAACAAAAGATGGAAAAAAACCATATGGTACAGAATTAATTAAAACGATATGACAGTCATCGCTGGTTATGGTCGGTTCGCCGTGCACTTTCAAATTGATTTTTTTTACTGACAATATATCTACGCGCTATAGAAGTGTTCTTCTACGACAAGAGAATCTCGCAGTGTATTTTCGTAAGTAAATGTTGATCAAACCCGTATATTATTAGTTTTAATAAATGTCCAATAATGGGAGCAACTAGCGCCAGCCACTAACAACTGACACCAGTCTCTACCACTATGCCGGCCTATACCATGTTGTAGCATAGTAAAAACACACTAGCTGGGCGAGCATTTCACATCTTAGAGGGATAGTGGCTACGGTATGGAAATGCATATGTTGCCCTGTGCGTATGGTTTGGTTGCGGAATAGAAAATAAGGGATAAGGTTAAGGAGCTCTTCAGAACACCGACCGTGGTTTAGCTTGTAGATCACGCTCAGAGATGCATAGAAAAAGGTATAAAAATTCAATATATACCATTAGTGAGGCAGAAAAGTGGTTACTGACGATGGAGTGCGCGACATTGTAGGACTAGCCGCGCCTCCGCTCGCATTATGATTCAATAAGCGAACTCGCAGCGACATTATCAAAGACATACACATTGAAGACAAGTCACAACCGCCCGTAAAAGGTCGTCCAAGCTACTCTCCGAGCTCCCTTTTTGCTTGGCAGCGCCTTCGATCTCAAAATGATTCAATAAACAAACTCGCAGTGATCAAAAACATTTTCTTACCATATGTGAAAAAAGTAAAGTATGTATGTCGTTTCGCTTCTAGGGTGGTCAGAAACCACGCTTATAAAAAAGCAGATTCACATTTAGATTCACTAAAAACCTAGGACATAGGCAAGCTATAATGCCATAAGGCATTCTTCACCAGCTAACCTTGGGGATCATGAAACGTGATAGGTAGGATATTCAAAAGATGGAAATAAATAATTACATATTTATAGCACTTAAAAATACATATATAATACATACATAAACATACACTACAAATAATAGTATAAGTGTAATAGATATCCAAAATGCCAAATAACTTTTTTATTTCGAGAGACATACGTTATGTTTCTCTGGTTTCTGTGGTTAGAAGGTTTTTAAATACATTCACGGATGGTGCGCGCCTTATAGCCAGGGACAGCTTGTTCCACTACAGTACAGAATCTTTAGCTGATTGTTCTGAGAGGAGCGAAGACAGTTGTCAATCACCCTAAAACACCTTCGTACCTTAAATTACGCTTTGAGTTTTTCTCTGATACGCATCAGAGAAAAACTCAAAGCGTAATATAAGGTACGAAGGTGTTTTAGGGTGATTGAGAATGTTATAAAGTAAAGACCTCCTGGACAGACCGGCGAAAGTGGATAGTAAGCCACTTTAACAGAATGCGAAATTTGGAGACATGATTATACTTACGCATGCTGAAAACATAGCGAATGCATAAGTTAAGCAGACGATCGAGTTTGTTCAGTAGCTCTTCAGTGACGTCAGGATAGCACCTTGTACTTCAAAACTTAAACAACTCAACTAAGAGTATTTAAACATAAACTTGCCCAAAATTTATAAGTCAATTTGATGTATGTTTTTTATTATTATTATTATTTTTATAAAAAATAATATTAATTATATTTATTTTATTTTACTTTATTACTTGAAGTAGGTAATATTTTAGTTATTTTCGTTACTTTTTTTTTATTATTTCTAAAAGGAATTGTATGTTTATTATAAATATTTTTTTTTTAATTGTTTCAGCTTTAGTTTTTCGAATAATATTAAGTTTTTGTATACTTATTGAATTTTTTCTAATTTTGTTATTTCTCATAGGCAATAAAGGCTACTGTGGTAATGTGGTGGTCGCCTATAATAGGTGCAACATCTAAATTCTCATTGAGTGTTAAGTACAAATAAGTGTGTGATGTTAGCACTGTTGGCTACCCTATTATAAATAAATAAATAAATATACTCATCCCCACCGCTTTTGTTAACGTATTTCATTACATTAAAAGCGGATTTTATTGCCAAATACGAGTGACTGGAAAAAGGCCAGTGGGATGCAATGGGATGTGTCATTGGACATGTCTTCAGATATGTGTCTATGTCCTTAATGAAACATATTGAACGTGTATCGAGTCACTTAGGCGTGCCTCCGTGTGCTCCTGCACTCGCTTTTGGGCCATGTCAACAAGCCTTAGGTGAACCTTACAAATAGCATTACTACCGATGACTTACATCTAATGACAATTTCATATATATTTTTATCCACATTCTACATATGAGTACATGATAGGTTAAACACAATTTATCTTTTCAACTCCAAAGCAATAAATATCAGACTTCAGTTGACGGCTCGTTATGTCGTAGTGTAATATGTATATATTTTTCTTATTTTATTTATCTTATGTATTATTGACGTTCTTATTTGACCGCCTCCGTGGTCTAGTGGTAACAAACGTTGCCGTGAACTCAGGAGGTCGTGGGTTCGATTCCCACCGGGGGCAAGTTGTACATTGTATAATTTGTCTCGGTCTGGGTGATTATATAAAAAAAAGTATAATATGTAGTTTATCAACCATCTAGTTTCCGTAACACAAGCCTCGTAGCTTACCACGGAAATTAGATGGCGCTGTGTGACCTGTCTGGAAATATTTATTATTATTATTATTTAGTGACTTTGCGTATTATCTTGTACGAGTATGTTGTTATTGTGTTGCAGTGATGTTTTCTTATATTTTGCTATTGTACTTTGTAAAACCTATATGTGACAACCTTTAATAGTTCTCCGAATGTTTAATATTACTTATCTATTTGAAATTGTCAACTGTTGGTTTTGGAAAATGAATAAATAAATAAATCTTTCATTTTGTTTATTGCAACTAAATTCAGGAAGCTTACAGAAAGGAATACCAAAGATAGCTACGCCAGTATGCATTTGTTTAAAAGCTCACAGAACTTTAAACTACTTAAGCCAAAGCTTACGTTAGTCAGTTCGCGGTTTTATTTATTTATTTATTCGAAGAGAAAGGACAGAGACAGGCAACATAAGAACATAAAAGATAGCAACAGAGTAGAAGCAATTAAAATTATTCCCGCCACCAGAATATTTCTCACTGTGAACAATAGTGCACTCTTTGTGCGATACAAAATTCGTAAAATATCACCTTGACCAGGTATAAAGAAAACAACTGTATTTTATGTGTTTGAATGCATTAAAACTGTTAGGCTAACTCCAAAGCAAACTGCTAAACTTTGCGAGCTAAACCGAAAGTAGCAGCTTCTTGATTTTGGCTTTGAAAGCGGCGCGGGAGTTACTGAATATATCCACGTCCGATACACGCCTGTTGTACGTGTCGCACATCCGACGTACAGGTGCGCGCATGCCAGATATTGTACGTACGCGGCAGACATGGAAGAGATGCAGACATCCAGGAGCGAGTCTGTCTCGAGGGGGCATTATAATAAATACCTTCTGTTACTTTCCATTTTATTATATAATTGTTGTAATTGTATTGTTACTTTTATTGTAGGTTGAATTGTATTGTGTGTATTTGTGATATTAATGGTATTGTAAGTATTGTTAATTTAGAATATAACGTATTAAAGCATCCTATTCTGTTACTTAAGGGCAAACGTTATTAGTGGATTTCGTCAAAGTCGTTATTTACGTCAAATCTGGCGTCTTAATTACAATATATTCAATTCTCAACTCTATAAGCGCTCGACCTTGACAGCGGCCGTGCAAATATCACATTTAATAGCGCGATTTATGTATAGTTAATACAGTTAATAATAATAATAATAATAATAAACTTTATTGTTTTAAAAAAAAAAAACTATACAATATACATTTGGAACAGTTAAATTGATCAATGCTTTGTATACAATTTTAGCATCCTCTGACTCCCGAACTATTTGTGTGTGTTTCAGGAGTCAGTGTCTTCCATGAATTTGAACATAAATGCTTTTATACAGACCTAATATATTTGCCAATATACTATTATTACAATAAAACTTTGGCTATTTACCCATTCCAAAATACACATTATTATTCAACTACACACAAAAGATTTTCCAGATCATTATAATTTAATGTTTGTAACCAGCTGAACACCACCCTTTTGCAATCAGTTTTATTAAGATGATATATATTACATATTTTATTGGTTTTATTATACAATAGAGGACCTAGAAATTTATAGAATCGTTTACAGAAGGAAGTTTTAATATTATAAGGATTATGTAAGATAAAAAGACGTTTTAAGTTTTTATTATATTTAGTTTCTGCATGTTGTTTTAACACAATTTGGAATACCAGCAATGCTCTGACTGTTAGCACTTGACATGACTCATAAAGGAGAGTTGTAGGGAAAAGCCTAGGCCTAAATGTTGCAACTTTCAAAATTAATCTTTGTGCTCTCTCCAGTTTGATTAAATGCATTTTTGCGGCTCCACCCCACACTGTGATACCATAGTTAATAGTTGATTGCACCAGAGCTAGGTACACTTGTTTAATAATTTTGGTATCCGCAACGTAACGGAGGCTTTTGAATATATAAATCATTTTTCTAACTCTAGTGCATAACAACTCGATGTGTGGAAGGAAACACAGGTTTTGGTCAATCATTAGACCGAGGTATTTAATTATAGGACTTTTCTCAAGCACCGGACAATGGCAGCTGCTGAGGTTCGCGCAGGTAGTGACGTGAGATTGTAAGTTTAATGCTGTTTTTGGTTGAGATGAGTTTTTTATTGAAAAAGTAATATATTTGGTTTTGTCGATATTTAGTGTTAATATGTTGAGATCTAGCCACTTCCTAACCTTATTGTAACCTCTTTGTGCGGCATCAAACACCTCACCCCAAGTATCAGCAATGAAAGTGAGAGCAGTGTCATCTGCAAAAGAAATAATTTGGCCTTGGGGTAGAGGGAGAGATAGGAGGTCATTTATATAAATGAGAAAAAGGGTTGGTGAAATCGCGCTGCCCTGAGGAATACCGTGTTCAATAGGAAGAAATTCGCTCCTAACGCTTCCTATTTTAATACACTGGATTCTATCCTCAAGGTAGCTCTGGAACAGATCCAGTTGCCGGCCTCGTATACCTATGAATTCCATCTTCTTCAGCAGAATGGGGACAGAGACAGTGTCAAATGCCTTCGCAAGATCAAGAGAGATTGTAAGACACTTTTTGTAATTGTTTATTGATTTGACTATAAGATCAGTGAGGCAATGAACAGCATCAGAGGTAGACTTTCCTTTACGAAAGCCATACTGATTACTTGATAGTAATTTCTTATCTTCTAAGAAAGAAATAAGTCTGTTATTTAGAATCCGTTCAAATATTTTGGAGATTGTGGGAAGTATAGAAATTGGACGATAGTTGTTGACACGGTCTCTGTCTCCACCCTTAAATATAGGAATTATCACAGCTCTTTTTAGTACTTTGGGAAATATTCCCGTTTGGAGACAGATATTAATTATGTGTGTGATTAGTGGAATAAGGATTTCCTTGTATTTTTTGAGAAAAGAGGTAGATATACCATCGCATCCTACAGAACAGTCGGTTTTTAACTGAATAACAATATTGTTTACCTCATTAATATCAGTGTTTAGGATAACAAGGGAGTCAGAGGTGTTAGTGGTAGATGTTGGCTGAGAACATGGCTGGTCCACAATTGTTTTAGAAGTAATCTTCTCTGCCATAATTTTGCCTACATTAGCGAAGAAAGTGTTAGCATGGTTTACCGATTCTTCAGGACTTTTGCATGTTGATAGAAGTTCTAGAGGTATGCTTTTTATTTTATTAGTACTGGTAATGCTCTTAATTGATTCCCAGAGTTTCTTACAGTTTGAGCCCGCAGAAGATAATTGTTCCGAATCATAGGTACGTTTAATTTTTTTAAGAAGAGAGTTACAGAAATTTCTATACCTTTTATACGTCAATATAAGAGTTTCATTATCAGGGAATCGTCTTAGTTTCTTGTGCATGTTATCTCGGTTGCGGATGCAACGAAGTAGTCCTGGTGTAATCCAGGGTTTAATAATTCTTTTGCGGGAAGAAGGAGTATAAGTTGTTGTGTTTTTGTGTATAATTTGTTGCAAAATGTCTGTTAAGTAAGTCATCGCATATTCCGGATCTAGTGAGTGAAGAATAGTTGAAAAATCTAAGTTGTTTATGTCAGCAGTGATTCCATGGAAATCTAGTTTTGTAACTGAAATTTTTGACTTATCACTTTTAATATTTTCTTTTATAGATAAAATTAAAGCTGAATGGTCAGTGATTGTTGAGTTAGTGACAATTGTCGTAGTGGGTAGACTAGTTTTTAGAAATACGTGATCTAGGATTTTATTAGTTCTATTATTTATGTTATTCCATTATATAATGTTTGCGCTTAAGTAAGAGAATAGGGCTGCTGGCTCTGAATTATAAATATTGAATGAATACTAGAAATTTGTAGGATTTTACATATTATTTTAGTTTAGTTTATAGTTTAAAATCTAAATTTAACCTAAAAAATAATAATAATAATACATAGAAAATAAAAATTAAATACTTTAAAAAAAGATATCTCCTCCAAATCGCTGTCTTGTGGCATGGTGCCCAATACACTAGCAGCATTTCCCCTTTGAATAATGATACTTAATTTTTGGGAGAAAAAACTGCCAGCCCTATTATCACCAGAGACGTCCATGAGCCTTGGAACAATTTCTTTATAAATGGCTTTAAGTTCCGATCCCCACGGGCCCATCGTTTTTACAGCAAACGTCGAAAAAAAGTAACTATTGCAAATAGTTTCATATTTTCGACGCTTGTTCCGTTGCAACACTAGCTCTAGAAGTTCCTTGAAGGTAGGAAGGGGCTAGGGAATCCCAACAGGTAAAATCCCTTTTTATAGTTTTAAATGAGGTGTCGAATGAAAGACCATGTAAAGTATAGAAGTAAAGTATCATCACGACCGTTTCCCTTTCGGTGTGGTCAGAAACCACGCTTATAAAGAAGCGGATTCACATTTAGAAAGCTTAAATATAGGCCAATCATGACAAGTGGCAAGCTCGTCGATGTCTCCAGCGTACCAAACTCGAGAAATATCACAAATAAATTAAATATGTAAATAAATACATTTACATTAATAAATATTTTTGTGTCCCGACCAGGAATCGAACCTGGTACCTCCGAGTCTAAATCCACGGACTTAACCGCGAGGCAGTTGATATTAAATTAATAAAAAAATACAAAAAAACACAGATTTCCCATTTATTTTTTTAAATCCAGTTAATACATAAGTCAAAGATTATGACGGAGTCTCGCTTTAAGAGACAATAAATCGAATTATCTCAGACAACTTTGAACGTCAAAGAAAAATGAAAATACAACTTTATGAAACAAAATTTTACACAGCATCACCAACCTTGGAAAATAATTTATGTATCAGTACGACGGTAACATCTAGCATGGGTTAAAAACTAACATTTAAGTTTGGCCTATAATCATCAACATCACAGCCGCTAGAACAGAGTCCTAAACTTGCGTTATTTGTTTATCTATTAAATACGTTTCCCTTTCGGGGTGGTCAGAAACCACGCTTATAAATAAGCGGATTCACATTTAGCCAACTTTACTATAGGCCAGTCATGACAAGTGGCAAGCTCGTCGATGTCTCCAGCGTACCAAACTCGGGAAATATCACAAATAAATTAAATGTATTTATTTACGTTATTAAATATTTTTGATAAAGGCTTACTTAATGCCATTTCATTTCGGCTTTTTTACCAGCTAACCTTTGGGAGTATGAGATAATATAAATATGTGGGGTGCAAATCTAACCAATAGCCTACATAAATACTCATCAATATATACTAATTATAGTAGATAAAGATATTATAATATTATTAGGGAGTTAAAATATATAGTTCTTCTTGTTTAAAAAGAAGGTATTAAGTAGTTTTTAAAGATGTGAATGGATGGTCAGTGGAAGCTTGTTCTACTTTGGTTGTTGGTTGGTCCATGATCGATTGCTGCTGTGGGGACGTGGGACTGAGGCCGAAGAAATTAATTGTTTTAGATTAGCAGTGGTTTTGCGTTTTATCGACTTGAAAAAATCAACCTGTATAGCCTTAAACATAATTCGTTAGACAACCCATCATCGCCATCGGCCAGGATTTGAACCTAGAATTGCCTAGTCCTTGTCTGTGTCAACAATTTATTTTTAAAAAATATTGCCTTGAGAAATGTTACGTAATTTGCGCCTGCGAATGTCGGCAAAAGAGAATTATAATGAATTTATTAATGTTGTTAAAATAAGACATTTGTGTTGTTTGTCTAAACATTATTTTTAATCTGTTGGTCTCCCTTTATTTTTGCTTAGTTTTATGGTAAGATTTCTATTTTAACCTACGCGAACTCGGGAGGTCGTGGGTTCGATTCCCACCGGGGACAAGTTGTACATTGTATAATTTGTCTCGGTCTGGGTGTTTATATGTATAATATGTATATATTTACAAAAAAAAAAGTATAATATGTAGTTTATCAACCATCTAGTTTCCGTAACACAAGCCTCGTTAGCTTACCACGGAAGCTAGATGGCGCTGTGTGACCTGTCTGGAAATATTTATTTATTTATTTATTATTTATATACCGCCTCCGTGGTCTAGTGGTAACAAACGTTGCCGTGAACTCGGGAGGTCGTGGGTTCGATTCCCACCGGGGGCAAGTTGTACATTGTATAATTTGTCTCGGTCTGGGTGTTTATATGTATAATATGTATATATTTACAAAAAAAAAAAGTATAATATGTAGTTTATCATCCATCTAGTTTCCGTAACACAAGCCTCGTGGCTTACCACGGAAACTAGATGGCGCTGTGTGACCTGTCTGAAAATATTTATTTATTTATATTTATCAGCCTAAGTATGTATGGGATTTCTCACGCAGATTGGCCTCGGCTTTACATGGTCATTGAACATGGCCTTAATCTTGTCCAGGTTCATTCTGAGACCGACCTGCTGGAAATATATTCTGCTAAGATTCTTGAGCGAGCTTGCCATGATGACTATGTTATGTCGCATCAATCCCAGTCGAGATGCGAAAGTTGTGGGTAAAAGATGCCCTGGAAGACCAAGACTCACCTACCACGATCAAATAAATAAAACAATAGCCGAAGGTGCAATAAAAAGCCATCGAAACAAAAGGGCATGTATGAAGAGGGTTATGAGTGTCGAAGAAGCGAAAGAGGTATGTCGAGATCGTGACAAGTGGCGCTCAATTGTCTCTGCCTACCCCGCAAGGGATTTGGCGTGGAAGATATGTATGTATGTATGTAATCCCAGTCGAGCATTTTTAAAACATCTTACTAGTGTTCGTTAACAGCTTCGGGGATATGACATCACCTTGTCGCACGCCTCTGCGCAGTTGGATTGGTTTAGTATGCTAACGATCAATTTATTGTTCTTAAATTAGCAGAGATTTTTGCGTTTTGTCGACCTTCGGGTTGCACATGGGCATGTAGTCTATCTTAATTCTGACTTGCCTAGTGGGTTACTGCTGTACCAGGTATTGTAATCTCATAGGTACAGATAACTAAATTTAAAAAGGTTATTAATTGATCGTTGTGTTGTAGTTCTGTATATGTTTTATTTTGTAAATCTGATATAGCTGAGTTTTCCTTGCAGATGACTGAGAAATGACTCAGTCAGATTGAACATTAACAGGTCACTGGAATCTGCTAACAGCTTACTTATTGGACCACTTTGCTGCTTAGTCTTCCACTAGCAGGAGTAGAATCATTCAAAAGAATTAAATTAATGACGTTTCATAAATGCCTGTAATAGGTTTACGTGAATAAAGATATTTTGACTTTGTAGCTGAACGTTTATAGTCGCAGAGCTGAAGAGACCTTTCCTTATTTTTGTCCCTTTCTTCTTTCTTTTTCTCTATGGTGGGTATAACCCACCATTTTCCGTAATTCTACGTTACGACGCGCGCCGCATATCCGACGCAACGACCTCATTTCTACTGTATAAAACCTGCTCTCATGCGTATTCTGACATATTGACGTCTGGCTTCCATACATACTCGTAAGTGTAAGCATGGCATTGTGTATGGCGAATAGAGATTGTCACTGACATTTCGACTGGCGATAAGCGGCCCCAGGGCACCGTTGACACCATTTCCCGCTTACACTCTTCTTTTATATCCGAAGTGAAGACACTGCCCAGATATATAATTTCATTTACCTGTTATAGAGTTTCATCATCAATCTTTATCATCATGGTTGTCATCCTTTTTCTTTCAAACACTAGTACCTTGGATTTTCTCGCATTCGAACGGAATGCAAATGTCTCTGTTATTTGGTTAGTCCTCGCAAATATATGTGTATGACATTGTGTCGCGAGAGCTGTCAATATTTCCCGCTGGAATCGACGTCAAAGCTCTTTCATCCGCAGCAGAAAGCCTGCCGTTGTTCACTATCACGAGGGCTTTGTACTGACCACTCTCACAACTACCTACCTTTTTTATTTATTTTAAATACTTTATTGCACTAAAATTGTACACTTCAACTTAATGGCCACTTCAACTGAAACAAAAAAACTTAACAAACAAAATTATATTTTTTAAGCTTAAGAGGGTTTAACGCATTCCCTCTCGCTCGCACAATCTAATATTTTCAAGTCTGAGTGTAGTCTTGAGAAAACTAGCCTAAACCTTTCTAGGATATAAAATTACGGACATTTTAAAAGATTACATATTTGTGCCGTTTGCTGTAGAAACTCTGGGCCCATGAAGTCCAAGCGCAAAAAAGTTTTTAAAAGACATAACACCGCGGCTTGTCGTCTTCTCCGATGACAAGAGGGCTGGCTCTTTCTTCGCCCAAAGAATCAGTATTGCAATTGAGCGGGGAAATGCAGCCAGCGTTCTTGCTACCATTCCACGCGGACGGGACTTATATCCCTATCCTTAGTATTAATATTTATTTTATTTTATATTTTGTAAATATTTTTTTCGAATGTTAAAATTTTTAAACATATTTTATACCTAATTTTGAGCCGGAGCAATCGGAATACGACGGCACCTGAAATGTCTATCAATTGTAGTTTTTATTTTTTATATTAAATACTAGCACGACATGTGACCTTGCGCCCACCTGACGGTAAGTGGCGCGCGAGAATGGAATCAGACACTCATGACTGACATCAGACCCTAACACTATGCCGGCTTGACTGTAATTCGAGCCTGATCCCGAAACGTGTGGATACACTCTACAGGGATTATCGGCACGAACGGTGGACTTCCACTATTAGTCCGCCTACCACATATTAAAAAGTCGTTATAATTGAAAGAATAATATGTCGTCACCCTAATATACAAAACCTGAGACTATTTGAAAGCTCAAATATTTACTTATCTGTTATTATAACTGGTTTCAAACCAGATGCATTTAATAATAATAGGGTATTATATGTTACTCACGAATTTAAGTCTCAGTTCCTGAACAATAAATAATTTAGTTTTTTTACTGTCACAGACGAGCTCGCTTTTATCAGTTAAGTTTGATGTGTCCAAAGTAAATATTGTTTAAAAACGAGGATACAGATTTTTTTTTTTTTTAATTTTTAATTTTTTTTTTTTATTCGTAGTGAATGCTAATGGTAACGAGGTAAGAATTATTTTTCTTTATCAATTAATACGACAAATAATTGCAGAAAGGCTGATTATCTTTTGACATGATTAACTTATACCTATGAGGCACGTCATTGGCTGAAATAACCAAAGTGACTCACATGGCGCATATCAAAATATTGATCGTAGATCGTATTTTAATTATCCCCTTATCCCCGTTAAAGTTTTTGCACAAAATATATAGTTCTACGCAGATACAAATATATTTCTTTAATTTCCAATAAATTAAATATGTTTGTATCCTTCTTCTTCTTACGGTGCCATCGCCTATCGGAGGTCGGCTATCATTAAGGCGATTTTGATTTTGTTGGCCGCTGTGCGGAACAAGGATCTGGTGCTCATCCCGAACCACTCACTGAGGTTCTTGAGCCAGGAAGTGCGTCTTCTCCCCGGTCTTCTGGAGCCTTGTATCTTGCCCTGCATGACGAGCTGCAGCAAGCTATACTTTTTATTGCGCATTATCCTACTTCGATTAAATTATTTAAATAATCTAAAAAATAATTTTAAAAATCGGCGAGTTAGAGCGGAAATCAACTATTTATTTTAGTAAATTCACTTTCTTGTACCAATCGTTTAAAAAACTTCTGATTTTTCCAGTGATAAAATCGACTGGGCACTGTGAAGATAGTGGGTCTTAAAAGCAAATAATGTGCATAATATTTTTGTTTAAAAATGGCTAACTTAGTTGGTTTTTATTCTAACACAACGATATATAGATTTACTTATTTTTATTTATTTATTGAGAATATGGGAAAAAAATTGGTAGAATTTTCTGAAGATCGATGAAATTTTTTTTTTAAACCAAAAAAAAATATAGAAGTGCAAAATTGGTATGCAGCTAGTGTACTTGTATCTTCATGAAATTTTCGTTGGTGCTTTTAAAGATTTTTTTTATCTGTTCTAAATATTTTGTATTTTTTTTTTGTATCATTTTCAAATATAGCAAGTATGTAAGTACACACATCAAAAAAGTCTAGGGATCAAGCATGTTTATGCGGATTTCTTGTGATTGAGATGTGGCTTTGTAATAAATTTATGATTTTATAAATTTATATGGATCCTTTTTGGTGCATTTCATAATTTAAAACAGGAACTGTCAATCAAATTCGAGTAAAAGATGAAAATCAGCTGTCAATATTTTCCCTATAAAAACATAAGACGCATTGAAGACATTATTAGTGCTACTGTTTCCCTACTACTGATTAAAACCAACGTTATTATGGAGCGGCGACGTCATTTAAGCAGGGAAGAAATGATCAGAGCCGTGGGAATGATAGAAGCTGGTTCCCGGCAACGTACTGTGGCTTTAGCTCTGAATACAAGTCAGAGTGTTATCAGTCGACTTTGGACACGTTACCGAACCACTGGTACCGTGGCTGAGCGCCATGGAGGACGGTATCGCTGCACCACACGGAGACAAGACCGATACATTCAAATCACAGCTCGAAGCACTCCAACAATAACCGCCATGATGTTAGCCGTGAGCCTTCATCGCTCTTCAGGGAACTTAATTAGCGACCAAACAGTCAGAAACCGCTTGCATGAAGTGAACCTTCATTCCCGAAGACCGCTACGGGTACCACCTATAGCAATGCACAATCGTAGGACTCGATATCAATGGGCTCTTGAACACAGAAATTGGACAGAAGAACAATGGCGTTTCGTGTGCTTTTCTGATGAGTCTCGTTTTGGTATGAGGCCGGATACAAGACGTATACGACACTGGAGAACCCCTGGACGCCAACAGCGATTAAAATCCTGCCAGGAAGTCCATCCTTATAGTGGTGGAACCATCATGGTATGGGCGGGTATTTCGATCGGCGGAAGAACTGAGTTGATTTGGATCAGAGGCAACCTCAACGCTCAAATTTATGCTGAGACGGTTGTATCAGACGTCATCGTTCCTCTACAAGTGCATATCGGTCCCTTATTTCAGTTAATGCATGATAATGCACGACCGCACACCGCAAGAGTTGTAAGACAGACTCTCGCCGCAGCTAACATCAATGTCCTGCCCTGGCCTGCTCAGTCGCCAGACTTGAACCCGATTGAGCATGCATGGGATATTCTTCAGAGAAGAGCTCTGCCGAATATGGAGGGTATCCAGTCGCAAGAAGACCTTTTTTTGTTGTTGCAACGAACATGGGCGGCCATTCCACAGCGTGATTTGGATGAACTCATTTTGAGTATGCCAAACCGATGTTCTTGTGTTGTTAGTGTTCGCGGTAGAAACACGGATTATTAATTGTTTAAGTTACCCAATAAAATTAAAAAAAAAACTGTTATTTCAGTCTTTTTTTCGAACTTTAATGTTAGTGGTTCAAATGTCAAAAATCCCTTTATTAGGAAAATGGCAATTTTTTTTACTAATGCAAAGGTGACTTGGTTTATCGTTACTGTAGACAAACGAAAACATTTTATTTGATCAATCCTTAAAGAAAATTTTAATGAATATCAATCAGGAGAAAAGTTATTGCAAAAATATATGTTGATCCCTAGACACTTTTGATGTGTGTATATTAAAAGATTACATATTTGTGCTGTTTGCTGTAGAAACTCTGAGCCCATGGAGTCCGGTGACAAGAGGGGTGGCTCTTTCTTCGCCCAGAAAATCAGTATTGCAATTCAGCGGGAAAATGCAGCCAGCGTTCTTGCCACCATTCCACGCGGACGGGACTTATATCCCTATCCTTAATATTAATTTTATTTTATATGTTGTAAATATTTTTTTCGAATAAATGTATATCTAATATAACTGTTCTGTTGACATATTAGGCGAATGTAACTTATCAAAAACATTTCCCCGATTGTTTTCCGTCTGAAATCAGGTGATTCGTTTGTTTCATTTAAATAAAACCACGACATATTCATCAAGGTATTTGCGTATAAAACTCCAAGGTGCCAATTGTAATATATCACGACAGCACATGTTAACAAATCACAGATGTCTGTAACTGACGTGAAAACTGCTCCAATAAAAGTGAGTAAATATCATAGCGTATAAATATTTTTCAACCAACTACTTCTTAAACCAGATTTCACTAGTTTTTATTTTTATATTGTTGATTTTCTAATTTGTTTATTTACGAAATGTTTCACTTACTCGTTTATTAAAAGATGCGTAGAAAGAGAGAAAAGACAAATTCAATGGATTTACCGTGCGGGTCTATCGTATGTGTGAGAGAAGAATTTTGTATATAGGCCGGCCTCCTTTTTATTTTATTACGCAACAAGACGCTTACCATCCACCATTCTACTCCTCTCCCTACTTAACCAAATACTGCATGGTTTCGTTAATGCCGTCTTGAAAGCTCTTTTCATACATGTATCTCCTGCAGACCTGCTGAGGCCCAATTATTTCAGTAAGTGGTGCAAAGATATTGCTGGAACTCCTCTTGCACCAACTTCCACTGCCTAAAGCTGAGCCGTTCCTGATCATTTCTTCTGTATTCATAATATGTACTTTATGTTGTGATCTTTTGGAATATTTGATTCCCAACTAAGAATAACTTTTCGAGTTTCGAGTAAACACTAACAATACAGCTAGTTCATCAGGCATCCTATAATGATGATAAATGTATCCATTGGAATTTTCCAGTCTGATGCGATGCCAAGGATCGAAGTAGGCTTGCATTGAGTTTTCGTACTTTGCCCTTTCTTAACAAATGTGGTCAAAATTTTATTTGTAGTCAGTCCCTTTCTGGCTTTTGCAACTGTAATGTCCGTAATATTATTTTCTAGAAAGTTAGCCTCCATTTGTTAAAAGTACACTCAGACCAAAAAAAAAATGTTGGATTGTGCGAGCGAGAGGGACAACAGGTCTTAATATCCCGCTCTACTATATTTTGAATCAAAATATTAATGGTTCAATTTTAAAAAATCCTAAAAATCTTTTGCCAAATATGCCGAAAGGACTGTAGAATTTGTAATTTAGTATTCAGTTCGAAGGACCAAAATATAGCGGATCGTCACATTTCCGGTCTTCATTCGTATAAAAATAACAAATCTTTAAAAATGACAACAATGTAAATCTGTATCACAAAATAGTTTAGTATCTGAAATTTATTATGGTGTGTACATCGTAAGTTAGGAGTTTAGAGTGCAGGCAAGCATCAGGTGTGAAACAAACCTGCAAATATTTTATGAAAATACTTACAATCTTAGCTATAGTGGTGTTACATTAAACATCGATAAATAATACTTACTACTCGTATTATAATCACTAGTTTGACGTTAGGAATCGTTTTATACCCTTTTGATTGTTTTCATTTTGCCAATAAGTAATAATTTTACTAGTAGTTTAAAAGTTTGCCCCGGTGGTGGTGGGCTGTTTCAAAGAATCCTTAAAATAATCTGGCCAGCGTGGCGAGTGTAGCTCAATCTCTCCAGAAATACGTTCTGAAAGGACTATCTTCAGCAGTGAATGACTAGAACTGTGTAAAGAATATATGAAGAAAGATTGACGAACCAGACATAAGTTAATGTTGTGTATAAAGTTGAGAGTAAAAGACGCCCTGGCAGACCAAGACTCACCATCACGACCAAATAAATTAAACACTGGCTGAAGGTGCAGTAAAGATTCTACTAAACAAAAGGGCATCTATTAAAAAGTTTGTGACTAATGGCTCTGCCCGCCCCTCAAGGAAGGAAAAATGTAGTAATTTATTTATATCGATGTGGATGTGCACATCACTATAGTTTTAATTGTCGGTGCTTTTGAAAAATGTTTGCTGGAGCGTATCGAATATTAAGATAGTCGAACGTTTATAGGTAAAGTCGATAAGCGTAGTTGCGCAGCCCTAGGCGTAGAGAAACGGTGGCCACATCGCACAGCCAAACGGTAAACACTTGCTGTAATCTCGAGATGAGAAAACTTTCAGTTCTCTTAATTCAGAAACTTATTCAACAACCTAACAACCTTAGAGCGGACCGCCGGCGGACACAGAACAAATAAGCGGCGATCCTGCGCTTAAAACTGAAGGAAAGGACTTATATATAGGGACCGGGAAAATATTCATCAATATTCAAAATTGCATTTAATCAAATTGGAGAAATCACAAAGATTAATTTTAAATGTTACAACATTAAATAATTTTAAATGTTGCCTAGGCTTTTTTCTACATCTATTCTTTATTAGTCATGTCAAGTGCTAACAGTCAGAGCATTGACGGTATTCCAAATTGTGTTAAAACAACATTCAAAAACTGAATATAATAAGTATTTAAAACGTCTTTTTATCCTTCATAATACCTACAATATTAAAACTTCCTTCTGTCAACGATTCTAAAAAATTCTGGGGCCTCTTTTATATAATAAAACCAATAAACTATGTAATATACTCGTTTATCCTCTAAATAAACTTATTGAAAAAGTTTACTATCAGCTGTTTTTTTCTTTTTCATTTTTTTTGATTACAGCCCCTAGAACACACCGTCCTAGACCTCCACTGCTGGAGATGGGCCTTCCAGAACATATTTCTGGAGAATTTGGCCTACACTCGCCACGCTGGCCAGACGGCTTGGCGAGGATATGATGTCAATTTCTTATGACAATTTATTAACGATTCCACAAGTTGGCATTAGTGGAACCGGAACCGACGGCTTAACGTGCTCTCCGAGGCACGGGAACGGTGGTGTTGTAAATCTATGAAAGAAAGAAAGAAAGAAAGAAAAAATATTTATTTGCACACAACAGCTTATACAATAATAAAAAACGTAAAAATATATATATACGAGTATATATATAAAATTACCAACAAAAAATAGACAAGATAAATACATAAAAAATAAATGAGTGAGCTGCTGCGACAAACAGGCACTCAGGTCAGCATAGGCTGCAACATTTCTGCTGCAGCGCTGATTTTCACTGAGCCCCATGAATCAAATAAAATTACGTAATATAATAAATCAAATATAATAAATTTACGTAAGAAAAGTACATGCTGGGGGGGTTTGAACCGACCTTTATAGGATTTAAGGAACGCGTTCTTAGAACCGAGCCACCACTGCGCCTATCAGCTGGTTACTAACACTAAATTATAATGATCTGGCAAATCTTTTATGTATAGTTAAGTAATAATGTGTATTTTGGAATTAGTCCATTGGAGAATGAATAAATAGACAAATGGACATTATTCATTTAATTTATTTGTGATATTTCTTGAGTAGAGAATGTTTAGTTCCATGCCGTACCAGCCTCCGTGGTGAAGCGGTTAAGTCCGTGGATTAAGACTCGGAGATACCAAGTTCGATTCCTGGTCGGGACACAAAAATATTTATTAATGTAAATAAATACAATATTACATGTAATATTTCTCGAGTTAAGTACGCTATAGACATCGACGAGCTTGCCAATTTTCATGCTGGTCCTATAGTAAAGTTAACTAAATGTGAACTCGGTCCTTATAAAAAAGCGTGGTTTCTGACCACCCCGTAAGAAATACGGTGGTAATGATACTTTTTTTATATACATAGTACAAGAAATGTCATAATGATATTTTAAACCTTTTTCACACCTTAACCAATAAAATAAAGGGTGTTTTTGTACTTAAATTGTATTCCTTTTTAGAATAATTTATCTAAAAATGCATATATAACTGTGAATACAATTTATCCCAAAGTAGATACAAAATATTAAAATAAAATAGATTAAAAAACTAAATATAAATAAAACTAAACTAAAAATATCTATGTAATTAAAACTATTCTACAAAATAAACTAAGGGCTTACCACCTGAGAGAGTACCTAAAACGGTCTATGTCTACCTAAATGTCCTCTAGAGACGACCCTTCAGTGATAGTCCCAAGAAGACTAGCAAACATTTCCCCGCTAAGCTTAATGGCAGAAATCATTGCCAGCTTTCCTGTCTCCAGACTTTTCCGTTAGCCGTTTGGACAACTCCTTGGCCAGACGCTTGGCTGAGTGTCCCCATGGGCCCATCGTCTCGACCCCAAACGGCGCAAATTCTTTTCTCTATTCTATTTTCCGAATCAAATCAAATCAAAATAATTTATTTCCGTATGGTTAGCACGTAACACTTGGATATTGTCAATACATACAAGCCAATAAATAAAAAAACAAATAAAAAATATTACCATTGACCATGGCTGGACCGAACCCAACATCAATACAATAATTATAACTAAAACATTATTGCCATAAACGAGGAATTTGTTTTTACTTACAGCTAGATACTTAATGTTAAATTCGTGGCTGTAAAAAGGCCATGTCAGCTTACAATCTAATAATAATTATGTCCATAAATATAAATATAAATTCGTGGCTGTAAAAAGGCCATGTCAGGTTACAATCTAAAAATAATGATATTTATGTCCATAAATATTAATTCGTGGCTGTAAAAGCCGTGTCAGCTTACAACTACACAAGTATAATATTAATGTCAAATAAATTGATAAATTATATGTCCGCTTACAATCTAAAAAATTATTGCTATGTCCAAATTAAACATATTATATTCGTGGCTGTAAAAGGGCCGTGTCAGCTTATAATCTAAAACATTTTTTTTATTTTTTTATTATAGTTATTATTTTCCAAATTATAAATAAAAGTTCGTAACATACTCGTACTACGGGAATGACTTTAAAATTTGCTAATCTTGCCCCGTACTTATGTACTTGTATATAGGTGAACGGAAATGCTATTAAAATACAAATTACTAACTTCTCCCATTGATAAAACTAATGTGAAGTTGAGTAATTAAAATCATATTTACTCCCAAGATACTCGTACATTTGCCAACTTTTAATTTAACTTTGTAAAACGATTTAAAATTGTAGACTTTGAGGAAACATATTTATTGTACCTACAGCTCGCTCGGGGAAAGACGTACACTAATGTAAAGTTATACAGAGGTCGGGTTCGACTTGGGAAATTGTTACTTCAAAGCGCTGACGCCAATAATAAGCCAATCCAAACGGTCGTTCGACTTGCATAAAGCAGAGAAAATAAAAACGAAGTAAAGCGATTACATCGTTTCAAAGCTATGTGAAGATACCATTGCATAGAAATACTCGGCCAAATTTTATAAATTAATAATAATTCCTAATATTTTAATTTAGATTATTTAAATTTATATTTATTCTTAATTGACACGGCCCTTTTACAGCCACGAATTTAAATTTAAGTTTATTCACTTGACATTCAAATTTTATTTAGATTGTAAGGTGACACGGCCATTTTACAGCCACGAATATTAATCAACATTAATGCTATTAGAATATAAGATGACACGGCCCTTTTACATCTATGAATTTTTGTTTAATTGACATATCATTATTATTATATAGATTATAAGATGACACGTCTTTTTTATTATTATTATTTGTTTTATAAATTTATATTTTATCTGACATATGTATATAATTTCTGTACATCATAATTATTAAGTATTTAGAATATAAACTGACACGGCCTCTGTATAGCCACGATCTTATTTAAGTAGTTTCGAAGTTAGTTAGTTTTACTTGCTTGTAGCAATAATGTTGTGCATAACATACATAAATATGTATTATTGCCTGTTTACGGTCCAACCATTATTACCACTTTGATTAGTACAAATGTTTAAATAAATTAAATTTTTATAAAATTTATTTAATAAAATTGTATTGATTTTATAAGTTTGACTGTATCCAAGTTGTTTTAAGAGAACCAATGGAAATAAACTATTTTGATTTGATTGATTTGAACGGTATTTCGTCTTTCTTCTCTTTGTAAAGTAATTGTCTGTATTATATCATTAAGAAAAACCCTTAAAAATATTAAATATAAACAGTTGTAAAAAAGCAGAAGATATTTCGTAATCCGCTATGCTGAGAGTAATGTTATGTAATACACAGAGTAATCAATAGGTGGTAGGCGGACTGATGGTGGTAATTTGCCCAGTCTGTCGGGGCGGGGAAGTAACTATGCCATATCATATTTGTCTATGTGCGACAGTGGGAATGCCATAATAAAATAATCATGCTTCGAAAACAATGAAAGTTTTAAATCTTTTTAAATAATAGAAATAGCGGGTTCGCCTCATGGCCGTTTCCACTAGAGAGTCGGGTCTTTGGTTGCAGGCTTTTCCCTTAGTATCGGGTGGCACACTCCTTGATCGAAACACTGACCATGGCGGTGTGCCTTCGTCTTGGAGCCCGGACTGTCCACCCGCACCAGTGTCGAAGCGGAGAAAAAAAAAGAAAAGAAAAAACAGTCGATCTTCTCGGACACCACGGGCTTTCTTGTGCTAGAAGTGCTGGCCGCATTCCTCGTCACGCGGCTGGCTCTCAACGTATTAGCCTCGCAATCCATAGGGGAAATGTTGCCAGTCTCCTTGTCGGATGGGACGTCTCTAGAGGACATTTTTTATTTAAAGTTTAGTTTATTTATAATTTTATTATTTAGGTAGCTTTTAATTTATATTAAATTACTTCGAATAAAATTATTTCAAAATGTAAAACAAAATGAAAAAAATATAAATAAAATTGGAAGTTTTTTTTCACTTGTCCGAGCAATCTATTATTGTGTAGGACTATGTCTACGGTTATTGGTAGTGATTAAATTTTTCGTGTAGCCATGACGTCATAATGGAAGTGATGTGTCATACAATACAAACAGTGGCTTCAGTTTGAGTGCCGGTGATTAAGAAAAGTATCTTAGCATCTCAATGTAGAACCAAACTGCGGACCAATAGCATTATTCACGTAAGTTAGCTATTTGTTATTTTTTAAACAAAAATAGAACCAAATATTTGTAAAACCAATTAGTAAGGCCAATCTGTATTTCCAACACAGATTCTCGAGATTCCACTCTCGAAGTTGTGCAGAAATACGTCTACCATGGACAAACTAGGCGCTGCAAACTTCAGCAAAAAAGCCGACAGAGCTAGCATGGGCGGCAATTGCTTAGGCACATCCTGTCATCGTCCATACCACGTCCATCCTCCCCGTAATGTCACAGAGCAGAGACGTGGACACTGACAGTGGTTCACAAATTCAAGGTCGCTCAGCTTGCTCTCTCTCTATCTCTGATGGATATAATCCCAAACATTGATATTTGTCAGAGAATCAAAGTTACTTATATAGCATATAAAATTAGCAAGCTGAAGTGGCAATGGGCCGGACACATCTGCCGCAGAACCGACAACCGCCCGGGTTCTAGAGTGGAGACCACGTACGGGACGACGCAGAGTGGGATGACCTCCCGACAGATGAACGAATGACCTAAGGAAGGTGGTGGGGGTTGGATGAGGATTGCAAAAGACCGCGTGGCTAACCTTGGGAGAGGCCTACATCAAGCAGTGAAGACAGACAGGCTGATGATGATATCGACAAGCTTGCCACTTGTGATGACAGACTTACAGTAAAAGCTAAATTCGAATCCGATTATGTAAAATCGTGCTTCTTGACCACTGTGGAAGGTATATAAGGTGATGATACTTTTTATTTTCTATTTCTGTAAATTTGGAACTAAACATAAAAGTAAAAGTAAAGTATCATCACGACCGTTTTTCCCTTTCGGGGTGGTCAGAAACCACGCTTATAAATAAGTAGATTCACATTTAGCCAACTTTACTATAGGCCAATCATGACAAGCAAGGCTCGTCGATGTCTCCAAACGTACCAAACTCGAGAAATATCACAAATAAATTAAATATTAATTAAATGTATTTATTTACATTAATAAATATGTTTGTGTCCCGACCAGGAATCGAACCCGGTGCCTCTGAGTCTTAATCCACGGACTTAAACGCTAGACCACAGAGGCAGGCACGGCATGGAACTAAACATTCACTACTCAAAGGGTCACCAGTTTTTCTCCATGCTCACGAGAAAACGCCAGAGCCTCCTCAGACCACGGACTTATTGTTTTGACTAAGCTGCTGGTCTTCTGCTAACAGCTTACTTATTGGACCACTTTGCTGCTTTGTCTTCTACTAGCAAGAGTAGAATCATTCAAAATAATTAAATTAATGACGTTTCATAAATGCCTGTAATAGGTTTACGTGAATAATGATATTTTGACTGCAAATCAGATGAAGTGGTGATTTATGATGATCTCGACGTACTTGTTGCGTTTAAGACATGCAGTTTTGAATTTAAAAGTAGTACTTATATTTCCTTATTGTTGACAATCCTACAAATAAATTAAAAATATCTATAAACTAGCTATTACTGCTTTGGGTACTTCGGCTACGTCACCGATGTTTATCACAGATTTTATCTATTCAGTGACAAGGTGAAGTGTCGATTCAAGTACGGCAAGTAAGCAGTATTTAAGGTATTACAGTATACTATTATCTGTTGAGCCGTCTACACGCACGTACGGCAGCTACGAAAAGTGAAGTTGACACTAATACGTCTAGTTTTGTGCTAGTTTGGGCGATGGTAAAATTTTTCAAGAAAAAAACACCAAAATACCTAATAGAAAGGTAAATTAATTATCTCTTAGTTTCAACCTATTTTATTTTTTTATGCAAGCTCCAACATTGGGAGCAATTGATGCAATTTTTATTTATTCGAAAAAAACATTTACACAATATAAAATAAAATTAATATTAATACTACGGATAGGGATATAAGTCCCGTCCGCGTGGAATGGTGGCAAGAACGCTGGCTGCATTTCCCCGCTGAATTGCAATACTGATTCTTTGGGCATAGAAAGAGCCAGCCCTCTTGTCACCGGAGGAGACGACAAGACGAGGTGCTATGTCTTTTAAAAACTTTTTTGCGCTTGACTCCATGGGCCCAAAGTTTCTACAGCAAACGGCACAAGTATGTAATCTTTTAATATACGAATACTTACATACTTGCGCCGCTTGCCGGGCTCCGTATTTTCCGCCGCGGGCCCAGCTTTATGCACTCTACCCCTGAGATGCGACGCGAAATTAATTACGATATAACCATATAAACCCGTATTTTTTATGCTGATAACCCTTAAATTAATAAGTAGCAGATGGCAACTCTAGCCACAAGATAAATCATGTCTTTGGCTATTGCCATTTGACAGTGATTCAGTGCTTATCATTCTAATAGATCCTCCTCGTGCATACTAATAAATGTAGGTTTATTCCGTAGATGATCCCCGGTAGAAGACACGGTCCCAGTGATCAGAGCGACATGAGACCCACTACCCTGAGCGTCACCCTGGCCGACATGGATACTGTGCACGAGGAAAATGACAATGACAGGTTAGTCATTAACGTCATGATGGTCCGCGTCATCATCACCAATATCACCACCACCATCATCATCATTACCAGAGCGACATGAGAACTAGCACGCTAAACGTTACCCTGGCCAACGACAGGTTAGTCACTATCGTCATGATGGTCCGCGTCATCACCACTAACATTACCATCATGATCATCATCACTTTTATCAGAAACAGAGCGATATGAGACCCAGCATTGCTGAACGCTACCCTGGACACCGTGTAGGAGAAAACTTAAAACGATAGTTTAGTCATCATCATCATCGCCATTTCTATCACTATCATTATCATCATCATTGTCGTCATCACCGTCATCATCACCATTGTAATCATCATTAAAATAAACACGTTTTGTAATTGGATTTTGCGAGTGAGAGGGCTGCAATCTTTTCTCTCATAATAAAATATAGTAATATTTTAACCTAGTTTAAGTTTAAGTTTAAGTTTAAGTGAGGTTAGCCATTATATTAGTAGCTTTAGCAATTTTAACATAACGGTAAATATATTTAAAAGAGTCAATATTATTTTAAAATATCTCGTATTGATATTCAAAAGGAGGTTGTATGTAGGATCTGTCGCATAGCCTCAGAGACATCGACGTATACTTATGTGTCAGAGCTTGGTCGCTAAACCCAGAGGGCCTAACACCTAAGTCCAAGCTCTGAGCGAATATATAAATTATATACCTAACAATATATAAATTATAGTGGTAGTGTAATGATAGGAGTCTCACTGCCGGTGAAATACCCTAAGGCAGCGAGGGAATGGGGAAGATGGTATTCATTTATAGATTCTAGAGGAGGCAGGCGGCTAGGTGTCTTCCTATCCCAAAATTTGCCTAAAACTTACATTAGCCAAAAACCACGTAAATCGCGTTTTCTGGTGTATGTTATTTTATTTATCGTAAACTTTTTGGGCACTCCTTTGTGGAGAAAACGTATTTATAATGTCACACTGACGACCATGCCGTATTTATCGTAATCTTTTAATTTGTGAAACAGTAATGCATTAGATAGACTGAAGAAAAACTGGTTGATATTTAAATAAAACATTAAAAGATAAGGGAAACAGTACTGCCCTGATCCCCGGTCGAGAACACAAAAGATTCTTATTTAGAGTCTGACATCAACGATCTTGCCACTTATGATGTGCCTATAGGAAAACTGGCTAAATATGAACTCGTTCCTTAAAAAGACCTTTTATGTTTATGACCACCTAGCAAGGGATGGACTGGAGACGTAAAGAATGTTGCTGATGGCGGTTGGATAAGGGTATTTGGGGGAATAGTAGAGCGACACATCTAGACTAATAATATGCTAGTCTAAGCATGTTTTATAGATCTTAGGATATACGTCTATGGTCGAAGACATTTCCGGTGAAGAGAAGCACATTTTGGAGATCTGGCGCTCAAAATACCGGCACCGACTACAATACAGATTCGAATTTCTTTAAATATTGAATCTACAGGCTGTTTATTTTTATATATTTTTTTGTAAGAAATCTTTAAATCTCTGGTTACAAAATAATATTTCAGGATGTAGTTGAAGTAGCGAAGTATGAATAAGCATATTTTAAGCCGGCATAGTATTAGGGACTATAAGGGTTATAGAATTAGAAAAATAAAGATGATGTTTTCCCACTCTCTGAACCCACAATTTAAAATTTAGAATATCAGTTACTATTATGAATTGTGTCTGACTCACCCAGGTGCCATTAAAGTGTTTGCCAACAGATTTGACACATTTAAATCCAATATTTATAAGTTAGTCTGAAGTAAAGGTCTGATGAGCTCCTAGTTTATACTTTTAGTCATCGTTTCTTTTATCTTGTACCCTCTTATTTATGTCTTTTAAAAGTATATATTATACACATTTATAAAACTTTAGTTTTCTGACGGATACTCAAAGTAATTGACAAAGCTCACAAAATTAGCCAGCTGAAGTGGCAATAGGCCGGTTACATCGGCCGCAGAATCGAAGACGGATGGGACAAATGGGTTCCAGAGTGGACGATCCCTCGCCAGATGGACAGATCACCTAAGGAAGGTCGCTGGCGGAAGTTGGATGAGAGAGACAGGCTGATGATGAAAATGGGCCTATAGTAATAGCTAAACCTGCATCTGCTTTTAAAAAAACATTATTTCTGACCAACCCGTGTACTAATATTTTTTATACTTAAAAAAGCACCCTCTTTGTAGTTCGTTTGGTCCATATAGTGATGTATGTGAAATGCATACACAGAGGGATTTGGGTGCTGGCTGCACTGAGCTTGGAAAATATTTATGACGTTTGATAGACCGCTTTGTGCTCGCCTACACACCTCACGACCAAGACATAATTTAGACGGACAGGCCATCAGAATAGAATTGGTTTCTTGGACACTATCCCTACGCATACATATAAATATTGATTTGATATCGCAATGTGTTTTTTTATTATTTTACTTGTATCTGATATTATTTTTCTCTTTATTTACATTTTGTTTATATTACTTACCGGTGTTATTATTATTTTTTTGTAGTTTTACTAAGTATACCTACGTTATACAGACGTAATTCATATCTGATCAGAGCATGCAACACATACAATAACCTTATAATTAGTATGACACTGATATTTTCTTTTCAAGTGTTAAGATGGTGAGGAATGTGCTAAGCAATCGTTTTTTTACTGAAAAATATTTTCAACTACTTATTATTGTTTAATTGTATTACTTCAATCTTAATTGTACATATTTGTTTGTATATTTGTAGATAAATAATGTTCATTAGTAGTTTATTGCCCTTTGACCGCCTCCGTAGTCTAGTGGTAACAAACGTTGCTGTGAACTCGGGAGGTCGTGGGTTCGATTCCTACCGGGGGGCAAGTTGTACATTGTATAATTTGTCTCGGTCTGGGTGTTTATATGTATATATTTACAAAAAAAAAAGTATAATATGTAGTTTATCAACCATCTAGTTTCCATAACACAAGCCTCGTAGCTTACCACGGAAACTAGATGGCGCTGTCTGGAAATATTTATTATTTATTTATATTTATTTATTGCGTAGTGTTTATATGTTAGTCTCTATGTTTTAGTATGTTTTTAATCTTTGTTATTGCATAGGTTTTTTTGCACTGTTAATCTATTTATATTTGTAAAAACTTATAAATGACACTCGTTTAGTTCTATTTGTTGTTGGATATTGTCAATTCATTCATTCATTATAGCCGCTAGAATACGATTATGTGTCCAAAGTACATGAGAATCATACGAAGACAAATGCTAGATAGCCTAGTCGATATTTGGAGTCTGCTCTGTCCATGAGCATCCTAGCATTTGCCGCCAACACCACATCTTGAAAGCGTCGATACGCTTTCGGTCAGCGCTCTATATAGTCCATGTCTCGGCACCATATAGGAATATGGAGAAAATTGTGACCGAACGAGTCTGCATTTTGTTCTTATAGAGATTGTTCCTTCGCACCGTACTAATTCTGTTTCCAACTCTTTTTCAGTGGTCACTATGGAATGACCTACCTTTAAATATTCGGCAAGCGCCAAACAGAGTCATATTTAAAAGACAAGTAGACGCCCACTTTTAAAAATTGCAATAAGTATTACTCGAACTATTTATTACTTGTATAACTGTTATATATTTTTTTAATTATTCGTTGTAGTAAGTGTATTGTAGTTCGCATATTATTGTGTATATACTCGTATATGTTTCCCGTTTACGTAGTGTATGTATATAATTAGTTATCTAGTCTATGTAGTGTATGTAAGAATATATATATATTTTATGTAGTTTAAGTATTATTATTTTTATGATGTTTATCGTATATTTAATTTAACTAGTACTAATAAGTTATTTAATTATTTTTATTTATTTTTTTGTGTTTTTTTTTATTTTGCCATGCCTAAACTTCGATTCTTTGTCCCGAAGGTTGATGGTAAGAGAATGCCAAGCGGCATTACATACGCCTTTTGTATTAAACAATAAAGTTTTTAATAAAATAAATAAATAAATTGTCCTGTATGTCCAAATTTTGTGTAGCTGACACATAGCGGTCTTAGCCATTCCATTGCTTTTTTGAATTTCAACCTCACACGATCCAGTATGGTGATGCTAGAACCCAGGTATGTATAGCTCTCTACTGTTTTCAGGTTGAATATTCCCGTGAGTTCTAGCGTATTGGCATTTATAAACAGCATTACACACTTGCAAATTGTTTTGTCTTGGTCGTTGTATACTTGTCTATGACTCACAGTTATTTAAAATGCACTCCCTTGCGAATGGAGTAAACAAAATATAGTATTATTGTGCTTCTATTACTGGACTGTTTTCTTTGTGACATACTTAGATAGCCTGATCCCTATCTATCTCACAATCTTTACCTATGTTTCTTTAGAAAAATAACTTAAGCTCTGAGACTTTGTTATATTAAATCTCGCAAGCACATAAATCCTGAGCAAAAATATAGTTTTCTTTATAGTATAAAATACATCTAAGAGTGACCTCTACCGATCGAGTATCTGAATGAAATCCACTTTAGTATTATTATTAAAGACTTTATTGTTAAAAGGCGTATGTAATGCCGCTTGGCATTTTCTTACCATCAACCTTCGAGACAAGAAATCAAAGTTTAGGCATGGTGAAAAAACACAAAAAAAATACATAATATATAATACATAAACAATAATATCCGAACTACAATACACTTACTACAACGAATAATTAAAAATATAACATTATACAAAGTAATAAATAAATCAAGTAATACTTATTGCAATTTTAAAAAGTGGGCGTATACTTGTCTTTTAAATATGACTCTGTTTGACTTTAAATGCGAATGCGCTAACCAAAGCGGTGGTCATGGGTTGGCTAACGTAACATACAGCTCGTTTATTTCCATTGAGGTGCCACTTTTCTATAAAGTTAGCTAAATATCAATTCGCTTCTTTAAAAAAGCGTGGTTTCTGACAACCCCGTAAGGGATACATAATAATGTCAAAGTCAAAATACCTTTATTCACGTAAACCTATTACAGGCATTTGTGACACATTATAATCTAAATTATTTAGAATGATTCTACTCCTGGTAGTGGAAGACTAAGCAGCGAAGTGGTCCAAGGAGTAAGTTGTTGGGAGAAGATTAGCAGCTTAGCAAATTCCAGTGACCTGTTAATGTTTAATCTGACTGAGTAAGGAATCTGCAAGGAAAACTTAAATTCAAATTCAAAATTCAAATTCAAAATCGTTTATTGCACAGAATGCAGGTAGATATAGGATAATACAATTTTAAAGTTCAGCTGTATCCTAACATAATGGTATGCAAATAATAGTACTTTTTAATTTTATTTTAAATTCTTTATTGCACCAAAACTTAAAATTAGGTATAGGCGAGTTTAATGCCTGTTAGGCATTCTCTGACAACTAACCTTTGGGATGGTGAGAGATTATGGGCAGGGTGCAACAATCTAACTACGAGTACATGTCAATTACAACTAAAATTATATTTGCCAACACTTATAATGTAAAAAATATGTGATACTATAAAAACATTGTTTTAACCATTTAATAACCAGCTTCTTAAATTTAATTATTGATGTCAATTGTTTTAATTCTATAGGCAAACCGTTAAATATTTTGATACACATTTGGTGACTATTTTTAGAAACAATGGTAAGTTTGTGGCAGGTTTCCATAAATTGTATTTATATTGAGTCCGAATATTTGTTCGCCCGTCCTCGTTAACAGGCCGAAAAAGATTCGGGTAGTTTTTAATAAACATACATGCGTCTAAAATATACAGACACGGCAATGTTAGAATATTATAGTCACGAAAGTATGGTCTACTGGAGTCGCGCTGTCCGGAGATTAAAAATTGCATGGATGCATTTTTTTGTGTTATAAGCTATAACTATAGCAGATTTACAAATGAAACAAATACAGAATTACACAACAACAATAAATAAATATCTTTCAAATTCACCTGAGTATCTATAAGTTTACAATATCTGGTACAGTGGTACACCACCGGGTATGTTAGAATTGAGACTTGCCTGTGTGCAACCCGAAAGACAAATACATACGTACTAGTACATAAATATCGACATCTATTACTGAAATATTAATGATAAACGGTTTTTATGTATAGATTATTTATTTTCTCTTCCCAGTGATGAGTCGTCGTATTCGGATATCGATCGACTGCGGGAGCGGACCCAGGCCATGCTGGGGGGGTCTGCAGGAGATCCTCTCATCGCCTCAGAGAACTCCCGCTCCTGCTGTGAAGAAGCCAAAGCTGCAGCCAATCTTAATAACAGGTGAATATTATTTAACTCATGTGGCGTACCCAGATATTTCTAGCTCAAAGAGGTGGTACCGTCAGAACAGATTTCTAATGATCTGACAGTAAACCATTCCGACCCATCTGCTGCTCACCTAGGTGTCTATAAAACTTACCGACGACTTAGTCATTGTTACTACATAATGCAACTTTGAAGTGAGGTCGACCCCTTCCATCGGACTTTGTAAATTAGAATCCACTGCCTGGATTAAGTTCATTTGATAATTAGAAATTGCTAAACCTCACTTTAATAAACCTTACTTTTTAACTTAATTTTGTTTGAACCTCACTTATAATCTTAACGGTGTAAGATTATCTAAAGTGTCCCAATTGTAATTACATTTTAATTTAAATTGCGTTGTATTGTCTTTCTAAAAAAAAAAAAATTAAATCTGTATTCTTGTTTTTTTCCCCGACCCTTAAGGAGAGAAAAATGTACGTTTCATAATTAATTATATATTTAACACTCCAATGGACGCGTCTTTACTTGTGACGTTAGGGAGCGCGTGCTCCACTTATGTATTATGTAGAACACTTTTAATCCGAGGTTTGTATAATAAATTAAAAAATATTTATGTTAAATTTAAATCTAACTAGGAACTTTAAGTCAGACCTTTTTAAAAACTATAATATAGGAAAATATGAGTTCTTTATCTTTTAATTTTCATCTTCTTTACTCACTTATATTCTCCACCTTAATTTCTTTATTTTTGGTGCAGTCAGGATTTAAGGAACCTGATGGTCTAGACTCTAGATAAATATACTTTTTAGATGTGTAACATTGTTTGAGTCATCTGTTATTTTTGTGTCAGACTATCTACTGACACTCACAGTCTAAGTAGGTTTTATATGTAGTGTATTATATATATATATATATATATATATATAGTATGTAGTATTGTGTACATATTAGTATGTATTTGTCTATATGGATATAATACTTAGATTTAATTTGAATTACCTATTATTCTATTTAATGGTTGCACCTACCTCACAACACAAATCGTTTCATTGTCCCAAAGGTTGGTTGCTAGAGAATGCCTAGCGGTATTAAGCCCGCCTCTTGTACATAGTGCAATAAAGTTTTTAAATAAAATAAATATCTTCAGCTCTTCGTAAGTCCTTTATTCTGAAAAAACAATCAATCTGATCAAATCAAACAATCAACAGTATACTCAATAAATATATCTCAAAGCAAAATCAATAAAAGAATCATACAAGAAAAAAGGGTCGAAACATCTAATAAAAAATTTGCTCCCGAGGTGTTGACGAGCTGTTTTGACAACGGCTTGAAAATTTCATGTGCACTTGGTCCCCACGGCCCGAGAGTTTCAACTCCAAACGACGCAAAATGCATCTCCCAATAAGCTATATTTCCGCCTTTTGAGGTTCACTGCTTGTTACGCTGCAGCGCCTAGGTCCTTAGACGTCAAGGAAAGGCGCCAAGGTGTCCGCACAGGTGGCATTCCACACTAAAGGCAAACCTAATCTCCATGGAACCAGCGTCATTCCATCTGGCTGCTTGCCACCGTCGCGGGCCATGCCACTGGGTTCCAATATGGCTGGCGAACCCACAGACACAAGGGCCCGACGAATGACGTCATTGAGGCTGGCGTGCCTTGAAATGCGACCTGTGCTCTTGCTCCAGGAAAGGCCGTGGTGGCCGAGTGCCCCAACGTTATCTCCACATTGGCGGCGATGTGGAAGTGTGCTAGCAAGGAGCTTCTAGACGTAGGCTGGTTATAATTATTTTATTTTATTTATTATCTGACATACATTACAATTATTAAGTATTTAGAATGTAAGCTGAGACATTGTGGCTTTACAGCCATGATCTTATTTAAGTAGTATTTAAGTTAGTTTTACTTGCTTATGTCAGTAATGTTATGCCTAAATATAAGTATACCTGTTACGGACCAATTATTACGAATTTGTTTAGTACGTATATTTTTTTATTAATTGTATTGATTTTATTAGTGCTGACTGTATCCAAGTTGTTACAAGCGAACCAAAGGCAATAAAATAATTGATTATTGAAACTTCTTTTTTTTTTCAGACGATCTTCAGCAATAATAGCAGCATTCAGAAGGCCGTCTCAAGCCCTGGCTTTGTGTGCCGCAACGCAAAGAAGATTTCTCTCAGAATTAGGACCACATTCCCGCGCTTCTGTTGCGTCCACATTACATGAACCCCTGTATTCAGCCACAGAAATACTTGGACAGTATGTTATTTTACATTTTAAATACTTTACCAAAACATTAGTTTTACAATATTTCCCAAACTTAATTCATTACAGCCCCTAGAACACAGCGTCCTAGACCTCCACTGCCTACTATTTGGCCTATACTCGCCACGCTGGCCAGACGGCTTGGCGAAGATAAAATTAATTATGTAAACGTATTTATATTTACTTAAAATTTTATATATTTATAAGGTAGTATCATTACGACCGTATACCTTGCAGGGTGGTCAGAAACCTCACTTTTGTAAGGCGTTCACATTTAGTCAACTTTCATCATGACAAGTGACAACTCGTCGATGTCTCTAGCGTTCCAAACTCGAAAAATGCCACACATAAATTAAATATATATTTTTGTGTTCTCGGCCAGGAATCGAACCCAGCACCTCCGCTTTTCAATCTACGGTCCTTACCGCTAGACCACGAAGGCAACATATTCATTATTCTATCTAAAGATGTGAAATTTGAAATCAAATTTCATGCAACATAAGGTAATTAGGTAAGTGTTGTGGTTATTTCAACTACATTTTGTATGCAATTACTAGTAACTAATTTATGAGCGGTCGTAGCATAATTTCGCGTATCTGCAGCTCAAACAAAAACAGACTTCGTTATAGAATGATTTGACGATAAACCAAATAAATTTAATGAACAAAATAAAGTAGGTATCAATATTTAAAATATAAGTACACATTCATAAAGCAACCAATATTAAATATTAGAATCTGAATTATAAAATGTATATTTTGGGCTCACAGAAGAAATGATCACGAACCAAATATACTCCTTTAAACATAAAACAGCTCTCTTGAGTAAAAGTATTTTTGGTATGGCTTCTAAATTGTACAATACTCTGCCGGACGGTTTCAAGGACTTGCCTCTGCCATTATTTAAGTCAAAACTAAAAAAAGCTTTACTGGGAAAATGTTATTATATAATTGACGATTTTCTGACTGACGATGATCTCACATTTGACATAGATTATAATATTTAAAATAGGACACTGATTATATGTTTTCTTTTGTATTTGTATGACAATAATTTTAACTTTGGCATTTAAATAAATATATCTGTATGCCCTTACGGGTAAAGTATAGCTGAACGAACAAACTACTGAATACCAATTGTAATATGTATGTACCTATACTTAAGGATAAATAAATGATTTGATTTGATTTGAACGGGTTCAAGCTTTACGTAGTTGAAGTTGATACGAGAGGATTTGAAGCAAAATCATTGCACAACTTACTAAAAGAAGTGGGCCTAAGCGCAGATGCGCATGACATTTATGGTAAGGAGAATAGAATGGTAAATAGTAAGCGTCTTGCTGCAAAACAAAATAAAAATAGAGGCCACCTTAGTAAACCAGCCTATAGTAACAAACTCGATACACCATTCTTCTTATCTCTCTTTTCCACGCACGATGGTGAACCCATGGAATGCTTAGAAATTTGTCATCTTCTTCTTAATTTAAGTTTTAATAAAAGACATAACTCAACGTCTTGTCGTCTCCTCCGGTGACAAGACGTGGAGAGACATGGCTCTTTCTTCGCACAAAGAATCAGTATTGCAATTCAGCGGGGAAATGCAGCCAGCGTTCTTGCCACCATTTTACGCCGACGTGACTTATATTCGTATCCGTAGTATTAATTTTATTTTCTATTTTGTAAATATTTATTCGAATTAATAATATAGTAACTAAATGATAATAATATCAAATAGGATACGAAAGTAGAGTCATTTGGGGAAGGTCGCAGTGGGCAAAAGTACCCATTTTCTCAATAAAAAGAGCTGATGGAGATGGCGAGCTTAGTTACCGTTGCGACGTTGCTCTCATCGTCCATACTACAATTAAAATGAAACACTTTTGCTTTTTAGTGAGGAAAATATAATTGATAATAAAATAACAAAAATTAGACAAATCCACAAGTCAAATTGTAAACCTTCTAAATATAAAAAATCGTAATAAGAAAATAAATTCTTATTTTTCAAGGCAAAGACCTTGAAAAATAAAGAAAAGACCATTCGTAACAACAATGTTTATAGAGGAAGTTTAATCAGTGCGTCCTCCCGGTAATGTCGTACGGAGCAGAGACGTGGACACTGACAGTAAGTCTGGTAGATAAACTCAATTTCGCTCAGCGAAATATACTTGGTATTTCTCTGATGGATAGAATTCTAAACGTTGACATTGCTTGCAAAATTAGAAAGCTAAAGTGACAGTGGGCCGGACACACCGGATGGGGCAAACGGGTTCTAAAGCGCCTGCAGATAAGAGAAGATAGAATGAGGTAGAATGAGAGTTGCAAGAGTCCTCGTGCAGTGGCGTGCTTTGGGGGATGCCTACATCCAGCAGTGAAGAGACACAGGCTGATGATGAGGCCCTAGGTGCAGTGGGATGATATAGGCTGAAAAATATATATTTACAAAATTAAAGTATGAAGAAAGAACACAGATCAAACACGGATATCCTAAAATATAATCTGAAAAATGTGACATCGATAACAGCGATAGGGACTTCACTTACGTGGGAATCAATATCTAGACATGCTTGTGACGGGTTTGAGTACATTCAGAGACTAAGGCAGACTGATTCCGAAACCTACAGGGTTAAAAAATGATAAAAATATCTACTACGGCCCTCCAGCAACACTAATTTTAATAGGTGGTAGGCGGACTGATGGTGGTTATTTGCCCAGTCTGTCGAAGCGGGGAAGTATCCACCATTCGTGCCGATAAACCCTGTAAGGAGCTCGCGCAGAAGAAAAAAAATCTGCCCGTGCAATGGAAATATGCCTAAAATATATACACACATAAATAAATATTATACGGGCATATATAACTAGCAATTTGACCCTGGCATGACCTTTATAATACAGTGGTCAGTTGAAAAAAATTTAAGTGGCAGTAGGGTCACATGTCATATTTAGATTGTAACGTCTTATACCTCATATCCATTCCTGGATTTAAAGGATCCGTTCTGCCAAGTTTTATCATAATCGGTTCAATAAACACACAATTCAACTGTATTGTATATTCCATTATGCGGTGGCCGGTTCTCAAATCACGATGAGGGTATTTAAGTCTATCTATCCCATACATACACCAAAATACAAGAAAATGAACAAAAAATATATTGATTCACCTAGCTAAAGCATAAGTACGATGCATTCTAGGTCTAAGTTAAATCAATAACGCAATTTATCAGCAATTTATTATATCCGGCTCGAAGGACCATTTTATGATTAAATTCTAAATTCCGCCGGATTCTAAAATAAGGTGATTTATTGATGCGCATATACTTCTATGACTCCTATATTCAACATGTTTATGTTTTCCAAAAATACAAATGAGTTTATCTAATCACAAACTAATAGCAAGATCAAGTTTCTAGATCTTGTGCCGGCGAGAGATTATCGTATCTTGATTCTTGATTATATTTACAACTAAAAAAACATTGTAAATTATTTTAAATATTTATACAAGAGCCACATGTGACTCTACATTGTTTACATACTTAATAATAATTCGATGAAAGGCCTGCAGCCTAATTCATGTATTTTCATTTATATGTAACTCTATCTGTGTTTCTGAATGTATGTATGTACAATGTTTGTCTGGCCGTCACGCATATATTATTTACTTAAAACTTTATTGCGCTATGTACAAGGGGCTAGACATTTTCTGACAGCCAACCTTTGGGACAACAAAAAGCATAACTTAGATTTAGGAGTAGGTGCTAAGAGGTAATTAAGATTGATCATTATTAAATAATCTGTCTCCGTGGTCTTAAGTCCGTGGATTTAGACTCGGAGGTATCCGGTTCGATTCCTGGTCGGGACACGATAATATTTATTAATGTAAATAACATTTAATTAATATTTAATTTATTTGTGTTATTTCTCTCCTTTGGTACGCTGGAGACATCGACGAGCTTGCCTCTTGTCATGATTGGCCTATAGTAAAGTTGGCTAAATGTGAATCCGCTTCTTTAGAATCGTGGTTTCTGACCACCCCGGAAGGAAAACGGTCGTGATGATACTTTACTTTTATTATTAAATAATAACTATATTTATTAATATCATATACTACATACTAATAGTACTTACCTAAATATACTACATACAATATCCACTTATACACGCTGTTGGGAGCTGTTTAAGTAATTTGACGATGTATAAATGACGGTCTATATGCTATAGGCTATATCACACACACAAACTAAACACATTTCAACCTTCAGTATCTATATAATTTGTATTATTAAGTATTTAAATAATTAGTTAATAATATTTTTACTAGCAAGCGCCTCATGTTATGTAATATTGTTTGTTACCGGAAGTGGAGGGTGTGTATAGGCTCCTGATTGAAACGTATGTATAACTTTTTTTAAATAAAGATTATTTGATTTAAAAAAGAATCGCCACTGCACTCGATCTTTGGCAACCTTATCCAACCCCCACCAGCGACCTTCTTCAGGTCTTTGTCCCACTCTGCGTCGTCCCATACGTGGTGTTCACTCGGAAACCCCTATCACCCCATCGGTCATCCGTTCTGCGGTAAAGATGTTCGGCCCATTGCCATTTCAGCTTGCTAATTCCTTATTAGCTTGTCTTTCATTTTATAGTAATTATATTTGCTTGTTTCAGGGAAGCATTGAGCAAAGCATTGTCTGCATTATATGGAAAATTACTAGTAGTTCTAGGTTTAGCATTTCCTGTCACGGAAGTCATTTCTGAAGGAGTCCCCGATGCTTATTATCAGGTAAACATAATGTACTAATTCAATAGAACCGACACCGCGAACCAGGTGTTTGCGCCATGTTTTGATGCCGCAGCATTAAAATCATATTCACTCTTCTAGGGGGTGGAAACTAGCAATTGGAAAAATTTGATTTATATATAAAAGTGGCTATTAGTTGGTAGAGAGAACTAAATTATTGTATGTGGTTTAAACATAATAGAGTTGTCCATGATCAATTTATTAAATTCTTATAAACATTGATTCAAATCATTCAATTCAGCCGTTGTTGTTGTCAACAAGCAACCCTAAAATATGTAAAAAAAAATATATATTTTTTATAGTTCACAAACTGTAATCACATTTTGTTGGCGGAGACAAGTACTCTCGAATTAGTATATTAATAATAAATAGTTATAGTAGGTACATAAAAAAGATGCGCGGGCGCAATCCACTCTCCCCCCGCGCGACCGCCACATCCGCCTACAGATACCATTAGCTAAATTTTGGAACGCAATTTAAATGTATTGTGTAAGTTCACAGTACCATATCGTATGGTAAAATAGAAAATACACAATATCAAATCAAATCAAAATTGTTTATTAAATTAAACACAAGAATGACGCCACTTTTTCTCGGAAGTTCCCGCTCTTTTCCCAATGGGGTGTATCACTAACTTTTTATCACGATAGATGGCGCACGATAGACGGTACCTAATAGAACTGTCAGTTGCATATAAAACTTGTATTTTTATTACGAAATTTATTATTTATTGGTTATATTGCCAAAGTGAGCAGCTTTTAAATGTACAAATCAAGATATCCAAGCGAAATCAAAAATATGGCGATCTAAAAATTGCCGTTCTATTAATTATTAATCCTTTTTTCTTTTTAAAGACGGTGTTCGCTTTCCTAATTTGTCTTTTAAGGTAGGTAACGTTAAGTTAAAATTATTTTATTTGTTATAAAAAAAAAAAAACTACAAAAACATTTTAAAAATGATCCGTCATAGCTGTAAACAAGGTACCAGTGCCGCTAGCGACATCTACAAAAAGCTTTGCCTGATACACCCCATTAGTTACAATACTCTACAATCGTACGACCGCGCGCTAAAATTGTGACATATAAAAAGATACAGTTTGTGTGTTAAAGTTAAAGACATATATAATGACAATAAGACATATATGATGCTTTCATTTCAGGGTTTCTACTTATATTTATATACAGTATCGATAGCATTTGTTGTTTTTCACTATGTTAATTTAATGGGACAGAAGGCATTCAACAATTTTTCTCCAGACAGCGGTAAGTTTAGTTCATTATAATAATAATTGTGGCTTGACAGGATCCCCGACTAAATCAAGATGAGAGAGAGAGACAAGGAGAATAAACTGAAGGAACTGGGACCCAGACAACGCCTCTCCTCGATTGTACAATCAATCACTTACGACCAGCTGCAGTAACGCTGTCTATTTTTTGTCATGTTTTACGTATGCTTTTGAGGCACATTATTGGCTGAAATAACCAAAGTGACAATCTAACTTCCAATCACGTGGCGTATATCAAAATATTGTGACAGATTATTTTAATCATCCTTTCTGCAATTGGCTGTTAACATAGATTATTTTATTTATACCTTCGGAGACAGTTTATATGATTTAGAAGAAGATAAAGTCAGTATTCCATGGATTCAATGTATGTATGGGTAAAAGCATTTATGTACAAATTCATGGAAGACACTGACTCCTGAGACACATGCAAATAGTTCAGGAGTCAGAGCTTGCAAAAAATGTATAATTTAGTTTAGTTTATTCCTACCGGAATTCGGTTAAGTCATACTCGTAATTTTCAATATATATTTTTTTAATAGAATTATCACTATAGATAGGTACATGACAAATAACAGAACTGGAGGTTGAAACATTTATAAAAAACACTTAATATAAATAGATTTATTGCGGCTGTAAAGAGGCTTTGTCAATAACTTAAATACTAAATAAATAAATTATTAAAAATATGTCAATTAACTTAACTAATTAATACTAATTATTGTAGCAGCTGTAAAGAGGCCTTGTCAATAATTTAAAAGTACCTAATAAATAATTTATTAAAAATATGTCAATGTACTTAACTAAATAATACTAATTATTAAGAGTACCCAATAAATAATAAATTTGTCAATTTAATTAAATTAAAAATAGTTATAATAAAACAAAGCTTTGATCAATTTAAAAAAAAAGTAAAGTATCATCACGACCGTTTCCCTTTCGAGGTGGTGAGAAACCGTGCTTATAAATAAGCGGATTCACATTTAGCCAACTTTACTATAGGCCAATCATGACCAGTGGCAAGCTCGTCGATGTCTCCAGGGTACCAAACTCGAGAATATCACAAATAAATTAAATGTATTTATTTGCATTAATAAATATGTTTGTGTCCCGACCAGGAATCGAACCCGGTACCTTCGAGTCTAAATCCACGGACTCAAACACAAGACCACAGAGGCAGAATTTAACTGCTCCAAATGTATATATTGTATAATTTGTAAAAGAATACAGTATATTTATTTATTATTTATTTATTGACAGTGAATGTGCCTGGTCTATCGTGTGTAAGAATGAGACAGGAAAAAAATGGTGTCTCGGGCTTGCGACCGACTATAGGGAGGATTCTCTACCCAATCAAATACTGTATGATTCCCTTAATACCGTTTTACTGCCTCGTTTAATACGGCCTCCGTGGTCTAGCGGTTAAGTCCGTGGATTTAGACTCGGAGGTACCGGGTTCGATTCCTGGTCGGTACACAAAAATATTTATTAATGCAAATAAATACATTTAATTTATTTGTGATATTTCTCGTGTTTGGTATTCTGAAGACATCGAAGAGCTTGCCACTTGTCATGATTGGCCTATAGTAAAGTTGGCTAAATGTGAATCCGCTTATTTATAAGCGTGGTTTCTGACCACCCCGAAAGGGAAACGGTCGTGATGATACTTTTACATTTACCGTTTTGGAAGCGTTCCAAAACAAAGATTTTGCTACAATTTCTCTCAGAAGTTACCACTGCGTAAAACTGAGTCTTAAATCCGTTTCTTAGTAGGTACTTGTACAACTATTTTTTTGATGATATGTAAATATTAAGCTATGAAATGTATATTTTTTCCGTAATTAGAAACATTTGCTTAACAAAATGTGACATTAAAATCCTATCACATCTACATAATTACAGCCTCCAAGAATATTACCTTCGTTGACTTTAATGTCAGAGCCAGCCATTTAAATAATTTTAATAGTTTTTGCATACGAGCATTTATCGAGGCAATCATTTTCGCAATAGAAACATTATTGGCATTTGACAAAATGGCACATACTTTCAACAAGAACAACAAATATGTGGTAATTTTCCCAGTCCGCCGGGGCGGGGAAGTGTCCACCATTCGTGCCGATAAACCCTGTATAGTGTATCCACACGTTTCGTGATCAGGCTCGAATTGCCGTCAACCCGACGTCAAGACATGAGTGTCTGATTCCAGTTGCTAACATTCATGGATATCACGTGCCACATACCATGGCTCAATGTCACAATTCGTGCTCGTATGAAAAAAAAAAAAAAAAAATAGGACCTTGGTATTTAGAATCTAAACTTTTAATACAGAAACTCGGAAAAAAGAATGGCAGAAGTTTCTAGAGATCTTAGATTTATTATTTTACATATTATTCGATATTTAAAAAAAATAAAAAATTCTTCAAATCTAGACATCCCATCCTTGCATCTATATGATAAATCATTTATTTAGGTTACTTAATATTCGATCTGATATTATTATTTAGTTAGCAAATAATAATAACACATAATAACATATTCAATTCAATTCAAAATATTTATTTCCATATATAATAATAAATTAAAAGATTAAATTAAATTATGGATAGACCGAAATAAGTAAGTGACATTGCTGCCATAAACAAGTACTGTAGCTTAACCTAAATTCGAGGCATTATAGCCGTGTCAACTTATAATCTAAATAATTATAACATAATGTATAATTATAATAAATTTAAATTAATTTCGTGGCTGTATAAAGGCCGTGTCAACTTATAATCTAAATAATTATAATTTAATGTCAAATTATTAAAAACTATTAAAATCATTTTTATTATTATTAAAAACATTATAAAAAACATAACCAATCAATAAAATTAAATGTTTTAATGACATAAGATCACATATTAAAATATTACCGTACTTTAGAACTAATGATATCAGCTTTTTGATTTTGTAAGTGGTAACATTTCTTTATGACTTTATCGCTAAGATGGCAAACGGCCGAGCTTGCCGGCCCTCATATGACCTTTAGCCGCTAAATATAATTGGATTTGACGTGCGTGTTACGACTTTTTCTAAACACCCTGAGGACAATAAAGTTGCACGTCCGATCAATTTCTGACCATAAATTCCGGTCCTACAGTATAAGTCCACGATTACCTTCTTTTAAATTGCATTCAACTAATGTCCGCTACGTAAATGTTGTGGAAAATCTTCATTAGTCCAAACAATATATTCATTTGTATATATTAAAATAAACTTATCGTTAAGTTTTAAATTATTATTGTTGTTGGGAAAAATTTAAGTTGGAAATAATTAGTGTACTTACGAGGCCTCTGCTTTTTAAACCTAGGTATAGTGTTTCAACAATAACATTAAAACTCTTCATTAAGTATTATTACGACCGTATCCCTTCCGGGGTGGTCAGAACAAAGTTTTTTTTGTACTGAACACGACATGTGACATCGCGCCCACGTTAAGAAGCGGTACGCGAGGTCCAAGAATGGGAGCAACTGACGCCAGTCACTCACGACCAGCATCAGTCTCTACCACTATGCCGGTCTAACAACATGCTTTTTCACACTTCGCTTGAAGGACTCCAGGTCAGGAGTGGGGAAACTGGGAGAGCATTCCACATCTTCAGCGTGCGACAGATGTAAGTCTACAAATTTATGAGTACGCGTAGGGTTAGTGGGTATGGAATGTGGATGCATATTTTGGCCTGTGCGTGTCGTTCGTTTGCGGAATAGAGAAGAAGGGATAAGGTTATGGAGCTCCTCAGAACACTCGCCGTGGTACAGCTTGTAGAACGCTCGTAGAAGCTGTAGTGACAAGAGAATTTTAGACACTGTGTTTTTTTATAAGAAGCGATTTTACAATTAGCCAACTTTACTATAGGTCCATCATGACAAGTCGCAAGCTAGTCGATGTCTCTAGCGTACCAAACTCGAGAAATATCATAATTAATTATTATGACCCGACCAAAAATCGAACCTGGTACCTCCGCATTTAAATCCGAAGACTTAACCGTTAATCTACGGAAGCTCTTAAACTAATTCTTAATTGAAAAATAATTATATCGAAGTTATTCTGTCTCCGTGGTCTAGCGGTTAAGACCGTAGAAATGGATGTATCGGGTTCGATTCCTGGTCCGGACACAGTAATTTATATCATTTACGAGTATTTGTCATAAATTTCTTTCTCGAGTTTGTTACGCTAGAGACATCGACGAGCTTGTCACTTGTCACGATGGGCCTGTAGTAAAGTTGGCGAACCAATCCGCTTTATAATGCGTGATTACTTGTCGCGTAGGGGTTGCGACGGACTAGGGTATGTAGGTGTTTAATAAAACCAGCTTTTAGAACTGAAATCTGTAATTAGCCTATTATTGCACAGCCCGGAAGATGTTTATTGACCTGATGGGTTTAGGGAAACGATTAGCGTGGTAGTCTTCGGCTTCTTCAGCCTCTCCAAGCACCCCTCCACCGAACTGCTTTGGCGTGGAGTCGTGGGTGGCTGCGAGCTGTCTCTGGAGCGTATCCTTCCTCTGCAGATCGTATGATTTGTAGGGTAGAAGTAGGGTCCTGGAATGGAGAACACCCCAGGTTTTAGGCCAGCAGGACGTGGAGGCCAGCTACACAGGCGAAGGTCCAGTAGCCCGTAACCCCGCCCCTGCAGCTGATGCACAGAGCAGTACAGCTTACAATATTTCATCCGCCTATTCATTACTTTTTTAAAACCCTGCGTAGAGGTATGACATTCATAGACTATATGAACTACGATTATATATATTATTTTTAGATTTGTATTTATTTAATTTATTATTATTTATATTTGTGAGTAGGTATTTTATTTTAGTATTTATTTATTTATCTTAATACAAACAATTTAGATAATAGTTTTTATTTTTCCACTAGCAATACGATTCCTAAGTCGTAACGCTACATACTGAAAATTTAATTTAATTACTTTAATTTATAACTTTTTAAAGGTATTCTCCTATATTTTTACCCTAGATACCTAATTTTCGTTCTATCGACGATTCGCACTAATTCACAACACGATTTTCGTCGCTGTCGTAGAATATATTGGAGCTGATGGAGTTTAGTTAAAATCATAAAAAGTATAATAATATATAGTTATTATTATTTAGTTTGTAAGCGAACACGGCCTTTTAACAGCCACGAATTATTTAGTTTGTAAACAAACACGGCCTTTTTACAGTCACGAATTATTTAGTTTGTAAACAAACACGGCCTTTTTACAGCCACGAATTATTTAGTTTGTAAGCAAACACGGCCTTTTTACAGCCACGAATTATTTAGTTTGTAAGCAAACACGGCATTTTTACAGCCACGAATTAAATTTAAGTACCGTGTAAATAAAAACAAATATTATAATTATGCTTATGGCAACAATGTTTTAATGAATGAATGATTTACTTTTGGGTAGTTAATATTTTACCTATTTCATTTTTAGTTAGTTTTAGGTTTTTAAATGTAACTTGTTTCTCGTTATATTTAATCATGTGTATTGTTGTAATTTATTAACTGTTGTACCTATTCTAAACAGTAATCGTTATTACTCCACTGAGTTCTAAATATCCAATGCTATAGATTTTCATCGATTCCATCGGATTTTCCAGAACATACGAGTATACGATTTGAGGATTAATGGGTTAATATTGTTTTTTTTTATTAAGTTTTTTTTTATTCAGATGACCACGATAGAAATGAAAAAAATGGCAAAACTACACCTTCGGAGAAAGTTAAACATCCAAAAGAAAATATATCCAGATATGGAAGTTTCTATTTGAGACTTGGAGCTATCGGTAAATGTTATTTTTACATATTTTTTGATTTTAGTAACTTACATGAAAATATTTAATTTTTATAAAACCTATACCAAGATAATTGGAGTTGGAACAAAAAAAAAAGTTTTATTTCTCGAGTTTGGTTCGCCAGAACCATCGACGTGCTTGTCATGATGAGCCCATAGCAAAGTTGCCTAGATATGAATCCCCTTCTTTAAAACCGTGGTTTCTGACCACGCCGAAAGGGATACGGTCGTGATGACACTTTCTATCTCTAACTTAACTTATTTCCATGTAAACTTTTGTCAACCAAATCTTTAAAATAAAATATATAGTTTAGGCATAAGATAGACAAACCTATTCAGATACGTTTTTCTAAGCTAAACTAGCTTAAGAAAGAATCTAAACCTGCTCCATGTGAAGGAAATAGTGGCAAAAGAGAGATTTCACTAGATTATTAAACAAAAAGTATTATTACCAAATGAAATTACCTATAACATTTATTATTTCTTTCCTAGCATTTGGGATCGGCTCCATGGTGTACAGTGGCCTGGAATTTGGCGAATATTTTGAGATGAAAGACCGCTGTCGAAATGTTCTATCAGCCTTAACACCTGCATTCAGAATGACGCTAACACTTCTACAGATGCAGTTCATTTTCCTAACCAGCAAAGAAATAGAATCAGGCAGTCATAAGATGATCCAGAGATTTGGTTTCATGCACATGATAGCTACAAATCTATGCGAATGGCTGTACGTTTTAGTTGAAGAGACTAAGCATGAAATCCACCACCTCCAGCACTCGATGGTAGTTGATTTCAATACCACAGCAGAACATAATGAGACGCTGTATCCGTGCAGGCGTGCCAATATTATGGGCGCGCTGCTCCAAAACGCATCGCCTTTTTTGTTCCCCTGTACTATTGAATATTCACTTATCTGTGCAGTTATACTTTACGAAATGTGGAAAGAGGTAAGTAACCATTATTATTGTTAAAATACTTTATTGCACTTTACATAAAATTATGTACAAATGCGAACTTAAAGCCATTTTGGCTTTTTCTAGCAACTAACCTTTGGGAGAGTGTGACAGTATGAGAGTGTGAGAGTGTGGGGTGCAATTCTAATCAATAAAGTACATAAAATAGTATGTATACATAGACTACATAAATACTCATTAATATATAGGTACTTATTTTAGTAGATATACGAAAAAATTTAAGTTAAGCTTATAAATAAGCAGATTTACATTTAGCCAACTTTACTATAGGTCAATCATGACAAGTGGCAAGCTCGTCGATGTCTCCAGCGTACCAAACTCGAGAAATATCACAAATAAATTAAATATTAATTAAATGTATTTATTTACATTATTAAATATTTTTGTGTTTCACGGACTTAACCGCTAGACCACGGAGGCAGCTAGAGAGAAGATATACGAGATAAAGATAATATGAAATTAAAATATTATATGAAGTTAAAATATATTGTTCCCGTCTGATGGTCAGTAAAGGCTTGTTCCACTGGCGAGCAGCCGATACGGTGAATGACTATGAATAACTGCTGTACTCATAAGTGTGGGGTGGGATTTTGAATTGATTGTTGTGAGAAGAACGAAGAGGACAATCGTGCCAATCCCAAAAAAAAACGTTTTATGATAAATGAGAGCTATAGGGTTGTAAATAATATTAATGAGAAACTGTAGAATATATGCTGACTAGTGTGTATGAAAATGGTAGAAATGGTAATACTTACGCAAGCCGAAAACATGTCATCAACTATCACGAAAAAAACAGTATTCTAGTAGAATGTAATAGTTTTTATGCATGATGGCGTGGGTACGGAATGTCGGAGGCATTTTGCCCGGCGGCGTTTGATTTTAAATCTTAAAGTTAATCAAGGCGTAACATGTTCTTGTATAATTTTAGTTAAAATGTACTCCAGAAGATTTTGAGAAGAAATTCTATGCAGCAGCGAATAAAGCTAAATCAAGGAACAATTCTGTGACGCCCGAAAAAATATTACATCAGTTTGGTAAGCAACAAATGATCAATATTAATACTAACAGTTTGTTTAATTTCATAAAAATAAATCTTAAAGAAGTATTGAATTACTAATTGAAGTTGAATAATTTAGAAAATAATCGGTATGTAATGACTCCCTTGCTGGCAGTGATGATGATGGCCTCGAATGTAGGTTAATGCCATCATAGCGCGATCAGCATTGCAGTCCCTAATGGACAGCTTCATAGCACGGACAGCAAGAGCTGCTAAAAAGCTTGAAAGCTGAGTGCGTGACTAAGCTTAAGACAGGCCACCAAGTTAACCATTACGGACCAAGGATTGTATAGCTTAGTATAAGTAATCATTTATTGCACCTGACTGTTTTTTAAACATTACTCAAGTGGCTAAAGATCACCAGTAATTAAATTATAACAATTCTAGTATCGCGGAAAGGTCGAATTTGCTCAAATAATATTTTTTACTAATAACTATTACAGGGTTACATTTTTAATGATGTTTATTTATTTATTTAATTATTGATGTCCTGATGTTGATAATGCATGTGGCATGCCATTTAAAATTTACAACCAAACCTGTATCTGTTATTGATTATTCTTCTTTTTCAGCACATATGCTAGGAGTAGGTTCTCCTTATGGAAGCAGAGCAGCATTGCATCACTTCTCCTTGGATTGTTCCCACGCACATCGCGGTCTTTTTGCCGGCATTCTCATCATAGTGTTGACTATTATATCTCTCATCATGTTCTTCGTGCTTGCTAGTAACCCTATCACTATTAATGTAAGTATCTTTATTAAATGCTTCTTGATTCTTTACTTCACTTTATTATTCTGTATCTTTCCACTTGTGTATAGGCCACTTTCAAGGTTTGTCATTCTTTTACGATCTTGTGCCACATTTTTATTCGAGATTCTTCGTCTGTCTGGAGTTCGTCCTTCATTGTCCTATACTTGGTCTAAACTTTGAAATACTTGTGTTAATCTGTGAATATTCATAACTGAACGAATATATAAGAAATAAAAAAAATGTATTCAGTGCAATAAAGTTTGAAATAAATTTATGTACCTAACGAATTAGTCCCAATAAAAGTTAAAGTTTGACCAAACTATACCCGTTAGAATTAAACAAAACTGAGAATAGTTATTGGAAAATTGTTGAAGATTAAGTGATAAAATCTAGACAAAAATAATTATATAAAAAAGCTTAAATCCTGTATTTAAGTTACATACGCTTACTAGGAGTGGTAGGATAGTAAAATTACCTCACCGTTATACATTATAAGCTATGTAATCTGTTTTTAGCTTTATTTTGTTACTGCTAAAATGTGGTTGTTGGAATTGAATCGAAAGGTGTTACGTAAATTTTTCTTTAGAGGGTTCTTGAATAGTGTTTACTTATTTCAGCAAAAATCGTTTTATATTATTAAAGCCAATAATTATCACTTAAAAGTTGGTTTCTCGAAGTCTATTTGTTATTTATATACGGATAGTAAAGCTTATAAATATGTCGGTATTCACAACTGTTGTTTGTTTCAGGATGCCATATTCCAAGTGAACGTATGTGAGTTGGTTCTTTACACGCTAACACTGGCTGCGGCGGCGACAGCGATGAAGCAAATGAGAGCTTTGCCTTACAAGAGAAAAACTCAAGGTAACAAATATAACCAAATGTTAGATCTAATATTTGATACAATAAGCACGGAGAAAAAGGTTGTCGAACGAGAACAAAGAAATGGCTTTAAAAGACAATAATCTTATAAGTAGGATGTTGTAAGAACTTATAGGTTTAAGTCTCAACTTAATTTAATTACAGATACTGTAACTGTTGCTTTCCTTCTCGCGGAAACGGTGGTGTTGTAAATCTTATTATACTTCAAAGTCATAGTCAAAATATCTTCACTCACTTTAAACCTACGACACGTCATTAAATAAATTCTTTTGAACGATTCTACTCTTGGAAGACTAAACAGCAAAGTGGTCCAAAAAGTAAGCTGTTAGCCGAGTAAGGAAAACTCAGCTATATCAGATTTACAAAATAAGACATAATACAGAATTGCATAACAACGATCAATTAATAATCTTTTAAATTCAGCTATGAGTAACTATGATATTACAATACCTGGTATAGCGGTACCCTACCAGGCACGTCAAAAATTAGATAGACTACTTGCCCATGTGCAACCCGAAAGCGACAAAACGGAAAAACCTCTGTGAATTTAAAATCAATAAATTTAACGTGTTTGGCCTCGGTTCCAGGCCCCCACTGCAACCGATCACGGACATAACGTTTGCAATGTTTTATCATTGCTTGTATTGCAAATGTTAAATAAATCACTTGCACATTATTGGTCTGAAGCATAAGGTTAATATTTCTTATGTCGTATGTAGTAAATGGCTGCAACAGTTGCATATTAATAAGTGTGTTAATATTTCATTGTATTTTTAGCTGTACTAGGCTTGGATACTTCTCTGCTAATGTTGGCACAGTCTGGCATGTTTGTGTACTGCATGTTCAGTCTCATCGGCTGCCATCATACTGCTCATGCCACTGGAGCTGCGGGTCTTACTGGTTTTTTCGCAGAATTCCTCTCATTGGCTCAGGTAATTACTAAACTTGTTTACTTTCAGTTTTGTCATTTCTCTGGAGATGTTGATGCTTGACATCAGCGTGTTCATAATTATTCAGTACATAACCTATTAAACATTATTGAGTGCATAATGTATTAGAGTATACAATAAAATTTATAGCTAAAGTTGAGTGTGGGAAAGAGAGGGGAGAAGAATTGTTTCTCTAGCTTGTGTCAGCCTATAGGCCAGACATCCTGGTGTTTTCTCGGTTTTCTTGTAAAAAGTTATTCTTATTGATCTCACCGTTCCGTGGGAATTAAATATTCCAAAAGACATCATGAAGTCGAACATGTATCATGATCTCACATCTAAGTATAATAGTATTTAATGTTTAAATGTTATAAAAAGTATCATTACGACCTAGAGTGGTCAGAAACTTATAAAGAAGCGGATTCACATTTAGCAAACTTTACTATAATGACAAGTGGCAAGCTCGTCGATGTCAATGCGTACCAAAACTCGAAAATATATTTTTATTATTTAAATTAATAAATATTACTGTGTCCCGGCCAGGAATGGAACCCGGTACCTCCGAGTCTGAACCCATGGACTTAACCGTTAGACCACGAAGTCAGTTGTTGACTGTTACACAATGATTAAATTATGTTTTAGACAATTCTCCAATCGTTGTTCATCATTGACGCGTGGTGGCGAAGAAGCAACACCTCTAGACATCGAAGAGAGAAGCCGGGACGACAGCTTGTCACTTTCATGTTGGTCGCCAATATGGCCATGTGGGCTATAAACACACTTGAGAAGGTAAGCTTTAAATTGACATAATCTACCACTTTAGTCTCAGGCGGACAGCGCATAAAGCGGCTTTGTACCATTTTCTGTAGAAACCCTGGGTCCATAGAGTCCAATCGCCAAAAAGTATTTTTAAAAGACAACACCACTTGTCGTCTTCTCCGGTGACAAGAGATCTGGCTCTTTATTCCCTCAAAGATTTATTTATTTATTTCTTTAAAACTTTATTGCACTATGTATAAGAGGCGGGCTTAATGCCGCTAGGCATTTTCTAGCAACCAACCTTTGGGACAATACAGAGCATTTAGGTTGACAGGTAGGTGCAACTGGCTATATGAAACATTTACATAATAAATTAAATCGTTCTTATAACAACAATACATACAAATACTAATACACATACATTCAAATATAAAATTAAAATAAATACATACACTACGCACTATATACATACAAAGATATATACACTACATACAACATATACTTACATACGCTATAAGGAGCTCTCTAATTAATGAGAGTAGACCATCTTTTTAAATAGTGTATTGTTGGGAGCTTGGCGAATTTCAACTGGCAAGTCGTTCCACAAATTTGCTGCCATTACTGCGAATGAGTTAGCCTGACAGCTAGAGTGATGAGAAGGAATAGATAGAACAGAATTGTGGGACGAACGAAGGGGTCTTTCATGAAGTGACGAGAGATAGGCAAATTTGTCCTTGAGGTATTTCGGCAGATTCGCTATTTTGTAAATAATTTCTTTAGGCTAGTGTTTGTGGCAGGATGTTTTTCATTTTAGCTAAGTCGGTTACCTAATATACGTGCGATTTTCCTTATTACTGTTACCTGTTACCCTAAATGCAACGTCGATCAAGATTTGTAATAAAAGTGCGATGAAGAATGCTCTCCTAGCTAGTGTGTTTACCCCATCCTTTACCTACCTGGAGTCCTACGAAGCGTAAAAAAGCATCTTGATAGGCCGTCAGGGACTGATGTCGGTGGTCAGCTGGCATGAATTGTTCCCTTTCTTGGACCTCACGTACCGCTTTACAACTGGTGATCGCGATATCACAAGTCATGCTTAGTAAAAAATATAAATGATGTAAGCCACATTGTCAAACAATATCCGGAATTCTTTCCAAAAGTTGAGAATATACTCAAGAAAGAGCCAAAGGCCAAAAAGCATGATTTATATATACTAAAATGTAATCTTAGCTTAGTAAATGTGTTACATATGGCAAAAACAATTTATAATAACCTTCCCATAAGCATAAAAGAATTGCCAAATAAATTATTCCGTAGAAGACTACATCGTTGGTTATTGGATAATAGTTTTTATCATTGATTGAATATAATAATTATAAGGGAATCACGTAGCACATTTTATTATTTTATTTTACATTTTTCTTATCTATAAATAAATACTCTATTTTACTACAACAAATATTTGATTAATTATTTTCAGAAACAATTTGGTTTAGACTTGCATAGATCTTTTGACAATCTTCTTAAAAACGAAAACATAATATTTGTTAAATAAAATATAAAGTACTGGTATATAGCTGCCTCCGTGGTCTAGCGGTTAAGTCCGTGGATTAGACTCGGAGGTACCGGGTTCGATTCTTATATTTTTTTTACTTGTATACTGATAGTTTCAAATATGTTTATATTTTTGTTGTAGAATCGTGCAGAGTTTAGACCAGCCCACCTTGCATTCTACGGACCCTGGGCCTGGACCATCATCACGCACGTATCGATGCCTTTAGCCATCTTCTACCGGTTCCACTCCACCATCTGCTTGTTCGAGATCTGGAAAAATAGCTATAAGAATAAACCCATGTACCTACACGTTTAGTTTCTGCTTCTTTTTAATCACATATGCTCTATCTTAAGTTCCAATCAATTACTGTTTAAGTTGTGTGAAATGTGTTTAAAAATATATGTACTAATGCGTGTACTATGTAAATAAATAAATGAACAATTAAAATAATTATGCCTTATTTATATTGCACAATAAAAATAAACGATTCCTAACTATTTAATCAGTCTTTAGGATTATTATTTTATTACTAACAAACCTATATAATAAAAAAGTATTAACACGACCATATCCCATTCGGGGTGGTCAGAAACCACGTTTATAAAGTAACAGATTCATTCAAGCCAACTTTACTAAAGGCCCATTATGAGAAGTAGCAAGCTCGTCGACGCGTCCAGTATGTTGAAATAATATATTGAGAAACACCTAGATTCATGTACCATTTCTAAATATAAAAATAACACTAATTCGTTATTTGAGTAGGATGAGTTATATTAATATTAATAAATTATTTATTGTACAAAACCAAAACGACCGCCTCCATGGTCTAGTGGTAACAAACGTTGCCGTGAACTCAGGAGGTCGTGGGTTCGATTCCCACCGGGGGCAAGTTGTACATTGTATAATTTGTCTCGGTCTGGGTGTTTATATGTATATATTTACAAAAAAAAAGTATAATATGTAGTTTATCAACCATCTAGTTTCCGTAACACAAGCCTAGTGTTATATAGTTACTATATAACACACAATTTAATTACATACATATAGTACTTATTATATGCAATATAATATACATAGATAACCATCCTAAATAATCAAATAAATATATACCTAAATATAAAATACATATAATATTAAATACATATAATTAACTGCCTCCGTGGTCTAGCGGAGTCCGTGAATTTAGACTCGGAGGTACCGGGTTCGATTCCTGGTCGAGACACTTCTCAGCTAGTGTTTTATTTATTTGATCGAAAATATTGTTAGATTAATATAATTAATTGTCTGATATAAACAATTTTAATGAGTTTGATATAATATTTTGTACATTTAGATCACAATGTTGCTATCATTGATGTCTGCATTATGTAAACAATGATTAATACTTTAAACAAACAGAATGTCAATAAAGTACTTAAAGAATGTCGTTGTTCTTAGATAAAGTACACTGGGGGGCAATGAAAACGGGTTTACATTACACACAGAGAGACCTCCACTGTTAGAGATGGCCATTCCATAACATAGTAAAATTTAGCCTACAATGACATCTGGAACCCCGTATTTACTATAGATGTCACAGCTAAATTATTATTGCCACTATGTACGATTAAATATATGCCCTAACCTATGTAAGAACTAAATTGAAATGTACATTTGTTTGTTCAATAAAAATATTATTATTTATTACGCTGGCCAGGCTGGTAGGCGTGGGTCAGATGGCAATTTTAATAATATTCCATTAACGATTCTACAAGTTAGTATTAGTGGTACCAGGCCCTGTGGCTTAACGTGCTCTCCTGTTCACGGGAACGGTGATGTTGTAAATGTGTGACAGATGTACGTCAGACAATTGTATTTCATATGACGGGGTTTTTGACCGAATATATTTGTATTTTTATGAAAGGCATTTTTACAACAAATTCACAACAGCTTTTTCCATCACGGGAATAAATGAGAATTAAAACTAATATCTATTAATGTATTGATTACTTTTACTATAATATAATACTCGTAAAATGCATACATATAATAATAATAAATAATAAAATCTGTGTACCTTAATAATAGTAATTATAATAATATTTTTTATTGCATAAGTACAACAGTTTTATAATACAGTTCGTTAGTATAATATCTAAGGCTATTTGTTAGTCGTACAAACAGTGTATTACAGTAGACTTTCTAACTCCACACCAAGCTACTGAGAGATTTGATATTGAGGAAGAAACTAAATAATAATTGAATTGCCAACTTCAAGACCAACTATAATATTTAAGCTTAGTAAACATTAAACATCCTTGTTGTATTGTTGGATTCCTGAGCGGAGGAGTTATATAAGTTAACAAAAAAATAGGAAAAACAAAATAAAATCAAAAATATATGAAAACTTGCTACAAATCACTACCAATGGGCAAAGTGCGAAGGATACTGGCAGCATTGCCACGTTGATTGCCCTTGTTGTCTCCTGAGGTGTTGACGAGTTGTTTTGATAACGCCTAGAAAATTTCCTTTTATTTTTAATTATTATTTTTATATAATATACCCAAAAAATTAGAAGTAAAGAATCATCATGTCCGTATCCCTTGTAGGGTGGTCAGAAACCACGCTTATAAAGAAGCGGAACCACATAAAGCCAACTTTACTATAAGTCAATCATCACAAGTGGCAAGCTCGTCGATGTCTCTAGCGAGTTTGGAACTCGAGAAATACCACAAATAAATTAAATAATAATACAATTTATTGTATTTATTTAAATTAAGAAATATTTTTGTGTCCCGACCAGGAATTGAACCCGGTACCTCAGAGTCTAAATCCACGGACTTAACCGCTAGTCCACGGAGGCAGTTTATTTATCGCCCAAAAAATATTCGCGCGAGATCGATGTAGGCTTTAATAATTTGAAGATATTTAAGTTTTTGCGACCCGCTTTCTTTGCTGCTTAGTGTAATTATTTGTCGGTAGCGAAATGGTAGCAATAAATAGTTAAAGATAAGATATGGCTTATCAGCCAATGTGTCAAATCTATTCGGATTAAATTTATAACATCCAATAAAACTTTATAGGCACGTGAGTGAATAATTTATACCCGTCCCTATCTATAGTTCAGTATTTACTTAAATAAATTAACTTAAAACAATTGAGTTTTAAATAAAACGTATCTAAATTTGAATATTGTTTTATTTGAATTTTTTTTTTCTTCTTTTTGTCGCCTCGAAGCACGTGACTTCATTCCCCTATCAAATTAATAATAGAAGAAAGAGAATTCTCTCATGACCATTTAATAACGATTCCACAAGTGGAACCGGGACCCAAACGGCTTAAAGTACTCTCCGAGGCACGGGAACGTTCAATGACACTGTCACCTACTTGGGGTGCGTGATCGACCACGGCCTCCGCATGGGCCCCATGGCACGCCACACAATAAACCGTGCGAAAGCAGCCCGGGCCCAGCTGAGTCCCTTGCTGCATTCGTCGTTACCACCCCGTGTGAAAGTCAATATCTACAAGACGTTCGTCCGCTCACGCCTGACCTACGCCGCACCAGCGTGGCACCATCTGGTGTCGCCATCCATAGCGGCCGCAATTCAGGCCCAACAGAATATCTCCTTGCGCGCGACCGTCGGCGCTCCGTAGTTCGTGCGCAACACCGTACTCCACGATGACCTGAAGATGGAGACCATCGAGCGGTTCGTGGCCAGGCTCTCGAAGTCCATGTTCGATCGAGCCGACCGCAGTCGTTTCAACTATCTTCGGGGCATCGCACCTCTCCACGCACGGCCACCGGATGGACGCCGCCTGCCCCGGGAGATCCTGGGGTCCGAGGCACAACCCGCAGTCGTCGTCATAATAAACACGCAGCGTGTTATACACTACCAATAGTGAATTCCTCCCAGGTGCCACATACCCTACAGTGGCCCCTTCCCCGCATCATCCGGGGTAAAACAAGAAACCATCCGGTCGACGCCCGCCGAGATTAATGCCTGCTAAATAGGGTTAACCCTGAAGCGTTCCGCCAATGGCGAAGAAGAACTACTACTAAATCATGACAGAAAGGTGTGTATCTCATTTTAGGATGTTAATAATGTCGAAACTTGGCAGGTCTCTGGTGTGGGGTGCGACGTGTGTAGACACATTAGGCCCAGGGAGAGCGGCGTTTTCTGCGTTTTAATTTTATAACTATAGAAGACTTTAATAGTTTATCTACACTAAGTATTATTATAAAGTGGAAAGATTGTGTGTATGTATGTAATCGATAATCTCCGAAACTACTGGACCAATTTCAAAAAATATATCATCATTCATTAGAAAGCTACATTAACTGTTTTGTACCGCAGGAAAACGCATTAATCTAACGGGAAAACGGGTAGCAGTAGCAGCGGGTAAAGCGGATCTGAGTGGGAAACTAAAAATCCTAATTTAAGTATATACTTTTTACTAAGTCCCGAAAGTCCCAGAACGAGGTTTGGTCGTCCCGGTTTTTTGTCTACACAAATACACGGGGTTTCCCCCTCATACACATACACATTTTTTAATTACTATTATTCTATAGTGATTTTATAAGTGCTTACTTATGTAGGTACATGATTTCATACCTATACGCATCGCTTGAAGCGTAAAACAGCAGAAAATTCCGCTCATCCTTGTATTATGTTCCTTGTGTTCATCCGTGATGTGACAATTACCATATAACACCTCCAGTGTCACGGAAACTCATGTCCAGTATCTTTATTTATTTACCATTTAATTTACATACTTATCGTGAAATGTTTAATGCCTAAAAATATAATTTAAGTACCTATGACGGATTAATCAAAGGAGCCCACGCTACTCAGGTACACGGACAAAGCCCTTCAAACTGAAAACCTAAGTTAAGAACTCTTACTAGAGCCCTAACAGTACAGATTCAGTCGCGAGGTATCTGAGACACCAGTCTATCTCCTCTGCGACTGCTATGCCCTACATCACAAGATAAGAACCATATTGGGTGCTCACAGATTAAGCCCCGAGGAGGTGCAAATAAAATATTCTTCCACAATCTTATAAAAAATATATGTTACTTATAGGTATTTTCTTACACTATGGGTGTGTCATTTAAATTTACATGTAATATCACGTAATTCAAGACTCAATGGCCTCAGAAGCTTTAAGCCAAGATAAGATGTTTATCTGTAATCTTCGATAGTGTTTCTCCGATAAGGTACACAACAACATTAAACGCGCCGCTAAACCTATCGTCGGATATCACATGATTTTGCGGACTAATAGATATTTTATTCTATTATATTTTAATAAATTCTATTGTGTGTGTGTGTTCTATTATATTCTATGCTATGCTAAGTGTGTGTGTTTGTCATGGTTGATATTATTGAGGAAGCTGACGAAGTTAATAGGTAAGTTACTAACTCCAACGTTACAGTAAAATTTGATATATATTTTTTTTCTATTATTTTTACTAACTACTTTCGTAGGCAGCGGTTAAGTCCGTGGGTTTAGATGCAGAGGTTTTAGAAGGCTTCGATTCCTGTTCGGAAAACGATAATTTATTTGTGATATATCCAGATTCAGATTCACTAACTGTTTCTGCAGCCCGTCAATGGAACAGGCTGCCTTTATTTATACGACAGGCACCGTCTCTAAATATATTTAAAAAACTCTTAATTTCTCACCTTCTTAAAAAACAAAATGCATCTTAATCTCCTTTCTTTGACATTATTTTTTATTTTAAATATGCATTTTATTTGTTATTTACACACATTATATATTTATTAATAATTTTCCCAGTCTGCTGGGGCGGGGAAGTATCCACTGTTCGTGCCGATAAACCAACAAAGTTCGGGCTCCCTTTCGGGGTGGTCAGAAACCACTCTTATAATTAAGCGGATTCACATTTAGCCAACTTTACTATAGGCCAATCATGACAAGTGGCAAGCTCGTCGATGTCTCCAGCGTACCAAACTCGAGAAATATCACAAATAAATTAAATATTAATTAAATGTATTTATTTACATAAATAAATATTTTTGTGTCCCGACCAGGAATCGAACCCGGTACCTCCGAGTCTAAATCCACGGACTTAACCGCTAGACCACGGAGGCAGTTAATAAATAATACAATAAAACAGATTCCAAAGAAATTATGATCGTACAGGTGGTAATTTATTCTATTTTGATCACTTAAATCAACGAAGGACGAGTACTTGAAATTATTCCATACTTACACATCATGGTATCGTTCAATCTATTCCATGAATCGATGACTCAATATTGCATCATTGTTGTTTATTGTTTATTAATTATCCGCAGGAAACTTAGTCTGGGAACACTTGGATTGTTCAAAGTTTACACTTTTGTCATATGCAATGTAATTAATACAATGATACAGAAACAATACGAGAAAGCAAGGAATAGTCATTAGTGGATATATAAACCAAGGTTGGATGCAGCCGTAAAGGGGCGTTATTGTCTAACTAATATACATATACTAAAACTAATAATCATTTATTAATTTTAATGTCAAATATTATACATATAATTTTATTTTATTTTCATTTATTTAGGCAACAAACAGTCAACATACGCAAACAATATCACAGATAAACAAAATTGTCACTCTGCAAGATCCTAAAATTGAAAACTAATAAATAATATGAACCACTAAGGGGCCCCTTTAAGGGCTTTGCCGGCACGTGACAAATTTGAACATCTGTGTAATAAATTAATAACAATAAGAAGACATTTAATATTAATGTATAGTAAGCTATAGTAAAAATTATATAAAACATACATAAGACCATTATTGGAATATGGTTTTCAAGTATGGAATGCATACTTCAAGAAAGATATAGAAATTCTTGAAAGAGTTCAGAGGCGGGCAACAAAACTCCCACACTGCTTGAGGAAGAAGTCATATGAACAGAGGCTTAAATATTTGAAGCTTACAAGTCTCAGGGATCGCAGAATGAGGGGAGATATAATTGAGACATTTAAAATTCTAACAGGAAGGTATAACCTAGCCAAAATGTTCAGGTTTAACACAATGATCTTTCCCCGTCGTGACCACGGAATGAAGCTAATGAGAAAATCCAGCAATACAAATATAGGATATCACTTCATGAATAACAGAGTTGTAAATATGTGGAACAAAATACCAGAAGATATATTAAAGTCCTCAACTGTAAACACTTTTAAAAACAAACTGGACAAGTGGCTAGTGACAATCGAAATAGACTATGGTGATAACTGACAATTTAATAAACTCTACACCAGTGCTTGATATAGGCATATCAGCAATGCGTTGCTCGCCTATTAATTAATTATAATTATTATTATTCTCCAGATATATGTTCTGGAAGGCCCATCTCCAGCAGTGGAGGTCTAGGACGCTGTGTTCTAGGGGCTGTAATGATGATTATTATTTAATAATGTTAATGTCAAATATTATAATTATAGCAGCTGTAAAGGGGCGTCGTCACTTATGAACTAAAATAAAAACTAAAAGTAAACACTATTATTAAAATGAACGAACCAAATCCGGAAGAATTTAATTCATAGTATTTTAAAAGTTTTTTTTTGCCTAAATTTGTGTGGTGCTAATAAAATACTGTGTTTGACCAGCAGTTCTCCAGAGGTATCAGGGTCGTTCCACTACCAGCATGGAGAGACTCATCTTCATCCAAGCAGGCAGTGCAGCTCGAGACTCGAAAGAAAAATACGAGGACGGTAAGTAAATTCGAGTCAAAGGCCGAGTTGCACCAAAATGAAGTATCTGTAATTGTTACGATTATAGTTTGCTGTTGTAGCTGCAAATCTTTGGAATGACCTACCTTTAGGTATTAGGCAAGCTCCAAATCGAGTCATCTTCAAAAATATGGTTTACAAACACTTTCTTTCTAACTAGATTGTCCCAAATTTATGTCTCTTTTTCATGAAAGTCAAAAGTCAAATCATTTATTACAATTTGGCCTTCTCGGGCTCTTTTGTATTGTCACATTACATTGTTATAATTATATTAAATTTATTATACTATATAATTGAATTGACCTAAATATAAACATACACCAACAGTAAAAGGTGTCCAAAATGTATTAATAATATACATTTGCACATCTACCAGGCATTTTTGTCACTAATAAAATCATTTATCTTATAATAGGCCTTGCCTATAAGTCGATCATGTCCTCACTATCCTCAATTGCAGCAACATCATATTTCACTTCCCTCATCATGTAAGTAGTTTTATTTTTATTTAAGGAACGCGTTCTTACAACCGAGCCACCACCGCCACTAGTTTTATTTTTATATTATTGTTTATTTATGATGTAATTTATGTTTATATATATACATGTATATATTTATATATTACGTATTTATGTATTTGTATATGTATTAGTATGTAATATTGTTATGTATGTATTAATACTGTTAAGAATAACTTAATTGCACCTACCATCTATACTGTCTAAATGTCCTAAAGGTTTGGCTGTCAGAGAATGCCTAGCGGCATTAAGTCCGCCTTTGTACATAGTGCAATAAAGTTTTTAAATAAATAAAAATAAATAAATATATTTTAAATTGGAGTCAAATGTACCAGTTTTATTTTGAAGTTCGCTTGTATAATCGATGCCATATGTAACTTCAATTGTTACAATTACAGACTCTTCGTTTTGGTACAATCTAGCCTAAACTATATTATTGTATGTACGAGTATATAAAAAAAACTACAAGTAGCTGTAGGGTCAAATATTATGTTTAGATTTTGACGACTTATATACCATATCCTCTCCTAGATTTTTAAGGATTATGAACTATTCTGGTTTTAATGAATTAATATACAAACAGTATAAAATAATTACAATATAAATTAAAACTACTTAAAAGTAAAAATTTAAATAAATATAAATAAAATGTCCTCTAGAGACGACCCTTCAGTGATAGTCCCAAGAAGACTGGCAACATTTCCCCTCTGTATAGCTAAGCTAATACGTTGGCAGAAATAATTGCCAACCTTCCTGTCTCCAGACTTCTCCGTTAGCCGTTTGGACAACTCCTTGGCCAGACGCTTGGCTGAGTGTCCCTATGGGCCCATCGTCCCAAACGGCGCAAATTCGTAACCTGTACTGAGGTTGGCGTATTTGCGCAGCTTGAGGTTCTCAGCAGAAACCGCCGCACTTCCCGCGCTTGACGAGGAAGGATTATATATACTATATATAATCTTTATATTATTATATTATATTCGGCAATAATAAAAAATCGGTTCAGTAATATAATAGTAAAGACAAACTAAACAGACAGCCAGATTTATGGCTGTGAAGTCACATGTCGTGGTCAGATGATGCATAACAAACTTGAGATATATCACAAAAAAAAAGTGTCTCGACCAGGAATCGAACCTCGGCATATAAGTCTGTAAATACTAGACCACGGAGGCAGTAATATATTATTCATAGAGAAATATTAAAATACCTAACTCAACATTTAATTAACTAGATTTCTTTGAGCTTTTATTAATCCGAGAAGGCAGTAGTCAAGGAGACAGTAACAATTTTAGTTTATAATTTATTTTTCTTTATTCACGTTCGTTTATTTCAAACCACTGGGATTCATATTAAAAATATTAGTACTTACAGATTAAGAAGGTGTTAAACTATAATATAAATACAAAACTACTAAGCCCAACATAACCACCGCACAGCGCAGCGCCAAGTAAATCGCTGCTACTACATACTCGTAGATATGCCACCCACCTGTACAGCAATACACTATGCGGCCAGTTCTATCCAATACAATTGCCGTTGGGAGCAACATGTCATACAGATTTTGTATGATCTTGTTCTCAGATGTGTGAAGATAGTAATATATAAGATAGCAACTCTGCGTCAAATACGAATGTTTCCCTGGCTTCAAAAAATATGCCAGATGCATGACCGTTTTAGACCGGAAGAGTTTTTTGTCTACCACGTGATTGTGTCCTATAGTGGGAGCAACACACTGGTTAACAAATAAATCGGTTTATATTTATCCTCTGATTTAATTTTGATTCTTGCTTAGTTCGCTGCGCGTTTTTTGAATATGGCAACACTGATTTTATAACAGATTAATTTTAGAGTTACAGCTTTTACCAATTTTATTTGCATTTATGTATTATTATAAATTAACTGTCATTAAATTATATTTTTTAGTATTTTTTGTCTTTGTTGTATTTTTAAGAGCTGAAGCTAGCTAAGGCTGTAGCTTATACTGAGCTGATTTCCTATTTATTCCTACATACTTGCGTTTTTGTAAAATGTAGCTCAGTCACATCTACCCTTAGTACTGTATTAATTATTAACAACTTACCTACTCTGTATTTTTTTTATTTTATGACAATATTATTTTTTTCTTTAAAAAAAAAAACTCAAAATCCTAAACTTAAAAAAAAGAGAAAATAAGTGGAGTAATAAAATTTAAAACATAGTTGTGTGTTACCAGCTCCTAGCCTATAGAAGCTGAGGTGAAGAGATAAAGGCTAGGTAACATTGACATAATATACAAGACTAGGGGCCGGTAAGTGAATCCGTCCTTAGTGCATTTGTTCACTTATAAACAGAAATTTGTATAGAAACGCGACCATTTAAGTGAACGAATTCCACTAAACAAGGATTTTGTTAACGGCTTCAGATCAATAAATACTTTAATTACAATATATGAGTGATGGAACGGCTGTAAGAACGCTCTCAACTCCAAAATTGTGACGGTTAAGTGTACATTGGTCATAAATTAGCGGCAACGGTTCCGGTTCGACTAATACCAATTTGTTGAACCATTAATAATATAAATATTTAATTGAAAAAAATAGGTACCTACATATGTGTCGATATAGGCAGATAACAATGACGATTTTTATTCCCTGTGGCTTCCGCCCGGCCCCTTTAAAAAGTACAGTCGCGGACACAAATGTTTCGGACTTGTTCAATCGCGGACACAAATGTTTCGGACTTGTTCAGTCGCGGACACAAATGTTTCAGACTTGTTCAGTCACAGACACAAATGTTTCGGACTTGTTCAGTCGCGGACACAAATGTTTCGGACTTGTTCAGTCACAGACACAAATGTTTCGGACTTTTTTTAAACTTTTGTTAGTTGTTATTGTTAATCGTTAATTATTAATTTCTGTTTTGACACCTAGTAGTTTCAAAACTAGATTGTACAGAGAGAGGAAATAATTTTATACATTTATTCGTTACAGCCCCTAGAACACTAGTCCTAGACCTCCACTGCTGGAGAAGGACCTTCCAGAACTGAAGAATTTGGCCTACACTTTTTATATGACAATTTATTAACGATTTCAAAAGTTGGCATTAATGAAACCGGGACCGACGGCTTAACGTGCTCTCTGAGGCACGGGAACGGTGGTGTTGTAAATCTATGACAAATGTACGTAAGAAAAGTGTATTTCTCATTGGTACATGGCGGGTGGGTTTGAACCGACCTTTGTAGGATTTATTCAGGAGACGAAAGGGCTGGGCAATATTTGGGCAGGATCAGCATTGCCATTCAACGCGGCAATGCTGACAGTATCCTCGCCTATGTACTTCATTTTATTTTGTATATTTTAATGTGCAATAAAGAATTTTATTATTATTATTATCCTTCACCTTTTGTCTATTGGTTTTGGATCAAGTTTATTAATAACTTAGTGTTTCCTTTTTAAAAAATATATGTTTAAGTTTCCTATTTAATACTGAATCCTAACTTATGAAGGTAAAATGTGATGAAACAATAATCATAATTTTATTCGAAGTAAATTAATATTTATTAAATATAAATATAGTCCCAAGGAGACTGGCAATATTTCCCCTCTGTATAGCGAGGCTAATACGTTGACAGAAATAATTGCCAGCCTTCCTGTCTCTAGACCTTTCCGTCAGACGCTTTGACAAAGGTGGCCTTGATATGAGATGGAGCTAATGTGTCTACACACATAATTCAATGTGTGCAGATGTACATGTTACTTTGTAATTTTATTCATACGAATAAATCTGATTTTACAATAATATATAATTTTTTGTCCATGCCTGTTCCGATGCTTATGTATCTGATAACTTTTTTGTCCAGAGCTTGACTTAGGTGCCTAGAATACAAAAGTAAAATAAAATGCAAGTAAACTTATGTCTTATCTTAAAAAATAACTTAGCGAGCAGCGCGTTCGACGACATGACTCAACTATGACTTTATTATTTGACCAGTCATTATGATATAGGTCTGTCCAAGGTAGTGAGATGTTTAGCTGCTGCAAGTGCAGGCTCGTTAGCCGGCGAGTCTGAAAGTGACACCTTCCAGTTAATTACTGAGGATGTCTCACCTCGACCACAAATCACACTCAATACCAAATAAACCTAGACTAAACTTAAGAAAATGTGCTTTCTTATTATATACTGCGTTTAATTGTCATAAAATCAAATATTTTTTTTAGGTTTCATTATTAATAATAATAATAATAATATAATTCTTTATATAAAATATAAATAGTACATAGGCGAGCATAATACCGTATGGTATTCTCTACCAGCTAACCTTTGGGAGAGTGAGAAATTATTATAATGGGTGCAGATTAAAAATAAGAATAATAATAATAGTTTAAATCAATCATGAATATACCGTAGTATTAGTAGAACCTCTATATGAAATCAAAAGGGTCACTTTTTTTATAAGATATACGAGTATATCATTATCTTAAAAAAAACACTACTGTATGGTGAAAAAGGCCGCGTCTAAAAATCGCGATGTCCATCGTGATAACTACCTAAAGGCTGAGGAGTGTTATTATTAATTGATCTCGTCCACAGCCGAGAGACGAAATAGAGAGAGAAAGAATTACGTAAGTCGACGTTCGCGCGATCGTCGACCTCACGCTATCTACTTGATTAGGAGGATTATATACAGAGTTACGATATTTTTAGGAAAACTTCTCTTCACCGTAACTTAAAATTTTATAACTGAATAATTAAAATAAAAAATACGTAATTCTTTATTTTTATTCTAGTTTATAATATAAAAATATTTGCTGTTTAACAAATACCACGCAGTATAAATATATATTTATTTAAAAACTTTTTTGCACAAAGTACAAAGGCTTTCTTAAGCGGTCTTGATCCCCATAGACATTTACTGACAGTCAAACCTTGGAAAAGAAAAAAATATATACTTAGGTGCAATAAAAGAAATATAAAAAATAATATTTATAAAATATAAAGTAAAATAAATATTAATACTAAGGATAGGGGATATAAGTCCCGTCCGCGTGGAATGGTGGCAAGAACGATGGCTGCATTTCCCCGCTGAATTGCAATACTGATTCTTTGGGCGAAAAAAGAGCCAGCCCTCTTGTCACCGGAGGAGACGACAAGACGCAGTGTTATGTCTTTTAAAAACTTTTTGGCGTTTGGACTCCATAGTCTTTTAATATACTTATAAACTTCCGCCGCTTGCTGGACTCCGCATATTCCGCCAGAATAGAAATATTAATGGTAAGATAAATTTAACAACATAAATATAAATACTTAGGAAGAAGAAGGCAATATAGATTTAAGAAGATCATTGTTACAAACCCATGTCATGTGAATAAATATTTTGAGTTTGTGTTTGGCGTGAAAACCTTTTGACAATACCTGTATTATTGAGTTGCTCATTTAAACGTATTCCAGAACAATGTATTATGAATATAAATAGCGCAGCGTGGCACTATTGTGGTCCGATATTTCCTTCTCTACTTGTGTCAATATATTTAGGTCACCTAGTTACACAGAGAGGCATAGACGTATAAAGAGGGACACGTCAACATTAGTTTTATACTTACAATCTTCACGCTAGCACCCTTGGTGTTGGTGGTACTTACAGTCTGCTGGGGCGGCAAAGTATCCACCGTTCCAAACCCAGTAAAGTGTATCCACACGTTTCGGGATCAGGCTCGAATTGCCGACATGCCCAGTCAAGCCCGCGGCATAGTGTTGGGGACTGATGTCAGTCGTGACTGTCCAATTTCAGTTGCTAATATTCATGGACCTTGCGCGCCACTTACCACCAGGTAGGGAGCAAGGTCACATGTCGTGCTAGTATATAATAATAAATAAATAAATATTTCCAGCCAGGTCACACAGCGCCATCTAATTTCCGTGGTAAGCTACGAGGCTTGTGTTATGGAAACTAGATGGTTGATAAACTACATATTATACTTTTTTTTTTTGTAAATATATACATATTATACATATAAACACCCAGGCCGAGACAAATTATACAATGTACAACTTGCCCCCGGTGGGAATCGAACCCACGACCTCCCGAGTTCACGGCAACGTTTGTTACCACTAGACCACGGAGGCGGTATATATAATAATAACATGCCAAAAGTACAACTTAAATCTTAAATATTGGAGTCTATACATAGTGCATATAGGTGTACATACATACATGCATTTCCATACATCAACACTCGTACACTTCCACACACATCATTTCAAAATATTTAATTTTTTCGTTTTAGTTCTTTAGATTAATAATATTTTTATACCTAAGTTTCGTTAACAAAATGTAATTCATGTAGACTACGAAGTTACGTAAATTTTTAAATCTCTTAATTGATGGTGCTTTACGAATATAAAGAGGTAGTGGGTTTCACTGGCGAGCTGCTGATACTGTATAAGAATCTGAACAAATTTAAACGATATTTCAGGTAAGGTAATTGAGTTATTTTAACTGTTTAAAAAAATATATTTATTTACAGGTCATATAGTAAACTAACTTAACGTAACAACATTTGCCAAGTAAATTGGCGATATATCAAACATTTTTTTTATGTCTAAAAACATACAATATTATCAGATTAAACTTTAGGTATTACAATTATCAAAATATTCTTTTAAATTATAAAATATCTTCTCTTTTAGCTAAATTATTAATTGATTTTTAAAATATTTTTACCTAACAATATTAATTTGTTAGGTAATTTTAATTTCATATAAACATAATTAGGCAATTTTTATTACATTTAGTTTTCTTAGGATTTATATCTACAATAAGATCATAGGGGTTTCTCCTACTTCTAGCGGTGACAACTCCAAAAAAAATTGGGGAATATTACGCTAGCCAAATACATATCGGATAGCAACTTATGCTATCTGTGATGACAGACGGAATTTTCTTGAGTTGCACTTAGCTCTAGTTCTGCTGCATAATGATGTTCATAATATTTCCCGGACGATCCTTATAAATATATGTCTATGTCGCTAGTGCATTTATCAAACAGTGAAAGAGAATCTATTGTCAATAACCAGCATGAACGTTTTGTGTACCATGTCTATTTTATCACCTGGCAATTAACAACCGCTCCCGTATTGCACATTCAATTAACATCATTATTTATAAACTTCACACAAAATCAAATAACCATGTCATATATATTTGTCAAATGGACATCGAACTGAGTACACGGTTAATATTATTCTATTGTAGTGTAAATCGTGAATTATCTTTCACAATAATAAATAGTACATAGTAATTTTAAAATAATACTTACTAATTTAATAACATGGTATAACAAGCACATTCCTACTCGTACTTGTTCGCTAGTAGTATAATACTCCAAATTTAAACTAAATAAAGGAAAATAAAGAATGGTTAAAATAAGAGAGAAATCTAATGTAAACCCGTGTCGAGAGGCGAGGAAGAAATCGGAGCCACTTATAGCGGTCCCTGAAAATGAACGGTGAGTCTCATTAGCAAATAAACTAACGATAGCAAAAACATAACAAATAAGAGAAACCAGTCGATTAGTCGACGCTCTGGGCGATAACCCTGCCTATCACCTTACTCGACCCTTAAGGTTAGCTGGTAAAGAATGCCTACTGGCATTATAGCTTGCCTCTGTACTATCTATAAGTGCATTAAAAATGCGTTTCAAAACTACTTGACCGATCGGGATGAAACTTTGGGAATATTTATTTATTTATTTAAAACATTTTTGCACTATGTACAAAGGCGGACCTAATGCCGCTAGACATTCTTACTCGGTCAACCTTAGGGACATTACGAACATTGTATGTGGAAGGTTCGCGCAAATTATAGAACATAATATAAGGGAAAAAATTAAAATACTACTAAAACTAAACTACTTACTAGTAAATATTATTAATATACTAAACACTAATATACTTATAATACTTAATATATACATAAATACAATATATACATACTTACAGTTGTTGGGATCTATTTAAGAAGTGTGTGAAAACCATCCTTTTAAACAATGTTCTATTTGGCGCCTGTCGGATATCTAAGGGTAGGTTGTTCCACAGATTTGCGGCAACAACTGCAAAGGAGTCGGACATAAAACTAGTGTGATGAGAGGGAATGGCAAGGGTAGAGTTATGCGATGATCGCAACGACCTAAATATGTTGTGTGAACATCGGCGAAGGTTTCTGACGTAGTACTACTGTTGTATATTATACAATAAAGTCCTCCGCCGCGTCTGTCTGTCTGTTCGCGATAAACTCAAAAACTACTGCACCGATTTCCATTTTGTTTTCACCAATCGATAGAGTGGTTCTCGAGGAAGGTTTCAGTATATAATTTGTTCAGTTTCTGTATATATTAACGATATTTGTTGGAGGTGTTGACAAAAACTAAGCCGTCTGGGAGATTTCAACAAAAACGCTGCCTAAACCCTTTGAAATATAACAAAATAATGTATGGTGGAATTATATATCTTATATAGGTCTGTCGAAAAGTGCCGATGGCATATGTCTATCTCCTAAGGAGAACATACTATATACATTATAATAGTTTAAAAAATGGGTAATTATAACGCGGTAATTGGAAAGCTATTAACACAAATACGGTATAAATCCTTATCATTTTAAATACATTAGATGGCTTGAGTATTTTATGAAGATTATTTTTTACCTTTACAGTTACACCATGCAAATTAAATGAATACCTTAGGAGATATTTCAAAATTAAAATAATGCGCAACGAAATTATTTCGTGTCGCCGTTTACACGGGCAAAGCCGGGTAAAACAGCTAGTATTATAATATAATATACTAAAAGTAGATTTTATTATTTAATTTATAAATTTATTAATTACAATTTCATTTACAATGTAGTTTTCTTTATTTAAATTCATTAATTGTTTTCTAATTTCGAAAATAAAAATATTGTCACAAAAGTAATTTTAAATAATACAGAAACGAACCACAATCTTGTTTAATGTGTTGTGACGTCATAGAGATGGCATAATTAATAATAAATATCAATCCAATTTTTGTATGGAAAACAGTTTTCTTTTTTGGTATGTACTTTTAATTTTCAATATTAGTGTAGGGTGTAATGTATCTTTAAAAAAATAGTGGATATTCCCTATTCTCGAGCTGTAGAGATGAATGTAGCATTCAACATTTATCGAAATATCTGTCAATGTGCATACAAAAAATGTTTCACTGGACATGTATCGCACCAGACATAATCTCTATAGCCCGATAATTCCCCCCCTGCCCTAGTTCGAAATAGCCGGTCACAACTTGCGTACGGGGCTAATTACACGACAATTTGCTATCAAATATTTATGACAATGCTAAGTGATCTATGAACTTTGCAAATGAATTCTTAAAATGCCTAAGATTGTCTGATTGGTCCGTAAGGACGTAGCTAATGTAATCAACTACTTGTATATTAGTTCAGAAAATATAAGAAGGTTTTCGACATAAAAAAAGTAAAGTATCATCACCACCGTTTCCCTTTCGGGGTGATCAGAAACCACGCTTATGAATAAGCGGATTCACATTTAGCCAACTTTACTATAGGCCAATCATTACAAGCTCGATGTCTTCTGCGTACCAAACTCGAGAAAATATTACAAATGATTTAAATATTAATTAAATGTATTTTTATCCATTAATAAATATTTTTGTGTCCCGACCAGGAATCGAACCCGGTACCTCCGAGTCTAAATCCACGGACTTAACCGCTAGACCACGGAGGCAGTTTTTTGACATAGAAATTAGTAAATATTCTGACCTTACGATTTTGGACATTGTTAACTTTTAAAACCAATTTATGTGAGAACAAATTAAGTATTAGCGCACATATTGATCCCAATTCTTGTAAATCGTATATACTCTAAATATTTTCCGTCTAAGGTTATACGGGATAATTTAAGACTATCTTATTTTGTATTTTTCAGTGTATCAGGAGAGCACGGCTTGCCCCGGTTGAGCCCGGTAGCCCCTCGTAGTCGCAGCTCCAGTATGGACGAATTGCCCCCGCTGCACGCATCTACCCGTGATCCCCTTTCACATGGAGAGTAAGTCTTTAACAAACTATAATTATATTTATTTTGCCAACCCATCTGGTCTGCTTGTCCATAAGAAATGAAATCACGAGGACTTAACCCAACACACTAATCTGAAAACGCGACTATTTTTTTGAAAAATAAAGTAGGTATTTAATTAACATTGCTCTTCTACCTAACTTGTGCCTAATTTCTAGATATAATAATAATAATTTGTTCGAGATCTGGAGATGCCTACTATTGAAGAGTTTGTCGTCGGGCCGACAACGGACACTTCAAGCATCTCCAGAATATCGCTCCGTCTTGCGCTGTGTATTTATTTATTTATTTTAAAAAAAAATTACAGCCTTTATTATTATACATATTAACGGTTTAGTATTAGTAGAACACAGGCCAAGAAGATTTTATATTATTTACATATATTTTTTCATTACACAGCGTCCTAGACCTGCTGGAGATGGGCCTCCCGAAACTGGAGAATTTGGCCTACACTCGCCACGCTGACCAGACGGCTTGGCGAGGATATGATGTCAATGTTTATGATAATTTATTAACGATTCCACAAGTTGACAGTAGTGGAACAGGTACCGACGACTTTACGTGCTCTCCGAGGCACGGGAACGGTGGTGTTGTAAATCTATGACAAATGTACGTAGAAAAGTGTATTTCATTGGTACATGCCGAGGGGGTTTGAACCGACCTTTACAACCGAGCCACCACCGCAAATTTACATACTTATATACAATTAAAAAATATACAGTAGGTATTATTTTCGATCCTTCTCCGAAGTCCTGTTGTTTTTTTCTTTTCTTTTACCTAATTTAAATGTGTTATTTTAATTATAATGTTATTATTTGCATATACGTAGTTGTACTATTTTGTCACATGCAATAAAATATTTAAATTTATTTATTTATTTGATCTCAAACAAGATGTACACCAATTCATTACAACATAATAAGAATAATATGGCGCTAAGTGCCACCTTAATTATAGGAGATTACAACATTCAAATTAGAGTATATATATACAATTTTAATATAAATTAGATTAAGTTCAATTGTTAAAAAATCTATGTAAAGCAATAAAATTTTATAAAGTAATAATTTATATAAACATAATAATACTTAAAAATATAATTAAAAATAAAATTTTAAATTAAAATACAATTAATAATTACACATTAAAATACCCTAACAATTAATAATTACACAATAAAATACCCTAATAATTAATAATTACACAATAAAATACCCTAATAATTAATAATTACACAATAAAATACCCTAATAATTAATAATTACACAATAAAATACCCTAATAATTAATAATTACACATTAAAATACCCTAACAATTAATAATTACACAATAAAATACCCTAATAATTAATAATTACACAATAAAATACCCTAATAATTAATAATTACACAATAAAATACCCTAATAATTAATAATTACACAATAAAATACCCTAATAATTAATAATTACACAATAAAATACCCTAATAATTAATAATTACACAATAAAATACCCTAATAATTAATAATTACACATTAAAATACCCTAACAATTAATAATTACACAATAAAATACCCTAATAATTAATAATTACACAATAAAATACCCTAATAATTAATAATTACACAATAAAATACCCTAATAATTAATAATTACACATTAAAATACCCTAACAATTAATAATTACACATTAAAATACCCTAACAATTAATAATTACACAATAAAATACCCTAATAATTAATAATTACACAATAAAATACCCTAATAATTAATAATTACACAATAAAATACCCTAATAATTAATAATTACACAATAAAATACCCTAATAATTAATAATTACACAATAAAATACCCTAATAATTAATAATTACACAATAAAATACCCTAACAATTAATAATTACACAATAAAATACCCTAACAATTAATAATTAAAATAATAATTATAAATCATGAGTGATTTTTTTAATATATTTGTTGATTACCTCGATAAATATATTTGTTTATTTGATTGGTTTCAGTGAGTCGATAACAATGGTCCTGTCAGCTTTCTACGCAAAACTACTGATAGTCTTGGGTATAGCTCTGCCTGTAACTAGTACAATACAAAATGAACTCTACACCAATCTGACGTCAGATGTAAGTATTCGTCATGCATCATAGCGCCTAGACAACAGAGTCCCAGACCTCCACTGCCTCACTTGATGGGCGTTCCAGAACATAGAGAACGGGTTGGCGAGAGTATGATGTCAATGTTAATGTGGAAGAAGACAAATTTCTAAGCAATCCATGAATCCACCGTGTGGGTGCCGGGTCCATCGTGTGTAGATAAGAGAGTGGAGAAGAGTGGTGTTTAAGGTTCACGACCGCCTATAGGCTGGTTAACAAACAAGGTTTAGTTTTTCATTGCATAACAGGACTTTCACCATCCAGCACTCTGCTCCTCCCCTAACTAACTTAATACTGCATGATTCCGTTAATACCGTCTTGGAAGCACGGTCCATAAATTGTATTGACGGCAGACCTGCTTAGGCCCAATTCTTTCAGTAAGAAAAATATTTTTCTTAAAAAATGACAAAAAAAACTAATTTACAAGCGAAACATATTACAGTGATCTCCACACTCGGCACTGCCAGACATGTGGTAATCTCGTAACTACATAATAAAGAATAATAAAAAAAATAGAAAAAAAAATAGTAATCTACATAGTAATACCTAACTGCAGGGATTAAAACCGGGACACTATAATTGGCATACACCAAACAATCGCTTCTTAATTAATTATAAAAAATAGATAAATACATAATTTAAAAATGGAAAGATTTTGCTGCAATTCCTCTCGCACCAACAAGTTGTCTGTGTAAAGCTGAATCCTCGATCCGTACCTGATAATTTCTTCTGTGAGAACATAATATATATTTAATACATTTATTCGAAAAATATATTTACAAAATATAAAATAAAATTAATATTAATACTAAGGATAGGGATATACTCGTAAGTCCCGTTCGCGTGGAATGGTGGCAAGAACGCTGGCTGCATTTCCCCGCTCAATTGCAATACTGATTCTTTGGGCGAAGAAAGAGCCAGCCCTCTTGTCACCGGAGGAGACGACAAGACGCGGTGTTATGTTGATATAAGACTACATATTATAGTCTTTTGGAAATCGAGGACAAATACTTAAGAAAAGTGTATTTCTAATTAATACATGCCACCGCGACATTTTTGGATTTTAATAAAAGCGTTCTTGACACCAGGCCACCATCGTTCTTATAATAAGTCTATTTTTAAATTATGCAGCAGCTGGCCAATAGCATTCTGGCCTTGAAATTCAGACAGCGGAGTCATTCAGGACGGATGTTCAATGGGTTGGAGATAGGAATAACTGCGACACCGAAATATCTCAAGGATAACTTCGCCTATCTATCTTCCTTCCAAGACAAATCTCTTCGTTCCTCTCACAACTCGCTTTTTTCTGTCCCCTCACACCATACTGGATTTATTTCCAATTCCTTCGTAGTCGCTGCAACAAACCTATCGAACAACTTCCGACCAACATAAGGGAATCTAATACCAGGACGTCTTTTAAAAAACTAGTATATTCGCATTTTATAAATAGCTCCAAACCACGGTAGTAAGTTTTATAGTCGTATATGTATGTTTATGTTTAATATTGTGTAAATATTTGCATTTATTATTGTGTATTGATATTATAATATATATAAGGGTATATATAATATTTTTAAATTATCCTATAATTATATTATTGTTACTGTCACTTCATTGCACCTATATTTGTTCAAATTTCCCTAAGGTTTGGCTGTCAGAGAATGTTTACGGGCATTAAGTCCGCCTTTGTACTTTGTACAATAAAGTTTTTAAATAAATAAATAAATGATCGCGCGTTTGCCCCGGCAGGATCTCAGCACCTTTGGTCCTTGACGCTGTTCCTAGTATAACAGCGCCCGTGTGGATTAGCCAACTTTACTCGTAGCTATTCTCCAAAAGCAAGATGCCTTCGCTCCGGGACCGTGCGACAGTAGGAGCGATATTCTGAAGATGCTTTAGAGAATTGTTAACAATATTTTATTTAAAATTTTATTGCACTTAAAAACCTAGTACATAGGCGAGCTATAACGCCATAAGGCATTCTTCATCAGCTAACCTTAAGGATCAAAAAAGGTGATGGGCAGGATGAAGAAAAATATTAAAATAGCTTCAATTAGTAAATAATAATAATTACGCATTAATAGCACTAATAATACATATACGTACACAATATAAAAAAAAAACAATTCACCTACATACTACATACATATAAACATACACTGTAAATAAATAGATATATAAATAAAATATCAAACAACTTCGTTAATTCGAGAGACATACCATACATTCTGTTTCTCAATAAATAATGTGGTTAGAAGGTTTTTAAATACGTTGACGGACGGTGCTCGCCTTATAACCAGGGGTAGCTTGTTCCACTGACGAGCGGCAGTAACAGTGAAGGAATCTAAATATCTGCTAGAGGAATGTGAAGGAATCTTTAGCTGATTGTTGTGAGAGGAGCGAAGAGCACAGTTGTGCGTATTAGAGAGAAATTCAAAGCGGGATTTAAGGTACGAAGGTGTTTTAGGGCGATTGAGAACTTATTGAGAAATATTTTAATTGCATGATTACAGATATTCACCATGTATTTGTACGTTATCAGCATGCTATTCCTGGGATACACATTTTATCATTTACGAATTGCGAAAAATCATAAAGATGGTAAGTCTCTTTCATACTATTGTACCATCTATTTATTTATTCGAAGACAAAGGGTAGAGACATATAAAGACCAGGAATAAATCAATCGAGTAGAAGCAATTAAAATTATATAATAATACCAAATTATTAATCTCTGTGAACAATAGCTCATACTTTATGCAATTCAAAATTTGGATAAAGATCCCCTTGGCCATGTACGTAATAAGACTGCAATGTAATGTTTAAACTGCCTCCGTGGTCTAGCGGTTAAGTCCGTGGATTTAGACTCGAAGGTACCGGATTCGATTCCTGATCGGGACACAAAAATATTTATTAATGTAAATTAATATATATTTTTTTTGTGATATTTCTCGAGTTTGGTACGCTGGAGACATCGACGAGCTTGCCACTTGTCATGATTGGCCTATAATAAAGTTGGCTAACTGCGTGGTTCCTGACCACGCCGAAAGGGAAACGGATGATACTGTTACTTTATTAATAAAGTTATAATAAAGTAGTTTTTAATTATTATTGCAAAAAAATAATTTCTTCTCATTTTTTTAGATAGCACAATTAGGACCCGTTACGGCAGTTTTTACCTCCACATGGGTGTGGCAGGGTTTGGTGTCGGCTCCATCATATACTCGTGTCTTCAGTTCGCCGGATACTTCGACCTCTCTGGAGACTGCCAGCTCATCGTCATAGCTCTCAAGCCAGCCCTTAGAATACTCTTCTTAGTTGCACAGACTGTGTTTATTTTCTCCTATACAGATGTAAGTCATGTTCGACGTCCAACTTTCAAACTATCAAATTTGTTGATTATTGCTCGGTAGAATTGTTATTATTTAAAACTGTAACTGCGGCTTTTGTCAAAAAGACCGCTTTACGGTTTTCTGAAAAATGGCAGAAGAAATTCTCACAAGTTGCAGGCTGGCTAAAAATTAAAATACAAATTTTTGTAATAAGGGCTATAAGCTTAAGAATCAGAGGACAAGAAAGCGAGTGACATGGATAGGATGTGAGGATGGAGCAGGTATTTTTGAAGGAACGAATGAATGATTAAATGTGAATGAATGTTAGATGATTTTATATACTTAGTTTTCTGTAATTTTTTGTTATTATTGTTATTTTGTTAAAATAAATTTAATTATTTATTTAAAACTGTAATCTATAAAAGTTAGCTAGACCACACGGTACAGAATTAATTATTGTATGACAGTCATTGCCAGTCATGGGTCATGTTAGACGTAAATTTTCAATTTGAATATTTTATTATTTCACGTACAATATGCGTTCTACGGAAGTGTAAAACACGTTCTTTTTCGACAAGGGTGTCGGTTTATTTCTGTAAGTAAATCCTGGACTATATTATTACGTTTTCAATTAAAATACACCTAGAAGTTGTCATTAAGAAATGGTTTCCCTACTCAATCATAGATGGCGATTATTTTTGCACACAATTATGGCCTTAAATACACTAATCATAAAGTTGATATTGGCTCTAAATATTTTTAAAAAATCCTCTATCCGAACATAGATGGCGCTTATAGTTGCACACAATTATAAATTTAAAAACTCTAGCCATAAGGTTGATATTAGTTGCATGCATTAGATTTTTTTAAAGACTAGTAGACGTTAGATGGCATAAAAAATAATGCAATTATGTATGAATGTGCTCTATCTTATATTTGACAGACAGACAGTGGGGTCGTCCAGGCCCGGATAGCTAATGGGCCTGGATAAACACCCGCAGGTAATTCATGCACTTTTAATGCTGGGCACCGTTACTGGTATAACAGCGCCTGTGTGGTTCACGAACTCAGGTGGTTCGACTACTTCAGCTCTCCTCCAGGAGCACTTCTCTAGAAAGTGGTCTCTCGTTAGGAGGCCGTGCGCAGGATGAAGCGATGTTTAAAGTGCGTACGTTTAGTCAGGCCAACAACAAAATATTAGGCATTATAGTAGGCATTTCCAGATCTTAAGCTATGACGGAATTATTCACAAACCACGGCGCTCTGGAGATATGTTCTGCTGACTTTGGATCTTGTCCCTATTGGTCTTGGCCAGAAGGACGCAGCATGAGTTTTTTTTATACTAGCAAGTGACCTTGAGCCCACCTGATGGTAAGTGGCGTGCGAGGTCTATGAATATTAGAAACTGGAATCAGAGACTCATGACTGACATCAGTCCCTAACACTATTCAGGCCTGACTGGGCATGACGGCAATTCGAGCCTGATCCCGAAACTTGTGGATACACTTTACTGGGTTTATCGGCAAGAACGGTGGAGCTTCCCCGCCCCGGCAGACTGGGCAAATTACCACCATCAGTCCGCCTACCACCTATTTGTTGTTCTCGTTGGAAGTATATGCCATTTGCAATTATGTCAAATGCCAATTTTTCCTTTCAAGGAGAAGTAATATTGTAAGCTTGACATGGTGATATTTATATAAAAATAACACCGCTTGAAATAAAACTTACTTAAGTGAGGCGGGAAAGGATGAACATCATGTAGATCCGGACCTTCAACCTGAGGGGCAAGGTGGAATTCATAATAGGACGTAACACCGCTCGGGCTACCTTCGCCTGCCTCTTTGTAGTTGCTAATAATAATTATCAGTTATTTTTTTTTATTCCAGGTATTAACACCGATGAGAGGCGTAGTGTTGGACAGATTCGGCCTAATGCATCTCATAGCCACAAACGTTTGCGAGTGGCTGAACGTTATAATTCAAGAGACACGCGATGACATCATAGCTGTGGCTTACGACCGCCCTCCATTGTTAAGATACACGAATATAACCACTAAACTAGCTGAACTGAGACCTTCTGTAAACTTAAGTGCAGATTTGAACTCTTATGAAGATAGCACGGAGGTTCTGCAGTATTATCAGAAGCTAAATGCCTCGATGAGAAGTGAAGGATGGACGTGCAACGTGTCTGATATGATTACGCCACTAATTCACACGGTGAATCCATATTTGCGACCGTGCGGGGTGGAATACAGCTTGCTTTGTTCAATCATCATTGCTGTCATTTGGAATGACATCTGCACTGTTCCTGGATCGGTAAATTAAAATTTAATATTCCGTATAGTAACTAAAATCATTACACTAATATGGGTTAGTACTTAGAAATATTGTATTTGTTAGTTTAATTTTGAAGTAATATACAAACAGTATAAAAGAATTATAATATAAATTAAAACTACTTAAAAGTAAAAATTAAAATAAATATAAACTGAACCTAATAAAAACTAAACTATAAGTAAAAAATGTCCTCTAGAGACGACCCTTCAGTGATAGTCCCAAGAAGACTACAACATTTCCCCTCTGTATAGCTAAGCTAATACGTTGGCAGAAATAATTGCCAGCTTTCCTGTCTCCAGACTTTTCCGTTAGCCGTTTGGACAACTCCTTGGCCAGACGCTTGGCTGAGTGTCCCCATGGGCCCATCATCTCGACCCCAAACGGCGCAAATTCGTAACCTGTACTGATGTTGTCGTACTTAGAAATAGTACATAAAGTAAAAGAAATATATAAATAATTGCAACAAACAATTCCATAACACAATATTCATTTATTTTATTTTAAAACTTTATTGCTATGTAAAAAAGAAGACTTAATGTCGCTAGGCATTCTCTGAGAGCGAAACCTTTGGGACATTTAGACAGTATACGTGGTGGGTACATACATACATATCTTCACGCCAGGTCCCTTGCGGAGTAGGCAGAGACAATTGAGCGCCATTTGTCACGATCTCGGAATACCTCTTTCGCTTCTCCGACATTCATCAATCCTCTTCATCTTTTGTTTCGATGGCTTTTTAATGCACCTTCAGCTATTGTTTTATTATATTATATATATTTATAGGCGAGTCTTGGTCTGTAATCTAAATAAAATTAGAATGCCAAGTGAATAAACTTAAATTTAAAATCGTGGCTGTAAAAGGGCCGTGTCAATTAAGAATAAATATAAAATTATACTAATATACATATGTAAAACTACTTACATGATGAGGAGAGTGCGATACAATTAACAATCTTAGCATAAGGGACAGAAGTCGTCTACTAAATTAAGCATGTACAACAATGTAATTTTGATTATTTTGTTCAATATGTATATTTTCTTTTGTGTCAATAAACTATTATTATTATTAATATAATGCGATGCTTCTGCAAATGAAGGTAATTGATAGAAGACTGCCTCCGTGGTCTAGTGGTTAAGTCCTTTGATTTAGACTCGGGTTCGATTATTTATAAGCGTGGTTTCTGACCACCCCGAAAGGGAAACGGTAGTGATAATACTTTAAATTACTCTATATAAAAAGTAGATATTCGGTTAACCAATTGGGGAAGGTCGCTCTTGGGCGTATCTTAATTGTTTACAATTTTATCAATTTATATTAATAAGTATATAGATTCAACGATGTACGGTGAAACAACCCCCCCTTTCCAGTTGTTTATTTATTTACGAGTACAACGTTTGTTTCAGAAAAATGGCAAGCCAGTTCTCCCAAACGCATCAAACGTCAAAGAGAGGTGTTGTACTCGCGTCAAGTCGTCAAACCACTTCTCGGTGGATTGTGGATCAGCTCACAAGGGGTTGTTCATGGGAGTGGCCGTTCTGGCTGGAACCATCGTCAGCCTCATGCTTTTTAATGGACTCTTCCATAATAAGAAACATGTTGAATTAGCTTTACTTCAGGTATGTTATGCAGTTGTTCCTGATTTAATAAAATTGAATATGATTTAAAAATTCTTGCTTTAGAATAATAGTTCAAGCAATGGTGCGTAATTTTAGTCTAAAAAAAGCAACCGGATGACTCTTGGTATTTGATTTCCTGATGCAATTTGGAAACTTTATTGTATAGTACCTCATAACCCCAAAATTAACGGAATCGGAGAAAAAAAAGTTAAGAAACCGAATGGAAAGGCAGTAGCAGAACTCAATATTATTTAAAAAATAAATACATCCGAAACGAGTTTTTTTTTTATCGTAACAAAAAATCGTGTAAGTAACTATTTGCGCTTTAAGGATAATTATTATTTTGTATAGAGATGCTACATAAAAATGTCATACATTAATGCTAAAAGGATTTTTCAAATTAATAGTTAAATTAGCGAAAATTTTCGCTTTTTACTCACTTTTTTCAAAAATTATAAGAGAAAAATTGTTAAAAAAGTAAAGACGTTTTTTATAAATGTTCCTACTCGGTACAACTATGATATGTGATCCATTTAAATAACTTCTAACCCCATTTTTCAACCGCTTAAGAGGTTGATGATATTGTACGCTAATAATATGTCATCAATTATTTTTAAAAAATGGATACTCAATCGCTCTTAGACTAATACGTTTGTAATGATACTGTTGCTTCCAGGTAAATATTTGGGAAACGACCCTATTTATTTTGATGTCGGTAGGATCAGCTGCCTGCATCCACCGGATGAGGACATTAAGCCTTCGAAGATCTGCCACCACCTTGCCATTAGAACACGCCTTACTGCTGGTCACCCAGTGCGGGGTCTACCTGTACTACCTATTCCAGATCATCGGAGCTGGCTTCTTTATACAAAACTACCCGGAAACACGACGAGCTTCGAGGTACTGACGTCACATCCTCTCACTAGTAACCAAGTATAACACCTTGTAATTGAATGCAAAAAACTTTTTTATCATTTATTTTTGGATCAATCATTAACCACACTTTATAAAAAAGCTTAATGTTTAACTAATTTTACTAGGCTCATCATGACAAGTGGCAATCTTATCTCGCATTAGCTGTCAAAATAGAATAACAATAACAAATGTACCAAAAAAATAACAATTAACTGTTTCTATTCGCTTTTTTGAAAATTATAATATAATAAATTCTTTATTATTTTTTTAAAGTCTGAGTTTTCTAGGAAATAAAATTACGGACATTTTGGATATACCTATTTTAACTTTTATATACCTAATTTTAGAGAGATAAAAATAGCAAAAACATATATAACGATTGTCATCTATTTTACTAAAACAATATAATATGACTAATATAGCTCAAACGTTTGTCAAAAGTACAATCAGACTTAAAAAATATTTGAAAATATTGGATTGTGTGAGCGAGAGCGATGTAAAATCGTTAAACTTCAATTATCTTATATTTTATCCAACAGAATAATATCACCCCTATGTGCAGTGATTCAAAGCTCATGTCAAACGCTATTAGTACTGGACGCGTGGTCACGTGGTAGCGAGAAGACTACCAAACACAAGCCAGGTCGTCAATTGATCACATTCCTTCTAGTCGGAAACTTTGCCCTCTGGCTGCTAAATAGAGTCAAAAATGCAAGAGCTGAATTTCATCCATTACAGGTAATAAACTATATTCTTTTTATTTATTTATTTTTTGAAAATTTAGAGCTATAGTAATAAGACAAGTTAACAGGGGCTGGTTACAGTGATATCCTGTGATACCTCGAGCTTTGGTAGGCAACCAACTAGAGGAGTCACGGCGCATCATGACGGCAGAACTGGACGACACCCTCCACAAAATCTATTTGTGGGGTGTTCAAAATCTTGTCCAGTTCAATGCCAACAAGACTCAGGCATGCGCGTTGACGGCCAAGAAGTCCCCCTTCTCTTCTCCCCCTACTCTTCAGAGCACCACGCTGGACCTACAACCCAGCTTCAACATTCTCGGGGTGGAAATACGCTCAGACCTTAGCCACCGGAACTACATTGAGAGCATCACCAAAACAGCGTCAAGAAAGCTCGGAATACTGAACAAGGTGAAGCGGTTTTTTCCGCCTTCAATTAGACTGTTGCTGTACAAAGCACAGATCAGATCATGTATAGAATACTGTTCTCACCTTTGGGATGGTTCCGCCAAGTACCTCACAGATGCTCTCGATGTCCTGCAGAGGCGAGCTGTACGAATTGTGGACGATGCCACTACATCTGGAACTCTCGAATCCCTGCAGCTTCGCCGAGATGTGGCTTCTCTGAGCGTGTTCTACCGGCTATACTATGGTGAGTGCTCCGAAGAACTCTATAACCTAATCCCTCCCTCTCCATTCCGCAACCGAACCACACGCACAGGTCAGAATATGCACCCACATACCGTAGTCACCATCCCTTCGCGTACATATAAATTTGGGGACTCATACATCTGTCGTACGATAAAGATGTGGAATGCTCTTCCAGCCTCTGTGTTTCCACTTTCCTATAATTTGGAGTCCTTCAAGCGAATTGTGAAAAAGCATCTAGTCAAGCCGGCATAGTGTTAGGGACTGATGGCAGTTACGAGTATCTGACTTCAGTTGCTAACATTCATGGACCTTGCGCGCCACTTACCATCAGGTGGGCCCAAGGTCACATGTCGTGCAAGTATAAAAAAAAAAAAAAAAAATAACGTTTAATGAGGATAGGAATGCACTGTATTATTAACTTATGTAGGTAAGTATAGTTTTATTGTATCAAAAATAGGGAAACTGCCTTCTGGAACCCAGAATTTATTTTCCAGAAGGCAGTGCTCACTAACTAGCTTAGCTTCAGTGCACTAACTGAAATTATTTGATTATATTTTTTTAGGTTAAATTTAGATTTTGTTGTTTACAATATAACTTATCCCAATAGTATAACAAAATAAAATATAATAACGATAAAAATTATAAAACAAACTAAACAATCATATTTTTTCTAAAAACGAATGAGATTCTACTCATCTATCCATTTGATGATGATCGCAGTACTGTGTTGTCATTAGTCGCCTCGGCGCAGTAGAAGAAGTGCAGTCTAGCGAAGAGGTCATTAGAGCAAATTTATAATCAATAAGTATAGCCTAGAACCCCTAGAACACAGAATCGTTATAGTAAAATCCATTACTAATTCTAAGCGAAGCTCGTGCTTAAGCTTAGCATAATAGGTGGTAGGCGGACTGATGGTGGTAATTTACCCAGTCTGCCGGGGCGGGGAAGTATCCTCCGTTCGTGCCGATAAACCCAGTAAAGTGTATCCACATGTTTCGGGATCAGGCTCGAATTGCCGTCATGCCCAGTCAAGCCGGCATAGTGTTAGGGACTGATAGTTAGAGGGCACGAATGGACTATTATTCCTGTATTCGACTTGTCGCTTTAGGCGCTTTGTTTCATTTTATTTCGTTTTAAAAGTCGTTCGACTTGGCATTTGTCTATGCTTTTTATACTAACTTGGGTAAAAAATCAAGCTTTGCTTTATATGCTTTGAAGTCGAACATAGCATATAAAAAAACTGGAAGCACGCCTTCGGCTTACGACCTATTGACCTAGTGGAGGTCGCTCTTAGAGGTAGACTATTAATAAGAATTTAGACATTCAATAATAGTATATAAAATATAATTTCAGATGGAATTCTATGGAGTATGGGCATGGACTCTGATAACACACGTGTCTGTGCCTCTCCTAGTGTGCTACCGGTTTCAAGCCACTGTATGCTTCTATGAAATCTGGAAGAACGCCTACAAAAGAAGAAAAGATGCCAGTGATATAGAACTCGATGACTTTGAATCTAAAAATTATAATAATGCCTAAATTTTTGTTATTTATTTTTGCTACCTATCCCATAAAACTATTTTCTTTACTGTCTATAATGAGATGATAATTATGCTGCAGTCCTAAATGAGAATTCGTGTAGGTACTCGTATGAGAATCGGCAGGTAAATCTAGCTCTGAAGTTAAGGTGGGGGGGATTAATTTGGCTATCTTTAGTGGCGACGTGGTAAAGTATATGGATAAAGGGCAGCAGGTTGATGTTGTTTACACGGACTTTGAGAAGGCGTTTGATCGTGTAGACCACATTATCCTTATGCGTAAGATTATGCACCTCGGTATTCACGGTAACTTGTACAGATGGATAGAATCATATATAACTAATAGGCAACAAGCAGTAATCATAGGTATTGCCTACTCGAATACAGTCCAAATAACATCTGGAGTCCCACAAGGCTCACACCTGGGCCCGTTGTTTTACAACACCTACCTATTCGATATACACGCGCTTTCAGAACTCATTTTTTTATTATTTGCAGACGACAAAAAGTTTATCTGAATATCAAAGACACCAACGATTGTCAGCGTATGCAGGGCGATCTGGTTCGACTATGCAAGTACTACGCTCAAAATAGAATTTCCATTAATAACAAGTGCATAACCTATTACTTTCTCGCGTAAAGTCAACCCCATATTATATTCCTACTCTATTAATAATACCGTAATACGTAAAACTAACAGTATACGTAACTTAGGCATAATATGGGATGCAAAATTCTTAGTTGCAGAACACATCGAAAGTATTATAAACAAAGCTTACAAGATGTTGGCATATTACGGCAGATATATTGTTCCTGCATGCGCTGCTCTCAGCGCGCCACGACTGCCCGAGCTGCTAGCTAAGATCCGATTCTGTGTGCCCCCTCGACGTACTAGAATTATCTCTCGACGAACTATGCATATCACTCTGTGCTGTATAGAGCCGCGCCTACATATAACTAGGAGTACTCGGACAACATTTTTAATATATCTAAATATAAATTAAAGGAGATAACACAAACTTGCATGCACCATAATAAAAAAATAAAAAAGTGTAGGAGTGCTTATAGTATTATACTTATATTATTATATCTGTTTAACTTAAATTTGGGATATAGCTTTTTTTTTCGAATTTTATGCTATCATTTTTACATTTTTAAATATCTTAACTTATGAATTTTACTACTTTTATTGTTTATCACTTGGCATAGTTTTTAACTTTATATGTGGAACCCTGTTAGTGGCCTAAAATTGTTAATTTGTAAGTAATTATTTTATTAAAGTTGTAACGCTGTTGGATTCATAATAAATAAATAAAATAAAATTATTACTACTTATATTTAAAAATTGCGGACGTACCCCCGCCTCATGGTACATTATTTTCGTCTTCTGCGCAATAACTGACAAAGCTAGAATTACGTGCCGATGCGTATATGCTTTCCCTTTACATAATAACTCTTTGGTTTACTCCCAAACATCGTTTTAACAAAACAAGTTATTGCCTATCGCTTATTTTTGGGAAAACCTGGTTTCACACAATAAATTATAGTTTTGTCGATAATAGTCACCTGTTGCTTGTAGACTTGAATTTGTAAAATATTTTAATGGAAAAATTGTCTATGTTACTGGCAGAATTACTTTATGCATTTGCCTATCTATTTTCGAAGATTTTTATGTTATCTATGGTTAACGTCAAACTTGTCAAGCGAGCGGCTAACTTTCTTTCTTTGCATTTTATTAAATATTTAAACCAAAAATAATTAAATATGGCAGCAGCTGCGACTTCTGCAATGGACGTCGACGAAGAGGATATGGATGTGGCCCAATCTAGTACCAATAAGAGCGACAAGAAAAGATTTGAAGTTAAAAAGGTACATTGAAAAAATGTCATCTCATAGTTTCTTGCGTTCTATAAACAAAGCTTTAATTTACATTTATTGGTTTTCAGTGGAATGCTGTTGCTTTATGGGCATGGGGTAAGTTTTTAATTATAAAATGCTAATAATAATGAAAATTTAATAAATAAAACTAACCTAAAGGGTAGTTCTTAGTAGAAAATTTTAACTGTTAAATTTATATAAATGAATGGTTTGTTTATAATAATAGAACAAAATTATGCTTTTATTTCATATCTAAGATAGACAGAACACACTTCCATTATCATATTATTACACCTTTCCCCAGCAAATGTGGATTGACTGCAGGTGCCATATCTGGTGTGGAAAAGGAGCAGCCTAGTGTAACATTTAGTAAACTTTTATTTACATAGTAAAGTATCATCACAACTGTTTCCCTTTTGGGGGTGGTCAGAAATCACGCTTATAAATAAGCTGATACACATTTAGCCGACTTTACTATAGGCCAATCATGACAAGTGGCAAGCTCGTCGATGTCTCTAACATACATGAGGAATATCACAAATAAATTTATTATTAATTAAATTAATAAATATTATTGTGTCCCGACTAGTAATCAAACCAGGTACCTCCGAGTCTAAATCCACAGACTTAACTGCTAGGCCACAGAGGCAGTTATAGCTAGGAGTTATTTACATAAAACACTTTAAACATGCAAAAATATAAATAAATAAAAATATGATTAACTAGGATTTTTTTTAGACAATCATGCTTTATTCGTTTTTTTCCAACCCTGCAATACACTGACCTAAAATGATCAATAACCCTCCAATCACTGACATCAACCCATACCTCTATGCCTGCTTAGTTGCTTAAATAATGTTTTATTTTAGATATTGTTGTGGACAACTGTGCCATTTGCCGCAATCACATCATGGATCTGTGCATAGAATGTCAAGCCAACCAGGCCTCCGCAACCAGCGAGGAGTGCACGGTAGCCTGGGGAGTCTGTAATGTAAGTCATTTAACTGTATATTGTCACTTTTAAAGAGCAGTTTGTTTTGATATTTTTTTTAAACTAATATGTTTAAAACAAAAGATTAATATTATTTAAATTGATCGAGCCATTTTCTAAAAGCGCTTTTATCTGATAATTCATTTAAATAATTATAATAAAAAATTCTGAAATTGTCAAAATAATAACAAACAAAATGGCATGAGACTTCTAACTATACTTATATGGGACTGAGGCCCATGGTAAATTTCTTAGCATTCCATGGGTCCATTCTGTATTTATTTATTATAGTGATATCAGGCTTGCTACCAACTATAGGAGATTACAAAGAATGTTTAATTTTTTATTGCTCAATAAGACGCCTCACCCTTAACCATTCTGCTCCTCTCTACCCAACCGAATACTGTATGATTTCTTTAATGCCAATGAAAAGCTTGTACCATAAATGTATCTCCTGCAGACCTGGTTGTGCTCAATTCTTTTAGTAAGTGGTGCAAACATTTTACTAGAATTTCTCTCGCAATCCGTTCCTGATTATTCCTTTTGTGAGATCATAATATTTGTTTGACTTCATGTTGTTGTCTTTTGAAATATATGATTCCTATGAAACCTTCAATAAGAATAACTTTGCATCACTTACTGAAAGAATTGGGCCTAAGAAGGCAACAAGCTTCCAAGATGGCATTAACGGAATCATACAGTATTTGGTTGGGTAGTGAGAGGAGTAGAATGGTGCATGGTGAGCGTATTATCGCGCAAAAAAATAAAAAGAAATGAGATCTCCTTTTCTTAAAGCAGCCTATTGTCGGTCGCACGCCTGAGACACCATTCTTCTCATCTCTTACCCACACACAATGGACCTGGCATCCGCCTGGTGAATCCATGGAGTGCTTAGAAATTTGTCTCCTCTTTTTTCAAGTTCCAAAAAAACTCATTTATCTGGGATTCTATAATGATGTTCAATTGTATACATGAGAATTTTCCAGTTTTAGTTATTATTATTGTTGATTAATAGACGAGCAGCGCATTGCTGATATGCCTATATCAAGCACTGGTGTAAAGTTTATTAAATTTTCAGATATCACCATAGTCTATTTCGATTGTCACTAGCCACTTGTCCAGTTTGTTTTTAAAAGTGTTTACAGTTGAGGACTTTAATATGTCTGTTATTCATGAAGTGATATCCTATATTTGTATTGCTGGATTTTCTCTTTGTTACTGTTTGTTTGTTTTAGTAAATTATCTGTACACTTCATACTATTCTTTGTCAGTTGCAATAATTATACAATCTAAAGTATCCTTTGGTATTAAAAAGGACAAAATATATATATTTATTGTTGTATTTTAGCATGCATTCCACTTCCACTGCATCTCTCGCTGGCTGAAGACAAGACAGGTCTGTCCACTCGACAACAGAGAGTGGGAGTTCCAGAAGTAAGTATTAATAATCACTCATCTGCTTAAAATATAATGACCTCTAACTATAACCCACTGTTTGGACACACAGTGGGTTATACGAGATATTAACGTTGCTATTAACCGGACACAGACAAGTGTTGTCAAGTTGCAACGAGGTACGTATCCTAATGATGTATAATAAATTTATGATGTAATAAATGATTTAGAAAAGTGATGGCAGTACCTAAAAAATGGTATGGTAGAATCTGCAAGTATGTGGAGTAGCCTAAAAAGCAAGCAACCAAAGGTTCAGTAGAAAGAAAGAAGAAAGCTTGGATAGATTTTGTTGCTCCGCTAAATATTAATGAAAGTTTGAAAAGAGATAAAAATAAAATGTACCATGGCTTCATTATGATAGGCATATTGAAAGAAGAGTGAACGCGGAAGGTCGCCTGGATGTGTGATGGGGCTAATGTGTCCACGCATCCCACACCAGAGACTTGCCAAGTTTCCACGGTTCAACACCATCGGGTCTTGCCACCGCTCCGCGCAATCCCAGAGGGTTCCAGGATCACGGATACTCTAGCAGTGACAAAAGCCTTGCGGATGATGTCGTTTAAAGCAGCGTGACGAGGAATTATATGTATATTATATTTTTCAGGTACGGCCACTGAAGACTCGAGCAGAAACTCTGCAGAAGTCACAACATGCTGCAAAAAAAAAGTGTTAAATATATATTTTGTATGTACGAATATAACAAATTTCAACATTGTATGTATGTATTCTTAAAACGCTCCGTAATAAATAATAAAAACAGATTTTTTTTCGTTTAAATTTTTCTTTTCCTTTCTACTACCCCCGTGGTCTAGCGGATTAAGATATAAGTCCGTGGATTTAGACTCGGAGGTAACGGGTTCGATTCCTGGTATCCCAATAATACTTATTAGTATAAATAAAGAAATTAATATTTAATTTATTAGTGATGTTTTCCGAGTTTGGTAGAATAAAGACATCGATGAGCTTGCCACTTGTCATTAGTAAAGTTGTCTATTGTTGCCAACTCGTCTTCGTCGAATATATACTCGATATGTTCTGGAAGGCCCATCTCCAACAGTGGAGGTCTAGGACGTGTAATGAAAGTTGGCTAAATGTGAATCCGCTTCTTTATAAGCGTGGTTTCTGACCACCCCGGAAGGGAAACGGTCGTGATGATACTCAGTATTTTTTTCTAAGCTTTATTATCTATGACACTTCATATAAATTCCAATGCTTGGAATACGAATTTTGGCATTAAGGGGCACTACAATTTTAGGCTTAGATTGAATTACTGGCCAAACTTTACTATAGGACAAGCTCATCGATGTCTCAACTGTACTATAGGCAAATCATGACAAGTGGCAAGCTCATCGATGTCTCAACTGTACTATAGGCAAATCATGACAAGTGGCAAGCTCATCGATGTCTCAACTGTACTATAGGCTAATCATGACAAGTGGCAAGCTCATCGATGTCTCAACTGTACTATAGGCTAATCATGACAAGTGGCAAGCTCATCGATGTCTCAACTTTACTATAGGCTAATCATGACAAGTGGCAAGCTCATCGATGTCTCAACTTTACTATAGGCTAATCATGACAAGTGGCAAGCTCATCGATGTCTCAACTTTACTATAGGCTAATCATGACAAGTGGCAAGCTCATCGATGTCTCAACTTTACTATAGGCTAATCATGACAAGTGGCAAGCTCATCGATTTCTCAACTTTACTATAGGCTAATCATGACAAGTGGCAAGCTCATCGATGTCTCTCTCGTACCAAACTCGAGAAATATCAAATTAAATATTATTTAAATGTATTTATTTACATTAATATTTATTTTTGTGTACCGACCAGGAATCGAACCCGTTACCTCCGAGTCTAAATCCACGGACTTAACCGCTAGACCACGGTAACAATTTATCGAGCAAATCTCCAAGCGTTGAGACATAGGTTGTTTGTCTTTGACCACGGTAACCCATTTCTTCGCTAAAGAGGCTTGGTTACTTTCGGTCGAATACCTACTGCTTTTAGTTTGTAGTATAATTCTATACTTTGTGTAGGTACTTATTTTGTGCAATAAAGAATTTAATAATAATAATAATGGATATCACGCGCCACTTACCATAAGGTCAGAGGAAGGTCACATGCCGTGCTAGTATTAAAAATATAAATGTTATATGGGACTACAATCCCTAATCTGGACGCAGGTTTAGGAGGGTCTAGGTTCGACTACGTTTTAAATAAAACAAAGTGTTACCAATAAGACTCGATGCGTTTTATTGTGATATCAAATTAAAATACTTAATGGCTTATTTGTCAACATAACGCAACTTTTAGCTAACTTATATTAATATTTATACATTCTTTGACCTTGGGCATATATCACCGGAGCCAGTCAAATTCATTCATTTTTATACAATTTGGTATTTACAATTATTTTATTAAACATTTAAGAATGCGGAATTCCTCGGATTCAAACCAAAAAATACATAATTATAAAGGTTACAATTAATTCACAAAAAATACTATAAATTTAAGCTTTATTCATAGTGATTGCTTAGAATTACTCAATGAAGGGTAAGGTGAGTTGGGTTAAATATAGATATGTCGAAAGTGCAAACACTGACAGTAGTACTTTTATAAAATGGCAACACTTTCCATAATACCGCGTGTAATTGTCAAAAGAGCAAATCTTGTGTTTAGGCTACACGTGGAATGGGGTGTATCAGGCAAAGCTTTTTTCTAGATGTCGCTAGCGGCATATACCTTATTTTACACCTATGTCGCATCATTTTAAAAATGTTTTTGTAGTTTTAATTTTTATAACAGAATAATGTATTTTAAATTAACGTTACCTACATTAAAAGACGAATTAAGAAAGCGCACACCGTCTTTAAAAAGAAAAAAAGGTTTTATTAATAGAACGGCAATTTTGAGATCACCATATCTTTGTTTTTGCTTAGAAATCTCGATTTGTACACTTAAAAGCATATTCGGCATATCCAGAAAAGAATAAATTTCGTAATAAAAATACAAGATTTCTATGCAATTGACAGTTCTATTTGGTACCATCTGTCATGCGCCATCTATCGTGATTAAAAGTTAGTGATACACCCCATTTATTAAAGAAAAAATATTTTTATATTATAATCTATAATCATAAAAATGAACGTCTGTGTGTATGTATGTTCCCTATGCATTTCAAAACTACTTGACCGATCGGGGAATATGTTGTGTGAACATCGGCGAAGGTTTCTGACATAGTACTAATGTTGTTCGATAGGTGGCGCGCATCAGCGTTTTGTAGGGCATACAGACCGAGGGTACATTCATTGACTGTCAGGCGGTACAAAGTTCGCCGGGTCAGCTAGTCTAGAATAAAAATAAATAACTACGTATTTTTATATTAATTGTTCAGTAATAAAATCTTAAGTTACGGTGTAGAGAAGTGTTCCTAAAAATATGGCCACTCATACAGAGCCTAACAAGAGGTCGATGATCGCGCAAACGTTGACTTACGTAATTCTTTCACTCTCTTTAATAATAACGCTTCCCAGTATTTAGGTATTTATCACGATAGATATCACGATTTTTAGACGCGGTCTTATTCACCATGCAGTAGTGTTTTGTTTTTCAGATAATGTTTTATATCTGTAAAAAAAACTGACCTTCTTATTTCAAATAGAGGTTCTGCTAATGACACCTGTAGCCCTATTCTGTTACTTAAGCGCCAAAGTTATATAGTGGAATCCCTTAAAAAACGGAATTGTCAGTGTAAAACGCTATTAAAATTGTTTTTTTTTTTTTTTGGTTCGATGAATGGGAAGGCAAAGGGTCTAGCCCATACAGCCAAGTCTGACGTAATATATCTTTCTTTTCAATGAGTTAATGAGGTCATCATCAAATTCCAAATGCTGCAGAATTTGATGCTTTCTTGGAGTCACTCGCGGCACCATAGCTCAAACACGTCGGGTAAAATATGGGAGTTGACAGCGCGAGAAAACCGCAAATAATAAACTGCAACTTGTCCAATTTATTGTTTTCCATAATTATTCACATTGTAGCACATTATTAAACAAAACGACACCACTTTTGACCAATAATATCCACAGTAAATTAATTTACAAAACAAGAACTTGCACTTGACATGTCCACGTAAAATGGCGCGAAGGACTCTTCTATTAAAATTGGTATTCTCGTATAAAGGTTTCCACTACAGATGACAGCAAAATAACGTTACGATGCGTTCATTTAAAAAAAACTATGATATATTTCTTTTAGTATTTGTCATATTTTTGATTTATTACCTAATGTGTGTTATAAAACTATGTTTAATGTAAATATATAATATTAGTTTAATTAATATAAATGTTGTTAACTTTAATATAAATTCGCGGCGGAAATTCATGTTTTCCCAATCATTTTGAAGTTGCAGCCCCATGGGTGACCTTTGAAATAGTGGAAAACGCTATCTTGACGGCTATGATCGGAGAAACTCGGGCTAAAACTGGTAGTCAATATGAGAATGCACTATTTTGACAATCTAACGTTTGCGACTAACAGAACAGGGCTGCTGCCTAAAAAAATATTTGTCTTTTGACAATTCCACGCGGTGTATTATGAGCCGTAGAATATTTTCGAAAACTCGAACCGATCCATTGCGTCGTAAGAATAAATTCAGAGAAATCTAACTGGTATTCAAAATGCAATGGTTCGGTTAACCCTTAAATGCACTGATGATACATACCTATGTATCGATGTATTTTGAGTAATAGATATATTTTTTGCATTTAGGGGTTGTCAAATGGATTTTTAATAGTTACGCTGAACGATAAACACACAAGTAATACTGTTTAGCTCCCAAAGAACGTTAGGCTGATTATCCATCAAAAATGTGCTAGGAAAAAACACATTAATGACGAAAACGGATATTTTTTAGGCTGTGTTTTTTAATATATTAAAATTACAAAATATACAGTGTACCCCGTAAGTAGTGGATCAAACGGATTCCGGATATATGTATGTAAGTATATATACATATTTATACTAGCACTACATGTAACCCTGCGCGGTAAGTGATGGTAAGTGGCGCCCAAGGTCCATGTATGTTAGCAACTGGAATCAGACACTCGTGACTGACATCAGTCCGCAACACTATGCCGGCTTGACTGCGGGAATTCGAGCCTGATTCCGAAAAGTGTGGATACACTACTGGGTTTATGGGTACGAACGGTGTATACTTCCCCGCCCCGGCAGACTGGGAAAATTACTGCCTACATGTGTTGTTCTCGGTGAAAGTATGTGCAATGATGTCAAATGCCAATTTTTACTTTCAAGGAGAACTAATATTGTAAGCTTGCCATGGTGACATAAAAATAACCACTCCATAAAAAACGTGAAATAATTCGTCTACATGTAATAAGTGGTGGATATTTTCCTCGCACATCTGGTGGACAAACAGCCTTAACATAGTCAACTATGTAGACACATACGAGTAGCCATTAAAACTAATATATTTTCATAATTATCTATTTGGTCATTTAATACAGACACAAATAAAAATTTGATATATTTTTACAAAATAACGTTCACATATTAAATACAAATAGCTTGGACTAAGATCGATGTAAGCGTCCTTATGTTAAGCGTTTTTTTTTTAAGATTTTACTTAAATAAAACTGCTTTACAAAAATTATAAATAAAAATATTTTTAAATAAAAAGTAATCGATTTTGCAATGAATAGAATTAATGTGAATTTTAATGTGACAACACTGGTAAGTCAACGTCAAATAATTCATTACAATTTGTATTGTCACATTACTTATCGGTTAAATTTATTTATGTTAACATTTTGACTTTTTAAACTTTCGCGCACATTCATAATAGATATTTATAATTTTAACGGGTCTTTACGCGATTTACCTTAGAGACATATTTCTCCCGACGTTAACATTTGGATTTTAGAAAGCTCCTTGCCTATACTCTACCATTCCTTCCGGCTGATCATCGAAATCGGTATTCTTAGTTGTTATTTACATAAATGTTACCATCTTAAATATTTAAAAAGATTTTTCTCTGGCTTCTTTCTAAATATTTATTTTGACAGAATTACTACATTCTAGCATTATTGACCTCCATAACTTTTTTCATAATATGAATATTTATGTGTCACCAAAACCTCAACTTTTTTCATAATATAAATATTCATGCGTCACCAAAAAAAAATTAACTCAATAAAATAACATGAACACGCTTCAAGGAGGTTTAAAGGTACGTCGCGATGTGAATGGTACTTAAAGTGACGTATAGCTTACAGGTATAGCTTTTATATAGGAATATTATTATATCTGACATTCGATTTATGAGCCCGCAACCAATTAACTGCACACGAAAATTTTAAAATATTTTTTACTAGTTTAGCATATGATACATAGGAAGGTACTAGAAGTTACACAATACATTTAAATTTATTATTTAAAAATGGCCGACATGTTGAATTAATTAAACCAATTAATTGAAATAATGCATAAATGAATGAACTTAAATTTAGTACCCCTACCGTCCACTAGGCGGCGCCACTTTCTATGTGAACCGAAATTTGTCAATTGCTTGTTCTAAGTTGCACTGGTTGACATCAGTCCCTGATACTATGCTGGTTTGACTGGGCATGACGGCAATTCGAGCCTGAACCAAAACGTATGGATACACTTTACTGGGTTTATAGGCACGAACGGTGGATACTTCCCCGCCCCGGCAGACTGGGGAAATTACCACCATCCGCCTACCACCTGTTAAGAGTAATTGTGTGGAACAGAATGTTAAGAAAGTCTTAAGAATACGTGATACTGTAAACCCCTTTTTGTGTATTCTCTCTCTCTGTGCAATTGTTTGCCATCCTAAATTTAATAATAATAATAATAATACTAAATTGCAAACGCTAAATGGACTAAACTTTATAGAAGCAAAGCATAAAAACACTATCGATCTTACCCTAAGCCTGCTTAAAGTCAATGGAAAATGAGCTATGAATGAAAAAAAACGCATAATGGATTGTACAGAGTGGCGCAATAGAACGTGCATATTTAAAAAAGATATTAAAAAATAAATACTTTTTTTTGCATTAATCCGAAGAACATCGATCAGCTCAAAGAGAATATGAAGTGAAATGGCAGCAATTACACCAACATTATTGAACAAAGTAGTTTGCAATCATTTCCGTTTGCGATTAGAGGAGTGCCGTCGTAGAGGGTCATCATTTTTTAAAAATAAACTTTAATTATAACATAACAATGCCTCATTTTTATTTTAACTAAACTTTTGTATTTATTTTTTTAATATTTTTTTAAATATGCACGTTCTATTGCGCCACCCTGTACTTTTGAGGTCGGAGCCTCAGGAACCAATTATCTGCGACGAGCGGAATCAGGGCAGGCGTATCCGGAAGGGTGGATTGTTGGGATTTATCCTCTCCTGAAAATTTGGCGTAATATATAACTAAATCCGCATATATACATACACATCTTCACGCCAGATCCCTTGCGGGGTAGGCAGAAACAATTGAGCGCCAACTGACACGATCACGACATACCGGTGACCCGTATCCTTAACCATTCCTTCCAGCTGTCAAACGGAATCTCGACATGTATTCGATAAAAATTCACCAAACCTCGATAGGCAAAAATGTTACCAATTTTTTATCCTGGCAATATTTCGATTGCGGTCCTGTATTCGAAATATTTATTCTGTCAGAATTACAACATGCTCTAGAACTTTTCACATCCATAACTGAAATCTGATTTGAATCAATTTTTACATATTGTTTTTTACATTTTGTTTGGAAATGTTAATTAAGTATTATTCATTACAATTTTTTGTCATTAATTACAGTCCCTAAAACACAGCGTCCTAGACCTCCACTGCTGGAGATGGGCCTTCCAAAACATATATCTGGAGAATTTGGCCTACACTCATATATGTATATCTACTGAAATAAATATATATTGATGAGTATTTATGTAGAATTGCACCCCACATATTTATACTGTCTCACTCTCCCAAAGGTTAGCTGGTAGAAAAAGCCGAAATGGCTTTAAGTTCGCCTTTGTACATACTTTTAAGTAAAGTGCAATAAAGTATTTAATAATAATAAATAATACATTCGCCACGCTGGCGAGGATCTAATTTTAATGACAATTTATTAACGATTCCACAAGTTGGTATTAGTGGAAGCGAAACCTAATTGCGGAATGTCGGGCGGGTTTGAACCAACCTCAGAGCAACCAGCTCTAAAAGCTCTCTTCTTCTCTGTCTAAAATTAGATATATCCGTAGTTTTGCTGTTTCCTGGAAGGTTGATGGACTGCATTTCTGGGGGTGCTCTTGGGCTTGAAAAATATTTGAGGTGTTGGATTGTGCGACAGAGGGAGAGGGGGCGGGGGGCATGGGCTATAAGTCCTCGTAAATTTTGTAAATGGGATTAGGACTAACATAGTTTTATAAGATTGTTTGTTATTAACGCTCATTGTGTTATTCGAAATAAATAAGAATAATTATTATTATTATTAAAAGAGCTAAGACTAAAAACACGCTTCAAGTTATTTAGTTAGTAGTTATTTTCTCGAGCGCAATGACGTCCCTCCATTTGACAGCTGGAAGGATTAATTGTGGAGGAGCAGGTGACGAAACGTCTAAAAATATGGGTGTTGGAACCATTCTGTGATGTGATAATGAAGTGATACTATTGGTGTAAATGTTCCTTGCGAAATGCTCATTTTCCTCGCAAGTCTCTGATGGAAAAGCCACACGATTCATACCAGCTTTACTAGCAAAGCGCACTAAAATAATGTTAATGATAACGAATAGGGCTGTACAACTAAATGTTCTATTTATCACTGGAATATTATCGAGTTTAAATCGTATTTAAGTTAACCAAATTATGTTAGTCTTATACAAAATGAACACAGAAAAACATTATATATTTGTTTTTTTCCTTCGATGTGAAGGCGATCTACACTAACTTTATTCAAGAAAACTATACTTCTTACCTTTCCACAACCATTTCTCATCTTTTCACAATAGTATGTCACCTTATACAGAAATATATATAAAGGTAAAAAAAATACAGAAAATTAGTGATATATTAATCATAGATTAAAATCGTTATGTTATAGCTATTTATCTCTCTCTAAAAATAATTATATTTATTAATTACTTTTATTATATTGTATAATTCTTAAGTTGTAAAACGGGATCAGTATACAAATGAAATTGTTATTTCATATCTCATTGTTATTGTACTGATTTTGTTGGTTCTTATTTTTATTATTTTTTATTATAGCTAACAGTGAAAATTTGTATGGCTTTAAGATTAGATATTTTTTGTATACATAATAAATAAATATATTGCGTGGAATTTATTAAAGAGCAATTTTATATTATAATCTAGAATAAAAATAAAGAACTACCTACGTATTTTTTATTTTAATTATTTTGTAATAAAATCTCAAGTTACGTTGCAGAGAAGTTTTCCTAAAAATATCTTAATTCATACTGAGCCTAATCAAGTAGGTAGCGAGAGGTCGACGATCGCGAGAACGTTGACTTACGTAATTCTTTCTCTCTCTAATTTCGTCTCTCGGCTGTGAGCGAGATCAATTAATAATCTAACACCCCCCTTTAGGTATTTATCACGATGGATACCTTATTCACCATGCAGTGTGTTGTTTTTCGGATGTTTTTTTTTTAAGTTGACTTTTTTATTTCAAATAGAGGACACCTAAAGTATAAATATAATATTTGCTCTTTTGTCAATTACATGCGGAATAAAAGTGAAAATATGTCTAAAATTACAGTTTTTATATGTTTTAGGAAATTCTATTTACATACTGCAGGTATAACATAAAACATTTGTTTTACTGTTTAAACACGAAAATAAATGTGAAGGGTGAGAAAACTATTTTAAAAAGTTGAAAAAATATAGTGTTAAGGTAAAATACTATTAATAAAGGTGTCCACAGAATCCGACCGTATAGGGAAAAGCAAAAACAAGTTTATTGTTGTTGTTTTAATCATTGTTTTTTTTTGTTTTAGAAATTTGTAAACCATAGTATGGCAGAATTTCTAGGACATAAAAAAAAATTACAATAAATTCCCAAACATATGTATAGTTTTTTCTAATACTCAACCATAGAAATTCTTGAATAAAGTTCTTCGTTTAACGCATTCACCATATTATCGAAATTTAATTATATCTACATGTTGAAGAGTTCTAGACCTACCTTAGCAATTTAAATTATATCTTAGTCTTGGTAATTTAATGCATCTTTACCGAGCTATTCAGAGACATGTTTCCAAACTACCCTCGGCCAAAACCAGGGCCCCGATTCTCGCAGTTTTCACATGCACGTCCGCTCGATTTGCTCGAATAAAACTGACAGTTTTTCTATGGAGATCTAACGCTTTTCATTCGAATATTCCTAACCGACACGTAAGTCGAAAGCGCCAGAATTAGGCTCCTGGTCCTCAATTCTACTAACGCAATGATGTGTCAATAGTCTAGATGGAGTCGAATCGGAATAGTGTGACAGTTTGCTATTCGACAACTTATTAAAGTCCAATGATGACGAACTATCAGGCACTATTTTATTTTCAATGGTTTTTCGTTTAACGGGTAATTTCGGGTTTAAACGGGCAATACAATTCCAACAATACTCTATCGACACTCCATTAAGGTTATGTTAAGGTTACATTGTAATTTTGAATAATCGTACAATTAATTATTATTCTATTTTCACTTTATTTTATAAAAAATATATTTTTATAACAGTTAAGAAGACATTAAATTACCATTTATTAATTACATATCTTTTCAGTATTTCATATTTCAGTCATAAGAGACAAGTTGTTTACTTCAATTTACCACAATTTATACTATTCTTAACGTATATCACAAAATAAGAGGCATTGAAATAATTACTAGAAGAAATCATGAGATAAATTACAAGGAATTTGTGCTAATAAAAAAAATATTAAAAAATCCTACAATTATTAAATAAATAACTACTTATTAATACAATTCATAATTTTTCTCATTTCATCTAAAAACTTAATTATAATTAAACATAAAAAATAATAATAAATATCCTAAATAGTCAATAATTATTATTAAACTAAGATAATAGGGTAGTTGATAAAAATATGGTTTAGATTCACTGAGAAATATCTCTATATTATATTTATTTTTAATATAACTAGCTTAATTAATTAACTCCAAGGTAATTTGATCTAAGCGATTGGCCGGTAACGTGCGATTTAATGACCGACCAATTATCGGCTCTAAGAATAAGTGTTCATTTTAACGTTAGTCTAAAATTACTTAAGTTGGCTGTCTATTTATTATTATTAGAATATCAGCCAGTTTCTCGAACGTATTTTTGGTACTTAATTATTACTTAAGTAAAAATTAACAGGTTGCGTTTCACAAACATATCTTAAGAAATACTTAAGAATTAATTAAGACGGGAACTGTCATTTACACAAATGTATGGGAAGTTGTCAATTTTGCGTTTCACAATACACATAATTATTGACTTTGAGTTAAGAAAAACTTGAAGATAATGATTTCTTAGCTAGGAAATAATTAAGTAAAGCTTCGAGAAACCGGCTGTCTATCTCACCAGCCCAACGAAGGCCTAAAAATGGGTCTCGTTGCTGTCTCTCCGAATCGCTTAGCAAATAACAAACTTTTTTATTCCTTTGATGTTACCGCTATACTGTGTATCGCTGGCATACTCGAACGAACAATTGGACGTAGTTACGCAAAAAGGATCCAATCCACATTAAGTTAATTTTAAGTTATAGGCCATTAAATTTAAATTAGATCAATACATCGATGGTATAACGGTGTTTTTATATGGAACGTTTTTGATAAGATCCTAAGGAGCTGATTAAAATTCATAATTAAATATCTGAAAAATTGTGGATTGAATTATTTTTGTGTAACTGCGTCCAATTGTTGGCGTTCGTTAAGCCGGTGTGTACGACGCATAACCCGCACCCAATATTCAACGATAAACGTTTCTTAGTCAGATTAATCATTAAGAGGTCACTGGAATCTGCTAAACTGCTGTTCTTCTACCCTTTGGACCACTTTGCTGCTTAGTTCTAATAGCAGAAGTAGAGTCAATCAAAATTATTTAAATTGTGTGTGACAAATGCCTGTAATAGGTTTAACCTGAATAAAGATATTTAGACTTTGACTTTTTAATCTATACTTTATATTCTAAGACGTTTTCTCAACGGCAAATATATTAAATATATAATGATCTTATTGGATATAATTCATTTTTTGTATTTAAGTGTACTTAAATCTTAAGGAAGAGGTAAGTTACCGGCCCTAAATTTAAAATAGCATTAATCATTAAAACAATCAAATCAGTCATAATTTCAACTGTAAAGAACAATGGCGGGAATCGATACATTAATTATTACCTAAACTAAATTTGCATAGGCTTAATATTTTTTTATAGTTATAATTTTTCTTCCTTACGGCGGGCATACACACTACGGTCTACCGGAGAGGTCAGGTAGTCCGAAGCGTGTGTGGGAATCACAGCAAGGTCGAAAATCAATTATTTCGACTGACACCGGACCGCAAGCTATCGACGTTGCTCTATTCTGTTACTTGTCGCAAACATTATTAGTGGATTTCGTTATTTACGTCAGAGCTTGCGTCATAATTACACAATATTATTCAATTCTCAACTCTATAAGCGCTCGACCTTGACAGCGGCCGTGCAAATATCAACTTTAATAGCGTGATATATGCATAGTTAACGGATTCCATTATATAACATGTGCACAGGTAACCTCCGGGAGACTGTAGCGTGTATGGCCTACATAACAATATTATAATTAAAGCTTTTTATTCGTAAAATTATCTTTTATCGTGTAAGTAACCATTACAAAATAAAGCATTGTTATTTAACGTGTGTACTGCGAATTCGGATTTATTTAATATAGTGGCAACACTACAGATTTTTTTTTAACTAATATGACAGTTCCATGCGATAAGTATTTGGAAATTTCCATTGAACCTCTATTAAAATAATAAATTGTTCCGTGGTCCTTTGAGATAACATTAAAATAATGAAAAATCTAACCAATTTACACAAATATATTATATTAGAGCGCATACTCTCATCAGCTGCCGAATAAGTTACGGACAGCTGCTGGTGACCGTGCGCCTTTACAGACTTATGTCAGCTTATATTATGAAATATGTATTGTTTAGACGATTTTCATGGAAATATATAAATATAATGATCACCTTAATTAAGTAGACTTACAGCCAGTTTATCGAACGTATTTTTGGTACTTAAGTAAAAATAAACCTGTTAATTTTAACTTAAGTAATAATTAAGTAAATGTAAACCTGTTAATTTTTGCTTAAGTAATAATTAAGTAAAAATAAACCTGTTAATTTTGACTTAAGTAATAATTAAGTAAAAATAAACCTGTTAATTTTGACTTAAGTAATAATTAAGTAAAAATAAACCTGTTAATTTTTACTTAAGAAATAATTAAGTATCAAAAGTACGTTCGAGAAACTGGCTGATATTCGCGTTATCGTTCATATAAGAGATACATATCTGATCTCCTCAACACTTTAAATCACTAAGGGCAATTGTTAAATGGATTGTTAAATATTTATTTATATATATTAATTTTTAGGTACTTACCTTTTGCTCATTCCATTATTTTTTTCTTATTAATAGCTTATAAATGTTGATTGCATAAAATTGTTGATAGTGTGGTTGGATATACTGTTGCTTACCTTAATTAGTTAATATTTAGTCAGTAATTTTTACTATATTTCTTGTTATCAAAAAAAAAAGTTATTTATTAAGTCTCTTATAAAGACGTTTAAAATTTTATCAGGTAATATCTCGCCATTGTTCTTTACGTTACGATCAAATTAAAATAAATAAACTAGAGAGTTTGTTGGAAGAAATTTACAACTACCCTATTAAAACGGTGGACATTATTCATATAATTTAATAGTATATTTAGTACATAAACATGCGTTATTCCCGTGCGAGGGCGGCGGTGAGGTCTATGGTGTGACTTTCATTGCCAAATATTAGTCGCAACCTTTTCATAGGGGGCAATGGTCGCACGGGACTGTGACGGCGACGCTCCTGGTGGTTAAATACATGCATTAATAATAATAATAATAAGACAAAAGTATTAATAATACTAAATAATATTAAATATATAAAATTCATTTATAATTCCTGGATTTATTATAAACCTTAGTATTAAAAAGAAAAAAGATTTAATTAATAGAACGGCAATTTTGAGATCACCATATCTTTGATTTTGTTTTGAAATCACACTGCTGTTGTACCTAAAAGCTGCTCACTTCGGCAATATATTCAGAAAATAATAAATTTCGTAATAAATATACAAGTTTTTTATGCAACTGACAGTTCTATTAGGTACCTATCTATCATGTGCCATCTATTGTGATAAAAAGTTAGTGATACACCTCATTATACAGTCCGCACCGTTAGTTAATCATCATCTCATTACAGCCCCTAAAACACAGCATCCTAGATTTCCACTGCTGGAGATGGGCCTCCCAGAACATATATCTGGAGAATTTGGGCTACACTCGCCACGCTGGCCAGACGGCTTGGCGAGGAATACCGTTAGTAATACAAGGGCATAATAGGAAAAAGTTTTTTTTTTACGTTTAAAGATTCTGGTAATAACAGGAAAAGCGCGGGAAGAGTTTCAGTGTGAGAGAGACACAAATACAGTTACCGAGTCATTTTTGTCCTTTTTTACTCTCTCTGTCAGCGCTAACTGGTAGATAATTCCATCTTGTGCATTTAAAATCAAACTATACAATAAAAATGACTGGAGACATTATATTGCTGTTAAGGGTGCGATTTGTATAAAGTGTTGCCAACCCCTGGCCATCGTAGCGAGTGTAGGCTAAATTCTGGAAGGCCCATCTCCAACAGTGGAATGATAATGATAAAGTCTTGCATGTGAATGACGTATGTTTATTTCAAAAGAAAAGATAAAATTATTTCAAAAGGGTCATCATTATCAGCCTGCCTCTCCACTGCTGGAAGCAGTCTTTTGCAACCCTCATCTCCAACCCCCACCAGCGACCTTGTTTAGGTCATCTATCAGGGGTCGTCCCGTACGTGGTCTTCACTCTAGAACCCATCGGTCGTCGGTTCACTGGCGAATTTTACCTTTATTCCGGAAATTCGCACGAAGTTCCCCAGATCAAAGTCAGATAGTGCCTTTTAATTTTCAATGGGGTGTATCACTAACTTTTTATCACTATATTATATTTAAAGAAAACATGTATGATTATTGGCAAAAAATCCAAAGTTTTAACTAAGCCAGCTTTTTAAAAGCGTGGTTTCTGTACACAATTGTTTCATGATTATTAGTTCATATAATACTTATGAATTAAAATTGATAACTACCTTAGCTCGTCGACTCTTCTTCCTGCGATCTTCATCCCTCGGGTCCACTCCTTCAAGCCTCAGCACTTCGTATTCTGGCTCCAATTCTTCAAGCAACGGACTCCGTTTCACTCTCAAAGTCAACTTTAGCCGCGGAGGAGTACACGGACATGGCCATACTTTGTCCACAACCTTGGCCTCCTCCTTGACCTTCACATCACTAGCACTATCCACTTTTTCCCTTTCACTAAAGTCATATACATCACTATTTACTGCTTCAGGTTCTTCAAGTATTTCTTTTTCTTCTTTTACTGTAATATCTAATGGTTCCATTTTTATATTAACAATAGGAACACGCTCTTCAATCTTTTCCTCAATAAACTCACAATTTTCAGGGTTTTCAGAGATTTCTGTACTTGTTACTGTCTCTTCTACATCATCTTCGTTTTCAGTTTTAATTGTTATATGATCTCGGCTTTTAGATTCCCGAGTTCTAGCTTTGGGCTCGGAGTAGTTTAGCCTGCGATGGCTTCTTAAAACTATACCAACGGGTTCGGGATGGTTTCCTCGACTGGCAGCTGAAGAAGCTCGACTTGCTTGTTCCACTTCATCAGCTATACAACCCTGAGCCAATAACATCTCCGCATCATATTTGGTCAAACCTTTCTGCTTCATCTCTTTCACGCTTAATGGAGAAACAATTTTCCCAGACTCGGAATTTTGCCTATCAGATATCCGCCGCGGCTTCTCAGGTATCTTTCCATTTGTTTTTCTAGATTTCGCTTTTGTCCTATTTAACCTATTATCAGTCTCTCTAAATCTGTACCGTGTGGACTGAACTGCAGATTCATCCTTAACAGAAAATGCTCCTTGAGCTCGTCGTTCACATGTTTCACATTCACAATAACAATTCCCATTCCCGAAGAAATCCTCACCGTAAAAGCATGTAATCTCCTCACCAGCTTCAATGTCTCTTAAAACCCTAACAAATGCTTTTCCCCGATCTGTAGCTTCAAATGTGCAATTAGGTCTACAGTCATGGTTAATGTAAGCAGCAGGCCCAAGCCATAATTGGGCACAATTTTTCCTACAACTATACATAACGGAGAAGTCATTTTTCCCCGGCTGAAGCAGCATATTCTCCTCCTCTTCACTCATCTCAGCAATACAACCTACGAGGAAATCTATACGTTCATGCTTAAAGAACTTCTTAGTAGTGGATATTTTAGCTCCAATTCCACCCTCTAAAGAATATCTATAGCAAGGCTCAATTACTATTCCAGCCTTCTTGTCAAATACGTGAAGATACCGGTAAATCTGAAAATCAATTTTAAATATTGTAAGCTAAAGCACACTGTATTGTAGCTGGAAAAAAATGTTTGGCTAATGCCTAGACATATTTATGGTTGTAATTAACTGGCAGTTACTTATTATAATGTTTTTTTATAATGTTGTAATAACAAGTAATTTTAAAAAATTACAATTGGTTTGCTCCTGTTTTCGTATATTTGTAGGAAGTGGTCCAGCTTCTTCTATATCAGTGAATAAGAGTCGACTCTACTCAGTATCCCTTTTATGTGATGACAAAAATCTGTTTTGTAACTTCCTCAATGTTTTATCTCTACATATTTAAATACATTTTGCCTATCAACTAAGGACAGAACCATGAATAAACTACACAGCTAATTTATAAAAGCATCGATTTTTAAAAAAGCTAAACCCCTTAGGTATTCCTCTTGCTTGCACCATCCAAGATTTTTCAAATGTGTATATTTAAGAAATCTAGTCTAGGAATTTGAATTACTGATGTTTAGGAGATATATTAATTGTAAAGTTGTTTTAGTTAAACAGGAAAATCCTTATATTCATTTATTAGGGTCGTCAACAGTCAGCAACAATACATACATGGATTTTTACTTGACAACTAAGACAGAGACCAGATGCTGCACCAATACAGGCAACCACCACATGCTATTAGTATCTATTAATTGGGCCTTTAAGTAGCCAAAATAAAAACACAATACAATTACATTAACAATAATAATTGAGTAAATCTAAGCAAAAAATTACACCACAATACAGATGTTTTGGTATATTTCTCTGTCTAGAATGTGTAATATGAAATTTAAAATATATTAAAAATGTCAGTAATTTTAATTGCTAGAAAGTTGATAGACAACATTTGTTAAAAGTACATTGAGACTTAAAAAATCTTGGATTGTGCGAGCGAGAGGGATGCAAATACCCTTTTAAAAGCTGTACTTGTGTCATGCATTGAAAGTTGTTCCAATAGTTAAATTGTTTATCCTTTATTACTAATGACTCTAGCACTTTTTAGAGCAATAAGTCTGTCTCTTTATTATTGCCTTTACTTTTTTATTAAATATTTACAGCAATAAGTCTGTCTCTTTATTATTGCATTTTTTTTATTTTGTAAATTATTACTATTAATCTTTATTAATATATTATAATTTAGTAGTTAGTAAGGTTTTGGGACAGCATTCTTAACCTTGATAATATCAAAATTTTATAAATAGCTAAAACAGTGTCTAATATAAAACAGCTGGTAACATGCATACAATAATAAACAAAAATGGTTATACTAACATGTTCTCTAAACTTTGTTTGTTGATGTTTGTTTTTACTGAACTGTCTCGGCAACCAGTCTCCATTGGCCAGCTTCGAGAAGGCTTTATTGTAGTCCTGCTTCTGTATGAACTCTTTGATGATGGCCTTCAGTTCTTCTTTATTGGTTTTTAGAGGCCTGTAGCGTATGTTCATCTTGTGTGTGGTGATGCCGAGGTACGGGTCCACCACCAGCGATGTCGCTAGATCATCGTACTCCGACAGCTCGCGCGGGGTCAGGCCCATTTTGTGCAGCACTTGCCGCCCAGGACACGACGCCGAGCCAACCACCATTCTGAAATACCTACCTAACAAAGGAAGCGATGTAACGTACACTGCAAATAACATAAACATTCACGCATTTTTACACTTTTAAAAACAACACTGAAATTCTATCAGCATTATGGTAATATATAGTGATTGTAAAAGGAATAACTGCATTGCTATTTTATTTTAAAACATAGGACAAAAATGGCCGCCGATCAAGAATCCATAAAAACGACACGTCAAAGTTTTATCACATGTTTATACACTTCCCGAGGGAATTATCAAGTGTTGAATTCTGCAGATATATGCAAGAATAATCAAAGATTTAATAAAACTTACTATGTTCACTATAAGACTTCTGGACACATGTTTTTTCATTCGAGTTAACGCAATCACACAGACCTCATCCATAAAAAGATGCTTTCATTCCAGACAATTATTTACATAATTATATTGCACAGTCAAGTGTTTTTTAAGTCAATACAGATGTACTATATTTTGGGCTAAAGTATAAACAGCAAATAATACAAATATGATTTCGTTTTAAAACATATTTGAATTTATATCGCAAGCTGAAAAACAACCATGTTTTCATAGTTTTGATGAGCATTTATGTAGTGAGCACTTAGCAAATGTATACTTATAAATACAATGCGTTATTGGCTTTTTAATTCGATGTAACGTTGGTGGAAAAAAATGTATTTTTAAATTGTTTTTACTATAATTGTTTATCAAAATTATCGACATAATTCCTCTATTTTACCTTATATAATTAGTATTTTTTTAAAACTTAAATAATTTAAACACTTCATAAATGCTTCTATTTATTTTTAAAAAAGAAACTATGGATACATGGAACATTAGAAGCCTAAATTTCTGAAGACGATAAACTAGTTCAATAAAAAACAAATAATATTAGTGATGTTGCTTGATTTTGAAACCTATCGATTTGTAATTCTATTAAATACTGTCGATAGTAGTATTTAGCAATAATTTGCAATACTTTGACTATTATTCGAAAATTATTTATGCGTAAAAGCAGGCTGTATCGTTAAATTATCAATCGATTGCTCTATAAACATCGCGAAATGCTATGAGTGCTTTAGAAACTTCTCGATAAAAGCATTGCAGACAACACTATGTGGATGGCGGCATTTTTAAATTTGACAAGAGAGAGACAAATGCGGCCTCAAAGTGTTTTGGTTTTCGGTAATTGATGGTAATGATATATAATAGAAAAACTGATAAACTGATAAAGCGTTGTTAAAATAAACATGAACTTGGACCGATAACGTTTTAATTCAAAATATCGATAATAAAGCAGCAAGTTGTGATGTTGTGTTCACACATGAGTTCCTTAAAAGATAACGATTGTGAGGTTATTAAATGATTTTAATGAGTTTAATACGTAATTAATTTAGCAAAGAATTGAGCGCTATCTCTAGATTTATTGCACTTTAAAAGATAACACATTACTTAGGTAAGAAACATAACATTTAGTTAAATATGTTACATTTCCTCTTATTATCCATAATTTCATCATACTTATTATATAAATAATTAGGTTTAACTGATCTCTTTGGGTTTTAACCATTACGTGTCTAATTATCTAATTTATCTGCAGAAATTGTTATTATTGCAATAGGAAGTTATTCTACTAAAAATGACACATTCGGGGGGAACATCTGGAAATGTTAAAAATGGTGTTATCGACTTCACAGCCGGTTCCTTGGGTAAGAAAAACTTTCTATAACATTTGTATTAGCTTAGCTATACAGAGGGGAAATGTTGCCAGTCGTCTCTAGAGGACATTTTTTACTTATAGTTTATTTTTTATTAGGTTTAGTTTATATTTATTTTAATTTTTACTTTTAAGTAGTTGTAATTTATATTGTAATTTTTTTATACTGTTTCTATATTACTTCACTAATAAATTAAATAATTATCTATAATAATAATAATTATTATTAACTATAGTCTATATATATTAGTATAGTAATAATAATAAAATCAAATAATTATAAACGGCTTTATAATACATAAAATAGCAAAGCTGTGGTGGCTGAGAAATTAATTTACTGGTATCGAGTATGAGACCCAGTAAAGTTTGCTAAACTAAAATTGCATATTTGCAAAATGATAAGATAATTTTTTTTGCATTCCATGGATTCACATGCTAGGTCGATTGTGTACCCACAACAAGAGAATGGAGTCTAAAGCCAAATCATTTATTACAATTTGGTCTTCTTGGGCTCCTTTGTATTGTCACATTACATTGTTTTTATTAGATTTTTATTATTAATATATTTACAATACAATATGGATTGATCTAAATATATACACTAGGTTTATATATATAACCTAGGTTTAAGTAGTATAGTAACTGATAAAGCTCCTTTACAGCAGCATCTACATTTAGGTAGTTTTTAATCTACATAGTTAATTCAGTAATGACAATGGCTGTTTTTTGCACAAATGATTGAGCTTTTGCTATCCTGCCATGATTTGTAAACCAAGTGTATGTTATGTATCTTACAGTGAATAAATTATTTGAATTAAACTAACAATAAAAATTGTCCAAAATGTGATAAAATGCATTCTCACATGGACCAGACATCTACAGTAAGTCTTGTTTCAAGCGGTATTCTTTTTATTTAAATATTACCATGGCATACTTACAATATTAGTTCTTCTTCTTCTTTTTTTAAAAACTAGTAAACTAGTAATGGCAATCGCCACTAAGGCATTTGTGCCAACATCACGTTTGTTAGATTAATAGACAGAATTAGTTTAATAGTTAATTTTAACTGGAAAAGGTGAATCACAAACGCTAGAACAAAAAAGGTTTGGTTAGTATGGTACTTAACAACACAACACGTTAGGTTATTACACATAAGAACAATACACAAATAATATGTAAACAACATAGAGAGCTGTACACCGGAGCCACAGTCCTGTATACGGGGTCGAACCTCCCCCCCCCCGGCGCCAGTCCCACCGGACTGTGCCCCCCACCCTCTCCCTCATGCATAGTGAAAAATCTACTTTATCCGTCCGCATGGAGAAGAGGGAGGGGACAAAGCCCCATGGGTCGGTACCAGGGAAGTTACTTCACCCCATAGACATCACTATGCCCTCGTTGTTTACTCAGAGTTTAATATTATTTAAATTGAGAAACTTAGTGAGAATGGTATAAACAACAGGATTGAGCGAATAGAGTAGTAAAGTGATAGAGGTAGGAAAGGGAACGATTCTATATAATGAGGATAACAGGGTGGATCGATCATATAGGGGACAGGAGAAGAATATATGGTTGACATCTCCCTCATCTAGTCCACACTCGCATATAGAAGTGTCCTTAATCCTTAGTTTAGCAAGGAATGCGGGGGTGCAGCAATGGCCCAACCTTAGGCGGCAGATAATAGACGTGTCTTTTTTATTAAGTTTAATTTTAGTGAACCAAGGTTTGATAGGGATTGTGGGCTGAATCTTGGAGTAGTAGGATCCTTTTATCTTGCTACTTTTAGGCAATATTAGTTCTCCATGAAAGTAAAAATTGTCTTTTGACATCCAAATAGGTGGTAGGCGGACTGATAGTGGTAATTTGCCCAGTCTGGTGAGGCAGGAAAGTATCCACTGTTCATGCCGATAAACCCTATAGTGTATCCACAAGTTTCGGGATCAGGCTCGAATTGGCGTCATGCCCGGCTTAGTGTTAGGGACTGATGTCAGTCATGAGTTTCTGATTCCAGTTGCTAACATTCATTGACCTAGCGCTTCACTTACCATCAGGTACTCACCTGCACGCTCAAATGTCGTGCTGGTATATAAAAAAAAAGACATTTTTGTCACTAATAAAATAATTTATGATAGGCATGCCTATAAGTCGTAAGGAGAAGAATGATGTCTCGGGCATGCAGTTGACTATAGCCTGGTTTACAAAGAAGGCCTCCTCTTTTTATGCACTAGAAGACGCCCACTATCCACCATTCTGCTCATCTGCCTACCAAACCAAATACTTTATCAAGGTTTTTTTATATTGTTCATTATTATTTTTAGGTGGAGTTGCAGTGGTATACGTTGGTCAGCCGTTGGATACTGTAAAAGTGAAAATGCAGACATTTCCCCAATTATACAAGGGCATGTATGACTGTGTTAAGCAGACCCTAAGAAATGACGGGTTCATACGGGGATTGTATGCCGGAACCACTCCAGCAATCATAGCAAATGTGGCAGAAAACTCAGTACTATTTGCTGCTTATGGATATTGTCAGAAATTTGTATGCCAATTTACAGGAACTGAGGTAATTATTTCATGATCCTCATCATTACAGCCCCTAGAACACAGGAGTCCCAGACCTCCACTGCTGGATACATTCTCCTAGAACATAATCTAGAGAATTTGGCCTACACTCGCAGTGCTGGCACTGGCATTTACAATATGACAAGTTGTTATTAGCGGATGTGGTGTTGTAAATCTTTGACCATTTGTAAAAAAAATCTCTTTCTCATTGGTGCATGCCGGTGCTTGAACCGCGACCTTTTGGGTTCAAGGAAAGCGTTCTTACCAATGACTATTGCAATTATTCACTAATTGGGAAGTTCAACAAGAGAGCCATCACTGCTTTTAGCTAGCTTACTACGGACTTTGTACTGATTCTAGTGCGTCAGACGTAGTTTGCTAGTTCCACGCGAAATGTCTTCGTACCATATCTTTCCCTTTAATCTTTTTTTGATTTTTTGTCAATGTCAACCGATGTTAAAGTTGATATTTTGTATAATATGTAACCTATATTTGTATACCTCATGGCAGAGCTAAACTGGGCATCAACAACATAGGTAGTTGAAGCAAATAAATGATTTAATTTAATGTAAGTTTGGTTTAGCTTGGCTAAACTGACAATTGATAAAGAATTTTATTCTTATTATTATTGATTAATAAGCTTGCAGCGCATTGCTGATATGCCTATATCAAGCACCGGTGTAAAGTTTGATAAATTGTCAGTTATCACCATAGTCTTGATTGTCACTAGCCACTTGTTTATTTATTTAGGAATTCTTACAGCTAATTTATACATATATAGGAGAAAATAGTAATATGATAAAGCCAATAATAAGAGTTCGCTGACAGATACAATAAAAGTTGTCCAGTTTGTTTTTAAAAGTGTTTACAATTGAGGACTTTAATATGTCTTCTGGTATTTTGTTCCACATATTTACAACTCTGTTCTTCATCCCACATTTGTATTTACATGTGGATTTTCTCATTAGTTTCATTTCATGGTCACAATGAAAAAATATAATTTTATTCAACCTAAACATTATGGCTAGGTGGGGGCAGTTATTCCTTCATTAATACAATACAAATGTGAAATATCACTCCATGATTAACGGAGTCGCAAATATGTGAAGCAAAATACCAGATGACATTGAAGTCCTCAACTGTAAAAACTTTTAAAAACAAACTGGACAAGTGGCTAGTGACAATAGACATGGACATGGTGATAACTAACAATTTTGAGAACTTTACACCAGTTGCAGTGCTTGATATAGCAATATTATTTATTATTTTAACAAAATTCATTATTTTTCAGAATGTCAACGATTTGTCAGCACTTGGCAATGCATCAGCAGGATTTTTGGCTGCATTCTTTTCTTCATTCACTCTATGTCCCACTGAGTTAATCAAATGCCAACTCCAAGCGTTAAGAGAAGTCAGCATACCGGGCTCACAACCTGTACGACACCTTTTTTTACATATAACCATTTATTACACATACTTATTTCTTTCAAATATTTATTTCTTGCACATAGGTACTCATTTATTAGTTATACTTGTTACATACACATAATAATTTATTGCACATACTCATTTCTTACACATATACATTTGTGTTTAATGTTGGAATATGCAAGCGAGAGCGATGCAAAGCTTTATTGTAAATAAAGTAAGATTAAAATTGAACCTGTACATGTTTTCAGGTTAAAATAACACCACTGCAATTGACACAGCAAATATTTAGACAATATGGAATCCAGGGATTATTTCGAGGACTTGTGCCAACTATTATGAGAGAAATGCCGGGATATTTCTTCTTCTTTGGTGGATATGAAGGTAAGATGACTACTATTTTAGAACCTATTTGTAATTGTAGACAATTACAAATAGTATCTATACTAAATTACAAAAAATATACATATATATATTAAATATACAGGGTGTGGCGTAGATAGTAGAACTCCTCCTCCTTGCATCGTTTTCCTCAATGATCCGGGTCTGCTCACGGCGGCATGCAGGGCCTCGTGGACTTGGGTGTGAAGTGTGGTGCGGATCTGGTCTGACCATCGTGTCGGGCTCCGGCCACGGGGTCTCTTGCCATCAATTTTCCCCGTGACCAGCCTTTCCAGATTGCCAGAGCTTTTACGGTCTATTTGACCAAAATACTCATATTAATAGTAGAACGATGGAATTCAAAATTTCATGAAAATAGAAAGAAAGAAAAAAAAAGTTTATTTGTCACAAAAAAACAATCAGTAAAATAATAATAATACAACAAACAAAATAGTGTGGTGACAAATAGAGAATCAGCTCAGCAATAAGCTGCAACTCTGTCACAGTGCTGATTTTCAGCCTATCCCTCACAATGATATACCTAAATATAAATAACATAATAAATAAATATAAAACTACCAAAAATATTCTACAAGGAATATAATAATGATTATTGTACCAACACAAACTAATTACGTATAATTAAAAAAGAAGCAATATTAATAAAAAACTTGTCCTTAAAATAAAACTATGGTTATATAAATTGACTAATTTTTAAAATAAATAAATAATGTTCACAAAGTAATATAACCTAGTTTTCTTGATTAGGCGTGCTGCTGCAATGATTGTTGAGATGTGAACAAATATAGTTTAAGTTTGTTTTTAAAAGCGACCAGCGACACACGTCGTGCTGTGGTGGTGGCAAGTTGTTCCATATCTTTGCATCAGCATACCTGAAACTCCCGCGGAACGCGGAGGTCTTGCATTGGGGAAGACATCATCTGAGACTAGATCGAGTGGGATATCGTTTGGGATATTGCGGCCATATCATTTTTTACTAATTATAATAATATAAAATATTATAAAACCTATTTTCATGAAATTCAGAGAGTACCATGGAAGCCTGACATTTAATTAAAGCTAATAACAACATTTTAATTGTTATTTTTCTATAAATAATAGTGTATTCTTTTAGTCAGTGATATCAACAATCTTTCTTTTTATCATGATGGTAAAGTTGTCTCAATAAGATAAAAATAACGTGGTTTCTTACCACTGAGCAAAAGATTACTAAATCATTTTTTCATAAATATTCCAGGAACCCGTCAGTTGTTGGCTAAACCTGGCCAAAGTAAGGACGACATCGGTTTAGTTAGAACTATGGTGGCGGGCGCGGCAGGGGGACTCATTCTCTGGACCATCATCTTCCCCTCTGACGTCATCAAATCTAGGATACAAATCTCTAACAAAAGCCAAAAGTTCCTCACAGTCGGATACGAAATTGTCAAAAAAGAAGGTAAGAAAAAATGTTAATATTTTTTTAAACGAGGGTAGACGAATATTTTTTGTACCTGCTACTTCATTAAGTAGACTTATTAATCTACAAGAAAGTTATTTAGAAAGATTTCTTGTTGCCTACCCTCTTGGTAGATTATTTTTTTGAACCTGCCGTCATTAAATCCAAAATTTGGTTGGCTTATGGCAATCTATACTAATACGGATTCGTCTTAACTGCGCCACCAAATTAAACCACCTTGTAATTGGCGAACTGGCTTCCCTTGAGACCCGGGACCCCATGAGACTCGCGATAATTTAATTAGAAAGTTTTTAAAAAATAAGGTCATGCGAAAATTTTTTCAAGCTGCTAATGACATCATTAAGTCCAGGATAAGAAATTCAATTAGAAAGATTAAAAAAAAAAGAAGGTAGGCGAATATTTTTTCTACCTGCTACTGACGTCATTAAGTCCAGAATAAGAAAATTCTCCAAAAATATATTTTGGAAAATGTTCTAGAGCTGTGATGAAGAATGAATAAAGATTTTTTGCCTTTTATTTTCCAGGTGCAATGGCGTTATACAACGGTCTCAAACCGACGCTAGTTAGAACTATCCCAGCCACAGCTGTGCTATTTGTAGTTTACGAATACTCAAAGAAATTCATGCATTATGCATGTGGGGAATAAAAATAACACACATTAACATAGAGCCAGCGATCCATTGAGCATAGACTACTTGGCTATAGCTACAAATGGGCATAGTGAATGGGGTGTATCGGGCAAAGCTTTTTTATAGATGTCACTAGCGGTTCTGGTACCTTGTTTACACCTGTGTCGGATCATTTTTTTAATGTTTTTGTATGTTAACTTAACGTTACCTACCTTAAAAAACAAATTAGGAAAGCGAACACCATCTTTAAAAAGAAAAAAGGTTTAATTAATAGAACGGCATTTTTGAGATCACCATATCTTTGATTTCGCTTTGAAATCTATATTTGTACACTTAAAAGCTGTTGACTTCGGTAATATATCCAGAAAATAATAAATTTCGTAATAAAAGTACAAGTTTTCTATGCAACTGACAGTTCTATTAGGTACCATCTATCGTGATAAAATGTTAGTGATACACCTCATTGTAGACGCAAACAAATTAGTCAATAAACCAATTCTATTTCACTTCTATGTGTCACTCTTTCTATTTGCATCTAAACAATTTAAATGATAAAATTCACCTACCTGGTGTAATAATATTTAAAATATTGTTACAAAAAACAAAAACTGACTTTTAAACTATACAAAGCTATATGTACAAACTTAAACTAAAAAAATATATTTTAATTAATTCAAAGCCTTAAAGGACAATCAACATTTTTTTTGATAATTATAAACATGTTGTGAGTCGGTGCCAGCCAAAGAAAAATAACCTTAATTAATAACCCAATTAATATATGAATGCGAAATCGAACAAGCATATTAATTTATGCATTTAGAAACGACCATCAACGTCGTCTACCATCACGTGTCTGCTCGCAAGTCGCGTTCGGGTAGTTCACTCAGGCACATCACCCCGCTGTCGCCATACATCGGCGACCCACGGGATTAAACTCCCTTTCTTTGCCTCCATAATATATAACATACATCGGTTAAAAATACAAATAATCATACAAATTGCATTTTAGGCTGATTCTGAAGACATATTATTATTGATAAAAACATTCGAAAAAATATATATGTAATTTGAATGTAACTGTCAATGTCGCCGTCAAATGTAACTCTTCGGACAAACTCGTGCAACTGGGCTTTATACTTACCTGAATTTCGGTGTCATTCCTTATGGCGGTAAACAAAGAATATGTTATGTGTATGGGTCCCACTACAGAAATAGCCTAAGGGCCCACAGACCTTATAGCAGCTAATAACCATTCACAAATTGTATATTTTATATATGTTATGGCTAAAATCTAAAATGCGGTTATGCCTAGTTCTATAACTATAACTAGGCCAGTAGCAGATGGTTAAACTCAGGTGTATCCTATTTGTAAAGTATCATCACGACTGTTTCCCTTTCGGGGTGGTCAGAAACCACGCTTATAAATAAGCGGATTCACATTTAGCCAACTTTACTATAGGTCCAATCATGACAAGTGGCAAGCTCGTCGATGTCTCCAGCGTACCAAACTCGAGAAATATCACAAATAATTTAAATATTAATGAAATGTATTTATGTACGTTAATAAATATTTTTGTGTCCCGAATCGAACCCGGTACCTCTGAGTCTAAATCCACGGACTTAACCAATAGACCATGGAGGCAGTTATCCTATTTGTTTACGGCTAATGCTGGGTGTAGCCGGTTGCATTGCTGATACATTGCTGGCTGTACAGCCAGAACTGGGTTTAACCACACTTAACATATACATATATATGCATACACTACCAAATGTAAACTTTAAGTACAAACTATTTTTAAGCATTTACATTATGTTAATATAAGAATATTTGGTTACAAACTTGTTTTATTTTTCTCATATTATAAGAAAATATCTCAAGAAAGACAGATCATATGGTAAGTGAAATGGTAAAATGTCTAAAGCAACTTTACAGAAGGCATATTAAAGTTTTATTCTAACCATATTTTTTTATCTAATAATAAAGACGAGCACCACCCTGTAAAAATCATAGATATAGTATATTAAAATTTAATTTCTAAAGCTCCAAATGCGGCGCTTAGGAACATAGGAAACAAACTTCTCAATCTCCAAAAATAATAGCTGTAATCGTTGCGAGACTATTGACGTTAAAAAAAACAGTTTAGTTAATATATAAGTAGGTTACTCTTTATAGAACTATTTTTTTTTTCACTTCGGAAAAGTTGTTTTTTTCTATTAATAGAATCAAATATTGGCCTAAAGTAAGAGCATACACACTCACAACTCACTCGTCTAAATACGACGTATATGCAATTAGCAGAATGCTAAATAAATTTGAAAGTGCACGTCGAATACCACCAGAACCGGCAAAGAGCTGTCATAGACTAACAATTAAGAGAAGATTGTCCTAGCTCTGATCCTCATTCCACTTGGCTTCATGCCTCATCTTGTTATATATTTGGAATGTCTTAAATTAGAAAACCTAAATTGGTTATTTTCCCGATGGATGATGAATGAGGTGATAGGGAAGGTAGTGTCTAGCCCAAGCCAAGTCTGACGTAATATATCTTTTTTTTAAATGGTTATTGAGGTTATCATCAAATTCCAGATGTTGCAGATTTGATGCTTTTCTTGGAGTCACTCATAATAGCCCAAACACGTCGGGTATAATATGGGAGTTCACAGCGCGGGAAAACCGCATCTTGTGCTATATTTAAAGTCGCAATTAATCGTTTTCTATATATAATTATTCACATTATTAAACAAAACAACACCACTTTTGACTAACAATATATACAGTAAAGTAATTTACACAACAAAAACCTGCATGGCCGTGCATGGCGCGAAGAAAATTTATTTTTTTAGTCTAGGGCAACGATTTTTAAATGGATATTTCTGCTAGAAATTAAAACGAAAAGACCGTCACATTTGGCAACAATTAACAATGTCAAATTCTCATTGATAAAGTTAAAAGTTAAAGCTTTTGAAAAAATTTCCAAATTAATCAAATAACCTACAGAATACATGATTTCGCGAAAAACTGATGTCCGTAGACGATAAGCGGGTAAAAAACATTTACCACTACACACGGAAAACTTTTAAGAACTCCAAAAACAGCCAAGAAAGTGAACCAGATGACGTAAGCAATGTTGATAATATCGTGGAAGTACCTACGGAAGAAAATGAGATAGACATTGGTGAAAATTGTCACTGTATGGGCAAAGAAGTCGAAATCCGAAGAATTCTTCACAAAAAATGCCCTGTTATAGATTTAGCACAACAACAATTACAAAGACTTATGAATGAAACAGATACGCTTTTGCAAAACAGTACGCAGGATTACAGGTTAGTATAGTTACCGGCAGATAAAAAGAGCGCTGGCTGGATTGCGCGGGAACTGTTTTCGGTTTAGAGGAGGTACTCTGTGTCCTATAAGTTGTGATAATGATGACTCCCATTTTAAATCCTAGCAGGAAACAAATTTTTCCATGCCGATTTATCTTTTAAGTCAGTATTATGGTAGGGGACTAGGAGTTGTCAGTGAATAGTATCGCTGCGTATTAGTAAATAAATATCAACGGAGAATACATTTCACACCTGTTTCGCGGATGACATATTCGGAATGCACAACGGCTGAGGCTTCACAATGGGTTGGTCTCGAAATCGACGGAAGTCATGTTTAACGAATAAGTCAAGCCGATGCCAATCTGCATTGATGAATTCTGGCGTTAGGGGCAGCCAACTTCAGCAAAGTCGACATACGCATTCAGCTAGGATGGGCGGCATTTGGGAAACTCTGGAAAATCCTCTCATCGTTCATACTATAATTTCTGAATGTAAGTACGAAACAGAGACGTGGACACTAACAGTAAGTCTTGGCCATAAATTCAAGGCCGCTCAGCGAGCTATGGAAAGAGCTATGCTTGGTGTTTCTCTGATAGATAAAATTAGAAACGTTGATATTCATCAGAGAACCAAAGTTTATGACATAGCTTTCAAAATTAGCAAGCTGAAGTGGCAATGGGCCGGACACATCAACCGCAAAACCGACGATCTATGGTGCAAACAGGTACTAGAGAAGATCGCTGGCGGGGGTTGAATATTTAGATTTGCAAAAGACCGCGTGCAGTGGCGTTTCTTAGCATATCTGATCCTGGCTGCAGACTTATCTAGACTAATCCCAGTTGCTACCACAAATTCTAATACATATAACAAGTATTTTTCTTTCAGGTCGATATATAAAATGATATCGTTGTGCAAAGAAATTGTATGTAACAATAAGTATGAATGTGCGTTTGCTTTGACGCTGGTCTTGATTGCATTTTTGAACGGCGTCATCGTGGGAGCAGCAACTTGTGGAAATGAAAAGGGCAGATTTAACAGCCCTATTCTAGCGTGCATCGACGAGAGGTTTACTTCGAACTCTTACACCGATATGGACCGTAGCATCACCTAAACGAATCGCAACGAGAAGCGATACCAAATGTAAACAGCGACGGCAATGTCATTCGTCTACGCAGTGGTTGTAAACCTTATTTAGGTACTATTTTTCTATTTATAGATGCCATGTTCGACTTGGCGCTGTAAATGCTCTTTTTTTTGCTTTGAAGTTCAAGTAGCGTTTAAAACAAGTAGGTACTTGCTAAATACAATTTTATAATTGATAATGGCAACAAATATAGTATGTGACAGACTGAGATTTTTAAGTGTCCACGCGGCACATAATAAAACAAGACACTTCAACAATTAACAAAGAAATAACACAACCAACAATTTAAGAACCAAAAACTATGTTTAAAGAAACGTTAAATAAAATCCCGATAGCACAGGATACAACGGAATGGTGTCCGATTGTTGTTAACTCCTGGCGTGCAGTTTATTTCTCCTTGTACAAGTCGCAGGAAAGAGATAGGATACGATAGAAAGAGACAGATATAGAATGGTGTGGAACGACCTAGCCGGTCGCATTGTCGACATTTATCTCGTTGTATATTGTCTGGGATAAATTAGTTTCTGGCATAGCTTGACTTGAATTATAGCTGCGTTCGTTTCAAGAAATGTTAGCATGAAAATGCTGTTTTTTCGGCATAAGTTGTTCTGTTACCAAATATTGTTAAGGTTTTTTATAGAACCAAACTGGAATCCTAGAAGCACGCGTAGACCAGTGTTTTTCTTCCGTATTTTTTAGACTTAAGGTGGCACTCTCAGTAGACAATCCAGAAGTTTCATATACCAGTACTGATAGGACGTCACTAAGCATACTGTCAAGAAACTTTGCAAATATGGTGGCTTGTGAGATCGGCCTTGGGCCCACCTGATCGTAAGTGGCGCCCTTGAATGTTAGCAACTGAAGTCAGACACTCATGACTGACATCAGTCCCTAACACTATGCCGACTTGAAATTGGCCTATAATTATCCATGTTAGACATTATAACTATTTATAAAAATATATTTCTAAAAACTTTCCTATGGCAGCTGTTAAATATTTTTGTTTGTAATTTTTTTAATGTTATTTTAAATAGATTTAAAGTATTCTAAAATAATACCAATTGTCAATTAAAATATTAGTTTAACACAAAATAATCAGAAAATTAAGAACGCTATTAGTAAAATCAAAGAATAGTTTTGTATACAAAAAGGCCAGAATTAAGTTGATGTTAATAAAAACACAATAATCTCAAGAAAAAATCGTTTATTTAAGATCATAGTTTAAAACAGGCATATTTGAGAGCATAAATTAAACTTATCTGCTATTCAGATAAGTTTTTCTAAATTTACTTTGCCAGGTATTAAACGCACTGTAGCGTTTCTATATTAAATCTTTTAATCCGTGGCCTACTTGGTGCCACGTTAAAACTAACACTAATTAGCCTGTTTTAGCGAAGCGTTTTTGAATACATTTATAACCTTTTGGCTACCGAATAATACTATATTACACGAAAAATCTAACCACTAAGGGCCTGAACACATAACTGCGTTACGGCGCCATGGATCGCAATAAGCGTACCTATGCCCGCACACTTTTTTACTTTTGCTTGAATGAATGAAAACGCAAGTCGACCGACTTTCAAAGCGAAATAAAGTAAGTAAAAACGCTTTACAACGACAAGTCGAACATACCAATTGCTCTCTTGTTGTTAAGAAGACATAATTCGACGATAAAAGATGTATCCAAAGATTTTTAGAGACAACGCGCTCGCCTCTATCAGATGTTGCGCCTAGACCAAACAAATGTGTCACTTCCTCACGCACACTTACAACACATAGATAACAATTTAACATAGACAAATTACTCGCTTCGAGAAACATAAAGCACTCGCATAACATATTTTTATTGTACACTAGTGCAAATTTGACAGATGGCAATGTCAACTGCGTTAGTACTATCCGATACGACTTATTGACGATGCGCTTGACACATGTAGTAGAGGCGCACGCGTCGTCCCTCAAAATCTTTGGGATATCCACTTGGTTATGACCCGTGATGGCAAGTACTTATCTCGAAAATACTTTAATTTTTGCGTTTTTTTTAATTATTAAACTGACATATCACTGATAATAGCTTGGATGTGACCAGACTGTAGTGGGTGTGTCGTGCATTTTCTGCGTTGCGGCCGAACGGCACTGCCTACTGCGACCGATTTTGGCGGTACGGTAACGCGATTATGTGTTTAGGCCTTAACACAGGGGTAGTTACGCCCAGGGGATGTGTATTACAAGCCATCCATTTTCTATACCAAATTATTTTAGTATAATTATATTGCGGTATGGATGAAGGAGATTGGTATTCCCTGGGTATATCATAATAAAATTTTGGGTAATTTAAAATGTTTTTCGGTAACAGTACCGGCTGTAAGACTAGCCGAATTTTTTGTTGTGAAATACTGTACTTTTACAAGGTTTTTATGATAAAAATGCATGTATAAAATAATAATAATACAACACAAGGACTTACTTGTATAATTGTTAAGTTATTTAACATAAAATAAACTAAAATTTTATAACAGTGTTTTATATCTACTATCGTCAGTCAAAAACAGTAATACGAGTAGAACATTCTAAAATATACTGTTTTGAGTAGTAAGTTTTAGTAACACGAGAATAAATAGTTAAATCTATTTTTGTAAACTGGCAACTTTCAAGAGAAATGAAAATAATTAATTTTATTGACAGTTGAAATTAAAAAAAAAAAAAACAGATTCTTTTTAAATTTGTGTAGGGAGAGAAGCAGAATGGTGGATGGTAAGCGTCTTGTTAAGCAATAAAATAAAAAAGGCGGCCTTCTTTGTAAACCAGCCTATAGTCTGTGGCAAGCCCGAGGCACCATTTTTCTCTTTCCCACACTCAATGGACCCGGCACCCGCACGGTGAATCCATGAAATACTTAGAAATTTGTCATTTCACCAGTCGTTGATTGCAAGCCCGAAACACAATTCTTCTCTTTCCACACTCAATGGATCCGGCACCCGCACGGTGAATCCATGGAATGTTTAAAAATTTGCCTCCTATTACCTTTTTATTTATTGAGATTACATTTTTTATTCATTCGCAAGGAACATATTTACGTTTATATTTTTTAAAATCGTAAACTAATAATTCGTTTTAAGACGATGTCATTTCCTTTAAATTTGAAATAAACCACTCTGCATACTTAAACAAATAATTTTGGAGATGTTCCGGTAATGAATCTGACCGACAATATCAAGCCACATTGACAAGCTAAAATAAGCACAGTGAAATATATATGGACCCAGCTTAATACTGGGTTTGGAGTTGGCTTTAGTAACCTGCTCCATAAGAATAATCATTTATAAAAACTGCAATATAATCTAGTTCCAGAGTATTATGCAGAATCCATAGATCTTGTATACGTTAGATTGGCAATAGAAAAGAGAAAGAGCATAGTTTTGCGTATGTTAGAGCGAGATAGATAAGCAAAAACATTTACGTACACACTATTGGCTTATTTTTGCAATAATCAGAGGTTTTAAAGTGTACATTTTTTATTACAGCCCCTAGAACAAAGCGTCCTAGACCTCCGCTGCTGGAGATGGGCCTTCCAGAACATATATCTGGAGAATTTGGCCTACACACACCACGCTGGCCAGACGGCTTGGCGAGGATATGTCAATTTTTAAAGGCAATTTATTTACGGCTCCTCAAGCTGGTATTAGTGGAACCGGGACCGACGGCTTAACATGCTCTCCAAGGCTCCGATGGTGTTGTAAATCTATAATGAATATATAAGAAAAGTGTATTTCTAATTTGTACATGCCGGGTGGGTTTGAACCGAACTTTGTAGGATTTAAGGAATGCATTCTTACAACCGAGCCACCACCATGTTTAAAGTGTACATTTGAGTTTAAAAGACTTGATTGAATTATGTTAGGTCCGTGCACAGTACCTCATTTAACTTGTCTAAAAAGGAAAACCACATAATTATACATTTCCAACACAAGTCCCTAAACATTTCATTGCCAATCTAGTGTATACTATCCCTGTGTTCGACTTCAAAAAAAGTTAAGTATCATTACGACTACGCTTTTTCTTATTGAAGCGGATTTACATTTAGCCAACTTTACTATGGGCCCATTATGATAAGTGGGAAGCTTGTTGATGTCTCTAACATACTAAACTCAAGAAATATCACAAACAAATTGAATAATTTAATGTGTTCCAACCAGGAATAGAACCTCGGTGCCTCCGAGTCTTAAGCTTAGCTACTCGAATGGCCTTCAAAACAAAATAAAGTAAAAACAACAAATTACAGAAACAAGTCGAACATGGGATTAAATCTATTGCAGAACTGACTTTTCAAGACAAGGAAAGATTTGAAAGTAAGCTTTAAGTAACCGTTTATTATTACATAGATTTGCTATATCATCTATGAACTCGTAACTTTCTCATAACTAATAAATAAATTAAGTGTTCATTCATTAAATAAGTGGTACATCTTAGATAAAAAGAGCTGTTTTCACTCAACACTATTATTTGGACGTAGTTACGCAAAAATATAGAGATATTATAATGCTATTTCACTTTTAATATTGTAATACAAGAAAAATATAAAATAAAACAGGAGTAGGATTCTAAAGCAACCTACTGCAGACCAGGACTTTACTTCTCCTCACACCACTCGTTCTCCTTGCGAACCTGATCTTCCTCAGCGGCAGTAAAGTCATTCTTAATGTTAAATGTCTTCCTGATCTCCTCGGGAGTCTTGCCTTTAATCATATTAGCCACAGTCTTGCAAGTGACATCCAGAAGGCCCTTGATGTCTAAATAGTTGGCCGCTAAAATTAGCTCAAACAGAGTGCCCTGGTCAACTTTCAAAAAGTCTGCATCCCACGAGGAGATGTCATCTGTGCGCTTCTCCTTGTTCTCATCATCTTCAGGTAGAGGTGGGTCATCCTTAAAAATAAAAAGTTATTTGTAGTGTTGCATTGAAGAATTGTACGCAAATTTTAAACGAAAAAATCTGGATCTATGTGTGGGAAAGAGAGATGAGAAGAATGGTGTTTCGGGCTTAAAACAGTCATAATTTATTTTATTATACTGTATGATTCCATAATGCTGTCTTGAAAGCTCATTGTGTATATGAATTGATTATTTAGTAAAAAGCGAGACCACATTAATCCAATATAGGTATATCATACCAAGTGGCAATTTCATAGATGTATCTAGTGTACAATAAATATCACAACTGAAACATTTTTCTAAACCAATAATCAAATCTCCGTGTTTAAATCTGAGACCTTAACCACTAGACCATATAATATTAATATTCATTCCCTTTTTCATATATTCATTATGTTTTACCTTATGGTACGTGGCCCAGTGGATCACCTTCTTCAAAATAGCCGAGTTAACATTCGGCAAAGGAACCACTTCTTCTTCGTCGTCGTCCATGCCAAGATCTTCCAACATGGTCTTAATGGTCACGGAGCATTTGGCGATCTCCACGTCCACGTTAAATATCTCACTGTCAGAAGATTGCAGTTTAATGATAGGCATCTGCAATAATAATTATGTAAAATTAAGACAATAGCCAAAACATTGACTGACGCCATGTTGCCGATTGTTCTAATTAAATAGCAAGCGAAAACGTCATAAATACTAAAATAATTACTTACTTTTAAATGCGATGCTATGACACACTCGTAACCGTTAACTTGGTATTTACTTACTATTATTGGATTTACAAAGAAATCCGGATTACAAACACAAGAAACAACTTGTCTCGGCAGCACACGGATAACAACAAATGACAAGATAAATTAAATTCGATAAATTGTCAATTGACCGTTTTATTTTTAATTGGTTAATTTTCAAGGCACCGACTGGATAGCGATGACTTTGCTTAACTTAAATTATCAATATAACTATTGGCTGGTGGTCTATACTATACAGCTATTAATGGGTTATTGAAGGGTTTTACTTAAGCCATTATCCTATGCATAGTATGGCTTTAAAAATATATATTGCAAACGCCATTAAAAGTGTCCATAGCTGTTGACGATCGATAGATGAATATCGATATTCTTTTAATGCAACACTAATATGACAGACGTTTGACAGACCGTCGGTCTTTTGTCTGTGGTTTTGTGGTTTGCCGGTTCTACTCCTACTATTGGATTTTTAAAAGTATTTGCTTAACTAGTTACTGTTTTGGCGCATGATGGCGCCGTTTCGAGTGTCGGTGTCCTTAGAGCGATACTACAAGGACGAGCGATCCCGTGCACGCCTCGTCATGGACGGTCGTTGGGCGCGCGTGTCGGGGCTAACAGAATACCTTCGCGCAACCTTCCACCTTCGAGGCAACTTATGTTTGATGTCTGAAGGACACCTTTTGCCGGCATCTGAGCCTCTTCAAACACTGCTGCGTGATGGCGACTCACTGACGTCAGTATTTAGACTTATCACATCATCACTGACCCTAGAACACCTATAGTCCTAGACCTCAACTGCTGGAGATGGGTTATTCAAAACCGTTTTCTGGACAATTTTACCGTCTCTCATAATTTTCCTTTCTCTTATTTATAAAATGAGTAAAGAAACGGCTGAGACACCTGGGCCTGGTGATTCAGTTTAATTACAAGTGCCAGCACATTTATTTTAGTGTTTGTTCTTGAGTGTTCTATAAATAGTAAAAAAAAGTAAAATAGTAAGTGTATTTTTTTATGTCAATAGAAACAGTATAGTATAACATTTGGTAGCAAGTCTTGAGATACCATTTTCTTCTCTCTCTTTCTCACAGACCCGGCATAGACAAAATAAAGCCTAAGAAATATTTATTCTTGACCTGCTTGATTTAATAATTTTATATTATTAGCCCTTTATGTGCCGTAGTCATATGTCATATTCAAATGTTGAAATCGCAAACCTCTCCATATACATTACTGGATTACAAGGTACATTTCTGCCAAATTTTATCTAAATTGCTGTACTACAAAGGAGAGAGACATATTTCACACAATGTCTCCTGATGTTTAAATTACATATTCTATGCAACTTGCTTTGTCTTTGCAGTGTTATTCCCCTAACAACAGAATGGTGGCCTCAAGAGGAGGTGTCCCAAAAGAAGAAAAAGAAGAAGAAAGGCAAGCAAGAAGAAGATCCGCCTCTAGACCAACAAGTTCCACGTTTGTTGACAGCTGTCCCTATTCCCAGTGTAAGATGTTTATGAATTTAAATTGAATATTGATGTTAAGTTTACTTACTGTTCATTAGTTGCATTCATTTCTTTTTTATGTATGTTATTTATTAATGTTAAGAATATAACTTTTGACAAATATCATCATTGTCACCTTCTAGAACTTATTACTCGAGAATTTAATCTACTCTCATTCATCTTACTTTTTTTTTGCATCTTTACGGGTACAATAGGCCACCTTTTTGTTTGATAGTTTGTTTCAAAGTCAAAGTCAAAATATCTTTATTCATGTAAACCTATTACAGGCATTTATGAAACGTCATTAATTTAATTATTTTGAATGATTCTACTCCTGCTAGTAGAAGACTAAGCAGAAGTGGTCCAATAAGTAAGCTGTTAGCAGAAGTTTGCTATCTGTATTGGTGGGGAACCCATTGGTTCCTTCCTCAGTCTCTGCTAAACTTAACACCAAGGCCGGGGACACTTTTTCGTTTCAACTTGCGGTGTGTCACGCTGCAGGATTCTTTTAGGTCTGAGGTAAGTATGTTTGGGTGTGATGCGAGTCTCAGTTGATAACGGCAATTTGTATGATGTTATTTCCTGTCTTGTAGTTTTCACCTGTAGGTCTTTGTGAATTTATTTGTTTTTAATATCGAAATGTCAATGTTATTCTTCACAGCTGAATACCATATGCATTATTAGTGGCTGACATCAGTTGCTCACATTCTTAAACCCAACGTACTACTTGCTATCAATAATACCTCTTCAGTAAAAAATACACTAGGGAAATAATATTTTAAAATTAGTGCTTTCCGAGGCACAGGAACAGTTATGTTGTTAATATGTTACAAATAATTCCTTATAGATACATGCTGGAGTGCAGTTTGAACTCCAGCATGTATCTATAACAAATTACATTTGTAACATATTAACCTTTGGTGTATTGGACAATTAGAAGTGCTTGGTAGTATATTTTATGCTGAAAATTACATTTATTTTATAATTGGCATCATCGTCGCTACGCCTGACAAGTTTCATATGTGATTTTTGTAAGGTTTTGGAAAACAACAAAAAAAATATATTAAAATAAATAAATATTTCCAGACAGGTCACACAGCGCCGTCTAATTTCCGTGGTAAGCTACGAGGCTTGTGTTACGGAAACTAGATGGTTGATAAACTACATATACTGTTTTTTTGTAAATATATACATATAAACACCCAGACCGAGACAAATTATACAATGTACAACTTGCCCCCGGTAGGAATCGAACGTTTGTTACCACTAGACCACGGAGGCGGTCATATAAAGTAATTTTAATATACATTAAAACTAAAGAAAAAAAAAATTATATAAAATTTAATTAAGTTAACCTAATAAGACCTAAAACTAAAAGAAAAAAAATCTTAAATTAACAATAACACCCTAACCCTATCCAAACACAATTAACAATGACTAAGCAACAATTCTGTGGCCAGTGACTCGTCAGCCAACTGGATGCTTAGCGGCCTGTACCTTTCGCTTAAAAGACTGAAAGTCATCATGAAATATGTCCAGACTCGGGTCACAATAAGAAATTTTGTTGTGCAAATTTGACAGTCGTGCTACTGGCGAGTGTAGACCTAGATTGGTTTAGTGCCTCTTTGGTTTAAACAAGTCAATTGGTCGTCTGGGCAATTGACTTGTTGTTTAAAGAAGGTTAAAGAAAAGCATTTAGCTACTGGACCACCACTGCTTTTCTATTTACTTACTGTGCATTCAAATATTATTTTTTATAGGAGGATGTGGTTGACAATATAGAGAATGAAGAAGCTATGGAATCTTTACATTGTGATGAAGATATACCACAAAACGAGGAAAATGGGCAACGTAACCAGGAAAATAACCAACATAGCCAGGAAAATGAGCAACATAACCAGGAAAATGGGCAACAGAACCAGGAGAATGGAAAATGCCATAAAACTGGACATCAGTGGCTGCAAAATATAAATCAGACCCAACAAAAGGGGCTTCAACACATTATTCATTCAAGCCAGGAAAATGAACATAATAAACAAAAAAATAGCATTGTGTTGCTGAATGAACAGCAATTTGCAGAAGAAGTACAATTGTGTATGCAAAGTTCACATGATGAAAATTCTCAGAAATATGAAAATTCTCAGAAATATGAAAACACAAAAGATATTGATCATTGTGATGATTTGCAACCATACTCTACAGATGGAGGCAGCGAAGTTACTGAAGACAATTTACAGCAAATGAAGGTATGGTTGTATGATGTTATTTAGTTTTAATTTAATTTATTTGGATTATTAATGCCATGTTGATACCAACACTGATGTTTGGAATCGAAATATTAAAAAAATTTCAAATAAGCATGGGAGTAGGGTTATAATGCGATAGAAGTTCTTGTACTTTGGCGGACGAGACATGCATATTTCGTACGTATATATTTTACGTACGTATATAATATATTTTTACGCATACGTAACGACGAAATATGCATATGTGGTAATGACCAAATATGCATGTGTGGTAATGATGAAATATGCATGTGTGGTAATGACGAAATATGCATGTGTGGTAATGACGAAAGATGCATGTGTGGTAATGACGAAATATGCAAGTGTGGTAATGACGATATATGCATGTGTGGTATAAAAGAAATCATAAAGGGCAAAAATAGGGCATTTTAAAAAGATAAGTGAAGTTTTTGCTAAAAGAGGCCCTGACCAAATAAACGACTCACTGGCTAAAAGTGCAGTAAAGAGTCAATGAAACGAAGGGGCATGTATGAAAAATTCATTAATATTGATGAAGCAAGGTGGTATGTATTGAACTTTTGTTATTCGTTTACTGATTTAAATGTCAATCTATACTTTTTCATCGGCTAAGAAAACATTTTTTACATTACACATTAAGCAATGTCTCAATTGCCATCCCTTAATTCTGATTAAATTGTTCTGGTACTTTTTACTTTAAAGAACTAATAAATTAATCAAACTTATGATAAAATAAGGTACCTACTATTATGTATTTGCCAGCAAATGGAATGGATATATTGTATTTTCTCTCTCTTAAGATTTATTTTTATGTAGAGATTTTGATAACCACTAAAAGTTTGAGATATGAAAGCTCTAGAATAACAACTACCTAAATTATTTCTTCTTTTTAATCAAATCAGACTCGGAGGTACCGGGTTCGATTCCTGGTCGGGACACAAAAATATTTATTAATGTATATAAATACATTTAATTAATATTTAATTTATTTGTATTAATTCTCTCCTTTGGTACGCTGGAGACATCGACGAGCTTGCCACTTGTCATGATTGGCCTATAGTAAAGTTGGCTAAATGTCAATCCGCTTATTTATAAGCGTGATTATACTTTACTTTTTAATCAATCATATCGCCTCTATACTTTATAAGTCTTGTTGTAATGTGCATAAAAATCTTTGTCAAGCTTTATAAATTAAAAGTAAAGTATCATCACGACTTTGCAGGGTGGTCAGAAACCACGCTTATAAAAAAGCGGATTCACCATTTTATTTTTAGCCAACTTTACTATAGGCCAATCATGACAAGTGGCAAGCTCGTCGATGTCTCCAGCGTACCAAACTCGAGAAATATCACTATTCAATTAAATATTATTATGTCCTGAACAGTAATCGAACCCGGTACCTCCAATCTAAATCCACGGACTTAACCGTTAGAACACGGAGGCAGTTTAAAAATTATATTTATTATATTGCATTCATTAAGGTATGTACATGGTTTATTTCTTGTGTACTTTAGTGACTCTTTATTCAAGTATATGATTTATATGAAATTGTATTGTAATTATTTTATTAATAAATAAATTAAATCTATTAGGTTCGTGCATTATCAATGCTGGCTGATGTGTCCAGAGGAAGAGAAGGGCGCATTAGAAAGCGACCGCGAACTCGCAGGAAGAAAACTGCCTCTTCTTCGCTCGTCCCTCCTACACTTGCCCCCTCGGCACTTGCCCCTTCCTCTCTTGCCGTTTCCCCCACCTCTAACACTCACACTAGGTATGTATTTGTTTATAATTTAATTATTTTGGGTGTACCTTCCAACAATTGAACAGTTATCAATACTGATTATAAAACAACTTTACAGTTGGTCCAACACAGACTGGCAACATTGCCTGTATTTTTATTTATTTATTATGATAGAGAATCTATACAGTGATTAATACATTGTTAAAAATAATTGTCAGATTTCCTGTTAATAAATATATATATATATATATAGTGATGTTACTATTTTGGGCATTGATGACGAAATTTTAAGCCTGGGACCTAATTCTTATTGAAGAGATTTTTCACAATTTTATTCTCTGTGACATAACACAAGATTTAACAAGGCACGATCAAAATATATTTTTTTCATTCAACATATATATAGTATTCTGGAAAATAAATTAATTTTGATTTGACAACGCAGGTTCACTGAGGAGGTTGTACAAAACGCGATAGAGACCGGCGCAGGCGCAGGTCGACTTGTGCGCGCGCTTCCATTGGTCGGTGATGTCATAGCTTTTGAGGTGAGCCAAATACACTTTTCTTACAAATATTTGTTACAGATTTACAGGACACGTTCCCGAGAGCACGTTAAGTCGTTGGTTTTTTAATTAAGTTTCGGAATTGTTAATAAATTGGGATCAAAATTGACGTCAGACCCTCGCCAGCCCGTCTGTTCTGGAAGACCAATCTCCAGTATTGGAGGTTTGGGATTAGGGAGTGTGTTGACTCTGCCCTGTCTTCTTTATTTGGTCACCTTATGGTCCCACCAAAATTTGGTCGAGTCCATAGTTATAACAACTAATATGGTATCATCATCTCAGCCCCTAGAAGCCAGGGTCCTAGACCTTCACTGTTGGAGATGGGCCTTCCAGAATACATTTCTATTCCCATCTTAAACCCGTAGAAGTTTCACACAATCATAAATTTAATAATATTTGGAAAATTAATGGCTGGCATATTCTCAACGCTGTCCAGTAGGTCTTTATGTTGCTACAACCAGCTTAGCAGATTCTAATGACATGTTAATGTTTAATCTGACTGAGAAAGGAAACTGCAAGGAAAACTCAGCTATAGCAGATTTACAATTGAAACAAATACAGAATTACACAACAATAATATTATTCAAACATATATTTCAATTTCACCTATGAGTACCTACGCAGCTACAACAGTACCACTGTACCACCTATCTAAATGTATTATTATTAATTGCTTACAGTTGTTGATATGTTTATATCAAAGCCTGGTGTAAAGTTCATAAAATTGACAGTTTGTTTTTAAAAGTGCTTATAGTTGGGAATTTTAATTTGTTTTTAAAGTGCTTACAGTTGGGATATTAAATTTGATTTTAAAAGTGCTTATAGTTGGGAATTTTAATTTGTTTTTAAAGTGCTTATAGTTGGGATATTAAATTTGTTTTTAAAAGTGCTTATAGTTGGGAATTTCAATATGTCTTCTAGTATTTTATTCCACATATTTACAACTCTGTTATTCATAAAGTGATACTGCACAATTGTATTGCTGGATTTTCTCATCAGTTTTAATCTATAATGGGGAAATATAGTGTTAAAGCTTAAAATTTTGGCTATATGGGGGCAGTTATACCTGCCTGTTGAGATTTTGTATATTTCCCCTCATTCCGCAATCTCCGAGACTTGTAAGCTTTACATATTTAAGTCTTTGGTCATATAACTTCTTTCTCAAGCAGCGAGGAAGTTTTTTTGGGTATTTTATTACTTATAATATTTTCTCTAGATGTTGGAACTTCGGGGGTTAGTGCCAGAGGTGATGCGGTTGCAGGCGACTGTCATGGAGATATGTGGGGACTCTCTTCGTTTGGGAGACATACTGGGGGCAAATGGAGAGGAGAGAGAGGAAGAAAGGGAGAAGGAGATGCTGGTGGAGTGGATTCACATACTGCCAGGGTGGGTCGTGGTCACAGACCTAAACTAATATGGGGTGGTACACCTAGCCTTTGCAATTTTTTTGATACCAATTATTTCGAGTGTGGCAACATTTTTTGCATTTTGATTTAAAGTATAAATGTTTTATAAAACTGTTTGCATTCTGCGCGTTCCGTTTTTCTGACATAAGTTGTTACTTTACCAAAAAAACTTTGTAATGTTAATCTTATAACTTATATTTTTTAAGGTACCAAATTTGTGCTTTCCTTATTAGTGTTTTTAAAAAAGAGAAAAAATGTATAATTTTTATTTTAGAAGTCATATTTTTATTTTGTAAATTTGTTAGTTTTTGTTAAATTTGTTTTTTTGTTTTAACAGTAATATGTTTCTAATTTCTTCTTCTTTTTATATTGGTGAATGCTGTGACACCTAATTGGTACATAATATTAGATAAGTTATAATTATACTATGTTATGTGTGTGATAATATATGTACTGCTGTGTGTACTATATAGATAAATAAATTTACTTACAACTGGAACGCGGATTTGTTAACCATTTCCGTGTTCAAAAACAAAGCAAACTTTTTACTGAATTTCAAATTCGAACATGGCTTCAGTTAAGTGAAATCTCTCTCATAGTCAACATGGCGGTTTTTTGACAAGCAATAAACAAAAAGTTAGAAATTATTAATTAATCCTACGTTAGGAACAAATAGATAATATTTTAAAAAGGAATTAATAGTATAAAAAAGGATTTTTAATACTATTTATTTATATTGTTATATTTTATTTATAAAAAAAAACATTAATACTATTCATAGTGGAAAATAACCTTTTAAATTGCAAACGCAGTAGGAAGACTCCAGTTCTTAGCAGATTCCAGTGACTTGATGTTTAAACTGAGAAAGGAATCTGAAATTATTTCAAAATACATAACTAGGGTTTTAAATAAAAAAGGTTATTGCATTCACAAAATATCCATCTTTATTGGCACAGTTAAGTAATCGCTACAGATGCTTAATACAATTTAGAAATATATTTATATAATCTATAAATAAACTTAGTAGTCCACCCAATATATAGCTCTGGCCATTCTGAGCTACCAAACTGTACATGTACCTACAGCCCTATTGTGTTACTTAAGCGCAAACGTTATTATTGAATTTTGTTATTTACGTCAGAGATTGCGTCATAATTACAAAATTTTATTCAATTCTCAACTTTATAAGCGCTCGACCTGACCGCGGCCGTGCACAAATATCAACTTCAATAGCGTGATATATATAGTTAACGGATTCCATTATATAACGTTTGCGCTTAACTAACAGAATAGGCCTGCAGGACATTTACATAGCATTGTCAAATCCCATAGTTCATATTCTCGATAAAAGACGAGTTTGTGCGTACTACAAGATAATTATAATGGTCTAGATTTGAATAGTTTTAGATATATCTATATAAGTCACTAATTTTAAGTTTTAACTCCTCTTGATAGTTATTTTAGTGAACAAAATCTGTTGATTAGTGTTCTTCGAAGCTAGTCGAATGTCTAAATAATAAATCTAAAATGTTTAAAACTTTACTGTCAGTCGAGAGGATTTAACGAATTTGTATCCCTCTCGCTCGCACGATCCATAACCCTTTCAGCACGACAAAAAATATTAGTGATATTGAACGGTTTATTAATAACTTTGAGGTCTTGTGGTCTAAAATATCTCATAAAAATAGTGGAAAATTTCCTCTCCTAGTAAAATAATGAAAATTAAATTCACTTATGCATGTTTTCCTTTACTACTCATAAAATATAATTACTAAGTAGCTAGATGAGTGCACAATCTTTTTATTTTATTATACTAGCACGACATATGACCTTTGTGCCCTCCTGATGGCGCGCAAGAGCCATGAATGTTATCAACTGGAATCAGACACTCATGACTGACATCAGTCCCTAACACTATGCCGGCTTGACTGGACATCGTTTCGAAGCGGCAAAACAGAATTTGGCGACTGCTAGTTTTTTTTGTAATAACGCACGCTTGGTTGTGTCCGTGCTGAAAGGGATAATTTTACAAGTCTTGTACTTTAAAAAAATAAAATGACTGACATTTTTTCACTTTCACATACCAAATGTTAGATGGAGAAAAATAGCAAACACATGTATTTTAAAAACGCGTTTTTCCTTTATTTTACTTAAACAAAATACAGTGTAAACTCTACATAACGACACTAAAGGGACTGTGCATTTTATGGCGTTATAGAGAGTTGTCGTTAGATGTGGAATCATTGTATGGAAGACAAGCTAAACCAACCAAAGCCAATTGATTTCGACGCTTTATATTTAGGGAGTTTGTCGTTAAATCAAGTGACGTTACATGGAGTTTACACTGTATATGATTAATATATCTCCAAATTGATCATAATTTTATTTCCTAGAAAGTTGATACGACGAATACTCAAATGTTTGAAAATATTGTATTGTGCGAATGAGAGGGATGCGAAAGCGTTAAACCCCTCATGAGGGTACTTTCCAATTTATTCGAGTGAGTGCAGGTGATTAGCGATTAGCACAAAATACGTGTGAACCGCCAATGATTGGTAATCAGCTAAGTAAATAGAAGCTTGTTCCCTTTTTTGCGAGTAGCCACGTCCTCGCAACGTGCCTGCTACTTAGCATTTAGCACGTCGCAGGGACGCTCGCGTTTTAAATAAATATCTTCAAATTCAAACATTGAAAATAAAACTAATATTTTGACTAATCGCAGACAAAACCTCCACTCGAGATTTGGTACGTTGAGATTAGTTTATTGGGAGTGTTGTAAACAGTACATGACCTAAACCAACAACGGATTGTGATATTTGTTCAATTTGTACATTTACCCACGCGAACAGCTAATCGGGATCGTAATGTACAAAATAAACTGTTTACGAAATCTTTCCGAACAGACCTGAAGTGGACCGATTTGTTTTCTAATTTCAAAATTGTTCATCCATACTTACGAAGCCCTGAAAGTAAATGCGGCAAATAAACAAGCATAAAATGCGGTTGAATAACCGTTAATAACGAAAAATGCATTAACTTTTAGGTTAAAATCGTTAATCACATCGCGTCTATTCATTACGGCCCCTAGAACACAGCGTCCTACACCTCAACTGTTGGAGATGTGCCCTTCAGAACATATATCTGGAGAATTTGGCCTACACTCGCCATGCTGGCCAGACGGGCTGGCGAGGATCTGATGTCAATTTATAATCATAATTAACGATTCCACAAGTTGGTATTAATGGAACCTGCGGCCCTATTCTGTTACTTAGTCGCAAACGTTATTAGTGAATTGTGTTATTTACGTCAGAGGTTGCGTCATAATTAAAAAATATTGAAGTCTATAAGCGCTCGACCCTAATAAACGCAAACGTTATATAATTTCAATATTTAACGTTTGCGCTCAGGACCGACAGCTTAACGTACTCTCCTCACACGGGAACGGTGGTGTTGTAAATCTATGACTGCAGTACGTAAAAGTGTATTTCTCATTGGTACATGCCGGGGGGGTTTGAACAGACCTTTGTAGGACTTTAGGGAAAGCGTTTTTACAACCGAGTCACTAATAATTGCTAATCACCAGCACTCGCTCTAATCAAAGTAGAACGTATCCTCTATCAGCGATCAGAGTAGGTTTTATCGATGTTGTACCCACCGATTACAAGTGATCACTTACAAAAAACGTATACAGATTATGGAGACGAGATAGTAAGGGCATGTACCTTCCTAGGATCTTTACATTGATTCCTACATTTTTTGAATATCTCAAAAAGTTGTAGGTGGTCCTTTTGGAACGTTTTCCTGTAAGAATAATGGTTAAGGTAACTGCCCTTACTGTCCCGTCTCAAAAATCCAACCTGAATATTGTGTGACATTTCACATTAGTACTATGTTATTAATAAAATATTGTAATAAACTATACATATAAAAATAACAGTTGAGATCATAAAAGTAGTAACAGTGTATAAGATTTTTTTGTAATTTTTGTGTAAACTTACATAATAAATAATTTAAAAGTAAAAAACAAGCTTTTGGCATTTCTGACAGACGTAATCGATCTTAGACGATACGTTTTCGGACGATTGTGCACTCCGCCTCATCCCGCTGAGTGATTGGCAGGCAACGCTATTTGACAAGAGTACGTACCTCGCTATTTACCGGCGTTAACGGAATCATACAGTATTTGGTTGGGTACGGAGAGTAGCATGGTGGATGGTGAGCGTATTATCGCACAATAAAATAAAAAAGGGAGGCCTTGTTTTTTAAAACCAGCCTATTGTCGGTCGCAAGCCCGAGACACCATTCTTCTCATCTCTTACCCACACGATGGCCCCGGCACCCGCACGGTGAATTCATGGAATGCTTTGAAATTTGTCTTCTGGTAAGTACTATTTAGTTCCAGAATTTAGACTAGCCAGTGGTATATTTTTTAACGCCAGACATAGATGGCCAAAATCAGTCCCTAAGCGTGCCCAGGAGAGGGCAGAGTAGGGCAGCTGCCCCTCCCTGGATTTTGTTTAAGTCTCTACTAACTACTTTTGTCGATAAAAGTTTAGAAAAATATCATTTTTTTCCTTTTGCAATACAAATAATAATATAATTATATAAATTATATTGACATTTTTTACATATATATATTTATTTTTAGTTATAGTTTATTGAAATTCTAAATTCGAATATAGTTTTATTAACTACTATTTATTAAAATACACGACGAGGCACCTTTACGGACACAAACTAGACCTAAATTATTATAATAAATATTAGGCTCAGAAGTAAAAGAGATAGAGATAATAATAATAAAATAACAATAATGGACATTGGGGCTGTTCCTTGCCATAACTGTCTGGCCAGGTATTTTGTTTAGCATTGTTATTTAGAAAAAATGACTTAACCGAGTGTTCCGATAGGATCCTATGGGGATGAATACATAAATAAAATAAATAAACATTAAAATACGTGCGGCGCGCCCCTTCGACCTACTCGTTAGCAGCGCTGCAAGCAAACATGCCGGCGCTCAGTGTACGTAGAAAACTTGATAACGCTTTGGTAGATTCTTTTACGGAAGACGTCATAAACCGTTATTGTTATTGGGCCTAAGCAGGTCTGCCGTCAATACATTTATGGAACGAGCTTCCAAGACGGCATTAACGGAATCATACAGTATTTGGTTGGGTAGGGAGAGAAGTAGAATGGTGGATGGTGAGCGTATTATCGCGCAATAAAAAAAAAGGAGGCCTTCTTTTCTTAAACCAGCCAATTGTCGGTCGCAAGCCCGAGACACCATTCTTCTCATCTCCTACCCACACACGATGGACCCGGCACCCGCACGGAGAATCCATGGAATGCTTAGAAATTTGTCTTCTTTGAAGACCCCCGAAAGTTCTGATAAAAAATCTGATTTGCCTCCACTTGGCCCTGAACCTGGGTACGCCCATGATCAGTCCCTACCATTATGCCGGCCTATCGAGGTACTTATTCACAATTAGCTTGAAGGACTCCAGTAGCCCTATTCTGTTGATTAGTCGCAAACGTTAGTAGTGGATTTCGTTATTTACGACAGAGATTGCGTCATGATTACAAAATATTATTCAATTCTCAACTCTATAAGCGCTCGACCTTGACAGCGGCCGTGCAAATATCAACTTGCGTGATATATATATAGTTAACGGATTCCATTATATAAGGTTTGCGCTTAAGTAACAGAATAATGCTGCAGGTTATAGGAATGTTTCCCACACTGGCTGGAAGAGCATTCCACATCTTCAGCGTGCGACTTTTTGGACTCTAAAAGCGTAGGGATAGTGGCTGGATACTATTGTCAAATAACGTTACGCAAGTCACCCTCAATTTCTCAAGGGATGGATAAAATAACAAGTGTTTTTCTTGTTAGCTATTGGCTTATCATTTGTTAGTTGAGCCAAACACGTACCTTATAATATTTCCATTCGTTTATTTGACTTTGACAGCTCGAGTAGTAATCCATTAGTTAATTCTTATAACAATTGACCTAATTTATAAAGAAGTTTTTAATAGATTTAACGCCTTCGTTTGTAAGGATTCAAGTTGGTATAAATAGGTTCATTTGGGCCTACGAAATGCACCACGGAAGATGCGACAAGGCCTACCGCAGCACCTAACCCTCGTGAACCACCTAAGAGGACCCCGGCGCCGATCCCCACTGCAGCAGTCAGCCTTCGTCAGAAGGTGGTCGCCGTACCCAATGGGTACAATAAGATGAAGATGCGGAAGCTGTAGTGCAGTGTATTATCTATATTATATATATTAGTTTTTAAGGTATATATAAATTTATTAAAACATTTTTTTTTAGGAACGGATGTTTTGGGAGGATTTGTTTACTTTTAGGTTTTGTACTAAAGTAAAATAAACTAATGGAAATAGTATAAGTTTACAGATATTAAGTTTGACTTAAAAAGAATTATTCAAAATAGAAAATAGTTTTTCTTAAGTATAGTGCCATATATTGACCAAATATTGGTAACAAAAAATATATTTTATTATCTATATGGAATGTTGCAGTAGTTTGCGGCAGTCTGTGGTCTAAGGCCGCGCTCACATTGATATAAATTTCTATCGTACGTATACATACGACACCGGTCCTACGAATTTAGTGTGTTGCACACTTTTCTATCCGCGTTCCGTTTACAAAAATAACAAGCGGCGTACGCAATAGAATCAAATTTTATAAATATATTATCAGGCTAAAACCACCAACTTCATCCACAAGATATTGTCATCCATTTAATAATTACCTGCAAAATATTAACTGATAATATTTCAAGAGACTTTAATAAAAACTCATCTCGTAAATAATTAAGAATGATTTGAATATTGTCTCAAAGAGCCCTATAATTATTATATAATTAGAAGTTTAATAAAAAATTCTCATAATCGTCGCATGAACCTGTCACATTCGTTTAAAAAACGAACGTATTAAATAATTCTGAACATTAAAAAATCATTTTTAGAATAAAAATATCAATTTATATATGTATAGTATGTGAGAAAGAAAAAATAGTACTATAACAAATAATAACATTTCCCAACAACGAAAAGAATCGTCCAAAAACTCGAAACTAAATGACTATTTAACTAAAGATATCTTTATTTCTCGGCTCCCTATAAAACAGGAACATGTTCCGCAGTTGTTCCCGAGATTATTTTATATTTTTTGATGCAAAGACGTTGCAAAAGATCAAATAAATGCATGTATGGGCGCTCGCACCTCGCTTTATATTTGCTGAAGAAACAGCAATAACACAGGCTAGTGTTGAAAAAAAAAAAACAATGTCTCTATCTTCCACGAAAATTATTATTAATGATCGAAAAATATGTATGTATAAAGGCAGGATATGCTCTGTATGATTGATGATCTTAGCCCGTGTGCATCAAATTTAAAATTTACTCAGGATTTTAATAATATGATTCCCATAAATAATTAATACAGGATTTATGGTGAGTGTAAAATTAGGTAAGGCGGCCCTAGAGTTAAGGATGTGGATTACCCATGGTCCATTAATCTTAAGGAAGGATTAAAATACAGGCCGTTCACATTTTACTATCTACTAGCCGGCTAATTCAATAGTAAACTCGCCTAGTGTAATCATATTTACTAGATAGGAAAAAGATTTGTGTGCCATTTCACCACTTGTAAACTAGCTGGCCTAATAGCCGCTTAATATATAGGTCTAACACACGTATTCTTAGACGTTTTCTCCACTCAATGGGGTGTATCACTAACTTTTTATCACGATAGATGGCGCATGATAGATGGTACCTAATAGAACTGTCAGTTGCATAGAAAACTTGTATTTTTATTACGAAATTTAATATGTTCTGGATATATTGCGGAAGTGAGCAGCTTTTAAGTGTACAAATATAGATTTCCAAGGGGAATCAAAGATATGGTGATCTCAAAATGTCGATCTATTAATTAAACCTTTTTTGTTATTAAAGACGGTTTTCGTTTTCCTAATTAGTCTTTTAAAGTAGGTAACGTTAAATTAAAATACATTTTTCTGTTATAAAAATAAAAAACTACAAAAACATTTAAAAAATGATCCGTCATAGGTGTAAACAAGGTACCAGTGCCGCTAGCGACATCTACAAAAAGCTTTGCCTGATACACCCCATTATTCATTCCAGCTGTCAAACGGTCCCTCCGGCACATCATACATCACGTAGCGACGTAACTTGAAACCTACTTGAAGGGTCTTATTTATATATTGGTATGTTATTTATACTTATATCATACCATCATACATACAGCCCCTAGAACACAGCGTCCTAGGCCTCCACTGCTTAAGATGGACCTTCCAGAACTGGAGCATTTGGCCTACACTCGCCACGCTGGCCAGACAGCTTGGCGAGGATATGATGTCAATTGTTAATGACAATTTATTAACGATTCTACAAGTTGGTATTAGTGGCACCGAGACCGACGGCTTAACGTGCTCTCCAAGGCACGGGAACGGTGGTGTTGTAAATCTATGACAAATGTACGTAAAAAAATAATTATTTCTCATTGGTACATGCTGGGTGGGTTTGAACCGACTTTTGTAGGATTTAAGGAATGCGTTCTTACAACCGAGCCACCACCGCGCCTTATATTTATACTTACTATAGTATATTTATTATTACATACATACATATCTTCACGCCAAATCCCTTGCGGGGTAGGCAGAGACAATTGAGCGCCACTTGTCACGATCACGACCTCTTTCGCTTCTTCAACATTCATCAACCTCTTCATACATGCCCTTTTGTTTCGATGGCTCTTTAATGCACCTTCAGCTATTGTTTTATTTTTCTGATCGTGATAGGTGAGTCTTGGTCTGCAAGGGCCTCTTTTACCCACAACTTTCGCATTATATATCTGGTTCGTCAATCTCTCTTCGCTCATCCTTTCAACATGCCTAAACCATCGGAGCATGCCTTTCCTTATTCCGTATTTCATCATTACTTATGCGGTCCGTTAAAGTTACGCCGCATATCCGACGCAACGATCTCATTTCTACTGCATTAACTCTACTCTCATGCGTATTCTGACATTATTATTAATTTGTAATTATTTCTTACTTTGCACCCATTATAATACTTTCTCACTCTCCCAAAGGTCAGCTGGTAGAGAATACCATATGGTATTATACTCGCCTTACAGTATTTTATATTTTGTGTTTTTATATTATTACAATTAGTTAAATTACTTTTTGTTTAACAACATATTGTTAAATTCATTTTATTCAAAATTGCTAAGTAATTCTGAGAAAATGAATATTAAAAATATGTTTTATGTTGCCAGAAAACACTCAACTTTAAAATGGTAACATTTACACTTTTCGAGGTTTGTAAAGTTTTAAACTAACAATACCAATTTGAAGGATCCCTTGAGCGAACCTGTATGGCAGCTGGAAGGAACGGTTAAGTGGAGGAACCGTCTTAGAATACCGGTGTAAGTATATACTACTATACTAGACCCATAAATTACAATAATTCATTAATAAGGTACATATTTGTATACAATTTCTAAATATTTGCCTAATACATATTAAATAAGTGTAGATTATACGAAGAGACTCTAATATTTCTTTGGACATAAATATATATATTTTTTAAATTTTTCTTCTTATACAGGGTGGAAATTTAAAAAAGTTAGGATATTATCACTACTGTAATCATGTTAACTTTAGAAAATATCAATTGTGATTGTTATTAGTGGCTTTTCCGCATTTAGTCTCTATTGGACCATTGTGCGTGACCTTTACTCCTGGAGTGGAGCCATTCAATCTCATCTAGCAAAGCCAGGAGACCTGCCACGTTCCCGCAGACCTCTGGAAGAGTCCTAACAGTCTAGAGGAACCTTAGTCTAAGCACAGCCACACTGGCGCACTCCAAGAGCACATGTTCAGAGTATAAAGATGTTTGTTAAAGTCACAGTGTCTTGTCAAGAATCCCACCATTATGCAAGCAGTCTGCAGTCTGTGGTTGATGTCCACATCTACTCGTGCAAAATATTTTGGCTCTTTGACGAAGCCAGCTTCGCATGAATTGGAACGGTAGGGGGATTATTGGTCCTGGGCCTGTGGGTATTATATTGGTATATATATCAGTGAACCACTGTGACCTTTCCACTGTAACGTGACTTTGTTGTCTCTGCAGACTGCCTCCAGGGCTAGGTGGCAGTCGACAATCAGTGCAGAGCTGATGTAATTGATTTTGAGGGCCAGAAGGACGCTAATACAGTCTGAGAGAATGCGAATGTTAAAGTTTTTGGCATCTCTCCTTAGTACATTCCGCTTGGAATATGCTGAGAAGTGATTGATAGGTGAATGTACAAGTCCATAGAAAAGGCGTCCGCCCCCGCCCTAGAAAATATCGAACAAGTTCACTTAATTATTCCACCCTGTATATATTTCTAGTACATTTGATTACAAGCATTAATTCCTAGACGTTAACCAAATTCTTGCATTGTCGTTTTGTTTTTTTCAAGATAGTTATAATCATTAAAAGGTCTACTGGATCACTTAAATTATCTATTTTCTTGTACTTTATACTACTTGACAATTATTGGTAACAAAAAAGTCTGTAAGGGCCGGAAACTGATCTATCCTTAAATTACCATGCTTCCATACGATTATCTGTATTTAAGCGAACAAATGCCAACAAACCTTCATGGTTTGGCGAGATATAATAATATTACTAAATAGCAAATAAAAGAAATAAAAACAATTTTGAACAAAGAAAATTATTCGAAATTTAATATTCAGATAGATTTAAGATTCAGATAAAATTGAGACACGCTTTATAATATTTGTCGGAGTTTTAAACATGTTTAGTACCTACAAATTAAATTTCCTATTTAAGCGGCCATTTAAGTGAACAAATGATAATTCAAGTTCTGGTCCTTAGCCTTGCCAAATAGTAACTATGCCGAAATACAATGATTTTGAGTAAATCTCAAAGTGTGTGATTTTGTAATGAAGTATCTCAATATGTAGTTTATTGTAGATGATGTTGTTAAGAATCACTCCAACCAAGAAAAGGTGAGAAATATATGAACTCGCTTATATGACCCAGCACCTATTTGCTTGACTATTACGTTAGTAGGATTTAATTACCTATTTTTTCTTTAAGACGAAAATAAATCTTTAAACTCGGTCTCAAGATAGTGAAAATCATAATAATAAGGACTAGAGTCAAGCTTATGTATCTTAGGACTTCTCCGAAACTCCACCATTTTGAGAATATCCCCAACTGTATAGTTATGATTCCGAGAGAAAAAGTCAGCAAGCCAAGAGAGGCATGTAACAGTTTTGTATATATAGGTGCTAAGTAGTTTTTCAGCTTAAGACTGGACAAAGCCCCGAGTCCACCAAGCTGGGTCATAAACATGAAAATGAAAGATGCAAGTCCAAATTTCGAATGCAGTGATTCAAAATGTGGTTTGTTGTATATAAACTTATTAAGAACAATTACTAGGAACCCAATAAGTATGATGCTACCGGCAATTACTTGCAGCAGCCAATGCCGAGCACTCCGGAGACGTATGGGCATCCACTCTGTAGCCAGGTCTCCCGGTGTCACTGCATTCACAGCTGATGTCATCATGATTAACCACTAAAATTACAAAAATACATTGTATGCAACAAAGTAAGGTGAGTTGTTAGAAAATGCCTAACTGGTATTAAACTCGCCTATGTACACTAATTTTAAGTTTTTGTGCAATAAAGTATTTAAATAAATATTTGAAAGACCTTAGAAGAAAAGAGATAACTTGTTATCTGTAATATATAATACTTCAACTGCTAGTTAAATATTGGTAAAACTGGAAAACTGCTTAAAATGCTCTCCAAGGCATGGGGACCTTTACATGAAGTCACCCAAATATTATGATCTCACAGAAGAAATGACAATGACAAATGTTCAAGACTCAGCTTTATGCAGTGGAAGTGTCTCAGACTTCAGACTAGGACTGGTTTAAAATGGAGTGCTTTTATTGTGCAATGAAACACCACTTTTAAATTAACACCTGTAAATAAGCGAGTGCTGTTTTTGTACATAATAATAACTTACCCCAACTGTCATCAGGATTGGATGAAAAGAAAAAAGCAATTTGCCATTTTCTATACAGCAATAGCCTATGATCAAAAGAAACAGTAATGAGCTGACATTGCCCACCAAGTTAACATAGCTAGGACTGGGTGCTGTGGTCGGAGACACCAAGCGAGAAGCCTCAGACATTTTCTCAGCAGATAACATTTCACTACTTGGCGAATCCATGATATTATTCCAAATAGTCGCCAAAAGTGCTTTCCTAGCTCTGGGCAAAAGGCAAACTACAAAATCAGCACTTTTATTTATCTTTCTAGTTGTGTTATTTAAGCATTTAGCCACTTCCTTTCACTTGTTGAATGAATAAATCCAATCCATGAATCCGCGCACAAAATTACGAATTGACAGTTAATGCCGATAAGGCGGGCGTACTTGTTGAATAGTGTTGAATTTTTCCCTTGGATTACTATCGATAGTAGGTATCGATTGGTTGGGCGTGGACCTGTGGGGTTTAATAGTAATAATAATAACATCGATTGGCTAATACAAAGAAAGAAAGATGAATACAAACACCTATATAATGAAAAAATAAAAATACAAACTTTAAAAGTATGACTTTTTTAGGCATTTAATAAGGGATTGCGATAAATTTCCTGTAACATCTTAACATCTTTTGATTATAGTGGAGGTTTCGGAATTATAATGGGGTGTATCTGGCAAAGCTTTTTGTAGATTTCGCTAGCGGCAATGGTACCTTGTTTACAACTATGACGCACCATTTTTAAATGTTTTTGTAGTTTTTATTCTTATAACAGAAAAATTTATTTTAACTTAAAGTTACCTACCTTAAATTACGAATTCGGAAAGCGAACACCGTCTTTAAAAAGAAAAAAGTTTTTAATAGAACGGTAATTTTGAGATCATGGTGAACTTTGATTTCGCTTGGAAATTTCGATTTGTACACTTAAAAGCTGCTCACTTCGGCATAATATCCAGAAAATATTAATCATCGTAATAAAAATACGAGTTTTCTATGCAACTGACAGTTATATTAGGTACCATCTATCATGCGCCATCTATCGTGATAAAAAGTTAGTGATACACCCCATTGCTGCAATGGTGACAGGGTTTTGTTTTATTCCTTCTCTAGTTCATGACCTTAGTAAGCTGTCTGTATCTTTAACAATTCTGAGGGACTTTGAAATTTAACTGGATAAGTTAAATGTAAGTCCCTTTCGAGAGAACCAATAACATATCGAACGTATTTAATTAATTAAATAAGTAATTAAATTAATGACGTTTCATAAATGCCTGTAGGTAATAGGTTTACGTGAATAAAGATATTTTGACCCTTCTGATCACTCTAGCTTTTAGTCTAACTCATTCGCAGTAGTGACGGCAAATCTCTGGAACAGTTAATTACAGTTAGCTAGAATTATATTAAGTTGGATTATGTTTAAAAGCTCGTAACTAATAAAGTAAAATAAAAGCGGAAGAAACCGCCTCCCAAGTCATCGACTAATATCTATGTTACTAAATTAACATGTTAAAACCTTGGCCACATCTACATTAGCAGCTGTAGCATTATCGTACTTACGGCCGGTTGCAGAAAGGATGATTAAAAGAAAACATGATCAACATTGTAATATACGGCTCGTGATTGGTAGTTAACTTGTCACTTTGTCTATTTCAGCCAATGACGTGCCTTATAGGCATACGTTTAAAATGTCAAAAGATAATCAGCCTTCTGCAATCCTTTTATACATACGTTGTCAAGGAAGTATATATTTATTAGACCGGCTTAATTTATTTTCGCCGACTTACAGTTTAGCTCCAATGCTAAATGAATCACAAGAGATCGGTAGTGGTCTAGTTGTTTGTTGAAAAGAGACCCGCGTGTTTTCACCAATCTCTTAGATAGATATTAGATGACCTTATTGTTGTAATTCCTAGCTATACCAACGAACACACAGATATTATAATAAGTACGCTTAGTAGTTTGACGTTGTCTATTTGTTAATACGGACCCCTTAAAAAACAAAAAAAAATATTATTAATGTAAATAAATACATATTTAATTTATTTGTGATATTTCTCGTGTTTGGTACGCTGGGGACATCGACAAGCTTGCCACTTGTCATGATTGGCCTATAGTAAAGTTGGCTAAATGTGAATCTGCTTATTTATAAGCGTGGTTTCTGACCACCCCGAAAGGGAAACGGTCGTGATGATACTTTACTATAATTATTTCAGTGTAGTTAAACGGTTATCAAACATTTTTGACAACAGAACCCTTGTTTTTTACTTTTCAGTTTTTAATTAAAATTAATTATTTTAGCAGTCAGGTTTTTTATTTATTATATATATTTTTTTTAGATTAAAGGATTATTATAACTGGACCACTACCTATTCACAATGATATACAAATTTTTAATAGGGCCACAGCAGGCCCATCGCGATGTAATTTTATTATTATGTCAATGACCCTTGTACAGAGCGAGATAGAGCATTTTTAGGCTCTGAACACACATCTCGGTGCGGTCTGATTTCTGCGGTCCGTGATCACACGTAGAAATCTGGACTTCTCTTAATTTCACCACTAGATCACTTTGTACACAAAACACGTCACTCGTTTGTCGGAAGATGATATTCTACTCCTTACTGTTTGTCAAACATTGCACAGGCTAACAAAACAAAAAACACTGGGTGCATTCTATTAAAGATAATGAAAGGAGTTGATAGATAATTTTTCACTTTATTTTTATAGTTTGCGCGCTATAATCAAGTTTGTCTTGCTCTAGTTCAATAAACTTAGCAACTTTGTCGGACATCTTGATTTGTAGCGTATCGACAAAATATTTAATTTAATATAAACTTAGCAACTTTGTCGAACATCTTAAATGGGGGTGTATCAGGCAAAGCTTTTTGTAGATGTCGCTAGCGGCAATGGTACCTTATTTTGCACCTATATCGCATAATTTTTTAAATGTTTTTGTACTTTTATTTTTTATAACAGAATAATGTATTTTAAATTAATTTTACCTACCTTAAAAAACGAATTAAGAAAGCGCATACCGTCTTTAAAAAGAAAAAAGGTTTTATTAATAGAACGGCAATTTTGAGATCACCATATCTTTAATTTTGCTTAGAAATCTCGATTTGTAGACTTAAAAGCTGCTCACTTCGGCATAATATCCAGAAAATAATAAATTTCGTGATAAAAATACAAGTTTTCAATGCAACTGACAGTTATGTTAGGTACCATCTATCATGCGCCATCTATCGTGATAAAAAGTTAGTGATACACCCCATTGTAGCGTATCGACAAAATATATTAGAAAAAAAAGTATTATCATGACCGTAAGCCTTTATGGGTGGTAAGAAATCTCGCTATTAAGGAATTAAATTCAAATTTACTATAATGTAATAAATCATGAGAAGTGACAGGTTCCCGATGTCTCTAGCGTACCCAATCACAAATAAATTATTGTTTTGCGACCGGGATTCAAACCCGATAACTCCACGTCTAAATCTACGGACTTAACTACTAGACCACGGAGGAATAAACTCTATTATGGAACGGCATAATACGCGTTTACCTTGACCGTCGCGGTGCGGTGTGTTTTTTCCGCATAGAATACAGATAGCGTGGTCTGCAGAACGCGATAGAATAACGCAGTGTGTCCGACACCTTAAATGATTCACTTGTTTTTGTCATTGTCACATTTTGTCATTCATTCAAGTCAGAGTGTTAGGCGGAGTAGTCGCGTTTAATCTGTGATGCTGTTACCGTATTATACTATTGTGTTTCTTAACAGTTCCTTTAAGTGATAAATTACAATAATGTGCGTTTAATTAGTGATTTTAATGTGAATAATATTTGAGTAGTACCTTAGTGGAGAGAGATTTGTGAAGTCTGTTATTTATTACGCCATTGAATGTAATAATGTGGTAAGTGTTTATTTATTTAATTTAATTTTAGTAGTTTGTAATTATAATTTTATATTTTGCAAAATATTATGTGGTAAGTAAGTATTATTATTATATTTAAATAAATACGGCAAAACTAATTATTATATTACATTTCTTCCAAATAAAATGCGTGTAAAGCCGGTATTATTATGTATATATATAATATATGTGCGTAAAAAAAGGATCAACATTATGTATACACAGTTATACGTTCCTATCATATTTTAAAATAGGTACTATTTACCTAATTATACCTATTGTTGGATTAAAAAACTTTTATTGCGCTTTACTTTTTTAATAGTGTTTAGTGCGCGGGCCTATGTCTGCACAGGTTTGAACAAGTTCACGGCCAGGTAGTGTTCTTTCGCTCGGGGTTTTGAACCCGGGTTCTTAATTTTTAGGTAGGTATTTCAATGTCTAACCAGAGACATCAAATATTTAATGTGAGAATTAAAACTAGACCACAAACACTCACAACTCGGTACACAATTAATTAGTGTATGACAATGCTTTGCCAGCTATAGTTTTATTTGGGTTGGTCGGTTATGGGTTGTGTTTGTTTGTTGTTTCATTAAGAATAAAAAAATATTTATAGGTATAATATTAAAGTATTCTCACGACGACAGTATTCCTTTTGGGATGGTCAGAAACCACGCTTATTACCCGATTGCGTGACGTTATTTATTTATTTATTTTTTATTATTAATTCCTTAGTTTGCTCAATTAAATTCTGTTCCTACCATCTGTATGCCGATGATCTGCAACTTTCACTGGACTTTGATTTAAGCGAACTACAAACGGCATACGATCAGGTAAACTGCGACCTGGAGTCTATTCGCATTGATAGTTAACCCTAGTAAGACTCAGATAATGATTGTAGGCACAAAACAATTAGTAGGCAGGTTGGACTCGGGTTCACTCCCGTCACTAAATTTTAACAATATCCCTTTATCTGTCTGTCACAGCGTTAGGAACCTGGGTCTATACATGAGTAGTGACATGTCTTGGGATTGCCATGTAACAGAAGTCAGTAGGAAAATTTACGCGCCCATGCACTCTCTAAGGCGATCACAGCATTTCATTCCACTCTCGGCAAAGCGTACGTTAGTCAGCTCATTACTTCTCCCAATTATCGACTATGCAGACGTCTGCTACTCCGATCTCACCGAAGAGCTACTAAATAAACTCGATCGCCTTCTCAACTTATGCATTCGCTATATATTTGGCTTGCGTAAGTATGATCATGTATCTCATTTTCGTAAAGAGTTAAAATGGCTTAATATCCGAAATCGCAGGTCTGCACATAGTCTTTCGTTTCTTTACAGTATTCTTTATAATCCCAATGCACCCCCTTACCTAAAAGATCGTTTCCAATTCCTATGTGACTCTCACAGCCTTTCACTTCGTTCTTCCCATAATAACCTACTTAAAATCCCTCCCCACTCTTCCAGCAGATATTCAGATTCCTTTACTGTATCCGTAGCTCGCCAGTGGAACAGACTTCCTTTAATTATCAGACAAGCACCATCTCTTAAAATATTTAAAGTTAAGTTATACAAATACTTACTTCATAAACAGAATAATTCGCCATAACTCACTTATTATATATATGAATATATGTATTTTATATATAGGTATATATTTATTTGTTTACGTATGACATTTATTTATTTATGTATAAGTATAGTTCTTATATGTATGTGATTAATTTGTGTTTTATATAGTAATAAATAATTTCAACTATCTATTTTCTTCGTAACATTCTGCACCCGCTTATTACATATCTCAGTCACAAAGGTTAGTTGGTAGAAAATGCATTTACGGCATTAAGCTCGCCTATGTACCTGCACTTGTTTTGGTTTTGTACAATAAAGAATTTATTATTATTATTATTATTATTTATTCGTGGGAAAATTTACACCGTTTACAATATTATGTATACAAAAATATATATCTTGAAGACAATTTTTCACTGTTAGCTGTAATGAAAAAAAATAAAATAAGAACCAACAGAATCAGTACAATAACAATGAGATATGAAATAACAATTGCATTTGTATACTGATCCCGTTTTACAACTTAAAAATCATACAATATAATAAAAGTTTTTTTTTTTTTTTTTCAATATCATAAATTTTATTCGAAGTTAATTATAGTACATTAAATATAAATTAAAAGCTACCTAAATAATAAAATTAAAAATAAACTAAACTATAAATAAAAAATGTCCTCTAGAGACGTCCCATCCGAGATAGTAAATAAATAAATAAATATTTCCAGACAGGTCACACAGCGCCATCTAGTTTTCGTGGTAAGCTACGAGGCTTGTGTTACGGAAACTAGATTGTTGATAAACTACATATTATACTTTTTTTTTTTTGTAAATATATACATATACATATAAACACCCAGACCGAGACAAATTATACAATGTACAACTTGCCCCCGGTGGGAATCGAACCCACGACCTCCGAGTTCACGGCAACGTTTGTTACCACTGGACCACGGAGTCCCAAGGAGACTGGCAACATTTCCCCTCTGTATAGCGAAGCTAATACGTTGGCAGAAATAATTGCCAGCCTTCCTGTCTCCAAACCTTTCTGTCAGCAGCTTTGACAACTCCTTGGCCAAGCGCCTCGCTGACGGTCCCCATGGGCTCATCGTCTCGACCCCAAACGGCGCAAATTCGTAACCGATACCAAGGTTAGCGTATTTGCGCAATTTGAGGTTCTCCGCAGAAAAAGCCGCACTTCCCGCGCCTGACGAGGTCGTCTGGATGTGAGATGGAGCTAACGATGTGTGTAGATACATCGCATCCCACACCAGAAAAGTAATTAAGTGTAACAAGTATTAGTAACAATAAGTAGGTACTCAAGCAACACTTTACAAATTTTGACAAGAAATATAAATGAAACATAAGTAATAGAAAAATATATAAAATAAATAAATATTATATATATATATATATCCTCTCGTTCCGAATCAAGCTCAGAGCGCTTAGAATAAATATAATACTAGAAGTCGTTTCGAATCAAATATCACGTTTAAGTTCGCCTTTGTACATACTTTTAAGTACGAGGGGCGTTCAAAATATTCTCGGTATGTGGATAAAAACAAACAAGTACGAAAAGTTTGATATTTTTATTTTTCAATATACTCCCCCCCTATGTTCATACACTTATAAGATCGATCAATTATTTTTTTTAATCCCTCATAAAAATATTTTTTATCTTTGGTGTAAAAATGCTCCTCCACGGCCGTCTTCAACGCTTCATCGTCAGAAAATTTATTTCCACGCAGATCCTTTTTAAGATTGGGAAACAAAAAGAAGTCGCTTGGGGCTAAGTCCGGACTATAGGGTGGATGAGTAACAGTTTCAAACCCACATTCAACAATAGCTGCCTTGGCAATATGAGCAGTATGGACAGGGGCGTTGTCATGCAGAAGCAGAACACCTTTGGTTAACTTTCCTCGCCTCTTTTCTTTGATCGCATCTCTTAATTGACGTATAACGTTAGCGTAGTACTGCCCTGTGATATTTACACCTTTTTCTTTATAATCGATAAGCAAAACTCCTTCACAATCCCAAAATATTGTGGCCATGACCTTGCCAGCTGACGGGATTACCTTGAACTTCTTGGGATGAGCTGAACCCTTAATGTGCCACTGCATGGACTCCTGTTTGCTCTCTGGGTCATAATGATGAACCCAGGTTTCATCTCCAGTAACTATTTTTTGCAGCACCTCATCGGGATTTTCACCACACAGGTCGATAAAATCTGAACAGCAAGCCACACGCATATCCTTTTGAAGAAGCGTCAGCATTCGCGGAACCCATCTTGCACTTACTTTTGACATATTAAGATGGTCATGTATAATGTCATGTACGGTACCAATAGAGAGATTGGTTACTTGAGCTATAGATTTTACCTTCACTCGGCCGTCTTCCAATATAAGTTTTTCCACTTTATCAATATTTTCTTGTGAGGTAGCCACTACAGGCCGGCCAGGTCTAGGGTCATCTTCAATACTCTCCCTTCCACGCTTAAATTCGCTTGACCATTTTTGAATAGTAGATAAAGAAGGAGCAGACTCACGGTAAACACAATCCATTTCCTCTTTTATGGTTTTTTGATTTTTACCCTGTTTTGTCAAGAATTTTATGACGGATCGGTGCTCTAATATCGTTAAAATTGTTAATTCGCTCATGGTGTTCATGTTTGTTCGGCAATTGCAGAAAAACAAAAGAACATCTCGGTTCCAATTTTACTTTTTTTTAATGTCAATGGATGAATCTTAGCGGCCAGTAACAAATATATATATAAAAGAGGTTGTAACGTATCAATACCGAGAATATTTTGAACGCCCCTCGTAAAGTGCAATAAAGTATTTAATAAATAAATAAAATAAATAAATTAGGATGCTCAGAGCGCGATATCAATTCGGAACGGTCTAAATCACATTTTAATTCATAATGTACGGGACGGCCGCCTATCAATCACGAACAATTAGTGATAAAAGTTACTAGTGATAAAGATAAGACAATAACAAAAGAGGTGGTCGTAGCCCGGACATAGCTATGTGATAGCTTAGGAATTTGCGTTGGTCGTAACCAGGAAATAATAATAATTGTGTATTAATCGTGTATTTTCTTAGTGTATTTTTACGTGTGTTTATTTGACGATTACTGTGTATTTTTACTTGTGTTTATTTGATGACTACTGTGTGTTTTTTATTTGTGTGTGATAATAAAGAATAACCTTTTGACCCTAGCCTGGCCGAGAGACGGTGTGATGACGTCATCTCGGTCAAGCCTAGCTTATTATCGCCGTACCTAAAGGGTGCGCTATGTTTGCGACAATGTGTTGTAGTCCTTATCGCCGTACCCAAGGGAAGCGCTTTGTTCGCGGTAATATGTTTGGTCTTTACCGCCGCACCCAAGGGATGCGTTTTGTTCGCGATAACGTTTGGTCTATGTCGCCGTACCTGGAAGGTACGCTTTGTTCGCGATAACAATATTAATCTTATTTGTGATAATAAAACGAGATGTTTTATTGTAGGGTATCCAGGTTGGCCACGAGAGAGTCTCGAGTGTATTCTTGGCCAGCCTGGAATATTGTAAATTCAGGTCGCTAGGTAGCTCTGCGAGTGCCTAGGCTGCCTAGAATGGGTATTGGTATCCTGGATGGAACCTGGACTGGTCCCGAGAGGATCTCGGACTTGTTGTGGCCAGTCTAGGAAAGTCGATCGCGGCTGCTGCCTAGGTATCCTAGTGAGGACCTAGGTAGCCTGGAAGCCGTCCAGGTGCCTCAGTGTGTACCTGGGCTGATCTGGAGAGGGTCTAGGACGTATTCCAGGTCAGCCCAGCTTAAAATGATTGTGTAAGTCCCCCTGCTCAGATGCAGACATTGTGTTAGGGACTTTTATGATAAATAAAGTATTTCGAGGGTTGTCTTATTGCTCACTTGATCTCAGCAGGAAATTTTGGTGCTCGCTCCATCGACTTTACATCTCGGTCGGAGCGGGCATTCTGTCCCCTATTGGTTATAATGTAAACAATCTAATAGGACTATTCTAATAGGGGGCGGGGCTTACCGTGTTGGCAAAGGAAGCCGACAAACACGTGTAAGCTCAAAATCGAGGTCAAGTGAGTATTATAAAAGACAGACGGGCTTGCGGTTCCGACATTCCGATTTCGCCGAGCCAACAAGAAGAACTGCAAGCCCGAGGACACCTGAGAAGACCTTCCTGAAGCATGGAGTTTTATTCCGCCTGAAGCCATCCGGGATCTTAACAATGAACCCCCCTGTCTACCCCGCATGATGTCGTCACACCGGTCGTGAGGATACGTCACCTACTAACATCGAGGGAAGCCAATATACAGTCCACTACTAAACCTCGCGATCCGGCACATCGTTTGGTCCTTCGGAGCCGGATCCGGTACATCGTTTGGACCTTCGGAACCGGATCAAGACTAGAGGACGGCTTCAGGGGAATCGTCGGAACACTCCATCTTCAGGAAGGAAGATAGAAGACCAGGAAGAGGATGCCAGTTACGCGGTCGCTCACGGGGAAGACAGTGCCGGCCGAAGAACCCTCCGCCCAGTCAACTGCGGAGGCTGCCTTCGGATCCGGGCCCCGGACATCGGAATCAACGCCATCGACATCGGGTGAATCCCGAGTGACGGACCCCGCCTGGTCCCATGGGTCGACCGAGGCGTCTATATCGGGTACGCTGAGGACGTCGACCATGGGGACCATCGTGGGGGTCCCTTCAAAGCGAGCTTCCCGCGCGTCTTCGCGCGCCTCCGTCGTGTCTGTGAAGACTACGCGCGCCCAAGACCGGGAAGCCAAATTAAGAAGAGAACTTCAGATAATGAAGAAAGAAGCGGAACTCGAAGATTTCTTAAGCAAGCAACGTAGGAGGATCGACAGCGGAAGCTCCAGCGACGAGGCATCTGTGAACGTGGAAGAATGGGTAGACCGGAGTCTACAGCATTCAGCGAGGACCACGCAGCCACATCCCGAGGAGCCACTGCCGATCCACGAGTCCGTCGGTCTCTGTCCTGCCCGCTCCGCGCGGATCGCCGAAGCGGGCCCTGCTCCTGGACCGAGAGCCTCCACGTCCCTGGAGAGGGACCCTCATCTGGAGAGGTTTTCCAGCGCGGTGCCCAGGGAGCACCGCATCGCTTCTCAACCAGGAGAAGCCTCCACGTCCCTGGAGAGGGACCCTCATCTGGAGAGGTTTTCCAGCGCGGTGCCCAGGGAGCACCGCATCGCTTCTCAGCCAGGAGAAGCCTCCACGTCCCTGGAGAGGGACCCTCATCTGGAGAGGTTTTCCAGCGCGGCGCCCAGGGAGCACCGCATCGCTTCTCAGCCAGGAGAAGCCTCCACGTCCCTGGAGAGGGGCCCTCATCTGGAGAGGTATTCCAGCGCATTCCCAGGTGAGCAATGCAACCGAACTCTGCCGACGGCCCCTCCCCAGGGAAGGGTCTCCTTCGGACAGCAGGGTTCCCAGGCCATCCAATGGCTCCCAGAAGACAACCAGCCGGAGCGGAAGGGGCAATTTGAGCAAGGTAGGCAGCCGCCATGGCACCAGATGCCGTTCTCCAGGATTCCAGAACTCCCGCAGTTCAGCGGCAACCCTCTGGAATGGATGGTGTTCGTGACATCATACCGGGACACCGCACCATACTTCTCGAACATGGAGAACGTGTCACGGCTTAGAAGCAGCCTCACAGGACGAGCACGGGAAGACTCAGAAGCGCTCCTGTACTCCAACTGCTCAGCGGACAAGATCATCGAGGGACTCGAGACCAGCTTTGCCCGACCGAAGTTAGTCGGCCGTGTGTACGAGACGAAGCTACTCGACCTCCCGAACATCTCTGACAAACCGCGGGACATCGTCCAGTTTTCAAGCCGCCTCAACAACATCATCGCGGCGGCGACGGCGCTCAAATGCTTAAGGTACCTACACCACCCGAGGCTGACAGATCAGGTACTTTCGAAACTATCCACAACGCAGTTTCACCGATGGACACAGTTCTACCTGATCTCCAGAGCTCCCGAGAATGTGAGCCTGGTTGCAGCATTTATGAAGCGAGAAGCCGCAGTATGCGCCGAGACGATGCCCATCGATGAGGCGCTCGTAGGTCTACAAATGGGAGGTAAGAATATTGGCTGGCCCAACAACAGAAGAGTCGATGCAAGACACGAAGAGAAGAGATTTCAGAAACCTTCGCTCAAGAGGGCTCAAAGAGCGAACACCGCGGTCGCGATAGTGGAGGAGCCGCAGGATGCTACACCGCCCCCAAAGAAGAGGAACTGCTGCCTGTGCAGACAGAGGCACGAGCTGGCGTCGTGCCAACAGTTCAGGAAAATGGGGACTGAGGAGCGGTGGGCTACGGCAACAGCGAAACGGGTATGTTTTCGCTGCCTCAACCCCTACCAACGATACCATCGATGTGAACGGCAGTCGTGCGGAATCAACGACTGCCGCGAGAGTCATCATAAGCTGCTACACCGAGAAGAGGCCGCCCCGAGAACAGACACGGTGGCCTCAGTCTGGAGCCTATGCCGATCCCAGGTATTTTTGAAGATAGTGCCACTCACTGTCTCGGGACCGGCGGGAGAGGTGCGGACTGCAGCATTGTTGGACGATGGCTCTACTGTGACACTCATCGATGAAGAGCTCGCCCGGGAGATTGGAGCTAGTGGGCCCGAGGAGCCCCTAGCCATTGAGGGCATAGCCACGCAGAGCAGGCTATCCAGTACATCCCGGCGAGTTAGAGTGCGACTCGATGGAAGGACGGGGTCAACCACGGCCACAGCGAGGACAATGAGCAACCTGGACCTGTCCCCGCAGGTGGTAGCGGGCAGGGACATCGAAGAGTGCGAACACCTTAGTGACATCAGGGACCAACTGGTGTACGAGAAGACCAAGCCGAGACTGCTGATCGGCCAAGATAATTGGCAACTTCTCCTGGCATCACAGGTACGTCGTGGGAAGCGTTCCCAACCGGTCGCTTCTCTCACCGAGTTGGGTTGGGTGCTGCACGGCGCCCACACGCGCACTCTGGGACAAAGGGTCCACTATAACCACCACGCGAGAGCTGATGGTGAGATGCACGAAGAGAGGGCCATGAAGACCCTTGAGGAAGGTGCCATCCGCAGAGAAGACGGACACCACAGACTGAGTCATGGACCGGAGTTTCTCAAACAAGAGAGATCGACGTGGCCTTCGGAGAACATAATGGAAATCGTTGACACCGGTGAGGAAAGAGTGAACACCGTATCGAAAAAAGAAACGTCGACATGCCTACCGGATAGTGCGCGATTTTCCAGTTGGTTGCGACTTCTCCGAGCCACCGCGAGAGTGTTACAATTCGTCGGACTGTGTAGACGCCAAAAAGTGATAACACACTATAAGCGAAACCGCCGTAATGATACGGATAAAAATTGGCCGTCTAAAACGAATAACTCTGCGCGTATAGTGAAAAAAGAAACTCCGCAAGATAAGTATAAATTAATTGACGTTGAATACTTAGAGAGAGCTGAGTTCCTGCTGCTGAGGGATAGCCAGGAGAAGACCTTCACCATGGAGATGAAGGACTTGGCAGCAGGACGGGACATTATGAAGACCAGCAGGCTGCATCCACTGGCGGTGGTGATCGTCGACGGGCTCATCAGACTTCGGCCGAGGATAGGGGCTGTAACCGAGGTGCCCCCCGAAATGAAGAGTCCACCAGTTCTCGACGGTCGGGATCACGTCGCTCGTCTCATCATCGAGCGCGTCCATCGGGATCTACACCACGCCAGCACCGAAGCGGTCATCAATGAGTGCAGACAACGCTACTGGATTCTGCATCTCCGGCCGACTGCTCGGTCTATCATTAGCAGGTGTCTACTCTGCAGGATCAGGAGGACGAAGCCGCCGACGCCGCCCACGGGAGATCATCCCGAATGTCGCCTGGGCCACCACCGTCGACCCTTCACCTTCTGCGGAGTGGACTACTTTGGTCCAATCAGCGTGACTTTTGGGAGAGGGACCCAGAAGAAGTACGTCGCCCTCTTTACCTGCCTTACCACTAGGGCGGTCCATCTGGAGCTCGCGGGTTCGCTGAGCACGGACTCCGCCGTGATGGCCTTGCGGCGCATGGTTGCGCGCCGAGGCTGCCCGACCGAGATGTGGTCGGACAACGGGACAAATCTCCGGGGCGCCGAGAAGGAGCTGAGGGACGCTGCGGAGAAGGCCACACAGCGAGAGGCGAATTTCCGCGCCATAAGATGGCGCTTCATCCCCCCAGGTGCCCCATTCATGGGCGGCGCCTGGGAACGTTTGGTGAGGTCGGTGAAGACGGCCCTTGCCACTACACTACACGAGCGGCATCCATCGGAGGAGGTGCTGACTACTCTGCTGGCCGAGGCGGAGTACACCGTTAACAGCCGCCCCCTCACGCACGTATCTGTGAACTCAGAAGACGAGGAGTCGCTGACTCCGAACCACTTCCTACTGAGTGGACCGGCCCGCGTACCTCTGCCAGGGAGGTTTGACGACGGCGAGCTCATCGGCCGTGCCAGCTGGCGCACCGCCCAGCGACTTGCCGACCACTTCTGGAAGAGATGGGTCCGGGAGTACCTGCCCGAGCTGCAACACCGGCGGGAGCCCCACGGAAAAGGGGTTCCAATCCAGCTGCGAGACGTCGTCCTGATAGCGGACGGCAACCTTCCCCGCAACTCGTGGCCACGTGGGATCGTGGAGAGGTGTTTCCCGGGAGCTGACGGCATCGTGCGAGCCGTCGACGTGAAGACGGCGGGAGGACTCCTGCGGCGACCGACGAAGAAACTCGTCATCATTGCAAGCGCGGAGCCGGCCGACCCTTCCAGCAGTTCACACATCGGCCCTCCAGGACGGACGGCGATGTGCGGCGGGAGGATGTACGGGACGGCCGCCTATCAATCACGAACAATTAGTGATAAAAGTTACTAGTGATAAAGATAAGACAATAACAAAAGAGGTGGTCGTAGCCCGGACATAGCTATGTGATAGCTTAGGAATTTGCGTTGGTCGTAACCAGGAAATAATAATAATTGTGTATTAATCGTGTATTTTCTTAGTGTATTTTTACGTGTGTTTATTTGACGATTACTGTGTATTTTTACTTGTGTTTATTTGATGACTACTGTGTGTTTTTTATTTGTGTGTGATAATAAAGAATAACCTTTTGACCCTAGCCTGGCCGAGAGACGGTGTGATGACGTCATCTCGGTCAAGCCTAGCTTATTATCGCCGTACCTAAAGGGTGCGCTATGTTTGCGACAATGTGTTGTAGTCCTTATCGCCGTACCCAAGGGAAGCGCTTTGTTCGCGGTAATATGTTTGGTCTTTACCGCCGCACCCAAGGGATGCGTTTTGTTCGCGATAACGTTTGGTCTATGTCGCCGTACTTGGAAGGTACGCTTTGTTCGCGATAACAATATTAATCTTATTTGTGATAATAAAACGAGATGTTTTATTGTAGGGTATCCAGGTTGGCCACGAGAGAGTCTCGAGTGTATTCTTGGCCAGCCTGGAATATTGTAAATTCAGGTCGCTAGGTAGCTCTGCGAGTGCCTAGGCTGCCTAGAATGGGTATTGGTATCCTGGATGGAACCTGGACTGGTCCCGAGAGGATCTCGGACTTGTTGTGGCCAGTCTAGGAAAGTCGATCGCGGCTGCTGCCTAGGTATCCTAGTGAGGACCTAGGTAGCCTGGAAGCCGTCCAGGTGCCTCAGTGTGTACCTGGGCTGATCTGGAGAGGGTCTAGGACGTATTCCAGGTCAGCCCAGCTTAAAATGATTGTGTAAGTCCCCCTGCTCAGATGCAGACATTGTGTTAGGGACTTTTATGATAAATAAAGTATTTCGAGGGTTGTCTTATTGCTCACTTGATCTCAGCAGGAAATTTTGGTGCTCGCTCCATCGACTTTACATCTCGGTCGGAGCGGGCATTCTGTCCCCTATTGGTTATAATGTAAACAATCTAATAGGACTATTCTAATAGGGGGCGGGGCTTACCGTGTTGGCAAAGGAAGCCGACAAACACGTGTAAGCTCAAAATCGAGGTCAAGTGAGTATTATAAAAGACAGACGGGCTTGCGGTTCCGACATTCCGATTTCGCCGAGCCAACAAGAAGAACTGCAAGCCCGAGGACACCTGAGAAGACCTTCCTGAAGCATGGAGTTTTATTCCGCCTGAAGCCATCCGGGATCTTAACAATGAACCCCCCTGTCTACCCCGCATGATGTCGTCACACCGGTCGTGAGGATACGTCACCTACTAACATCGAGGGAAGCCAATATACAGTCCACTACTAAACCTCGCGATCCGGCACACATAACATGATAGTTTTTTTAATGTATGGAAGATTAATTGCGGATTCCACATCTTTGAGTATGAATACAAACAAACATACATCTCTTGGATTTTACATCTTTATATGTGTCAAGTTTAATATTATTAACTTATTTTGGTCTTTTAAAATAACTTGCCGTGTTACAGACTTTTTTTTTCACTTCCTACTTAAATATTAATTATAGAATTGTTTAAGAAGTTATATTCAAACAGTACGAACGAATTACAATATTAAATAATTTAAAAGAAAACCTAATGTTAAATAAACTTGAAAATGACGCGAGACATATTGACAGCGCTCAGAGCGATCTACCTCGATATCGTAGCAGTCTAAGCGCGAGGAATGATGTCATTTTTGACGTCACATAGCTTTGGCAAAACAGTTTATACACGTCTTGGAACACCTTAGGTTACTATTATCGTGTCTCGGAACGAGGGGTATGTTTGTTCCTTGTGGCACACAAACGCGTTGGAAGATTTTGGTGATTCTCAAGTCAATTCGTTTTCAAAACGTGAGTGTCACTGAAGATTTGATAGATTAAAAAAAAAACATTACGGCGACAACAAGACGGCATATTGTGGAAAATAAAAAAAATAAAGTCGACGAACTATATTGAGTGGGGGGATCTCTAAAATATATAAAATTAAAACCTAGTTAATATTTATTTCAATGGTGTAGTTTAAGCGGTTATCAAATTTTTTGCTGACGAAACCATTGGACTTGTTTTTTCCTGTTTAGTTTTTAATTTATTACTATTGTGTTTTGTAATGAAAGATATTCTTTTAGATTATTCTATTGAACCGACCTTTGTAGGATTTTAAGGAGCGTTCTTCCAACCGAGCCACCACTACGCCGTAGAATTATTTAAAATAATTTAAATATTGACTCGTCACAAATGCCTGTAAATAGCTTTACGTGAATAAAGATTTTATGACTTCATTTTGATTTTGCATAGCGGTTTTCTTAGAACTTAAGATTAGACATGCTTTTTAAAAACATGTTTAAAACAGTTTGAAATACCTAAATCCATGTTTTTTATTCATCATCATCAGCCTGTATCTCTCCACTGTTGGATGTAGGCCTCCCCGAAGGAAACCACATTTTAAATAATGTTTTAAACATTATTATAAAAATAGGGTTTTAAACTACTTTTAATTGAGAATTTACTTACTTTATTTTGATTATTGTAATTATCTTATTTATCTTAAATTATCTAACATACTCGTATATATATTCTACACAAACCCTACATCACACAAGCACACATTACACTTTCATTTATTTAATTAATTCCTATATATTTACGACATCCAACACAATACCAACACTGGGTTTTTTTTTTATTTTTATATTTTTTATTTTTTTTATTTTTAATAACCGGTTTGCATTCTTACTTCCAACATATTTTTGTTGTTTAATAATTCTTACTAAAAATCAGCCCCTACTAAAGCTAGTCCTCACATGACAGGATGTCCTAGTGTGCAGACCAGAGATTTATTGTTGTTACTAACACCTTTTACTTACCTTAATTATGTTATTTTTTATTTTGTACTTACGAACCCTGAAGGATTATGAATAAATTAATTTGAATTTCAATTTCAATGAATGGAAAAAAATAAAATAAATAAAAATTTAGAGCAAATAACATCACGAAAAGAAGTGATCCCATTTCGTTGCTCGTAAGTATATAGTTATTGAAGTTTCCCTTATTAATAAGCGTTCAGTATTGATTTTGATTAGAGATATGCAATAATATAATATGTAATAATAAAAAATATAGTTATATATATATATATATATATATTTTACTAAGGAGAATTTGATAATAGTCTAGAAATGTAATATTATAACTTGGTCTAATTGATTTGAAATTTATATTTTTTTTTATATTTATATTTACACTTTGAACTGTTTATTTATCAAATAAACAATGATGTCGCGTCAACAGCTGAGGACTATTTACACTACTATTATGAGAAGGTTATTTTCTACTGATCATTCTGGTTACACAGCTAGTATATGTAGATATATCAAGTAAATAAAACTACTTTGGCATTATTCTGTATATCACTTAGTTAACATCGATTGCGTCATCCTTCTCGACAAAGCACTAAAAACACGTGCAAACTCGAAATAGGACCAACAAGGAGCAAATCAACTTATATCATAGACGTGTAGGTTGAACAAAGCCAGGTAATAATTTACGTAATGGCGACGTTATTTGAGTTACAAATTTGAGTAGGTAGATTTAGGTAAATGAAAGCTTTTGCATTCCTCTCGCTCGCACAATCCAATATTTTCAAAGATTTAGAAGTAATATACAAACAGTAAAAACGAATTACAATATTAAATAATTTAAAAGAAACTCTGGGTCCATGGAGTCCAAGCGTAAAAAAGTTTTTAAAAGACATAACACCGCGTCTTGTTGTCTCCTCCGGTGACAAGAGGGCTGGCTCTTTCTTCGCCCAGAGAATCAGTATTGCAATTCAGCGGGGAAATGCAGCCAGCGTTCTTGCCACCATTCCACGCGGACGGGACTTATATCCCTATCCTTAATATTAATTTTATTTTATATGTTGTAAATATTTTTTCGAATAAATGTATATATGTAGTTAACCAGTTTAATGGAAAATAATTGAGATCTATTTTTAAAAGAAAACCTAATATTAAATAAATTTGAAAATGGCGCGCGACATAATGACAAAAAACTGACAGCGCTCAGAGCGATCTACCTCGATATCATGAGCAGTCTAAGCGCGAGGAATAATGTCATTTGTGACGTCACATAGCTTTGGCAAAACAGTTTCTACACGTCTCGGAACACCTTTAAGCGTGCTTAGGTTACTATTATCGTGTCTCGGAACGAGGGGTTTATTCTATACAATATTTGATACCTTATGTACCCGTCATAATTTGTAGACTTACGCGTACTCGTACATCTGTCGTAATCTGAAGAGGTGGAATGCTCTTCCAGCCAGTGTATTTCCCCAATTCCTATAACATGGAGATGAAAAAGCATCATGATAGGCCGGCATGATGGTAGGACCTAATGTCGCTCATCAGTAGCTGGCGTCAGTTGTTCCCATTCTTGCTTACTATCAGGTGGGCTCGATGACAGTGCGCAGTATAAAAAAAACAAAAAATCTAGGTGATCTAATGATGAAGCTCTAATATTGGAATTTTAAATCTTAGCATAATTCTTGGTTATTTTAGTTACGTCTATGGATGTACCTCTTCGCAGTTAGTTTCTCCATCACGTGTCCAATAATAGGTAGAGAACTCGTTTTGTTTCACCGACCAAGCCGTATGACGCATCCCTTCAGATAGTAATTCATTCTTCATTGTTGTTTTTTTGTTTACTCGGTTTTAGCATTTAGGAAACTTAGGAAAATCGCATCCTCTCATCGTCCATACCACAATGTCTGGAGACAATAGTTTCTTAATCATAGATTTCTTCTAGTAATCACCATGATCATTACAGCTCTATTATTGTGTCTACTATATTCTATTTTAAATTAACCTAATACACCAATCTTGGTGTATCTACTTGAAGGATTATTTTTCCTTTCTTTGCTCCCTACACGATAGAACACTTCGCTCCTCATTTAACTCCGCTCTTTCTATACCTTCTCATCACACCAACTATGTCTCTAAATCCTTTGTCGTTACTGCCTTCTCTCTTTGGAACAGCCTGCCTGTCAGCATTAGACAAGCTCCTAACAGAGCTTTATTTAAAAACTCACTTTATTAAATCCTTGTAGATTTCTTTACCTGTCACTGTCAAACCTGAACACCCTGGTGGGTTTGGTCTTGTGGTGTTATGTATAATAAATATGATTATCTTAAAACCAGTAGTTATTTTTATGTATAATATTTATAATATATGTTTATGTATTAATGTTACGTATATAGTATTTAAGTATATGTATGTTTATATAGGAATTTCTTACTTTATGGTATTTATTGGAATAAAAAAATAATTTCTAAATATAATTTTCACTATCCTCGATCTAATGAAGAAATCTCATTTGTCCCAACGGTCAACGGTCAGAGAATGCCCGGCATTATGTTCGCCGATTGTAAATTACAATAAAGATTTTAAATAAAAATAAAAATAAAACACAGAGTCCTAGACCTCCAGTGTTGGAGATGGGCATTCCCGTACATCTGATGGAATATCTGAAGAATTTCGGCAAATAACCGCAAGGGTTAATGTGCTCTCCTTCTCACGGGAACGGTTTTAGTGGAAATCTATGACAAATGTATATATAAAGTATTTCTCAAATAAAGCCGGGCTCGAAACAGTAAACTTTTTTTGGATTTGAAAGCGTTCCTACCACCGAGCTACCACCGTTCGAGTTTAAAAAAAATAAGGAAAATATTTACAAATGTTTTCCTATGTTTCTTATAATAAGATATTAAGTTTTGTTTCAAGCGGTGTTATTTTTATTTAAATATCACAAGCTTACAACATTAGTTCTCTTTGAAAGTAAAAAAATGACATCATTGTAAATGGTACATACTTTCAACGAGAACAACAAACAGCCGGACTGATGGTGCTAATTTCCCTAGTCTGCCAGGAAGTACTCGTTTCCACCGATCGTGCCGATAAACCCTGCAGAGTGTATCCACACGTTACAGGATCAGGCTCGAATCGCCGTAATGCTCAGTCAAGACTGCATAGTGTTAGGGACTGAGGGACTGATGTCAGTTATGAGTGTCTGAATTTAGTTGCTAATATTCATGGACCTTGCCCGCCACTTACCATCAGGTGGGCTAAAGGTGTCATATGTATGCCGTACCCAATGGGTACTACTTTGACCACAATAAGATGAAGATGCGGAAACTGTAGTGCAGTGTATATTTATATTATATATATTTTAGTTTTTAAGGTATATACTCGTATCTATGGGCCTTTTGTAAATTCATTTTGTTGCCTGAAAATAAAGATTATTATTATTATTATATCGTGCTAGTATAAAAAAATATATCCTAGGCTACATTTCTCAAAAGTACAATCATACTTTTCAAAAATATTGAATTTGTGCGAGCAAGGAATGTCACGTGATTGTTAGTTCATCATCATCATTACAGCCCCTAGAACACATCGTCCCAGACCTCCACTGCTGGAGATGGGCCTTCCAGAACATATATCTGGAGAATTTGGTCTACACTCGCCACGCTGGCCTTGGCGAGGATATGATGTCAATTTTTAATGACAATTTATTAACGATTCCACAAATTAGTATTAGTGGAACCGGGACCGACTGCTTAACGTGCTCTCCGAGGCACGGAAACGGTGGTTTTGTAAATCTATGACAAATGTACGTGAGAAAAGTGTATTTCTCATTGGTACATGCCGGGTGGGTTTGAATAGATAGGATTTGTAGGATTTAAGGAACGCGTTCTTACAACCGTGCCACCACTGCGCATTTGTTAGTTGGTTTGTCCTAATTTCTAATTTACTATGTTATTTAACTATACTTTCGGATATCATGTGCTAGGGAAATCATGTGGTAGGTAGGTACTACTGGGGATCTAAATTGTGTAATTCATCTAAAAATAATTAATTTCCTGAATTCCCAGCAGATCCGTAGCAAAGCATCTAATTTACGTAAAATTCATACTCAATTTATTTCATTGTCAAAGCGGCTGACAGAAAGGTCTGGAGACAGGAAGGCTGGCAATTATTTCTGCCAACGAATTATTCTGGCTATACAGAGGGGAAATATTGCCAGTCTCCTTGGCACTATCTCGGATGGGACGTCTCTAGAGTATTTATAGTATAGTTTACTTTAAATTGTATTATTTAGGTAGCTTTTATTTTATATTTAATGTACTAATTAACTTCGAATAAATTTAATCTTATTGTTAAAAAAAATAAAAAAATAATAATTGGTGTATAGATTGCTACACGAAAAAAACCTCAAAGCAATAAAATATATACCGGGTAAATATATATGTGATTTTATTGATATTGTATTGTATGATTCTCATACAACTTTTCCTTAGAAACCATTATGTCGGAAATGACACGATTTTTAGGTACTCCATACAAATCTATTTTAAAATTAACAGTTTGTATGAAGTTTTTTTTTGTCATTTATGGTTTCTTTGGAAAAGTTACTCGTTTCTATCAATAGAATAAGATATTAGTCTAACGTAAGACTATACAGTCACACTTGGATTCTAGTCCTTTAGCCGTAATTAGTCACCAGATAAAAATAAAATTACTTGCTTATTCTCCTACGATAACCAGTCTTAAATGAATTATTTTGATTCAAAATTGGACGTAGTTTAGCAGATTGGACTAAACAAAGTCAAACTTAATGACGTTTTTAAGTTCAGACTGGTATTCTCCAATATTTAAACAATCTTATAAAATCTAATGTTAGTAAAAATACTAATTGTTGTAGCGACAAATTTGTGGAACAATTCGCCTCCTAACATCAGGCAAGTAACCACCAGATCGCTATTTAAAAAAATGGTCTATTCGCATTTCATTTCCCAACAAAATTTGTAAGTATATTATTATTATGTATGTGTAAGTTTATGTATTAGTATTTAGTTTATTAAATATATATTTGTATGTGTGTATGTATGTATATGTAGTTGTATGTATGTGGCTAGTTATTAAATAATACTTTTGATATTTATAATTAATATTTCGGCACCTACTTTCCAGTAAATTGTTTAAAGTTATCCCAATGGTTGGCTATGATAAAATGTCTTGCGGCATTAAAGCCCGCCTTTGTCTTTGTGCAATAAAGTATTAAATAAATAAATAATAAATTCTGGGTCACCTGTTAACATGCAGGCGTATCCAGTGCCCCAAGAACGGAGAGTCCCACCTATCAGCCCACACGGCCAGGATGCTTCTGGGGCTGCTCCTCACTCCTCACGCGGGCAAGGATTGAGGCACAGCGCTGCCTCGTAACAGCATGGAATCCGTCCACCCGTGCCTCTACCAGCATCCCATAGGCACTTCACGACGGGGCAGCCCCATCAGTCAGCTCCTTGATACTGTCGATTTTGTAAAAGTAAAGTATCATCACGACAGTTTCCCTTTCGGGGTGGTCAGAAACCACGCTTATAAATAAGCGGATTCACATTTAGCAAACTTTACTATAAGCCAATCATGACAAGTGGCAAGCTCGTCGATGTCTCCAGCGTACCAATCTCGAGAAATATCACAAATAAATTAGATATTAATTAAATGTATTTATTTATATTAATCAATATTATTGTGTTCCGACCAGGAATCGAACCTGGTACCTTCGAGTCTAAATCCACGGACTTAACCGCTAGACCACGGAGGCAGTTCGATATTGTAATACATACATATCTTCACGCCAGATCCCTTACGGGGTAGGCAGAGACAATTGAGCGCCACTTGACACGATCACGACATACCTCTTTCGCTTCATCGACATTCATCAACCTCTTCATACATGCCCTTTTGTTACGAAGGCTTTTTAATTCTCCTTCAGCTAGTGTTTTATTTATTTGATCGTGATACGTGTGTCTTGGTCTGCTTGTAATAATTACTAATTTTCGTTTTAGGTCGTTAAGAATGATCTTGCTGGTTTATCTAGTCAGTATGGCCATGGGGCAACCTCCAAGCTGCAAGGATAAGTCTGATTGCGACACGGACATGTACTGCGACAGAGAAGCCTATCACTGCAAGCGATGCGTTAACTGCGCAGAATATGGCAGAATTAGCCATTCTAGTTGTGCCAAATCAGTCAATGACGATTGTGGTGATTGCCTACCTGGGTAAGTTATTATTGTCTGGTCTGGGTGTTTATATGTATAATATGTATATATTTACAAAAAAAAAGTATAATATGTAGTTTATCAACCATCTAGTTTCCGTAACACAAGCCTCGTATAGCTTACCACGGAAACTAGATGGCGCTGTGTGACCTGTCTGGAAATATTTATTTATTTATTATAATATTTATTTATTTATTGTTTATTATCATCACAGCCCCTAGAACACAGAATCCTGGACCTCCACTGCTGCATGGGACTTTCAGAACATTTCCAATGAATTTGCCTAACCTGCTTTCTCCACGCTGCCGCGCTGCTAACCAGATAGGTTGGCGAGGAGAACTTAGATAGATAGATAGATAAATTCTTAATTGCACAAAAAATAAAAACATTGAAATGTCCATAGGCGAGCTTAATGTCTAGGCGCTAACCTTTGGGAGAGTGAGAAGAAAGTGTGGGTGCATATGTAAACGTAATATATTTAGAAACTATAATTTGAAAATTACTAACTAAAATAATAGAAGTTGACGGAGTTATTTATTTTAAAAGTAACCAACTCAGTGGTCAAGCGGGTTTGATTCCTGGTCGGGACACAATAATTTATTTGCGATATTTCTCAACGTACCACAACGTTAGAGACGATAAATCCACGGACTTAACCGCTAGACCACGGATGCAGTTAATTTAATTTATATTTGATATTTGTCGAGTTTGTAAGCTTGCCACTTGTCATGATTGGTCTAAAGTAAAGTAGGTAACACAGCTTTTTAAATAAATAATAAACGTGGTTTTTGATCAGATAGTTCTATTAGATCCACGCCACGCCTAGAAACAATAAAAAGCACGTGCAATATAAGTGAGCCAAGTTTTAGTGAGCCATAACGGCTCAGTTACTGAACAACTCGTGTAAGTCTCAAGGTCATGCTAACAGCTCTTAGAATTTTATTTGATTATGACAGTTTCTGTGCAATTTATAAATATTTATAATAATAAATAAATATTTCCAGACAGGTCACACAGCGCCATCTAGTTTCCGTGGTAAGCTACGAGGCTTGTGTTACGGAAACTGGATGGTTGATAAACTACATATTATGCTTTTTTTTTGTAAATATATACATATACATATAAACACCCAGACCGAGACAAATTGTACAATGTACAACTTGCCTCCGGTGGGAATCGAACCCACGACCTCCCGAGTTCACGGCAACGTTTGTTACCACTAGACCACGGAGGCGGTCTTTATTTTATTTATTTATATATTTTTTATAAAAGCACGTCATTTGACTTTGCGCCCACCTGTTGGTAAGTGTCCATTAATGTTAGCAACTGCAATTAGACACGCATGATCAGTTCCTAACACTATGCCGGCTTGACTGTGAATGACGGCAATTCGAGCCTGATCCGATCACGTGTGGATACAATGTGAATACTTACCCGCCCCGGCAGACTGGGCCAAACCACCATCATCCCGCCTACCACCTATTTAGTGGTATTAAAGCGTCTTTTTTATTTTTGTACCTTCACATTTTCCTGTCTACTATCGCTGCTTCATAAGTATTTAATGTGTTTGAAAAACTTTTTGTCAAAATATAATTTTCATTAGATATAAATAACATCAAGCTATAAACAAATCGTTTTTTTAATGTATGTAATACGAGTTCTTTTCTGTTCAATTTCATTTGTATATAAAATTGACAATAAAGTTTACACTGTGTCCTATGTTGATGAGCTTACAAAGAGTTTCAAAACTTTGATTAATATACAGAAACGGACGTATATGGACGGAGCAGCCAGATCTAATTTTACTCGCAAATTAAACAGATTAAACAAGAATATTACGATTTTCCCGTATAGTTCGTGTGTTACATGACCAAAGAGTTGCTCAGTAGATGTAAATTATATGAAAATATCATCATCATCAGCCTGTATCTATCCATTGCTGGATGTAGGCCTCCCCCAAGGCTCGCCACTTAACGCGATCCTTCGCCACCATCATCCAACCCCCACCAGCGACTTTCTTTAGGTCATCTGTCCATCTGCGTCTTCCCGTACGTGGTCTCCACTCTAGAACCCGTTTGACCCATATTAAAATATGTAATAATAATTTTGTATAACATTGGAACATTCCAGTCTAGATATGGTCCAGTAAATAAAAAAAAAACGCTCATTATTATCTATTTTATCCTCAAAGTAGACTGTTTTTTGTACAAACTATTGTTCTATGCGTTATTATTCTAAGTGGGTTTAATATTTTATCCTATTTTTTTTAGGTATATCCCTAATCTTATTAATGTGTTAAAATGTGACAACGACAAGTCTGTAATGAAGGACAGTAGCTGGCTGTGGCTGTGGATCTCCTCAGGGGTGCTGCTCCTAATCCTGCTTGCTTTTGGAATCTACCTCATCAAAAATCGACGGAAACCATGTAAGTAAATATCTACTTCAAAACTATACCTATATGTATAAACTTAAACTTAAAAGTAAAATATAATACTTAAATATAGTTAAAGCAATAATGCGTAATTTCAGCTGGAAAAAGCAACCGGAGCCGTCAAGCCGGCATAGTGTTAGGGACTGATGTCAGTAATGAGTGTCTTATTCCAGTTGCCAATATTCATGGATCTCGCTCCCCACTTACCTTACCTTAAAAAAAAAACCCAACTGCGCGCGACACAAAGAAGGGTGTCTATCAGCCTATGTATGTATGTATATTTGTTCGTTTGTGGCACACTGGAGACTAAGAGCTCGTTCCCACTTGTCGGGTGTCGGATACGTATATTAATCAGAGGTTCCAGTGGCAGAGTATTTTATATGAAGCTATTCATACTTGTCGGAAACCGATTTTGTGTCGGCGCCGACAAGAAATGTCGGGTGTTTTGCCAGCCCTCTACGCCCGGAAAACAATCGTGTCGGATCTCGCTCGCCTATGAGTACGAATGTCACTATTCTCATTTGTCAGATGTCGGTGCCGATAACCCTCTCCCCGCTACCCCTTGTTCTGTTCGTGCCGTGCGTGCGCCTCGCATCCTAAAATAATTGAAAACCTTAATTTCGTCACTTCTCAATTCTGTTATTAAGTTCTGAAATGTTCCCAAACTAAATCTTTCCCTCAGGATTGGGTGCACCCAATATTGTCTTTTCTGGGCTCTCTTTCATTGTTTTCTTCTTAAATAATAATACATCACAACAAGAGCTTCATCGACGTCCATTGTACTCAGTTGCTTTGCGTAGATTGCTAAAAATTGGTATTAGCTTCAACCGTGGCCGACAACCGATTATTAACCGAAAGCGATTATTAACCGAAAGTCGAAAGTCCGATTAATATACGGATCCGACACCCGACAAGTGTGAACGAGCTCTAACGCGTTAGCCGATTTTGATGATTCTCGCGTCAATCAATTCGTCTTCATCACGCGAGTGTCACTAAAAATATGACATTAATCAAATTTTATTAATGCGACAACCAGACGCCATATTGTGGAAAATTAAAAAATGAAAGTCAATGAACTATATTGAGTCATCGAATAGGTATTTCAAAATCATGTTAAAGTTTCTCTTATCATATTTTATTTCGAGTGAGCATTTAGACTCTATAACGATTTATAGTTGGTTAGCAATCATTATCATTTAAAATTTCAATGTTAGTCCTATCTTCACCTATAATAAAGACCATATAGAACAGTAAAACAGTATCTTAACGTCGGTATCCCTTTCGAGGTGGTCAGAAATATTATATGTATAGATTATAATTTACACCTTCACACACCTACACTGACAATACACATTCACATATACATACACTTACATAATGATGCGTAGATGGATTTTTTAAATATTGTCTCTTTATTTTTATTCTTATGTTAATTTTTTTATAGTTAAAATTGTTAATAATCCGTTCATGCTATATGTTTAGTGAAAATAATATTATTCCGTAATTGACTAGGTGTTCGGTAATCATTTGAATGTAAATATTTATTTGTAAAATACAACTGTGGAATAAGTAAATAATAAATAAATAATAGACAGCGATAACTAAAAGGATTAAAATAGAAGAAGTTAATTAAAATTGAATGCGAGAAAAACCAAGGTACTAGTGTTTGAAAGAAGAAGGATGACAACCGTGACGATAAAGATTGATGATGAAACTCTAGAACAAGTAAATGAAATTATATATCTGGGCAGTGTTTTCACTGCGGATGGGAAGTACGATAGGGACGTTGAAAGAAGAGTGAACGCGGGAAATAGTGTTAACGGTGCCCTGGGGTCACTGATCGGCAGTCGAAATGTCAGTGACAAAGCTCGGCTCGCCATACACAATGCCATGTTGGTACCAACACTGATGTATGGAAGCGAAACGTGGATATGTCAGACTACGCATGAGAGTAGGGTTAATGCAGTAGAAATGCGGTCGTTGCGGCGGATATGTGGCGTCACTTTGGCGGACCGCATACGTAACGTCGAAATACGGAAAAGGGTTGGTATGAAGGAAAGCATAGGGACAAAAATAAGGAAAAGCATGCTACGATGGTTCGGGCATGTTGAAAGGATGAGCGATGAAAGATTGACGAACCAGATATATAATGCGAAAGTTGTGGGTAAAAGAGGCCCTGGCAGACCGAGACTCACATATCACGATCAAATAAATAAAACACTGACTGAAGGTGCATTAAAAAGTCTTCGTAACCAAAGGGCATGTATGAAGAGGTTAATGAATGTCGACGAAGCGAAAGAGGTATGTCGTGATCGTGTCAAATGGCGCTCAATTGTCTCTGCCTACCCCGCAAGGGATCTGGCGTGAAGATATGTATGTATGTATATATGTAATTAAAAAATAAAGTATTTCCGGAAAAAAATGATATTGAATTAAAAACTGAAAAGAAATAAATAATAAACAAGCCCAAGGGTCGCCAAAAACTTTACATAGCAACTTTAACAGTTAGGACCCATTGTTGGAAAGATTTAACCTTTTTCGGTTTTTAATAATAATAATATCATTCATTCATATACCTTTTACGCAGGCGGGTTTTTTATTTATTAAATTAATTTCTTTTTAGTTTACATTTATTTCTTTTCAGTTCTTATTACAATTTTTTTTTATTATGTTATTTTGTTTCAGTTCCGTGGAGTTGCGCCGCCAGGTCCGAGCCGAACTGGTCACAACGTCTTGAACAAGGAAAACCAATTAACGAGCGTAAGTAAATATATCTATAAAATATATTAAAACTAATAAGGCTATCTCTTTCTGGAGATGAATATTTCTGACATCATCGTCAGCCTGTGGTTTTTTGTTAAAATATGTAGTTATCATATTACAAATTTCAAGTTCACATTTATCATACATATATATTTATCTATGTATTTAGTAAACTTATATATATCTTATTTTATGCTTTAATATTATATTTACTGACGTTATTGACTTATATATCTTTTAGTAACCGTAATGAGCCTCAACGGAGTCAACCAATGCGCCTTGGCCCTTATTGGTGACCCAACCATACACCACCCAGCAGAGATGTACCTCTGTAAACAATATATCTCTCATATATTGTACCCACTAAAATTCTCTGCAATAAATGTAAACTTTGGTCAATAAATGATTTGTATTTGTATATTGTATATACTTATGACATTTATAAATATTTTGGAATATAAACAATACAATACAATACAATATAACACAACACAACATAATAAACAAAAATATTATATAATATTAGATATTTATATGTTGTTATTAAATATTACTCCTCTTTCTATTTTAATATGTGTACACCTACTTTTCAGTTTAGTGTTTAAAGTTGTCCCAAAAGTTGGCTATGATAGAATGTCTCGCGGCATTAAAGCTCGCCTTTGTACATTGAAGAGTTAAATAACTATACTATACTATATAACACTTGGGAGACACAAGAGGGCTGGCCAGTATTTGGGCCAAAGGATCAGGGAGACACAAGAGGGCTGGCCAGTATTTGGGCCAAAGGATCAGCTGCCATTAAACGTGGCAATTGGATCTTTGCAGTGATTTGGAGCAAGATAGATTGGTAGTTTGTATTACGTCCTGGTATCGTGTAGGTAGTCCCTTTAACAGGTTTTTGCATACCTCTCGCTCGCACAATCCAATATTTTAAAAGATTTTTTAAGTCTAAGTGTACTTTGAGAAATATAGTCTATCAACTTTCTAGGAAATTACGGACTTTTTTGTCATATTTCCGAATAAATATTATGATCTCACAGAAGAAATGATCTGGAATGGGTTCAAGACTGAGCTTTACGCAATGGAAGTTGGTGCAATAGGAGTTCCAGCTAAATCTTTGCATCACTTACTGAAAGAATTGGGCCTAAGCAGGTCAAGACGGCATTAACGGAATCATACAGTATTTGGTTGGGTAGGGAGAGAAGTAGAATGATGGATGGTGAGCGTATTATCGCGCAATAAAAAAGAAAAAAAGGAGGCCTCCCTTTCTTAAACCAGCTTATTGTCGGTCGCAAGCCCGGGACACCATTCTTCTCATCTCTTACCCACACACGACGGACCCGGCACCCGCACGGTGAATCCATGGAATGCTTAGAACTCTGTCTTCTTCTCTTACATATACCTAATTTTAGACGGAAATAAATAGCTGAAATATTTATACCGATTTTCCTCTATTTTACTAAAACAAATATTATTAATTAATCTATCTTCAAAATGTCTGAAATTTTATTCCCTAGAAAGTTAATAGACAACGTGTACATTCTCTTAAATCCTGGTTAAAAAAATGTAGATGGCAACCCTACGTTAGGGACATTGACTAGCTTGCTACTTTAGTTTGGCCTTTAGTAAAGTTGGCTAAATGTAAATCCGCTTCTTTATAAGCGTGGTTTCTGACCACCGTTGTGTTGATACTTTTAATTCTTAAAAAAAGGTAGGATAATGTATTTTCCGAGTATATCATGTTTCTATTTTCCACGCTAGGCACTGGACCATTACAAACTTTAAAAAAATAGGTAAGTATACATTAGTTTTTTCGCTGGTATCCCTAAGGTTCGACTATACTAGTTCATATGTCAATCTCAACGGTCGCGGTGGTGGCTCGGTTGTAATATTTACAATGGGGTGTATCAGGCAAAGCTTTTTGTAGATGTCGCTAGCGGCGATGGTACCTTGTTTACACCTATGACTGATCATTTTTTTATTTATTTGTAGTTTTACATTTTTGAAACAGAAAAATGTATTTTAACTTAACGTTACCTAACTTAAAAGACGAATTAAGTAAGCGAACACCGTCTTTAAAATAAAAAAGGTTGAATTAATAGAACGGCAATTTTGAGATCACCATATCTTTGCTTTCGCTTGGAAATCTCGATTTGTACCCTTAAAAGCTGCTCACTTCTGCATAATATCCAGAAAATAACAAATTTCGTAATAAAAATAAACGTTTTCTATGCAACTGACAGTTGTATTAGGTACCATCTATTATGCGCCATCGATAAAAAGTTAGTGACACACCCCATTGGAAAAGGGGACTCCTTCGCGCCATTTTGCGCGGACATGTCAAGTGCAAGTTTTTGTTTTGTAAATTAATTTGTGTGGATATTCTTAGTCAAAAGTGGTGTTTTGTTTAATAATGTGTTACAATGTGAATAATTATGGAAAACAATAAATTGGACTTTAAATATGGGGCACAAGTCGCAGTTTATTTTTTTTGCTGTTTTCCCGCGCTATGAACTTCCATATTATACCCGACATGTTTGGGCTATAATGCCGCGAGTGACTCCAAGAAAAGCATCAAATTCTGCAATTTGATGATAACCTCTTCTAATCATAAAAAAATATATACAGGGTGTTTGGAAGGGAGCTGTAGTACGCCTAGGGTAGAAACTAGGGATAGTCTGCTACCTACCCCCGCCCAATATATTGACCTTGGCCTCAAGGTTTTTTTTAAATTTATTTTTATTTTTTATTTGACTTTTTTGTGAATTTTTTACTAAAACTACCTGTAGCTCAAAATCTATCCATGGGACCGGTCTGCTAATGGTCTTGTTTTAATCGTTAGAGTCTTAGGGTCCTGCAAAAAAATATTTTACACCAGAAAATTGTGAAGAAGAAAAGTTATGGGGCCTGAAGTACCGTAGTAAGGTAAAGAAATAATTTTAAGGGCAACTTTCTATGGGGTTTCAAAAAAAACTAACAGGGTTGGAGTTCTTCTCATTTTTTTAAAACATCCTCAGTCCATGCCCTTTCTAACGATATGCTAAAAGTGTAATTATTACTTGTAGTTTTAAAGTTATTAATTAATTTCCGCAACGAGGGCACTTTAAGCAAAAATTTCAACTAATGAAAATTAAATGTGTTCGATCGTAAAAGGATGGGAAATGAAACAAAAAAATTGGTAATGACTAATGTTTAGCATAGGCCAATCATGACAAGTGGCAAGCTCGTCGATGTCTCTAGCGTACCAAACTCGAGAATATCACAAATAAATTTTTTTTTTTTAAATTAATAAATATTATTGTGGCCCGACCAGGAATCGAACCCGGTACCTCCGAGTCTAAACCACGGACGTAACTGCTAGACTACGACGGCAGTTTTCGATATTCATGAACAAATTTTGTATAATAACTACGCGATTTGGTCTGTTGGAAGGCTCGTACGTACTACATCAAGTCTGCTGCCCCAGGCTTAGTTTGGATTACAAAATAATGTTTTTAATATTATTTGTTGTATTGTTTCAGATAACAACAATCAGCCGCCGCCGCCATATTTCTCACCGTTCGTGGAATCCTTGAATCCTTCGGCTCCAGACATGGAACAATCAAGTAATTTTTTATATATATACATATTTATACTAGCACGACATGTGACCTTGCGCCCACCTGATGGTAAGAGGCGCACGAGGTCCATGAATGTTAGCAACTGGAGTCATCAAATAATAATATAAATTTAATATACACAATATACGACTATATAGTAGCAGACTGTTCCTTGCTTTCTCGTATTCGGCTATTTTTCTGTGTCAGTGTATTAATTACATTGCATATACAAAATTGTAAACTTTGACATTTCCAAGTGTTCCCAGAAACAAGGTTCCTACGGATAATTAATAAACAATAATACTAAATATTAGACAAGTAGAAGTAAGGTATCATCACGACCGTTTCCCTTCCTGATTTGACATCAGTGTGACAAAATAATTTGACCACGAGGAAGAAGCGGGAAGGTCACATGTCGAGCTAGTATAAAAAAATATTTAATTTATATTTTTGCGTGTATTTATTATTATTGTTTAAACTTAATATTTTTTAGTTTCATAAGATATTTGTGGAAACTTTTAATTGGCATATTTTTTTTCATATGAGTAATTGACCGAAATTTAATTATGTAATGATGACTAGAATTACTAGATAAGAATATATTTAAAAATAAACTAAACAAAACCTTAAATTAAACAAACTAAAAGATAAACCTAATTAATATAAAAACTAAATACTTACAAATATTTATTTATTTATTTTTATTTATTTAAAACTTTATTGCACTATGTACAAAGGGCGGGCTTAATGCCGCTAGGCATTCTCTAGCAGCCAACCTTTGGGACAATACAGAACATTACAGTCATGAGGCTAGGTGCAAACGATTGTAGGAAACGTTGCCAAATAAATTCATTTAATCTTACATACACTAGATATTAAAATAAATATACATAGAAATATGTACACAGTAATACATATACTACACACTATATAAATATCTTGATTATAATCTACATGTCATTGAATCCAGGAGAAGATGAACCCATGCAATGTTCCGAGGACTCCGGCGACGTTGCCTCGTTGGATGGCAACACTGATCCTCTGAATAAGATATTCCCTACTCAGAGGATCACCTGTTGACGCTCGGATGGCAACGCTTATGTCGCGTATTAACGATTTAGCGTCCTCAGACCAAGGGCCCATCGTCTCTACGGCAAATGGCACAAAATAGTAACGATTTGCCAACTCTATGTACTTATTACGTTTGCACATTCCGCTGCACCTGCTCGTTTTCGTGTCGCGCCAACACGACTAGCACAAAGGGTGTCAGTACACGTCGCATCCTAAACCAAAGACTTACCTTTGTTTATGGCTAAACGTGCAGAGCCAACTTACTAACCATATTACTGTATTTACCACATTTAAAGCAAATAAACGATTTTAGATTTAAATTTGTTTGGAAGATGTAAGTTTTCCTTGAAGATAAATAAATTAATACATACAGATATGGATAAAGCTTTTTTCACATTTATAATATTATTGTGGATGAATATTTTCAGATGGCGGCACATCTTACAAGATCCGCCGCAATGATAAGATAACGGTGGTAAATGGTAAAGCAAATGCATCCACCCCACCCAACTACGTGCGGGTACCGAGGTAAGTCTTTTTTTTATTTTATTTATTCAATTAGATTATTTATTTATTTATAGATTCGGGTAAATTTCTTAGAGTATGTTATGTTTAGTTCATGCCTGACTTGATTATTGTTTAACTGTTGTGTTATAGCAATGAGATTTATATATAGAGACGCAAATCGAACATTTCCGTACCACCAAAAGCGTGTCAGTTGCCACTAATTGAGTCGTAGCTTCGAAAATAAAAGCGTTGACAATGTTAATATATTTGTCTCACTTACACTTAACATAATCTTACGAATAAGTTGTTAAAAAGAAAGAGACAGCAATGTTGCGCGTTATCACGTGACGTGTGATACCAGAAATTAATTCAAATTACCCTTTGAATGAATAATTAAATGAATTTGAACTAACATTTTCGTTTTTTTACGAACTTTTTTTAACTTCATTACATAGTCTTGTACACATTGTTACTAACATCTACGGTCACAAAACTGAAATTTAAATAATTTTTAATTTAACTTCCTTTGTTTGTGGTAAAGGTTAGTGAATAACAAAATTGACATTTTACATGTCAAAATTATACCGTTGTATAACTCTAAATGTACTTGTAATGATGGTACTCGTATGAAAGGTCTTGATGAGGCTCATGTAAGTAAAATGTCAATATACTGATTTCTAATATGCCTCATGTATGTGTTAAATAGCATCTTTTTTCAAGTTGGCGCAAATACAAAATTTAAAAACTATAATAACTGTTACCAAGCATTGTACTAAGGTCTTTTTTGTTATCACTATTATACTTGTATGTTATTACTTAATCGAAAACCACCAAAATTAGTATTGTTTGTAATTTAGGTTGTAAAGGTTTTATTTAGTATACCAGCGCCAACTTAAATATATGCCGGAGTACTCATGTTAAAGGTATATTCGACACGACACGAAAATATTGAATACAAGAACTGCCACATGTAATTAAAAGTAATTTTTTTTCATTCTTTAAATTACATGATATTTTTTTAATATTCCCCACTTTTAGGGAAAATAAAAAAACATTTATTGGTATCACAGGCCATAAAATATGGCGTGATAAAACATTTTTATTTTTAAAGTCTTATTACTGTAATTAAACAAGCTAAATTAAAACTTGCCTATGAAATGTAATGCCACTTTTTTTGTGATGCGTTTGTGAACGAGAATCACAGGATTTCACTGTGCATTTCACCATATTTATAACTTTTGTGTCGCGTGTTGTACCGTCGGAACCAAGATGTGTACACTGGCGCGAATTATGTCTGTGGACATATTTAAAGCGACACGCTTACAACGCATCGCTGCGAATCTAGTGTATTAACATCATTGTGTTATAGTCTATAATAGGTGCAGCATCAGACTTTTGATTTAGCCTTAGGTACAAATGCATGGGAGCTGTTGGCACTGTTGGCGACCCTATTATTAATAAATACATAAAAAAAAAGAGTCATATAAATATTAATAACAATAATTTCAGAACACATTTATCCATAGTCATCAACTAGTCATCTCAGCCCCCCCCTTCCAGGGGAAGACGGGAATTTGTAACGAGGTGTTGGCCTCCTAACAAAAATAGCATTCGCTCCACGTGACTACGTGCAGGGCGTGTGAACCTCTACTATTTGTTTATAGGCCGCGGAATGTCAACGTGATTAGGCTATCAAATCGCCCATGCGCCGTGGTACCTCGGGAGGTTTAGCGTGCAGGGGGGCCAAATCACTCCCGAGTGGGTAATTTGGAATCTCTGCCCGTGCGAACATTCCTTTGGCTAGGACGCACGAACTCGTCCAGTATTTCCATCCGCAAGTCGCGGAGGATGACGTCATTTCTCACATAGCGCATAGTGCCGACTATGTTGTTTGGATGTAAAACGAATAGGCGCTGGTGAAAATAGCAGCAGCTAACCTTTGTTCCGGGTCTCGAACTGGTGCCTGGAATTCTTGTTGGTTTTGATAGCAGACGGGTCGCTAAATCTATAGTGATGATGGAGATCACAGCCAAAATGACTGTAGGTCCAGCAGCCTTATTCTGTTACTTAGTCGCAAATGTTATTAGTGGATTTCGTTATTTACGTCAGAGATTGCGTCATAATTACAAAATATTCAATTATCAACTCTATAAGCGCTCGACCTTGACAGCTGCCGTGCAAATATCAACTTTAGATAGATAGATAGATAGATTGTTTTCGACGGAAACGTCATTAACATGAAGTGCACCGAGCATAGTCCGCGAGTCACTACCAGGGCGCGTCTAGACGATGGAACGTTATTGACGCGAAGTGCGCCGACTTGCTAAATCTCGTTCCGAATTATGCTCAGAGCGCTTAGAATGAATATGATACTGACAGTCGTTCGGAATCAAATATCACGCTCAGAGCGTGATATCAATTCGGAACGGTCTAAATCACACAAACATATTTTGGTCTTCTAAACATGGCAAGTTATGCCGTGTTACAGACATTTTTTATTTACTTCCTACTTAAATATTAATTATAGATTTGTTTTAGAAGTAATATACAAACAGTATAAACGAATTACAATATTAAATAATTTAAAAGAAAACCTAATATTAAATTAACTTGAAAATGGCGCGCGATATAATGACAAACAACTGACAGCGCTCAGAGCGATCTACCTCGATATCGTGAGCAGTCTGAGCGCGAGTAATGATGTCATTTGTGACGTCACAAAGCTTTGGCAGAACTGTTTATACACGTCTCGGAACACCTTTAAGCGTGCTTAGGTTACTATTATCGTATCTCGGAACGAGGTGTAACGCGTTACCCAAATATTCAAATCAAACGACTCAAAAAACGAAATATTAAGTGTTACTGACTTAAAAAAATATGTCATAAATGAAAACAAAATTATAAAGTGAAGACACCAACCTGTCTGGCCAGCGTGCGAGTGTAGGCCACAGCGTGCGAGTGTAGGCCACAGCGTGCGAGTGTAGGCCACAGCGTGCGAGTGTAAGCCAAATACCCCAGAAATTATTCTGAAAGGACATTCTCCAGCAGTGGAGGTCTACTCAATTATTTCTTCCAGCTATCAAACGAGTACCTACTTGGTACGCGAGGAACAGAACTGTCAAAGTCAAGGTACACCGCGACGTACCTGGAAACCTATGTATTTATATAATCTAAACGTTTATTTCTCATTAAACCATATATCACATGTGACAAAAAAAAAGGATTCTCCATACAAATTGGCTATTTTATTTAACAGTCTGACAGTTCCATTAAAAAATGTCACTTCCGACATATTAGGAAAAGTTGTTTATTTCTATTAATAGAATCACATATTAGTCTAAAGTTGTTGCGCTGAAAACGAATGTTTAGTCAGTCCCAAGCCCTAGACACTATTGTTCTTCTCTGTATTAATAATGAATGTAAATAAAAAAAGTAAAAAAGTAAAGTAAAGTATCATCACGACCGTTTCCCTTTCGGGGTGGTCAGAAACCACGCTTATAAGCGGATTCCCATTTAGCCAACTTTACTATAGGCCAATCATGACAAGTGGCAAGCTCGTCGATGACTCCAGCGTACCAAACTCGAGAAATATCACAAATAAATTAAATATTAATTAAATGTATTTATTTACATTAATAAATATTTTTGTGTCCCGACCAGGAATCGAACCCGGTACCTCCGAGTCTAAATCCGTGGACTTAACCGCTAGATCACGGAGGCAGTTGGGGTCCGCGTATCTCAGTGGGAACCAGTTACGCCTACAAGCTGGTCAACACTATGCAATCTAAATAGTTTTTTTTAAAAATATATTATTAATAGTGTATGTAATTTCAGGACAACTGAGTATGTCGATCCCATCGAAGAACCTATGCCAAATAAGTAAGTACAATTTTTAAATTTTATTTTTAATTTAATTTAATAAATATTTAATAAATGACCGCCTCCGTGGTCTAGTGGTAACAAACGTTGCCGTGAACTCGGGAGGTCGTGGGTTCGATTCCCACCGGGGGCAAGTTGTACATTGTATAATTTGTCTCGGTCTGGGTGTTTATATGTATAATATGTATATATTTACAAAAAAAAATAATATAATATGTAGTTTATCAACCATCTAGTTTCCGTAACACAAGCCTCGTAGCTTACCACGGAAATTAGATGGCGCTGTGTGACCTGTCTGGAAATATTTATTTATTTATTTAATCTATTTCTGATAAGGATATTTTTGATTTATACTAAATTTAATTTGAAATGAAAAAAATAAATTGTCAGAAACATGGTAGGTCCAGGAATGTAAATTGTTATATGTAATAATATCACATGCTTCGCTATTTCTAGCATACAAATATTTATTTAGTCACATGACTTTGTCGAGCTTAGTGTCCAGGTATTCTTTTGTCGAATAAAAACATTTATTAACCAGCATTTGTTTGACTCTTAATTTAAACTTGTTTAACTATTTAAGCGATGGCAAAAGACCCGACGGCATGACCGTTGGGTCGTGTAAACTTGGCAGGTCCCTGGTGTGGGATGCGTCACACATTAGCCCTATCACACATCCAGCCAACCTCGGTACAGGTTACGATTTTGCGCCGTTTGGGGTCGAGACGATGGGCTCAGGCGACACAGCCAAGGCCATGGAGTTGTCCAAACGGCTAACGGAAAAGTCTGGAGACAGGAAAGCTGGCAATTATTTCTGCCAACGTATTAGCCTCGCTATACAGAAGGGAAATGTTGCCAGTCTCTTTGGGACTATCCCTAAAGGGTCGCCTTAAGAGATTTTTTTTACTTATAGATCATTTTTACCACATCTTAGTTCACATTTATTTTTATTTATTCAACAAACATACAGATCTTAAATCATAATTACGACAATTCTAAAAGTTACACAATCCAGCAAAGTTTCCACTTAAATATTAAACATAGATTTTGCAAAAAAAAAAAATCGGGATAAGCTTAAAAACAATACCTATATAACAAATACAACTAAATAATATACATATATATATATATAGTAAAATAATGGAAAATGAAAAAAAAAAATTAGTATACTCACTTATTTTTATATCTGTATTGTTTCGTTTGTTTCAGTATTGCCGAGGATATTATATTGCCATTAATAAGGTGTGCATAAGTATTATTTACTATTATTATTTATTTTTTGGCTAAAATCTACAACTAAATAATAATAGGATTTAGTTTTTAAGTGACAACGCCTCTTTACAGCTGCTCCATTTACTTCTTGTAAATAAATCATTATTGTTCTGACATTAATAAGTTGTTTGGTATTTTTTTTTTGTTAGTGACAACGCCATTTTACATTTGCTTTATCTATATATGTATATATAAATGTGTATGTTCCCTATGCATTTCAAAACTACTTCGACCGATCGGGATGAAACTTTGGGAATATGTTGTGTGAATCGGCGAAGGTTTCTGACATAGTACTACTGTTGTCCGATAGGTGGCGCGCATTAGCGCTGATTTGTGGGGCATACCGACCGAGGGTACCGAGCGGGAGCCTAAAACTCCCTGGCGCTCTTATTATAGAAAACAAAGTAAAGTAAAGTATCATACCTGTACCTTTCGGGGTGGTCAGAAACAATATGCCGTGAACTCGGGAGGTCGTGGGTTCTATTCCCACCGGGGGCAAGTTGTACATTGTATAATTTGTCTCGGTAAAAAGTAAAGTATCATCACGACCGTTTCCCTTTCGGGGTGGTCAAAAACCACGCTTATAAGCGGATTCACATTTGGCCAACTTTACTATACGCCAATCATGACAAGTGGCAAGCTCGTCGATGTCTCGGTCTGGGTGTTTATATGTATATATTTACAAAAAAAAAGTATAATATGTAGTTTATCAACCATCTAGTTTCCGTAACACAAGCCTCGTAGCTTACCACGGAAATTAGATGGGGCTGTATGACCTGTCTGGAAATAAGATATATATATATATTCTATCGACTGAGTCGTTGCTCTTAAGACTCCTGCGCGGCTCACTCTGCGCTTGACTGTCGTCGAATACAGGAATAATGCCAAGTCAAACCATTTACCGCTCAACGGTTAATCGACCTCTCCCAGCATAACCGAGACGCTAATCCCGGAAGAGTGGAGCTGCCCAGCCATCACATAGGCCTTCTATGTAGAGTTTATTGAGAAGATCCAATCGGCGATTAGCATTGTGTATAAGCATTTGACATTGTGGATTTCTAATTGCTAACTAAGGGTTACAAACATTCAATGGCTGTTAGTCGGTACGAAGTTCGCCGGGTCAGCTAGTAAATAAAGTTTTTTTATATTTTTTGTGACATTTAATTTTAATTAGTTTATAAACTTAGTCATAAATAATATAGTTATTTGCAGCAGTATCTAATTTAGGAACTTCGTACCGCTTAACAGTCATTAAATGATCAAGCTTGACATAAATTTCTGAACGCACCCATATATATTTGACAACCAACATTGTTTGACAGGTACGAAAACCACGAACTTATTATATGGAAAAATGTTTTTTTTTTATAGTTATTCTGCCATTCGGGACGGAGACAAATCCAACAAATCAATCCAAAAAACCGTGAAAATCTGTCCAGCCGTTCTCGAGTTATAAGTGTTCTAACAAACTTGACGTTGTTGATTTACTTATTATGCAATCTAATATGTCAGAAATCTTCCCCGATGTTCACACAACATATTCCCAAAGTTTCATCCCGATCGGTCAAGTAGTTTTGCAATACATAACACACACAGACATTCACCTTTATGACCTAGATGACTACTAATGGTCATTATTTAGCTATCCTGCCATGATTGGTAAACTGATGATTGTAAAACTGACAAAACCGAGATGAATTGAATTGATTATTTGTAATAATTTCAGTTCTGATCGTTTGGACGCAGTAGACGCCCCACTTCATAATAAGTAAGTATTATATATGTTATATACCCTGTGATTTTGTATGCCATTACCTTTAACTAATATGTGGTTCTATTGATAGAAAAAAACAACTTTTCCTAAGAAATCATATGCTAAAGTGACTTTATTGGCTTCTTCATACAAACTGTTAATTTTAAAATGGCCGAAATAAATAAGAAGCCAGTATAAATAGTCACTTCCGACATATGGCATCATAGAAAAAAGTTGGATGTTTCTAAAAATAGTCACTTGCGACATATGGCATCATAGAAAAAAGTTGTTTGTTTCTAAAAATAGTCACTTGCGACATATGGCATCATAGAAAAAAGTTGTTTGTTTCTAAAAATAGTCACTTGCGACATATGGCATCATAGAAAAAAGTTGTTTGTTTCTAAAAATAGTCACTTGCGACATATGGCATCATAGAAAAAAGTTGTTTGTTTCTAAAAATAGTCACTTCCGACATATGGCATCATAGAAAAAAGTTGTTTGTTTCTAAAAATAGTCACTTCCGACATATGGCTTCATAGAAAAAAGTATGATGTTTCTATCAATAGAATCACATAGGTGTAAGCTTAAAGTTAGCAAACAAAGTTACTCTGTAATCAATTTATTATTAGTATCCCTTCGGAGCGGTGAGCAGCCAATGTCGTCGATGACTAGCAGACTTGAGAAATATCCCTCGCCAACCCGTCTGGCCAGCGTGGCTAGTGTAGGCCAAATTGTTCTGGAAGGCCCATGTCCCGACGACCAGGAATCGAATCGCTAGATCAGTATGTACATTTGTCATAATTTACAACACTGTTCCCGCGAGGAGAAGAGCACGTTAAGCCGTGGCCAGTGTGGCTAGTGTAGGCCAATTTCTCCCTCTCTATTTTCTAGAAGGCCCATCGCAGTGGAGTTCTAGGACTCTGACAATGATAATTAAATAATATTTTATTTATTTTCAGTAATATGTCTGTAGTTCCGAATAGAAGAGCTGCTGAGGATTTACCTCAAGAGGTGAGTCATAAAAAATCATACTATTTTTACTATCAACCTTATTTACTTTGATATTTATGTTATATATCCCAAAACTGACTACGTCCGTGGATTTAGGCTCGGAGGTACCGGGTTCGATTCCTGGTTGGGACACAAAAATATTTATTAATGTAAATAAATACATTTAATTAATTAGACCGCCTCCGTGGTCTAGTGGTAACAAACGTTGCCGTGAACTCGGGAGGTCGTGGGTTCGATTCCCACCGGGGGCAAGTTGTACATTGTATAATTTGTCTCGGTCTGGGTGTTTATATGTATAACATGTATATATTTACAAAAAAAAAAGTATAATATGTAGTTTATCAACCATCTAGTTTCCGTAACACAAGCCTCGTAGCTTACCACGGAAACTAGATGGCGCTGTGTGACTTGTCTGGAAAACCGTTTCCCTTTCGGGGTGGTCAGAAACCACGCTTATAAATAAGCGGATTCACATTCAGCCAACTTTACTATAGGCCAATCATGACAAGTGGCAAGCTCGTCGATGTCTCCAGCGTACCAAACTCGAGAAATATCACAAATAAATTAAATATTAATTAAATGTATTTATTTACATTAATAAATATTTTTGTGTCCCGACCAGGAATCGAACCCGGTACCTCCGAGTCTAAATCCACGGACTTAACCGCTAGACCACGGAGCTAAATTATGATTTAAAATTAATAAAATCACTCGAGGCCATGAGTCGGTGCGGTTGAAATTTTGCACATGCTTGTGGCAACTTGATCGCCATTAGCCGTAGCTCGTGACGTCAATCGCAAACGTTTTGTATTTGTTTTTATTAGGAATTGACCCTGCTACCATGCGAGGCCGCAACAATATATTTATATTGCCGTGGGGTCACATGTCGTGCTAGTATACAAATAAAGCAGGACTATAATATTTTAAAATTATTTTTAGGACGCCTCGTCTAGATATACGTCTGAGGAGCCGAATCTCCAGGCTGTCAGTGGCGGAACCTCCGTCACGATTATACAAAACTTTCACAGTGTTAACAGCAATGTTATGAGCAACGATAACACCAGGAATAACATCAACATAGCTCCGGGACACAGTCAGGCGATCAATCTTACTAGGTTAAGACAGAATGACTAGTGTCAGTCTTCGTCAGCCAATGGAGAATTAATTCAATCAGTAAAATGGGGGGAATTGGGTCCATTTCTAAGTTTAACATCAAATTTCAACGATTTTTCTATGGGTATACGAATAAAATTGAGTTTTGAAAGTTTGTGGTCTTCTCACATATTTGTCACATTTAGAGATATAAGATAGTTCTGTAGTAAATATCTGTTATAAACTTTAAGTGTATGTATATAAATTAAAGAGTTTTTTAAACGACTGGAGTAAAAAAGTAAATTTATTTACAAAAAAAAATGAGTTAGTTGCTTTTCGCTTCCCTAACCCGGCGATATATATCGCCGTTAGATATGTATATATATATACATACATATAATAAACTATAATGTTACAATAATTTACGAATCTATTTTATGCAATAAGTAGGTATCAATCGTGTTTATTATAGGAATTTATTGTATTTTTTTTTTAGATTTGTTCATTGTTTTACGACAACGTTGAATTACTTTAGTAAAGTAAAGTATCATCACGACCGTTTCCCTTTCGGGGTGGTCAGAAACCACGCTTATATATAAGCGGATTCACATTTAGCCAACTTTACTGTAGGCCAATCATGACAAGTGGCAAGCTCGTCGATGTCTCCAGCGTACCAAACTCGAGAAATATCACAAATATATTTACATTAATGTATATTTTTGTGTCCCGACCAGCAATCGAACCCGGTACCTCCAAGTCTAAATCCACGGACTTAACCGCTAGACCACGGAGGCAGTTGAATGACTTTAAAAACAAATCTTACAATACCATTTTTATAGGTTGAAGTCTGATAACACACTGTTATTAACCTCATTTTATGGGGCGCTAACCAGAAGCCAGTTAATCAGTTAGGCGAGTCTTGTCTCAATTGGTGTATTTTTTTTTATAAATATCACCATGGCAACAAATATTGTGCGGACTGATGGTGGTAAATTGCCCAGTCGGCCGGGGCGGGGAAGTATCCACAGTTTGTGCCGATAAACCACACGTTTCGGAAACAGGTTCGAATGGGGTGTATCAGGCAAAGCTTTTTTATAGATGTCGCTAGCGGCACTGGTACCTTGTTTACATCTAGGTCGCATCATTTTTTAAATGTTTTTGGAGTTTTTTATTTTTATAAGAGTAAAATGTATTTTTAATTAACGTTACCTACCTTAAAAGACGAATTAAGAAAGCGCACACCGTCTTTAAAAAGAAAAAAGGTTTTATTAATAGAACGGCAATTTTGAGATCACCATATCCTTGATTTCGCTTAGAAAATTCGATTTGTACACTAAAAAGCTGCTCACTTTGGAAAATAAGAAATTTCGTAATAAAAATACAAGTTTTATATGCAACTGACAGTTATATAAGGTACCATCTATCATGCGCCTTCTATCGTGATAAAAAGTTAGTGATACACCCCATTGCCCTCATGCCCAGTCAAGCCGGCATAGTGTTAGGGACTGATGTCAGTCATGAGTGTCTGATTCCAGTTGCTAACATTTATAACTTGCGATTTTAAAAATGGTTAAAAATTAGCAAACGGGTTTTTTACAAGTATACCCTAGACCCTATTCCCCCAATTTTACGGTATTTTCATTTTGGCAACTAGTCAAGAGATTTATTTTTAATGATACCTATGTTTTTGTTGATACAGTCGACTCTCGTTAATTCAAATCTACATTAATTCGAACCTCTGTATAATGCAAAGTCTTCCCCAGTTCCCTATAAAATCTCTTTATATTTCGAACTAAATCATTACTACGTAACAAAACGACGCGGTAATTCCAACTCATCGGTGTCAAACACTCGACAATTTAAAGTTGCAGAGAGAAATATTGTAAGTACATTTTGAGACAAGTTAATAATAAAGTGATAAACTTGTATTGATCAATACACTCGCTCGTTCCAATCATGCTCAGAGCGCTTAGAATGAATATGATACTGACAGTCGTTCCGAATCAAATATCAAGATTTGGATGCTCAGAGCGTGATTTCAATTCGGAACGGTCTAAATCATATTTTTATTCATAACAGTGTTGTTTTTATTTTTAATGTAAGTATAGAAGATAAATTGTGGATTCCCACATCTTTGAGTATGAATACTAGTTTAATTAATAATAATTGAAATGAAATGAAATGAAATATTTATTTGCAGGAAACATGGTAACAAACAATATTAGGTCTTATTAATATTAAATGGGTCACATATTTCGCCATAAGCATGCAAAAATTTACAACAACTGTTATAGAAGTAAAGTTACTAAAAAACTCAGCGTTGCTTCTTTAGTAACTTTACTTCACAAAAACCTTTGTGTTGCTTAAATTAATTACTATTTTTAACTTATTTTGATCTTCTAAAATAACTCGACGTGTTACAGACATTTTTTTATTTACTTCCTACTTAAATATAAATTTTAGATTTGTTTTAGAAGATAATAATATAAAATAAACTTGAAAATGGCGCGCGACATAATGACAACCAACTGACAGCGCTCAGAGCGATCTACCTCGATATCGTGAGCAGTCTAAGCGCGAGAAATGGTGTCATTTGTGACGTCACAAAGCTTTGGCAAAACAGTTTATGCACGTGTCGGATCTGCTTTAAGCGTGCTTAGGTTACTATTATCGTGTCTCGGAACTGAGGTATAACAATTCAAAGTTTTATTTATTTTCTCTTAAAAATTTCGAATCATCGAATAAACACTCGATAATTCGTAATATTTTAAAGAGTCCCTCGAGTTTTGAATTAACGAGAGTCTGCTGTATCTAATTTTAATAATTTAGCGCTTAAATAAATAGACCTCGGCCGCAGAACCCTAAGGCTGACATCGACAAGGACTTGTTATCATATTTCGTTCAAACTTTCCTATATTTATTTATTTATTTATCACCATAGGGACCTATCGGAACACTTGCTTACGTCCTAATTTACGTTAATTACAAAACAATGGAAAAACCAAAAAAAAAGAAAGAAACAATATTAGAAAACAATATAATAGTCGAAAACCTGGCCAGATAGTGGTGACATCATAAAGTTAAATTAAGGTTTGTCTGAATTGGCTGTAAATGGGCCCAGTCAGTTCCAATATAAAAATATTTAACAATAGAATAGAAATATGTCACTAAAAAAATCAATTGTCAATTGTGGATGTCACTAAAAAACTAAAAATTTGTCACTAAGACTAAGAAATACAAATATTGAGCAAAATAGCTATTGAATGTCAAAATTTAAAACTAAAATTATTATTGAAAACAAATAATCAAAAATTCTACCACCTAGGTATTGAAAAATCTGCTGTAAAGTGGCGTCATCATAACAAGAGTACAAAGTTTATTAGTATTATTACTAAAAAAAAAAGTAATAAATTAAAATAAATAGGTATGTAAAAATATAAAATATATATTATGTCACGTAAAATTAAGGAAATAAGTATATATTGCTGCCAAAAAAATTGATATATTACAAAATGTTTTTATTTTATTTTCTTTTTACATGTCAATAAATATGTCATCGTCTTCTAATGCCTCGTTAACAGTATAATAAGCTTAACGCGTATAACGATATAATTGTAGTTATATACGAAGTAATAAGTGATACGATAGACAAATATTGTCCTCCGTGCAATTATTCATGTCTCGTGGATGCAGCCTTAGAATGAAGTGTGCGTTCGGTTGTGGTCTAATAATATGACAATTTATTAAAGGGTTTAACGCTTTTTCACTCGCACAATCAAACATTTTCAAAGATTTTTCAAGTCTTAGTGTACTTTTCAAAAGTGTAGTTTTACTTTCTAGGAAATAAAACGGCCATTTTGGATATGTTGACACTTTCATATAGGTGACTAATTTTAGATATAGCCAAAGACTTTTAATAAAGGTTTTCTCTATTTTATTAAATAGAAATATATGAAAGAAGAGAAGGCGAATTTCTAAGCATTTCATAGATTCACCGTGCGGGTAAGAGATGAGAGGAATGGTGTCTCGGGCTTGCGACTGACAATAGGCTGCTTTACACAGAAGGCCTCAAATCAAAACAAATCATTTATTAATCCTTAAGTAATCCAATATGCCAAACATCTGTGAGTATGTTACGTCGAGAGACATACATTCTGTCTCTCAAGAAATAATGTGGTAATAAAGATTTTAAATACGTTAACGGACGGTGCGTGCCTTATAGCCAGGGTTAGCTTGTTTCACTGACGAACGGTACTGTTAATTCTAAAATAGACAATTAGTATGGAAAAACAATATATTAGTCTAAACTAAGAGCATAGAAAGTCACCCTGTATATATATTTATTATTTTAACTGTATTTTATAGATAAAGAAACACTCAGATATTATGTATAATAATATTTAAACATATCAAATTTTGTTTTTTTAAGGCGCAAACGATGTCAAAATAATATTTTAACGAATTATCACTGTGTCAATGTAAACCGCTGTTAAAGTTGATATTTGTATATTGATGTGTAACATATATATAATAATTTTTATTTTATTTTAAATTCTTTATTGCACCAGAACTTAAAATTAGGTATAGGCGAGTTTAATGCCTGTTAGGCATTCTCTGACAACTAACCTTTGGGATGGTGAGAAATTATGGGCAGGGTGCAACAATCCAATAATATTAGTCTAATTTATAAATACACTACATACCAAGCAATTACATAAAGTACATGCAAGTATTATATATACAAATAAACATACATTAACATATTGATGCCAAATATTCAATGTGTACTAGATGCAGTGTGCTCCTGCTTATCAAGAAACAAGTTAGTGACTAGTTGTTTAAAACATTGACAGATGGTGCCCGTCTAATGAAAGAGGTGATGAATTTTATTGTAACATTCGCAATTACAGTACAAGTTTATTCTAGTTTTCGTAGCAGGGAAAAGATATCGCTTCGTTCAATGCGGCGCGGCGACGTGTTTTATAAAAAAGTCCGTCTCCATAGTCCGCCTTTTTATAGTGCGGTTAACGAAACAGAATACATGACGAGTGTATTGCCATATTTTAAGTTAGAATATTTTAATGAAGTTTTTAAAAATAATATAGGTACCTAACTATTTTTCATCTGGAGGACGATTTTATACAGTAGGTAAGCCCTAGCACGCAAAAACTGTGACGTAATATATAATACATCAGTATTCTGTACAATATCCTTTAAAGACACTTAAAAAAAATTATCATTTACAGTTTGATAGCTCGAAAGTAAAACTTTACGTCACAGTTTATTTACATAATATATGTTCATAACAGAGTTCATAACCGAGTTGGTGATCATCAAATTCCAAGTGTTGCAGAATTTGATGATTTTCATGGAGTAATTCGCGTCAATATCGCCCAAACACGAAGGGTATACGGGAGTACACAGCGCGGGAAAATCGCAAAAAATAAAGTGTAACTTCTTCCCCATATACTCGTCAAATTTATCGTTTTCCATAATTATTCACAACGTAGCACATTATTATACAAAGTAACACCACTCTTGACTAACAATATCCGCAGTAAACTAATTTACAAAACGAAAAACTTGGACTTGACACGTCCGTGCAAAATGGCGCGAAGAACTCTTAATTGTTCATGTTCACGGAGTTTGTGCTAGAGCTATGGATCTTAGATAATTTGTACCTTAACCATTTACCAATGTGCCAAAGTGATATAATTATTTTTATTTTTTAATATTTATTTGTTTTTTTGAATAACCGGTTTGCATTCTTTCTTCCAACATGTTTTTGTTGTTTAGTAATTCTTAGTAAGTAATCACCCCTACTAAAGCTAGTCCTCACATGACAGGATGTCCTAGTGTGCAGACCAGAGATTTATTGTTGTTACTAACACCTATTACTTACCTTTTTCATTGTGTTAATTTTTTACTTTGTACTTACTAACCCGTTTGATGAATAAATTAATTTGAATTGAATTATTATAGAACGGCAGAACATAGAAACAGAAGTGTGATATCAATTCGGAACCTAAATCACATTTTTATTAATAACATTTTTTTTTTTTTTAAATGTTAGGAAGATAAATTGCGGATTCCACATCTTTGAGTATGAATACTAACAAACATACATCTCTCGGTTTATTTATCTTTATATGTGTAAAGTTTAATATTATTAACTTATTTTGGTTTTTAATATAACTTGCCGTGTTACAGACATTTTTTTTTCACTTCCTTTAATATTAATTATAGATTTGTTTTAGAAGTAGAAGAAGATATACAAACAGTATAAACTTTTTACAATATTAAATAATATTAGCTTAAAATTAGCTTAGGTTACTGTTCACACGCTTAAAGGTGTTCCGAGACGCGCTTAAACTAATTTGCCAAAGCTATGTGACGTCACAAATGACATCATTTCTCGCGCTTAGACTGCTCACGATATCGAGGTACATTGCTCTGAGCGGAGTCAGTTTTTTGTTTGGTCCCGCGCCATTTTCAAGTTAACTTAATATTAGGTTTTCTTTTAAATTGTTTAATATTGTAATTCGTTTATACTGTTTGTATATTACTTCTTAAACAAATCTATAATTAATATTTAAGTAGGAAGTGAAAAAAAATTGATTCGGAACGACGACGGTCAGTGTCATATTCGTTCTAAGCGCTCTGAGTGCAATTCGGAATGAGCGGATCGTATGTCGAAAAAGCACGTATAGTAGGTAATTTTTAAATAACTTAAGTATCTCATATTTTAATACCAATAGTAAATTATAGATAATATTTGTTGTGAAATGAGATTTATTTGTTTTTAGTGTTTTATTATAGTTGGACTGGACTGTAAATGGCGTAGAATAATAACGAATATAAATGAAGTAAGGCCAGTAAAAAATAACCAAAAAATCTTGCTAATAGCTGTCTGTATTGTTATTTAATTATGACGGCTTTATGCAATTTAATGGGTGTCGCAAACCATTGGAACATCAAAAAAATGTAGTTATTATAGTTATGTGTTTGGGTTAAGTGTGGCATATAAATACGAGAGATAAACTTTAAATTATGACCACTCATTGTTACGGTTTGTAATTTGCATGTATTTTTTCGTAATTTTATGCAGATTACGATAACGCATTCGAATCGACGCATTGGTGCTTAAGAATATCGATTAATACAACATAAACAGCCAGTTTCTCGAACCTATTTTTGGTACTTAATTATTACTTAAGTAAAAATTTACAGGTTTTATAGGAAATGCGTTTCACAAACATATCTTAAGAAATAATTAAGAAAGGAACTGTCATTTACCTACACAAATGTATGAGATTAATTTATTTAAGTTCCTTTTGTGCCATAATAGCACCGTTAGTACCTTATTAGTAAGTAAATAATTATTTAGTTTTTACATTACAAAACAAGCTTCATGGATGTTAAAATTATTTTAGGTTAATAGGTTTAAGAATTTTGTCAGTATGTTGTTTATAAATTTATCAGGTGTGTACCTTTATTAAGAAAATAACAGTGGAAAAAAATACTAATAAAAATAATTGTAAACTTTCAAATAGTAAGAAACGTGTGTATGGAATGTCGGTGAAAATCTATAATAATTTACCAACTGAAATAGTCTTGCTTAAATTACCAAAATTGAACAATAAACTCTTTGTGTGGCTTCTTGATAGGTGTTATTATGATCTGAGGAAATATTTTTGTGATACAAATTTTAGATATTGTTTAAAGTTGACACTGTCTGAACATGCTAATGCTCATAGCTGGGCACCGTTAATCAAATAGTTAACTTCGTTAATCGTTAATCCGCTACAAAAAAAGTTAGCTTCGTTAAACGTTAAAGCGTTACATTTCGGAAGAATTAACGGAAGTTAATGTTAATCGTTAATCTGTTAATATGTGTAAAATTGCATTTTTATATCGTTGCGTTAGTGAACTTATAAAACCTGTTGGTTTAGGTTCTGGAAGTTAACTGGAAGTTAAAAGTCAGGCTTGATACATGAACTTTTATTTTGGTGTCTTTCGGCAAGCAACGCTTACAAGCAAAAAGTATTTGCTGGCCCGATCTGGATACAAATTCCACATACTCAGTCAAATGTGGCCAAGGATTCTCATCAGGACCGCTGAAATCCGATTCCATGTCTTCCATGATATAGTTTTAATTACTCCACTGCACAGTACACTTTTCTATCTAACTAATTACACTGCACTCTTCTTTATTAACACGCAAATTATAACACTCTAAGCACTGGCACTAGTACTTCGCAGTTTTCTTACTCGCACGCAGTGGTATTGGATTAACGATTAACGGACTTCTGCATATTAACGGAAGTTAACGCGTCCGTTAACATTTTAAAAAGTTAAATCGTTAACCAAAATGTTAACTTCGTTAATTAACGATTAACGGATTAACGAGTTAATGCCCAGCTATGCTGATGTATATTATATTTTATATATAGTTATTAAGTTTAGTTGTACGCTTGAAGGAACAAATTGTGCTGTTCTACTTGAAATTAATTTTAAGACCTTATTGTATGCTCAATTATGACTAATAAAATGGTTTAAACATTTTTATTAAGTTAAATAATTGCATTTTTTTTAAATGTCATTGTCCAACTCCAGACAGTGTTACCAAGCTCAAAGTTAAATTAATAGTTAATTTAATGTGTTTTACAATAAAGAAACTAAAATACAAAAATGTTGTTTTATTTTGCAAACCACGTTCCGTTTCCGCTGTCAAATATCAGGCTGGGTTGTACCAAAACAAAGTGTGTAATTGCACTGATTAAACTTAAACATGGCGTCGATAGATAACTGCGTGGTCTAGCGGTTAAGTCCGTGGATGACCGACTAATCATTTAATTTATTTATGATATTTCACGAGTTTCGTACGCTAGAGATATCGATAGCTTGCCACTTGTTATGAACGCGTGACATATGTATACATGACATATGAATCTGGCCTACACTCGCCAAGCTAGCCAGACAGCTTGGCAATGAATAAAGATTATTCACATCTGTGAAATATAGTTAAAATTTACAAATAAACAAATTTATTTGTCATTTTAGACATATTTCCACTTTCATATATCTAATTTTAGACCCAACAATTGCAAAAACATAACTATTTTACTAAAACAAATGAAAAAATGAAATTTCTAAGCATTCAATGGATACACCGTGCGGGAGCCGGGTCCATCGTGTATGGGTAAGAGATAAGAATAATGGTGTCTCGGGCTTGCGACCGACAATACGCTGGGATGAAAAGGAGGCCTTCTTTTTATTTTATTGCGCAATAATACGATCACTATCCACTATTAAACTCCTCTCCCTACTCAACCAAATACTGTATGATTCCGTTAATGCTGTCTTGGAAGTTCTTTCCATAAATGTATCTCCTGCAGACCTGCTTAGGCCACTGCGTAAAGCTGAGTCTTGAACCCGTTCCTGATCATTTCTTCTGTGAGATCATAATATTTATTCGACTTCATGTTGTGGTCTTTTGGAATATTTGATTCCCACGGAACGGTAAGTTTAATAAGGATAACTTTTTTCAAGTTCCGAGAAAACACTAAGATGTCTGGTCTATAGGCTGATACAGCTGTTCATCTGAGATCCTATAATGATGTTCAAATGTATCCATGAGTATTTTCCAGTCTGATGCGGCTCCAAGGATCGAGGTGGGCTTGCATTTAGTTTTCGTGCTTTGCCCTTCCTTTACACAAATGTGGTCAAAGTTTTATTTGTAGTCAGTCCCTTTCTGGCTCTTGCAATAGAAAGACTTACTGCTTCACGGATAACACCAAGGACTTTGTCATGTCGGCGTGAGTAATAGCCCTTTTCTAGGAGAGTAACGCACCCTACAAGTGTGTGTCTAGCAGTTCCTATGGCAGCACCACACAATGTACAGTTCTTTTCCGTAGCTTTTCCCCACCTTACCAGATTACACTGGTCTGGGAGGGACATTTGAAAAGCGTTTAGGTAGAATTTTACAACGCCGGAGACCAATCGTACATTAGTGTGCGCCACTTTAGGGCTGGAGGGATGCAAAAATCGCCCAAAGTTAGCCAGTCATTTTGAACTTCTAGAGTCATCGCGTGCACTCTGTATTCATGCTCTTCATCTTTCCTGAGGAAGCATTTTATAACCTCTTTGTCACTTTATTTTTTCTTCCAGCCAATGCCTCTTTTGTCAGTCTGGGCACCTGTCTGAATTTCTTGAAGAATAGTCTCGGTTCCATCTCTGAGACCAGAGGGTCTTTTGGAAGGGATGAAATTGTAATTGTATATTTGAAATTGGATTGAAATTGTAATATAACTTTAAAATGTCCGTAATTTTGTACCCCAGAAAGTTAATGGGTTCAACAGTACATTAAGATTTGAATAATATTTAGACGTTAAACGCTCCAAACGACACCCTTATCTTTATATAACGCGCCCTTAAAGACCAACAAGTGGTTGAAATTAATACGTAATCGTAATTAATACCGTCACATTTGTTGTTTTGTATTTTTGTCATACATTATCGTTAAACTAAATGCAAGCTTGGTATCATACGCAATGAAAACAACGAACCCGGTACCTAATCGAGTTTCCCGAGCACCTGTGACATGTACGATCAAGGTCCTTTAAACAAAAGATGACAGAATAAAACAAGAATTAAATAAAACATATTTTTATTTAATTAAAACACACAATAAGTAATTTTTGCCTATTTAAGTATGTAGTGTGTGGTGTAATGTAAAAGGCGGTGGCATGTAGTGTGTGGTGTTGTAGTGTTTTTATGTAGTGACATGTGTCATATAGAAGGCGGTGGCATGTAGTGTGTAGTGTTGTAGTGTTTTTATGTAGTGACATGTGTCATATAGACGGCGGTGGCATGTAGTGTGTAGTGTTGTAGTGTTTTTATGTAGTGACATGTGTCATATAGAAGGCGGTGGCATGTAGTGTGTAGTGTTGTAGTGTTTTTATGTAGTGACATGTGTCATATAGAAGGCGGTGGCATGTAGTGTGTAGTGTTGTAGTGTTTTTATGTAGTGACATGTGTCATAAAGAAGGCGGTGGCATGTAGTGTGTAGTGTTGTAGTGTCTTTGTTTGTAATATTAGGGGTGTTGTAGTGTATTTATGTAGTGATATAGTATTTATGAAGTATATAGTTTATGTCGTGCATAGTGTTTGGTGTTATAGTGTATTTATGTAGTGACAGGTGTAATATAGAATGCGGTGGCGTGTAGTGTGTAGTGTTGTAGTGTCTTTGTTTGTAATGTTAGGGGTGTTGTAGTGTATTTATGTAGTGATATAGTATTTATGAAGTATATAGTTTATGTCGTGCATAGTGTTTGGTGTTATAGTGTATTTATGTAGTGACAGGTGTAATATAGAATGCGGTGGCGTGTAGTGTGTGTTGTTGCGTAGTGTTTGGTGTTATAGTGCTTGTATGTAGTGTGTTGAGAGAGGCTCGCACGGAGGTGACGAGGTGGTCGCGGGCCGCGCTGCTGTACAGAGGGACTGACGTCACTCCCGGGGACGACTGCCATTCCTAAAACAAATAATATGTCGCAAAACTAAAAAATACGAGTGCGTATGTATGTTGTGTTATTGTATATATTTTTTATTGTTTAATTTTTAGTATTTTCTTAATAGGTTTTGCAACCCTCTCGCTCGCACAATCCAATATATTCAAATATTTTTTTAAGTTTAGTGTACTTTTGAGAAATGTAGTCTATAACTTTCTAGGAAATAAAATTACGGACATTTTGGACATAATTAACTTTCCTATAACTCTATTTTACTAATAACCAATATATGATCGATAATGTATAATTATAATGATTAAGTATTTAGAATGTAAGCTGACATAGCCTCTTTACAGCCACAATCTTATTCAACCGCCTCCGTGGTCTAGTGGTAACAAACGTTGCCGTGAACTCGGGAGGTCGTGGGTTCGATTCTCACCGGGGGCAAGTTGTACATTGTATAATTTGTCTCGGTCTGGGTGTTTATATGTATAATATGTATATATTTACAAAAAAAAAAGTATAATATGTAGTTTATCAACCATCTAGTTTCCTTAACACAAGCCTCGTAGCTTACCACGGAAACTAGATGGCGCTGTGTGACCTGTCTGGAAATATTTATATATTTATTTAAATAGTTTCTACGAGTAAGTTACTTTTACTTGCTTGTAGCAGTAATATAAGACAAGCATCTACCAGATTAGCATTCAGAAGCATAGTTTATTCTTATATCAACAGTTGTGAGTATATTATTAATATATATCTATGTATACATAATTATTATTTATGTATTATTATTTATATGTAGTTATAAAATATTACTCATAATTTCTATTTTAATATGTGTACACCTACTTTTCAGTTTAGTGTTTAAAGTTGTCCCAATGGTTGGCTATGACAGAATGTCTCGCGGCATTAAAGCCAGCCTTTGTCTTTGTACGTTGAAGTGGTAAATAAATATATATTGTTGTGCCTAATATACATAAATATGGGTTATTGCCTGTTTACGGTCCAACCATTATGTTTAGTATTGATTTTATTAGTTCTGACTGTATCCAAGTTGTTTTAAACGAACCAAAGTGAAGAAGACAAATTTCTAAGCATTCCATGGATTCACCGTGCGGGTGCCGGGTCCATCGTGTGTGGGTAAGAGATGAGACGAATGGTGTCTCGGGCTTGCGACAGACAATAGGCTGGTTTAAGAAAAGGAGGCCTCCCTTTTTTTTTTATTGCGCGATAATACGCTCACCATCCACCATTCTACTTCTCTCCCTACCCAAACAAATACTGTATGATTCCGTTAATGCCGTCTTGGAAGTTCGTTCCATAAATGTATTGACGGCAGACCTGCTTAGGCCCAATTCTTTCAGTAAGTGATGCAAAGATTTAGCTGGAACTCCTCTCGCACCAACTTCCACTGCGTAAAGCTGATTCCTGAACATTTCTTTTGTGAGATCATAATATTGGACTTCATATTGGAATATTTCATTGCCACGGAACGGTAAGTCCAAACAATAATATCGCCTATGTACTGTATAATGTATTATTTTCGGTGAAAAAAAAAAGTGTTGGTCTATCTATCTATCTAAAGGCCTTACCTTGTCGTTGTGTGAGAGTGTGAGTGTCCCCCCCTCCGCCTGTCGCCCCCCACTCACCCCCACCCCACAGATACGGACGTCGCCATCTATACAGACTATACTTTCATATACGCCCAGTTGCAGTAAGAATCATTAAAATAATATCTGATCACGTCACGTGATTGGTTAGCTTGTTACTTTGGTTATTTTAATGCTTCGCGTTAAACATGTGAAAAGAAAGCCTTTCTGCAACCGGCCGTAAGAGCTTGAGCTCTAAAAAATTTAAATTGTGTAAAATGTTAAAAGACATCATTAACTGCCCCCGTGGTCTAGCGGCTAATGTGGATATAGACTCGGAGGTACCGGGTTCGATTCCTGGTCGGGACACAAAAATATTTATTAATGTAAATAAATACATTTAATTAATATTTAATTTATTAGTGACATTTCTCTCCTTTTGTACGCTGGAGACATCGACGAGCTTGTCACTTGTCATGATTGGCCTATAGTCATTACAGCCCCTAGAACACAGCGTCCTAGACCTCCACTGTTGGAGATGGGCCTTCCAGAACTGGCCAGACGGCTTGGCGAGGATCTAATGTCAATTTTTAATGACAATTTATTAACGATTCCACAAGTTGGTATTAGTGGAACGGGACCGGCTAAATGTGAAACCTCTTATGTAAAAAAAAGAAGCATGGTTTCTGACCACCCCGGAAGGGATATAGTCGAGATGATACTTTACTTAACTTTCATCTTGTATGGGGATTTGGGTAAAATTACACACAGTAGTACAATAATAGCCCAAAATGAATGATGTAATTTTGACCTGCGAACAACTTACTGCACTAATAGTAATATAATGCGCATAGAAATCTTTGTCTTTTAAAAGTAATTAAAAATACTAAATAAATTTTGGCCTAAAATTATACATATAAAACTAAGTTATATATATAATATGTGAAGCATTATGTATAAAAAATGAAAAATTAAATACTGCGTGGAATTTATTAAAAAGGAATGTTTTTATATTATAATCTAGAATAAAAATAAATAACTACGTATTTTTTTTTTAAATTATTTAGTAATAAAATCTCAAGTTATGGTGAAGAGAAGTGTTCCTAAAAATATCGCAATTCATACACAGCCTAATCAAGTAGGTAGCGAGAGGTCGACGATCGCGCGAACGTTGACTTACGTAATTCTATCTCTGTCTATTTCGTCTCTCGGCTGTGGACGAGATCAATTATGCCGGCCGCATACACACGTTTTCCGTATTCGATTTCCTAATGCCAAATTTTGATTTGAAATTCTGTGAGACTAGCGCAAACGTTCGTTTTTCTTCATGCGGAATGTACACAGTCAGTACGGATAGTGATAGCGTAGTGAACGCACGACGATGGAGGACGACGATTTATTAGCTGTTGTGGTAGTCGTTGTCATGAATATTCCACAGGCAGGGTTATTTTTCAACAGCCAATGTTAATGTTTCTGCCTCACACATAATTATCGTGTTGCGATTTTATATACCGAGAATACGTCCGATGCGCGCGGCGCGGGCGCGATACTGAATAGAAATTTCCGAACGTGTGCGCCGGCACAAACAAAATGTATGCAAGCGCTGCGTTCCGCATGACGTCATTAGGTTTTATCCAAATGGTTTCTCCGAACGCGCCGGCTTGCATTCGAAACGTACGTAAGGAATTTATTCCGTTCGAAAAAAAACCGAACATGTGCGTCTGTAAATGTATTTTATATTGATTCCATGCATTCGGATGTAAACTGATTCGAAAATCGAATACGGAAAACGTGTGTATGCGGCCGGCCTTCATAATAACACTCTCAGCCTTCAGGTATTTATCACGATTTTCAGACGCGGCCTTATTCACCATGCAGTAGTGTTTTTATTTTCGGATAATTATTTTTTCAAATGGAAGTTCTACTAATGACACCTGAAGCCTAAACAAATATTTGTTCTATTGACAATTACACGCGGTGTAGTTAGGTTACCTGTGGGTGGGTCTGTGTGCCAGCGACTTCGCACGAGTCCGGGATGAGCTCCGAGAGAGGTGGCTCGGTGAGTGCGGAGAGCTCGCAGGTAACGTTCGGGACGCAGAAACGAACGGAGGTCACATTCTACAAACAACCAAAGTGATATTAAACTATACGTGTTGTCACAGCGTCCGATGTCGTTTCTAATTCTGTATATATTTTATTTTTTAAATCTGATATTGCAGATTCCTTTCTCAGTCAGATTAAACATTAACAGGTTATTTTTTGGACCACTATTTACAGACACAGCAGATTTACAATTTAAAACAAATACAGAATTACACAACAAATATACTGGGTGACTTTGTATGGTAACGTAAGACCATACAAAGTCACCGTTTCACGTCACGTTTGTTTTAAATTGTAAATCTGCTGTGTGTGTAAGTAGTGGTCCATAGAGTAAGCTGTTAGCAGAAGACCAGCAGCTTAGCAGATTCCAGTGACCTGTTAATGTTTAATCTGACTGAGAAAGGAATCTGCAAGGGAAACTCAGTTATAGCAGATTTAGAGAATTAGCTCTACTTTTGACAGAGAAGTTGAAGAGTTTATTAGTATAGTTTAGTTTTACTATTGAGTTAAAGAAAATTCTTATTGACAACTGTTTTTACTCAATAAAATAATTTTTAGCACGCTAATTTTGACATTACCATTGTATTCCAATAAATTGACAAGAACAATATTAAATATAAACTATATACAAATAAATATTGTTTATAAATATCTATTGACATAAGCATATTTTATGCCTATATAATATGGGCAGGTTGCATCATCATGACATGTACATACAACTGTAATTAGAATAAGCAATCTATACAATAAAGAATTTTGAATTTTGAGACTGATGTGAAGAAGAACTCTGTGATGATGGTTAGTTACCTTCCGGGAAGTGGTGGTGTCCCAGTCTGTAGTGTTGGAGCCTGGAGACAGCGCAGTTGAGTCGGTGCGCCAGCTCCAGGAGGTAGCCGGAGGGGGAAGTGGGACCTGGCCACCACGACTGCCACTCTAAAGGAACCTACAGACACAGAAATAGTAGTCCTATATTATTATACATCCATTATTTGTTTAAGACGCGAAAAGTTTGTGTGACGATTTTTCCCATCGAAAAATTCCCACCGAGGCGAACCGGTGCACTTACGGCGAAAGAACTTCGCACTCTCCCTCCCCACCGCAGCGCAAGTACCGTTACTTACTGATTTTAAAGGGTTATTATACCATCAGCGAGTATTTTGATGACAAGCGTGCTTGGTCCTAATGTATTTCAAATGTTATTGTGTATGTCTTAGTTTATAGTATGACAATGCCTCTTTACAGCAGCTATAATTTAAGTGACACCTCAAACTGTTTTTGTTTTAGCTAAAGTATGACAATGCCTTTTTACAGCAGCTATAATTTATGTGGCATTTTAATAATGTTTTAGCTTATAGTATGACAATGCCACTTTACAGCAGCTATAATCTTAGTGACATCCTCATAATTGTTTTCGTCTTAGCTTGTAGTATGACAATGCCTCATTACAGCAGCTATAATTTTAAGATTATTTATAATTATGTATATTTGGGTTGTAATGTGCTGCTCCAAATACAAGCTTATTTATTATATTTCCCAGAAAATAAGCTTTTCGTTATAATAATTAATTTTTTGACATGTAAAAGCGCAGAATACATTATATTTATTGTCCTATGCCTACTTACAAAATAAATAAACTAACTAACTAAACTTCTGGTCACCATTGATAAGAACGTAAAGAGTTACCTTGTGTATGTGTCCCCTGTCCCTCCTGGCGGCCGCGAGTGCCCCTGTGACCCCCCTGGCCGCCCGACTCGCGCTGCGCACCTCCCCCACAACCACACACCACCACCACCCCGACCCCTCCTACACAATCAACCATCATTATCTCTTTCAGCACGGACATTAATGTGCGTTATTACAAAAAAAGATCTAGCTGTCACCAAATTCTGTTTTGCCACTCTAAAACGACCTCAATACGACTAGTTCGTACATCCATCTACCTAATTAGTCAAAAATTATTATTCTTATCTCTATTAAAATAAAAGTACAAGTAAAGAAAAAAAAACATACATGTTTTAAATTCCACTACAACACCAAACGCACGATGGTGCGCTAGCACATTAGAAGACGCACGAATGTGCGAGGGGTTTATGGAACTCGCTAGGGGAGGAATTTTTTCACTATTTATATGACACATACTTTAGACCTCAAAGATTTCAAAGTTATCAATAAACATTTCAAGATCCAAAATATTTTTTGTCGTGCTGAAAGGGTTAAACTGCCTCCGTAGTCTACGGTAAAGTTCGTGGATTTAGACTCGGAGGTACCGGGTTCGATTCCTGGTCGGTACACAAAAATATTTGTACTAATAATATTTAATTAATTATTTGTGATATATTTCGAGTTTGGTACGCTGGAGACATCGACGAGCTTGCCACTTGTCATGATTGGCCTATAGTAAAGTTGGCTAAATGTGAATCCGCTTATTTATAAGCGTGGTTTTTGACCACCCCGGAAGGGAAACGGTCGTGATGATACTTTACTTTTTTTACTAAAAGGGTTTAACGGTTTTGAATCCTTCTCTCTCTCTGGACTGCCTGCCTGCGCGCGGGAGGATTAAGACGTGTAAACAGTGGCGCCCCGTAAAAATATTTTTAAAAACCGTTTTTAAAATGATTTTAGCACATAAACTAAAATTAAAGTAATATGTGAAAAAGGTGTTTACTATTAAAAAACTAATAATATTGTGAATAAAGTTAAGTGAAAAATTGAAACAAAACGGCGCGGGCGTGTTAAAGTGACTTGCAAATAAAGTTTGCTCGTTCGAGAACCATCTACGTGTGCCCTGCTGCCTACGAGTATAGTCACAATTTACGGAGCTCGCCTGTGAACATCGGTAGCCTGGCGGTTAAGACGGCGGGCGGACCGCGGCTTCCTTTTGACCGGTTCAAATCTCCCCGGATATTGACTTTATTTTTAATTTTAATTTTTGTTTTTTTTTATTCCATTCGTCATTTATTTATTTTGTAAAGTATTTATAATTTAATTTAATTTTTGTGATAAATTGTATTATTGCATAATGTCATAGTGTGAAAGAGGAGTATATGAAATGCGTCAAAGATAAACTTATCAACTTGAAAGATGTGAGTAAAGATGTAGAAGAGTGTTGGAAGTACCTAAAAAATGGTATGGTAGAATCGGCAAAAGAAGTATGTGGAGTAGCAAAAAAGCGAGCAACCAAGGGTGACGCGTGGTGGGATCAAGAGGTCAAAGATTCGGTAGAAAGAAAGAAGAAAGCTTGGATAGATTACGTTGCTTCACTGAATATGAATGAAAGTATAAAAAGAGAAAAAAAAGAGTTGTACCATCGCTGCAAGAATGAGACTAAATCTTTGGTTAAGGAGAAGCGTGAAAGATGTAAGGAAATAGGTGAAAATAGGATGACGAGCAACTTTAAGGAGAACTCCAAACTTTTCTGGAGGGAAGTTAGGAAGGCCAAAGGTTGCTTGTCATCTTATCGAATGAACAGAGTGAAATCAAAAAGCGGTAACATTCTTGCAAACACAAATGAGGTGTTGCAGCGATGGAATGAATATTTTAGCGAGATGTATGCTAGTGGTACTCCTAACGTCGTCACGACGGGTACTTTACCTCCAGAGCTATCCACAACTATAACGTCCACTTTTAAGGAGGAAATAAGTGTGCAAGAATTGCAATCGGCAATTAGAAGCCTGAAATGTGGCAAAGCAGCGGGAAAAGATCGAGTGCTCGCTAAAATGATCAAATACGGAGGTATACCGGTCTGGAACGCTTTCCACCTACTGTGCAACCTTTGCTGGCAGGAGGGAAGAGTGCCGGAGGACTGGCGGCAATCAGTCATCGTTCCTTTATACAAAGGTAAGGGATCTAGATTGGACTGTGCCAACTACCGAGCGATTAGTTTGATCAGTTTGGCGAGCAAGATGTATGGCAAGATTCTCACGAAACGCTTGCAAGAGAAGACTGAAGGTCTTTTATGGGAGGCACAAGGAGGCTTTAGACCTGGAAGAGGATGCACTGACCAAGTCTTTTCGCTCCGCAATATCACAGAGAAATTTTTGGCCTTAAACCAGAAGGTTTTCTGTGCTTTTGTGGATTTGGAAAAGGCTTTTGATAGAGTTGTAAGAAAGAAGCTTTGGGACATATTGCCGGAGTATGGAGTGAATGACAAACTGCTACAAGCTATACAGTCCCTGTACAAGGGCTGCAAAGCTTGTGTGCGGGTGGAGGGAGGTATGTCGCCTTGCTTTGAATCCCAAATGGGCGTCAAACAGGGTTGTGTGCTTTCTCCTAGATTATTCACTCTATATCTCGACAAATGCCTAAAAAGAGTGAGAGAGAGTGACTGTGGGATAAAGATGAGTGATCTAGTGGTGAACTGCCTGCTTTATGCAGATGATGCTGTTCTTATGGCATCGTCCGAACAACAACTGCAATCACTAGTCACAAGAATGAAGGAGGGATGTGCAGAAAAAGGACTCCGTTTGAATGCGAGAAAAACCAAGGTACTAGTGTTTGAAAGAAGAAGGATGACAACCGTGACGATAAAGATTGATGATGAAACTCTAGAACATGGATGCACAGACCGCGGCCCGCGGGCCGCATGCGGCCCGTGGGTCGAATACTGGTGGCCCGCCGACAGCAAAAATAATACTCTCGTGCATTCGAAAAATATTGAATTCTATTCCAGAATAAAACAAAAAAAAAATATGTTCGAAAAGTAATGTGAAACTCGCGCGCGCGCAATTTGAATCTAGCGCCCAAAATTGCTAAGTCAAGTAACATCGCTCGCTATAGAAATCAAGAATTTTCTAGCGCGGTGAGCAAGCGAGATAGATATAGTCCCGTATTCCCGATTGCTCGCGTATCTACACGAAGCTTCCAGAGTCGTTTGCGCGGTATAAAAATCACGTTAACCGCAGCGGCCGAACAGTTCGCTTTTCATTTGAGTGAAGTGTCAACAACAGAAAGAAATAAGCGCGAAAATACAAAGCGAAGTAATAAGTGATTGAGAATAAGTGCAGTTTATTAGTGTTTTTGGGAGGCAATAGTTCTAGTGTAGATTTTAACTCGACTAGCCGGTGTCATATATTTTGATCCACATTCAACGTAGATTTCCTGTTGCAGTGTTAACCCGTCAAGTGCCGTGTATAATTGTGTTGTGAAAACGTAAGTAAAACTCTGTTATTAATAAGTGTTTCCCTACCTATTTAATCAATTTTAATCAAATTTAGCTTTAATGTTGGCTAAATATTAAAATAAACAAAGAAATTACTATTTTTATAAGAATTTCTCTAACTGTAATAATTACGTCATTATTTCAGATAAAATCTGTATAAAAATCTTAAAATTTCTGAGAAATAATATTTAATCAATTATTTTTGATAATTTAAAAAAGGATAGGTAATTTAAGTGGGTACTGTAATTGTTTTTAGGTGCTGTGTTAATCCTAGCCAGGATTAGAACGCAACATGGAGAAGCCAGGACCTAGTAAAAAACGTAAGGTTAAAGATGAAAATCGGCAGTTTCAAGAAATTTGGACTGAGAAATACTTTTTTGTATGGTCGCATAACAAAGTCGTTTGTTTAATTTGCAAGAATTCTGTTGCGATTGCAAAGGATTATAATGTAAAAAGGCACTATGAAACGCAGCATCCTTCTTTTACCAAGTTTACAGGCGAATTAAGAAAGCAAAAAATGTTGTCTTTAAAACGGGAGCTTATTGGTCAGCAAGCTATGTTTACAAAACACATTCAAGATTCAGAAACGGCTACAGAAGTTAGTTATGAAATTCCTCGAATGATAGCAAAGCGAAGTCGCCCCTTCAATGATGGCGATTTTGTAAAAGAATGCATGGAAATTGCCGCTAAGAAAATGTGTCCAGAAGCAGCAAAAAAGTTTGAGAAAATTCAACTGAATCGTATGACTATCCAAAGACGAATTATGTCCTTGTCAGGTAATATTGCGGAACAATTAATTGAAAAAACTAAGATCATGGAATTTTTTTCATTAGCACTCGACGAATCGACTGATATTAGTTCCACAGCTCAACTTCTCATATTCATACGAGGTGTTACTCAAGATTTTGAAGTCTTCGAAGAGTTATTAGGAATGTGTTCATTGAAAGGTCAAACCAAAGGAGTTGATATACTCAATGGACTTTTGGACGAGTGTTCAAAAACTGATTTGGACTTATCTAAGTTATCGGGAGTTGCGACTGACGGTGCTCCTTCCATGATTGGTATCAATTCCGGGCTAGTTACTTTGCTGAAAAAGCACCTGCAAGAAAAAAACATAAACACTGAAGATCTCATGCAGTTTCACTGCATTATACACCAGGAAGCCCTCTGTTCTAAAAAAAATGAATTTCAAAATGTAATGAAAGTAGTAGTTTCGACTGTAAATTTCATAAAATCACGAGGACTCAATCACAGACAATTCAAACAATTCCTTGATGACATCGAAAGCGAATACGGAGATTTACTGTATTATACAGAAGTAAGGTGGCTAAGTCGTGGATTGACACTGGAACGATTTCTAAATTTAATAGAAGAAATTGGAATATTTCTGGCGGAAAAGCAAAGGGATGTCCCGGAACTTAAAAATCCTGATTGGTTGTGTGATTTAGCTTATTTAGTTGACATTACAAATCATTTGAATGTCTTGAACACACGGCTTCAAGGCAAAAATCAACTGATATCCCAGCTCTATGCTCATGTAACATCCTTTCAATGCAAGCTGACACTTTTCAGATCACAATTGAATTCTGGAAATTATAATCATTTTCCGAATTATAAGAAAATGGCTGAAAAATTCAACAAAACTGCGATTAATTTCAGTTATGTAGAAAAGCTAGATATTTTGATTCAATCTTTTGAAGACAGATTTTCGGAGTTTAAAAAAGTGAAACCTCTGTTGGACATATTCAGCAATCCTTTCACTATTTCAGTTGAAAATGCGCCAGAGTCAATGCAGTTAGAAATTATCGACATTCAAAATGACCAAGATTTACGCAACAAATTCAACGAAGGAGACTTGCTGAACTTTTACCGCTGCATTGATAAAAATATGTACGAAGAGTTGCGCATAAACGCTCTGAAATGTGCCAGCTTATTTGGTTCTACCTATATATGTGAACAAACTTTTTCAATACTAAATAATAATAAAACAAAAAATCGAAACCGCCTTGCAAATGAAAGTTTGGAAGCAGTTTTACGTGTTGCTACAAGTAAATTTGAGCCAAATATAAAAAAGATTGTAAGCACTATGCAGTGCCACGCTTCAAATTAATAATTTCTTTTTTAATTTTAATAAATTTTTATCAATTCTTTATTGTCTTTAACTACCTATACCTACTTCTGGCGGCCGGCCCGCTATCAGTTCATGATTTGGCCGAGTGGCCCCTAGTATTAATAAGTCTGTGCAACCCTGCTCTAGAACAAGTAAATGAAATTATATATCTGGGCAGTGTTTTCACTGCGGATGGGAAGTACGATAGGGACGTTGAAAGAAGAGTGAACGCGGGAAATAGTGTTAACGGTGCCCTGGGGTCACTGATCGGCAGTCGAAATGTCAGTGACAAAGCTCGGCTCGCCATACACAATGCCATGTTGGTACCAACACTGATGTATGGAAGCGAGACGTGGATACGTCAGAATACGCATGAGAGTAGGGTTAATGCAGTAGAAATGCGGTCGTTGCGGCGGATATGTGGCGTCACTTTGGCGGACCGCATACGTAACGTCGAAATACGGAAAAGGGTTGGCATGAAGGAAAGCATAGGGACAAAAATAAGGAAAGGCATGCTACGATGGTTCGGGCATGTTGAAAGGATGAGCGATGAAAGATTGACGAACCAGATATATAATGCGAAAGTTGTGGGTAAAAGAGGCCCTGGCAGACCGAGACTCACATATCACGATCAAATAAATAAAACACTGACTGAAGGTGCATTAAAAAGTCTTCGTAACCAAAGGGCATGTATGAAGAGGTTAATGAATGTCGACGAAGCGAAAGAAGTATGTCGTGATCGTGTCAAATGGCGCTCAATTGTCTCTGCCTACCCCGCAAGGAATCTGGCGTGAAGATATGTATGTCTCTCGCAAAATTTAACAACTTAAAGGTTTTTTAAGACTACCCCCGTGGTCTAGCGTTTAAGTCCGTGGATTTAGACTCGAAGGTACCGGGTTGGATTCCAGTAGCCCTATTCTGTTACTTAGTCACAAACGTTATATAATGGAATCCGTTAACTATATATATATCACGCTATTAAAGTTGATATTGGCCGCTGTCAAGGTCGAGCGCTTATAGAGTTGAGAATTGAATAATATTTTGTAATTATGACGCAATCTCAGACGTAAATAACGAAATCCATTAATAACGTTTGCGACTAAAAAAGTATCAACACGACCGTTTCCCTTTCGGTGTGATCAGAATCCACGCTTATAAATAAGCGAAGTCACAATTAGCGAAAATTTCATTCATTACAGCCCCTAGACCTCCACTGCTGGATATGGGCCTTCCAAAACTGGCCAGACGGCTTGGCGAGGATATGATGTCAATTTTTTATGACATTCTATTAATGATTCCACAAGTTGGCATTAGTGGAACCGGGCCCGACGGCTTCACGTGCTCTCCTCACACGGGAACGGTGGTGTTGTAAATCTATGACTGCAGTACGTAAGAAAAGTGCATTTCTCATTGGTACATGCCGGGGGGGTTTGAACCGACCTTTGTAGGATTTAAGGAACGCGTTCTTACAACCTGCTGGGACGCCACCTTTAAGCAGGTTGGCCTCGGTATGAACTTAGACAAGACAAAAGTCATGTATAGGGACCATGTTGTACCGAGATCAATCTGCGTGGGTAATGCCACTCTCGAAGTTGAAGCCGAAAGACGCATTCTACTGCGCCACATCTTCCTATCAAACATACCCCAGTGTTTGAAAACCAGAGTTTTCAACCAGTGCGTTCTTCCAGTGCTGACGTACGGAGCAGAAACGTGGACACTGACAGTGGGTCTGGTCCACAAATTTAAGGTCGCTCAGCGGGCTATGGAGAGAGCTATGCTCGGTATTTCTCTGATGGATACAGTCAGAAACGAGGAAATCCGTCGGAGAACCAAAGTTACCGATATAGCCTTCAAAATTAGTAAGCTGAAGTGACAATAGGCTGGACATGTCTGTCGTAGAACCGATGAACGATGGAGTAGATGGGTTCTGAGTGGAGACCACGTACGGGAAGACGCAGAGTGGGACGACCCCCCGCTAGATGGACGGATGACCTGAGGAAGGTCGCTGGTCGGGGTTGGATGAGGGTGGCAGGAGATCGTGTGAAGTGGCTTCCCTTGGGGGAGGCCTATATCCAGCAGTGGAGAGACACAGGCTGATGATGATGGTTCTTACAACCGAGCCACCACCGCGCATAAATTTAGTATAATTTAATCCGCTTCTTTATAAGCGTGGTTTCTGACCACCTCGGTCGTGATGATACCTTACCTTTTTATTTGAATATTGAGTGCACATTTTGAGTGGTGGTTTATTGATATGTTTATGTATACCTTTTCATCTGGCAGTTGACCCTTAAGAAGAGGGTTGCCAGCCATGAGTTTCTTCCACAAAGCCAGCAACGGTTTCAAAGACGACACGGCGTCGGTGGTGTTGTTTATATTCACTTGGCTGTTTAAATCTAAGAAATATAAAATAGTAGATACATTAATTTATTAGTGTGTAAAATAATAAATAAAGTCGTATTTACAGTACGAAAAAAGAAAACTACAATTTTAATTAGTTAAAATCGTGCATGATACGTAACTGTTTTATTGTCATGAAATTATTGTGATTTTCGTGATTCTCAATAGAATTTAATTTATTTTTTTAGAAATGATTACAAATAAATTTGTTTATAAATTGTGTTATTTATTTTTAACTACTAAAATACTAGTCCATACGGTATACTGCAGAATGACGAGTTCATAGACGGTAGACTACAGAAGGACGAATTCCTAGACGGTAGACTACAGAAGGACGAGTCCATAGACGGTAGACTACTAGAAGGACGAGTCCAAAGACGTACAAATATTATCATTTTAAATTATAATTATTGATAATATTTGTAGGTTTATTATCTCAAATTATCTTACAGTTATCTGGTAGACCGAGTATGTCAGCCGAGTCTATAGACGGTAGACTACAGAAGGACAAGTCTGTAGAGTATAAAGCGTAGACGGTAGACTGTTATGGTTACCTTTTAAGTTATTGATGATGTTTTGCGTAGTTTTGTTCTCCCAATCAGTCTTACAGTTGTCTGGTAGACCGAGCATGTCTGCCGAGTCTATAGACGGTAGACTACTGAAGGCAGACGTATACGCCTGAAATATTACATAATAAAGGTAAATTATAATATTCAAAACAATTATAATGCCAAAATAAATGTCCTTTGACTAGGTGATTTGACCAATGACCAGCTGACACCCTCTGAGCTTGGGTAAGTATTTATTTTGTGCAGTTTCACCATCTATCTAGTATCTTGTCTTGGTGTAGACTGGAGTGGTGGTGGATTTGGAGATGGAATATTAGTAACGCGTGTTCCCCGTGCGTTGCAGGGTTCTACGTCTGGAGTTTAGAGCTGGGACCCAGCTTGAGAAGATAAGCTACCCAGGATCATGGGGACCCTAGGGATCGGCAGCGCTCTCCAGGTCCTCGTCTTCAGGGAAGGTCGCCCACGTTCGGTCAACGGATGCATAAAGAGAGATAGATAGTAGAATCTCTTGCTTTGTATTAACCTTATTATAATAATAATAAATATTTCCAGACAGGTCACACAGCGCCATCTAGTTTCCGTGGTAAGCTACGAGGCTTGTGTTACGGAAACTAGGTGGTTGATGAACTACATATTATACTTTTTTTTTGTAAATATTATACATAGAAACACCCAGACCGAGACAAATTATACAATCTACAACTTGCCCCCGGTGGGAATCGAACCCACGACCTCCCGAGTTCACGGCAACGTTTGTTACCACTAGACCACGGAGGCGGTCTATGCTATGCTTAGGCCGCGTTCGTTTTAAGAAATGTTAGCATGATAATACCACTTTTTTTAGCACAAGTCGTTCGTTTAATAAAAATTCTAACATTTGATGCTAATATCGTATGTCAGTATGTTGATAGGAGGGTTACTAATGTTACTTTTTGACAGATGTCATTTAACATAAGAAATGGTTTGTTTACATTGCTGTATATTTTATAGTTTATATTATATTTATTTAAAATGTATTTTAAACGATTTTATGTAATAAATTCAAAGACCATAATACATAGTCAATTGATTTGTTATTATTTGTTACCTGTCATACTTGTCAAAAAGTAGCCTCACCGCTCGTTTTTTTTTAAAGAAATGTTAACATTGTTAAAAGAAGTGGTATTTCTTAACAAAAACGACGTGTAAAAATCAGTACAAAAATAAAGTAAATTGTACCAACCTGCAATTGTTTTCCATAGGGCAGCGGCTGAGTCAATCCGCACGGAATCCAAGATGGCGCGAACACGTGGTCAGATAAAGTGTTACCAATTAAAGCTTCCAGAATGTTGCCATCAGATTTGCTAAGAACTCGACCGCCATATAGAGCAGAGCACAATCCGGCAGCAAAGCCAATGCTGCTAGGACTTGCTGACAATATCGCGGTTTTGCAAGCAGTAAAATCATTCCACTCAAATGGGTACCATTGGCTCCAACCTGTTAATACAGTCGAAATATATATTTTATTACCAATGGATATAATGGTTTGTAATAAAAAGGACAATAACAATGTGTTAGTTCTAGTAATATTATAAATACGATTGTACCTTTTGTTTACTGTTCATTGAATAAATAAATAAATAATTTCGAATCAGGTTCAAATCTTTAATTATATTATTTATTTATGCCGCATTCTATCCTAGCCATCCATTTCAGATATATTTTTTAATGCATTGCAGTAATAAATGTTTTATGTAATAGAACTTAGAAATTAATGTTTTCCTTGTAACAATATTTATGGCAAGACTAGGTAGTTACCATGAGGGATATAGTTTCTCCTTTCCTGCAGAGCGGCATGCAGTAGAGCGAGACAGACGACGGTCCGCACCGACTTGGGGTCGGCGTCCCACTCTCCGCACACAGATAACGTGCTCATCAGATTGTTCTTTATGGCAAGACTAGGTAGTTACCATGAGGGATATAGTTTCTCCTTTCCTGCAGAGCGGCATGCAGTAGAGCGAGACAGACGACGGTCCGCACCGACTTGGGGTCGGCGTCCCACTCTCCGCACACAGATAACGTGCTCATCAGATTGTTCTTTATGCCTTCTGGCGGCTGCGGAACAAATTCAATTCTTATTAAATCACAGGGGAACAGAAGACCTTAAACGATATTGATGTTGAGAGGGAACGCAGACCGTTGGCGGTGCGGGGGTACATGCTCGCTCGCAGGTTTGCACGATGTCCACGATGCACACGTCTTTCTATACCAGAGGCAGCAGCCTCGACATTTCGACATTATTATTTTAAAAGACTTAAAATGAAATTTCATATTTAGATTTTGACGTTCTTACACCCCATATATATTCCTGAATTTCACCAACGAGGGCACCGCCAACGAGAGCAACATGACATACATAATCTGTGTACAGCAATGTACAGGCGGTATAGCATATAGCAGCAGCGACAACTAGAGTACAGGTATCTGTACATTGCCGTTTTTGTATGACCTTGTACTTAGATGTACGAAGACGTTCAAGGATTGACGCAACTCTTTGCCTTATAATAGCATCGAGTGTGGTTACCCTGGCTTCAGAAATCATGCCAGAAGCACGACATAAATCCACGGATTATGAGAACTTTTTGTATATATTGTCCAAAGCTGACATTAGTAAAATGTTTGACAAAGGGTGTTGTGTTAGTTTGACCGCCTCCGTGGTCTAGTGGTAACAAACGTTGCCGTGAACTCGGGAGGTCGTGGGTTCGATTCACACCGGGGGCAAGTTGTACATTGTATAATTTGTCTCGGTCTGGGTGTTTATATGTATAATATGTATATATAAAAAAAAAGTAATATATGTAGTTTATCAACCATCTAGTTTCGGTAACACAAGCCTCGTAGCTTACCGTGGAAACTAGATGGCGCTGTGTGACCTGTCTGGAAATATTTATTATTATTATTATTATAAGCTCCTTCGCAAACCAATCATACCTCTAGTTCGCAAACAAATCAATCCTCTCCTCTGCCCTTCACTATCCGAATAATATTTTCTACACGAAGTCAAAATATGTCCAATACATTCAAACTTAAACTTGTGAACTCTGACTTACTTTACAGCTATTGAACATACAGCTACATTTTGCTTAAAGCTAGTACCAATTACGTAGCCTATAACATAATGTTAAAAAGGCCATTATGTCAATCGACCTTTAAGAAACTGGGGGTTAACGTTAACAATAGTAATCAAAATCAAAATAGCTTGTTTCCATTGGTTCGCTTAAAACAACTTGGATACAAATCAATACAATTATTAAACATATGTACTAATCAATGTGGCCATAATGGTTGGTCCGTAAACAGGCAATAATCCATATTTATGTATGTTATGCACAATATTATTGCTACAAGCAAGTAAAACTAACTAACTTAGAAACTACTTAAATAAGATCGTGGCTGTAAAGAGGCCGTTTCAGTTTACATTCTAAATACTTAATAATTATGATGTACAGAAATTATATACATATGTCAGATAATTTATAAAACAAAAAATAGTAATAGAAATAATAAATAAAAAGCGACGCGTCATCTTATAATCTTATAATCTAAATAATAATAATGATATGTCAATTAAACATAAATTCATAGCTGGAAAAGGGCCGTGTCATCTTATATTTTAATAGCATTAATGTTAATTAATATTCGTGGCTGTAAAATGGCCGTGTCACCTTACAATCTAAATAAAATTAGAATGTCAAGTAAATAAACTTAAGTTTAAATTCGTGGCTGTAAAAGGGCCGTGTCAATTAAGAATAAATATAAAATATTAAATAATTTAATTTATATATATTATTATTAATTTATAAAATTTGGCCGAGTACTTCTATGCAATGGTATCTTTCATTGCATCTTGTAGCTCATAATAACTTTTGTTTATGAGAATATTTTTTTGTGATGAATTTTAAACAAATAACAAACTTACGTCAATGACAACGTTGAGACAGGCGTTGGATATGTTTGTGGGAATGTCTCGCGCTTCGGTTGTGATCCACAAACGAAAATCTGGACCAAACTCCTCACTCTGAAAATATTAATGAACTCTACTAAGTATCTTGTTTTGGAATCCGTTTATAAATCGGTTTCGGCGACACGAGAGAATCGTCATTTATAAACAGGTTAAAGTTATTTATTTATTTAGAGAGAAAGGACAGAGACAGGCAACATAAGGACAATAATAAAGCTATAGTAGAATGATTATTCTAGCGCATAAAAGTACCCAATATAGCCGAAATTGTTATGCAATGCCAACAAAGATATTTAATAAGTTTCCAGTTACTATAAGGGAGCTGCCACTAAAACTGTTCAAATTAAGAGTCAAACAAATGCTGGTTAATAAATGTTTTTATTCAACAAAAGAATACCTAGACACTAAGCTCGACAAAGTCATGTGTCTAAATAAATATTGTATGCTAGAAATAGCGAAGCATGTGATATAATTACATATAACAATTTACATCCCTGTACCTACCATGTTTTTGACAAATAAATTATTTCATTTAATTTCAGCGATAAAATTCTACCCGCCACTAGAATATTTTTCACTGTGAACAATAGTGGGATGAAAATTTGGTAAAATTTTACCTTGGCCAGGTATATAAGAAAACAACTGCAAAACACATAGAACTGCATCAAACAGGAGGATAGATGATTGTCTTTATTATTTATTTATTTAGTTACAGATTCAACATCGCTTAAAATTAAACCTAGTCTACAAAATTCTTAACTAAAGCCAATTAATGAATCAATAATAATAATGATATATAGTGAGCGACACACAAAAACAATATTTAAAAAATTATGAAACAAAAAACAATCCCTAACCTGTTCTCCTGTGTGCTAAAACATTAGTATTGGTGTGTGTGTAAAATGTGTGTGTAGTCGTGACAGTGTAGATGTGAGTGTAAATGTAATTTTAAATTTGAGTGCGACTATGGAGTCCTCTGAATTACACTTTTACAAAAGTCCATATAGTTTTGGGTTTGAGCCGGCTAGCTAGCGCACACTCGGAAACCAGCGGACGTGGAGGTCCTGATGATGATTACCGAAGGGAGACGTGGACACGACGCGGTCTGATAGCAATACGATGAACTGCTTTATTGAGAGATCAGGACTATAAGCGAGGTTTGATGGATGACGACTAATTGCATCTAGAGGGCTTTAAACCTCAGCATTCGTTCTGACGTAGGCCACTAGATGGCGCTACGTAAGGAAATAAATGGAAAGAAGTAGATTAGTCTCACCTATGCTGCGCCAGCCTGGCACCACCTTCTGGCCAAGACCAACAGGGACAAGATCCAAAGTCAGTAGAACATATCGCTCAGAGTGGTTTCCCGAGCGCCATGGTTCGTGCGTAATTCCGTCTTAGCTCGAGATTTGGAGATGCCTACTATTGAGGAGTTTGTCGTTGGCCTGACTAGACGTATGTTCTCTCGGGCCGACAACGGACACTTCAAGCATCTCCAGAACATCGCTCCGTCTTGTGCACGGCCCCCCAACGGGAGACCACTTCCTAGAGAAGTACTCCTGGAGGAGAGCTGAAGCAGTCGAACTTAGCCCCCTGGGTTCGTGAGCCAGACGGGCGCTGTATAACGGCGCCCAGCACTAAACGTGCATGAATTACCGGCGGGTGGTTACCCGCTGAGATCCTGCCGGGGAAAACGGGGGACTGTCCCCATCCCCAACCCACGCCCATTACGCATCCGGGCCTGGACGACCCCACTGTCTGTCTGAAGTAGATTACCGTGGTTCGTGCGTAATTTCTTCATAGCTCGAGATTTGGAGATGCTTGCTATTAAATATATTTATTGACAAAAAAAATTAAGATCCTATATACATAAATTACAAACTAGAAAATTATATAATTTATTTTTGATATTGAGCTAGCACAGGCTAACAGAACTGTTAGTAAGTGCTCTGGTTTCTGCACTAGATAATTCTGTCAAGGCACAGAAACCAGATTGATCAGGGAAGGTGTAGTTTCTTGATCCTAGTTTTGCAACACTCGAATGTGGTTGTTGTATCTTATTTGTGTATTTATTTATATTTAGTTACTTATATTTGCTTATTTATTTTGTTTATCCTGTGATTGTGTTTAATCTAATTTTATGTACTTAATCTTGTTTTTTGTTGTGTTTGTATTGAGGAGTTTTTGATTGGCCTGACTAGACGTAGGCTCTATCGGGCCGACAACGGACACTTCAACCATCTCCAGAATATCCCTCTGTCTTGCGCTCGGCCCCCCAACGGGAGACCACTTCCTAGAGAAGTACTCCTGGAGGAGAGCTGAAGCAGTCGAATCTAGCCCCCTGGGTTCGTGAGCCACATTAGCGCTGTTATACTAGTAACGGCGCCCTGTACTAAAAGTACATGAATTACAGGCGAACGAACCAATATTCTTTTGAGTTAATAAACGATTTGTATTTTTCTATGGTCCCAGAGTGCATACCTGGTGTTGCAGCCCAGCTATGAAGGTGTGCAGTGCGTGTGGGAAGGGAGCGGCCCCCACCACCACCTGCAGTCCCCTCGACTTACTGCTCTCCTCCACTGCCGACCACCACGCTTCCACTCCTTCTGAAGCCAAAACCTACAAGGAAAAGTGGTGATGATAATATAATACAATCACATACACTTTGTTGATTAGTCTTCTACTAGCAGGAGTAGAATCATAACGTTTAATAAATGCCTGTAATAGGTTTACGTGAATAAAGATATTTTGACTTTGACATTACAATCTAGACAAAGTAAAAAAGGTACAGATTTAAAAAAAGTCCTGACGTACCCGGTGTTTGCAGTGTCCTTGCAGCAGGTCGTTAGCATGAGCACTGACGAGCAGCACGGGTCGTGTCGGGGACGAGTGGGACATCGCACGCTCCACCGCTGTCAGGTTGGACGTCACTCCGCTACCTAACAGTTACATATAATCAAAACTAATCATCGTCGTCAGCCTGTGTCTCTCCACTGCTGGATGTTGGGGAGACACTTCACGCGGTCTTTTGCAACCCTGATCCAACCCCTATCAGCGACCTTCTTTAGGTCTCTACTATAGAATCAGTTTGCCCCCATCGGTCATCGGTTCTGCAACAGATGTGTCCGGCTTATTGCCACTTCAGCTTGCTAATTTTCAAAGCTATGTCAGTAACTGTGGTTCACTGATTTCAGCGTTTCGAATTCTATGCATCAGAGAAATACCAAGCATAGTTCTCTCCATAGCTCGCTGAGCGACCTTGAATTTGTTAAGACTTGGCCGCGTGGGTCCTAATTATTTTAATATCAACTTAATTTGTACAAGTGGCTTTAGATAGTTAGGCTGAGTTGTACTACATATTGAATATAAAAAATATATGAGAAGACTGATCCATTAATTTAGGCAATACTCAATATCCTTGTAACACTAAAATATTTTCACTACTGCAAAACATAGTTTGTCAGTTTTAGTACCAGTTTTAACTTGAATGGTAGTCCCGATTCTATTTCGCGGCGACATAAGTGTGTGGCCATAGATAAGTAATTGGTAATATATTATATATTTTTTTCCATTGCCTTGGCAGGCAAGGCAAGCAAACGAGTTTTTTAATAGTTAGACAGATATCCACGTGAATATAAAATAATTAATGACCATATAAAAAACTTAAATATAATTACAAATAAAAGTGCCATTCATGTGCGTATTTAAGTCTTGCACTTTGTTGAGGTCGCTCCAACTTTAAGTAACTACCCACATATTATATTTATTTTCTGATAAGTACTTTAAGTGGTACAAAATAGTGTAAAAATTAACATACCTAATATCCTATCTACGAAGTTCATTATAGCTCTATACAGTTGTCCAGGTAACAAAACTGCGCATGCGACGATATTTTCAAATGGGCCCAAGTTAAGTTTCTCTATCACGTTTAAGTCTTGCACTTTTTGGAAGTCGTTCCAAACTTTATTATTATTTAGGTTTAACTTTTCAAATAATTCTGGACAGGTATTCTGAAAATATGATTTTTATATTATATACAAAGAAGCCATATTTATACAAATCAACACATCATTTTAAAATTTAATAAAAATCTCGACTGCGTAAATCGATAAGTTTAATTAAAAACTCAATAGAATTAAACCAAAAATAAAAAAATAATCTAAAATAAATAAAATAAGGGTTACGTCAACAGAAAGTTTGACAACCGCTTAACTACAACATTGAAATAATTTTATATATTTTATTACATAGCGACTTTAACAAACCAATATTTTAAAGTTTTAAATAATATACATACATGGAACATTCTAGAAGTTGTCATTAAGACATAGTTCCGCAGCTCGATTATAGTTGGCGCAATAATAGATGCTTACAATTAAAGCCTTAAAACTGCAGCTTCGGGGACAGAACATCGAGTGGACTTCGACAGTCAAATACCTGGGCTGCATTATTAACAGGACGTTAACAATGGGTGGTATACTGTCAATCAAGCGAAGGCGGCCCGAGGCATGTTAGGCCCTGTTATGAATTCCAGCTTGCCGCTCAGGTTGAAGGTCTGGATCTACAAGATGTTCATCCGTTCCCGTCTCACAAATGCCGCACTAGCCTCGCACCATCTTCTGGCCAAGATCCAAAGTCAGCAGAACATATCGCTCAGAGTGGTCTCCCGAGCACCATGGTTCGTGCGTAATTTCGTCATAGCTCGAGATTTGGAGATGCCTACTATTGAGTAGTTTGTCGTCGGCCTGACTAGACGTATAATCTATCGGGCCGACAACGGACACTTCAAGCATCTTCAGAATATCCCTCTGTCTTGCGCACGGGCCCCCAAAAGGAGACCACTTCCTAGAGAAGTAGTCCTGAAGGAAAACTAAAGCAGTGGAACCTAGCCCCCTGGGTTCGTGAGCCAGACGGGCGCTGTTATACTAGTAACAGCGCCCAGCACTAAAAATGCATAAATTACCGACGGGTGGTTACCCTCTCAGATTCTACCGGCGAAAACGGGGGAATGTCCCCATCCCCAACCCAAGATTTCGGACTTGCTATTGGCTTTAATTATTGCTAGACATGTATTTTTTTTAACTGATGTAGTCGCGATCACAGCGACATTATTGCCGCTCGGCCAATATCACCGTTGGATCGGTGGCCAGCGCTCCGAGCGGCGCCCACAAGAGTGGAATCAATCCGCGCACCGAGCGGCCACACGTTTTTTCTCTCTCACAATTTATAGCCTTAATTTACTCAAGTAATTAATTGTAACTTCTTGTTCTACAATAAACCATATACAGTCCGCTAAACAATCTTTAATTGAGCCATCGAAGACCCGCAGCAGTATCCCTACGTGGTTAGCAGCACAGAATAGGGACTGACGATTTTATACAGATGTGGACGTTAGGTGGTATACAAAAATTATTTAACAACCATTTTGTATTAAAAAAATTCGATGCCTATTATATTATTATTTTATTTTATTGTATTTTAAATACGTTTATCTACTCTCATATCGTAAAATGCGAATTACAAACTTCAAAACGAATTTATATTGACATACTTTATAAACATACTGCTAAAATTTAAAAATAGAATCACATTATAACACTTTTTCTCTAAGAAAATAATGTAATGAATTATAATTCATCTTAAAAATAGAATCATACATATTATATAACACTTATTTTTTTAAGGCAAAGGTTCCATTACAAAAAAGTTTTGATTACAATTTTTACTTGTCTATGGCAGCGCCCGCCATAGCGCGTGCGCGGTCATAAGCTAGGTTTTGGCGCAATTTCATTGTTTAGGACTTATGTATTCCGTACCATGGTCATTTAAACAAATTATAAATAATAATTGGCGCCATTCAATACGTTTTGTTGTTTAGCATTTCGTGTGATTTTTCTTATTATTTTAACTTTTATCTTTTATTTAGTAGGTTCAATCCCAATGTATGAGAGTAGATAAATTAGTGTATGAAACTGCACATAACTAGGTATTAAAACACTCGTGTATAATACCCCTTATTATGCAACAGTTTTATAAACTACTATTTTAAAATTTTGTGTAGATATAAATATAATCCAATAAAAAGTTCCCACAGATAAAACAACAAGGTGTATGGATTTATAGGTACCTAAACATTACCTTAACAACAACAAGTTTTTTCACACAGTTGTCGGGTACCCAGGGATATTTAGTTTTCATATTACTAATATCGTCTCCACTAACCCCCACCATTACGTCATCGCTTTCAATGAACACCCTCCATAACTGAAACAAAATAAAAACAAATTTTGACAAATATATATCTTTCGCGAACAATTATTATAGTTCGTGACGTCACAACAGATCTCAGGTGGCATGGATAATAATGAGAAGTGGCATGTAGGCCTGTGTGTGTCAGGTCCGGTCAAAGAACATATAGCAGCTCTAAAAATCTGCCAAATAAACAAGTCAGCAATAACTGTACACCAAATAGATAGTGGAGATACTATTGCAAAGAAGTACTTGGCTTAAAATCTCAATTCATGTATTAACCACATAATTTAAATAACTATTTTCAGTTTTATAGTCATTTTATGATTATTAGTAAGTTGACGCATTTGTTGTTAATTGGAACGCATCAGTCAAGAGCTCGGCCTCTCTATCAACAGAAGCAAAACAAAACTTCTAGTGGTAGACCGGTCCAACACGCTAGAACTCACCGGTGCATTGAATCTGGAAACTGTAGAGAGCTTCACTGACCTGGGTTCTAGCATCAGCAACACTGGATCGTGCGAGGCTGAAATTCGACGACGCATCGGAATGGCCAAGAACGCCATGTCTCAGCTAAACAAAATATGGACGGACAGGACGATCTCCATAAAAACGATATCAGATCACTGATTTTCTCCATATTCCTATATGGCGCTGAGACATGGACTATAAAGAAACACGACGCAAGGAAGGAAGTAAGTTGACACGGCCACGAATTTAAATTTAAGTTAATTTCTTTGACATTTAAATTTTACTTAGCTTGCTATTATAAATTAAAATATAAGATGACACGGCCTTTTTACAGCCACGTATATATGTTTAATTGACATATTATTATTATTTACATTATAAGGTGACACGGCCCGCTTACAGCCACGAATTTATGTTTAGTTAACACGGCCTATTTACAGCCACGATCTTATATTAAGTAGTATTAAGTTACAATTAACTTGATTATGGCAATAATGTCAGTATAACCCACCTAATTCTGGATTATTACATGTAACGGTCCAACCATTATTTACCGAACTGTTTTGTGTTTGTTATATCTTTTTGTATTCGTTATTATTTTAGTGCTGACAATTTCCAAGTTGTTACAAGTGTTTACTCAGTCAAGCGTTTGGCCAAGGAAAGCTGGCAATTATTTCTGCCAGCGTATTAGTTTCGCTATACAGAGAGGAAATGTTGCCAGCCTCTAAAAATGCTTACCTCATCAGTTATAATATTTTGGTAGACTTGTTTAAGTAGGTGTAAAATGATGACATATTTATCCTTAGTACGTGTGGCTAATAGTACCCGATCTATTATCTTCTTAGTAAATAATTTAATGACTTCATCGTTATCAAAGTTTTTAAGGACCTGAAAACAAATTGGTGAAAACTGTTATGCTGTAAATTAAACTATATTTGAAAAGAAAAAAATAAAAAAACTTTTATGAAAGCTGTTAAATATTATTTTCTACATAACGTTATTGATTTGTTTCTAATGTTATTTTAAAATATAATAAGTTATTATAATCCTTTAACGCAACAAGTACGCGGAGATCATCATAAATCACCACTTCATTTCATTCCCAGTCGAAACGAAACAAGTTTCAAGCCGGCATAGTGTTAGGGACTGATGGCAGTTACGAGTATCTGACTTCAGTTGCTAACATTCATGGACCTTGCGCGCCACTTACCATCAGGTGGGCCCAAGGTCACATGTCGTGCTAGTATAAAAAAAAAACGATGGGTCCGTGGTCCGAGGAGGTTTTGGCGTTCACTCGTGAGCTTGGGGAAAAGCTCTGCTTGGCGACGGGTGACCCTTTAAGTAGCGAATATTTTGCTCAAAGGGTCACCCTAGCCATTCAACGGGGAACGCAGCGAGTGTATCCCGGCATGTACCAGTTAGAAATTCAGCTTACGTACATTTGTCATATATTTACAACACCACCGTTCCCGTGCCTAGGAGTTAAAGTTAAGTCGTCGGTTCCGGTTCCACTAATACCAACTTGTAAAATCTTTAATAAAAAATAACCGTAAATAAGTATTTTAAAAAAAATACATTAAAAAATAAATCACATCCTCGTCAACCCAGCCAGGCCAGCGTGGCAAGCGTAAGCAAATTCTCTAGAAAAATCTAGAAGGCCTATCTTCAACAGTGGAGGTCTAGACCTTTAGGCTCTAGGGGCTTTGATAATGAACATAAAACAAACCGAAAATCAGGAACGGTTTTTACTACTGCCTCTCTCGTCTAGCGGTTAATGCCGTAGATTAGAAGTAGGCTTCGATTCTTGGTCGAGAACACAAAAAAAAACTCAGGTACGCTAGAGACATTGACGAGCTTGCCACTTATCGTGATGGCCCGGCAGTAGAGTTCGTGCATGTGAACTCGCTCCTTACAAAACGGTCGTGATAATGAAGTGATGTATAGGCTGTGGTGACAATAAGAACATACGAACCCCAGTCTTTTGTGTGGCTTCGAGAAAAACATTCAACACAGCTTCCACTGGCAACACTATCAGCTGTCTTTCAGCTGTCAATTCTCTGACAGCGAGTGCCAAAACAGCAGCTTTTCTAGCGCTCAATTCGTAAATCTCACAAGCAGCTTTATTTTTATCCTCAAGCACTTTAGCAGCTTTTAGAGCTTCGTCAATAGTAACGCTAGTACTCCGAGTTTGGTTTAAAGATGCTAATAAATTGGCATCGTGCAAAATATCGCTGTTTTTGCACAGATCATTCAGCAGGTTTTCCTAAGAAATACAATCATTATAAAAATATATATTTACTTTCGTGTGCTGAAATATATATGTATGTTTATGTATAATAATGTGTATTATTAGTATTTAGTATATTGATATTATGATATACCAGTAAATAAAGATACATGTACCAATGACAAATACACTTTTCTTACGTACATCTGTCAAAGATTTACAACACCACCGTTTCCCTGCCTCGAAGAGCACGTTAAGCCGTCGGTCCCGGTTCCACTAATACCAACTTGTGGAGTCGTTAATAAATCATTAAATAATAAAATAAATCCTCGCCAACCCGTCTGCCCAGCGCGTGGCGAGTGTAGACCTAATTCTCCATATATATGTTCTGGAAGGCCCATCTCCAACAGTGGAGGTTTGGGACTCATCTAGGGCTGTGATAATAATAGTAGAAATATAGCTTTTAAATCCCACTTAATAGAGTTACTTTCATTTTTTTACTAGTTATTTATATTCAAAAGAATATAATAATGGTTGACGTGTTTGCGCCTAAAATGTCAATACTGACCTGCATTTCATGTTGCTGTTTTTGTAAAGTTGCTTTCTGTAATTTCAATTCTCTTGACTTTTCTTTGACTTCGGGATCTTGGTGTTGTACGGCAAACTGGACCAGTTGGTCTGAAACACAAGCAGGCACAGTGAGATCAGTTCAATTTTTTTTCGTTGTTATTTTTTGTATATCTGATATAGCTGAGATTTCCTTGCCGATTCCGTTCTCAGTCAGATTAAGTATTAACAGGTCACTGGAATCCTAACAGCTTACTCTTTGGGTCACTTTGATGTTTATCTTCCACTAACAGGAGTAGAATCATTCAAACTAATTTCAATAATAAGGTGTCACAATTGTACAGGCATTTGTAGGTTTACCTGAATTAAGATATTTTAACTTTATGATAATAAATTATCAAACAAAATTTTCACCACACCCTCACCCACTTGTCTGGTAGAAGTGAATGAAATGATTTTTAATTTTTTTATTGAACATGGTAATACTCGTAGTAAATAGTTTAAGATATAATATACCTAGATAGCACATTCAGCCATTTCTGGCACACACATTTTGTTAAACATTCACATTAAATTTATTTATTTCCATATGGTTCACGTCATAACTCTTGGATTTTGTCAAATACATTTCTCAATTAACAAATAAACAAGATTACTATAAACTATATTATTTTATTAAAAATATAAATTATGAATGGGCAGTGACGGTAAACAAGCTTGAAAAATATTCATGAACATTGTTGCCATAAACAATTGCTTATACACACATCAAAAAAGTCTAGGGATCAAGCATGTTTATGCGGATTTCTTGTGATTGAGATGTGGCTTTGTAATAAATTTATGATTTTATAAATTTATATGGATCCTTTTTGGTGCATTTCATAATTTAAAACAGGAACTGTCAATCAAATTCGAGTAAAAGATGAAAATCAGCTGTCAATATTTTCCCTATAAAAACATAAGACGCATTGAAGACATTATTAGTGCTACTGTTTCCCTACTACTGATTAAAACCAACGTTATTATGGAGCGGCGACGTCATTTAAGCAGGGAAGAAATGATCAGAGCCGTGGGAATGATAGAAGCTGGTTCCCGGCAACGTACTGTGGCTTTAGCTCTGAATACAAGTCAGAGTGTTATCAGTCGACTTTGGACACGTTACCGAACCACTGGTACCGTGGCTGAGCGCCATGGAGGACGGTATCGCTGCACCACACGGAGACAAGACCGATACATTCAAATCACAGCTCGAAGAACTACAACAATAACCGCCATGATGTTAGCCGTGAGCCTTCATCGCTCTTCAGGGAACTTAATTAGCGACCAAACAGTCAGAAACCGCTTGCATGAAGTGAACCTTCATTCCCGAAGACCGCTACGGGTACCACCTATAGCAATGCACAATCGTAGGACTCGATATCAATGGGCTCTTGAACACAGAAATTGGACAGAAGAACAATGGCGTTTCGTGTGCTTTTCTGATGAGTCTCGTTTTGGTATGAGGCCGGATACAAGACGTATACGACACTGGAGAACCCCTGGACGCCAACAGCGATTAAAATCCTGCCAGGAAGTCCATCCTTATAGTGGTGGAACCATCATGGTATGGGCGGGTATTTCGATCGGCGGAAGAACTGAGTTGATTTGGATCAGAGGCAACCTCAACGCTCAAATTTATGCTGAGACGGTTGTATCAGACGTCATCGTTCCTCTACAAGTGCATATCGGTCCCTTATTTCAGTTAATGCATGATAATGCACGACCGCACACCGCAAGAGTTGTAAGACAGACTCTCGCCGCAGCTAACATCAATGTCCTGCCCTGGCCTGCTCAGTCGCCAGACTTGAACCCGATTGAGCATGCATGGGATATTCTTCAGAGAAGAGCTCTGCCGAATATGGAGGGTATCCAGTCGCAAGAAGACCTTTTTTTGTTGTTGCAACGAACATGGGCGGCCATTCCACATCGTGATTTGGATGAACTCATTTTGAGTATGCCAAACCGATGTTCTTGTGTTGTTAGTGTTCGCGGTAGAAACACGGATTATTAATTGTTTAAGTTACCCAATAAAATTAAAAAAAAAACTGTTATTTCAGTCTTTTTTTCGAACTTTAATGTTAGTGGTTCAAATGTCAAAAATCCCTTTATTAGGAAAATGGCAATTTTTTTTACTAATGCAAAGGTGACTTGGTTTATCGTTACTGTAGACAAACGAAAACATTTTATTTCAATCCTTAAAAAAAATTTTAATGAATATCAATCAGGAGAAAAGTTATTGCAAAAATATATGTTGATCCCTAGACACTTTTGATGTGTGTATATTAACTTAAATATGTATAAATAAATAAATTTGAGGCTGTAAAGGAGCCGAGTCAACTAAGTCTTTAAATAACAATTAATATAATTTAAATTTTTGGCTGTAAAGGGGCCGTGTCAACTAAGTCTCTAGATAACAATTAATATAATTTAAATTCATGGCTGTAAAGGGGCCGTGTCAACCAAGTCTCTAGATAACAATTAATATAATTTAAATTCATGGCTGTAAAGGGGCCGTGTCAACCAAGTCTCTAGATAACAATTAATATAATTTAAATTCATGGCTGTAAAGGGGCCGTGTCAACCAAGTCTCTAAATAACAATTAATATAATTTAAATTCATGGCTGTAAAGGGGCCGTGTCAACCAAGTCTCTAAATAACAATATCAAATAACAATTAATATAATTTAAATTCATGGCTGTAAAGAGGCTGTGTCAACCAAGTCTCTACATAACAATTAATATAATTTAAATTCATGGCTGTAAAGGGGCCGTGTCAACCAAGTCTCTAGATAACAATTAATATAATTTAAATTCATGGCTGTAAAGGGGCCGTGTCAACCAAGTCTCTAAATAACAATTAATATAATTTAAATTCATGGCTGTAAAGGGGCCGTGTCAACCAAGTCTCTAAATAACAATATCAAATAACAATTAATATAATTTAAATTCATGGCTGTAAAGAGGCTGTGTCAACCAAGTCTCTACATAACAATTAATATAATTTAAATTCATGGCTGTAAAGAGGCTGTGTCATCTTACACCTATAAGTTTAAGTTTGTACGTACAGCTATAGTTTTAAATCGGTTTTTATTTTATTTTTATAAATACATATTTTTGGAAAAGGTTTTCACACTAATAAAGGCTAAGTTCCTCCCTCTATATGTTGGCATATGACCCTCGCGAACTCGCGTGGCCATCGTGGCGAGTATAGGCCAATTTATCCAGGAATTTCTGGAATGCCCATCTACATCTTGTTAATAATATTATATTATCTTCATATATATCTACTATATATTTATAAGTATTTAAGTAGTCGATGTATACATACTATTTATGTAGTTTATTCAAATTTAAAATAAGATTAAAATTGCACCCCACATATTATACTGTTTGACTCTCCCAAAGGTTAGCTGGTAGAAAAAGCCGAAATGGTTTTAAGTTCGCCTTTGTACATACTATTAAGTTAAAGTGCAATTAAGTATTTTAATAATAACAATAATACAGCAGTGGAGGTGTAGGGACTAGAGTAATCCGCCTCCGTGGTCTAGTGGTAACAAACGTTGCCGTGAACTCGGGAGGTCGTGGGTTCGATTCTCACCGGGGGCAAGTTGTACATTGCATAATTTGTCGCGGTCTGGGTGTTTATATGTATAATATGTATATATTTACAAAAAAAAAGTATAATATGTCGTTTATCAACCATCTAGTTTCCGTAACACAAGCCTCGTAGCTTACCACGGAAACTAGATGGCGCTGTGTGATCTGTCTGGAAATATTTATTTTAATTTTAATGATGGCTTACCAGTGAGTCCATCTTCTCTGGCAGTGAAGAGTACTGGAGCCAGTACTGCTTTCTGCTGCGGGGACAGTCCAGTGAGCACGGTGACGTCACGGCAGTACAACAGCACCCTGGTCCCCCCGTGCGGTGTGCCGGGGGGCAGGCCGAGCAGGAGGGGACACCAGGCCGGGGGGACACTGTCCACCTCGGTCACCACGAGCACACGACCGAAACTGGAATATTATGCCACAATTTAACATTTGATATATTCGACGTGCACTATATTATACTTGTAATTAAAAAAATACCGTAGAGCATGTTGTATAGCTGTGAGAAGTTTGTCACTATGTTGTGAGATATAGTCCACAGGAAAATCTTGAAGAGAGTTCTTAAGCCAAACAAATGCTTCGCCATCAGGGTCGATTACTAACGGGGTGAAGCCACACTTCTTTGGCTCCAAAAACTATAAAAATAAGCAATATTTTAACCACGTAAATTATTGTACAAAATTGTTTTTCTAAATTTTTGTATCTAAGAGAGTATTCCACAAATTAAATGTATTTTTTATTTATAATTGTCGGGTTACAGAATAAAGATGTATTTTTTTTTCTAGCAATAATCTACCTTAAGAGGCATACAAATATTAATTTAAGTCCTAACATTAATTAACAATTATACAAAAAATCTTATACATATGTCAATCTTATACTAATATAAATATTTGACATGTATCATATTTGATAACTTTTTTAAAAGTATATTTAGTTCTTTGTATGCTATATACAGCAGCAAAATAATATGTTCAATATCTCTTTTGACATATTATTGATGACATTTTTATTTCTATAATTTTCTATAAACTAAATTATTATATTTCTTAATGAAATGAAATAATTTATTTGTCAGATACGTGGTAGGTACAGGGATGTAAATAATTATATATATATATAATTATATGACATGCTTCGCTATTTCTTAAAACGATTTTAAGCATCATTTAAAGTACAACCCTTGGGAGCTTTCACACTCAAATCTCTGTACTGGCGCCAACTTGGGAGCCTCTAGTGGTAAATCATTAAACTACTCGCGATCCAAAGACGATTCTACCAGGCTGGAAGAATATAGATGGTATAAATTGGTGTAGGATCCTATTGGATGTCTTAACACTATCCATATAATGTTTCTGTGAATAGACTAACTTGATCAATAATCAGGGCATTTTTGATAGCAGACTTGTCAAGTGGCAATCCATCTGCATCCCATTTGAGCTGTTTTTCGGCCGACGACAGGAAATTGATCACAGAAAAATCCTCATCCTCAAATCCTAACAAATCACTCCACTGTTTGACATATTTTCTGAAATTAAACATTTTATATATTGAATTTTATTTTAGTAAAAAAAAAAGTAAAGTATCATCACGACCGTTTCCCTTTTTGGGGTGGTCAGAAACCACGCTATAAGCGGATTCACATTTAGCCAACTTTACTATAGGCCAATCATGACAAGTGGCAAGCTCGTCGATGTCTCCAGCGTACCAAAGGAGAGAAATATCAAAGTACAACATAAAATTAAATTAAAGAAAAAAAGACGATAGACACAAAAAAAAAAAAACATGATAAATAGATACAATTGCAAAAATTTTAAAATAATTTTATAAAAATGTAGCTTAAAAACTTGTGTGAAATACCCAGCACTTACGCTGAACCGTAAATATATAATATAAAAGTACTTAATACTATAATAGACAATAGTCTCTGACAAAATATTTATCCGAGGACAAAAAAAAATAACCAGAAGGCCCATCTCCAGCAGTGGAGGTCTAGGACGTGTTCTAGGGGCTGTAATAATGAATGAAAACCAATAAGTTATAGGCCATTGAAGTTAGAATTTAGGTTAGTATATATATACATCGATGGATATATCCCACATTTAATACATTTAGAATGTGTCAAAAACGATATTTTGATATGGATATATACAAGTATTATCATAAGGAGCTGATTAAAATTCATAATTACATTTCTGAAAAAAATGTGGATTAGATAATTTTTGCCTAACTGCGTCCAACTACAACTGCGTCCAACTACAACTGCGTCAAACTACAACTGCGTACAACTACAACTGCGTACAACTCACCTAGATTGATACTCAGTAAAATCTGTAAGATATACTATGTACGCAGCAGATATTAAAGATCTGACGCTTACTTCGGATATCTCTTTAGAAATGTGTCCCAACTGAAAATAATATAAAAAATGATTAGCTGTATAATCAAATCAAATCAAATCAAATAATCTTTATTTACAAACAGTTATACATGAATTTCAATCAGGGGCCTGAACAAGGGTCTCTGGGACGCCTGGATCTCTGGACACCCTGCACTTCCGGTCGCAAACAATATTGCAAAACAAGGCGCTTGCAGATAGAAATAATTTTAACTAATATTTATTTGAATACCTACTTACTATTACAAATTATATAAAAAGAGATGGTTTAAATGAGTTAGTGTGGGTGTGTGTATGAGTGTGGTAGTGTTTTAGTGTGGGTGTGTGTATGAGTGTGGTAGTGTTTTGTGTATGTATGCATGAGTGCGTGTTTTGTGTAAGTGGGCATTAACGTGTGTTTTTTTTTTGGATTATTATTATTTAATTTTTATTACCTTAGAAGCAGTTTTTCAGTACTATCGTAGTCAAGAAGAAACAGCCAATTAGTCACTGCATTTCTTACATCTCGTAGCATCATTGTATGAATCTCGAGATTTGAGTTAATTTTGTTATACAAGTACGCCGATTGATTCGGGAATTGTCTTTTAGCAAAAGCAGTTCTACACTTAGGTTTACGACATACCATATCTTTGCGTCCTTTACGTTTTTTAACTATATTTATTTTTTTAAAAGGAATTATTTTATGAGTTCTTAAAATAAGGTTAAGAAGGTAAAGTTGTCTAACTGTTAGTAAGCGATTAGTGTTATATAATGGAAAAGTGGAGAAACGAAATTTCTTAAATAACATAACTTTAATTAGAGCTTTTTGAGACCGTTCAAGTAAAATTAACTTAGTTTTGCACTAAAATTGCAATAAAATTACACTTTGATAATCGTATTAGCAATTATTTTAAAGAATAAAATAAAAATTACAAATAAATATGCTGGAGACATCGACGAGCTTGCCACTTGTCATGATTGGTAGTAAAGTTGGCTAAATGTGGTTTCTGACCACCCCGAATGGGAAACGGTCGTGACGATACTTTACAAATAGATAAAGGATGAACTAAAAATAAAAAAATATAGATTATAGAGGTCATTTTTAAATCTTCGTAGATATTTTTTTAAACTAGCCTATTGTCGGTCGCAAGCCCGAGGCAATAATTCTTGAATTAAAAAATAAATAAATAGAGGACAAGCAATATACTGACATCATTTTCCCATGCACCATATTCATTTCCCAACCGTCCCAGCAGTTCTCTGGCAGCATTCAATGTGGAAGCTGCCTCACTCAGTTTGAGCTCAAGGGCAGCGGCTTCGCGCGTATGCTGTCCCAACTGTTCTTTGAGAGAACTAACTCGTTCCTCCACAGTCTCCAATCCACTTGTTAAAGCCTCAAGCTTATCTTCGGCTTCTTTCAAATTCCTACACAAATTAGTCAGATAAATAATACATGACACAAACAAGCTTATTGTATAAAAACTCCAGTGGTCTAGCGGTTAAGTCCATGGGTTTAGATTCGGCGGTACCGTTCGATTCCTGGTCGGGACATAATAATTTGTATACTACATTTCTTTGGCAACAAATTATAGATATAATTAAGGATGACAACATTGATATTGACCGCCTCCGTGGTCTAGTGGTAACAAACGTTGCCGTGAACTCGGGAGGTCGTGGGTTCGATTCCCACCGGGGCCAATTTGTACATTGTATAATTTGTCTCGGTCTGGGTTTTTATAAATATATAAGTACATATGTATAATATGTATATATATACAAAAAAAAAGTATAATATGCAGTTTATCAACCATCTAGTTTCCGTAACACAAGCCTCGTAGCTTACCGCGGAAACTAGATGGCGCTGTGTGACCTGTCTGGAAAAAAAAATTAAAAATGTAATTACTTGATTCCTAATATAGTTTGTGGCTTTTTCTTTAATTTTTATGAATGTTTGTAAATAATATTAAGTGTTTCTGACTCCTCCTTGCATGGTGTATTGGAGTATATACTGTAATACCATGTAAAGTGTATAAAAATAAATAAATAAATAATTTATTAAATATATTTCTCGAGTTTGGTACGCTGGAGACATCGACGAGCTTGCCACTTGTCATGATTGGCCTGTAGTAAAGTTGGCTAAGGGGAAACGGTCGTGATGATACTTTGCTTTTTGCTTCGAGTTTTTCAATATCTAGAAGTCTGTGATAAGTATAACACTGGAATAAATTACTTATGTAGATCCCTTTGTTGTCTCTGCAGGGGTTGCACTCGCTGCGAGGCGGCCGCGTACTTAAGGTTGGCCCTCACCCAGCTGGCGAGCGGGGCCACAGCCGCACTTGCTCGCCGAGCCGCGCGCTCCGAGAACGACTCTCCACGTGACTCCAGTAGTCGTTGCACAGACAGTATCGCTTCAGGACTGATCTGAGTCGCATCCAAGCATCTGCCAATGTATTTTTAATAACAGTTAAACTCCATGTAACGTCACTCGACAAAGTCACGTGACTAAATAAATATTTGTATGCTAGAAATAGCGAATCATGTGATATAATTACATATAATAATTTACATCCCTGTACCTACCGTGATTCTGACAAACGACAAACTCCCTAAAGCGTCGAAATCAATTGGCTTTAGTTGGTTTAGCTTGTCTTTCAATTCTGATTTTTCTTCTCTGCATTTAACGACAACTCTCTATAACGCAATAAAATGTCCCTTCAGTGACGTTATATAGAGTTTACACTGTATATATTTTCAAAAAATCACACTATAGAATATTGAACATATTAACATTGAAGCGACAGTGGAACAGAAGCCAAAAATGAGGTTACAACCCTATCACTAAATCTATTTAAATAGTTTGTTTTAAAAAAAATCATTTTAAAGGGTTATCATACCAACAGCGAGTACTTCGATGACGAACGTGCTTCTTCTTAATGTATTTAAAATCTGTATGTCTCAGTTTATAGTATGACAATGCCTCTTTACAGCAGATATAATTTAGGTGAAATCTTAAATTGTTTTCATTCTAGCTTTAGTATGACAATGCCTCTTTACAGCAGATATAATTTAGGTGAAATTTTACATTGTTTTCGTTCTAGCTTTAGTATGACAATGCCTCTTTACAGCAGATATAATTTAAGTGAATTTTTAAATTGTTTTCGTTCTAGCTATAGTATGACAATGCCTCTTTACAGCACATATAATTTAAGTGAATTTTTAAATTGTTTTCGTTCTAGCTATAGTATGACAATGCCTCTTTACAACAGATATAATTTAAGTGATTTTTTAAATTGTTTTCGTTCTAGATATAGTATGACAATTTCTCTTTACAGCAGATATAATTTAAGTGATTTTTTTCTTTGTTTTCGTTCTAGCTATAGTATGACAATTGCTCTTTACAGCAGCTATAATTTAAGTGAAATCTTAAATTGTTTTTATTCTAGCTATAGTAAAGAGCACTTTCCGCGTAGCATAAAAAAAATGGAAACACGCACAATGCGTATCTGCCTGGCAGACAACTCCAGGTCAGAGGCACTCGAAGGAGCTAATCGTGGGCTACTCAGGTAGGTACACGAACAAAGCCCTTCAGCTATGCAAACCTAAATTAAGAATTCTCACTAGAGCCCTAACTGGTCACTGTAAACTGAACAAGCACATGTTTACCATGGACTTGGTAGAAACAGATAAGTGCAGATTCTGTCGTGAGGTGTCTGAGACACCAGTTCATCTCCTCTGCGACTGTAATGCCCTGCATCACAAGCGAAGCACCATCTTGGGTGCTCACAGATTAAGCCCCAAAGAGGTGCGACGCCTCGCTCCTAAACCCATACGCCAGGTTCCTTGAAGCCGTAGGGCTAGCGAACTAACTATAGTCTAGGAAGGTCACAATAGATCAATACAGGTCGCAGTGACTTGGTGACGAGTAGTCCCACCCTAAAATTAAAATAACAATAGTTAGTTTGTCTTTAAATATTTTTAAAGATGGTGCTTGTCTTATAATAAAAATAATTTATTCATGAATTTTATTCATGAATAGTTGTCCCTGTCGCTCTGACCTGATATCCTCCTTGACCCCCCTCTTGGCGAGGAAGGTCTTCATGGAGTGCCACGAGGTGTCGGAGATACCCATCAGTCTCAGAACTCCTTCCAACACGTCACGAACCACGTCAGGAGGTGCCCGGAGAGAACGAACCTATATAAAGAATACATAATAATAATAAAAATGCTTTATTGCACATAAAACTAAAATAACTTAAAATAAATGTGCACAGGCGAGCTTTATGCCGTGAGGCATTTATTCACCAGCTAACCTTTGGGAGTTTTAAAAATATGTGACAGGCAGAGTGACACATCATTTTTTAAATCAATAAATAGACCAGGAATAGGACCCGGTACCTCCGAGTCTAAATCCACCGCTAGGCCACGGAGGCAGTCTATAAAATACTATGAAAAACCATTATGCACTACATCTGTATGTGCCTCGGCGTGCGGCCTCACATACCTCGCTAAGTGATTCAGTTTTGATGTCTCCGACGGCGGCTCGGGCCTCAGCTATGACAGGCTCCACTGAAGCTAACTCTGCTTCGATTTCCTTTTTACTGAAATAGTAATCAATTAAAAAATTAATGCGTTTATTTCGGAACATTATCAATATCCATATACCAATACATATATCCATAGGAATATTTTATTTATTTATTTATTAAAGGATAACTAACTTAAACACCCAAACATTAGTCAATTAGAAGTTACCGCATATGGACTACAAACATAAAATAAAAAAAGAACACTTACAAAAACCAAATAACAACAGAAGCTGTGGCTACACAGCTAAGGCATATATGGCTAGTACAGAACACTCTGGTCAAGTAGCTGCGAGCAAACGTTGGCTTCGTATTAAACAAATTAAGTCCCGAACAGTTACAATTGAAATAGTTGCATGAGCTCCAGAAGAACGAGCCTTGTCTGTAATTGGTAAAGCACATAGGGGCATGCAGAACGGAAGTGCTCCTAGTTCATAGGCCGGTAGTTTTTAGACCAATTTTACCTAGGAGGATAAGATATGTAACGTCTGCAATGTACGTGAAGCGGCAAAATATACTTAATGCATCTCTGTTCATATGAAAGATTCAATTGACCAGTTATAGAACAAACAAACAAATCTAAGAAAACGTTTCTGCACTCTCTCAATCCTAGATCTGTGCAACTTATACCTGGGATTCCAAACCTGCGAAGCGTACTCTAACAGGCTTCGAACAGAAGCCCAATATAAAATTACAAAATATAATATTATAAAAATAGTCTCGATCACAGCGACATTATTGCCGCTCGGCCAATACCAGCGTGGGATTGTTGGCCAGCGCTCTGAGCAGCGCCCACATGAGCGGAATCAATCCGCGCGGTCACAAGATATTACTCTCACACTTTGATCCGTCGAAGACCCGCAGCAGTATCCCTACGTAGTTATCAGCGCAGAATAGGGACTGACGATTTTACATATGGTCCTTCGAGCCGGATTAATTATTTTAAAACTAAAGTAAAGTATCCATTTATATTTATAGGAAAGGTTTCTCGTGATTTCTCACATTTCCAGTACTCAAACCTCAGTCGGTCCAGTAGACTTTTTATTCTTAAAAGAAACAGGATCGACCGGCATCAACATCTTCAGGATTTCTTGCTGTCTGTACATGTATTATCAAAATCTGTGAACGCTGTTTAGCTTATCTCAAAAAGTTATGGATGATCTCCCAGGAACGTTTTTCTAAAACTATAATGGTTAAGGTACATGTCGATATTGTTCCGTCTAAAAATTACACCCTGTATAGTGTCTACCTGCCAGTGTTTTGATCTTCCTGCCTGGTTGAGTGCCTGCATGTCTTACCGTATCTGTAGCTTCTCGTTTTCAATTTGTATGTTGTCCTTGAGTGCCTGTATGTCTTACCGTATCTGTAGCTTCTCGTTTTCAATTTGTATGTTGTCCTTGAGTGCCCCCATGTCTTACCGTATCTGTAGCTTCTCGTTTTCAATTTGTATGTTATCCTTGAGTGCCTGCATGTCCTCCTTGGCGCCGGCAGCCGAGCGGACTGTGGCGGTGATCTGGTCGAGTGCGTGCGAAGCCGCGGTTTGCTTCTCACTTAGAGCAGCTTCCTGTTCGATGCCCGCACTCTCCAACAAAGACACTTCCGTTCGAGCCTTCTTTAGAGCTTCTACACCTGCCTAAAATATAACATTCTATTGTTAACGGCCAAGTACATGTTTCATGACACGACAGAAAAGTCATAGTTGTTTTCATCAAAATGTTATGTAGAGCGATGGTGAAACGGTTGTAAAAACGATTTTTATAAAACCCATAAAATACATGCCAATTTATAACACCACCGTTTCCGTACCTCGGATTAGGCGGGACCCAAAAAACCCGGGAATTTCGTCATAACTTCTTTTTTTTTTTTTAAATCAAATCACCTTCTAAGTATTCTCCCTTCACCGCAACGCACCTCTGCAAACGATCTTTCTAATGTTTAAACTTTTTTTTTATTCACTTATCTGGATGTTCTTTAGGCCTTCCAGCTATTTTTGTTTTACCTCCTCCACAGTGGCAAAACGCTTTCCTCTCATGCCCCTTTTGAGACGGGGAACAAAAACAACACCAGTAGAGCAATGGGATCCCCTCACTCTCTCTCCCCACCACAGTGCAATTCCCGTTACCTTTGGGTCCCCCTAGTATACTGGTACATATTTTATTGTATTACTTTATTTTAAAAGTCATATTTAATTTAAGTTTTGTTATTTTTTGTAAATATATATTTTTTATTTTTTTGATGAATGTTGCCAGAAAAAATATATTTTAATGATTATATTTCAAATGGTAACATTTACAACTAAGAATACCGATTTATAAGATCCCTTAAAGGAGACTGTTTGACAGCTGAAAGAAATGGTTGAGTATTTTCCACTTATTTATTGGGTCTAGTCTGACCAGCAGCGTGGCGAGTGTAGGAATATATGTTCTGGAAGGCCCATCTCCAATAGTGGATGTCATGGGCTCTGTGTTCTAGAGGCTGTGATAATGATCATCATCATTATTATGAAAGAACTTCTTTAATACTATCTACTTCCTAAATATTTTCCCGCGTTAAAAACTCACCGATAGCATATTATGTCTTTGTAAGAGCGCCTTTTTCTTTCTCCTAACAATATTGTAGTAAGTTTTGATATGTCCGACGTATCTGCACGGCGCCCTCATCCAGGAGAGGGGTAGACTGTTGTATATGTGGACGAAACCTTCGACGGGAATCGTCTCGTGCTCGTCACAGGTACCCTCAACCACGTCGTCTTTTACCAACCTAAAATGTGTAATATTTAATATATATATTATAATGTAATGTGACAATTCAAAAGAGCATGAGAAAGCTAAATAGGCTTCATATTTACTTATGCATTCCTGGAAAATTACTTAAGATTTTTATGGAGTCTAAATCGCTTTACAATCTACTTTTAAATATCGTGTTTGATATTTCACTGGGAAACGCTGTCGTTGCAAGTGGCTGTTGGATGACGTCACGTAATAGTAAATAAACATTTAATTTACGGCACTAACAGCAACTCAGTTCTAGTCACAAAAACTTATTAAATCCAAATACTTACTAAAGTTGTTTAGTGTACAAATACTACTTTAAAAACAAAAGTAATTTATTCATATTTGATTTGACTTCCCATAAAATTCTGTATTTAAGTGAGCAAATACCATTAAGTAAGGGTTCTGTTACCGGCTCTAAGTATAATATAAATGTATTAATGGTTGTAAGAAAGGTTTCCTTTAAAATCCTACAAAGGTCGGTTCAAACCCCCCCGGCATGTACCAATAAGATATACACTTTTCTTACGTACATTTATCATAGATTTACAACACCACCGTTCCTGTATGTCTGAGAGCATGTTAAGATGTCGGTCCCGGTTCCCCTAAATACCAGCTTGTGTAATCGTTAATAAATTTTCATTAAAAATTGACATCAGATCTCTGCCAACCCGTCTTGCCAGCGTGGGGAGTGTAGTCCAAATTTTCCAAATATATTTTCTGAAAGGCCCATATACAACAATGGAGGTCTAGGTAGCTGTGTTCTAGGGGCTGTCATGATGAATGTAATATGTGTAGTGTATGATAATATTTAGAATTGTACAAAAGGCATGCGAGACTTGCGTCATGTGTTTAAATTGGAACTAAGATGTAAGGTTCTTGGCCATTTGGCCTGGTAGTGTAGCCGAGTTTGGTCACAGGTGGGCGTCAGAAAAAGAGGCGGGATTATTATGGTGGTGATCGCATGATCGTATCATAACAGAAAGTTAATTTAAAAGGTATTATTATTATTAATTGTATCGATTATATAAACAAATATATGTTAATTAAGGAATAAACGGCTTTATTATTATTATTTCTATAATAACTAAGTAACAGTGAAGTGCATGTGATTTTAACAACACAAAAACCTAAACTACAAAATACTCAGTGCATTTAAGTGCAGTATCTTCAATTAGCCTTATATACCTCTGAATAATAAGTTGTGGCATATTTCTCAAAGTTTCTTGCGACCACTGCTCTTGCCATAAAACGTGACAGTCGTTGTACAAATACGGGAAACTGACAAATATCTCGTCAAGATTCTCCTGGTCCTTGTCAAAAGCTATCACAATACCAAGGTTTTTCTTTGCATCTGAGAAAATATAACACTTTATTGCCAAGCAAACCAAAAACCAACACCCGTATACCAAGACGTTTCCTCAAGCGCCCCTCCCAGGTTCACATAGAAATTGGCGCCGCCTAGTAGACGGTGGGGGTACTAAATTTAATTTCTGTGGTTTGATTTTTTTTTACTTTAGCATAAGTTTATTAACAACCGTACCATATAAGGCACTTGTATAATTAATAGGCGTGGTCAGAAACCACCCTTTTAAAATAAATAAAAATGCGAAATCGCACATTTAGCCAACTACCAGTATACTATAGGCCCATCATGACAAGTGGCAAGCTCGTCGGTGTCTCTAGCGTACCAAACTCGAGAAATATTTACAAATACCACAATAGGCCGACCAAAAAACCCGGTACCTTCTTGTCTAAATCCACGAACTTGACCACGAAGGCTGTCAACAGTAATTTGAGATATATTTTCTTAAACGTTTAACAAAGCTTTTAAGTCAATCTCAAAATATTATTGTGAGAAATGATACCAAACTGGTTCTATTCTTTTCTAGATTAATAATATATTATTCTACTTACTTTGATCTTTAAAGTTAGCCATTGTGGCTTCGATATTAGCAAGAACATCGTTAGTAACTGCGCCTGCGCATATAACTAGTAACGCCCGCGAACTTTCTTCGCTCGCTGCTGCTATTGCCTAAAAACAAAAATTAGGAATGAAAAATATTTAAGTTGTCTGGTCTAGCCGCAGCATTAGCTACCGCCATCTAGCTACTGATTGTTGCATTTCATGAGCCCATGTTGCGCTAGATGGCGCTATAGTCGATGAAAGAGCCATGCTGCTCGCTTCACATCAGTGTGTTTCAGATATATTTTTTTATATACTAACACGACATGTGACCTTGCGCTGATTGTAAGTGGCGCGCTAGGTCCACGAATGTTAGCAACTGGAATCAGACACTCAAGATTGACATCAGTCCCTAACACTATACCGGCTTGATTGGACATAACGGCAATTCGAGCCTGATCCCAAAACGTGTGGATACACTTTACTGGGATTATCGGCACGAACGGAGAATACTTCCCTTCCCCGGCAGACTAGGCGGTAATAGTCTGTCTACCACCTAACTAAAATTACAGATTACCTTGGTGGGCCTTGTGTCCTCGGAAAGACCACCACCTCCTCCACCTCTCTGGAGTACGCTCAAACCGTGCCGCGCAATATAACTTCATCATCATACTGTAACCCGCACCGCTGTTAAACCTGGATTGTATTGACTCACAGCTGACTTGAAGGATGATGCGCGGCTATTGGAATTCTCGTCATTGCTAGAGTCTGCCTAATGAAAGTAGATAATCGAATTATTTGAAAACTTTCAAATAGCAACACTATTGTGACAATGTCAATTTTCCAATATGGCTGTTGTCAAATATTTGGTTTTAATTGTTTTGTTTTTTCCTTATTTGCGTTAGAAAATATCACAACAAGAAAAACCAAGATGTTAACCTAGAGTTAGTATGATTTATTATATTGATACTTGCAACAAATAATCTTCTCAGTGAAAGCATTTTACTTTCGTTTCAATTTTTTTGCCGTCTAGTTAACAAGTGTAAAGTATCAAGTAAGTTTTATCGACATATTTTATCAAACTTTGAGGGATACCATACAAATATTTTTTTTAATTTGCCGCGCTTTTTCTTTATCTACTTTCATTAGCCAGACTCTATTTCAAGTAAGTGGATTTTCTACAGATAATTCTATTTTTGGAGTAGCTTAATATTGCTGGGACCCGACTAGGTTTTCCACTGCTGGAGCTATATAAGGCCGCAAACCAGCATAAAAAATCGCATACCCGCTACAACATTGTCACATAAACAGAAAAGTGTAAAATAGAGTGTGATACTAACGTTTTTGATGTTTGCGTTGTATTCTGTGTCCTGATTGACGATGTGGAGTGTGGCAGGTAGAGCCGACCCCACGATATGTGCGGCCCCACGACGACCCACTCCCACTGACCCCACCGACACCACCACCCCGCCATTTGTCTAAATATCCATACTAATATTAAAATTGTGAAAGAAGCTTTGTCTGTTTTGTAAATTTATACATAATTATAAATTCTTAAATCCCAAGATTTTTACTGCAAGTTGCAGAATGGATGATTAAAATAATCTCTGATCAATATTTTAATATACTGCACGTGATTGATAGTTAGCTTGTCACTTTGGTTATTGCGACCAATGACGTGCCTTTAAAATGACAAATTTGCCTTTCTGTCACTTTATGCGAGGGTAACGTAACTAGAGCATTTTTGTTGCCAATGTAAAAATATTATTATTAAAAAAAAAACAAGTTTTCTCGAAGCTATACTTGATTTATTTCTAGCTAAAGAATGATTAAAGTGTTTCTTAAGTCAAATCGGGTTTCACGAACAAATTTCACAAATGCAAAGCCGGGTCAAACAGCTAGTTTGAAATAAATAGATACATACCGCTCTAGCCATGGCCGGACATAATGTAGCCAACTCTGAACAAACTTCGACGCCACAGTCTCCAAACACACTGTACTCATGTTCTGTCACTGAAATAAGATAAAAAGCATTTGTGAATGTGGATTAGACGTCGAGGATCTGAACCATATCTTTTTTTCTTGTCCTTTATATAATTGTACTTCACTGATCTCCTCCCTAATTTCCATTCGAGTTCCGTTTCCTACCAATATATAAACGAAGTAAATTTATATATAATATCGTCACTTCTTTTATAATAGATAATAAGATTAAATTATAACTGTAAATATTTAGTTATTTAGTAGTTTTTTTTATTTTTGTATATACTTATTATGTATTTTGATATTATCTTTGTTTTTGCTCCTAATATAGCTCCTATACTCCTCTGATCCTATTCGTAATTCGAATTCTAGTTATTTAACCCTTCTTTCCTAAACTTTGACACTGGCAAATTGTTACTAATGCCATATACAAAAAAAAAGAAAGATTAAATGTATTATCAAGACCGTTTCCCTTCAGGGGTGGTCACCATGCTTATAAATAAGCGGATTTACATTTAGCCAACTTTACTATAGGCCAATCATGATAAGTGGCAAGCTCGTCGATGTCTCTAGCGTACCAAACTCGATAAATATCACAAATAAATTAAATGTATATATTTACATTAATAAATATTAATGTTTCCCGACCAGGAATCGAACCCGGTACCTCCGAGTCTAAATCCACGGACTTAACCGCTAGACCACGGAGGCATTCAAAACGACTTCAGAAGTGGGATGCTAATATTACAGATTGTTGTTAATGATGATACTTACAGCATTGTTTAATAACTTTCTGCGTGTTTAGACACCATTCTGCGTAGTCTATGGCTTCCATATGGACGCCATCACTTCGTAATTTGGTCGCGTAATACAACGGATCACTTCGCAATTTGATGTGTTTTTTAATTATAGAGTGGAACTTAGCTTTCTCATTGTCAGTGACTAGACGATCTCCAAATATACAGTTGGATTCGTTTGAAACACACTGAAAGTAAAGTATTTAAAAATATAAGGGTTGAGAAAACATGCCTTTATGTTTTTTTTTATACTAGCACGACATGTGACCTTGCCTCATGGTGGTTAGTGACGCGCGAGGTCCATGAATGTTAGTAACTGGAATCAGACACTCATGACTAACATGTTATCCCAATAAAGCTAGTATATTATTATGTATGTATGTAGGTTTATACGAGTCTATAAGTATGTATTAGTAAGTAGTATATTATATATTTATACATCTAGTTAGTTATTAAATATTATTTTTATTATCCTTTATTTTTGCATCTACTTTTCAGTAAAGTGTTTAAAGTTATCCCAATGGTTGGCTATGATAAAATGTCTTGCGGCATTAAAGCCCGCCTTGTGTAATAAAGTATTAAATCAGTCCCTAACACTATGCCGGCTTGACGGGGCCCTATTTTTGTTACCCGACTGCGCGACACAAAGAAGCGTTATGTGTTTATCAGTCTATGTATGTATGTTTGTTCAAAATTTACTGCCATTGTTACAAAAAAAGTCAGAAATAATTGAAACATTTTTTTTAAAACTAATATTAAAGTATAGTTTATACATACGGATAACAGTTCTTCTAAATTCCGAGGTGAGTACCATTTAACATTTTCGCACCATTTCTTCAAGTCGCATGCAGTCCATTTATAGTGTTTTTGGGAATCGAACGATTCCACAATCTAAAAAAAAATATAATGATGTGCAGTCTGTAGATGTGAGACAGTGCAAACATGTCCAAGACGCATACGAATTATGTATTAGGTAATAAATATGTTAGTAATATTGTTCCTGTTTGTAAATATTTATTAGACAAACTTGTATATGTTAGTAATATTGTTCCTGTTTGTAAATATTTATTAGACGAATTTGTATATGTTAGTAATATTGTACCTGTTTGTAAATATTTATTAGACAAACTTGTATATGTTAGTAATATTGTACCTGTTTGTAAATATGTATTAGACAAACTTGTATATGTTAGTAATATTGTACCTGTTTGTAAATATTTACTAGACAAACTTGTATATGTTAGTAATATTGTACCTGTTTGTAAATATTTCTTAGACAAACTTGTATATGTTAGTAATATTGTTCCTGTTTGTAAATATTTATTAGACAAACTTGTATATGTTAGTAATATTGTACCTGTTTGTAAATATTTACTAGACAAACTTGTATATGTTAGTAATATTGTACCTGTTTGTAAATATTTATTAGACAAACTTGTATATGTTAGTAATATTGTACCTGTTTGTAAATATTTATTAGACAAACTTGTATATGTTAGTAATATTGTACCTGTTTGTAAATATTTATTAGACAAACTTGTATATATTAGTAATTTTGTACCTGTTTGTAAATATTTATTAGACAAACTTGTATATGTTAGTAATATTGTTCCTGTTTGTAATATTTATTAGACAAACTTGTATATGTTAGCAATATTGTACCTGTTTGTAAATATTTATTAGACGAACTAGTATATGTTAGCAATATTGTACCTGTTTGTAAATATTTATTAGACAAACTTGTATATGTTAGTAATATTGTACCTGTTTGTAAATATTTATTAGACAAACTTGTATATGTTAGTAATATTGTACCTGTTTGTAAATATTTATTAGACAAACTTGTATATGTTAGTAATATTGTTCCTGTTTGTAAATATTTATTAGACAAACTTGTATATGTTAGCAATATTGTACCTGTTTTTAAATATTTATTAGACAAACTTGTATATGTTAGTAATATTGTACCTGTTTGTAAATATTTATTAGACAAACTTGTATATGTTAGTAATATTGTTCCTGTTTGTAAATATTTATTAGACAAACTTGTATATGTTAGTAATATTGTACCTGTTTGTAAATATTTATTAGACAAACTTGTATATGTTAGTAATATTGTATCTGTTTGTAAATATTTATTAGACAAACTAGTATATATTAGCAATATTGTACCTGTTTGTAAATATTTATTAGACAAACTTGTATATGTTAGCAATATTGTACCTGTTTGTAAATATTTATTAGACAAACTTGTATATGTTAGTAATATTGTATCTGTTTGTAAATATTTATTAGACAAACTAGTATATGTTAGCAATATTGTACCTGTTTGTAAATATTTATTAGACAAACTTGTATATGTTAGTAATATTGTACCTGTTTGTAAATATTTATTAGACAAACTAGTATATGTTAGCAATATTGTACCTGTTTGTAAATATTAGACAAACTTGTATATGTTAGTAATATTGTACCTGTTTGTAAATATGTATTAGACAAACTTGTATATGTTAGTAATATTGTACCTGTTTGTAAATATGTATTAGACAAACTTGTATATGTTAGTAATATTGTACCTGTTTGTAAATATTTATTAGACAAACTAGTATATGTTAGCAATATTGTACCTGTTTGTAAATATTAGACAAACTTGTATATGTTAGTAATATTGTACCTGTTTGTAAATATGTATTAGACAAACTTGTATATGTTAGTAATATTGTACCTGTTTGTAAATATTTATTAGACAAACTAGTATATGTTAGCAATATTGTACCTGTTTGTAAATATTTATTAGACAAACTTGTATATGTTAGTAATATTGTACCTGTTTGTAAATATTTATTAGACAAACTAGTATATGTTAGCAATATTGTACCTGTTTGTAAATATTAGACAAACTTGTATATGTTAGTAATATTGTACCTGTTTGTAAATATGTATTAGACAAACTTGTATATGTTAGTAATATTGTACCTGTTTGTAAATATGTATTAGACAAACTTGTATATGTTAGTAATATTGTACCTGTTTGTAAATTGATAGCATATTTTCTGCAACATTTAGGTATTCTGTGTTCGAGATTCCTTTGTTATCAGAATTTTGTTTCAGATAGTATGTGGCTATCTCCAATAATTCGTCATTATCTGGTTCGCTGGAAACAAAAAAAAATAGTCCATTATAGGCCGTTAGAAAATGTTTCGGGTCCCAACACTGGTTAACTCAGGGTTCCTGTCAAAGTCAAAGTGACAAGTACCATACGTAAATAGACATAGGTAGATAAATAGACATAGGTAGACCGCCTCGGTGGTCTAGTGGTAACAACTTCAACGCCGTGAACTCGGGAGGTCGTGGGTTCGATTCACACCGGGGGCAAGTTGTACATTGTATAATTTGTCTCGGTCTGGGTGTTTATATGTATAATATGTATATATTTACAAAAAAAAAAGTATAATATGTAGTTTATCAACCATCTAGTTTCCGTAACACAAGCCTCGTAGCTTACCACGGAAACTAGATGGCGCTGTGTGACCTGTCTGGAAATATTTATTATTATTATATTTTATTATTATAATATTCTGTGAAATCCGCAACAAAACTTAAAATTTAATTTAATTGTAATTACTATTAAATAATATACGAAAAATGCTTTAGTGGAAAAAATATTTAAAAAGACAATTTTGACAGTGACGGTGGATAGGAGCCGAGATCCTTGGCCTGGAACCAGTCTGCCCCCACCCGGTAGACACCACTATGACCCTGGTTTTTTATATTTTTTACTATTTAATATTGTTAAGATTGAGAAACTTAGTGAAAATTGTATATATGTACAGTAGGGTTGACAGAGGAGAGGAGTGAAGTAAGCTAAATTTGTGTAAATCCGCTTATTTAAAGTGTGGTTCCTTGGCTTGTAATAAGCCAAATTAATGTAATCCGCTTCTTTAAAGTGTGGTTACTTGGCCTATAATACGCCAAATTAATGTAATCCGCTTCTTTTAAGTGTGGTTTCTTGGCCTATAATACGCCAAATTAATGTAATCCGCTTATTTAAAGTGTGGTTCCTTGGCTTGTAATAAGCCAAATTAATGTAATCCGCTTCTTTAAAGTGTGGTTTTTTGGCCTATAATACGCCAAATTAATGTAATCAGCTTTTTTAAAGTGTGGTTACTTGGCCTATAATAAGCCAAATTAATGTAATCCGCTTCTTTAAAGTGTGGTTACTTGGCCTATAATACGCCAAATTAATGTAATCCGCTTATTTAAAGTGTGGTTCCTTGGCTTGTAATAAGCCAAATTAATGTAATCCGCTTCTTTAAAGTGTGGTTACTTGGCCTATATTACGCCAAATTAATGTAATCCGCTTCTTTAAAGTGTGGTTACTTGGCCTATAATAAGCCAAATTAATGAAATCAGCTTCTTTAAAATGTGGTTACTTGGCCTATAATAACCCAAATTAAAGTAATCAGCTTCTTTAAAGTGTGGTTACTTGGCCTATAATAAGCCAAATTAATGTAATCAGCTTCTTTAAAGTGTGGTTACTTGGCCTATAATAAGCCAAATTAATGTAATCAGCTTCTTTAAAATGTGGTTACTTGGCCTATAATAAGCCAAATTAATGTAATCAGCTTCTTTAAAATGTGGTTACTTGGCCTATAATAAGCCAAATTAATGTAATCAGCTTCTTTAAATCGTTAATTTTTGGCCTATAATAAGCCATGGTGATGGATATTCAGAGAAGACCTGTGATGGTGATGATGACGATGATGATATCGTGACTCACTTGATGCCGACATGTGCGAGTTTCCCCGCGAGCCGTGGACAGAGAGAGGTGATGAGGTCAGCAGAGAGGGCGAGCCGCACTCCAGTCGCGCGACACCACTCAGCTCCACCTTCCTCCCAAAATCCTTCCTGCTCTATTAACTGCAAATTAATGATAAGTGTTTAAAAATTCAGATTTATGTTGTCTGGAAATATTCAAATACAAACTCAAAACTCAAACATAAACTAAAAACTTAAATTCAAATTTTTAAAGGAGGCCTAACCCAGCCAATGGACGAAGCTAGCCTATGAACATTTATCACTCAATTTTGATCGACTAGAAGAGAGTCCCGTATTTTTATTAACTTCCTCCGAGCGTTACTTTTTAAAATATCAACCGCATTGACTAATTCATCTTTCGCATTAGTTTCTCTGACATTAGATTCTTTGATATTAGTTTCTCTGGCATCAGTTTCTCTGACATTAGATTCTTTGATATTAGTTTCTCTGACATCAGTTTCTCTGACATTAGATTCTTTGATATTAATTTCTCTGACATTAGTTTATTTGACATTACTTTTTCTGACATAATTTAGATTGTAATACTTACCTATTTGTTAAAACATACCTGTATCAAGAATTGCTGTACTGGGCTGGATCCCCAGTGGTCTCGATGTGCCCTTTCCAAAGACTTCACAAACAGCACACTAGAGGCCTCCACCTTGCCTACAGCCGACCGACTGACTCCACAAGACGAGCGGGCAATGTTATTCTACAAAAATACATCACTATGTTTATTTACTTATTAGCAGACTGGTGGCACGTGTGTGTCAGGTCCCAACCCAATCGGATGCTGCTGTGGGGCCTCGGTCCCACGTTTAATTAATTGTTCTTAATTTTGCGTTTTGTCGACTTTCGGGTTGCACATGGGCAAGTAGTCTATCCTAATTCTGACGTGCCTGGTAGGGTACCGCTATACCAGGTATAGTAATTTCATAGGTAAATTTAAAATTATTAATTGATAGTTGGGGTATAGTTATATGTTTAATTTTGTAAATCTGATATAGCTGAGTTTTCCTTGCAGATTCCTTTCTCAGTCAGATTAAACATTAACAGGTCACTGGAATCTGCTAAGCTGCTGGTCTTCTGCTAACAGCTTACTCTTAACCACTCTGCTACTTAGTCTTCCACTAGCAGAAGTAGAATCATTCAAAATATGTAATTTTTTCAATCAAATCAAATCATTAATCCCTTAGGTTAGTACACAACACTTGGATAATGTCAATACATATATTTTTATACAATACAAGCTTGGCTGGACCGAATCTAACAGCAATACAATTTATAATTAATAAAATATTGATGCCATAAGCGAGGATTTTGTACTTATTTATAACGAGATACTTAAAATTTAATTCGTGGCTGTAAAAAGGCCGTGTCAGCTTATAATCTAATAACATTTATGTCCTTAAAAATTCGTGGCTGTAAAAGGCCGTGTCCAACTTAAGATCTAAATATTACTAATAGGTATATGATTTTAATTATAATTTAGTTTATTAATATAATAATAACCATTTAAAATATGCAGTTACCTTTTTCAATTCAGCAATAATATCTCTAGGTTGTAAGATTGGCGTGCAGTTTATGTTTACAATCAATACATTGTCTAAATCTTTTAACACATATCCAGTCAGAGCACTGAAACATAAAATACTGTTTTAATGGTGTACGGAGACTCACGTACAGTAATATAGTGGTTAGGGACAAAACTTGTCGTATTTAATATGGACGTCTTATACCCCAAATCCATTCCTGTATTTCTAGGATTATTTCTGCAAACTGATTTTCTTTTAAATCTGTCATTATTATTTATTATATTGCTTTCGTATCTTTTCCATCAATATTTTTCTTGATTTATATATATTATTTTTCTAATGGTTTGGTGAAATTAAATAATTTATTTGTCAGAAACATGGTAGGTGCAGGGATGTAAATTGTTATATGTAATTATGCGAATGCATAAGTTCTGGGAGCGATTTAACAAATGCGTATAACGTGGATTTTCCTGATAATTTACGCAATGTGTATATCCGAAGAGAGATGGCAGCTCATATGGAGGCCAAGATTTTTTACATATTGTTGAGCAATAATGGGGAGAGAGATCCCACTTCTAATTTGCTCAACATCTGTCTAGACCCGACGATCATGAACTAAGTTTTTCCGGGACTAACTAAGAGCCCTAGATTTTTAGAGCGTACCCGAATGGCTTAATATGAAATGAAATAATTTATTTGTCAGAAACATGGTAGGTACAGGGATGTAAATTATTATATGTAATTATATCACATGCTTCGCTATTTCTAGCATACAAATATTTATTTAGTCACATGACTTTGTCGAGCTTAGTGTCTAGGTATTCTTTTGTCGAATAAAAACATTTATTAACCAGCATTTGTTTGATTCTTAATTTGAACAGTTTTAGTGGCAGCTCCCTTATAGTAACTGGAAGCTTATTAAATATCTTTGTTGCCATTTCATGACAATTTCGGCTATATTGAGTACTTTTATGCGCTGGAATAATTATTCTACTAGGATAACGCATTTTAAAAAGTTCCGGGTGGCTTTTTACAAATAAACAGCATTCAAGTATATAGATAGAAGGAACAGTCAGTAATTTTAGTTTTATAAATAAAGGACGACAGGAAGTCATAGGAGGTGTGTTACAAATAGCACGAATGCATTGTTTTTGTCCAATAAAGATTCTATTTATTTCCACTGCATTGCCCCACAATAATATGACGTACCTTATATTTGACACACCATATCCATGGTATGCCTGAAGGAATAGTAAAATCTCTTGCTGAGTTAACATCATTTTCATCTAATAACTTCCATTGATGGTGATGATACTAACTTTTTGGCACAAGCCGCTGGTCCAGTGATGAGTAGATGTGTGGTGTTGATGATTGCCCTGACCCTGGACTCGAAGGATCTGATCCTCGAAGATAACAACAAACCATCATTTATCCATTCTCCTGAGGATGTAGGTGGAACTGGGGGAACTCCTAGCAAATCTGACATCTGAAAAAAAAAATACTAAAAAAAGTAAACTATACACTCTCCTTAAAAACCTAAAGAGGTCAGTTCGAACCCCGGCATGTACCAATGTGTTTCATTCATTCATTACATCCCCTAGAACACAGCGTCCTAGACCTCCACTGCTGGAGATGGGCCTTCCAGAACATATATAAAAAAAAAATAATAATAATAATAGTTTGTAGTCTATTTGTGGTAACTTTTAATTGACCTTTTATGTTTCCATTTTTTTTTGTCTTTATGTGTTTATTAGTCGTTAGTTATCCTGTAATAAATAAATAAATAAAATAATAAAATATATCTGGAGAATTTGGCCTACACTCGCCACGCTGGCCAGACGGCTTGTTACGGTTAAGGACCAATGTGTTTACGACATTCACATTTATTTTAATTATTATGTTGTGAGCAAATATATCATTCCCTCATCCGTCTTTCCAAAGTATGCCACTAGATGGCGCCACACGTTCTGAAGTTATTTTTATAACTATCATGACGTGTTGGTACCCTCAAAGCAAAAAAGTAAAGTATCATCACGACCGTTTCACTTTCGGGGTGGTCAGAAACCACCGGGGCGACACCGTTGGAAGGTTAAGGAAGTACTGAATTACTTGTGGACTCAGTTTTAATAATTTGGCAATTCTGAACAATGTCACTAAAAAAATCATAACTTTTAGTCCTCAAAGTGAACACTAAAAAACTACATATAGAAAGAAAGAAAGACAAATATTTTATTTGCCCCATATCAATAAACACAACTTCAACAAATAAAGTCAACACAAGGTGTGTGATGACAAATACGGAATTAGGTCAGCATGGGGCTGCGACTCTGGGCCACAGCGCTGATTTTCAGTTAATCCCTTATAAGGGAGAGGTGTTAATAGATAAATATATACATACTCGTAGATATGGTGTGGTGTATGAATGTGATAAAAGGTGAACTAAATAGAAATATTTGTCCCTATAAACTTGTGTATTTGAGGGAAGCAGTTGCGAGTTGTAGGCCAGCAACTGCCTTCGTGGTCTAGCGGTTAAGTCCGTGGATTTAGACTCGGAGGTACCGCCTTCGATTCCTGTAATGTATGTAATGTAAACAAATACGTTAATGTAATATTTAATTTATTTGTGATACGAGCTTGCCACTTGTCATGATTGGCCTATAGTAAAGTTGGCTAAATGTGAATCCGCTTATTTATAAGCGTGGTTTCTGACCACCCCGAAATGGAATCGGTCGTGAACTTCACTTCTTCCACATTTATCACAGTATGGATTTAATTTCACCCTACAAATTAATTACCTCTTCCTGGAATGTTTCCACTGAATTTTCCTTCAAAAAACTCATCACACTTCTCTGCAAAGATGTGTACACTAGTTCTTCACAAGTTATATTGCACATTGTCGATTCTATTTCTTTGGCAGTATATTCGAACTGAGTTAATATTTGTTTTATCTGAAAATAATAATAATAACGATTATTGAGCTTTATTTATTAATTTTATTTATTTATTTCAAAACTTTAATGCACAAAGTACAAAAGGCGGACTTAATTCCCGTAGACATTCTCTGACAGCCAAACCTTTGGGACTAATGAGAACAACTGTAGGTGCAAGGAAAGTATAAGTGACACATCAATTAGATATAAATACTTATACAATAGACTTACTTATATATAATCTACTTATAAATATAAATATACTAAATACTAATATATACACAATAATTAAACATACATATAAAACTTACAAATTTTGTTAGGAGCTATTTAGAAAATGTGAGTAGACCAGCTTTTTAAATGATGATCTGGTAGATGCCTGCCTTATGGTAATAGGTAGATTGTTCCACAGATTTGTAGCAACAACCGCAAAGGAATTCGAAACAAATCCGGAATGATGAGATGGAACGGAAAGAAGTGAGTTGTGAAAAGATCGGAGAGATTTATCATGAAAAGACTTTATTATTGTTACCTAGAGGTATACCGTGTGATTTTGTATGCTCTTACTTCAGTTCACTATCAGTCTCCAACAGTGAAGGTCAAGAACTTTGTGTTCTAGGGGCTGTAATGATTTAACATTCTTCACTTTCTACTTTCGAGGACTCGAAATACGTTCAGATCTCAACCACAGAAAGTACATTGAGAGCATCACCAAAACAGAGCGTCCAAAAAACTTGGGATACTGAACAAACGGTTAAACGGTTTTTTCCGTCCTCAATTAGACTTATGCTTTATAAAGCATAAAGAAGGTCATATTCTCCACACCTCTAAAATTGTTCCGATAAGTACTTTACAGATGCTCTCGATGTCCTGCAGAGGCGAGCGATTCGAATAGTGGAAAACTCTGGAATCGCTGCAGCTTCGTCGAGTTGTGGCTTCTCTGAGCGGCTTCTACAAGCTATACCTCGGTGAATGTTCTGAATAGCTCCACAACCTTATCCCTTCTTCTCTATTCCGCATCCGAAACATACGCACGGTCCAAAATATACATCCCCATACCGCCACTATCCCTACGCGTACATATAAATTAGGAGACCCTTACATTTGTCGCAAGCTGAAGATGTGGAATGCTCTCCCAGCCAGTGTGTTTCCTCATTCCTATAACCTGGAGTCCTTTAAACGAAGTGTGAAAAAGCACCTTTATAGGCCGGCATAGTGGTAGGGACTGATGTCGGTCGTCTGAGACAGTTGCTCCCATTCTTGGACCTCGTCTATCTACTTTCATTAGCCAGACTATTGCTAAATGCTTACCATTGAAACATCATTAATTTTTAAAATATACTCCGAGGCATGTTGGGACGACCATTTCAAACATTTAGTTAGAGCTTTCTGAAGCAATGGTAACGCCATTTTTATCAATTCGTTATCACAATCGAATTTTTCAATCCAAGACTTTAGAACTTCATCTGCGCAGCTGTTTTCGTCACTGTAATAATAAACAAATAAATTAAAATTAATATCAGAGCCGGGGTTGGATCGGTTGTTAAAGCTTTCTTACCCAAGTTGGCCAGAAATAGAGAGTGGGTTGACATTTAGCCAACTTTCCTACAGACGAGTTGCAAGCTCGTAGCAAACCAAGAGAGAGTAATATCTTAAGAAATGAAGGAAGGTATCATCACGACCGTTTCCCTTTCGGGGTGGTCAGAAACCACGCTTATAAAGAAGCGGATTCACATTTAGCCAACTTTACTATAGGCCAATCATGACAAGTGGCAAGCTCGTCGATGTCTCCAGCGTACCAAACTCGAGAAATATCACAAATAAATTATATATTAATTAAATGTTTACATTAATAAATATTTTTGTGTACCGATCAGGAATCAAACCCGGTACCTCCTAGTCTTAATCCACGGACTTAACCGCTAGACCAATTAGTTTTTACCTGAGTAAAATGATGCCCATTCTTGAGACGGTGGCGGGGGACGCGTGTTCGAGACTATCGGTTTCAAAGACAAAGTTGACATTCGGACCAAATTGTATTCGCCAACCAGAGGGCAGGGTCAGGAGTCTGTTGTCATCCAGAACAGAGTTCAAAGCCTCAATCCACTCCGGATCTATATCCCCGTCACAAACCACCCAAGACCACACATCTAGAAATTAGCTTTTTATTATTATTTATAATTAGCACTAAAAACTTGGCTAACAGATAAGTTTAAGAGGGTTTGCAACCCTCTCACTTGCACAATCCAATATTTTGGAAAAAATATTAAGTCAGAGTACCTATACTTTTGAGAAATGTATCTATCAACTATTTAGGAAATTACGGACATTTTAATTTTGACAGTATGATATTCTCAGATAGACATACAGCGGAGTCATCCAGGCACGGATGTGCAATAGGTCATTCAGGCACAGATATTCGATAGGTCATCCAGGCACGTTAAAATTTTTTTTTAAAAACTTTATTGCACTTTGTACAAAGGCGGACTTAATGCCGTTAGACATTCTCTGACAGCCAAACCTTTAGGACATTTAGACAGTATCAATGGTAAGTAGGTGCAACATTATTAATGACAATTTGTAAGATATATGTAGGTATATGTAGACATAACAACAAATACATACTAATAATACTTAATAAATACATTGTGGGTGGCCAAAATGGCGTGCGTCAACTATTTGGGTTGATGCGAATTTAATTTAGCGGTAATTTTTAAATATATAAAAAAAGTCGAAGGACCTGCGGGACACACTAATAATAAGGTGTAGGGAAAGAGAAAGTGGAGACAGTGCGGAGAAATTAGAGAAATGATCTGTCTCCAGGAAAAGAAAGCATGCACTAACCTTCAGGCGTCTTCTCGGCTGATGTGGATCCATAAACACTAACACAAATTTCACGAGGAATTATAGTCCTGATGGTAAAAGTACACACTCAAAGTATTATGCGGTTTTATAAAGAAATTTAAATATAACGGCGGTGCGGGGACACGTGTCGGCAGAGACACCAAAACGCAGAAAGAGTGCGGTGTGCACTGCTAACGGAAAGCGGAAACGGAGGGAATATTAAAAGTGTGCCAACTAAAAATTGACAAATAAGCAATTTAAAATTAAATAGGCGCGAGCACATTGTAATACATATACAAGTACATGTATAAATTATTCATATATTATAATAACAATACACAAAATAAAACCAGTCATGTAAAGAAGTGGTTAAAGAAAAAGGTTACAAAGGATATTCAATAGGTCATTCAGGCATTGATGTTTAATAGGTCATCCAGGCACGGATGTTTAATAGGTCATCCAGGCACGGATGTTCCATAGGTCATCCACGACCGGATTATCTCCGGCAGGATCTCGGCGGTGATTCATAGCTGCTTTGGTGCTGGGCGCTGTTGTAGTCTCCATGATTTGTCTACCTTAACTATTCCAAAGAATCAGTCTTGCAATTGAGCGGGGAAATGCAGCCAGCGTTCTTGCCACCATTCCACGCGGACGGGAAATAGAGACTGGTAAGATACACACCTGGAGGTTGTGTAGATATCTGTAGAGCAACAGCAGAGATGACTCCATCAGTCCAGTGTCTGGTGTCCAGGTCTATATGGCCGAGCAGGTGGTCTCGACTCATACATTTGGGACTGATCACATACTCCACTATGTTTCTTCCTTGTTGGATTAAAGCCTTAACCAAAAACAATCAAAGTATAAAAACCTTTATTAACGTATTTTTTTCCCCCGATGGTTTTAAATGAGAGGAGGTCATTTAGCACAGACATGTCAAGTCCAATTTTTTTGTTTTTTAAATTAGTTTGACGTGGATATTGTTAGTCAAAAGTGGTGTTATTTTGTTTAATAATGTGCTGCAATGTGAATAATTATGGAAAACGATAAATTGGACTCTATATATGGGGCAGAAGTTTATTTTTTACGGTTTTCCCGCGCTGTGAACTCCCGTATAGCATGAAATTCTGCAACACTTGGAATTTGATGATCCTCAACCCGGTTATGAACATTGTTATGAATAAATTACGTGTTTAGAGCTGATATATTTTGTACAATGTCCTTTAAAGGGAAAAAAAGTAGAAGGATGTGATAGGAAAGGCAAAGGGATCTAGCCCAAGCCATGTCTATATATATATATATTCATTCTTTTTTATGAATTAATAAGGTTATCAACGAATTTAGATGTTGCAGAATTTGATGCTTTTCATGGATTCACAGTGCGGGTGCTGAGTCCATCGTGTATGGGTAAGAGATGAGAAGAATGGTGTCTCGGGCTTGTGACCGACAATACGAGTATTAGGCTGGGGCCATTACCTTTTTGAGATGAAAAAATTAGTAGCAGGCAACAGCTGGCTGAAATATATAGTTGAGGTCATAAACAATGAAAAAAAAAACTTTCGAACTTGAGATTAAGGGAAGTAGTGAAATGGGGTGCTATTTAAGGGATGAAAACCGTTTTTCGTTATTTGTGGCGGAACGAGACCTCCTAGAGAAAAGTGTTACATACAAAAGTTGTAGATAATAAAAAAATCTAAAACTTTTATTATATATATTTTTCGACATAACCTCAAAGTTTTCGAGAAAATGACGAAAAACCGATTTTTCTGTTTTTTATTTTTTTCTCGCGTGGAAATTATTTAATTTAAATGAAACTTTGTGAAAATACGTAATTATTTGCACACAATAAGCATGATTTTTTTCAATCATGAAAATTAATATTTTTCAAGATTTCACCATTTTTCCGAAAAAACACCCTTATCTTTGGTGAACAACTTTATTGATTTTTTTTTGGTTTCTGATGTTGTACAAGGTCTTATTTTTTTCGTCGTGATGTCTACTTTCAAATGGTATATCGATTTTAATTATTCATTGTTATTTAGTAGCTTAAAATTAAGAAAAACCGAAAAAAAAAAATTCGAATCTCGAACTTACCGAATTTTTTCATTATTTTCAATTTTTTAGCATATTGTTAATAATTTATAATATTTTGATGAAATAACTTACTTTGGTATAAAATGAATAAATTTAAATGAATTTATTTATTGGAAACAACGCTATAATTTAATAGAATAAAAAATAACAAAATAATGTTACGTATTCAAAAAAAAAAAATTACAAAATTTAAAATTTCACAGCATACAGGTATTTGAAATGCCCGCCAAAAACGACTGAAGGTTGGGGAGAGAGAGGGGTAGGATAAAGTGAGCCTGTACAAGAGCAGCAGAGCTCGTTCTGTAGTAAATTTCTATTCGACTAGTTGTGTGAAAATATTTTTTCAGTTGTTGATGCGTCCTTTGTTAACACACGTGGTGATTAAGATTTCAATTAAAATTAAACAAATTATTATTTGACAGTAGTTTACTGCCGTTGGATAGTAACAAAGTTGAGTATTAATTTTATAGCCTCTAACATTGTCAGTAGCTTTTATAATTTTAATATTATTGTAAATTCATACATGATAATTACAATTCTTAAATGTTACAATAATGTTTTGTTTTGATGTGTACGCTTGAAGCTACAACTATTAGCCTTAATTTCACCAAAACCGAATTAATATTTCAGAAAAATATTTACTGTACATCTAAAATTTATTTCAGATTTTGCACGTGTTACAAACGTAATATACGGTTAGGGATACCACACAAACGAGAAAGGGAGATCGTACATCTTGCATGGTTGCTTGCGACGCGTTGTGCTATAGATGTCGTATATATACTTCAGGTACACGTTTTAATTTTTGTCAAAATTATACAGTGTCATTCAGTGACTCTTTGAAAGTGTTTCGTTTTTTTGCATTTTTAAAAGTTCATTACGAAATAATATTGATTAATTTAAACCAGGGTCTTATTAAAAACATTTTGTTGAGTTTTGTTTGTTTTCCTTTTTTTCAATATAATAGTATAAAAAGTAATTGTCGGAAAAAATATTGCATAAATGTAAAAAATGGTCCTGAACAATATTATAAAAAAAGTTCTCAAAAAATTATGTAATTTTTTTTTTCGGTTTTTCTTAATTTTAAGCTACTAAATAACAAGAATAATTAAAATCGATATACCATTTGACATCACGACGAAAAAAAAAGACCTTGTACAACACCAGAAACCAAAAAAAAATCAATAAAGTTGTTCACCAAAGATAAGGGTGTTTTTTCGGAAAAATGATGAAATCTCGAAAAATATTAATTTTCCATGATTGAAAAAATTCATGCTTATTGTGTGCAAATAATTACATATTTTCACAAAGTTTCATTTAAATTAAATAATTTCCACGCGAGAATAAAATAAAAAACAGAAAAATCGGTTTTTCGTCATTTTCTCGAAAACTTTGAGGTTATGTCGAAAAATATATATAATAAAAGTTTTAGATTTTTTTATTATCTACAACTTTTGTATGAAATACTTTTCTCTAGGAGGTCTCGTTCCGCCACAAATAACGAAAAACGGTTTTCATCCCTTAAATAGCACCCCATTTCACTACTTCCCTTAATCTCAAGTTCGAAAGTTTTTTTTTCATTGTTTATGACCTCAACTACATATTCCAGCCGGCCGTTGCCTGTTACAAATTTTTTTTTTTTAGCTATAAAAATCCGTAACGGCCCCAGCCTACATGGCTGGTTTGGAAAGGAGGCTTTATTTATTATATTATAATACGCTCACCATCCACCATTCTACTTCTCTTCCTGCCCAACCAATTACTGTATGAATCCGTTAATGCCGTCTTGGAAGGTCTTTCCATAAATGTATTGACGGCAGACAGACCTGCTTAGACCCAATTCTTTTAATTGTTATAATTCAGATTTTAGTCTATGTTTCTATCGTATGAAACTTGAGAAATATCACAAATAAATTAAATAAAAAACCAGGAATCGAACCCGGTATCTCCGAGTCTCACGGACTTAACCGCTGGACCACGAAGGCAGTAAGAGGCGGTAGTTACGGAGGCGTAATAACTTACAGTTCTCAATAATTGTCTGATAGTAGTTTTGCCGGCTCCGGGCTCACCAACCATTACGATTCCCATCCTCTGGTCTAGCTGTTCGTGAAGTTCTATGCATTTCTGAATCTAAACATTAAAACATATTTTTTTTAATTGAAGCTTTAATAAGGCTCATAAACTAAATAGGCTGTTTTATTTTAATTTTTTATATTTTTTTTTACATAGCTATATGAGAAAATATATATGTATATATACTGCGTGGAATATATAAAAGAGTAAATATTTTTATATTATAATCTAGAATAAAAATAAAGAACTACGTATTTTTTCTTTTAATAATTTAGTAATAAAATCTCAAGTTATGGTGCAGAGAAGTTATCCTAAAAATATCGCAACTCATACTGAGCCTAATCAAGTAGGTAGCGAGAGGTCGACGATCGCGCGAACGATGTCTTACGTAATTCTTTCTCTCCCTATTTTGTCTATTGGCTTTGGGCGAGATCAATTTAATATTAATACTCCAGCATTTAGGTATTTATCGCGATCTTATTCACCATAAAATAGTGTTTTGTTTTTCGGATGATTATTTTTATCTTTAGAAAACAGTTACCTTTTTTATTCCAAATAGAGGTTCTACCAATGACACTTGTAGCCTTTAAAATTTGCTCTTTTGTTTTGACAATTACACGCGGTATAAACACATATACCCCTCGTTCCGAATCATGTTCAGAACGCTTAGAATGAATATGATACTGACATAGTTTCGTTCCGAATCAAATATCACGATTTAATTGCTCAGAGCGTGATTTCAATTCGGAACGGTCTCAATAACATTTTTATTCATAACATAATAGTTTTTTTTTTAAATGTATAGATGATAAATTGTGGATTCCACATCTTTGAGTATGAATACTAACAAACACACCTCTCTCGGTTTTTTCCTTTGGTTCTGGAGGTTATCTGTGCTGTGGGGTTTCATGATGATAAAATATTAATTCTTTCGGAACTAGATCTTAATAATGGTAACTAATTTATTTTATTTATTTTACCTGTCCATCATTGGGTATAAGATGAAGATGATCAAAGCTGGTCCTCAAAGTTGGTACTAGAGGATCTACGAAGGTTTTCTCTGAAGGTACGTCATGGAATATCACAGCCAGAATTTCTTCAAATCTAAATTAGATAAAATGTTGTTTAATTCTTTAAACGAGGGGATATTAACATACAATTTTTTTTTATATATTTAATTTGTTCATTTATATTAAATATTAATATTAAAGTAAAGTATCATCACGACCGTTTCCCTTTCGGGGTGGTCAGAAACCACGCTTATAAATAATCGGATTCACATTTAAAATGTAATCATTACATATTTGTGCCGTTTGCTGTAGAAACTGTGGGCCCATGGAGTCCAAGCTCAAAATTGTCTTATAATTGCTTTGGTAATATTTGTGCAGTAATTCAGTTGTTGTATCTTTGTTGAGACAATTTTAATTGGTCGCGTTATATTAATTTGTAGTATTTGAACAAACGGACTAAACGAATGAGGAGTTCTTAGCGCCATTTTGCACGAACATGTCAAGTCCCAAGTTTTTCGTTTTGTAAATTAGTTTACTGTGAATATTGTTAGTCAAAAGTGGTGTTATTTTGTTTAATAATGTGCTACGTTGTGAATAATTATGAAAAACGATAAATTTGACTCTATACGAGTAAATGGGGCAGAAGTTGCAGTTTATTTTTTGCGGTTTTCCCGCGCTGTGAACTCCCGTATACATTTAGTGTTTGTGCGATATTGACGTGAATTACTCCATGAAAAGCATCGAATTCTGCAGCACTTGGAATTTGATGATCCCCAACTCAGTTATGAACATATATTGTGTAAATAAATTACGTGTTTAGGGCGATGTATTCTGTACAATCCTTTAAAACTTAAATTAAAAAAAAAAACTAAACGAATGACAGTCGATTGTATTATTGTTTGTTGTGAAAATACAAAAACACCCGTGCTTACTTTAGTATTTTATTTTTATTTTTTTTTATTTTGTACCTAACACAACAGAAATAGATACAAAACATTTTTTAAATTTCAAATCTTTACAATACAGTTCCAGTACCATCTCCAAAAGCATGTGCACACAGCATGCAATTATGAAACATTTACATATATTTAAAAATAACAATACAATACCCACAGTGAGTATAGTTCATTAATATTAATTTAGTTTCAGTCTGCTCGCCGTCTACAGCAAATTACTTCTTCCCAAAGGCCAGAAATAATCCACTATAGAAAGCGAACACCTAGTTAGGATAATTCAATTTATTAATTTTTTTATTCCTAATATCTTGCACAAGTAAATTTTATAAATACTGGCGAATTGATATAAATCAAATATTCTGGTAGCTATGTAGGTAATAAGAAATAATTACTTATAGTTAACAAAAAGTGAACCTTGGTTACTCAAAAAAACAGTCTATTACTTAATTATTTCTTATTGTTTTGTGAAACGTAAAAATAACAACTTCCCATGCATTTGTGTAAATGACAGTTCCCTTTTTAATTATTTCTTAAGATATGTTTGTGAAACACATTTATTGCAAAACCTGATAAATTTTACTTAAGAAATAATTAAGTACCAAAAATACGCTGTGAGTTACCACCATCATTCACCTACCTAAGAGCATCAGCTGCAGTTAGTTTTGAAATGTTGTTGTGTCTAAGAACACGTCGGAGTACTATTCGAGGGTCTTCCTGGAGGGAGTTACTGAGCAAAGCCTTAGCACAACTCCCCACTGCGGCCTTCAATGCTCGCAAACCCCAATCGTAGTGACTCTGCTCGCTTAGTAATTCACTGAAAAAATTATACACATAAATTTATATTTACCCTTCGTTCCGATACGCGATAATAGTAACCTAAGCACGCTTAAAGGTGTTCCGAGACGCGCTTAAACTGTTTTGCCAAAGCTATGTGACGTCACAAATGACATAATTTCTCGTGCTTAGACTGCTCACGACTGAGCGCTGTCACTTGTTTGTCATAATGTCCCGCGCCATTTTCAAGTTAATTTAATATTAGGCTTTTAAATTATTTAATATTGTAATTCGTTTATACCGTTTGTATATTACTTCTAAAACAAATCTATAATTAATATTTAAGAAGGATGTGAAAAAAAAAATGTCTGTAACATGGAAAGTTATTTTAAAAGACCAAAATAATTTAATAATAATAAACTTTACACATATAAAGATGAATAAACCGAGAGATGTATATTTGTTAGTATTCATACTCAAACATGTGGAATCCGCAATTTATCCTCTATACATTTAAAAAAAAACTAACATTTATGAATGAAAATGTGATTTAGACTGTTCCGAATTGATATCACGCTCTGAGCATCCAAATCGCGATATTTGATTCGGAACGACGTTCAGTGTCATATTCGTTCTAAGCGCTCTGAGCGCGATTCGGAATGAGGGGTTATTTAAAACTTAATTGCACGTTATAATTACGGACTTAAAAGGGTTTTACGCTTAAGGGCACCAGCTCTCATTCTCGGCAAGTATTATAAAGTATACATTTGTTTTGGGTCTAATAAGTATGTGTGTACCTGTTGATGTATTTAATGCAATTACGAATACATATGTTTCTTATCAGAGAGTTAAACATTATTATTATTTTATTTTTACAATGTACTACGCTAAGAAACTACACTAAGAGCTGCCTCTGTGGTCTAGCGGTTAAGTCCGTGAATTTAGACTCGGAGGTACTGGGTTCGATTCCTGGTCGGGACACAAAAATATTTATCAATGTAGATGTATTTATTTACATAATATTTAATTTATTTGTGATATTTCTCGAGTTTGGTACGCTGGAGACATCGACGAGCTTGCCACTTGTCATGATTGGCCTATAGTAAAGTTGGCTAAATGTGAATCCGTTTCTTTATAAGCGTGGTTTCTGACCCCCACGAAAGGGAAACGGTCGTGATGATACTTTTACGTTAAGAAAATTGTCTAATTACGGTTTTAAAATTAATATTAAAGCATTGCAATAATACATCTGCCACTTAATAGGTTTAAGTTATCTATTAATCAGCAATTAATTAAAAATGGATATTTGTTGCATCAGTTGATGAATATCTGCAAGACAAGAACGCATGGTTTGACTTATTTTTTATTTAAATTAATTGTGTTTATATAGTATGACAATGCCTGCTTACAGCAGCTATTAGCTTATAGTATGACAACGCCTCTTTACAAATGGAATAATTTATTTGTCAGAAACATGGTAGGTACAGGGATGTAAATTATTATATGTACTCGTAATTATATCACATGCTTCGCTATTTCTAGCATACAAATATTTATTTAGTCACATGACTTTGTCGAGCTTAGTGTCTAGGTATTCTTTTGTCGAATAAAAACATTTATTAACCAGCATTTGTTTGACTCTTAATTTGAACAGTTTTAGTGGCAGCTCCCTTATAGTAACTGGAAGCTAATAACAGCAGCTATAATAATAACAAAGTTTATTGACACAATTAGTTTTTTTTTTCTTATAAATATGGACTTAACTTAGGGAACAGTTATGTGACAAATTGTTAAAATCCTAACTCCAAGACTAGTTGGGCTGTGTCCTAGTAGTCAGTGCTCTTACTAGAAACTACAAAAATAAATTCACAACATTGGTAAGTTAAATAAACAAAGGTAAAAAAGAGAGAAACACAATCTTAGGTGTCATTTTTTTTATATCTGTGTAAACTAAATGGATTTAAAGGTAGATGGGTGTATTAGCAAGTTGTGTAATCGTTTTGTGGTGAGGGATATCATAATTTAATAAGAACATTTATCTTATATTTATTTATTTTATTTAGTATTAACATATATGTATTATATGAGTATTATATTTTATATATTTATATATGTATTTAGTTGATAATTTACGCATTATTTATAAACAAAACATTACCACATTTTAATTTTGTATGTTAGTAAGATCATGCTCAACTTCAGCACGGGGTCACCTCGCGAAGTGTGCAGACACATTACTTACTTCACTCTATCGTACAGAGTTATTTAGCATGTTATAAAAATATGTACTTATATCACAATAAATATATTTGATTTGTGTATAATTTGATAATGTTTAATATTATAAAATACATATGTATGAGTATTGTAAATTTGATATGTAAAAGTGCAAAATATATTTTTTTCGTTCGATGTTTTGAATTCTAACCTTGCCATGGAGAAGACTTCGCAGAGATCTTGAGCTATGGTGTTCGCGGACGGTACGGCGCGAGCTCGCAGCAGGTTCGCAGCGAGCGGGGCGGGGCGCGGCCGGAACATGGCGGCCGGACGTAACACCGTCTCTATGGCAGCCGGCAACACCCTACGACCGCCGTAGCCGACACCTGCCGGGTTCATTGTAGCTGCCACAGCGCAGTATCGAGATACCTCTACCTAAGATTAATTGGTTTTATTTTCTACTTAAAAAAAAAGAAAAAACACTTATCTTTTTTTAAGCATATGTATTATTTTTTTGATAATTTTACTGCGAGTGAGTTTGCAGAATTGTTCCATCAATTAACAGCCGTTGCTTTGTGACTTCGTTTGGCGAGTGTTATTGACTAGCTTTATCATTGTTTTCAAACTACCTGCATTTTATATTTGCAGTTGCATTTGTTTGATAGTTATACGTACTATTGGTTTTAATTATTAAGTTTGTTTATAGATATTTTGATGTAATGATTTTCATAAATTGTAGGAATCAACTGGTGCAAGTTAACTTTTTATGGAGGCGGGGAACCCCATATTTACAGTATATTTTTATTTGTACTTAGATTTAAGGTTTTTTTTATATTGTACTCTTTATTTTGTCTAATAAAAAAACATTATTATTATTATTATATAAGATGAGTAACATAATAATAAACAAAGAACAAGCCATTTGTTTGTCTAGCTAGGGGACCAGTGTTCTGTGTTACCGGGATTATTTATTTATTTAAAAACTTTATTGCACTACGTATAAGGGTCGGGCTTAATGCGGCATTATCTAGCAGCCAACCTTTGGGATATCACAGAGTATTTTAATGAAACTTAATTTTAAAGAAAAATAAAATAAACTTATTCTGTGATTCAATAAAACATTTTAATATACATATAAACATGTACGCAATAATACATTATTTATACTACATACCAGTGGTAACAAACGTTGCCGTGAACTCGGGAGGTCGTGGGTTCGATTCCCACCGGGGGCAAGTTGTACATTGTATAATTTGTCTCGGTCTGGTTGTTTATATGTATATATTAACAAAAAAAAAGTATAATATGTAGTTTATCAACCATCTAGTTTCCGTAACACAAGCCTCGCTGTGTGACCTGTCTGGAAATATTTATTTATTTATTTATAATATATCTTACATAAAGAGTTGGAGGTGTTTAAGTAATGTGCATATACCATTTTTTTAAGATATATGTTGGGTGCTTGGCGAATTTCTAGTGATTAGTTTCTGTACTATACAAAAACAAAGAAACCTAAATTTGTAAGAATCAGAAACAAATGCATTTGGTCACGCAATGGATTTGACAATTTAATGTGACTAGATATATAATTTTTTGATTGCAATCTGTGGCGCAGTGAGAGTATAGTTTGTTAATGTATATGTATTGAGTAGTTTATTAATGTATGTGTAGATTCAAGTGTATGTTTGCTTACTTGTTTCCCATTAAGTAGTGCAGTGGGTCTAGCCCCGGGTTCGTGATGACCAATAGCAGGTAGTATGGAGTTAAACTGATGAGCTACGGTAGACAGGGTGTCAGCAGTCAGTCTATTGAACTCATCGAAACACCCCCAAGCTCCAGACAAAGACAGACCAGTAAGCAATCGCCCCATGCATTCTGCGTCCATTGCCTTCAAAACACAATTACTATAGGTAACGGAGCGGTGGTGGCTCGGATGTAAGAACGCTTTCCTCAAAATGCTAATAAGTTCGGTTCGAACCCTGACTTGTGGAATCGTTAATAAAATGTCATTAATAATTGACATCAAATCCTCGTAAAGACGTCTGGCCAGCGTGGAGAGTGTGGGCCAAAATCACCAAACAATTTTGGAAGGGCCATTTCCAACAGTAGAGGTCTAGGACTCTGTAATAATGAAATGAATTAATATTAAGAAAATATCGAAAATTAATAACTTCTAACACTAACATATACTAACACCACTTAGTAAATAATAACAATAAAGTTACATGTAGTAAATGTGAGTATACTAGCTTTTTAAATGATGATCTGGTATCTACCATCTGCTGGCGTTATGTTAATATATAATTATATTTCCATATATATTTAATAACTATTACAGGGTTTTGATAAGTGAGAAATTAGTGGGATGCTGGGGCAATTTCTGGCATTGTCCTTTAACACGTAAAAGCTACTGAAATCGTGTGGTATATTTTCTATGGGGGGTGAAGGAGTGAGCAAAGAGGTAACTTCGATGGTCGTTTGTCAGGTCGTCAGCAGCTTCTTCTAAAGATCACTGATGGTCACTAGGCCTTCACAATACACCAAGTCTAAAGCAAGAATTACTAACAAGAATTAACGGAATAAAACGGTTCTAGCGCGGCGGGTGTGCGTTTGCGTGCACAGTGGACACAAGACTGTGCCATTCGGCGTGCGGTGGATCCTCTCGCTCAGGCGCAGGTGTGGGAAAGGGGTAGTTGATATATATAGTTGGACGTATATAAATGGACATAAATACATAGTGGCCACGCCATTGTGCATATATATTACCTCATCACAGTTGAATACCAATACAAGTCTTCCCAATAGCCCACCAAGGGCTTTTACAGATTCAGTTTTACCCGTCCCGGCTGGACCAAATGGATTACCTACCAGACCCAAGTAAAATGCCTGAAAATTACAAAAAATTGTTACTGCATGAAGAGGGTTTTGCATCCCTCTCACTCGCACAATCCAATCTTATGAAAGCTATTTCATGTCGGAGTTTACTCGGAGATATTGGACTTAACTGCCTCCGTGGTCTAGCAGTAAAGTCCGTGGATTTAGACTCGGAGGTACCGGGTTCGATTCCTGGTCGGGACACTAAATATTTATTGTCGTTAAATGGAAAAAAAAGAAACAATATTGATATAAAATAATATCATTCAAAATAGTGTTCGATTGAAACAATTTGGATACAGTCAAGAATCCATATATATATATGGTATTTGTTAAAGAGCAATTATTTTTATATTATAATCTAGAATAAAATTAAAGAATTACATATTTTTTTATTTTAATTAATCAGTAATAAAATCTAAGTTAAGGTGCAGAGAAGTTTTCCTAAAAATATCGCAACTCATACAGAGCCTAATCAAGTAGGTAGCGAGAGGTCGACGATCGCGCGAACGTTGACTTACGTAATTGTTACAAATTAAAATTAATATTAGACAAAATGCAAGGGGGGTTATTTATAGTGGACTGTATGAGATCTAAGGAAAAAGCTAGTTGCATTAATAAAAAGGCTAAGAAGTTGGAAAATGGGATATTGCAAGGAGTACGCACCTGATGTCCTTCGGGGGGGTGACGTCTTCCCGTATGCTCACTTCACAAACACTGCTTTTAATACACCGGCCGGTGACTGATATAAATAATCTTATAATTGTTAAATATTAGTCCTTTATGCGTGTGCGCAGGCAACACGACCGCTTCACTCGACGACACGAAATTGTGCGTATGGATTTAGGGACGGGAGAGGATCGATTCATACATCAATTGAATACAGGCGATACCATTCCCCCGGCCTTAAAGGATTGCCTTTAAAAGAAACTAAACTTATCTAACTATAGACATTACAAACTAATCTAAGTATAGAAAGTTAATTAACCTAAAGAACAAATTATATTAACTATATACATGTTTGCTAATGACCTATTGACTAGGCAACGGACATAGCTTAACTACAGGGCGAACATAAGTACCCCTTGTGGTCTTAACGGTGGCAACACGTGTGATGCCATCACTAGACACGTGAGCTTCTTCAACAACGCCTAAGGGCCATGAGAATAACGGAGTATTATCCGTCATAACAACTACAACAGTACCTGGGTTGATGGGAACGGAAGGACTGTGCCATTTGGAGCGAGTTTGTAACTGATGCAAATACTCAGTACGCCATCGCTTCCAAAATGACTGAACTAGCGAATCTAACAAAGAATGACGATCGCGTAAATTCCTAGTTGATGTCTCAGGCACAGGGAGTGAAGAAAGCGGAGCCGAGCACAAAAAATGTGAAGGCGTGAGAGCAGAAGGCTCAGCAGGATCACTGCTCAACTGTGTGAGCGGACGAGAATTAACTAAACTCTCTATTTGGGTCAAAATCGTTAACAATTCCTCATATGACAAGACCTGCTGTGCAATGGACTTAAAGAGGTGCGTCTTAACCACCTTTACCATACAATTGGCAACAAAGGTGTGCCACTGGTGTGGAAAAGAATTGTGCCAACATAACACTACGTTGGAGTCTGAGAAGGCGTAAACTTTCCTAAAACCTACGGCGTGACGCGGGCTGTAAGTATCGTAAACGCAACGGAGCAAGCGCGATGACAACTCGACGACGCAAAGTTCTAATCTTGCGACCGTGAGTGTCTCAGTGGGCGCTAATTTGGACTTAGCACGTATCACTTTCATCCCGATGTTGTCGGAATGGGTGATGTGCACGTAGACTACTGCAACGTACGCACGCTCACTGGCAACAGCGAAACCCATAACATTACAAATCACGTCATCAAAGACACCAACATGACGAGGAATCCTTAGGCCGTTAAGACAAGGTAACTCTCGGCAATATCTCTGACATAATAGAATAATATGAGGAAGAGAAGGATCGTCCCAATCACACTTCAACATCCATAACTCTTTAATTAGAAGTATGGCGTAAAGGGTTGTGGGAGCGGCAAATCCCATGACGTCCCATAATCGGGCTACAACAGACATAATACGTTTGGTACATCTATCATCAGGAGCAGCTAAACAATCATCAGATATAGACCAATGAAGACCTAATATCTTTTGTTTTGTCTGTTTATCCAACTCCACGTTAGATAAATTTCTGTGTGAAGAAGGAATACTTCCCAGGACCTTATCCGAGTTATAAGCCCATTTCACCAAATCAAAAACTCTACTGAACTCGTAGACCTGGAGTGGATCACGAGGACTGAACCGGTACAAGATACGCTGGAAACGGCGATCACTTTCGTGGACATTAATTTGTAAAAACATTTGTCTCACGTCAGCACAGATCGCAACAGGAAACAGACGAAAGTTTAGAAGAATACAAAACAGATGTCCTTGTAGATTTGGACCCGAGTGGAGTATATCATTAAGAGACAGACCGGAGCTAGTCGTACAACTAGCATCGAGAACCGGTCGTAGTGGTCTGGATTTTCCTGGTCTATAAACCCCATGGTGGGGTATGACATAGGAAGGAAGTTCAGGATTATTCTCAGCAACAGGCAACAAATAACCTTTACTGATGTAATCTAATATCACATTATCATAGGCTTCACGCAGTAATTGGGAAGCTTCCTTCTTGCGCTCCAGGCGTAGATAGCGTTTTCTGGCGACGTCATACGAGTTACCCAACAAGTATGAGTCCTTACGAAAAGGCAAAGCAACTGTAAATCTACCACTAATATCACGTGTATTGGTAGTCTTATAGTGCTCATCACACTCGACATCAACAGGATCCTCAATATGAGGGACAGATACCTCTTCGAGCTCCCAGAAGCGCTGAAGAGAATCAACAGAGTTATTATTCATAACCGAACAACATGACGTCACATTGACGCATGTGTTGGGCGCAGGCGTCGCTGTGGGCAGTAACCCAACCACGACAACTCCTAATACAGTCTCAATGACTGGTGGAATATTATCAACATTGCTATTAACCACACTTGGTAACAACAAATGAGGAAATATTGCTGCACCTATAAGCATGTCAACGGAACTTGGCGTAGCAAACGCATCGTCCGCAAGCGACAATGACTTAAGGTGTGGCAAAGCTGCCACGTCAATAGGGACTGAAGGCAGATCACTAGTAATGCGGTCAACTATAAGAGCACTCATATCGTAACCGACATTAATATTAAATTTGGAGAAGAACTTAATGTCTACCTCACCTTGAGTACTCTTCGCCGCTCCACCGACACCCCTGACTACAACATTGGAATTTCTAATGTTAGAAAATCCCAACCTCGAGAAACATTCATGCGTAATGAAGTTGCTCTGGGACGCTGAATCTAGCAGACATCTTACGACCTGCCTACGATTATTAATATCATACAAAACAACTTGCGCAGTCGCCAAGGCTACAGTAGTAGTCTTTACACTAGCGCCATCTGTATTTGACGCGAGCGAGGAAGGCAACACAGAACATAGACTAGATTGAGTCTGAGATGATTGACCATCGTCACTTGACGCGGGAGGAGTAACAGAGTTATTTTCAAAATGTAGAAGAGAATGATGTCTCTTCTTACAAGAAACACACTTAAGATTAGACTTACACTTGCCTGTATTGTGCTTAATATTTAAACAATTTATACACGCACTTCTGGATTTAGTATAGTTAAATCTATCCTTAGGAGCTAAGTTACTAAACTCAGGACATTTAAACAAGAAGTCGTGAGTAATATTATCACACAAACACTTTGAATTATGAGATGGTGAAGCATCGACAGCATAAGTTTGCAGATTCGGTGCACTGGGACGCAAAGGTTTGACCTGTTTGGCAGGTGTGGCTCGCGACTGCATACCAACACTCTGGAAGACGCGATCCTGGGTCCTAACATACTCCGCTAGCTGCGAAAATGTAGGTACCCGAGAGTCTCGACAGTACATCTCAAAACCTCTGACCGTGTCTGCATCTAGCTTCTTTAACGACAAATGAAGAAGAATGAAATCGGCTAAGTCATCAAGACTCATATTTCTCAAAGCATTTACGGCTGTGGTCACCTTATCGGTAAACATCTGAAAGTTGTAGGCCGATGGTGTACCATTGAATTTAAAATTTATTATTTGTTCAATATATGTGGCAGCCATAAAACGTTTATCCTCGAATTTGTCCAGAAGAGTCTGCAGAATTAGAAAGTAATTATCACCACTCGGTGTAATACCCGATATCACACTCTGCGCCTTATGAGACAACCTACCCAGAAGATAGTACAGTTTTTCATCATTTGACAGCGATGGATTAAGATGAATAATAGATTTAAAACTAGCATAAAACAATGGCCAGTTTCTTACGTCCCCATCAAACGGTAGTATCTCGATAGGCGGTAACCTAGGTCGCTTAAGAGCGGCTTCACTACTCTGTTCTAAAGGCACTACGCTAGACAAAGAATCTAGCACTCGTTTAGACGCACAGTACATGTCCTCAAACGAGTTTATTGCTTCATAATTAGGCGTTGCCTTTGGGTCTGACTTAAACTTTAAAGAAATATATTCGTCAAGAACAGAACGAAACTCGCAACGCAACTCGTTCATTGTACCAACTGCATTGAGAAAAGATTCACGAGTGCGTTCAGTTGTGGTGTTCTTTGACAAGTTATAAATATGTTGCATTCGCGAAAACAGAGCGTTACGTTTAGCATAAGCAATTTGACAATTCATGCTATCTTTACTAGTCGAATCCATGGTAGTTTTATCTGAATCTAACGACATTTTATAACAAACCCAAAACAAACCTAAAAGATGCAAAGAAGTTTTTATAACAACCAGAAGTTTAAATTAATAAAATCAACAAAAATACAAAAATGTACGTTGTCCTTTGGATACGGTTTAATCACACAAACTGGCTACACAAAGATTTGTCAAATTTATAACATATAAACCGCACAATCAGTTAAACAAATTGTAAATTTGTGATTTTACAATAATTATTGCATTTATACAAACATAAACCACTAATAAAGCATACGTTATGTTGTATCTATGTCCTAACTTACAATTTTGCCACAGATTTGCTAAAAAACACCTAATATAAAAAAGCAAAATATGTGGGTAGTACGAAAAAAACAAAGTTTATTCTAAAACATTAATACGATCCCAAATTATGGTTTCCATAAATGTCCCTGACAAAATTTCGCATTTACACTACGACATGTGACACCGCGCCCACCTAATGGTAATCGGTACGCAAAGTCCAATGATAGGAGCAATTAACAAAAAAATAATGTGCAAATAGGTAAATAGAAATTATTATTGGATTTTAACTTATTCAAGAATTTACCAAAAAAAAATAATAATAAAGAATTTTTGTTATTACAAACTTATTGCACAATATATTTATAGAACCTATACATTTTACATGCAGATAGTTAAACTTACGTTAATTGAGTGTATTTAAGTAAACTAAACGGCAAATATAATAACGTGAAAATAAAATAGTATTATTTCACGCGTAATATTGCTGTTAGTTACTTACGGTCTACGCATTATATTACGGCCTAAAATATACAGTATTTTGAACAAACATACAAGCAAAATCATAAGGAATCCATGCAAGCAATTGAGCGCAATGTCAATGCTGCCTAACCTAGGTATCCTACACTAAACCCTAACGAAATTAACCAATTTTTGGCAACCTGTAAGGCAGGAGGATCCCGGTTCGTTTAGGACCACTTAGACAAAATGCAAGGGGGGTTATTTATAGTGGACTGTATGAGATCTAAGGAAAAAGCTAGTTGCATTAATAAAAAGGCTAAGAAGTTGGAAAATGGGATATTGCAAGGAGTACGCACCTGATGTCCTTCGGGGGGGTGACGTCTTCCCGTATGCTCACTTCACAAACACTGCTTTTAATACACCGGCCGGTGACTGATATAAATAATCTTATAATTGTTAAATATTAGTCCTTTATGCGTGTGCGCAGGCAACACGACCGCTTCACTCGACGACACGAAATTGTGCGTATGGATTTAGGGACGGGAGAGGATCGATTCATACATCAATTGAATACAGGCGATACCAAATATTTTATAATAAAATGAATGACAAATTTGGGTTATTTAAAAAAATTATTGTATAATATGATTTTTTAATTAAAACTTTATTCAACGTCTTTTTAAACAGACTATGCGGTAAAAGTTTAATAACGTCGTTAATAATAATATGTTATTTAAACTATAAAAAAAACTCACTTGTGTCAAAATCAAGAAACATTGGTCAGCTAATTCTGTCCTTACAAATTGGCCAGTGTTTATACCAAGATATTCGAATGAGTACGAAAGTTGAGCGATGCCCATTTTAGCTATCACCTCCTTTGTACTTAACAAGTAGAATCTGAAAATAATAAAAGCTTACTCAATTTTTATTTTAATATTTATTGTTTTGAATTAATTATATTATTCAATTGATTTTGTTATAGTTATAAAATGAAATGAAATAATTTATTTGTCAGAAACATGGTAGGTACAGGGATGTAAATTATTATATGTAATTAAATCACATGCTTCGCTATTTCTAGCATACAAATATTTATTTAGTCACATGACTTTGTCGAGCTTAGTGTCTAGGTATTCTTTTGACGAATAAAAACATTTATTAACCAGCATTTGTTTGACTCTTAGTTTGAACAGTTTTAGTGGCAGCTCCTTTATTTATTTTTTAACTGGAAGCTTAAATATCTTTGTTGGCATTGCATAACAATTTCGGCTATATTGGGTACTTTTATGCGCTGGAATAATTATTCTACTAGGATAACGCGTTTTAAAATTGCAATTATCCCCAAGAGTTAAAGTTCCGGATGGCTTTTTACAAATAAACAGCATTCAAGTATATAGATAGAAGGAACAGTCAGTAATTTTAGTTTTATAAATAAAGGACGACAGGAAGTCATAGGTGGTGTGTTACAAATAGCACGAATGCATTGTTTTTGTCCAATATATATATCATTATTTTTTTCCAAAATGAATGTATTCGCCAACCCGTCTGGCCATCGTGGCTGTGTTCTAGGGCTGTGATGAATGAATGATGAATATAACGACCATAACCGGCAATGCATTGCACTAATTTATTCTGAGAATATTGTTCTAGCTTTGATCCTCATAGAATATGACCAGGTCAAAAGTCAAAGTCAAAATATATTTATTCACGTAAATCTATATTACAGGCATTTATGAAACGTCATTAATTTAATTATTTTGAATGATTCTACTTCTGCTAGTAGAAGACTAAGCAGCAAAGTGGTCCAATAAGAAAGCTGTTAGCAGAAGACCAGTCCAGGTAAGCGAGGACTTCAAATATAAGGTTTTAAAATTTAATTTACTTACCTTAATTGTTTTTGCCAAAGCCAGTGATTAGTAGAAGTGATATTGTTATCAATTAGTAACTGTATAACAGAGATGTAATAAACACATTGTAAAATGAGTGCTTGTCTTTTGAGCTTCTCCTTTTCTTCCTCCAACTCTACTTCTGCATAAAACTCACTCTCTTTTTCGATATACCCTTTTAACTTCTGCAAGTCCTTATTGGTTATAGCTCTCTCAGCGTGTTCTGTGAAGCGTATGTTCTGGGCCAAACATATAACTTGGATTGGCAAGGAAAATATATCCTGGTTTAGTTTAGAGTTTGATGTAACACAGAAAAGAACTGCACACTTGAGCGATGACTGCATTTCGCTTTCCAGATTTTTCAGCCAAATCTAAAAAGATAAAAGCTACGTGAACATAAACCATGAAACAAAAACTACAACGGACGAAGCCGGTTACAAAACGCTAGTAATTTATAAATATCATAGAAATAGGTTATCAATAAGTTTGAAAGGTGACATCAAAGGTCAATAGTAACTAAAATAAAAAGCACAAAATTACGCTTACCAAACACAAATCATTTGAAATTAAATGAAATAATTTGTCAGAAACATGGTAGGTTCAGGGATGTAAATTGTTATATAATAAATAAATAATAAATAATTAAATATTTCCAGACAGGTAACACAGCGTCATCTAATTTCCGTGGTAAGCTACGAGGCTTGTGTTACGGAAACTAGATGGTTGATAAACTACATATTATACTTTTTTTTTTGTAAATATATACATACGAGGGGCGTTCAAAATATTCTCGGTATGTGGATAAAAACAAACAAGTACGAAAAGTTTGATATTTTTATTTTTCAATATACTCCCCCCCTATGTTCATACACTTATAAGATCGATCAATTATTTTTTTTAATCCCTCATAAAAATATTTTTTATCTTTGGTGTAAAAATGCTCCTCCACGGCCGTCTTCAACGCTTCATCGTCAGAAAATTTATTTCCACGCAGATCCTTTTTAAGATTGGGAAACAAAAAGAAGTCGCTTGGGGCTAAGTCCGGACTATAGGGTGGATGAGTAACAGTTTCAAACCCACATTCAACAATAGCTGCCTTGGCAATATGAGCAGTATGGACAGGGGCGTTGTCATGCAGAAGCAGAACACCTTTGGTTAACTTTCCTCGCCTCTTTTCTTTGATCGCATCTCTTAATTGACGTATAACGTTAGCGTAGTACTGCCCTGTGATATTTACACCTTTTTCTTTATAATCGATAAGCAAAACTCCTTCACAATCCCAAAATATTGTGGCCATGACCTTGCCAGCTGACGGGATTACCTTGAACTTCTTGGGATGAGCTGAACCCTTAATGTGCCACTGCATGGACTCCTGTTTGCTCTCTGGGTCATAATGATGAACCCAGGTTTCATCTCCAGTAACTATTTTTTGCAGCACCTCATCGGGATTTTCACCACACAGGTCGATAAAATCTGAACAGCAAGCCACACGCATATCCTTTTGAAGAAGCGTCAGCATTCGCGGAACCCATCTTGCACTTACTTTTGACATATTAAGATGGTCATGTATAATGTCATGTACGGTACCAATAGAGAGATTGGTTACTTGAGCTATAGATTTTACCTTCACTCGGCCGTCTTCCAATATAAGTTTTTCCACTTTATCAATATTTTCTTGTGAGGTAGCCACTACAGGCCGGCCAGGTCTAGGGTCATCTTCAATACTCTCCCTTCCACGCTTAAATTCGCTTGACCATTTTTGAATAGTAGATAAAGAAGGAGCAGACTCACGGTAAACACAATCCATTTCCTCTTTTATGGTTTTTTGATTTTTACCCTGTTTTGTCAAGAATTTTATGACGGATCGGTGCTCTAATTTCGTTAAAATTGTTAATTCGCTCATGGTGTTCATGTTTGTTCGGCAATTGCAGAAAAACAAAAGAACATCTCGGTTCCAATTTTACTTTTTTTTAATGTCAATGGATGAATCTTAGCGGCCAGTAACAAATATATATATAAAAGAGGTTGTAACGTATCAATACCGAGAATATTTTGAACGCCCCTCGTATAAACACTCAGACCGAGACAAATTATACAATGTACAACTTGCCCCCGGTGGGAATCGAACCCACGACTTCCCGAGTTCACGGCAACGTTTGTTACCACTAGACCACGGAGGCGGTCAATATGTAATTATATCACATGCTTCGCTATTTCTAGCATACGAATATTTACTTAGACACATGACTTTGTCGAGCTTAGTGTCTAGGTATTCTTTTGTCGAATAAAAACATTTATTAACCAGCATTTGTTTGACTCTTAATTTAACTCCTTGACCAGCGCTTTGCTCATCCAATTGACCCCAAACAGCGCAAATTCGTAATCTATATCTATGTATATTGTATGTAACCTTTGCGCAGCTTGAGGTTCTCAACAGAAACCGCCGCACTCCCCGCGCTGGACGAGGTCGCCTGGATGTGTGATGGGGCTAATGTGTCTGCACATGTCGCATCCCACACCAGAGACCTGCCAAGTCCACGGCCCAACGCAGAGGCTATTCTCATAACATAGCACTTGTTCCCACTTTGGGAAATATCGAGGGTTGCCATGAATAATATTTTTACATATTTAATTAATTTTGTTGTTTATATTTATTATTACAATGATATTATTTAATATTTAGTACCTCCATTTTAATTATAAAGATTGTTATGTAGTTTTATACTCTACTAAAGAACTCTATAAATCTAGTAAATTGTCAATACCAAATCGAAATTTATTATCTGTTTACATGAATTTTATGTTAAATTTGTGTTTTTAAATTGTGCGACGTATGTATTGCGTACGTATACAAATGTGTGATCAAAGAATATAAGACAATAAATGTCTATTTAAATAGTTTGTTTTTGATGGAGTTTATGTGTAAAAAGTGTTTCTATTAATAAATCAAGAATTTTAAGAATCCAAGAAATAAATACATTAAAATTATTAATTATTTTGATTTGGAATACAAGATTTAGTTAAGATACCTATTCCGCCATTTTTAATAATTAATCTAATGTTAATTTTGTTTGACAAATTTGTATTTTCTACGTAATTTCTTACGTAAACACATCCAAAATGTACTTACCTCTACAGGGTGATCTATATTTACTGGATGTTCCAAAGTGAACAACTCATCGTGATGGCTACATAGAGCCGTAATGGACATGTTTTCAGGGCCAAGCCTAACTCCTGTGATTCCTGGGAACAGCTTCTTAAGATGATTTTGCATAACAGTTTCTCTTCCTTCAGCACCAGAGCGAGCTTGGCCAAGTAACTCCAGGAGGTCATCATCGCTTAGGAAGTAGAATCTAGGAAATATCTTTCGTTTTTCCTGCAAATTTTGAAACTTTTAACCAAATGCTATCAATGCACTGAATATGGAAGTTTCAACACGGCATTAGCATAATATAATATACATTTATTTAAAAAAAAAATTTACAACATATAAAATAAAATTAATATTAAGGATAGGGATATAAGTCCCGTCCGCGTGGAATGGTGGCAAGAACGCTGGCTGCATTTAGTATAATCATATACCGAATGGATTTTTGAGACGGGACAGAAGACTATACATACATATCTTCACGTCAAATCCCTTGCGGGGTAGGCCACTTGTCACGGTCGCGACCTCTTTCGCTTCTTTGACATCATAATATTTATTAATTTAAATAAATTAATTAAATTAAAATATAATTTATTTGTGAGATTTCGAAGCTCGTCGATGTCTCTGGTCTCGAGACATCGACGAGCTTGCCACTTGTCATGATTGGCCTATAGTAAAGTTGGCTAAATGTGAAACGGCGGCCGTGCTGATAAATTACTTTTTTTCTATTTTGACATTTGACACTAAATAAAAAAGTGCCATATTAATCGACATGAAAATGTCACAATTAATCCTAGAATAATTTCACTCATTTAATACAATAATTGATTGACACTTCGGGTGCCGTCGTATTCCCGTTGAGTCCGTGGGATGAGGCGGAGTGCACAATCGTCCGAAAACGTTATCGTCTAAGATCGATTACGTTTGTTAGTAATGTCAAAAGCTTGGACATTTCGCCTAGCTTTAGAATGATCGGAAACATTACATTACACACTATATCTGTACCATTTATATACAAATTGAACTAACATTAATATAATCATTGAGAGCTGATTGGCAGGCAGAGAGTTGATTAGATATCGCGTCCAGCATTTGTTGCAAGCGTGTGGACTGCAACAGGGCTGTGAGTCTGGCGTCTTGCTCCAGGATCCTGGCGACCTGTCTGAATCCCAGGTCCACCTTCCTGAACCGCAGTCCAAGCTCCCCATCATCATTGGACAGGATCGGCTCCAAATACAACCACCTGAAGACAATCATTTAAATAACAATACAACACAACACAATCATTCATTAAAATTTGTGATATTTCTTGAGTTTGGTAGGTACGTGAGTGCTTCGCGCCATTTTGCGCGGACGTGTCAAGTGCAAGTTTTTGTTTTGTAAATTAATTTACTGTGAATATTGTTGGTCAAAAGTGGTGTTGTTTTGTTTAATAATGTGCTACAATGTGAATAGTTATGGAAAACGATAAATTCGACTTCGAATATGGGGCACAAGTTGCTGTTTTCCCGCGCTGTGGATTCCCATATTTTACTCGATGTGTTTGGGCTATAATGCCGCGAGTGACTCCAAGAAAAACATCAAATTCTGCAGCATCTGGAATTTGATAGGTCATCATCAAATTAACTCATAAAAAAGAAAGATATATTTTATTATTATTTCATTTATCATCCATCGGGAGAAGAGAACAAAGATATAAATTGGTTGGTACGTTAGAGACATCGACGAGCTTGCCACTTGTCATGATGGGCCTATAGTGAAGTTGGCTAAACGTGAACCCGCTTCCTTAAAGGCATGGCTACTAACCACCCGGGATAGGATACAGTCGTGTTGATACTTTAACGAATTTTGACTTAAGAGGGTTTTTTACATCCCTCTCGCTCGCACATTACAACATATTTTAAGATTATTCAAGTCCTAACTTTCTAGGAAATAAAAAATAATTTTGGACTTACTCGTATTGCGTATAAAAACAGCGATTTTACTAATAGATATATATAATTCACAGACTTAACCGCTAGACCACGGAGGCAGGTACAAAAGGGATATAATAAAATAAAACAATAAATAATAACGACATAATTTTATTAATTATAACAATAGTTAAGTATTTAATTTGCCTTAAACTATATAGAATAAAAAACAAATTTCTAAGCATTCCATGGATACACCGTGCGGGTGCCGGGTCCATCGTGTGTAGGGGAAGCGATGAGAAGAATGGCTGGTTTACAAAAAGGCCTACTTTTTTATTTTATTACGCAACAAGACGCTCACCATCCACCATTCTGCTCCTCTCCCCACCAAACTAAATACTGTATGATTCCATTAGAGCGGTATTGGAAGCTCGTTCTATAAATGTATTGACAGCAAACCTGTTTAGGCCCAATTCTTTCAATACCTAATGGGGTATATCAGGCAACGCTTTTTGTAGATGTCGCTAGCGGCAATGGTACCTTGTTTTACACCTCTGACGCATATTTTTAAAAATGTTTTCGGGGTGGAAATACGTTCAGACCTTAACCACCAGAACTACATTGAGAGCATCACCTAAACAGCGTCAAAAAAGCTCGGAATTCAGAACAAGGTGAGGCGGTTTTTCCCGCCTTCAATCAGATTGTTGCTGCAAAGCACAGATCATGCGTGGAATACTGTTGTCACCTTTGGGATGGTTCCGCCAAGGACCTCACAGATGCTCTTAATGTCTTACAGAGGCGGACTGTTCGAATTGTGGACGATGCCTCAATATCTGGAACTCTTGAATCCCTGCAGCTTCGCCGAGATGTAGTTTCTCTGAGCGTGTTCTACCGGCTATACTATGGCGAGTGCTCTGAAGAGCTCTATAACCTAATTCCTCTCGATTACGCAACCGAACCACACGCATAGGTCAGAATATGCACCCAGATACCATCCCTTCTTTTTACGTATAAATTTGGGGACTATTTTTGTTGCATAATAATAATTTGGAATGCTTTTTCTCCAGGTTATAGGAAACCTCTTTTAAAACGAAGTGTGAAAAGGCAGCCGGCATAGTGTTAGGGACTGATGTCAGTTATGAGTGTGATTCCAGTTGCTAACATACATGGACCTTGCGCTACTTACGATCAGGTTTTATATATATAAAAATAATATTACCAATAAATTATTGTATCCCGATCAGGAATCGAACCCGGTCTAAATTCACAGACTTAACCGCTAGACCACGGAGGCAGGTGAAAAACGGATATAATAAAATAAAACAATAAATAATAAAGACATAATTTTATTAATTATAACAATAGTTAAGTATTTAATTTGCCTTAAACTAAACATTACGGTAGGAAATAAAAATGCAGTGTTTTGTAAATAATATAAATGCAACATGTGGCATTTTTATTCTAGTCACGTAAAACTGTAGATGTAGCTCGCTGAAGTTTACATTACTTGTAAAAAATAATTCTAACCAAGCCACACTATCCCCACGTTTCGAGACACGATAATAGTAACCTAAGCACGCTCAAGCCGTTCCGAGAAGTGCATAAACTGTTTTGCCAAAGCTTACTGACGTCACAAATGACAAAATTCCTCGCGCTCACGATATCGAGGTAGATCGCTCTGAGCGCTGTCAGTTTGTCATTATGTCGCGCGCCATTTTTAAGTTTATTTAATATTAGGTTTTCTTTTAAATTATTTAATATTGTAAATTGTTTATACTGTTTGTATATTACTTTTAAAATAAATCTATAATTAATGTTTAAGTAGGAAGTAAATAATAAACACGGCAAATTATTTTAAAAGACCAAAATAAGTTAATAATATTAAACGTTGCACATATAAATCTGAAACAGCTGAGATAGGTGTGTTTGTTAGTATTCATAGTCAAAGATGCGGAATCCCCAATTTATCTTCTATACATTTAAAAAAAACTATTATGGTATTAATAAAAGTGCTCTGAGCATCTAAATCGTGACATTTGATTCGGAACGACTGTCAGTATCATATTCATTTTAAGCGCTCTGAGCATGATTCGTAACAAGCCGTATCATCTTTGCCGCGTTCGACTCCAAATCAAAGCAAATCAAAGTTTGCTGGCCTCCACAATCGAAGAACGTTTTAAGAACTGTTATAAAGTCAAAACTAATCATTTTAAGTTGAAATCCGTTGGCAACAATTGCTCGCATAATAATGCAGCTGCTAATACAATATTCGTAGTGCTATGATCACTTTTAACAATTATTCTGTCTACTTCGGCCAGTGACAAGAACAATTTAGAAGCGTAAGATAAGCTGTTAGTTTTTTACTCGAAAAAAATGTATTCTTAATGCAATAAAATAAATGTATGCCGATTAGTAATACTGTAAAGACGATTTGAATGTATTGTTACATACTTTTTTTTTTAAGTAATGGAATAAATTTATTTCAACAAATTACTACTATTATTGTTTATAACATTATATCTATACGGGATAAATTAATAATTCAGATCTGAAACGGTTAATCAATTTGTCTTAAGTGAATGAAAACGCAAGTCGAACTTTTTTAAAAATAAAATAATGTAAAAAAGCGCTTAAGTCGAACATAGGGCTAGTGTAAATATGTTTTTATTTGATAAACATATTAAATATAGCATTGGACATTGGACAACTTGATGGGTTGCTTTTGTTAGCATATGGTAGGTACATTGTTTACACATTTGACGTTTCTATTTTTTTGTAATTTTGTTGCATTTTATTTTAAAATATTTTTTTTAACTTGCTTTCTTGTATTTTAAATAATATTTTATAAATTATTTTAAACTAACTTCCGGATGAACTAGAGACTTGAAATTTGGACCATAGCTCAGAAGTGGATAAAGATGTATGCATAAAAAAAATGGAGTCATTCGCGCCCATACATCTTAATTTACCGATTTTTTGAAAATAGCTTTATTTAGAATAGTTTCGTTTAAGAAAACTACCTACCTAAATAGTTTTTCTGTCAATATTGAATAACACTGATATATTTTTTACATTTAATTCTTGAGACAGGTATTATTTAATATTTGACTATTAATTAATTAATTTATATATAACTTACATTTATACATTAAATTAAACTCTAAAGCGCACCGATATGTTTATAAAAAGTATATTAAATGCTTATAAATAAATATAACTGTATACTTTTTATTTATTTATTTGCTTTATATAATGAGTAAGGCATATTGATAACTGACTAAAGGCTTGATCACACCAGTATTAGAATAAAAAAATTAAAAAAAAAAAAAAAATGCGCTTACAAAATTGACGGTGATTAGATGCCTAACGAAATATGTTCAAGACTAGAACCTTATACGTTTCCTCAACTGCTCCTCCACTCAATTAAGCTGTAAAACGAAGGGACGCCTTGGCACGTCACAACGCTCGAGGATTAGATCTGTCAAACTTATATACCGCGACGTACCTTGGAACTTTTTAAGACACAGTACAATGATTTAAATAAAAATTAAGCTAATAAAAACATATAAACTAGTAAGCCTATGAATAATCGGATTCACATTTAGCCAACTTGACTATAGGCCAATCATGACAAGTGGCAAGCTCGTCGATGTCTCCAGCGTACCAACATCGAGAAAAAGTAAATTAAAAAATAGTTCTTAATGTAAATAAATACATAAACGAAAAATATTTATTAATGTAAATAAATACAGTTAATTAATATTTAATTTTAGTTTGGTACGCTAGAGACATCGACGAGATTGCCACTTGTCATGATTGGCCTATAGTAAAGTTGGCTAAACGTGAATCCACTTATAAGTGTGGTCTCTGACCACCCCGCAAGGGAAACGGTCGTGATGATACAATACCCATTTCAAGGATCCCTAGAGGGATCCCTCAGCTGGAAAGGTTGAGTTTATTGAGTCCATTTTTTACTTAAATACAAGTTGTAACTTAAAAAAATATGTAGGTTACCAGTAAATGAAGAATATTGGATGTAGAGCCGTTAAGGAAACGTCTTATAACACGGATTTAAGACCTATTTTTTGACAGCTGTTAATTAGAGTGGAAAGCTCATCTAAAACGGTACTGCCAACAGCTACTGTAGCAGCTTACCTTCTTATTATTTTATAGTTTGTTTTTAAGATAATTTTGTTTTACATATTTAATTTTTATTTAATGTTTTAGTTATCCTTTTGTGCGTATATACATACACCACACTATATATATGTATATATTACCCATTAACACCTCTCCTAACAAGGGATTAGCCGAAAATCAGCGCTGTGGCCCAGAGTCGCAGCTCCATGCTGAGCTGATTTCCTTTTTGTCACCACACATATTGTGTATACTACCAGTCTTTATTTGTTTAAGTTCTGTTTATTGATATGTGGCAAATAAAATATTTTTCTTTCTTTCTTTTTAGATATCTTCTCCCAGAACTCCGTCGTCAAGACACCAGACATTGAATTGGACCATTTTTTAAAATAATGGAATGGATCGCTAAACTGAAGACAATAATAGCACTTATATTACAATTTCGATTACCTTTTCTAAATTACAATAAGTACAATGTTATAGTGCAATGTTAGCATAATTAATATTAAAATAATTAAACTGCAATATGTAACAATAAAACTACTTAAATTACTTTGGTATATTAAACTGTACCTACGACTAATAACATTAAAAATACAATAAAATTAAATATAAATAAAAATACTTATATACAAGAATATAATTAAAGAGTGGTGTAAAAGTTATGGCACATTATGGCATTTTAAATCAGTTTCATTTTAAATCGTAAATATAAAGTCTCGAATGCATTAGCTCATACTAAAGTATCAGGTAATTGGAACTTAGATTTAATATTTAAATATTATTATGTGGTATACGGGCGCGGTGGTGGCTCGGTTGTAAGAACGCGTTCCTTAAATCCTACAAAGGTCGGTTCAAACCCACCCGGCATGTACCAATGAGAAATACATTTTTCTTACGTACATTTGTCATAGATTTACAACACCAACGTTCCCGTTGGTATTAGTGCAACCGGGACCGACAGGTTAACGTGCTCTCCAAGGCACGGGAACAGTGGTATTGTAGTGTATTTCAGATTTAAACCGACCTTTGTAGGATTTAATGAAAGTGTTCTTACAACCGAGCCACCACCGCGTGTATTTGAGCATTTAGTTCGCTAATTTTTCTATCTAGGTCACTTAACAGGTATGACTATTGTACAGGTCCTCCATGTTTTGTAATGACTTAAGTTGACTTTGAGTATCGCTTGCCAAATTTGTATCTTTCTGCAACATTTCCTGTGCTATTTCTCTAGAGTTCAGTTTTTTCCCAACACCCTTAGTTAAAGACATGTTAGCATTTTTGTACGCTTGACGCAGATTACTAGCTTGTTACTCAGTATTGGATAAATTCTAATTTCACAATGTTTGTCTTTTTTCGTGCAAATAGGTCTTTCTCAAAAATTATGTCTTTGGTTCGAAGGTGACGTTGTGTATATCTTATTATCATCAAGTCCAACATTAGCACAAAGTGAGTTAGGATCAAAAACTGGATGAATATATATATAGTCGTACACAAGACACATTTGCAAGAAGCTTCTTATACTCGTAATCTACCTTAGTACCAGATTGAAAATATTGTAGACAGAAAAATAATATATTACAAATTAAGAACACCTAAAATAAAAACTTAATATGTATTATATATATAAATATATTATTAGACTATACAACACTTTTACCTATTTATATTACACATAAATATATATAGGTATACAAATATAACATAATATAAATGATATAATAACGCATGGCATGATAATTTAATTATTTAATAATAGTAAGTTAAAATTAATATCGAGGCATAATATCATTATTAATAAATGTCACCAAGGAAGACTGATTGAACTGATTCCCAACTTAACCCAGAAGAATTCTAGTCTAGGGACATAGTTCCTTCATTTTTTTTTTTTTTGTAAAAAAAATATTGAAAATACTAGAGCGGTTGGGAGTTTCATAAAACCGGGTCCTATCCAAGTCTCGTTACTGCCGCCCCTAAATGGTTCCCTTATAAGAATTTGGCATGGTTGACTTTGTATGTCATCTCCTAAATTGTCGCATAAACTTAATTCACCTTCGTAAACCACAGAAATAAAATAGTTTTGGGGAGACTGATCACATTTACGTCCTGAAACATTCGGACGACATTTACATTGTCCTGTAATCACATCGCAGAAGTTATCCAAAGTACCACCAATGTCACATTCACAGTGCGTACAAATCGTAAATATAAAGCCTCTAACGCATTAGCAGAATCATACTAAAATATCAGGTAATTGGTACTTATGGTTTAATATTTAAATATTATTATGTTGTACACGATCGGTAATTGTCAGATTTTCTCGTGATTTCGTTCAAATATACGTTCATTTGAGCGTTTAGTTCGCTGATTTTTCTTTCTAGGTCACTTAATTCTGAGGCATGACTGTTGTACAGGTCCTCCATGTTTTGTAATGACTTGAGTTGACTTTGAGTGTCGCTTGCCAAAGTTGTAGCTTTTTGCAACATTTCCTGTGCTCTTTCTCTAGAATTAAGTGTCTTCTCAGCACGCTCAGTTAAAGACATATTCGCATTTTTGTACGCTTGACGCAGATTCCTAGCTTGTTGCTCAGCACTTTCAGCTTTATTGACGACGTCATTTGCTTCCAGCTTAACCTGATCAGCATCGCTTTCAATTTTTAAAATATTTTTCTGTAAGTTATTTAGTCGCAAGCGTAACGCTTCTACTTCATCTTTAGTGTCGTTAGCTTTTTTCTGTGCATCATTTGTCTCTGAGGCTATAGGTGCTAAGTCATTCTTTGCTGCGTCTATGTCACTTGTTGCAGTTTCTATAGCAATTTCAGCTTCATCTTGAGCTATTTTAGCCTCATCCAAAGCCTCTAACACTTTATTAGCCATTTCAAGAGTTAAATTTGCAGATTTATTAGTGGAAGTAGCATTTAATTTCAAAGCCTTAGCTTTATCTAAATCAGGTTTAGTTTCACTTATTATATTTTCAATGTTCGTTAATTGTGAAACGGTCGTGTTAATACGTTGGGACAAATCTGTGATTTCTTCAGGCTCTAAACTAATAGACAGCTTTAAAATGTCATTTGCTAAGGTTCGAATATCTGCTGGTGTAGAGGTAGTGTTAGATAAGAAGTCTTTTAACTCGTGTGTTACGATACGGCTTTCATTAGTGACTCTTTCGGACCTAGATTTAAAAGCGTTGGCTTTTTCATAAAGTTCTTTAGCTTTAGTAAGTGCGCCTACGGTGTCCTGCTTTGCTTGCGTAATTGACCTAAACATGTCTTCTGCAGTTAACTCGTGCTCCTTAATTCTATGCTCTGTCTTGTTAGCGAACTCCAATGCTCTTTCGGCTTTTGTTACAGCTCCCTTATCGCAAGAAATACCACCACATTTACCACATCCAGCACCGCCACAAACATCACAGCTATCACTTTCTTGTCCACACATTTTCTCATTCAATTTAGGGAATTGAGATTCCAATTCAGATAACTGGTCTTGGAGGTCAGATAACTTCTTATCATTTTCATTTTGTGTACTGTTAAAAGTAGAGTATTGCATTTCTATAAGCCTATCTGTATTTTTTATTTGGCGGTCAGTCTTGGCGACTATCGTCTGCACAAACTCTGCGTCATCTGCTGCTTTTAAAGCTCGCTCCTTTGCTTCACGAGTCAAGTTAAGGGCACCTTCCAAATTAGCTTCTTGTAATTTAGTGGCATTATTTTTTAAGTCTAACGTCGTATTTTTAAGTTTTTCAATATCGTTTCTTAAGCCCTGTAATGCTACATCTCCGAGATTTATTTTAGATGTAATGTCACTTAAGTTATCGTTACCCTCTTGAACCTTTTTCTCTTCAGCATGTAACTGTTCGCGAAGGTTACCAACTTCCAACAATAAGTCTTTGATTGTCTTTTCGCCTACTGAAGCGCTATCCAAAAGATTTTCGATATCTGCCAATTTCTTGGTCATATCTTCAAAATCTCTAGTATATGCTCCAGTAGCTCCAATTACCTTTATCTGACTTGCATTACCGATGGCGTATTTTGTTTGCTCATACAACCCGTCTATTATTTTATCCCAATTATTAAAGCATTCTCCACATTCTGTGCATTGAATGCCTTGTCCTATATAACCTCTTGCGCACATGTCACATTTTTTTCCACCGATGCCTGGCTGACAAATGCAAGAGCCGTTTTCACGCATACACTGCGATGAAAGTGATCCATAAGGATCGCATTCGCATGGAAAGCACTCTTCTTTTGGATTACCCCAGAAGTTTTCTTGGCACTGATCGCATTGACGCCCGCCGAATCCGTTTTTACAATCACATTTACCAATGTATGGGTTGCATTGCGGAGATAGTGAACCAACAGGGTCACAGTCGCAGGGATCGCATCCAGTGCCTACAGCGATTTTCCAGTGATTTTCCGTACATTGGTCGCAATTCAATCCCATAACGTTTTTGTGGCATGGACATTGGCCAGTAATGCGGTCGCAGTTACCTAACGTAAAGTTCGATCCCAATTCTGAACAACTACATTTGTCACATGATTGAGTGAGAGCATCACCAAAATATCCCTCCTTGCATATTTCGCAATTATCCCCGGCTGTGTTGTGTAAACATTGTAAGCATTTTCCTGTATGTGGATCACAGTTGCCAGGTTTAGTTGGATCAATATTGTCATTACATTCACATGGTGAACAAAATCCTTCGAGTTCTTCTGGATGGCCATAATAATTGTCGGCACATACATCACAACGTGATCCAGCAAAGCCCTCTGCACAATAGCATAGCACATCTTTGGTTTCAGGATCTAATTCACATCGGTCAGCGAATGAGTTTCCAACACCCTTCACACCTGGGCAAGGGCAGGCACGACATGCTATATCTACACCAAGTTTAGGATCACCATAAAAACCTTCGATGCACCTCTCACAACGATGGCCTTCACTGTAATCTCTGCAGTCCAGACAAGCCCCAGTTTTGTCTTCACATTGATCAGCATGACCATTGCAATCGCATTGTTGGCAATTAGGGAAATTATAGTATCCTGGTTGACATTTATCACACTGAAGGCCATATGTACTGGCTTTGCATTTACATTGTCCACTACTAGCATCGCAGAAATTATCGAGTGCACCGATATTGTTGCAATCACAAGCTTTGCAACCATCAGAACTAAAACCAAAGGTGCCTGGGGCACATCGGTCGCACCTTCTTCCGACCACATTTGGTTTGCACGGACAGTTTCCTCCATTTTCTTCGCATTGGTGACTTGTTGAACCGGTCATATCACAATGGCAAGCTTGTGCTCCATTTCGTACATAAAATCCGATACTGGCATGAAACTGTTTACAAACTTCAGGAACATTAACTCTATAAAGATCGTAATAATAGGAATCATCACAATTGTTACTTTCAAATTTTTGTTTCTGGTACAATCCAATTGAGTCATTGGAAAAGAAGGGTAAATCATCAAATACTGGAATTAAAACGACAGAATCAATTAATATAGACGCTCTAGAGTTGGTAGTATGGCCAAGTTGTTGACTTAGATAAATTCTAATTTCATAATGTTTGTCTTTTTCCAAGCAAATAGGTCTTTCTACTAAAACATGTCTTTGGTTCGAAGGTAACGTTGTGTATATCTCATTATCATCAGGTCCAACATTAGCACAAACTGAGTTAGGATCATCCGGTTTTTCTAAATCCCAATGAACTTTTTTCACAGTTACTGTTGCTTGTTCCCAATCTATATTAGATTGAGGTTCATATCTTATAAGAACTTTATAACGCATGGTTGTTGCAACATCGTCAATTGGAAATACAAGAGTACTACCTTCTGGGACTTTCATAAAACCGGGTCCTGTCCAAGTCTCCTTTCTGCCGTCCCTAAATGGTTCTCTTATGATAATTTGGCAAAGTTGACTTTGTATAGCATTATCATCTACTAAACTATCGCATAAACTTAATTCACCTTCGTAAACCATAGCATCTAATGCAGAAATAAAATAGTTTTGGGGAGACTGATCACATTTACGCCCTGAAACATTCGGACGACATTTACATTGTCCTGTAATCACATCGCAGAAGTTATCTAAAGAACCACCAATGTCACATTCACAGTGCGTACATCCGTCGTCACTATCTGACAATCCATAAAATTGTGGCAAACACTGGTCACAATTCCTTCCTGTAACATACCTTTTACAAGTACATTCGCCTGTTGCAGGATCGCAACCTCTATCCCTAACGGTTCCCAGAGCGACACAAGTACACGCATCACATCCTTCGGGATTGCTCATTTCGAGTTTCCAGTAACCATCTTTGCAGTTATCACACCTGGGACCACCTACGTTTGCTTTACAATGGCATCGACCCGCTTCTTGATTTGTAGCCAAATCAGTCAGAGGATCACACAAGCCCTCGTCCACAGAACCAATCGGTTCGCAATCACAAGACCTACATACGTCTGGGCTTTGAATATCTAAATTGGGATCACGGTAAAAGAAAGGTTTACATTGCTCACAGTTGCGTCCCATTGTATTATGTTGACAATCATCACAGACACCGCCACTAACTTTTCCCGTCAAGTTATACACAGCGAGGTCGAAATGACACGAAGTAGCGTGGTTGTTGCAGGTACATCTCTTGCAGGCGTTGGATGTCTTGCCCACAGCAGGTTGCCACGGCAGGTCGTTGTAAAAGTCTTCACAATATTCACAATTTAAACCACGGGTGTTGTGTGTACACTCACATCGTCCGTGCACCATGTTGTTTTTAGATTCCACTCCCGGCATAGGCAAGCATCGCGAAGCATGCCCATAACAGGAACAAGACCCGCGCACAGTCATTTCATATATGGCATAATAATACTTCTCTTGAATTTCATGTCTATTGTCTAGCAAATCGTCTCCCAAAGTATGCAGCCTTGTAAATTTAATTCTAAGATTAGTCATTCTAAGCAAATTTTGTACTTCTTCAGAATAAGGATTAGACACGTTGATATTTGGGGGGAGCACTCTGAATATCACCTCACCTTCAGAGGAGGGTGCAACACCAGAGTACCGAGATTCGCAAACAACTTCGGACAGAGATCTCTGATCGTGTTGAGGGACTCCGGGGAACGCTTCATCACAGTTATGTGCAAAATAGCGATACACTCTCCAATTCTTTCCAAAGTCGAAAGATCTTTCCACGAGCATAGCTTTGGGTCGAAACGTTTTAAATTGTATAATTAAATGTGTCAAATGAAACTCGGCTTCCATGTCTAACTGAACAGTGACATTCTCCTTTCCATTTTCTGACTGCCACCATGATTTCGTGCGCGTTCCGGGATGAAATTTATAAATAATATTTTGTATTCTGTGATTGAGATTCGGGTTGTTGACGGTTTGATTGGAGGAATCGCACCAGAAACATTTTTTTCTTTCTTCCAAATGCGAGACGATACAGTAGCGTTCCCGGCCTGTGTGCCCGCACGTGGAGGAGGCGAAAAGTCGCGATTCGCGGCCGATGAGGAGATTCCCTGTAGCCGGGTAGCAAGAGCTGAGTTCGCAGGCGCGGTCGAGCAATCGTGGGTCGGCTCGGAGCCGGTCTCGTTCTCGGTTGTACACTGCAGTGACAGCGAAGATCGCGGATAACAAAAGTAGAGCGCGGTAGATCATGGTGCGCACATCCGCACCGCAGCACGGGTGCACTAAAACTGCTCGCCCGCCTCCCGACCACTCTCGCGCCGACCCTCGCCCGCACACATTGCACAGAGCCGAACTCTCGTACCAAGTAGGTATATAAAAATACATGTCATTGCTACCTACAATTTATTTGTATATTAACGACCAGTTGCAGATAGGCTGATTATCTTATGAGATGTTCAACGTATGTCTTTGAGGCACGTCATTGTCTGAAATAAACAAAGTGACGAATCACGTGACATTTATTAAATTGTTGATCATAGATTATTTTGATCATCCTTTTTGCAAGCGGCCGTTAATCATTGAATACTGTTGTACTATGTAATAGGCTGTTCAGTGTTATATCTAACTATAAAAAAAAATTATAGGTAATTTTCTTGTAATATCTTTAATAATTTATTATTAATTGATAATGTAGGTAATGTACATTTTTGTTGGGATTATTATAAACATTATTATGCTAGGCAAAGTCAAAGCTCGCTTCGTGGATGTCATAGGCATTGGACTATAAAATAAACATTAATTTATTAAATTGAAGATTTCTTATGATATTATTTTTCTATTTAACTCAATTTTAATTAGTTTATTACTGTTTAATTTATGTTGCTGTTTTTGTTGTCATAAACTTGATTACTTGTCCTGAAGGTTAGGTTAGTATTATAACGATCGTATCCCTTCTGGGGTGGTCATAATTCACGCTCTTTGAAGTACTCACATGTAGCCATTAAGTGTACGTTACGTCCGCGTCTGAACTTATAGTAATCCACAGACATAACCGCTAGACTAGAGGCAAAAACAAATAAATATATTTTTGCTGTCGGCCAGACAAACAAATGGAAAATATATATATATATATATATATATATCTAGGACCTAATATTTCTTTTGCATATATATATATTTCATTATTTCGCAAAAGAAATATTAGGTCCTGGGTTATTCAAATCAAATCTTTTTATTAAAGAACAGGACAAATAATTGGTAAAAGTTTATGGAGATAGTCAGTCTAAAATATTTAAAATAAAGAATTCTGTAGCAGCGCAACGTAGGAATATAGCCAGTGTTCTTGGTACCTTTTAATCTTAAAATTTTCGTTAGTAAAGATTTTAAAGATATTTTTTTCTATTACCTATATTATGTACTACTTTTTATTAAATAAAAAAATATAAACTATTTTTATTATTTATTTATTACAAACGTCTTTTGTTAGAAAACAATCGCGTTAAAAAAAACTCTCAAATAAAAATTAAATACCTCCCTGTGCAAGGCGACGACCGCGTTCCCCGCGCTTGCCTTCTCCGAAATGGGCTCTAGGCAACCAAAATAACACCGCTTTTTGGGATGCGCTTTTTTTACTTGGTTTCTTTCCATGTGCCAGCCAAGCTTAGTTAATGTAATCTCATAATAACAGATCTGATGACGTAATCATTGTAAGATGAAACGTTTAAGGGTATTGATTCCCTATCGCTCGCACAATATAGCAAGCATTAAAAAAAAAAATTATGTCTAATTTTTTAGGAAATAAAATTACGGACATTTTAGACATATTCCTAGGAGGCCTCCTTTTCTTAAACCAGCCTATTGTCGGTCGCAGCCTATTGTCACACACGATGGGCCCGGCACCATGAAATGCTTAGAAATTTGTCTTCTTCTTTCATATACTTAATTTTAGAAAAATAGCAAATACATTTAAGTATAACGATTGTACACAAACATTAGAAGACAAATTTTCAAGTATTCCATAGATTCACCGTACGGGTGCCGGGTCCATCGTGTGTAGGTAAGAGATAAGAAGAATGGTAGTGGTCTGGCTTGCGTGTCGGTCGCATACGACTGCTTAGGCTCATTGCTTTGAGTAAAGATTTGGTTAGAACTTCTCTCCCACCAACTTCCACTGCGTAAAGCTGAGTCTGGAACCCGCTTTTCTTCTGTGAGGTCGCATAATATTTATTTGACTTCATGTTGTGGCCAGGCATATGAGTAGAAGCTGTAAGCATCCGTGGTAACATCCGCTGATAACGACACAAGCGATAAAACTTAATATGTTCATCAAAGCAATGACTTATTAATTTAGCAACGAACTAAATGAACTCATATCTTGCTCTGAAGATGAGCTAGACCTATTCTGCACTTCTCCTACTGAGCTGGGGCGACTAATGACAACATAGTACTGCGATCACCATCAAACGGATGAGTCTAATTCGTAAAAAAAAGTATCATCACGACCGTTTCCCTTTCGGGGTGGTCAGAAACCTCGCTTATAAAGAAGCGGATTCACATTTAGCCAACTTCACTAAAGGTCAATCATGACAAGTGGCAAGCTCGTCGATGTCTCCAGCGTACCAAATTCGAGAAATGACACGACCAGGACGTTTAATTATTGTAAAACACTTTACGAAAAGGGTAAAAGTTTTACGAAAACAGTTCGTCAATTAAGTCGAGTTTATAATGCGCCAAATTAATCGACAGTGAGGCTTTTAATTATAAAATTTCATAATCGTGCGAAAAAGTATCGTCTAAGATAGACTACAGATATGTCAAAATTTTGGGCATTCAACCAATCTTTTGACATTTCTGACAGACGTAATCGATCTTAGACGATACGTTTTCGGACGGTTGTGCACTTCACACGTCGTAGTCCTTGTCGATCACTCGAAAATATAGGCACAGTAAGCGAATCTGTGGCCGAGAATCCAGGATCTATTCGGCATCGTGGTCAGAAATTAAACATTTTAAAAAGCAACAATTGTTTGTAGAAGATCTGTCTTTACACGGGTACAAGGTTCAATTGGTGCAAAGCCATTTTTTTCTTTAAAATCAAATCCGGCGCTCTTGTTGGGACATCCTTTAAAGTTTTAAGTTTGTAAAACCTAGCGAAAAAAACCTTTACATGACCCGATGGTCTCAGGTTTCCAAGGAACAATTCTGACAAGTTTAATCGCAAAAAGTTTAGTAATTGCGACTGTCAGTCACTGTGTCTGCCAATCATCAAGCCACCATTAAGTAAATCTTGTCGCGAACCCCCTGACGTCGAATGACGAACTTTGAGAAATCCTGAGCTATTGTAATATTAATAAAATATTATTTAATTTAATACATTTTATTATTAATAAAAAATGATTTAATTTAATAAATTTTATTATTAAAAAATATGCTTTTTATACGGATAACCGATCGGTTAGCTCGCTCTTGGCCTATTTTAGTTTTAACCATAGTTTAAGGATATTGTACCTGCCTACCCCGAAAGCGAACTGGCGTAAAGATGTCTATGTACGTACAAAAGATAATGAACTCATTGAACTTCATGTTTGTATGAACCGGAAATCACTTTGTGTGCCTTTTCAAACTAATGAGGTGTGATGTTTATGAACTAAAATCGGTTGTGAGTTGTTACATCGCTGACTAAATGTATGCACAACACATGTATTAGGTTTATCTTTGGTCTACGTAAGTTCGACCATATTTCATCTTTTCGGGATAAACTTAAATGCCTACGTATCCGTAAGCGAAGAGATCGCGGACAACTTTGCTTCCTACGAGTATTAGGTATATTTAAATTTGTGGTTGTAAAAGAATGTAGCGAATAATCTTTTCCGCGCAACCCTCATTGCTTCCCCTTAATAATGGTTGTAACATTTGTGAATAGCAGCTTTATTGCTTATTCAAATGTCATGCAAAAAAACTAATAAAGTAAAATCTGGATTCCACAAGTAATGATCATCATTACAGCCCCTACAACACAGCGTCCTAGACCTCCACTGCTGGAGATGGGCTTTCCAGAACGTATATCTGGAGAATTTGGCCTACACTCGCCACGCTGGGCAGACGGCTTGGCGAGGATTACTGTCAATGACAATTTATTAACGATTTCACAAGTTGTTATTAGTGGAACCGGAACCGACGCGGCTTAACGTGCTCTTCGAGGCACGGGAACGGTGGTATTGTAAATCTATGACAAATGTACTTAAGAAAAGTGTATTTCTCATTGGTACATGCCGGGTGGGTTTGAACCGACCTTTGTAGGATTTAAGGAACGCGTTCTTACAACCGAGCCACCATCGCACCACAAGTACCACAACAAACCACCAAATGGGTATTTTAAAGATCTCAATTATTGAAACCGTAATATCATCAGCATCATCAGCCTCTACTACTAGATGTAGGCCTCCCGCAAAGAGAGCCACTGCACGCCAATATATAATACCTCTATTAAACTGGTAGGCGGACTAATGGTGGTAATTTGCCCAGTCTGCCGGGGCGGGAAAGTATACACCGTTCGTGCCAAAAAACCCAATCCACACGTCAGTCAAGCCGGCATAGTATTAAGGCGCAAGGTTGTCATGTAGTGCTAGTTCTCGTATAAATATATATATAGAAATATATAGTGGTCTGTGGATTTAGACTCGGAGATACCGGGTTCAATTCATGGTCAGGACATTTATTCGTGATATTTCTAGAGTTTAGTTCGCTAGAGACATCGACGAACTTGCTATTTGTCATGATGGGTGGATAGTGAAGTAAATCTGCTTCATTCAAAAGACCTCGGGCAGTCTCCCCTTTGGGGTGGTCTACATCCAGCAGTGGAGAGACATATGATCATGAAACTGTAGAGTTTACGGGTTCTAGAGTGGAGACGACGCAGAGTGGGACGACCCTTCGACACAGGACGGTTGACAAGAGGAAGGTGGCTACCGGGTGGCGGTTGGATTGCAAAAGACCGCGTAACCTCGTATAATATTACCGGTCTACAATCTCAGTCATTAAACCGCCTTTTTACATGTTAAACTGCAATAAAGTATTTTAAATAAATAAATAATTGCATCCAATAACTGCTATAGAATAAAAAAAGTATGATCTCGACTGTATAATCTCAATTGTGGGTGCTAGATAAATCGCTTTTTTAAAGATCGTGTTTCCCTTTAGATGGGTCATCTATAGGTCAGTGAAACAAACTACCACTGGCTTTTAGACACGCACCGTCAGTCCACGCCTTCAAAAGCTTGGTTACTGCATTATTTTTAGACACGCACCGTCAGTCCACGCCTTCAAAAGCTTGGTTACTGCATTATTTTTAGACACGCACCGTCAGTCCACGCCTTCAAAAGCTTGGTTACTGCATTATTTTTAGACACGCACCGTCAGTCCACGCCTTCAAAAGCTTGGTTACTGCATTATTTTTAGACACGCACCGTCAGTCCACGCCTTCAAAAGCTTGGTTACTGCATTATTTTTAGACACGCACCGTCAGTCCACGCCTTCAAAAGCTTGGTTACTGCATTATTTTTAGACACGCACCGTCAGTCCACGCCTTCAAAAGCTTGGTTACTGCATTATTTTTAGACAAACAAGCATCGGGCCGACAATAAATATTTGGCAAATATACATACATAAGGTATACTTTTGTAATATGTATGTATTTATTAGGATTTAGTGTATGTATTTATTATTATGTAGTGTATGTATTTCTTAGTATGTAGTATATTGTTTGTTTTCTTATTACATATTTTATATCGGCACTACCCTTCATCTCACACTCTCCCAAAGGTTAGATGTTAGAAAATGCCTTGTAGGCATTAATCTACGACTTTGTACAATTTTTGCCGTGCAATAAAGAATTTAATAATAATAATGACAAGTAGTAGGTTAATAATATACGTGTAGAGTATAAAAAATATTTGAGTTGTTTTGCTTAGTTAAGTAGGTATTGGATACCATTTCAACAGCGACTAGATAACCTTTTATCAGTGTCAAGAGTTTAGGAAACCGAAATAGGACTCCAGTGGTCTTATTTCGGTGCTTCGTGTCCAGATGATGACGTCATACAGACTATGCTAGTCCCTGGATTCCAATGAACATCTGGCTGACATCTGTCTCTAACACTAGCCTGCTTGACTGTGCATGACGGCAATTCGAACCTGATACCGAAACGTGTGGATGACAGGGTAAATTACCACCATCAGTCCGCCTACAACCTATTTGTTGTTCTCGTTGAAAGTATGTGTCATTTGCAATGATGCCAAATGCCATTTTTTTTTTAATACGGCGCACGAAATGTGACAAAGCGCCCACCGATGGTAAGCGGTACGCCAGGTCCAAAAATGGGAGCAACTGACGCCAGCCTCAGACGACCGACATCAGTCCCTACCACTATGCCGGCCTATAAAGATGCTTTTTCACACTTCGTTTGAAGGACTCCAGGTTATAGGAATGGGGAAACACACTGACTGGGAGAGCATTCCACATCTTCAGCGTGCGACAGATGTAAGAGTCTCCAAATTTGTACGTACGCGTAGGGATAGTGGCTACGGTATGTGGATGCATATTTTGGCCTGTGCGAGTGGTTCGGTTGCGGAATAGAGAAGAAGGGATAAGGTTGTGGAGCTCTTCAGAACATTGAACGTAGTATAGCTTGTAGAACACGCTCAGGGAGGCCACATCTCGGCGAAGCTGCAGCGATTCGAGAGTTTTAGACACTGTAGTATCGTCCACTATTCGAATAGCCCGCCTCTGTAGGAAATTGAGAGCATCTGTAGGGTACTTAGCGGAACCATCCCAGAGGTGAGAACAGTATTCCACGCATCATCTTATTTGTGCTTTATAAAGCAACGTCTTATACTTCCAAGGACATCTACTACAAATATTGTAAGCTTGCCATGGTGATATTTATATAAAAATAACACTGCTTGAAACAATACTTACCTACTGTACGATTGTTAGACATCTGTTGTACACATGCGAACAAGTAGGTACCTAGCCTTTTTTGACAATTTCATGGAACTATAGTGTATGGCTCGGTCTATTGTACTCTCAAACAATGGGTGTTAAACTTTGAATTGTGAAGACCAAGACAAAGACTTGGCCAATTTTGGTCTTGGTCTTGCTTTAGGCAACACTAGTGAGCATCAATTCAATTCAATTCGTTTATTTTTGCAAGTAGGCATAGGACAAAAAGATATGTATTCTGCACTTTTACACGTCAATTTTTACAATATTGATATAAAACGATATAATTTTATAGTACATATTGGTGAATCTGGAGCAGTACATGATAACCATCATTTGGAAAGAGAAACAATAAAATAATAAAATAACAAATTTATAAATACAGAATAACGCTTAACATTTAGTATAGCATTCTCATTGACGTCTCTTGTGACAACAGGGCTGGCAGTTCTTTCTCTCAAAAATTAAGTATCATAATTCAGAGATTGTTCATTTAATATAAATTAAAAGCTACCTAAATAATAAAATAGAGACGTTCCATCCGAGATAGTCCCAAGGAGACTGGCAATATTTCTCCTCTGTATAGCGATGCTAATACGTTGGCAGGAATAATTGCCCTCCATCTCCAGACCTTTGTGTCAGCCGCTTTGACAACTCCTTATAGTCCTCCATAGTCTGTATGACGTCATCATCTGACCACGAAGAACCGACTGGAATCCTATTTCGGTTTCCTAAACTCTCGACACTGATAAAAGGTTATCTAGTCGGCTAAATAACTAAGCTAACCAATACCTACTTAACTAATTCAGAGATTTAAGTTTTTTTAATATAGACCGCCTCCGTGGTCTAGTGGTAACAAACGTTGCCGTGAACTCGGGAGGTCGTGGGTTCGATTCCCACCGGGGGCATGTTGTACATTGTATAATTTGTCTCGGTCTGGGTGTTTATATTTATAATATGTATATATTTACAAAAAAAAAAGTATAATATGTAGTTTATCAACCATCTAGTTTCCGTAACACAAGCCTTGTAGCTTACCACGGAAACAAGATGGCGCTGTGTGACCTGTCTGGAAATATTTATTTATTTATTTATATATATTTAATGTTAATTTTAGTTCATATTGTAATATAGTTTATTTAATTTTACTGGTGGGTTACTGCTGTACCAGGTATTGTAATCTCATAGGTACTGATAACTAAATTTAAAAGGTTATTAATTAATCGTTGTGGTGCAGTTTTGTATATGTTTTATTTTGTAAATGTGATATAGCTGAGTTTTCCTTGCAGATTCCTTTCTCAGTCAGATTAAACATTAACAGGTCACTGGAATCTGCTAAGCTGCTGGTCTTCTGCTAACAGCTTACTTATTGGACCACTTTGCTGCTTAGTCTTCTACTAGCAGGAGTAGAATCATTCAAAATAATTAAATTAATGACGTTTCATAAATGCCTGTAATAGGTTTACGTGAATAAAGATATTATGACTTTGACTTAGAAAATTTAAGGTTTTGTTTGTAATAATTCATTCTAATTAAAACAACATTGTTATTTGTTGCAAGTGTATTTATTTACTTATACACCATTTAGGATTTAGCAACACTTAACATTATTTACAAGCATTCATAAAAAATAAATAGAAACATTACAATTAATAAAATGTGTAGTTTATAGTGGTCTTTGTAGTCAACTGGAACCCGAATAGCGGATACAGTGACAAAGTTCAACATTGATAATGACTAACTACTACCAAATTGTGACAGCTTATCTTTACAACAAACAGTGCGATCAAATTATATAAATAAATCATTGTGATTTTACGTAAATCGGTTACATTTTTCTTAATATTAATATTACTATATTTAAGGGAGCGATGGTGGCTCGGTTTAATAATAATAATAAAGGTAGTAAAGTATCATCACGACCGTTTCCCTTCCGGGGTAGTAAGAAACCACGCTTATAAATAAGCGGATTCACATTTAGCCAACTTTACTATAGGCCAATCATGACAAGTGGCAAGCTCGTCGATGTCTCCAGCGTACCAAACTCGAGAAATATCACAAATAAATTAAATATTGATTTATTTAAATTAATAAACATCATTGTGTTTCGACCAGGAATCGAACCGGTACCTCCGAGTCTTCTTTCAATTTATTTGTGATATTTCTCGAGTTTGGTACGCTGGAGACATCGACGAGCTTGCCACTTGTCATGATTGGCCTATAGTATAGTTGGCTAAATGTGAATCCGCTTATTTATAAGCGTGGTTTCTGACCACCCCGAAAGGGAAACAGTCGTGATGATGATGATGATGATGAACAGATGGCCCATATAGATAAATACCTTACAACTAAAATACATATTAAAATAACATTAACTTAACAATAATAAAATTATTTAATCTAAAGCTTCCTTATCTTCATCTTCTTGTGGTCATATGTACTGTGACCACCTTCTGAGGAGTACGAGAAGCTTCAGTGGACGGTGCCGGCCTGAACTCAGTTCCGGAAAAAGCGTTTAATAAATGTTTTGATGATTGGATTATTCGTTGGTTGGTTTGGTATTGATAACTAATATTTTGTGTATTATTAATCTTTTCCCGATAATTTCTTGGCAGAGTAGTATACGGGAAAAATAATATAATACGAAATACGGAAAAGGGTAGGTATAAAAGAAAGCATAGGCACAAAAATAAGGAAAGGCATGCTACGATGTTTCGGGCATGTTGAAAGGATGAGCGAAGAAAGATTGACGAACCAGGTATATAATGCGAAAGTTGTGGGTGAAAGAGGTGGTAGATATCACGATGAAATATATAAAACACTGGCCGAAGATGCATTTAAAAGCCATCGTAACAAAAGGGCATGTATGAAAAGGTTATTGAATGTTGACGAAGCGAAAGAGGATCAGGTGGCGCTCAATTGTCTCTGGCGTGAAGATATGCATGCATGCAATATAGAGATGAAGGCGAGAAAAACATACATACAAACAGATACACAGGCATAGCTTATTTCACATTTATATTATTAGTATGGATAGACTGCATATAATTATGATGTAGACACAGAAATAAACAGGAATACGATAAAATCAAGTCTTGCAAACAGATTTTACGAGAATGCATGAATAGGCCGAGACGGATTATTTAGGGTTGCCAACCTCCCGAAGACTCCGGTAATAAAGGTTAACCTGCCAAGCTTATTAGTATTAGTTAATATGGGTATTATAGTAACTGCCACCGGGCCGCGTTCGTTTTAAGAAATGTTAGCATGAAAATATCACTTTTTTTTTAGCAACAAGTCGTTCGTTTAATGAAAATTCTAACATTTGATGCTAATTTCGTATGTCAGTACCGTGTTGAAAGGAGGGTTATTGATGTTACTTTTTGACAGATGTCATTTAACATAAGAAATGGTTTGTTTACATTGTTCTATACTTTATAGTTTATATTATATTTGTTTACAAAGTATTTTAAACGATTTTATATAATAAATTCAAAGACCATAATACATAGTCAATTGATTTGTTATTATTTGTTACTTGTCATACTTGTCAAAAAGTAGCCTAACCGCTCATTTAAAAATTGGTATTTCTTAACAAAAACGTCATTTCGTGCTAGTTTATAAAGTTGCTACGAGATGTTTAAAATGCTATAAAACGAACGCGGGGTAAGTCCGTGAATTTATTTTACAGTAGGACATTGAGAGCATCTGTAAGATACTTAGCGGAGCCATCCCAGAGGTGAGAACAGTATTCCACGCATGACCTTATCCGTGCTTTATACAGCATAAGTCTAAGTGCAGGCCGGAAAAACCACTTCAACTTGTTTAGTATCCCATGTTGAAGCTGGGTAGAAGTTCCAGCACGGTGTTGTGAAGAGTAGGAATAGGAGAATTGGGAGATTGACCGTCAACGCGCGTGCTTGTGTCTTACTGGCATTAAACTGGATTAGATTTTTGGGCACCCCATGGAGATATTTTGCGAAGGGTGGTCAGGGAACGGCGCAACTCCTCTTGCGAGGGAGGTGCTGTCGTCTGCATAGCAATTAATGTTTCCAAGGGTCAACATGTTATTAATATGCAGAAGAAAAAGTGTTGGGGCCAATACAGAGCCCTGCGGCACACCGGCATTCACCGACATGAGCCCAAAAGCATTCCCATCCACAAGGACTCGAATGCTGCGCTCATGTAGGAAACCGGTTATCCAGCCCACCAGCTGCGGGGGCAAAGCATATGCCAGCAACTTGAAAAGTAGTGCCTTGTGCCATACCCTATCGAAGGCTTTTTGCAGACTTAAGTTATGAAATGTCAAGACTACTGGCACAGGTGAACATTAGACAAAAAAGTTCCTCTAGACTAGACAATCACATATGGCACTATTATACACAGTTACCGTTAAGCTTCTTCTGATATCCCTCAATGTATTAAAAACCTACCGAGATGATTTTTTCGAAAATTGGCAACCCTAATTATTACCTAACATCTGGCTTTAGCTTCAGTAAGCGAAGCCAAAAAGGACGACCGCATTCAAAAGGTTCGAATTTCATTCGTAAAATATAATTACGACCGTAATCCCGATTGCGATAGAAACCACGCTTTATTTCAAATGAACGGCTTTATAATTAGACCCTTTGCGACAAGTGGCTAGTCGATGTATCAGAGGAGAGAAATATCACAAATAAATATTTTATATATTAATTTAACACATTAAATAAATGTAGTCTATCAACTTTCTAGGAAATAAAATTACTGACATTTCGGATATATTTTCATTTTCGTATCATATCCATCTGGCCAGCGCGAGTGTGGTGAATGTAGGCCAATTTCTTCAGAAATTTCTGGAAGGTCCATCTCCCAACAGTGGAACTCTGTGTAAGAGAGGAGACAAATTTCTAAGCATTCCATGGATTCACCGTGCGGGTGCCGGGTCCATCGTGTGTGGGGAGAGATGAGAAGAATGGTGTCTCGGGCTAGCGGCCGATAATAGGCTGGTTTAAGAAAAGGAGGCATCCCTTTTTTATTTTATTGCGCGATAATACGCTCACCATCCACCATTCTACTTCTCTCCCTACCCAACCAAATACTGTATGATTCCGTTAATGCTGTCTTGAAAGCTCGTTCCTAAATCTCGTTTATAAATGTATTGACGGCAGACCTGCTTAGGCCCAATTCTTTCAGTAAGTGATGCAAAGATTTTGCTGGAACTCCTCTCGAAGAAGGTGTGTGTCGAAGCTGTGATGTGAAGTCCGTAATTTTATTCCTTTGTAAGTTGAGCGGTGGTGGCTCGGCTGTAGGAACGCGTTCCTTAAATACTACAAAGGTAAATACACTTTTCTTACGTACTGCAGTCATAGATTTACAACACCACCGTTCCCGTGAGGAGGATAGCACGTTAAGCCGTCGGTCCCGATTCCACTAATACCTTGAGGAATCGTTAATAAATTGTCATAAAATTTGACATCATATCCTCGCCAACCCGTCTGGCCAGCGTGGCGAGTATAGGCCAAATTCACCAGATATATGTTCTGGAAGGCCCATCTCCAGCAGTGAAGAAAGAAAGAAAAAAGTTTATTTGTCATAAAAAAAACACAAGCAGTGAAATAATAATAGTGTGGTGACAAATAGGGAATCAGCTCAGCAATAAGCTGCAACACTCGGTCACAGTGCTGATTTTCAGCTGATCCCTCACAATTTATACCTACATATAAATAACATAATGAATAAATATAAAACCAAAAATATTCTACCAGGAATATAATAATGATTGTTGTATCAAAATTAAAAAAGGGGCTGGAATGATAATAATGAGGTTGATAAGACATTTCTCAAATTTACACTCAGACACATAGAATCTTTTATTGTATTGTGCGAGTGAGAGGGTTGCAAACACGTTAATCCCTCTAAATGAGTGTGTTGAAAATAGAAATAGCTCCATAACTTTGATACTTGTGGTTAAGAGCGTGTTGAGTTTGTTGGCTATGTTGAGACATTTTCATGAGTCGGTCGACGACCCTGTCTTATCTGTACCTACCGCATTCTATACGAAAGTTCACAATTTACTTTAAAGAAGACAAAAACATTCAATATTATAACAAGACAGATCGCTATCTTCGCGATTTCGGTCCTCTCGTTCCGAATCAAGCTCAGAGCGCTTAGAATGAATATGGTACTAACAGTCGTTCCGAATCAAATATCACGATTTGGATGCTCAGAGCGTGATATCAATTCGGAACAGTGTAAATCACATTTTCATTCATAACATGATAGTTTTTTTTTTAATGTATGGAAAATAAATTGCGGATTCCACATCTTTGAGTATGAATACTAACAAACATAACATCTCTCGGTTTATTTATCTTTATAATGTGTAAAGTTTAATATTATTAACTTATTTTGGTCTTTTAAAATAACTTGCCGTGTTACAGACATTTTTTTTCACTTCCTACTTAAATATTAATTTTAGATTTGTTTTAGAAGTAATATACAAACAGTATAAACGAATTACAATATTAAATAATTTAAAAGAAAACCTAATATTTACAAGTTTATCTTAAACTTGAAAATGGCGCTCGACAAATGGCAAAAAACTGACAGCGCTCAGAGCGATCTACCTCGATATCGTGAGCAGTCTGAGCGCGAGCAGTCTGAGCGCGAGCAATAATGTCATTTGTGACGTCACATAGCTTTGGCAAAACAGTTTCTACACGTCTCGGAACACCTTTAAGCGTGCTTAGGTTACTATTATCTTGTCTCGGAACGAAGAGGGTAAGTTATAAAAAATGTTGCCACTTACAAAATCAAAAATCTAATTTGATCAATGTCATTAGTTCCAAAGGGCGGTTATATTTTAATATGACAACTTATGGCATTAAAAACTCAGGCAATATGTGTATTATATCAATGGACAATAATATTTATTCCTTTGCAACACTAGCAGGGGTAGAATCATTCATAATAATTTAATTAATAACGTTTCATAAATTCCTGTAATTGGTTTACGCGAATAAAGATATTTTGACAATTTGTCAAAGTCAGACAGTCGACAATGGCGGTCAAGGTCAGGTCAAGTCAGAGTTCGAAGAGTTTTTTTGATGAAGGGTTGTTTATAATAATATCAGCGCAACTGAACGAAAGACGCAAAAAAACAGAAGATAATAATAGAAGCGTGAAAATAATTCCACTTTTTCTGTTAAATGAACAGTAAATATATATAATATGTTAATGTTCTCTTCTCCCGATGGATGATGAATGAGGTGACAGGGAAGGCAAAGGGTCTTGCCCATACAGCCAAGTCTGACGTAATATATCTTTCTTTCTTATGAGTTAATGAGGTTATCATCAAATTTCAGATGTTGCAGAATTTGATCCTTTTCTGGGATCACTCGCAGCATTATAGCCCAAACACGTCGGGTATAATATGGGATAAACACAGCGCAGGAAAAAAAAAAGTGCTCCTTGTGCCCCATATTTAAAGTCCAATTTATAGTTTTCCATAATTACTCACACTGTAGCACATTATTAGACAAACTTACATCACTTTTGACTTTTTTTACAAAACAAAAACTTACACTTGACATGTCCGTGCAAAATGGCGCGAAGAACTCCCCGTCAAAACTCTACTTAATTATTCCTTACATCACTTTTGACTTAGAATATCCACAGTCAAGTAATTTACAAAACAAAAACTTGCACTTGACATGTCCGTGCAAAATGGCGCGAAGAACTCCCCGTCAAAACTCTACTTAATTATTCCTTACATCACTTTTGACTTACAATATCCACAGTAAAGTAATTACAAAACAAAAACTTGCAATTGACATGTCTGTGCAAAATGGCGCGTAGAACTCCCCGTCAAAACTCTACTTAATTATTCCTTACATCACTTTTGACTTACAATATCCACAGTAAAGTAATTTACAAAACAAAAACTTGCACTTGACATGTCCGTGCAAAATGGCGCGAAGAACTCCCCGTCAAAACTCTAATTAATTATTCCTTACATCACTTTTGACTTACAATATCCACAGTCAAGTAATTTACAAAACAAAAACTTGCACTTGGCATGTCCGTGCAAAATGGCGCGAAGAACTCCCCGTCAAAACTTTACTTTATTATTCCTTACATCACTTTTGACTTAGAATATCCAGTCAAGTAATTTACAAAACAAAAACTTGCACTTGACATGTCGGTGCAAAATGGCGCGAAGAACTCCCCGTCAAAACTCTACTTAATTATTCCTTACATCACTTTTGACTTAGAATATCCACAGTAAAGTAATTTACAAAACAAAAACTTGCACTTGACATGTCCGTGCAAAATGGCGCGAAGAACTCCCCGTCAAAACTCTACTTTATTAATAAAACGCACAATCTATAAAGTATCTATGGTAAAGCGAAGGAAGTTGAAGTACTTGTGACACATCATGCGCAATAAAAAGTATAGCTTGCTGCAGCTCGTCATGCAAGGCAAGATACAAGGCTCCAGAAGACCGGGGAGAAGACGCACTTCCTGGCTCAAGAACCTCAGGGAGTGGTTCGGGATGAGCACCAGATCCTCGTTCCGGACAGCGGCCAACAAAATCAAAATCGCCTTAATGATAGCCGACCTCCGATAGGAGATGGCACCGTAAGAAGAAGAAGAAGAAAATCTATAACTCCCCATTCGTGTGAAATGATACGTTCGGGAAACTGGCTGATAGATTATTAGGGGATGTGATGAAGAGACATTTTACGTATGTGTGTTATTAAAATTCTATACTGACCGTCTCTGAACATGATGTGTATCTTTCACTAAAGCCAGTGTCCTCCTGAGTCTGCCCTCCCACACCACACCGGAGTCGCTTCCGACACTACTCACTATCCATTGCTGCTCTTCTATCTGAAAACATCGTCCAGTCTTAACAACAGTTCTAATAGAAGAGCACTGTATTTTGAATCAACCTTACATTTAGTTTACCTATGTGACCTCGATTACCGAAGAGAAGATGACATGACAAAACTAACTTACAAAACTCTTCTTTTTTTTATAGTAGCACGACATGTGACCTAACGCCCACCTATTGATAAGTGACGCGCGAGGTTTATGAATGTTAGTAACTGCAACCTGACACTTATGACTGACATCAGTCACTAATACTATGCCGGCTTGACTGGGCATGACGGCAATTCGATCCCGAAACGTGTGGATACATTTTACTGGGTTTATCGGCCCGCCCCGGCAGACTGGGCAAATTACCACCATCAGTCCGTCGACCACCTATTTGTTGTTTGCGTTGAAAGTATGTGCCATTTGCAATGAAGTCAAATGCCATTTTTTTTGCTTTCAAGGAGAACTAATATTGTATGGCAAATTTGAAACAAGACTTACGCAAAAATAAATCCCTACCTTGTTAATAATATCCTTAAATTCCTTGACAATGGATGTGTATTTCCCTGCTTTATCCTTGTAGGTAAAGTATGTGCCATTTGCAATGAAGTTAAATGCCATTTTCTTTGCTTTCAAGGAGAACTAATATTGTATGGCAAATTTGAAACAAGACTTACGCAAAAATAAATCCCTACCTTGTTAATAATATCCTTAAATTCCTTGACAATGGGTGTGTAATTCCCTGCTTTATCCTTGTAGGTAAAGTATGTGCCATTTGCAATGAAGTCAAATGCCATTTTTTTTGCTTTCAAGGAGAACTAATATTGTATGGCAAATTTGAAACAAGACTTACGCAAAAATAAATCCCTACCTTGTTAATAATATCCTTAAATTCCTTGACAATGGGTGTGTATTTCCCTGCTTTATCCTTGTAGGTAAAGTATGTGCCATTTGCAATGAAGTCAAATGCCATTTTTTGCTTTCAAGGAGAACTAATATTGTATGGCAAATTTGAAACAAGACTTACGCAAAAATAAATCCCTACCTTGTTAATAATATCCTTAAATTCCTTGACAATGGGTGTGTATTTCCCTGCTTTATCCTTGTAGGTGGTGAGTGCGAGCCTGGCCCCGGCGTACCACACTTCGAGTTCTGTCAAGGCACCACGAATAGCCGCTTCACTAGACGCTGTGCTGCACATTTTCTGTCAAAAACAATGAAGTGGTTGACAATTACAAAAAAAAAATGGATTTATTATAATCTTAAATTAGATGTTTGTTTACTATTAAGTGACGTCATCGAAGCGTACATCCCATTATTCTGCATCATATAGTTTGACGTTTCGCATACTTAAAAGAACTAATATTATAAAAGGTATTTTACCTGTAAAATTTTGACATGTTTCTTGATATTGCTGGCCACGTTGATGAAATGTTTGACTTGAAAGGTGTCCGGTGGGAGGTAATCCATTTGCAGTAACGCAAACACTTCGCGCCAATGTCTCTCAGTGAAGTCATTCCCGCGCAAATATTTCAGTAATGGCGGCATATCCTGAACATAAACAATATGCAGAGTTATATTTAACTTTGCCACACAGCCTAGTTCATTGGGAGGCTTTAATGCCATATGGCATTTATCACCAGCTAACAAAGAACAAATTATATAGCTGAGTTTTCCTTGCAGATTCCTTTCTTAGTCAGATTAAACATTAACAGGTCACTGATATCTCATAAGCTGCTAATCTTCTGCTATCAGCTTACTTTTTAGTAAGTCACACACACTACTTTACACTCTCCTTTTTTTACGGCATTCCCTATAATCCCAATGCACCCCCTTACCTAAAAGCTCGTTTTCAATTTCTTTGTGACTCGCACGGTCTTTCACTTCGTTCTTCCCATAACAATTTACTTAAAATCCCTCCCCACTCTTCCAGCAGATATTGAGACTCCTTTTTGGTATCTGCAGCTCGCCAGTGGAACAGACTACCTTTGGTAATCAGACAAGCTCCATCTCTCAAAATATTTAAAGACAAGTTATACAATTTTTACACCATAAACAGAATAACTTACCATAACTTTCTACTATGTATTTATTATTTATGTATATATTTATTTAATATGTAGGATATGTATATTTAATTAGTATGTATTTATATTTCATTATTGTTGATCACAATAGTATTTCTGCACCCGCTTATAATGGCTCCATTCACAAAGGTTAGTTGGTAAAAAATGCATTTATAGCATTAAGCTCGCCTTTGTACCCACACTATTTTTGGTTCTGTGCAATAAAGAATTTATTATTATTATTAAGTCTTGTTTCTAGCGGTGTTATTTTTATATAAATAACCTACTGTCATTATAGCCTACTGCCATTATAGCCTACTGCCATTATAGCTCGCCTCTGTACTATTTTTAAGTGCATTAAAGAATTTAAATAAATAAATAAATATCACCATGGCAAGTACTATATTAGTTCCCTTTGAAGTAAAAAATTGGCATTTGACATCATTTCAAATGGCACACACTCTCAACGACAACAGAAAATAGGTAGTAGGCGGACTAATAGTGGTAATTTCCCCAGTCTGCTGGGGCGGGGAAGTATTCCCCAGTAATACTGTTCTTGCGACGAGGCCTGTTCCTAGGCCATAACCGCAATATTGGTGTAAAAATATATAATTCTTACCGAATACTTATTAAGTTCTTGTTGTATGAACAATGTAATGGGCGTGTATGGCTCCAAGCGACTGTTCCAATTTGTCACAAATTCGTCCAACAAATGTAACTTTTTTTGAAACACTATCCACTCCTGCGCAGCCAGAGATTCAAATTCTAAAATAAATAAATTGTGAAATATCTTGTTCTGTTTGCCGTGTCGTTTAATAAATAAGATATTGTCTATTTGACCAAATAACACTGGGAAACATGTCTATAAAATATATTTACAAAACTTGGCACGTCCCTGGTGTGGGATGCGACATGTGTAGACACATTAGCCCCATCGCACATCCAGCCAACCTCGTCCATCGCGGGAAGTGCGGCGGTTTCTGTTGAGAACCCCAAGCTGCGCAAATACGCCAACCTCGGTACAACCTTGGGGTCGAGACGAGATGGGTCCAAATTTCTTATACTTTTTTACCTTTGGGTTCATCCAAGACAATGGCTGGACTGTATGATTCTTTCCAAAAAAAAAAAATCTGTATGGGCTCGACCCTTCCAATCACGGAAAAAAAAATACACAAGTTCTTCGCGCCATTTTGCGTGGACATGTCAAGGGTTACTGTGGATATTATTGGTCAAAAGTGGTGTTGTTTTGTTTAATAATGTGCTACAATGTGGATAATTATAGAAAACGATACGGACTAGACCCTTTGCCTTCCCTATCACCTCATTCATCATCCACCGGAAGGAGAGAACAAAAAAAAAATATATACTAAAATCAAAATCGTAAGTACAATGTCTAGCGGCATTAGGTCCCCGCCTTAGTGCAAAAAGTTTTAAATAAATACATAATTAATTACCTTCATTATATTCTTTAAAAATGGTCCATAGTTTTGAATCGATGGTCATTGTACTCTCAGCTTGTTTCCACGTATCGGACACTTCTGGTGTCAAACCGAATTTAGCACATTCTTTCCTATAATCATATCGTAAAAAAAGTAAAGTATCATCACGACCGTTTCCCTTTCGGGGTGGTCAGAAACCACGCTTACAAATAATAATAATAATAAAAAAAAGTGGCAAGCTCGTCGATGTCTCCAGCGTACCAAACTCGAGAATATATTCAAATAAATTAAATGTTAATTAAACGTATTTGTTTACAATATTTTTGTGTCCCGACCAGGAATCGAACCCGGTACCTCCGAGTCTAACTCCACGGACTTAACCGCTAGACCACGGTGGTAGATGTGTTAATCATATTGTTTTTATTAAAATAACAGATGTGACCTTGCTTCTTGAATGTTAGCAACTGGAATCAGACACTCAAGACTGACATCAGTCCTTAACACTATGCCGGCTTGACTGATTCGAGCATGATCCCGCAATGTGTGTATACGTTTTACTAGGGTTATCAAATTCAAAAATTCAAATTTCTTTGTTGTATAGATTGCTTATTCTAATTACAGTTGTATGTACATGTCATGATGATGCAATCTGCACATATTATGGACATACAATATGCTTATGTCAATAGATATTTATTTACAATATTTATTTATTATATTTAATATTGTTCTTGTCAATTTATTGGAATACAATGTTAATTTCAAAATTTGCAAGCTAAAATTTATTTTATTGAGTAAAAACAGTTGTCAATAAGAATTTTCTTTAACTCAATAGTAAAACTCTTTATAGGTCTACGAACGGTGGATACTTTCCCGACTATTTATATATGAGCAAAGAACTTAGGCAAGTAACTAACAAATAATCATTAATTAACTGACTCTGTGGTCTAGTAGTTAAGTCCGTGGATTTAGACTCGGAGGTACCGTGTTCGATTCCTGGTCGGAACACAAAAATATTTATTAATGTACATTTAATTAATATTTAATTTATTTGTAATATTTCTCAAGTTTGGTACGCTGGAGACATCGACGAGCTTGCCACTTGTCATGTTTGGCCTATAGTAAAGTTGGCTAAATGTGAATCCGCTTATTCATAAGCGTGGTTTCTGACCACCCCGAAAGGGAAACGGTATTTTCAGATATACCTCTAGAGAAAGAATTTGGCCTATAACAAATCTATAACAAAAAAAAAGTGCGATAAAACTATGATTCCCTTACAGAAGTTCATCCCTTTCCAAGACATATTTCTCCCACTGCGCCTGCGCTTCGAACACGTGTACACATCTATCTTGCATGTTCGAGTAAGTGACGTCACTGGTCTCCTCAAACCGTGTTCTTGTTTGAGCCCATCGTAAACACCAAGCTTCTAAAGATGTGCTTAAGTTGTCCCATTCATTGTTTAGTGTCGTTTTTACTATTTCCGCCTGTAAACAATAATAAAAGTAAAGTATCATAACGACCCCAGTGTTTGAAGACGAGTTTTCAACCAGTGAGTTCTTCCAGTGCTGTCGTCTGGAGCAGAAACGTGGACACTAACAGTGGGTCTGGTACACAAATTTAAGGTCGCTCAGCGGGCTATGGAGAGAGCTATGCTATGGATAAAGTTCGAAACGAGGAAATCCGTCGGAGAACCAAAGTTACCGATATAGCCTTCAAAATTAGTAAGCTGAAGTGGCAATGGGCTGGACGTGTCTATCGTAGAACCGATGAACAATAGAGTAGACGAAAGACGCAGGTGGGTCGACCACCCGCTAGATGGACGGATGACCTGAGGAAGGTCGCTGGTGGGGGTTGGATGAGGGTGGCAGGAGATCGTGTGAAGTGGCGAGCCTATATCCAGCAGTGAAGAGACACAGGCTGATGATGATAGGGTTGAAAATAATATTGTATAGAAAGTGAAGAAGATTGACCTGCGAAAGCGGATATTGAGATAATTTAACTGTGTACGAAAATGGAAGATATGGTCATACTTACGCAAGCCGAAAACGATGGATGAGCGTGGCAGAAGATCGTGTGAAGTGGCGACCCTTGGGGGAAGATGATGGAGAATAACATGACAATAACTACTTATTAGCATGAAAATAATAACATACAAACAGAATGGCATGACACTTCTAACACTATTCATGCGGGACTCATGCTGGAGTGGCAGAGAAACACATGGTAGCTAGCAAAAACTGGTTTATTCCACTTTTAATGACTGTCTGTGTTCAGACAACATAACATATAACATAGTTCTAAGTTGTTACTAACATATATGGATCGAATCCGAAATAAATGAGTTATTATTATTACTATTATATCATTTTATTATTGTTATTATTATATTATAATGATTAATTGTATAGTATTTGACGCAAAAAAAAAACATCAAGATCTGAATTGTAAAATTTTGTCAAAATCAGTTAATTTTTTTTTTAATGCAACAAAAATCCATACATCATCACAATTTCATTTATAGTATTAGTATAGTCATATGTGGTGCGTGGTAACTTTATATCCATTGCTGGGTCCCAAGAAGCAGTGAATTGAAGGCCCATCGAACAGAAAAATATTTGGTTGTGGGGTCACATGTCGTAGTCATGTGAAGACATTATATAGCCTGTGTTTCAAGGAACATCTCTGTAACATTTTATCATAATCGGCCCAGTAATATAGGCGAGGAACACAAATAAAATATTTTTTATTACCTGATGCAAGAACATTTGTTCCTGACTCCTCATGATGTCTCTGATTTTGTTCCATTCCTGTATAGTTCCGTCCACAGAAGGGTCTCCGCCCCAAGTATGTAGCATGTGACCTTTTTTCTTAAGCGAATCTACTAATAACTCCATCTATTGGGAAAAATATAAAACTAAATGTACCATCACAACCGTATCCCTTGCGGGGTGTTAAAAACTACACATTTGTTTATGACTGTTAATTTTATTGCGGTTTTCCCGCGCTGTGAACTCCCATATTATACCCGACGTGTTTAGGCTATAATGCCGCGACTGACTCCAAGAATAGCATCAAATTTTACAACATTTGGAATTTGATGATAGCCTCATTAACTCATAAAAAAGAAAGATATATTACGTCATACTTATTATTATTACTAATTGGCTGTATGAGCTAGACCCTTTGCCTTCCCTATCACCTCATTCATCATCTATCTGTAGAAGATAACCCAACAACAACAAAATTACAATTAAATCAAATTACAAAAAAATCCACGTACTTAACCGCTAGACCACGAAGACAGTACAAATATAAAAATTATATAGGCACCCCCTATGTCCTAATTCAATTATGCAAACTAACCTCTGGCATTTTTTCTTGCAGAGCATGTTGTTTGGAGCTAATTTCGCTGAGTTCCTTAGCGTTTTTGGGCACGGCTTTGTTGTCTAGGGTGAGCATAGCGTTTGCCATGAACGTGTCGATTTGAACTGCGTCAGACCGAGAACTGATTTGGAGTGACGAAATGAGACAACTCCATAAATTCCTCACTTGAGCCTCGAACTCTCGTCTCAGTGTCGCAGTTCCGATAGAAATCCATTCTACTTTTTCGTCATCACTGTATAACAAAAGTTACAATTATAAAAATCCTTAACAATCCCTATAAACAACATTTTTTTTATATACTGTGCACGATATGTGACATGGCGCCCACCTGATAGTAAGCGGTATGCGAGGTCCAAGAATGGGAGCAACTAACGCCAGTCTCAGACGACCGACTTCACGCCCTACCACTATGCCGGCCTATTAAGATGCTTTTACACACTTAGAAGGACTCCAGGTTATAGGAATGGGAAAACATACTGGCTGAGATTGCATTTGACATCTTCAGACTTCCGCTTTTGGAGATGGGTCTTCCAAAACATACATCTGGAGAATTTGGCCTACACTCGCCACGCTGGCCAGACGAGATGGCGAGGAAGTTAATTTTAATGTCAATTTATTAACTATTCCACAAGTTGATAATAGTGGAACTGAGCGGCTCTCCGAGGCACGGAAACGGTGATGTTGTAAATTTATAATAAAAAATATAAGTAAAATGTATATCTCATTGGTACATGCCGGAGGCGTTTGTAAGATTTTAAGAAAGCGCTCTTACAACCGAGCCACCACCGCGCCTCCAAAAGAGTCACCAAATTTAATATTAAGTGACGTCACTCACGTTTACTAATGTTTTGAGATAACGTTCCAATATCTCTAAAATACTGCATACTGCAATTAAATCGTTTAATAAATCTAAAATAAGAGTGTTGTAGCGGTTTTGCGATTTTTTAAATGCTGGTTCGCGGCCTTCGATAGCTCCAGCAGTGAGAAACCTGGTCGGGTCACAGCAGTACAAAGTTACTCCAAGTCTAGAATTATCTGTAGAAAATCCACTTACTTGAACTAACAATGATGAGGATTCCAGTAGCCACGTATCAGCCTTCAGGTCAGCTGCGAGACAATCCAGGTGCGGTATATCAGCGGTGCGGGTGCGGGTTTGATAATGCAGTAGAACACTTTATATTCGCGAACACGTTATTATCATTAGAGCGGCGCGGTTTGAGCGTACTCCAGAGAGGTGGAGGTGGTGGTCTTCCGAGGACACAAGGCCCACCAACGTTTCCGAGCTATAGTCTGAAGCACACTGGTGCGGAGCGAGCAGCACGGCTGTCTTATCGACGACTGCCGCGCCATCAAGCGGAACACGGGCGAAATGAAATGCAACATTCACTGGCTAGCCTTGTAAATGGTTTTCACAAATAACAATAAAGTAAAGTATAAGTAAAGTATCATCACGACCGTTTTCCCTTTCGGGGTGGTCAGAAACCACGCTTATAAATAAGCGGATTCACATTTAGCCAACTTTACTATAGGCCAATCATGACAAGTGGCAAGCTCGTCGATGTCTCCAGCGTACCAAACTCGAGAAATATCACAAATAAATTAAATATTAATTAAATGTATTTATTTACATTAATAAATATTTTTTTGTGTCCCGACCAGGAGTCGAACCCGGTACAAAAATAACAATAGATGGCGGTAACCAAATTCTGCGGCCAGACCAAAGTGTGATTAAATAAGAATTGTAATAAAACAAAAAACGCATATTTTTTCACAATAGTCAGCTATCCTAATGTAATAAAATACTTACAAAGTCATCTTGGCTATAGCTTGTCCATAAGCTTTGCAGGCTTTGAAATTGACTTCCCAATCTGTTGGGTTGTGCAAGTTCTCGGTGCACAATTGTTGCAGGTCTGGAACGCACGCCACTGCAGCACGCCGGGTCCACTGGACACACGACTGCTGGACCGAGGACAACGTCAGCTCCAACTGACGAACCGATTTGTTACCCATCCAACTATGTCTAAAAGATTTAAATCAAAAAACATTATTTTATAGACTGGTGTACAATAACATCCTTTAGAGCATGCATGACAGATTGCGTTATAATTACAAAATATTATTCAATTTTCAACTCTATAAGCGCTCGACCTTGACAGCGGCCTTGCAAATATCAACTTTAATAGCGTGATATATATATATATATATATATATATATATAGTATGGCGCGGTGGTGACTCGGTTGTAAGAACGCCTACCTTAAACCTACAAAGATCGGTTCAATCCCACCCAGACATTAGTGGAACCGGGACCGACGGCTTAACGTGCTCTCCTCACACGGGAACGGTGGTGTTGTAAATCTCTGACTGCAGTACGTAAGAAAAGTGTATTTCTCATTGGTACATGTAGGGGGGGTTGGAACCGACCTTTGTAGGATTGAAGGTGTGCGTTCTTACAACCGAGCCACCGCTGCGCCAAATAAAAAATATTATTATTTAAAAAAATATAATAATTTACGAGTATATACAAACTTGTCAACAATCGGTGCAAATATAGAGTTGGCCATGTTGATGTTATTTTGTACGCCGACAAATTGAGACGGCATAGATATTAGTCTTCTCAGTTGGTGGTAATGTTGTACTCGGAGCTCCTCCATTGGTGGTTGTAGTCTTACTTCACGTCCTCTGAAAGTTACAATTTAAATTATTTAGTAAAAAGTAAAGTATCATCACGACCGTTTCCCTTTCGGGATGGTCAGAAACCACGCTTATAAATAAGCGGAGTCACATTTACCCAACTTCACTATAATAATAGTCATTGGGTTTTCTCTTTCGCGTTGGCGTGAATTTCCGTAATATCAAAACTTTTAAAATCCTTTACTGCAGTCTTGTCAGAAGTCACCTAGAGTATGCTTCACAAGTTTGGAACCCAAAGTACAAATTGTACATTGATAGATTAGAATCAATTCAGAGAAAGTTCCTTAGACGCATAAAATACAGAGAGCACTCTCCTAAACAAAGTTACAAAGAAAGGTGTATCAAGCATCATTTACTTCCGCTTTCAACCAGAAGGGATATTGCTGACATGTCGTACTTGATGAGACTGGCGAGAGGCGATGTAGATTGCATAGAACTCCTACCGCATATCACTCTCCGCGTGCCGAAAACTAATACCCGTTACATATACCCTTTACACATTCCAAGCACCCATTCCAACTACAGGCAAAATTCATATTTTATTGGATCGAGTAAGCTATTTAACCAGGAATGCAATGAACTTGATCTTTTTAATTCCAACATCAATCTAGGCAAGCGTTACCTTGCCGTGTCACTTTTAGATAAATATTAATATTGGTAAATTGAGCAATGATAACTTGTGATTGGGCAAATAGTGGGATATAAATAGATAAATATTTCAGATATGTCTAATGTATTCTACTATCTATTGTCAACTAAATCTAGGATACAAATATGTATACATATAGTTCTGTGGTGTGGTGGGGAGGGGCGTGTTGCTGGCGGATGGCCCGAGCTTATATGGGTTAGAGTGTATGTATGGGTTTGGGTTGTCTGTCGGCAGTGCGTTTCTCTTTATTTTCGCTACATATTCGTACAAAAACCAGATGCATGCTATTTGTGTGAACCTCTAAAGGCAAATTGTTACCATTCTGCCAATTATAATGTTAAGTGCTGTATGGTTTACCTAATAATATAAAATAAAAAAAATCAAATAATAATAAAATGTTTATTTCTCTCATAAAATACATATGTGGGTACATTAAAAATATAATAATAAATAATAAATAAATATTTCCAGACAGGTCACACAGCGCCATCTAGTTTCCGTGGTAAGCTACGAGGCTTGTGTTACGGAAACTAGATGGTTGATAAACTACATATTATACTTTTTTTTTGTAAATATATACATATTATACATATAAACACCCAGACCGAGACAAATTATATAATGTACAACTTGCCGCCGGTGGGAATCGAACCCACGACCTCCCGAGTTTGTTACCACTAGACCACGGAGGCGGTCAAATATGTAAGTACTATTAGTATGTAGTATATATATTATTAATAAATATAGTTATTATTTAATAATGATCAGTCTTAAATACGTCTTCGCACCTACTCCTCGATCCAAGTTATACTTTTTATTGTCCCAAAGGTTGGCTGTCAGAGAATGTGTCAAAGTCAAAATATCTTTATTCACGTAAACCTATTACAGGGATTTATGAAATGTCATTAATTTAATTATTTTGACTGATTCTACTCCTGCTAGTAGAAGACTAAGCAGCAAAGTGGTCCAATAAGTAAGCTGTTAGCAGAAGACCAGCAGCTTAGCAAATTCCAGTGACCTGTTAATGTTTAATCTGACTGAGAAAGGAATCTGCAAGGAAAACTCAGCTATATCAGATTTACAAAATAAAACATATACAAAACTGCACCACAACGATCAATTAATAACCTTTTAAATTTAGTTATCAGTACCTATGAGATTACAATACCTGGTACAGCAGTAACCCACAGGCAAGTTCGAATGAAGGTAGACTACATGCCTATGTGCAACCCGAAAGTCAACAAAACGCAAAAACCTCTGTTAATTTAAGAACAATAAATTGAACGTGTTCGGCAGAGGTCCCAGGCCCCCACAGCAGCACCCGATCACGGACATAACGCATGTGCCAGCCATCCCCCCGCTCAACCAGGCCCTTAGGGTGCGGACCGGGACCCGACACACGTGCCACCACTGCAATGACCTTCTAAGGAAGGGGCGACCACCGGACACGCCACACCATGAGAACCTGAACACTAAGAATGACTTTTGAGACACACACAAGCATAAACATAACAATTACTTCCTAAGTACCCAAAAGTTGCCGTGCAATTTTGTTAACAAACTTATATATTAGTTAATAAAATAATAAATACATAATAGTAACTAAATGTTACATAAAAAAAATTCTATTATAATAATAAGGTAATAAAAAATATTACTGTATCACAATAAACAGTATTTACTAATTAGTCAATAATGTATTAGTAACTAATTGTTACATTCAAAATATTTCCATTCAATTCAAATTACTTCTAGCGGCATTAAGCCCGCCCCTTGTACATAGTACAATAAAGTCTTAAATAAATAAACGCAAGTACACAGTAGTAGTGCGTGAGGGTTGCCAAGCTCACATGTGGGCTTAGTTTTAAGTTATTTAACTGTGTGCAATAAATAATAATAATAAATTACTTGTAAAATGTAAAACTCACCGAAGTACTAAATCGACTTTGACATGTGGAAAATGTTTATGAAGCGATAGCAATGTTCTTATATATTGACATTCGAGCGCCTTATACAACTGCCAGTCCCAATGGGAACGCCAGAGTTCTGTGTTTTTGTACCCATTCGATTCCACCTACAACAGGACAAATATTTATTTATTTAAAAAAAAATCACAATAGGTTAATGATTATTTACCTAAAAGAAAATGAATGAATGAGAGGCAGGAGCAAAATTATACTAAATATAGCAGTATATTAGTACAAAAACTAACTATTAACTGCCTCCATTAAGTTCGTGATTTCGACGCAGAGGTTTTATGGTCTGGACACAATAACAGTGTAAACTCCATGTAACGTCACTAGATTTAACGACTTGTTTTCCAATTCTGATTTTTCTTCTCTCCATTTAACGACAACTCTCTATAACGCCATAAAATGTACAGTCGTGTCGTTATATAGAGTTTACACTATAATTTAATAAATTTATTTGTGGTATTTCTTGAGTTTGGTACGCTAGAGACATTGACAATATTTTGTCATGATTGGCCTATATTAACATTAACTGCCTCCGTGGTCTAGCGGTTAAGTCCGTGGATTTAGACTCGGAGGTACCGGGTTCGATTCCTGGTCGGGACACAAAAATATTTATTAATGTAAATAAATACATTTAATTTATTTGTGATATTTCTCTCCTTTGGTACGCTGGAGACATCGAGGAGCTTGCCACTTGTCATGATTGGCCTATAGTAAAGTTGGCTAAATGTGAATCCGCTTATTTATAAGCGTGGTTTCTGACCACCCTGAAAAGGAAACGGTCGTGATGATACTTTACTTTACTTTTGTATATCTTATTGGTATATGACGGGGATCTACTTTAACTACTTTGATTAGCACATTAATAATTGTATTGATTTTATTAGTTCTGACTGTATCCAAGTTGTTTTAAGCGAACCAATGGAAATAAACTATTTTGATTTCTTTTTTGATTTGATAAGAATAATAAAATATACTGTACCTTCTCAATAATATCTCTCATTTCTTTAATACTTTTCTGCCATTCATTTTGTTTACCAAGGAGATCGGTATCCATGAGGGTAGCCACAATATTTCTTAAAGCAATGTGCTGATTGGTCAAATATGAATTCTGAAACAACAAACTTTAAGAATCAGGAACACTACACCCTAGACCTCCACTGCTAGAGACAGGCCTTGCAGAACATATAGAGGGAGAAATCAGGCTAAACTCGCCATATGGCCAGATTTTGATGAAAAGTAAAGTAAACATAAGTTATGACGACATAAGCTATGACGTCATCATCTGGCCATGTCACGTGACAATACGGCACATTTTTATTTTTTTACTAATATTTTTGCAGAGATCTATCTAGATAGATGAGAGAACCCAGGGCTAAGAACGACATGTGACCCTACAGCACACTAAAAAAAATTTTCGAAGACTTTATTATACAGACGAATCCAGGTCAACCAGTTATCTTCTATTCATAACTATATAAAATTGTATATGACAAAAATATATACATAAATTATTTGTGATATTTCTGTCCTTAATTGTGCTAGAGAAATCGATGAGTTTGCCAATTGGCCTTATAGTAAAGTTGGCTAGAAGCCGGTTCTTTAAAAGCATAGTTTCTGAACACTCAGCAAGGTCGTGATAGATAATGATTTATTCATTATGGACCTACAGATCCGACTATATCAATGAGCCCAGAGGTAGAGGTAGACTGGCAGAATAAGCTGTTATTAGCTTTAAGTCCACCGGTCAAAACAAATCAAAAATCAGTGTGTGCATGTTTACTTCGAAACGGCTGAACCGATTTTGATGATATTTTAAGGAAATCTTTAGATTAGCCCAGTGAGTGATTCTATAAAGTTTAATAGCGATAGGAAATGTGAAAAAAAATATAGAAAAATTGTGTCACACAGATATTTAGTCGAAGCCGGGACGGGCCGCTTCATAAAAATGTCTAAAAGATCCAAACCTGAGTTTCCAACTTAAGCACAGCTTCCTTGAGCATGTCAGAGTAATGCTTGACTTGTTCCAGATCGTCCCAGTACACTGCCTTCTGTTCCTGAACCAAAGATGACAGGTGTAAAGCTGCTTGAAGCATCATTGGACGAGTGGACGGGATCATTCGCTCACCCAATGTGTTGTGGAATGATGCAACCTACAATACAAGAAATAACTTACAGTATTATATCGGAATGGCTAAGAACGCCATGTCTCAGTTACACAAAGTTTGGACGGACAGACAGATGCTCAGCATTTTCTTTCTGTAAGCGCTTTTTATGGTCCATGTCTCAGCACCATACAGGAATATAGAAAAAACCAGTAACCGAACGAGTCTGGATTTAGTTCTTATAGAGATTGTCCTCTACGCATCGACGCCTTCGAGATGTGGTGTTGGCGGAAAATGCTAGGGATCTTATGGACGGAGCATCGAACCAACGTGTCGATTCTAAAACAACTACAGGGCTTTTCACCATATGTTTTTGTAGGATACCTCAATACCTTGGACACATTGGCAGAAAAGGAGGAGATAACCTAGAAAAACTCTTTCATGTTGGCCAGGTGGAAGGAAAGAGCGCGGTGGTGGCTCGATTGTAAGAACGCGTACCTTAAATCCTACAAAGGTCGGTTCTCTCTCCGGCATGTACCAATGAGAAATACACTTTTTTTACGTACTGCAGTCATCGATTTACAACACCACCGTTCCCGTGAGGAGGAGAGCACGTTAAGCCGTCGGTCCCGGTTCCACTAATGCCAACTTGTGGAATCGTTAATAAATTGTCATAAAACATTGACATCATATCCTCGCTAAGCCGTCTGGCTAAATTCTCCAGATGTATGTTCTGGAAGGCCCATCTCCAACAATGAAGGTCTAGGACGCTGAGTTCTAAGGGCTGTAATGATGAAAGTGTTATAAGAGCTGTATTTTTGTATTTACCTGTTGTAATTCCCGGGCGTGATGTAAGAACTTTGCCAGATTGTCTATGGCGTCCCTAACAGCGGTCGGTGGAGGAAGGCTGAGGGCTGTCATTCCCCTTACTTCCCCCTCCAAGGAGACCAGACGAGGGCTGAAGGCCACCACCATCATCTTGGTGGAGGAACTAAACTGGACCACAGGTTTGTCGGTGGATACTCCGAGAGAACCGTCCTTTACATGCGCCTGTGTAAAAGAAGATAAATTAACAAAAAAAAAAACTGGAAGGCTCATCTCCAGCAGTGAAGGCCTAGGACTCGTGCTGTAGGGGCTTGGATAATAAAAATTAATAAATAGAAATTGGGTTGGCCAGGGTTTGCCTTCAATTTTAATTACAAATTATTTAGATATCCACAAGTTTTATTTACGAATCAACAATTTATTAGCATAAAAATTTCTACTTCCTAATAATATATTATCTTCATATATGTAGGTATATCTACTATATTTATGTAGTCTATGTATACATACTATTTATGTAGTTTATTGGTTAGAATTGCACCCCACATATTTATACTGTCTCACTCTCCCAAAGGTTAGCTGGTAGAAAAAGCCGAAATGGCTTTAAGTTCGTCTTTGTACATACTTCAAAGCAAAGTGTAATAAAGTATTTAATAATAATAAAAATAAATTCATCGTCGACCAATATATCCCACTTCTGATGTCGCGGATTCTTTCTCTTTACTGTAATATTTATTATTATATCTTAATCATTTCCTTACTGTACCTGTAAGTCTCTACACCATTCTTCATGCAGCTGAGTGTACATGTTTTTTAGTTCCTTTAAAACATGGGTAGATAAATCGATAACTTCAGCACTTCCGTCGAATTCTCGTAAGTAATTTTCTGCACAATCAAGTATATCTTTTACCTGAAATAGATAAATAAATATGGAAATATTTGGCTCATAGTTAGAACTGGAAGTTATATTTGAATTCATTTATATAAGCCTGATATTTTTATCATCTTAGGATATAAAATATTGGTTCAGAACTTAGTTCAAAGCAATATTTTTATTGTCAAAATAATCTTCCATGCCCTATTAAGAATTATCTATACTAATATTATAAAGAAGAAAGAGTATTTTTGTGTGTTTGTAATGAATAAACTCAAAAACTACTGTGCCGATTTAAAAATTATTTCACCATTAGAAAGCTATATTCACCCTGTTATGTTTTGTAACATAGGCTATATTTAATGCTAGAAAAGATTAGGGATCCTTACTAAAACTTGTAAAAAAATTGCCATAATATTACCACACGTTAAGCCGTCGGTCCCGGTTCCACTAATACCAACATGTCGAATCGTTAATAAATTGTCAATAAAAAAATAACATGATGGCCAGCGTGGCGAGAGTATGCCAAATTCTCCAGATATATCTTCTGGAAGGCCCATCTCCAACAATGGAGGTCTAGGACGCTGTGTTCTAGGGGCTGTAATAAATGAATGAATGAATATATGATGTATCAGAATTGTAATATTAAACTTTACACATATAAATATGAATAAACCGAGTGATGTTATGTTTGTTAGTATTCATACTCAAAGATGTGGAATCCGCAATTTATCTTCCGTACATTTAAAAATATATACATACATACATATCTTCACGCCAAATCCCTTGCGGGGTAGGCAGAGACAATTGAGCGCCACTTGTCACGATCACGACATACCTCTTTCGCTTCTTCGACATTCATCAACCTCTTCATACATGCCCTCTTGTTTCGATGGCTTTTTAATTCACCTTCAGCTAATGTTTTATTTATTTGATCATGATAGGCAAGTCTTGGTCTGCCAGGGCCTCTTTTACCCACAACTTTCGCATTATATATCTGGTTCGTCAATCTCTCTTCGCTCATCCTTTCGACATGCCCGAACCATCGGAGCATGCCTTTCTTTATTTTTGTACCTATGCTTTCTTTTATACCTACCCTTTTGCGTATTTCGTTATTACGTATACGGTCCATCAAAGTTACGCCGCATATCCGACGTAAAGACCTCATTTCTACTGCATTAACTCTACTCTCATGCGTATTCTGACATATCCACGTCTCGCTTCCATACATAAGTGTTGGTATTAGCATGGCATTGTGTATGGCGAGTCGAGCTTTATCACTGACATTTCGACTGGCGATCAGTGACCCCAGGGCCCCATTAACACTATTTCCCGCGTTCACTCTTCTTTCAACATCCCTATCATACTTCCCATCCGCAGTGAAAACACTGCCCAGATATATAATTTCATTTACCTGTTCTAGCGTTTCATCATCAATCTTTACGTCAAGGTTGTCATCCTTCTTCTTTCAAACACTAGTACCTTGGTTTTTCTCGCATTTAAACGGAGTCCTTTTTCTGCACATCCCTCTTTCATTTCTGTGACTAGTGATTGCAATTGTTGTTCGGACGATGCCATAAGAACAGCATCATCTGCATAAAGCAGGCAGTTCACCACAAGATCACCCATTTTTATCCCACAGTCACTCTCCCTTACTCTTTTTAGGCATTTGTCGAGATATAAAGTGAATAATCTGGCGGACAGCACGCAGCCTTATTTGACGCCCATTTGGGATTCAAAGCAAGGCGACATACTTCCCTCCACCCGCACACAAGCTTTACAGCCCTTGTACAGGGACTGTATAGCCTGTAGCAGTTTGTCATCCACTTCATACTCCGGCAATATGTCCCAAAGCTTCTTTCTTACAACTACAAAATATATATATTGTTATAAATGAAATTGTGATTTAGACCCTTCCGAATTGATATAACGCTCTGAGCATCCAAATTGTGATATTTGATTCGGAACGACTGTTAGTACCATATTCATTCTAAGCGCTCTGAGCTTGATTCGGAACGAGGAGAAAGAAACGTTGAGTGACTGTAAAGTGACCCGATGACATTTGATGAAATTTAAAAATAATATCAATTTTAGGCTTTTAATAGGATTCCACGTAACATTAAAAACAAGTGACATTTATCTAAATTTCAATTAAACTTACTAAAATTTATTACAATTTTTAAAATTATAAATATTAATAATAAGATTTTAACATTGTAAATAATAGTTTTTTTATAATTTTAACGGGTCTTTACGCGATTTACCTTAGAGACATATTTCTCCCGACGTTTCAGCCAAGTTGCATTGGCCGTGGTCACGGGTCGACTGAAGCTATGCGGTGTAGTCTCGTACATACTGGGCGGCAGATGTAAACCTACCCACTTATCACTTTTAAAGACCCGTTAAAATTATAAAAAAAAAACTATTATGAATGTGCGCGAAAGTAATTGTAAATAATGTTTAACAAAATTTGTGTTCCAGAAATGGCTGAATGTGCAGAACTAACTTACTATTAATATTTACTATTACCATGTTCTATGCAAATAAATAATTTCATTTTATTAAAAAAATATATATATTTAAAACGTTTGTAACTGTATAATTTACCTTAGTTTCCATCTGCTTAGCCCATTGTACTTGTTGTATAAGTTTAGACATTTCTGGTGGCGTGTACATTTGAACATTATTCGTGTCGTCAGAATCTATTTGCGTTCGAATGGATTTCAGCAAGGAGCCCAGAGATGTCACAAATATTTGTAATTCATTGCTCAATGTCTCTTTGACATGGGGTCTTTGTATCAGCATTTTGTATCGCATAAATTCGTACAGAGTCTGAAATATATATTTAGGATATACAGGATGTCAAAAGTAAAGTGATTTTGGACGATATTGTCTAAGGTAAAAAAAAAACTAAAAGTAAAGTATCATCACGACCGTTTCCCTTTCGGGGTGGTAACAACTTTACTATAGGCCAATCATGACAAGTGGCAAGCTCGTCGATGTCTCCAGCGTACCAAAGGAGAGAAATATCACAAATAAATTAAATATTTTCGTGTCCCGACCAGGAATAGAACCCGGTACGTCCGAGTCTAAATCCACGGACTTAACCGCTAGACCACGGAAGCAGTTTCTAAAGTAAACGAGATATAATAAATTATTGACGGATATTGTATTATTATTTTTTATTACATTAAGTTATTATTTGCTACGGGGTGTCATATAATGGCCAATGAGTAAGCTGTATAGACGCAGAGTGGGACGACCCCCCGCCAGATGGACAGATGACCTAAAGAAGGTCGTTGGTGGGGGTTGGATGGGGGTAGCGAAAGATCGCGTGAAGTGGCGAGCTTTGGGGGAGGCCTACATCCAGCAGTGGAGAGATACAAGCTGATGATGATCAGTAAGCTGTTAGCAGAAGACCAGCAGCTTAGCAGATTCCAGTGACCTGTTAATGTTTAATCTGACTGAGAAAGGAATCTGCAAGGAAAGCTCAGCTATATCAGATTTACCAAATAAAACAAATACAGAATTACACAACAACAATATTCACCTATGAAACCCTATAAATTGAACGTGTTCGGCAGAGCTCCCTGGCCCCCACAGCAGCACCCGATCCCCCCTTAGGGTGCAGATCGTGAACTGACACACGTGCCACCATATACCATAATTTGTTCCTGATTGTCGAATATTTATATTGTTTTTAAGGACGTCACTGCCTTGGATTACGTTTGTCTTTAATAAATAATTGTACATGTATCTATTCGGATAGTTCGATTAAAACGGGACCCGTTTGGATGTATGATCAGTGCTTACCTTTCAAATTCATCTGTCAGATTGGCGATGACATTTGCTTTTAGTATAGCAAAATAATAAAGTTATATATACATATATAAAATGGTAAACATCGGTTCAAACCCACCCGGCATGTACCAATGAGAAATACACTTTTCTTACGTACATTCGCCAAAGATTTACAACACCACCGATCCCGTGCCTCGGAGAGCACGTTAAGCCGTCAGTCCCGGTTCCACTAATACCAACTTGTGGAATAATTAATAAATTGTCATACAAAAAAAAATACATCATATCCTCGCCAAGCCGTCTGGCCAGCGTGGCGAGTGTAGGCCAAATTCTCCAGTTCTGGAAGGCCCATCTCCAGCAGTGGAGGTCTAGGACGATGTGTTCTAGAGGCTGTAATGAATATTAAGTCAATATACATAAAAATGACTGAAATAGCTGGCTGTTGTTAGCAAGGAACAGTCTGCTAATAAATGGTGCCTCAGAATAACAAACTTAATTCTAATAGTGGATAGCAGCAGTAAAGGGGCATTGTCTTATTTACCTACACTAAAATAAATTAGCTTTATTTTTAAATGTCTAATTAATAAAAATATCATGTGCAATTAATATACCTACTTAAATATAACTAGACTACTATGAAAAGTATTTATTGCTGCTGTATAGAGGCATTGTCAGAATTAATTAATAATGTCCTAACTAATAACTAAGATAATTAATAATAAATAAAACATTAGCTAAAGGTGAATTAAAAAGGCATCGAAACAAAAGGGCATGTATGAAGAGGTTGATGAATGTCGAAGAAGCGAAAGAGGTATGTCGTGATCGTGTCAAGTGGCGCTCAATTGTCTCTGCCTACCTCGCAAGGGATTTGGCGTGAAGATATGTATGTATGTATGTATTAATGTGTCACTTATACTTTCATCGCACCTACAGTTGTTCTAATTAGTTCCAAAGGTTTTTGAAATGAAATGAAATAATTTATTTGTCAGAAACATGGTAGGTACAGGGATGTAAATTGTTATATGTAATTATATCACATGCTTCGCTATTTCTAGCATACAAATATTTATTTAGTCACATGACTTTGTCGAGCTTAGTGTCTAGGTATTCTTTTGTCGAATAAAAACATTTATTAATCAGCATTTGTTTGACTCTTAATTTGAACAGATTTAGTGGCAGCTCCCTTATAGTAACTGGAAGCTTATTAAATATCTTTGTTGCCATTGCATAACAATTTCGGCTATATTGAGTACTTTTATGAGCTGGAATAATTATTCTACTAGGATAACGCGTTTTAAAATTGCAATTAGCCCCAAGAGTTTTAAAAAGTTCCGGGTGGCTTTTTACAAATAAACAGCATTCAAGTATATAGATAGAAGGAACAGTCAGTAATTTTAGTTTTATAAATAAAGGAAGTCATAGGAGGTGTGTTACAAATAGCACGAATGCATTGTTTTTGTCCAATAAAGATTCTATTTATTTCCACTGCATTGCCCCACAATAATATGCCGTACCTTATATTTGACGCAACATATCCATGGAAAATGTTTACGGACATTAAGTCCGCCTTTTGTACTTTGTGCATTAAAGTTTTGAAATAAATAAATACTAGCAGTAATTTGGAATTAATGATATTGACCTAATCAGCTTTTCAGATTTTGTAGATGGCAACTTTATTCCTATGACTTACCGCCGAAAATGGCTAATCATTATCAAATGTCCAGACAGCTGCCCCAGATCAGTTATGGTTAAATTAGACCACGGTTACGTACACAATCCCTATTTTATTAAGATTAATTTAAATAAATCACCTGTTTAGTAGAAGTATTATGAAGTCTGGGTTTTAACTTGTCAGCTATTTTGCTCTCAGTGGGGCGCAAGTTGTTAGAAAACTTCGCCATGGCACTTTCCCAAGCATTTTTGGAACTATTACTCCATAAATTAACACCTAAAAGTAAAAAAAAAAAATATCATCAAGTATTCCTTTCGGGGTGGCTTTACTATAGGTCAATCATGACAAGTGGCAAGCTCGTCGATGTCTCCAGCGTACCAAACTTGAGAAATATCACAAATAAATTGAATATTAATCAAAATTATTTATTTAAATTATTAAATATTATTGTTTCTAACCAGACTGAATTTTCCATTTGGAATATTCAGTCTTCTTGGGACTATCACTGAAGGGTCGTCTCTAGAGGACATTTTTTACTTATAGTTTATTTTTTATTAGGTTTAGTTTATATTTATTTTAATTTCCACTTTTAAGTAGTTTAATTTATATAAAAATAAACGTTAATAATATTTGTTGTATTTGATTTATGTTTACGATAAAATAAAAAAAATATCAAAAAAAAGGAGGCCTCCTTTTCTTAAACCAGCCTATTGTCGGTCGCAAGCCCGAGACACCATTCTTCTCATCTCTTACCCACACACGATGGACCCGGCACCCGCACGGTGAACCCATGGAATGCTTAGAAATTTGTCTTCTTCTTCAATGAATTAATTTAAAATTAATACACTTACCTAGGAATGGTTCGAATAGACGATCTGTGATTAATTCCGCCTTTTCACCATCACTTAAAAGTTTATTTAGTTGATGGTATGTAGATTTTATATCCAAAATCTGTAATTTGAAATTGGGTAGGTAAAAGTAGACAGAAATATTCTATCATGACTCCAGTTTTAGGTAGTAACGTGGTTTAAACCAGAGTCCTAAGTCTCCACTGTTGGAGATGGGCCTAAAAGAATTTTCTGGAGATTGTGGCCTACACACACCACGCTGGCCAGACGGGTTGGCGAAGGTTTGATGTCAATTTTAATAACAATATATCATTGATCCGATTGTATTATTAGTGGAACCGGGACCGATAGAAGTCCGAGGCACGGGAACGGTGGTAAGAGAAGACTCTTGGCATTATATCGATTCACCGTACCGGGTTTATCGTGTGTGGGAAAGAGAGAGGAAACAATGGTGTCTCGGGCCGACTAACTAAGATGTTCTCCATCCACCATTGTGCTTCTTTTCCTACCCAATCTATGTAAAATATACGTAAGTGTATTTCTCATTGGTACATGCCGGGGTTTGAACCGGACCACCACTTGTCCCAGAGAAACGTAATCAACTGTTTTTATTTGGTTAACTGGGACGTTAGGTCCGAGAATGTGAGAAATTGTGTAAAAAAATCATATTGTTAAGCCGGAATAGTGGTAAGGACCGATGTTATTTGTGGGCGCATCGTCACATATGTCGTATATCATCATTATTTTCATCAAAACTCCTAGAACAAGTCTATTATATAATAGTCACCTCCACTATTGAAGATGGTTCTTCCAGAAATTTCTGGAGGATTTGGCCTACACTCGCCATGCTGGCCAGACGGGTTGGCAAGGGTCTGTTATCAATTGTTAATGACAATTTATTACCAATATCACAAGTTGGTATTAGTGAAATCGGGATGCGACGCTGGCTTGAACCAGACGGGGTTTGAACCAGACCACCACTTCTCCCAGAGTAACGTGATTAAATGAATGTTTTATTTGAATAAAAAACAGAAACCACGCTTATAAATAACCGGATTCACATTTAGCCAACTTTAGTATAGGCCCATCACGACAAGTGGCAAGCTCGGCGATGTCTCTAGCGTACCAAACTCGAGAAATATCACAAATTAATTGAATAAATTATTGTGTCCACACCGGGAATCGAAGCTGGATACCTTTGCGTCCAAATCCATAGACTTTCTCTATGCGCACTATTTAAATTCACCATAAGCTTAATACACTCTCTATATTGTATTCTCATAGGTACTGATACCTAAATTTAAAAGGTTATTAATTGATCGTTGTGGTGCAGTTTTGTATATGTTTTATTTTGTAAATCTGATATAGCTGAGTTTTCCTTGCAGATTCCTTTCTCAGTCAGATTAAACATTAACAGGTCACTGGAATCTGCTAAGCTGCTGGTCTTTTGCTAACAGCTTACTCTTTGGACCACTTTGCTGCTTGGTCTTCTACTAGTAGAATCATTAAAAATAATTAAATTAATGACGTTTCATAAATGCCTGTGATAGGTTTACGTGAATAAAGATACTTTGACTTTGATTTTGACTTTGACTCTGCTATATTTATTTCTCTCATTATAGTCATCATATAGTAGGTATATTATATTTATATATATTCATAGATATGTAGTTTTATTTGTTATACATTGTGTATGTATTAGTATGTAAATAAGAATTTATTCACTAGTATATATTGAAGTCTAATATTTTTCTATTAGTTTTGATAGCATCTGCCTCATCTTGTCCCAAAGGTTTGACCAGTATAGAATGTCTAGCGGCATTGGGTCCGCCTTTGTACTTTGTGCAATAAAGTTTATAATAAATAAATGTCGTAATATTACCTCTTGAAGTCGATTTGTAAACTGTATACAAAAGCTAGGTGTATAAGGTTTTCCTTTCCAGGGATGAAGCGCGTGGTTTGGCCAATAAGTTTGGCTCAAGGACAAACAGCCATCGGTCCAAGTTTGGATACATTTCAACCCTTCAATAAGTCCAGATATAACATCATTATCCCTCGAATCTTCATACACTTTCCAAATCTCGTAAGAATTTAAAACGCCTTGTATTTTAGTATTAATTATGTGTCCTAGAATAAGTTTTTATTTACTTTAGTTCAGGCGTTTGACGTACCCTCTTAGTCTAAAAATTTACTATCAATTTCTTCATGAAAAATAAAAAAAAATACACGCTGGGAGGGTTTATCGTTTTTGCATACCTCTCGCTCGCACAAATCAATATATTAAAAAAAACCATACATTTGAGTAATGTAGTCTATCAACTTCCTAGCGAATAAAATGACGAACATTTTGTAGATATATCCAGCTATTCTGGAACCCACTGGATTAGTCCGCGATGATGGCAAGAGACCTGATGGTATAACGCTGATCCCCAGGGAGCGGGGACGGGCCTTAGTGTGGGATGCCACTTGTGTCGACACTTTGGTTTTGTCACACCTACAGCGCTAAAAGCGGGAGCCGCAGCCGAAAGCACATAGTCTAGCAGCGGATACGTATCTATAATCATAGACTACGTGTTTGTGCCGTTTGCTGTAGAGACATTAGGCCCGTGGGGTCATCACCCCTCGTCTAATTGTCTACTCTGGGGACAAGAGGGCTGGTTCTTTCCTCGCCCAGAGAATCAGCATAGCGATTCAGCGAGGAAATGCGGCCAGCGTTCTTGCCACCATGCGCGCGGACACGATTTATATTTAAATTAGGTGTAAGTAGGTTTTCTTATTGTTTTAGTTAATTTTTAATATCATTTTTTTTTCTATTAGCTCTTAATATAATAATCGTATATTTGTTATGTTTTTGTTTTTTTTTCTCTGTGTAGAATTATGTATATGAAAGTGAAAATATGTCCAAAATGTGTTTAATTTCCTAGAAATTTGATAGACTACATTTCTCAAAGGTACACTCAGACTTGAAAATATTGGATTGTGTGAGCGAGAACGATGCAAATACGTTAAACCCTCTTACATTACATTACAGCCGCCCCTAGAATCCAGTATCCCAGACCTCCACTGCTGGAGATGGATCATATATCTGGAGAATTTGGCCTACACTCGCCACGCTGGCCAGACGGCTTGGCGAGGATATGATGTCAATTTTTTATGACAATTCATTAATGATTCCACAAGTTAGTATTAGTGAAACCGGGACCGACGGCTTAACGTGCTCTCCGAGGCACGGGAATGCTGGTGTTGTAAATCAATGACAAATGTACGTAAGAAAAGTGTATTTCTCATTGGTACATGCCGGGTGGGTTTGAACCGACCTTTGTAGGATTTAAGGAACGCGTTCTTACAACCGAGCCACCACCGCGCCTAAACCCTCCTATTAGAAATAAATTAAACATAATTTAGAGATTTTCCCATTAGAGATAGCCTTGGGAACATTTCCCCTGTGTATAGCTTCAAGGAGGTTCGAAGGTACTTTCAGAGGTACCTTGAGTTTGACAGCTGAAAGGAATAATTAAGTGCAGGTATGGTTGAGGAAACATCTAAGAATACAGGTGTGAATATCTGCTAGAGGAGTAGGAGAGGGAGTTTGAGTTGCTTTTTAAAGAAGAACGAAGAGGGGGGCTGTGCGTATCGCACAAGAACTCAATTTGGGTTTTAAGGTAAGTAGGTGCACATGGATTGTTCAGGATACCGATGGACAAGTAGATCATATCATTGTAATAGCAAAATTTTCATACCAATAATATCGAACACATGTTTCATTCTCTCCTCGGGATATGAAGAAGAATTATGTCGCCAAACATCGTCTAAGAGACCACTAATATTTTCAGCAATCTCCCCCAACTCTGAGAGGGAGCCAGTATGAATAGCCCTGCAATCAAAGTTAAAGTAAAGTATCATCACGACTGTATCCCTTCCGGGTTAGTCAGCAACCATGCAGAAACTTAACTACGGGCAATAGTAACAAGCTTGTCGAAATCACTAGCCAAACTCGAAATATCGCAAATAAATTTAAATAAATAATTGTGTCTCGGCCAGGAATTGAACCCATTGCCTCTGCGTCTAAATTCTCGGATTAACCACTAGACCACGGATGCAGTCAAAGTAAAATCAAAGATACAGAAAAATAAAATAACTATTTGGGATTTGGTACTTCAATTTGTCTTCATTTAAAAAATTACCTTATTTCTTCAGTGATTTCTTCAAATAACTCTCCGAAGGCAGTGGCTGTCACCAAATCTTTTTGGGACAGCTTTTTATTTTGTCCCATTGTTTTCCAATACTCAACTTCATCTTCAATCTCCAATATAACTGAAAAAAGTAAGTCCAAGCGTGGCGAGTATAGGTCTGATTATTATATGTATTTTTTAATTACTACTTCCACTGCTCATGTGAAGATCATATGTTAAAAACAACAATCAAAACAATATATTCTAAGTTTTTTTTTTGTCGGCCTTGCATAATAATGTCTTTACTATTTTAAATAACTTAGGGTAAGTAACCCATCTATTTGAAAAATCAGTTTTCTTGAAACTGCAATATTTTAAAACATACCATTAAAGTTGCCATTATTTCCCTTTCCATGTGAGAGAATTCTCAAGTTTGATTCCAAGTCAGTGAAGTTTTGTTGAAGTTTGTTGTTTATAAGATCATTACCCTGAAAAGCAAAAATTTAAGTCACCATCATCAGCCTGTCAACTAAGATTAAAAAATAACATTAATATAAAACTTAAAAGAAAAGTAACAAGCCCAAGGGTCTGGCGCTAAAAACTATGAGATCCGCTCAACTATACCATTAAAATAATTTTATGATTAATAGACACATACAACAAATAATAAATTCTAATGCCAAACATAGTGTAATTAAATAGGTGGTAGGCGGACTGATGGTGTTAATTTCCCCAGTCTGCCGGGCGGGGAAGTATCCACCGTTTGTGACGATAAACCCAGTAAAGTGTATCCACACGTTTCGGGATCAGGCTCGAATTGCCGTCATGCTCAGTCAAGCCAGAATAGTGTTAGGGACTGATGTCAGTCATGATTGTCTGATTCCAGTTGCTAACATTCATGGACCTTGCGCGCCACTTACCACCAGGTGGGGGCAAGGTCACATTTGGTGCTAGTATAAAAAAAAAAGTGACTTAAACAGTTGGGACACATTGTGCTCTCTGTTTCAAATAAATTATTCAAACTTTAAATATAAAAAAACTAACAGGGTTTATATCACAAACATTTTAAGACTATTTAAAATGAGGAGGCAAATGGCTTTTTACCTCAATAAGTAACGGCGTGTAGATTTGCCGTAATATTTGATACAAAGACTCAGCTGGAGATTCAGATAAAGTGATAATGTTAACACTGGTAGCAGCATCGTCTCCAGTCAACACTTTCAGAGAAGTCTTGTAAAATATTATAGATCTCTTCTGTTCCGTTAAAATCTGGAATTTAAATAGAATTTATCACACCCTGAATATTTTATTATATAGATGTAATAGATACTATTGCATTGAATTAGTTTTTTCAAGAAGTGTGAAGTTTAAGTGTGGGGAGGGATTTTGAGTTGGTTGTTATGAGAAGAACAAAGTATTACACTAAAATGCAAAACCTGCGCTCCAGTAACACTTTATAATCAACAAATTCCACAATTGGAGGATGCAAAATACCTGGGAATGGACATGACCATCAACTCACATGGCAAAAACATATATGATCAAAACGCAAGCAGCTGGATACCAAAATTAGAAATATTTATTGGTTGATAGGCAGATAATCATAAGTAAGTACCTAACAATAATAAAGTCCTTATATACAAAACAATCCTTGAACCAATTTAGACATTCAGTTGTGGGGAACAGCCAGCAATAGTAACATTGACATCCTGGAGAGATTTCAGAGCAAATCTATTTATTTATTTGAAGAGAAAGAACAGAGACAGGCAGTATAAGAACAATTAAGAAACAATACAGTAGGAGCCATTGGAAATCCCTCAGACTTATGCTATTCTCATTTTAGTACTGCATTTGTGGCAATCTGTATGGGTACAATAGGCCACCCCTCTGATATTACTATCTGTATTTATGTCAGTATTGGAGGGGAATCCATTGGTTCCTTTCTCAGTCTGAGTTCTGACACAAATGCAGTAATTGAACAAGAGAAAATTCAACTTAGACCATATTATTATACAATTAAAGTACATTTAACTAAATAGATTATTTTTAAAAGTGTGGGTTGGTATCATAGTTACTTTTAATGAATATTTCAACTTGTTTTTATCCAAATAGCTTTGTAAGAGCAAGATATTTGGACTATGGACAAACTCCAGTGACGCCTCCTTGGTATTCTCATCAACTTCCATATCCTTAATGCCATAGTAGAGTTCTGAAAATGAAAACCATAAACTTTTTATGATAGCAAAAAACAAGAAAAAAGTAAGAAGATTATGAAAAATAACATACCAATCGTCTTTATAAAGAAGTTATTCATTGTAATTACTCATTAATATTAGTAAAATGCATATTATATAACTTTAATATATGTTCGACAGTACCAGATGCAAGGAACATAACACAAGACCAAATGCAAAAGGTGAAGTATATATTACTTTGGTGAAGTACCAAAGTTATGACTTTAGTTGTTATTAGCAACAGAGGTACAACAATAAAACCGTTAGGTTTAAAACTAAGGCATGTTTAAAATCTTATATATATAATACGTAAAATAATCGAGCACCTAAAAAAGGAATTATATGAATTATAGGTTATTTAAAATAGATAACAACAAAAAATTCCAAAAACCTATTTATTCAAAACACTACACACGCCTGTTTGTTTACATCGAGATGACAGTAGCAATGCGTTTATAAAGACCTTAACAGCTGTGACAATATAAAAGGTGAGAGTCACTCGATATAAATTATTTGCATATAGATGTTTTTATAGATTATTTCCTTTTAATAGGTCATTTATTGTTGTTTTGATATCTAAACGTATTTTCTTATTTTTTATATTATATTTCATTTCTTTACAATGCCTGTGTGACTGCTATTCTTTTTAAAGACGCCCATTATGGATTCTTAAACTAAAGATAGACTTGGCTAATCTCTATTTCGTTATTAATTGCTTTATTAAGTGGCGAACAACTGTGGTTTTTGAATTAATTGATTTTTTTATTGTTATTATCGTTATTGATCAATAAGCAAACAGCGCATTGCTGATATGCCAATATCGAGCACTGGTGTAAAATTAACAGGTATTATCATCATAGTTTATGTTTACCATATGTTTGACTTGTGGCTTTAAGCGCTTTTTTCACTTTATGTGGTTTTGAAAGTCGTTCAAATTGGCGTTGCTTTATGGTTTTTTTACATACGAAATTCGGTAAAAAAAAAACAAGCTTTCTTTTATTTACTTTCAAGTCGAATATAGCACTATTGTCACTAGCTACTTGTCCAGTTTGTTTTAGTTGAGGACTTGAATAAGTCATCTGTTATTTTGTTTCGCATATTTAGAAATCTGTTATTCATGAAGTGATATTTCACATTTTTATTGCTGGATTTTCTCATCAATTTCATTCCGTGATTACGACGGTAAAATGTTAAACCTAAACAGTTTGTTATGCCTGCCTGTTGGAAATGTCTCAAATTTATCTCCACTCATTCTGCGATCTCTAAGACTTGTCAGGTTTGGATATTTAAGTCTTTGGTCCTTTGACTAGTGTGGAAGTTTGGTTGCTTACCTTTGTAAGCCATTAAGAAGCTCTATGTTTTTTTATGAAGTATGGATTTCATACTTGAAAACCATTTTTCAACAATGGTCTTATGTATGATTTATCTAATTTTATAAAATAAAAGGTCTAAAAGTGTTATAACTTATTATTGATAAATATATATATATATTAAATAGAAATATACTGATAGGTAATTTATGCTTGTGCTATGCTAAATATACTATTTTATTATTTAAAGATGTGCAGTCCTTAGGTGGCCGATAGCACAAGATTTACCCTACCCTAGGTGCCCGTGTTTTATTACTTTTTTTGGTATTCGTTTTTTGATTTTCTATCTGACTTTACAAACGCACTACAATTGTCAAAACAACTTCTATAATTGCATAATTTTGTGATTTTTGGTGATTTTTAGGTGAAATTGGCAGTATTTTAGGAATAATTTACTAAACATTATATAAAGTCAGTATGCTACGAGCACGCGTTGTAAGTATTAATCTTAAAACTGTATGAAAAATGCCCCTGTACCCTGTTAATAGCATATTTTTCTTGCAGTTTTCAACATTGGGAAAAAGAGCTCAATGTATAGCTTTTTTAAGCGATACTGTAAAAGATACCGACTCATATTATTTAGAAATACCAACATACCCAGTCGATAAGAAACAGAGTCTAGAAAAACGAAAATCCAGGTAAAACAAAAAAAAGGTTGTATATTAAATTTTAATAAAATATGACCCTTATTACTTTGGCGCGGTGGTGGCTCGATTGTAAGAACGTTTTCCTTAAAATCCGAAAGGGTCGTTTCAAAACCCTGGCATGTACCAATGAGAAATGCACTTACGTACATTTGTCATAGATACAATGGACGCAGCACCTGCATGGTGACTACATGCAATGCTTAGAAATTAGTCTTCTTCTCCTTCACCACCGTTCCCGTGGTTTTAGGAGCATGTTAGGCTGTCGGTTCTGGTTCCACTAATACCAACTTGTGGGATTGTTATTACAATTTGACATCTGATCCTCGCCAATCCGTCTGGCCAGCGTGGCGAGTGTAGGCCAAATCCAGTCAAAAACAGATATATGTTCTGGAAGGCCCATCTCCAACAGTGGAAGTCTAGTGGAGTGTTATAGGACTTGAGACTGACAATAGGCTGTCTTTGTTTTTACCTGCTAAATAAATATTTTATTGTGTAACAAGATGCTCACCGTACACCATTCTGATCCTCTCCCTACCCAACCAATTACTGTATGATTCCGCTAAAGCTGTCTTGGATGCTCGTTCCATAAATGAATTGACGGCAGACCTGCATGGGCCCAATTCTTTCAGTAAGTAGTATTCTGGAACTGCGTTTGCACCAACTTCCACTCAGTAAAGCAAACTATTCCTAATCATTTCTTCTGTGAGATCATAATAATTGTTTGATTTATAATCCAAACCCCAGTGTTTGTACCAATATGGCATTGTATATGGCGAGCTGAGCTTTTTCATTGACATTTCAACTGCCGATCATTGAACCCAGGTAAAAAAGTATTTTTTTTTTTGTTAACAACCCCTAGACCTCCACTGTTGGAGAGGGGCCTTTACGAATTTTCTGAAGAATTTGGCGTACACTAGCCACACTGGCCAGACAACTTGTAGAGGGACCAACAGCTTAAAATGCTCTCCAAGGCAAGGGAACAGTGGTGTTGTAAATCTATGACAAATGTAGGTAAGAAAAGTATGTTAAGGAAAGTGATCTAACAACCGAGCCACCACCACTTGCATATTTATATAAACATATATAATATTTATATTATTTTTAAAAATATTATAAATCAAATTATCGAAGAACTATTTTTTCAAAAATAATTACAGTTTTTACACTTACATAGTGTCGTAATGTGTAAATATGTTTTTACCTACAAACAACAGCTGAGTTACTTATTTTTCATATCTTTGTCATCTAACACTTGATCAAATATGACATTGGACAATGAAAATAAATTACTAAAATGATTGTGCTTCTTAAAGGCAAAAACTTCATTTCAAACAATTTTTTCATGCTAACTCCTTACCAATAAATTCCATCGTAATCCATCTGGCCAGTGTGGCATTATTTTATTTATTAAAAAAAAAATCTAACTACATTTAGAGCATCACCAAAACAGTGTCCATAAAACTTGTGATACTGAACAAGGTGAAGCGATTTTTCCCGCTTGCACTAAGACAGATAAGGTCATGCTTGGAATACTGTTCTGAACTCTGTGATGGCTCTGCTAAGTATCTTACAGATAGAGAGAGAAGAAGACAAATTTCTAAGCATTCCATAGATTCACCATGCAGGTGCCGGGTCCATTGTGTGTGGGTAAGAGATGAGAACAATGGTGTCTTGGGCTTGCGACCGACAATAGGCTGGTTTAAGAAAAGGAGGCCTCTCTTTTTTATTTTATTGCGCGATAATACACGCACCATCCACCATTCAACTCCTCCCCTACCCAACTAAATACTGTATGATTCCATTAAGGATAAATAAAATATATATACCGCCGAAACATTGCCTCTCTGAGCGTGTGTAACTTTACCACGGTGAGTATTCTGAACACCTGAGAAGCACAGTTAGTGCCAATACACCCAGTAAGGTGTATCCACACGTTTCGGGATCAGGCTCGAATTGCCGTTCTTCCCAGTGAAGCCGGCATAGTGTTAGGGACTGCTGACAGTCATGAGTGTCTGATTGTGTGATCTGAATGCGCTAGGTCGTGCTAGTAAATAAAAAAACAGACTAGCTCACAAGGTACAAATATATTTGTTCTGTCAAAACAAGAGTCTTGCGAGGCCACAATTAAGAGTGCGAGACCAGCTGTGGTGCTGGCGTTTGGTTAGGGAATCTAAATTAAAATTTATTTCAAATTTAGGCTTGTGTACCTATTTGTGTTTTGAATTTAGTGATTCAAATGTATTCACGCCATGAGATTTTACTTTGACATCGGTCTGTTCAATATGGAAAATTTAAAATATTGCGTATATGAGTTTCACCGTGGCACCATCGCTGCAGAAACACCTCGGAGGATTAATGTGTATACTGTAAAAGACGGTACGTTTTTGGTTCCAACGTTTTCGTTCTGATAATTATGACCTACAGAATAAACCTCGTGCAGGATCGGATACCCTAGTTGACAATGAAGAATTAAAAGTGATCATGGAAGCAGATCCATCGCAAACCACGTCAGAGTTAGCGGCGGGCTTCGGTGTAAGTGACAAAACAATTTTAATTTACTTGAAACAAATTGGAATAAAGAAAAACTGGGTACCGCATGAATTGAGTGAAGCATACCAACAAACACGCATTGAGTGCTGCATTATATTACTCACAATAACGAGCGAATTTTGAATAGTATTGTTACTTATGATGAAAAATGGATCCTGTACTATAATCGGAAACGATTATCACAACGGTTGAACCCAGGAGAATCGGCTAAATTCTGTACCAATCAAAAGCTGACTCAGAAAAAGGTACTGTTGAGTGTTTGATAGACCAGTGCTGGTGTCATTCACTACAGCTTCTTAATATCTGTCCAGACGATTATGGCAGATTTGTATTGTCAACAATTGCAAAACATGATGTAAAATCTTTCTATTCAACAACCGAGACAGGTCAATTGCTCTAGTCCACTGCTGCTTCAGGACAACGCTGGACCTCACACTTCACGACAGACGGTCGCTAAGTTAGAGGAGCTGCGATTGGAATGTCTCCGACACCCACCCTACTCCCCAGACCCTGCTCCAACAGATTAACACTTTTTTCTTTCGTGCAAGGATAAAAATTCAGATTTTATCAATTCTCGCTCCCAATAATAATGGTACATACTTCGATTGATTTATGATTGATTTTAAGTATTATTATTATTCTTATTTCGTACTCTGCACCCATTATAATAATTTCTCACTCTCCCAAAGGTTAGCTGGTGGAGAATACCATACGGTATTATGCTTGCCTATGTTCATTATTTTATATTTTGTGTGCAATAAAGAATTATATTATTATTATTCATTCATTCATTCATTACAGCCCCTAGAACACAGCGTCCTAGACCTCCACTGCTGGAGATGGGCCTTCCAGAACATAATTCTGGAGAATTTGGCCTACACTCGCCACGCTGGCTAGACGGCTTGGCGGGGATTTATTATTATTATTATTGATTAAAAATATAATTTCATTTTTCTTTTTCCATATAATCATAACGTCTATTTCATATAATATATGTATAGGGCTTATCTTAAATTGTAGATGTAGGTAGGTAAATTATAACGCCACTTTATACACGCGCAAAAATCATCACACTATTTGCTTTTCATTTAAAAGATAAAAAAAATGCGAACTAATTTGTTTATCTTATCATTTTAATTACGTTTCGCCCATCCCCCGTGACAAAGCGACTTAATATTAATAGGTATAGGATAAATAAAATGCCAACCATACTAATATTGTAAACGTGAAAGATGATTTGTCTGTATGTAAGTTTGTCTCGAATTATTTAAGATGTGGCATTTCACCTGTGATCCTAACTTTTAGGGTAAACCATAATATTGTTGCCATAATTTCTTCTAGGCATACCTCTGGTTCCGAATCATGCTCAGAGCGCTTAGAATGAATATGATACTGACAGTCGTTCCGAATCAAATATCACGATTTGGATGCTCAGAGCGTGATTTCAATTCGGAACGGTCTAAATCACATTTTTATTCATAACATAATAGTTTTTTTTTTAAATGTATGGAACATAAATTGCGGATTCCACATCTTTGAGTATGAATACTAACAAACACACTTCTCTCGGTTTATTCATCTTTATGTGTAACGTTTACTATTATTAACTTGTTTTAGTCTACTAAAACAACTTGCCGTGTTACAGACATTTTTTATTTGTTTTTACTTAAATATTAAATATATATTTGTTTTAGTAGTAATATACAAACAGTATAAACGAATTACAATATTAAATAATTTAAAAGAAAACCTAATAATAAATAAACTTGAAAATGGCGCGGGACATTATGACAAAAAACTGACAGCGCTCAGAGCGATCTACCTCGATATCGTGAGCAGTCGAAGCGCGAGGAATGATGTCATTTGTGACGTCACAAAGCTTTGGCAAAACAGTTTATGCACGTCTCGGAACTGCTTTAAGCGTCCTTAGGTTACTATTATCGTGTCTCGGAACGAGGGTATAATGTACCTAGAAGCAGAAAATCCTATCAACTAAGTACCTAATTAGAAAATCATAGTTGCAACGACAATCTTCTAGCGGGGACAACGCATAAGGTGTGGGCCGCAGCGGTAAATGCAGAGTCCGGCAAGCGGCACAAGTATGTAAGTATATTAAAATATTACATAATTCGTGCTGTTTGCTGTGGAAACTCTGGGCCTATGGAAAAAAGTATTTAAAAGATATAACACCGCGTCTTGTCGTCTCCTCCGGTGACAAGAGGGCTGGCTCTTTCTTCGCCTAAAGAATCAGTATTGCAATTCAGCGGGGAAATGCAGCCAGCGTTCTTGCCACCATTCCACGCGGACGGGACTTATATCCCTACCCGTAGTATTAATATTAACTTTATATTTTGTAAATATTTTTTTTAAATAAATAAATAGGTATATAATAATATAGTACAACTACTTATACACTCATACCTACATACCTACACAGAACAATTTTGGTGGGTATTTGTTTGTGCTGTTGTTTAATAATGAAATAAATTGTATTTGCTGTCGACCGGACAAAACAAAATGGTATGGTCGTACCTGCAACACGGTTGCCACCAGTGCAGGTCATTGAGCATATAAAAATGTTATATATTTAGGTTTATTGGGTCAATAAACCATTTTTATTTTTATTTATTTAATTATCTTCTATCACATTAGAAATAAAATCAATTATTTTTAAACACATACTTAAATAGGTAACATTTAGGTGATCTACGAAATAAATAATAAAAATAAATAAATAGGCTATATGAAGTCTATGAAGATATGTGACCGCACGGCCATATATCTGTCTGTCTATTTGATTTGCCTACAAGCCTATGCTACTTGATCGATTTTAATAGAATTTCGTAGAGATGTTCCTTGAAGATATGAAATATAAAAGCTGCAAATAGAGCAAGAATTGTTGCGTTTAAGATGTGGTGCTAACGTCGTTTGCTCAGAATCCATTAGATGAACTAACTTTTCAGTCCTTGAAGAGCTCAAACTTGCCAACGAACACAGATTTTCTGCCGTCTGTTTTTTCTAAATTTTATAATATTTTGGCAACACTGCTTGAAGAGGTGCCGACAATCTGGAAAAAAACTTAGTAATGGGAAAATTATACGGTAAAAGAACAAGAGAATGAAGCGTCAAACAATGATCAAGTGATTGACTACCTAAAGTCAAAGTCGCCTAAAGTGCTGGGCAGTACTGCGCTGAGGTAACGACTGCGATGGAGTCACGATTGACCATCTATACATCCCAGGTTTCAATGAAGCCGAACCGGCATTCATAAAAACTTATTGAAATATTTTTTTAGAAACAAAAAAAATATGCGTAAAAAAGACAAAATCTATTTTAACTAAAGTGTTCTTCAAGAAATCTGTAAGTTACCAGAGTAGACCAGACATGTAACAGAGAAGAACGCTGATCACTATATTACACGGGCAACCCTGGGTGAAACAGCTAGTATCCTCATAAAAATAACTCCATAGCAAATATTAGCTCATGCCTATTGCGTTATTATATATGCTGTTATCAGCTATTTGTTGTTAAATTATTATCTAATTGTCTTGCTTCAGGTTGCGTTCCGATAAAAAATATTCATCCTCTACTAGTATAACTATTTAAATTACTATTCACTCTAGCACTTTTGCTAGCGATAACTCTGTCCTTTTCTTATGAAGGTTTATAGCTTTTGCATCCCTCGCTCGCACAATCTAACATTTTTTAAATCCAAGGTCCGGATTATAAATATAAATAAATATAAATATTTCCAGACAGGTCACACAGCGCCATCTAGTTTCCGTGGTAAGCTACGAGGCTTGTGTTACGGAAACTAGATGGTTGATAAACTACATATTATACTTTTTTTTGTATTGTAAATATATACATATTATACATATAAACACCCAGACCGAGACAAACTATACAATGTACAACTTGCCCCCGGTGGGAATCGAACCCACGACCTCCCGAGTTCACGGCAACGTTTGTTACCACTAGACCACGGAGGCGGATTAATACCAACAAATTGCTCAGAACTATCAAAATGACAGATTATACTGTAAAAATGGTCACTTTTAGAGTCCTGAGCAATGGCTCGTGCTAAGCACTGGCGGAGCAACGACTATTAATCCGGAGTAATTTTTGAGAAATAATTACTAGAAAATAACCGAAACCGGACCACAGGCACAGGTTAGAATATGCACCCACATACCGTAGTCACCATCCCTACGTGTACGTATAAATTTGGGGACTCATACATCTGTCGCACTATAAAGATGTGGAATGTTCTTCCAGCCTCTGTGTTTCCACTTTCCTATAACTTGGAGTCCTTCAAGCGAAGTGTGAAAAGGCATCTAGTCAAGCCGGCATAGTGTTAGGGACTGATATTAGTCATGAGTGCCTAATTTCAGTTGCTAACATTCATGGACCTTGCACGCTACTTACCATAAAGTGGGCGCAAGGTCACAGATCGTGCTAGTATTATAAAAAAAATCTGGATTTTTTAGAGATATATTAATTATAGATTTGTTCACCACCGTGAACACTTTAAGCCGTTCCGTCCCGTTCTACTTATACCAACTTTTGTTCACCACCGTGAGCACTTTAAGCCGTTCCGTCCCGTTCTACTTATACCAACTTTTGTTCACCACCGTGAGCACTTTAAGCCGTTCCGTCCCGTTCTACTTATACCAACTTTTGTTCACCACCGTGAGCACTTTAAGCCGTTCCGTCCCGTTCTACTTATACCAACTTTTGTTCACCACCGTGAGCACTTTAAGCCGTTCCGTCCCGTTCTACTTATACCAACTTTTTGGAATGATTGATAAATTGAGATCAGATTCTCGCCAACCCGTCTGGACAAATTCTCCAGATATATGTTCTGAAAGGCCCATCTCCAACAGTGGAGGTATAGGACGCTGTGTGCAGGGGATGTTAAGAAATTGTTTATTATTTAGTGTAATGGCGTATTATTGCTTTGAAGAATTTGAAATATTAGAAAAGAAATCAGACTTTGTAGAACGGTAAATAATAAATACATTAATTTAATATTTGATTTATTTGTGATATTTCTCGAGTTTGGTACGCTGGAGACATCGACGAGCTTGCCACTTACCATGGTTGGCCGGCCTATAGTAAAGTTGGCTAAATGTGAATCCGCTTATTTATAAGCGTGGTTTCTGACTACCCCGAAAGGGAAACGGTTGTGATGATACTTTACTTTTTATACTTTTATATACAATTTAAACTATATCCAAGTTTTTTATAATTTTAACTGGTCTTTACGCGATTTACCTTAGAGACATATTTCTCCCGACGTTTCAGCCAAGTTGCATCGGCCGTGGTCACGGGTCGACTGGAGCTATGCGGTTGAAGTTGTTGCAAGTTGTAACAAGCGAACCAAAGGAAATAAAATATTTGAATTAATTTAATCCGCAAAATAATGACGTCATACCTATTTGACCCTGAAGTTATATATTCTTCGCTATTCACAAAGAAACTAGAATTTTAAAATAGTGCGTTAGGTTTTTTTTCCACCAGATACGAGTGTGTCGTTCCTTAGAACGGTGGTGGATTGTTTGTAAAAATGCTTTACATAAAATCCAAAAAGGTCGCAGTTCTAACCTTGCAACCAATGGGAAATACAATTTTCTTACGTACATCTGTCATAGATTTACAACACCACCGTTCCCGTGAGGATTCAAATTCAAATATTTCTTTATAACAATAGGTATTTTATAGGATGGTACAATGGTTATAAATTGGGTACACTATGTTTACACATTTAATTGAAATGACAAATAGGATTAATTAATTAATGTCAAGGTAAGAAATTAATGTTGTTCATTCAATCTTCTAGAAAATCTTGCACAGAGTAGTAGCATTTGTCAATTAGCATTTTCGTTAGTGTTTTTTTAAATCGTTGTATAGGTAATAACTTAATGTCATCATTTATTTTATTGTAGATTTTTGGAGCCATACAGAATACACTTTTTTGCATGAGTGTTGTTTTTGATATAGGAATTACGAGCTTGTTTTTATACCGCACTCTACGGTTGCGATTTTGATCAACAATCGGGAAAAGTTCCCCATTATTTTTGACAAAGTTAGCTATTTCCAGAATATACAAACATGGTACTGTGGGTATATGGAAGCTTTTAAATTAAGGTCTACAGCTATCAGTCGACTTTGATTAGAGTACGTTAAGCCGTCTCGGTCCCGGTTCCACGAATACTAACTTGTGGCATCGTTAATATATTGTCCTTAAAATTGACATCAGACTCTTGTGAAGCCGCGAGGACAACGTGGCGAGTGTATATAGGTTGAATTCTCCAGATACAAGTTCTGGAAGGGTTATTATGATGATAATGTGTTTACCATTCCTATAACCTGTATTAATTCTGTTAGTCGCAAATGTTATTAATGGATTTCATTATTTACGTCAGAGATTGTGTCATAATTGCAATATATTATTCAATTCTCAACTCTATAAGCGCTCGATCTCGACGGCGGCCGTGCAAATATGAACTTTAATAACGTAATATATATAGTTAACGGATTCCTTTATATAACATTTGCGCACAAGTAACAGAAAGGTTGGTTGTTAGAAAATGCCTGGCCATTAAGCCCGCCTATGTACAATTTTAGTGCAATGAAGTATTTAAAATAAATAAATAAATAAATAGGTCTTCTGGAGTATTTCGCGAATCGTGAAAAAGTTTGCTAACTGGTCTTCTTACACCCGCCGCATGTCTGTGCCAAGGTATTTAACTTCGATGCGTATGAAAATCGTGACGCCCAGGTATTTTACTGGATTAGTCCACAACAGACTCACCCCGTTCAACTGAAGCAGACTGTCGGGTTCAGCCTTCTCAGGTGTAAAAAAGTATATTGTTAGGTCAGCATAGTGGTAGAGTCTGGTGCCAGCCGTTAGTAGCTTCTTGCTCCATATCCAGTCTTTGCTACCAATTTACTCAATTAATTATAATATAATTCTCCTCACTGCTGAGGGTCGTGACCCCCTCCACGGATCACTATGTGCCGGACGATGCTGCGCTATCCACGTATGTTTACGGCTGCATGAAGCGCATCGTGCACTTGGGTATTTGTCAGACCAGCGTATGGGGTTTTGGCCTCGCGGTCTTTTGCCTTCGACTTTCCCTGTGATAACAAGACTTTTTAGGTTCCCAGATCTTTTACTATATGCCTGAAATACTCGAGGACTCGTTTTAGGCAGATGGAAGACAGCCTGTAGAAATTTTGCACTCCTTGAGTATTGACACATAGTCTGTTTATTCTGTATTTATAATTTTGTTATTTTATTGTTTCTCTTTTCAAATGATGGTTATCATGTACTGCTCCAGATTCACCAATATGTACTATAAAATTATATCGTTTTATTTATTTATTTATTTAAATACTTTATTGCACTTAAAAACCTAGTACATAGGCGAGCTATAACGCCATAAGGCATTCTTCACCAGCTAACCTTGGGGATCATGTAAGGTGATGGGCAGGATAAAGAAAAATATTAAAATAGCTTAAATTAGTAAATAAACATAATTACGCATTCATTAAATATACATATACATACACAATATAAAAAAAAAACAACACACATACATACTATATAATACATACATACATAAACATACAATATAAATAAATAGATATATATATAAATAAAAAGTCAAACAACTAATTCGAGAGACATACATTCTGTTTCTCAAGAAATAATGTGGTTAGAAGGTTTTTAAATACGTTAACGGACGGTGCACGCCTTATGGCCAGGGGTAGCTTGTTCCACTGACGAGCGGCAGCAACAGTGAAGGAATCTGAATATCTGCTAGAGGAATGCGAAGGAATCTTTAGCTGATTGTTGTGAGAGGAGCGAAGAGCACAGTTGTGCGTATTAGAGAGAAATTCAAAGCGGGATTTAAGGTACGAAGGTGTTTTAGGGTGATTGAGAACGTTATAAAGTAAAGAGAGAAGATGGACAGACCGGCGAAAGCGGATATCGAGCCATTTTAACTGAAAGCGAAATTGGGAGACATGATCATACTTACGCAAGCCGAAGACGTAGCGAATGCATAAGTTAAGCAGACGGTCGAGTTTATTCAGTAGCTCTTCAGTGATGTCGGGATAGCAGGTATCGGCATAGTCTAAAATAGGAAGGAGCAGCGAACTGACTAACGTAAGCTTCGTTTTAAATGGAATGAAATTCTGGAAACGCTTCAACGAATGCATACTGGCGTGAATTTTTTTACTTTTATATCAATATTGTAAAAATTGACGTGTAAAAGTGCAGAATATATCTTTTTGTCCTATGCCTACTTGCAAAAATAAACGAATTGAATTGAATTCATTACATCATCGTAAAGTATCATTTTGTTATTGTTGGGTTATCATGCGCATTTCTGGTGGATAAGCAACATTATTGCGTCGTTAGTAGGTACTGGGAATTCCACTTTGGGATTGTCAATACATAATTTATTTGGTTAGGTCGCACTGTTCTACTACGCATTAAACTATACCTACTTTCATTGAAGACACATTGTATATATCAGTGCAATGTGTAGTTGGCTATTGTAAAACATATGTGTTTTTTTCAAATAATGTTTATTTTATCACGTTAATTAACAAAATCATTTAAATGAAATGAAACATATCGTGTACCTAACCGACCTGTCCGAATACCCTGTTTTTTATATTTTTTATTTAGCTTTTAAGTGACAACGCCCTTTTACAGCTGCTTATCTTACATAATGTTGTATTTATTAATATATATATATTTTTTATTTACTTTTTTTTTATTTCCTTTTTATTTACTGACATCTAATTTAATAACCTAAGTTATATATATATATATATATTATATAAAGAAAAAAATGGAAACATAAAAGGTCAATTAAAAGTTACCACAAATAGAATACAAAAAATATAGAACTAAAATTAATATGTGTGTATATATATATATATATATATATATATAATTGTAGTCTATTTGTGGTAACTTTAAATTGACCTTTTATGTTTCCATTTTTTTTCTTTGTGTTTATTAGTCGTCAGTTACCCTGTAATGATTAAATAAATAAATAAATAAAGTTTAAGTAATATAGTAACTGACAACGCTCTTTTACAGCACCATCTACATTTAGGGAGTGTTTAATTTACATAGTTTTAATTTGGTAATGACGATGGCTGTTCTTTGCACTAATGGTCGATCTTTTTACTATCCTTCCATGATGTGTAAACTGTTAATTGTATAACTGACAAAACCAAGTTATGGATCTTATGGTGAATAAATGAATTAAATTAAAATAAATTTGATTAATTTTCAATTTAATTGTGATATTTCTCGAGTGGTACGCTAGAGACATCGACAAGCTTGCCACTTGTCATGATTGGCCTATAGTAAAGTTGGCTAATTGTGAATCCGCTTCATTATAAGCCAACCTGGAAGGGATACGGTCATGATTATACTTAACTTTTTTTTTAATACATTATTTTAGATTTTAGAACGTTACCTTAAAAACATTTTAGCTTGAGTTATGTAATTTGAGTTAAGTATGCAGATTGGTAGGGAATTGTAAAAAAGATCTTAATCACTAACGGAACTACATAATACAAAAAAATGGTATTAGTGGAACTGGACCGACGACGGCTTAACGTACCTACTCCTCACGGGAACGGTGGTGTTGTAAATTTTATTTTTATTTATTTATATTATTTTATTATTATTGACTGCCTCCGTGGTCTAGCGGTTAAGTCCGTGAATTTTGACTCGGAGGTACCGGGTTCGATTCCTGGTCGGGACACAAAAAAAAATATTAATGTAAACAATTAATATTGAATTTATTTGTGATATTTCCCGAGTTTGGAACGCCTGGAGACATCGACGAGCTTGCCACTTGTCATAATTGGGCTATAGTAAAGTTGGGTAAATGTGAATACGCTTATTTATAAACGTGGTTTCTGACCACCCCGCAAGGGAAACGGTCGTGATGATACTTTACTTTTTTTATTTTATTTTATTATGGCACAGTCATTACAAATGAAGTTATATAATTTAAAAAGAAAACAAAAGAAGACCTTTAGGGCCAATAGTTAAACAAATTGTAAGCAGTTAATTATGAAGATATAATATTTAAAAAAAAAAAAGTAAATCTATGACAAATGTAAAAAAAAACTTATTTAAATTATTATTTTCAGATTACACTACCAATCCCGCAAACGTGGCATGTTAGAAAACGACTTACTTCTAAGCACATTTGCTAAGAAATACCTGGACAACTTCACAGAAGACCAGACCATGATGTATGACAGGCTGATCAACTCCCCAAGCAATGATTGGGATATATTCTACTGGGTTGTCGAAAAAAAGCCGACACCAGAACAATTCGACAATGAAGTCATGAAATTATTAAAGAAACACGCTAAAAATGAAGACAGAGTGTCTTTAAGACAACCAAATTTAGCACCAAAGTAGACCATGAATAAAAATTTAAGACAACCATAACATAACTTTAAAACAGAGTCCTAGGGCCGAATTAATAGTCGTTACTAAGCAAGTGCTTATGCGAGGTTTACACGGGGTACTAAAGCCGTACGATTTTTTTTTCCGTCTAAATGTCAATTCGTTTACGCCGAAGGTGACTAAAGCCGCAAGCCCCAAAGTAGACTAGCATCCGAATTTTTCCGCGCGGCGTCCGAAGGCATGCAGCTGGTGACTAAAATGCTAAGTCGCAGGCGATCTCTTGCCCAAACTGCTCACTCCTGCGCGGAGGCGAAAGAAAATCAATTACGCTAATGAACGGCATTCTTTACAATCCCCAAACTCCTTTATACCTTAAGACTCGTTTCCAGTTCCTTGGAGACAGTCATAATCTTCAACTTCGCTCTGCTAATAACAATCAGCTCAAAATCCCTACCCATTCTTCCAGCAGATATTCAGATTCTTTTACAGTTTCCGCTGCTCGAGAGTGGAACGAACTTCCTCTGGTTATCAGACGGGGGCCGTCTACTCGCTCTATCGCTCGCACTTTCTAAACAAACAACATAGATCTTCTTAGTACCTATATCTATCATACTATTTTTATTGTGTGTAAACAGTACTATATACTTACCTAGTTTCGTATGTATATATATATATATATATATATATATATATATATATATATATATATATATATATATATTTAAATATTTATGTATTTAAGTAGTAGTATGTAACGATTATTATGTATTGTATGTAAATTGTATATTTATAATAATGCACCCCGCTAATCCTCTACCACACTTCCAAAGGTTAGCTGTTATAAAATGCCGAATGGCATTAAGTTCGCCCTTGTACATTACTTTTAAGTTTTTTGTGCAATAAAGAGTTTATAAATAAAAATAAATGAAATAAATAAAACGCGGCGTCTCACACATCAGCGGTTGCCATGGCGAAATTCCACGAATTACGGTTTGAACTGCTTGACCATCCACCTTACTCATGTGATAGCCCCAATCTTTCTGTTCCCTTAGCTAAAAATTGCGCTCGGAGGACAGAAATTTTCGTCAAACGAGGAGGCTATCATCTTCATGAACAATTATTTTGCAGAGAAGAATTCCGAGTACTATTTGGACGGGTTATAGAGATGGGAGCATCGCTGGGAGAAGTGTGTAGAGTTACAAGGAAGTTTACCATGTAGAAAAATAAAAATATTTTTTTAGAAAAAAATTCTTTTATCTTTGTTAGGTCGGAAACCCCAGTTTTAGAGTTATAAAAAACAACTATGTCTATGGAATCCACGCGAAAATGATTACAGAAATAATATTCGATTAGCGGCTCTAAAAACATTTTAAAAAAAATATTTTTATTTATTTTATTTATTCATGTACGAGTATGTTAAGTGTATGTTATAAATAATTGATTATGGCTAGTCGAACAATTTCAATGCCAGTACGCAGTGCGATTGTGCCGATCGACATATTGATGCAAAATGAACTAGTCACTCGCAATTTTCGTCAACTCGTATAAATGGGATGGCGATTCAGCTCGGACACGCGATACGACTAGTCACTTGGTGTAAACCCCGCATTAGCACGATTATAGCGATTACAATCCAACAGATCTTTTAATCCCGCTGGATTGCTAAATTCAGCGGGATTCCGCACTCTAATAGTACTTGCTATTTCGTGACAATATTATAAATAAATAAAAACTATTCTATAAAATAAACTAAGGGCTTTGGGAAGGTAACCAAAACGCTTGCTTCATTTCCCCCTGGAATTATTATTAAAAAAATTGTTATGGCATATGGGGTCTCCACTCTCTTGATTAATTCGTTTTCCCAGCTCTTAGCCAAACTTGTGAGTATTTAGTGGAATCCATTGTTTCAACCCCAAATGCTTATGTTAAGTGTGTTTTAAGCTATTATACTTCAGAGAGTTTTACGCCTTGCATCTCTCGCTCGCACAATCCAATATCTTTTTAAATATTTTTCTAGACTTGAGTATACTTTTTGAGTAATGTCTATCAAATTTCTAAGATATAAAATTACGGACATATTTTCACTTTCATATAGGTAGGTAGCCGCGGTGGAGGCTCGGTTGTAAGAACGCGTTCCTTAAATCCTACAAAGGTCGGTTCAAACCCACCCGGCATGTACCAATGAGAAATACACTTTTCTTACGTACATTTGTCATGGATTTGCAACACCACCGTTCCCGTGCCTCGGAGAGCACGTTAATTTTTATTTATTTATTTAAAATCTTTATTGTAAATCTATACAAAAGGCGAACGTAATGCCGCAAGACATTCTCTTCCCGTTAACCTTTGGGACATTGGGACATTTAAATATGAGTACAGTTAATAATAATAATAATAAATTATTTATTTCAGAATTAATTCCATAATTATTAGTAACATTCCAACTTAGAACTATGTTAGTAGTTATACACATTAATTAAAAAGTAAAAAACAAACAGCAAAAATAATAATAATAATAACAATACCTAGTACTTAATTTAATTTAATTAATATTAATTCGTAAATATCTCTTAAGCCGTCGGTCCCGGTTCCACTAATACTAACTTGTGGAATCGTTAATAAATTGTCATTAAAAATTGACATGATACCCTCGCCAAGCCGTCTGGCTAGCTTGGCGAGTGTAGGCCAAATTCTCCAGATATATGTTCTGGAAGGCCCATCTCCAGCAGTGGAGGTCTGGGACAATGTGTTCTAGGGGCTGTAATGATAGGTACCTAAGTTTAGGCAAAATATAATTTTAGCAAATACATTTATAACGATTTTCCTCTATTTTTTTTCTAAAACAAATCTATGAGAGAAGAGGAGACAAATTTCTAAGCATTCCATGGATTCACCGTGCGGGTGCCGGGTCCATCGTGTGTGGGTAAGAGATGAGAAGAATGGTGTCTCGGGCTTGCGACCGACAATTGGCTGGTTTAAGAAAAGGAGGCCTCCTTTTTTTTCTATTGCGCGATAATACGCTCACCATCCACCATTCTACTTCTCTCCCTACCCAACCAAATACTGTATGATTCCGTTAATGCCGTCTTGGAAGCTCGTTCCATAAATGTATTGACGGCAGACCTGCTTAGGCCCAATTCTTTCAGTAAGTGATGCAAAGATTTTGCTGGAACTCCTCTTGCACCAACTTCCACTGCGTAAAGCTGAGTCTTGAACCCGTTCCTGATCATTTCTTCTGTGAGATCATAATATTTATTCGACTTCATGTTGTGGTCTTTTGGAATATTTGATTCCCACGGAACGGTAAGTTCAATAAGGATAACTTTTTTCAAGTTCCGAGAAAACACTAAGATGTCTGGCCTATAGGCTGATACAGCTAGTTCATCTGGGATCCTATAATGGTGTTCAAATGTATCCATGAGAATTTTCCAGTCTGATGCGGCGCCAAGGATCGAGGTGGGCTTGCATTTAGTTTTCGTGCTTTGCCCTTCCTTTACAAATGTGGTCAAAGTTTTATTTGTAGTCAGTCCCTTTCTGGCTCTTGCAATAGAAAGACTTACTGCTTCACGGATAACACCTAGGACTTTGTCATGTCGGCGTGAGTAATAGCCCTTTTCTAGGAGAGTAACGCACCCTACAAGTGTGTGTCTAGCAGTTCCTATGGCAGCACCACACAATGTACAGTTCTTTTCCGTAGCTTTTCCCCACCTTACCAGATTACTCTGGTCCGGGAGGGACATTTGAAAAGCGTTTAGGTAGAACTTTAGCAACGCCGGAGACCAATCGTACATTAGTGTGCGCCACTTTAGGGCTGGAGGGATGCAAAAATCGCCCAAAGTTAGCCAGTCATTTTGAACTTCTAGAGTCATCGCGTGCACTCTGTATTCATGCTCTTCATCTTTCCTGAGGAAGGATTTTATAACCTCTTTGTCACTTTCTTTTTTCTTCCAGCCAATGCCTCTTTTGTCAGTCTGGGCACCTGTCATGAATTTCTTGAAGAATAGTAGTCTCGGTTCCATATCTGAGACCAGAGGGTCTCTTGGAAGGGATGAAATTGTATTATCCTGGGAGCTGGTTAGAATTTGATATTTGCTTATACGTAGATGTTTGTATAATTCAGATGGTCTTTTCAGATCCATTCCGAAGTTTCTCCGTCCTCTAAAGAATGTTGAGGAGTCAGCACCCTGGGCTAATCCAAGCCAAGACTTCAATGTTCTTATGACGTCCGCGTCCAGACTTGATAGTAGGCTTTTGTTGAAATCATATACTAGGAAAGGCCAAGTGAGGCGAGATGCTAAGTAGTTGTCATATATCCAAGCTTTTTTGACATTGCTTATAGGCTGTTGAGTAACCCTATTCATGTCGTCAGTGAATTGTTTTACAACTACTTCTAGGGATGGTGTTTTTCCCTGAAAATTTATCCTTCTGCCAAGAAATTTAAAGGGCATGGTTTCATTTACCGGAGCTATTCTCTGCCCTGCTATACTCAGTCCAGGATCATAAGACGTAAATGTAGTGTTTCGCCTAGCCAGACATAGGCTGAAGCATTTTGATGGTTTCGTTCTCATTCCCTTTGTCCATGAGCAGAAATCATCCACTATTTTCAGCAAGCCCTGGCATTGCTTGGGATTTCTTGTTATCACCGCCAAGTCGTCTGCAAAAGCTAAGACGGATTCCGTATAGATGTTGTTTTGTTTGAATCTATATCCCCACTTCTTCTCACGAGATTTAAGTTTGTCGATTAGGATATTGATAATTATATTAAAAGCTACAGGTGATAGGCAGCAGCCTTGGAACAGGCCCACATTGTATTTTAGTGTGTCTGTGTAGCCGTCCTTGTTTGTTACGACAAATCTCAAGTTCTTGTAATAATTGGCAATTATATCTCTGATTAGTGTTGGAAAGTTATACCATTTTAGCGCAGTTTGCAGCAATTCATGTTGCACCGACCCAAATGCGTTTTCCAAGTCGATCCAACAGACGCTTAGTTGCCGCTCCTGTTTCCTGGCATCCTTCAAACACTCAGCGAGTAAGGTGTTGTGTTCTAAGCAGCCAGAAACTCCCGGCAAAAAACCTTTCTGGTGCTGGCGTGAGAAGTACTCGTTCTTGATCATAAATCGGGACATTCTTGCTTGTACTATGGAGAAGAAGATTTTGGACATTGTATTCGTCAAAGCGATCGGTCTTGCATCTTTGGGATCATTTACCTCAGTTTTCTTTGGTATGAGAACGAAGACTGCCTCGCCAAATGCCTTTGGAACTTGATTAGTAGACCAGATTTTTCGATATATATTATATAAATGCTTACGGGTGTGAGGACATTTTTTATATACAATGTACGGAATGCCATCTGGGCCTGGTGCCGATTTGGAACTTTTTCTTTTGATTTGTTCCTCCATTTCTTCCATGCTTGGTGGAAGGCATCGGAAGTCCTCTAAAGGTCTGACGGGTCGAGGCGAGGGTGGGTATATATCTCTATAGTGTCCGTAATTTTATTCCCTAGAAAGTTGATAGACTTATGAAATATTTTTTAAGAGGGTACCTACTTTTAGGAAATTTCTTAAAAGTAGGTACCCTCTTGAAAAATATTTGAAAAGGTTACATTGTGCGAACAAGAGAGATGCAATATCGTTAAGGTGTTTTTTGGATTCAGCTATGAGATTTTTTGTCTATCTATCACGGCATGTGACCATGCGACCACCTGATGGTAAGTGGCGCGCGAAGTCCATGAATGTTAGCAACTGGAATCAGACACTCATGACTGTCATCAGTCCCTAACACTATGCCGGCTCGAGCCTGATCCCGAAATGTGTTGATACACTTTACTGCGTTTATCGGCACGAACGGTGGATAATTCCCGCCCCGGCAGACTGGGCAAAATACCACCATGAGTTCGTCTACCACCTATTTGTTGTTGTCGTTGAAAGTATGTGCCATTTGCAATGATGGGAAATGCCAGTTTTTACTCTCAAGGAGAACTAATATTGTAAGCTAGCCATGGTGATATTTATATAAAAAAAACCCGCTTGAAAAGAAGACTTACTAAAGAATTTGAGGTAGAATAAATGTGGCAATGTTATAAGATAAAGGGATTGTCATATCCATTATTCTTAGGTCAGCATAGTGGTAGGGACTTATGTGAGTTGCCAGAGACTAAAGTTAGATTCTTGAAATATCGATTATCAACTGAAACTACCTAAAAAAGATGTATTATTTTATTTGTAATATAGTTATTAGTATTTATTACAAGTTGTAGTTTTATTTATGTTTTATATCCGCCATTTTTTTTTAATATAGGAATGGGCCACTGGTGTACTCACGAAGTTAATCTGTATATAATACATATTAAATTTAAGATTAAATGACAAGCATTGATTTTAACTGCCTCCGTGGTCTAGCGGATAAGTCCGTGGATTTAGACTCGGAGGTACCGGGTTCGATTCCTGGTCGGGACACAAAAATATTTATTAATGTAAATAAATACATTTAATTAATATTTAATTTATTTGTGATATTTCTCGAGTTTGGTACGCTGGAGACATTGACGAGCTTGCCACTTGTCATGATTGGCCTATAGTAAAGTTGGCTAAATGTGAATCCGCTTATTTATAAGCATGGTTTCTGACCACCCCGAAAGGGAAACGGTCGTAATGATACTTTACTTTTTTTACATTGATTTTATTATGTTTTTTATTATAATTCCACTTAGTTTATACTTTAACTTACTTTTTTTAGTCTGAGTGTACTTTTAAAAATGTGGTCTACCAACTTACTTAGGTAGGTAAAATAATTAAAGGATATTTTAGATTTAATTAAATATTCTTTATTTGATGAAGTAATATACAAACAGTATAAAAGAATTACAATATAAATTAAAACTACTTAAAAGTAAAAATTAAAATAAATATAAACTAAACCTAATAAAAAATAAACTTAAGTAAAAAATGTCCTCTAGAGACGACCCTTCAGTGATAGTCCCAAGAAGACTGGCAACATTTCCCCTCTGTATAGCTAAGCTAATACGTTGGCAGAAATAATTGCCAGCCTTCCTGTCTCCAGACTTCTCCGTTAGCCGTTTGGACAACTCTTTGGCCAGACGCTTGGCTGAGTGTCCCCATGGGCCCATCGTCTCGACCCCAAACGGCGCAAAATTATAGATAAAAATTTTAGATATAAATTTATCATGTTTTATTAAAATAAAGAATAATTTATTTAAAATTTTACGCAATTTTTTTCTGTTTAAAATTTTGTTAGTAGAGAATATGAAAGTGAAAATATGCCTAAAATCTAAAATGACAGTAATTTATTTGCTAGAAAAGCAACCGTCACCGTTGATATTTAGTAGGATTTACATTTTTTTTTGCACTATGTACATTGAATTGTCGTCATGCCCAGTCAAGCAGACATACTGATGGCAGTCATGAGTGTCTGATTTCAGTTACTAACATTCCTGGACCTCGCGCGCCACTTAAGGTGAGCGCAAGGTCACATGTCATGCTAGTATAAAATAATAATGAAAAAACTGAACTAGATTTTGTGCACCCCACACAGAAATTTTTCACAGGGTGTCGTCCAGTTCCCCCGTTAGGGAACGTCGCAAGGAACACAATACAAGGAACGTCGTATCCAAAAAAAGAAAATAAAGATACACCTGTCAAATCAAATTTCGGTAACAGTAACCGAACAGCAAGTCGAACACACCAATACCACATTTATTTAAAAAGTACTTATTAATTTAAGCAATATACATATTATTTTGCGATAATATTTGACATTGAAAAGCCTACGTATTGCCAATATTTGCGCAGTAGGGGAGTGTTTAACAGCTGGAGCTTAATGGTACGATTCGGATGCACAATTCTAAAACCTACTATCTCATTTTATATTTTTTCACATTATCATCGTCACTTTTTCTCTCTTTGCACACTATGGAGTTGGTCCTGCACGGTGAATCTATGAATTGATAGGAAATTTGTATTCTCAAAAATTACATGAAATTTTATTTTGTAATTCTATATCATTTAATTGAAGGAAGTAAGGTACAATGATTTAAAAAAAAAAAAAACAAATTATTAATTAAACTAAAATTTGAAAACGTATAAAAAATATAATTAAAAAAAACTACGTAACAATTAGAGTTACAACTAAAACTATAATAAATAAAAAACAAAATAAAATTATTATAAATAAAAAAAATGCTCGAAATTGCTGTCAATGGGCAAAGTGCCAAATTCAAATTCAAAATCGTTTATTTGCTTTAAATGTGGTACATACAGTAATATGGTTAGTAAATTGGCTCTGCACATTTAGCCATTGTTGTGGCATGCAAAAATTGTTTAGTTTAAATATATTCTTATCATTAAGTCATCATTACATAATTTAGGTCAATAAAAGATTTTGTAATTTATTATTGTTATTGAATTTTATTCAATTCTAGTTAATAATATTTTTATATAATATATTGATCCTCGCCAACCCGTCTGGCCAGCATGGCGAGTGTAGGCCAAATTCTCCAGATATATGTTCTGGAACTGGTGCCCATCTTCAGCAGTTGAGGTCTAGGACGCTGTGTTCTAAGGGCTGTAATGATGATAATATTGAATGATATTGACATTTTTATTTATTATCTATTTTTTGTTTATTATTTAAATTGGATGGCATTTATCTACAATACAAATATTAATAAGTGACCCTATGGGCAGAGCACTGGTGCACCTTTATAAATTTATGTATAGTATTAACCTGTGTCTAATCAAATAAATAATTTGAATTTGAAAAATTGTGGTAAAAAAGTTAAGTATCATCACGACGGTATCTTTCCCGAGGTGCTCAGAAACCACACTTTTAAAGAAGCTAATTTAGCCAACTTTATAGGCACATCATGACAAGTGGCAACCTTGTCCATGTCTCTAGCGTACCAAACACGAGAAGAATCACAAATAAAATATGGTGTCCCGACTAGGAATGGAACCTGGTGCCTCCGTGTCTAAATCAAAATTAAATTAAATATGTATTCGTGTAGTAACTATTGATTAATTCGACTAAACCTGCAAAGGTGTATACATACACAATATAACAAAATTACACCGTCATTAGAATATTACACCTGTCATGTGGTGTTGGCGGAGAATGTCAGGCATATCGTGGACGGAGTTCCGAACCAACAAATCCATCCTGGAGGAACTAGAGATAAACAGCGCCTTTCCTCAATCGTGCAATCACGCATTCTCACTTTCTTTGGACACGTGTCGCGGCGTGGAGATACATCCATTGAGCGCCTTGTAGTTCAGGGAAAGTCGATGGCAAGAGAATGCGTGGTAGGTCTCCGATGAGATGGACTGACCAGGTTAAATCAGCAATGGATCACCCCGTACATGAGTGCTCCAGGAAGGCTGCAGTTCGAGACGTGTGGCGACGGCTTGTTAAGCGTGCCACTGACACTCAAGTGACGACCACGACCACTCTGCCAAGAGTGTAGCGACTAAGAAGAAGAAAATATTACATATTTACAGGCAGAAGCAAATACAAATAACTAAAAACGTAAAACAATAATAATAGTAAGTGTATGTCAATAATAATAATAATAAAGTCACAGCATGCAACATAATAAAGACTACGGAGACGAAATAGGTTTTGTATTGTGTCAGCCCATTTTAGTTAAATATTTTTGCGCGTATGACGATTTTGGGAGCACATTTCATTTACCTACGTACGGAGTGCTGAATAATTGGACATGTAAATCGGTTAGTTGCGCGTAAATAAGCATTGATTTTGTACCGGCATTTACATATTTAAATGTATGATCATGTTCAGTGGGTTTTGACCTGGCACAGAGTTTTCACGTTCCAACTTAGTTCTTACTTGTGAAAAAGAAATAAAATCTAAAAAACCATCTTATAGATAAAAAAATCAGTGAACGTAAAAAAATAAATAAATAAAATACAATTAATATTTGACTATAATATATATTGATTAGTTATTAGATTGTTAAAATTTAAAATTAAATTACAGTGTTTAATTAAAAAAAAAATAATGACTTTATACTAATAAATATCCTTCATTGTTTAGGACTTATGTATTCTGTACCATAACCTTAAATAAATAAAAAAAAAAGAAGCGGTAAAACTAATTAATGTAAAATAAAATATTTAATTATTGATATTTGTTAAATAAAAAAAAAAGCTCTATCTAGTGTCGTCTTCGTTGTAAATAACGTAAAAACCCAGCAAAATTTAAAACTAATTAATAGAAAAAAATAACAAGATATTTGCGCTTTAATCGCGGTTATTTTGATTAAACCGAGTCGTGCTATCTGGCTGGTGTTTATAAAACCGTATGATTACGCCTGATACTACGTCAGAGGTCAGAAAATTCTTATCAATAATTGCTTATATGTTGTGCTTTGGACGACTTCGAGTCAGTCATTAAACAGCGATTAAAGTGGAAATACATACTATCGCAAAGTTAAACAATTATTAATTGGACCACGTGTTAATTGTTGCGTAATATTAAGTGAATATATCAGTGTTTGTGATTTGTGTTCAACGGCTTCAACATGCCTCTTAGAAGAAGCAAGGTAAGTTTGAAGAGGCGTTAAAACAACTATCTTCACGACCGTATCCCTTACGGGGTGGTCAGAAACTATGCTTTTGTAAGGACCGAGTTTACTTTTTTTTTTGTGTACTTTTCTCCCGATGGATGATAAATGAGATGATAGGGAAGGCAAAGGGTCTAGCCCATACAGCCAAGTCTGACGTAATATATCTTTTTTTTTCATGAGTTAATGAGGTCATCATCAAATTCCAGATGCTGCAGAATTTGATGCTTTTCTTGGAGTCACTCGCGGCATTATAGCTCAAACACGTCGGCTAAAATATGGGAGTTGACAGCGCGGGAAACCGCAAAAAACAAACTGCAACTTGTGCCCCGTACGGACTTTAAGTCCAATTTATCGTTTTCCATAATTACTCACATTGTAGCACATTATTAAACAAAACAACACCACTTTTGACCAATAATATCCACAGTAAATTAATTTACAAAACAAAAACTTGCACTTGACATGTCCACGCAAAATGGCGCGAAGGACCCCACAGTAAACTCGGACCGAGTTTACATTAAGCCAACTTTACTATAGGTTTATCATGACAAATGGCAAGCTCGTCAATGTCTCTAGCGAACCAAACTCGAAGGCTACGAGGCTTGTGTTACGGAAACTAGATGGTTGATAAACTACATATTATACTTTTTTTTTGTAAATATATACATATTATACATATAAACACCCAGACCGAGACAAATTATACAATGTACAACTTGCCCCCGGTGGGAATCGAACCCACGACCTCCCGAGTTCACGGCAACGTTTGTTACCACTAGACCACGGAGGCGGTCATCTTATTATCTATCTTATATCATCACAGACTACTAGACTTTCAATCATCACGCTGGCGCTGGGTTGGTTAATTTTTTATTGTATAAGTGGAACCGGGTTTGACAGTTTTACGTGCTCTCCTTCTAACGAGAACGTAGGTGTTGTAAATCTATGACAAATGTACGTAAGAAAAGTGTAGAGTTCAAACTAACCTTTTTTAAGGGGTTTAAGGAAAGAGTTCTTACAACCGAGGCACCACAGCTCTTATGATATATTTTAGTGTATATATATATATATACTGTGTCTTAAGGGCGCCGTGGTGGCTCGGTTGTAAGAACGCGTGCCTTAAATCCTACAAAGGTCGGTTCAAACCCAACCGGCATGTACCAATGAGAAATATACTTTTCTTACGTACATTTGTCATAGATTTACAACACCACCGTTCCCGTGTCTCGGAGAGCACGTTAAGCCGTCGGTCCCGGTCCCACTACTTACTACTTGTGGAATCGTTAATAAATTGTCTGGCCAGCGTGGCGAGTGTAGGCCAAATTCTTCAGATATATGTTCTGGAAGGCCCATCTCCAGCAGTGGAGGTCTAGGACACTGTGTTCTATACAATATTATCATTGAATATTTTTTTTATTAATGTTCATTAATAGACTGCCTCCATGGTTTAGCGGTTAAGACAGTAGATTTACACCCGTATTATAAGACGTTTTCTTTCAGCTGTCAAACGAAAATGAAGTCGCTGTAATTGTGACGATATAAATTAAAAATGGCGTCGAATGTATCTTCAAAAGTAAACTGGTACAATCGACTCTATTTTAACTTCAATCGCAACAATTACAGAGGCTTCATTTTCAGCTCAGTTTGACAGCTGGAAGGGAAGGTTGAGTGGAGGAGCCGTTGAAGGGAGCCGGAGAAGAATACGGGTGTTAGACGCAGAGGTACTGGGTTCGATTTTGTTAAATGTTGTATATATTAAGATCGTTCGCAATCAACCTTTTCTAAACCAAATCCAAACTGTTAATTTGACAGATAATCGGTAGGAATTGGGTTTAACTAAATCGGGCGTAATTGCGTTTGCCAAACAAAAAATAATATTTAAAATTGATCTACAATTGGATAAAATTTGGGCACAATCGCAACTTAACCAAATTAAACCTAATTAAAAACTTAAAGTAGTGCGCATAATCGCCCCGCGGGAATTGAAGCTAATACCCTTGCGTCTGACTGTACGGTCTTAATCGCTACACCACGAAGGTAGGTAGATAAGTAGTATAGTATCATCACGACCATCTCCCTTGTCGGAAACTACGCTTCAAAAAGAGCGAATTCACATTAAACCAACTTTCCTGATTCAACTGGCAAGCTTGTCGATGTTTCTATCATACCAGACTCGAGAAATATCACAAATAATATTCATATACTAGTATAGTTTAGTCTAATGTAGTCTACATTAAGTATAAATAATTATAATTAAAAACTACTTAAAAAGTAAACATTAAATTTAAACTAAACCTAATAAAAATAAACTATAAGGAAAAATTACCTCTAGAGATGTCCCTTCAGTCCTAAGGAGGCTGGCAATATTTTCCCTCTGTATAGCAAAGATAATACGTTGGCAGAAATAATTGCAAGCTTTCCTGTCTCCAGACTTTTTCGTAGCCATTTGAACAACTCCTTGGCCAGACGCTTGGCTGAGGGTCCCCATAGGCCCATCGGCTCGACCTCAAAAGGCGCAAATTCGTAACCTGTACCGATGTTGGAGTAATAAAGTAAAGTATCATCACGACCGTTTCCCTTTCGGGGTGGTCAGAAACCACGCTTATAAATAAGCGCATTCACATTTAGCCAACTTTACTACAGGCCAATCATGACAAGTGGCAAGCTCGTCGATGTCTCCAGCGTATCAAACTCGAGAAATATCACAAACAAATTAAATGTGTTTATTTACATTATTAAATATTTTTGTATCCCGACCAGGAATCGAACCCGGTATCTCTAAAGAGTCTTAAATCCACGGACTTAACCGCTAGAGCACGGAGGCTGTTGGAGTAATAAAATTAATAAATTATTAGTATAGTATATTTAATTAATGTTAGATTTTTCTCATCTGGTACGCTTAAATACAAGCTTGCCATTGAGGAATTAAGGTACAATTGATTTAAAAAAAAACAAAAAAATATTAATAAACTAAAAACTTGCATTTTAAAACATAAATGACTATTAATAAAAATAAACCTAATTAATAAATAAAAATACAACTAAAAACTAAAATGAAGAACAAACAAAATATTTTCTTCTTATAAATAAAAAAATTGCTCCAAATCGCTGCCAAAGGGCAAAGTGCTAAGGATACTGGCAGCATGTTAAATGGCAATGCTGATCCTTTGGCCCAAATATTGCCCAGCCCTTTTGTCTCCCGAGGTGTTGACGAGCTGTTTTGACAACGCCTTGAAAATTTCATGTGCACTTGGTCCCCACGGCCAGAGAGTTTCAAACCCAAACGGCGCAAAACACATCTCCCAATAAGCTGAGTGTATTTCCGCCGCTTGAGGTTCTCTGCTTGTAATGCAGCAGCGCCTGGGTCCTTAGAGGGCAAGGACAAGTGGGTAGGCGCCAGGGTGTCCACATGTCCACTTGTCATGATGGGTCTATAGTTAAGTTGGCTGAATTTAAAACTACACCATTTTGGTAACAAACATGCTATCTTAAGCATAAAAATAAAAACAATTTATTTTATAAAGAAATTACCATTTGCTAAAACAAGTTTGCACCGGTTTGTTTAAATTATAATTACAACTAATTAACTAAATATTAATTAGAAAAACACTTATAACTTTTAAATGGGTCTATTTAAGGTGGCGCGGCGGTGGCTCGGTTGTAAGAACGCGTTTCTTAAATCCTACAAAGGTCGGTTCAAACCCCCCCGGCATGTACCAATGAGAAATACACTTTTCTTACGTACATTTGTCTTAGATTTACAACACCATCGTTCCCGCGCTTTGGAGAGCACGTTAAGCCGTCGGTCCCGGTTCCACTAATACCAACTTGTAAAATCGTTACTAAATTGTCATAAAAAATTGACATCATATCCTCGCCAAGCCGTCTGGCCAGCGTGGCGAGTGTAGGCCAAATTCTCCAGATATATGTTCTGGAAGGCCCATCTCCAGCAGTGGAGGTCTAGGACGCTGTATTCTAGGGGCTGTAATGAAGATGGCTAGACGTGTAAACTACTTTAAACATGTGTTGATTTCTGACAAGATGAATAATATTAATTATAAAAATATACAAATTATAATATTATTAATTATCTGGGATTGTGCGGAGCGATGGCAAGAGACCCGACGGAATGACTGTTGGGCCGTGGAAACTTGGCAGGTCTCTGGTGTGGGATGCGACATGTATTGACACATTAGCTCCATCTCACATCGCGGGGAGAGCGGCGTTTTCTGCGGACAACACAAATTGCGCAAATACGCCAACCTTGGTACCGGTTACGAATTTGCGCCGTTTGGGGTCGAGACGATGGGCCCATGGGGACCGTCTGCGAGGCGATTGGCCAAGGAGTTGTCAAAGCGGCTGACAGAAAGGTCTGGAGACAGGAAGGCTGGCAATTATTTCTGTCAACGTATTAGCCTCGCTATACAGAGGGAAATGTTGCCAGTCTCCTTGGGACTATCTCGGATGGGACGTCTCTAGAGGACATTTTTTATTTATAGTTTAATTTATTTTTATTATTTAGGTAGCTTTTAATTTATATTTAATGTATATTAATTTACTTAATATTAGAATACTTTTTTAAACAAAGAATGACAATATTGTAAAATACAATTTTCCATATTTTATTTAATCGGCATTTTTTTATTCATTGTTCTTTATTGATTCAAATTTTTTTTTATTTACATAATAAAAATTAAACACTATATTATAAATAAAATAAACTACACTACAAATGAATTTAAAACCGTCTGATGGGCGTGCTAGAGGAGACTTGCTGCGTTCTCATGTTGAACGGCGAGGCTGACCCTTTGAATAAAATATTCTCTACTCAATGGGTCATCCGTCGCGTCGCCAAGCGGAGATTTTCCCCAAGCTCATGAGAAAACGCCAGATCCTCTTCGGATTGAAGTGGTGGTATAATGATCTCCGTGTCTATCTTTTATGTATGTTCACTAATGTTCTGTTTGACTTGAAAGCAAAGTAAAGCTTGTTTATTTTTTTAGTAAATTTTAATAGTAAAAGTAAATTATCATCACGACCGTTTTCCCTTTCGGGGTGGTCAGAAACCACGTTTATAAATAAACGGATTCACGTTTAGCCAACTTTACTATAGGCCAATTATGACAAGTGGCAAGCTCGTTGATGTCTCCAGCGTACCAAACTTGAGAAATATCACAAATAAATTAAATATTAATTAAATGTATTTATTTACATTAATAAATATTTTTGTGTCTCGACCAGGAATCGAACCCGGTACCTCCGAGTCTAAATCCACGAACTTTACCGCTAGACTACGGAGCAGCAAATTTTAATAGTATGTACTTTTAAAGTGAAAAAAGCTCTTAAATTTAAAATTTTGCTTTGAAGTGAACGGAAACCATATGTTAAACACCTGTCAAAGCAAAATTCAGTAAAAAAAAAAGCGCGTCTTGCTCTGTACCTGAACACGCGGATAGATTGTTGCATGTGAGGTCTTCGCGGCATTTCGCACAGACAATGTCTAGTCCAAGTTTTTTGTTTTTGTGATTACTTTACTGTGGATATTCTTAGTCAACTATTTATTGTACTCGTAGTAAGTTTTCATCACTGTTTTTTATTTTTGTTTTATAATTAAATTTAATTAATTTAATTTATTAAATTTAAATTTTGTTAAATTCTAAAGTTACTACTTTCTTCCTATTGTTTTTGTGTGTTTCTTGTAAGTCATAGTATTACTATCAGTGGAGATCTTTAATTGACCTCCTAAATCTTATATAATGTGTATTTTTGTCTTGTTGGTCTTCCCAAAAGTTTATAAATAAATAAATAAACAGTGCTGTTATTTTGTTTAATAATGTGAATAATTGTGGAAAACGAAAATTTGACTCTAAACTTTCAAACTCCCATATATACCGATATACATATAAGAAATGATCATGACATACCTCTTTCGTTTCGTCGACATTCATCAACCTCTTTTGTTACAAATTTCGCATTATATACCTGCTTGGTCAATCTTTCTTCGCTCATCCTTTCAACATGCCCGAACCATCGTATATTGCTATTATCTGCGATATTCACAGTTTAGTTAAAGGCGGGATTTAATGAAATATTGAAGCTGTTTAAAAACTAAATAACCGCGGCTGACAGAAAGGTCTGGAGACAGGAAGGCTGGCAATTATTTCTGCCAACGTATTAGCCTCGCTATACAGAGGGGAAATGTTGCCAGTCTCCTTGGGACTATCTCGGACGGGACGTCTCTAGAGGACATTTTTTATTTATAGTTTAGTTTATTTTTAATTTTATTATTTAGGTAGCTTTTAATTTATATTAATTAACTTCGAATAAATATATATTTACCACAATAACCGAAATCTTTAAATTGTTTTTTTAATCTTAATTCTGCCATGCCCCGTAACGCTGTACCAGTGATTGTAAGACCATAGCTAAATTTAAAAGGTTATTCGATCGTATAAATCTGTATATATTTTATTTTGTAAATCTGGTATAGCCGAGTTTTTCTTGCAAATTCCTTTCTCAGTCAGATTAAAGATTAACAGGTAACTGTAATCTGCTGGTCTTTTGCTAACAGCTTACTCTCTGAACCACTTTTTTAGTCTTCCGCTTAGTCATTATCTAGCAGGAGTAGAATCATTTGAAAATAATGTAATTCATGACATTTCATAAATGTCTGTAAAGGTTATGTCGTATTTATATGCCACACTTACCCAAACAAGGTGAGTTTGGGATTGATTAAGTAAAGGTGTAGTTAAAATGTTGGTGCTGATGTCCTGTATTCCTCCAGGTGTTAGTGAAATGGATCTTCGAGAACCAGCATAAACTGCAGACGGTGCGCTGCTGCAGCTCCTCCCTGCGCTACAAGGAGCTGGAAGACATCCCAGCAGAACCCATCGACACCACAACAATCTCCAAAACCAAACCCATAATTACACCACAGACTTCATTCAAGGTAATTTAAACTACTATTTATTATTTACATATATACATTGTACAAGGAACATGGAACTGCCTCCGTGGTCTAGCGGTTAAGTCCATGGATTTAGACTCGGAGGTACCGGGTTCGATTCCTGGTCAGGACACAAAAATATTTATTAATGTAAATAAATACATTTAATTAATATTTAATTTATTTGTGATATTTCTCGAGTTTGGTACGCTGGAGACAACGACGAGTTTGCCACTTGTCATGATTGACCTATAGTAAAGTTGGCTAAATGTGAATCCGCTTATAAGCGTGGTTTCTGACCACCCCGAAAGGGAAACGGTCGTGATGATACTTTACTTTTTTTTACAAGGAACATATTACTAAAGAAGAACGGACAGTCCATACTGACAGACAATGAAAGTGGAGTCGTCTAGGCTAATGGATGTCCAGGGTTAGGGATTTCCCCGTATATTCTATCTAAGTATATTCTATTGTTATTGTACTGATTTTGTTGGTTCTTATTTTTATTATTTTTCATTATAGCTACAGTGAAAATTTGTAAGGCTTTAAGATTAGATATTTTTTGTATACATAATATTGTAAAGGCTGTAAATTTGGCTGGTAATTCATGCACTTTTAGTGCTGAGCGCCGTTACTGATGTAACAGCGCCCGTGTGATTCTCGAACCCAGAGGGTCTAGGTTTGACTACTTCAGCTCTCCCCCAGCACTTATATAGAAGTTGGTCTCTCATTGGGGGGCCGAGCGCAAGACGCAGCGGTATTGTGGAAATGCTTGAAGTGTCCGTTGTCGGCCCGATGGAACATAGGCACGTCTAGTCAGGCCGACGACAATGGTGGGTGTTGGAGACATTCCAATCGCAGATCCTCTAGTTTAGCGACAGTCCATTTGATATCAAAGTGGCCAGTTCGACTAAACGTCAATTACATATGTAAGGACCTAATATTATTTTATATTTTTATTCTAAGAGTAAACAGATAATAAGTAATATAAAAATAACTGAATAAAGGAAAATATTATTTATAAACGCCATTTTTTTTTTGCTGTAAAAAATCAACCAAAAAATCTTGTTCTATTAGGTACGGATTAATATTACATCCCTCGATCGAAAAAAAACTTAAAATGTGGTAATAAAATCTATCAAATTTATTAGAAGGAATTATTACAAACAAAACCTTTAATTGAATAAACTACTAAAATAAAAACTTAATTTATCCTAAAAAAAAAATTACTTACAAAGCAATAAAATTAAAATTTAATAAAAAATAAATAAGTAAAAGTATAATAAGCTACCTTACAAGGAAAACCATAATTGGTGTAAATATTGTATTTACTTAAGATATGGCACATAATGTAAATATACGGCGTCAATCTTAATGAAATAATAAGTTAATATTGGAGCACGTTATCGTGCTAAGCTTGCTGTCATCTTTATTATAAAATAATAACGGAAAAAACACTGCTATTGTCCTTGAGAAATTGTAAGCAAATCTTTTGTAGCTCTAGCATGCATCATTCATCATTATCATTACAGCCCCTAGAACACAGCGTCCTAGACCTCCACTGCTGGAGATGGGCCTTCCAGAATCTGGAGAATTTGGCCTACACTCGAATCGCCACGCTTGTCAATTTTAATGACAATTTATTAACGATTCCACAAGTTGGTATTAGTGAAACCGGGACTGATGGCTTACCGTGCTTTTCGTGGCACGGGAACGGTGGTGTTGTAAATCTATGACGAATGTACGAAAGAAACGTGTATTTCTCATTGGTACATGCCGCGTGGGATTGAACCGACCTTTGTAGGATTTAAGGAACGCGTTCTTACAACCGAGCCAATATATGATAATTACATTTTTATCAGCATCATGACAGCCCCTAGAACACAGTCCTAGACCTCTACTGCTCGAGTTAGGTCTTCCAGAACATATTTTTTGGAGAATTTGGCTTACACTCGCCACGCTGGCCGGTAGGTTAGGTACATTTAAAAATAATCAACAAGTAAAATAATTTAAATTTTAACTAAGCACTTATAACTAATTAAAAACTTTATTATGACATTTAATAATATAATTAAAAACTACTTAAAGATTAAAAATTAAATACAAACTAAACCTAATAATAAATAAACTATAAATAAAAAATGAGACGACCCTTCAGGGATAGTTCCCCTCTGTCTAGCGAGGCTAATACGTTGGCAGAAATAATTGCCAGCTCTGACGCATGGCTGAGTGTCCCCATGGGGACCATCGTCTCGACCCCAAACGGCTAAAGGTTGGCGTATTAGCTTGAGGTTCTAGCTTGACGTGGTCGCCGGGATCTGTGATGGGGCTAATGTGTCTACACATGTTGCATACTAGTAACCTTCCAAGTTTCCACAGTCATGCCATCGGGTCTCTTGCCATCGCTCCGTGCATTCCCAGAGGGTTCTGGAATCGCGGGTATTCTAGCAGTGACAAAAAAGCCCTTCGGATGATGTCGTTGATAATAAACTTAGGTTGGTTTGTAGAAAATCAAATTCTCTGTAGTTGTAACAATGGGGTGTATCAGGCAAAGCTTTTTGTAGATGTCGCTAGCGGCAATGGTACCTTATGTTACACCTATATCCCATATTTTTAAAAATGTTTTCATAGTTTTATATGTTTTTGTGTGTATAACAAAAAATGTTATTTAAAATTAACGTTACCTACCTTAAAAGACAAATTAAGAAAGCGCACACACACCGTCTTTAAAAAGAAAAGAGGTTTTATTAATAGAACGGCAATTTTAAGATCACCATATCTTTGATTTCGCTTAGATGATAAATTTCGTAATAAAAATTCAAGTTTTCTTTGCAACTGACAGTTATATTAGGTACCATCTATCATGCGCCAACTATCGTGATAAAAAGTTAGTGATACACCCCATTGAACTTAAAAATGGCGTCGATTGTACCAGCTGATGGCTGATCTTTGTATAATTATTTACAGAGAAATCTGCTGTCGTGTCCTCAACGACTCCTCTAGTAGTGGAGGTCTAGGACTCTGTTCTAGAGGCTGTGAAGATAAAGATATTATTTAAATATATATATTATGCGAAGAAATTTGCTGGTTCATATTATATTATCGAATATGTGCGTAATTGTTTGGTTTGGTCGGGGTGGCTGATTATACGCAAACGACAACATTCAAGCGTGGTCGGTAGATAACATTCTGTTTGCGCACGTTGCCAAAATATATTTTTTATTACTTACATAAAAATAAGGAAAGGCATGCTCCGATGGTTCGGGCATGTTTTTTTTTTTTTTTTTTTTTTTTTTTTTATACTAGCACGACATGTGACCCTGCGCCCACCTGATGGTAAGTGGCGCGCAGGGTCCATGAATGTTAGCAACTGGAATCAGACCCTTATATCCGACATCAGTCCCTAACACTATGCCGGCTTGAAAAGTTGAAAGGATGAGCGAAGAAAGATTGACGAACCAGATATATAATGCGAAAGTTGTGGGTAAAAGAGGCGCTGGCAGACCAAGACTTGCCTATTACGATTAAATAAAACATTAGCTGAAGGTGAATTGAAAAGCCATCGAAACGAAAGGGCATGTATGAAGAGGTTGATGAATGTCGAAGAAACGAAAGAGGTATGTTGTGATCGTGACAAATGGCGTTCAATTGTCTCTGCCTACCCCGCAAGGGATTTGGCGTGAAGATATGTACGAGGGGCGTTCAAAATATTCTCGGTATTGATACGTTACAACCTCTTTTATATATATATTTGTTACTGGCCGCTAAGATTCATCCATTGACATTAAAAAAAAGTAAAATTGGAACCGAGATGTTCTTTTGTTTTTCTGCAATTGCCGAACAAACATGAACACCATGAGCGAATTAACAATTTTAACGAAATTAGAGCACCGATCCGTCATAAAATTCTTGACAAAACAGGGTAAAAATCAAAAAACCATAAAAGAGGAAATGAATTGTGTTTACCGTGAGTCTGCTCCTTCTTTATCTACTATTCAAAAATGGTCAAGCGAATTTAAGCGTGGAAGGGAGAGTATTGAAGATGACCCTAGACCTGGCCGGCCTGTAGTGGCTACCTAACAAGAAAATATTGATAAAGTGGAAAAACTTATTTTGGAAGACGGCCGAGTGAAGGTAAAATCTATAGCTCAAGTAACCAATCTCTCTATTGGTACCGTACATGACATTATACATGACCATCTTAATATGTCAAAAGTAAGTGCAAGATGGGTTCCGCGAATGCTGACGCTTCTTCAAAAGGATATGCGTGTGGCTTGCTGTTCAGATTTTATCGACCTGTGTGGTGAAAATCCCGATGAGGTGCTGCAAAAAATAGTTACTGGAGATGAAACCTGGGTTCATCATTATGACCCAGAGAGCAAACAGGAGTCCATGCAGTGGCACATTAAGGGTTCAGCTCATCCCAAGAAGTTCAAGGTAATCCCGTCAGCTGGCAAGGTCATGGCCACAATATTTTGGGATTGTGAAGGAGTTTTGCTTATCGATTATAAAGAAAAAGGTGTAAATATCACAGGGCAGTACTACGCTAACGTTATACGTCAATTAAGAGATGCGATCAAAGAAAAGAGGCGAGGAAAGTTAACCAAAGGTGTTCTGCTTCTGCATGACAACGCCCCTGTCCATACTGCTCATATTGCCAAGGCAGCTATTGTTGAATGTGGGTTTGAAACTGTTACTCATCCACCCTATAGTCCGGACTTAGCCCCAAGCGACTTCTTTTTGTTTCCCAATCTTAAAAAGGATCTGCGTGGAAATAAATTTTCTGACGATGAAGCGTTGAAGACGGCCGTGGAGGAGCATTTTTACACCAAAGATAAAAAATATTTTTATGAGGGATTAAAAAAAATAATTGATCGATCTTATAAGTGTATGAACATAGGGGGGGAGTATATTGAAAAATAAAAATATCAAACTTTTCGTACTTGTTTGTTTTTATCCACATACCGAGAATATTTTGAACGCCCCTCGTACGAGGGGCGTTGTCATGCAGAAGCAGAACACCTTTGGTTAACTTTCCTCGCCTCTTTTCTTTGATCGCATCTCTTAATTGACGTATAACGTTAGCGTAGTACTGCCCTGTGATATTTACACCTTTTTCTTTATAATCGATAAGCAAAACTCCTTCACAATCCCAAAATATTGTGGCCATGACCTTGCCAGCTGACGGGATTACCTTGAACTTCTTGGGATGAGCTGAACCCTTAATGTGCCACTGCATGGACTCCTGTTTGCTCTCTGGGTCATAATGATGAACCCAGGTTTCATCTCCAGTAACTATTTTTTGCAGCACCTCATCGGGATTTTCACCACACAGGTCGATAAAATCTGAACAGCAAGCCACACGCATATCCTTTTGAAGAAGCGTCAGCATTCGCGGAACCCATCTTGCACTTACTTTTGACATATTAAGATGGTCATGTATAATGTCATGTACGGTACCAATAGAGAGATTGGTTACTTGAGCTATAGATTTTACCTTCACTCGGCCGTCTTCCAATATAAGTTTTTCCACTTTATCAATATTTTCTTGTGAGGTAGCCACTACAGGCCGGCCAGGTCTAGGGTCATCTTCAATACTCTCCCTTCCACGCTTAAATTCGCTTGACCATTTTTGAATAGTAGATAAAGAAGGAGCAGACTCACGGTAAACACAATCCATTTCCTCTTTTATGGTTTTTTGATTTTTACCCTGTTTTGTCAAGAATTTTATGACGGATCGGTGCTCTAATTTCGTTAAAATTGTTAATTCGCTCATGGTGTTCATGTTTGTTCGGCAATTGCAGAAAAACAAAAGAACATCTCGGTTCCAATTTTACTTTTTTTTAATGTCAATGGATGAATCTTAGCGGCCAGTAACAAATATATATATAAAAGAGGTTGTAACGTATCAATACCGAGAATATTTTGAACGCCCCTCGTATGTATGTACGAGTATGTACTTAAAAAGTAAGATAGAATATTATATTATAGTAAATTGATATTGATATACCAGTATAATATAGAATAGTTATAGTACGAGTTAGTTGACACGGCCTTTATTCAGTAACGTAATTAATGAAATGTTATTATAACATTTGAGACGGCTATAATGCTATAACCCTTTCAGCACGACAAAAAATATTATGAAAATTGAAAGGTTTATTAATAACTTTGAGGTCCTTGTGGTTTAAAATATCTTATAAAAACTCATATAATTACTAAGTAGCTAGATGAGTGCACAAACTAGTACGACATGTGACCTTGCGCGCTCCTGATGGTAAGTGTGGCGCAAGGTCCATGAATGTTAGCAACTGGAATCAGACACTCATGACTGACATCAGTCCTTAACAATATGCCGGCTTGACTGGACATCGTTTCGAAGCGGTAAAACAGATTTGGCCACACTGCTAGTTTTTTTTTGTAATAACGCACGCTTTGTATTGTCCGTGCTGAAAGGGATAATGCCTCGAATTTAGGTTAAGCTACAGTATAATAATAAATAGGTGTTTATTCATTAAATAAGTGGTACATCTTAGATAAAACAGACCGTCGGATTCCAGAATTGGATGTAATTAGACTATCAAAACGTTAGAGTAACTGGGACAGCTGGGTTGGAAGCTGAAACAGTAGGCACTTGTTTATGACAGCAATGTTACTTACTTCTTTCGGTTCATCTTTTTTTTTACGCGGCGAACGAGTTTATCACTCCGTAGCCACGACTCAGACTTAGCTGTTAAGGCACGCAGGGCCAACAGTGAGAGAGAGACGGTTTATAGGGTTTTAGTCCGTAGGCGCCTTGGGGTCTCCTTAGGAGGCCTCACGTTGAGTCGGGCATGCGTCCTCCCGCGGTGGACCTTCAGGCTGGGGTCGTATCGTCAGGCGATTTTGCAATTCACCGTCTTTAAAAAAAAATTTTTTTTTTTTTTTGTAATGTTTTTTATTTTTATAATATTATTAACAAACTATATTACAACAATTACTAAAACTAAAATTAACCTAAAAAATAAACTTCTAAAATAAAAATTAAATACTTACTAGTAGGTAAGGGGCCCAGAAAGAAATGGGAGGCGTTAGCATGGTTTAGGGTTGGGGCGACTTTTAAAATTACCTGTTGAAACCTACCTAGGTATTACACAACATCGACTATTAAGTAGACGAAATAAGTTTGAGAATCTCTAATCGAGATCTTACTGTGTCTGCGATACAAATGAAATGCCGTATTTTAAATAGACTTATCTGATAGCAACGATCGAACGAATAGCTATGTTATTTATTGTAATAGTTTTAAGTAACATCATAATAGGGTTTACGACCTTGGCCTTGACTTTGAGTGATACCAAATTAATGAATCTATCACACGGAATTTACGAAGCGTTTGTAGCTCTAGCTCAAATGGCGACCACGACCACTCTGCCAAGAGTGTAGCGACTAAGAAAAATAACCATCACACGCATATCTTTTTTTTTATAATTAATTCTCATAACGAAACAAATGTATGCTTAAGTGTATATTCAATACATTGCACTGATAAATTGTGATTGGCATTTCAAAATCACCTCCTTTTCTCATCCATATATGTATAAGTGACCGCCTCCGTAGTGGTAACAAACGTTGCCGTGAACTCGGGAGGTCGTGGGTTCGATTTCCAAGTTCGAAGCCTCGTAGCTTACCACGGAAACTAGATGGCGCTGTGTGACCTGTCTGGAAATATTGATTATTTATTTTATTTATAATTACTGCAATATGATTAAGAAGCCGCCTCCTAACCTTACCATTGGAATGGTTGTAAAAATGGCAAGCTGCATGCTCAAATTTTCGAGATGAAGTCCAGATCTTAGTTAGTTGTTTGTATCTGTTTATATTTTGGTATGACTGCATCTTGTTATAAGCATCTAATGAATAAATATCAGAACCGTTCTGGAAGGTCCATCTCAAGCAGTGGAGGTATGCCTGGAAGGAATGACCGCACAAACCTGCGGTCTATGAAAATAAAGAAGAATTATGAGCTTGGAACTAGGGACTGGTAAACACTCACATGGCCTCATTATTCATGTTTGACTTTTATCATGTTTGTGTCTAAGTCTGTTTGTTACTAGCTGCATTATCTTATTATTGTTTTGTAACATTATTACGCACACAGATTATTTTGACCCGCACTGGGGAAATTGCATTTATAAAACGGAGGTCACATTATCGGGCGAATCTGTAAGCCGCGGTCGAATCGCATCACTGTTTCTTCATTTAAAAGAAAATACTTTAGTGCCGTGTTGGTCGTTTCTGTGCAAACTTTTTAAATGAAATTAAATAATTTATTTGTCAGAAACATGGTAGGTACAGGGATGTAAATTATTATATGTAATTATATCACATGCTTCGCTATTTCTAGCATACAAATATTTATTTAGTCACATGACTTTGTCGAGCTTAGTGTCTAGGTATTCTTTTGTCGAATAAAAACATTTATTAACCAGCATTTGTTTGACTCTTAGTTTGAACAGTTTTAGTGGCAGCTCTCTTATAGTAACTGGAAGCTTAATAAATATCTGTGTTGCCATTGCATAACCATTTCGGCTTTCGACCGCCTCCGTGGTCTAGTGGTAACAAACGTTGCCGTGAACTCGGGAGGTCGTGGGTTCGATTTCCACCGGGGGCAAGTTGTACATTGTATAATTTGTCTCGGTCTGGGTGTTTATATTTATAATATGTATATATTTAAAAAAAAAGTATAATATGTAGTTTATCAACCATCTAGTTTCCGTAACACAAGCCTCGTAGCGCGCTATTAGATGGCGCTGTGTGACCTGTCTGGAAATATTTATTATTTATTATTATTATTATATTGAGTACTTTTATGCGCTAGAATAATTATTCTACTAAGATAACGCGTTTTAAAATTTCAATATGGATAGTGGTTTAAGTGTTTATATTTACATATGTCTATTTAAAATTTTGTAACCATACGAAGAGTTTTCATAATACAATAAAATAAAATAACATCGACGGTCCCTACGTAAATATTGATACTGATGTGCATTTTTTTTATTGCATTAAACAGCCTTTGAAACGGTATGTTTTCATAAATGAAGACTGTAACTGCAACGAAGGTCAGCTGGTACATACATACATACATACATATCTTCACGCCAGATCCCTTGCGGGGTAGGCAGAGACAATTGAGCGCCACTTGACACGATCACGACATACATCTTTCGCTTCGTCGACATTCATCAACCTCTTCATACATGCCCTTTGGTTACGAAGACTTTTTAATGCAGGTACAATCGACGCTATTATTAACTTTAATAGTTACAATTACAAAGAGTTTGTTATTATAAGATGACGTCTGGACGGGCGTGAAAAAGAGCAAAAATTAATAAATTATAATAGTGGACTGTATGAAGGGGCTGGACGCTCACACGCACTTACTTGTATTCGCTGCAGGTGGTCTTGGGCTTTCCTTGGGTCGCCAGGTTGCTGCTGGCCGCGGGCAGGCTTCTTTTCTCGCAATTTCGAAATTGCGAGCGGTTGATGTCTCTTCTTCAAATTCTGTGCAAGCAATGACCTTGGCACATTTTCACTGACGCTTCTGACAGCTGGGTCGCGTTCAATTATGTTCACTTTCTTCCCATGCGCAAGGTGCGTTCGGAAAGATCTCGCAGGTTTTAGAACGAGATAGGCACACCCTTCCGCTAGTGCGTATGAGAGGGATAAAGGATAGGTATGGCGATATACAAATTAATAGACAATAAATAGACAACCTTAAAGTTGTTTTTCAATATGATAAGGCGCAAACATCCCCCCGGCCTTAAAGGGTCGCCTTTAAAAATAAATGGTGAAAATTACGCAATTAGAAACTGATAGCTTTCTAAAATCAATCTTGCATATAGTCACCTGACCATACCCCTTAAGTGTACCTAGGTACCTAATAGCAATAGGAAAGAAAAACAAATATTCAACCTAACATTAAGTGTAAGAAAATAGTAAGTATAAGCACAAATAAAATCTTAACATTAGATCGAAAAGTAAAATAATAATAATAAAACTAATAAGTGATTATTTAAAGACTGACCAACACCTATTGGGTCGGCAGCGGGCAAAGCCGCACAACAGGGCGCACTAGCATCCCGGTTGCAGTCTTCACTGTCACTACTCTGTTAGCGACAAATGTTTGCCATCTATTTGGCTCGGTATTAAGCCAGCAAAGCGTTACCTTAGAATCGATAAACGCATAAAGTGCGGTAATACTACATCGAGGAATAAAAGTATCATGAACACGGCGTAATAGCTTTGACATTAGTTCAGCAGCACAAAGCTCTAGCCTAGCGATAGACACAGACTTGACGGGCGAAACCTTTGACTTTGCACATACCAATGTTACTAATACGTTACTGTCAATCGTGACATGCATATAGACGACAGCTCCGTACGCTCGCTCGCTCGCGTCGGAGAATCCTAGCAAACGAACGGTACAGTTTTGCTGTACACCTAAAAAACGCGGTATTATAAATTTATTTAATTGCGGTAACTCCAAACAAAATTGGCTCCATAATTTACGTATACTAGGCGGGGGGGCATCGCCCCAGTCTATTTTTAACATCCACAATTCCTTGATAAGAAGCTTTGCATATAAAATAACTGAAGCAACGAATCCCATCAGATCCCATAAGCGCGCGACAGTGGATAATATTATCCTTTTACTGCCTTTATCGCTAGGAGGGGCTTTGATACATAATTCAAAATAATCGCTTGACTTTGACCATAATAGACCTAATACTTTATGACCTATGGACTTATCAAACTCGAATTGTTCGAATTTATGCGATGCGGGTACGTCCTTTAATATTGACGGTGAATTACTCGACCATTTCAAGAGATCGAATTGTCCGCGCTTAAACAATTCTATCAGTTCGCGAGCAGTTTGAGAAGCTAGAGACTCGGATTCAATGCTACACGCTATATCATCCATATACAAGAAGCTACTTGCCACGTCGCGTGCGTTTGGAAACATATCGCCATCGTCCTTAATTAATTGTTGGACTGTGCGTAAGGCATGGTATGGACTAGACCTTACTCCAAAACACACGGTTTTAAACTGGTAAACCTTTATTGGATCATCAATTTTAAATCTGTACAAAATACGTTGAAAGCGACGGTCGCTATTCTGAACGTTGATTTGTAAAAACATTTGCTTACAATCAGCTGTCAATACAAATTGAAATAATCGAAAATTTAAAATTATTGTAAATAAATCACCTTGTAAATTAGGGCCACTATGAAGAATGTCATTTAGTGAAACCCCTGATGTGGTTTTACAGCTAGCGTCTAAAACTGAGCGAATCTTTGTTGTAGTTTTGTCTAAGCGAAAAACTGCATGATGCGGTATAATATAAGCGGGATTATTATCATTTAATTCTGAAAGCGGTACAGGACTTAAAAAACCTTTAGTAATATAATCATTGATGACATCATTATAAGCGGCGCGGAACGTCGGTACTGACTCTAATTTCTTCTCCAAACATAAAAAACGCTTATAAGCAATGTCATAAGAATCGCCAAGTAAAAATTTATCTGAACAAAACGGTAATGCAACCGTATACCGACCACTGTCTTTATCTCGAACGGTGGTCGTGCGGTAATGGTGCTCACACTCAATCTCGCCGACTGAGTGTTCCTGAGCTGCGGAGACTGGCGATTCATCAATTTCCCAAAACCGTTTGAGCAACGTATTGATAGGGTCTAGCGAAGCGTCATCAGCTTGAGTCGCAAAACATTGAGTCGAAGCTGATCCTTGACGATCTTGAAGAACAGGAACTGAACCCATTATAACATAACCCAAAACAGTTTGTATAGCGGGAGGTGCGGATATATTATTATTCCCAATAACACCTGGGAGTAGTAAATGCGGAAACAAAGCGGCTCCAATGAGGGCATCAATTGGACCGGGTACACCAAACGATTCATCTGCGAGCGGTAATCCTTCTAAGAAGGGTAAAGCGGATATATCCACTAATGTGGTAGGTAAATTTTCAGTAATTTTATCAACTACTAATGACACAATATTATATTTTACTTTAGTATTAAATCTTGAAGAAAATTGGTAGGATATAGAACCCTGAACCATTTTCTCTGTTCCCCCAATACCCTTTACCTTTAAATTATTTGAACTGATTAACTTGTTAAGCCCCAATCGAACACAACAACTATAAGTTATAAAATTGCCCTGAGATGCACTATCCAAAAGGCACCGTACCTTATGTTCCGTTCCGTTAGAATCTCTAACCAAAACAACGGCAGTAGCTAATAAAATAGTAGTGGGCACTTTACATTGCGGGTTTTGTATGTGAGATTGGGCAGCGTTAGCACAAGAACGAGCAATGGACGTTGCACAAAATGAAATGTTCGCTGACTCGGACCTGGAACAGCTGGCAGCAGGATCAGTCGAGGTAGAAGGGGTTGGCTCCATAGCCTTAGGCAAAGTGGTAGCGTTTACTAAATTATCAGGACCCGCTGGTTCCTTATTAAAATGTAGTAAGGAGTGATGTTTGCCTTTGCACGTTTTACAAATTTGTTTAGAATGACAGGTAAAAGTTTTATGTTTAATACTTAGGCAATTAATACATCCCTTTAAATCCTTAACGTGATTGTATCGATCAACGGGTTTTAGTTCTGTAAACGCAGGACACAAATACAAATGTTCATGCACAATATTGTCGCACAAACATTTATGTGGTTTGGAGACGGAGACAAATGTTTGTTGTTGCGGTATTTTGAGCGGTTTATCATTATACGGACGAACACCTTTCTTAGCGACATAATGCTGAGAACTAGACATAGTATTTTGTAATATTCGCATCTGATCCTTGACAAAATAAACTAAATCACTAAATGAGGGTATCTGAACGGTTCTCTGACTCATTTCAAATGCCTGAGTGGTGTCAGAATCTAGTAATTTAAGAGCGATGCTCAAAAATATAAAGTCTTCTAGTTCCCGTATATCTAGTTTTTTAAGAGAGTTAACCGATGCTACATATTTATTCAAAAAAGATTCAAAATTCGCTATTGACGGTGAAGTAAAAGGTTTTTGTTCGAATATTTGATTTAAATATGAAGCGGCAAGTAGCCGTTTATCTTCATACTTATCCGTAAGACTTTTTAATATTAATAGGTAGTTTTCTGCAGAAGGCAGGGTTCCAGCAAATGCGAGTTGCGCTTTACTCGAGAGCTTTCCCATCAAATAATACAACTTTTCTGAATCGTTGAGTGATGCATTATCATGAACCGTAGCCTTAAAGCTGGCATAAAATATTGGCCATGTTTTAATATCACCATCAAATGATAAAAGTTCAATTGGGGGTAGTCTGGTTTGTTGCCGGGAAAAATCTCCATGTTTTTCACTTTTTACCGATGATTGCGAGGACAACAATGATGTATATCTATATTTAATACGGCAAAACAGCTCTTCAAATGATGACCATGACTGGTCATCAATAAGCGCACCCGGTTTTATTTTAAGCGACAATAAATTAAATTCATCTACAACCTTGTGGAACTCTGTGACTGTGAACTTGTGGATTTCATCCAAATTTACACATGGGAAAACAAATACTTCCCTCGACGCTTCGTCATCAACATTCTTTGAATGATTATATATTGATTGAATGCGAGAAAACAATGAATTACGCTTAGACAATGCAACTTGTAGTTTAATTTCATTGTCAGACATCTTGGTACAAATTATCCTATTATTTTATAAAATATTGTAACTTTTATGTGTTTATAAGCTGTGCGGGTGAGTATTACAACATACAAATAACTATTCAGACCTATAAAACAACAATTAAGCTAACAGTAAGCGGGTTTATAACAGGTGGGTACCAAAACTTTTTTCACAAAAAAATGGTTTTTCCCTTTTTTATATATATTTGTACCTAATAACAATAGTAAGCCAAATAACCCAATACCCAAATGACCTAAATGCAAGATTGATTCCTGTAACACAAAAGTTTGACAAGAAATGTAAAGTTTTGCGGCGCGGGTTTACGAAATATCGTATAAAATTTACAGGAATTATCATATAAATACAATAGACTACACATATACCTATAAGGATAGGAAATAGGCAGGAATTGATAGGAAAACCGGCTCGTAAGAGGCCAAATGGACGGGCGTGAAAAAGAGCAAAAATTAATAAATTATAATAGTGGACTGTATGAAGGGGCTGGACGCTCACACGCACTTACTTGTATTCGCTGCAGGTGGTCTTGGGCTTTCCTTGGGTCGCCAGGTTGCTGCTGGCCGCGGGCAGGCTTCTTTTCTCGCAATTTCGAAATTGCGAGCGGTTGATGTCTCTTCTTCAAATTCTGTGCAAGCAATGACCTTGGCACATTTTCACTGACGCTTCTGACAGCTGGGTCGCGTTCAATTATGTTCACTTTCTTCCCATGCGCAAGGTGCGTTCGGAAAGATCTCGCAGGTTTTAGAACGAGATAGGCACACCCTTCCGCTAGTGCGTATGAGAGGGATAAAGGATAGGTATGGCGATATACAAATTAATAGACAATAAATAGACAACCTTAAAGTTGTTTTTCAATATGATAAGGCGCAAACAACGTCTTTTTTTTAATTATTTTATAAGGTTTTTTTTTTTATACATTTATAAATTATCTGACATATGTATATAATTTCTATACATCATATTTATTAAGTATTTAGAATGGAAACTGACACGGCCTCTTTACAGCCACGATCTTATTTAAGTAGTGTCTAAGTTAGTTAGTTTTACTTGCTTGTAGCAATAATGTTGTGCCTAACATACCTAAATATGGATTATTGCCTGTTTACGGTCCAACCATTATTACCACTTTGATTAGTACATATGTTTTAATAATTGTATTGATTTATTTGAGAGAACCAATGGAAATAAATTATTTTGATTTGATTTTGATTTAATAACCCAGTCCAAAGGTGCGTTCGAGATGCTTATTTAACTTAACTGCCGCAACGATATGAATGACACTTTGCAATATTCCGTTTTATTTGGAAAAAAACACTAAAAAAATATAAATCATCACCAAATCAAACGGCAAATAGCAATATTAAATGTGTCAAAGTTGTTAGAAAATATATAATTAAAGGTCTTGTATTATTATATTATTATATAATATTTGTTTTTTAAAATTATTTTAAAAAACTATTATGAATATGCGCGAAAGTTTAAAAAGTTTAATATATAATATTTTTAACGAAGCGAGCCTCATTCATCTACTCTGCCATGCACTGCAATGTTAACCTAGCTTTTTTGTATAGTTTTGTTAGTTTTTTATTTATATATATAAACCTTGTAATTTTAAAATTATAATCACTACGTAAGTACGGGACACGGGAACAGGTTGAAAAACAGCGTCGTGCAGATGTACTTGTACAAATGCACGACAACAGCTGACACCTGATTCCTTTTGTCACATTTGTTCAAGATAATAAGACTGTGTGATGTTTTTATGTGACAATAAATGTTTTTTTATTTATTTAAAAATTGTAGAGATATTATGTTAATCCAGATAGTCCATCTTTTACATACTTCACCAGCCAGGCTACCCCGAGTCATCCTACATGGCCCCAACATGGTCATCCGAGTCGGATTTATATTAGAGCTTTTTAAGTATATATTTATTATTATTATTATAAAAAAAATCTTATAAAATACATCGTACATAACATCGTCGTATGTTTGTATGTTATCTTTAATTACATAAGTCAAATGTCGGCTCTCATTGTCTTATTGAAATTTCAAGCAATATATCGACGGGTCTAGCCATCGCTTGGCCTAAGTTGTTTTGATAGGGTCCTGATACACATTATATTTTATACAGACTGCCTCCGTGGTCTAGCAGTTAGGATCGTAGATTTAAACGCGGAGATGCTGTGTTCTATTCCACATTTCTTGTACACTAGAGACATCGACGAGTAAAGTTGGCTTAAATGCGAACTTGCTCCTTACAAAAGCGAGGTTTCTCATCACCCCGCCACAGTCGTGATGATACTTTACTTTTATATTTTAGATGACCACGTAAAAAACTCGCACGGAATCCTTGCCCATATTTCTTTTATTTGTCACATTTCTCTCCTCTATAGGTCTATAATAAAGGCTAAATATGAACTCCTTAAAAAACGTGGTTCCTGTAAACATAATTACGGTCGTGATGATGTTTGGGAGTAACTCGAATAATTTTCTTTCAGTACGATGATCTTCAAGTAAAACTAGCAGCGCCATACCAGTTGCAGACGAAGCCAGATGCAGCTGAACTTGGTTTCGGCAAATACTTCACGGACCACATGCTCAAGATACAGTACCACAAACAGCTGGGCGGATGGCAAAAACCAGAGATTATTCCCTTCGAAAACTTATCCATACATCCAGCAGCTAAAGCACTACATTATGCAATACAGGTGGGTTTTATTGTTTATTTAAGTTCTTAGAACACAACAACACAGAGTCCTGCACTCGTATCCTTAGACGTTTCCTCAAAACCTCCTTCACTCAATTATTTCTTCCAGCTGTCAAATGGCGTCTGCCCCAGCACGTCACAACGCTTGAGGACTGTCAACCTTAAAATTTGCTTGTTTTTATTTATCATTTTTCCTGGTGGTGGGTAAAGTATTTAATAAATTATAAATGGGTTTCCTACAACAACAGAAAGGCTTTAAGATGACAATAGTTATAATATATAATAACAAAATATCTACGCTGGTGTCGTTTTACAGGTCTGTTGTGTTGGAACCTCTTTTGTACTTTGATTTACGTTGTTTATTTTATTTTATGATACCTTTTGAGCTGGCTACCTGAGGCTATAAGTATTAGTCAATATGGAACTGACTGACATCCTAGGACACAAGTTATCTTGGTTAGGAGTCAAGGACCGTCTTAAAATTGCCTATCCTTGTGGTTTGCATTCAATTAAAAATGTTTGTATGCTTAAAATGTAAAATTCAAGGAATATTTTATATATTGTTTACTCAACTTTGCAGGTACCAATAAGAAAACTCAATAAACGTTATTATTATTATTATTTATATTATTTAAACTAATATTAAGTACATTAAAAGATTACCACGGTATGCCTGAAGGACGGATTATTTAATTTAGTTAATTTATTTTGTTTTAGTTATTCGAAGGTCTAAAAGCGTACAGAGGGGCGGATGACAAGATCCGGTTGTTCCGGCCGGATCTGAATGCGGAACGGATGAACCTATCAGCCGAGAGGTCTGGTCTACCAATGTTCGATGGGGAGGAATTCATTAAGTGTATGGTGCGACTGGTGCAGATAGACCAAGAGTGGGTGCCGCATTCTGAGACTTCTACTCTCTATATACGACCTACATTAATTGGAATTGATGTAAGTATGTTTTTTTTTTAATAAATAAATATTTCCAGACAGGTGACACAGCGCCATCTAGTTTCTGTGGTAAGCTACGAGGCTTGTGTTACGGAAACTAAATGGTTGATAAACTACATATTATACTTTTTTTTGTGTTTCTTACTTGGTAAAATATATAAATTGAAGCTTAAAAATTTTATTGCCAAATATTTCGCCTCTCTTTGGAGCGGCGTCATCAGTGACAGTGACTGAAGGTCTTTGTCATAAATTTTGAAAAAGTAATTTTATTTCTTTTAGCAATGGTAAAGGCAATGCACTATACAGTTTTGTATTTATTTTTTAGAAAAATATATTTTATTTTTTGCAGGTACTTTTTTTTTTGTAAATATATACATATTATACATATAAACACCCAGACCGAGACAAATTATACAATGTACAACTTGCCCCCGGTGGGAATCGAACCCACGACCTCCCGAGTTCACGGCAACGTTTGTTACCACTAGACCACGGAGGCAAGGTAATGTCGAGGTTATTTCCTCCAGTGCGGACAAAAGACAAGAAAAATATAGTGTTAGGGACTGATGTCAGTCATGATGGTCTAATTGCAGTTGCCAACATCCATGGACCTCGCGTGCTACTTAATATCAAGAGGGCGGTAGGTCACATGTCGTGCTAGTATAAAAAAAATATCCTCTCAGTCTGGAGGAACCTCGTCCTAGTTGTAGCCATGACCATATGTGCGGCCGTCTTCTCGGCCGGTTTTTGTTTTAGAGGATTGTTGTTATCCCTCTCGTTTGCATACTCCAACATGTTATAATTTTATTTTTTTTGAGGTCTTTAAGGATATTAATCAGTATTTTAAACATGGAAGGTTTGGAGGGTTTACCGCCTCCGTGGTCTAGTGGTAACAAACGTTGCCGTGAACTCGGGAGGTCGTGGGTTCGATTCCCACCGGGGGCAAGTTGTACATTGTATAATTTGTCTCGGTCTGGGTGTTTATATGTATGTATTTACAAAAAAAAAGTATAATATGAAGTTTATCAACCATCTAGTTTCCGTAACACAAGCCTCGTAGCTTACCACGGAAACTAGATGGCGCTGTGTGACCTGTCTGGAAATATTTATTTATTTATATTATTTATAATTAAGAAACCGATGACTGAACCTGACTCAATATATACATATATATATTTCCATTGTAGCTACTAAGAAAATCTTGTCTCGACAACTACTGGTCTGATTTACTTTGAAATACTTATTTATTTAGTTATTACCCGTGACTCTGTTGTCAATTAGGTTAGTAATTAAGCAATAATAATAATAATTTCCCTTTAGAGCTGCATCCAACCTTAGTTTATATAATCAATGTACGACTATATAGTATCAGACTGTTCCTTGCTTTCTCGTATCCGGCTATTTTTCTGTGTATACAATGGTATTAATTACATTGCATATAAACACATTGCGAACACGAACGAACACAGACTCTGGATACCAGGGCGTATCGTGGGCCAGAATTGGGAACAGACCACTACCTAGTAATCACTAGGATTAGTGGCCTGTTCACAAAATGGCGCCACTGGCGATCAGGTGGCAATCTGTCAGCAGTAGAGAGAATAAAGAGTGAAAAGTTACAAGATGATAGTGTGAAAGAGGAGTATATGAAATGCGTCAAAGATAAACTTATCAACTTGAAAGATGTGAGCAAAGATGTAGAAGAGTGTTGGAAGTACCTAAAAAATGGTATGGTAGAATCGGCAAGAGAAGTATGTGGAGTAGCAAAAAAGCGAGCAACCAAGGGTGACGCGTGGTGGGATCAAGAGGTCAAAGATTCGGTAGAAAGAAAGAAGAAAGCTTGGATAGATTACGTTGCTTCGCTGAATATGAATGAAAGTATAAAAAGAGAAAAAAAAAAGTTGTACCATCGCTGCAAGAATGAGACTAAATCTTTGGTTAAGGAGAAGCGTGAAAGATGTAAGGAAATAGGTGAAAATAGGATGACGAGCAACTTTAAGGAGAACTCCAAACTTTTCTGGAGGGAAGTTAGGAAGGCCAAAGGTTGCTTGTCATCTTATCTAATGAACAGAGTGAAATCAAAAAGCGGTAACATTCTTGCAAACACAAATGAGGTGTTGCAGCGATGGAATGAATATTTTAGCTAGATGTATGCTAGTGGTACTCCTAACGACGTCACGACGGGTACTTTACCTCCAGAGCTATCCACAACTATAACGTCCACTTTTAAGGAGGAAATAAGTGTGCAAGAATTGCAATCGGCAATTAGAAGCCTGAAATGTGGCAAAGCAGCGGGAAAAGATCGAGTGCTCGCTGAAATGATCAAATACGGAGGTATACCGGTCTGGAACGCTTTCCACCTACTGTGCAACCTTTGCTGGCAGGAGGGAAGAGTACCGGAGGACTGGCGGCAATCAGTCATCGTTCCTTTATACAAAGGTAAGGGATCTAGATTGGACTGTGCCAACTACCGAGCGATTAGTTTGATCAGTTTGGCGAGCAAGATGTATGGCAAGATTCTCACGAAACGCTTGCAAGAGAAGACTGAAGGTCTTTTATGGGAGGCACAAGGAGGCTTTAGACCTGGAAGAGGATGCACTGACCAAGTCTTTTCGCTCCGCAATATCACGGAGAAGTTTATGGCCTTAAACCAGAAGGTTTTCTGTGCTTTTGTGGATTTGGAAAAGGCTTTTGATAGAGTTGTAAGAAAGAAGCTTTGGGACATATTGCCGGAGTATGGAGTGAATGACAAACTGCTACAAGCTATACAGTCCCTGTACAAGGGCTGCAAAGCTTGTGTGCGGGTGGAGGGAGGTATGTCGCCTTGCTTTGAATCCCAAATGGGCGTCAAACAGGGTTGTGTGCTTTCTCCTAGATTATTCACTCTATATCTCGACAAATGCCTAAAAAGAGTGAGAGAGAGTGACTGTGGGATAAAGATGAGTGATCTAGTGGTGAGCTGCCTGCTTTATGCAGATGATGCTGTTCATATGGCATCGTCCGAACAACAACTGCAATCACTAGTCACAAGAATGAAGGAGGGATGTGCAGAAAAAGGACTCCGTTTGAATGCGAGAAAAACCAAGGTACTAGTGTTTGAAAGAAGAAGGATGACAACCGTGACGATAAAGATTGATGATTAAACTCTAGAACAAGTAAATGAAATTATATATCTGGGCAGTGTTTTCACTGCGGATGGGAAGTACGATAGGGACGTTGAAAGAAGAGTGAACGCGGGAAATAGTGTTAACGGTGCCCTGGGGTCACTGATCGGCAGTCGAAATGTCAGTGACAAAGCTCGGCTCGCCATACACAATGCCATGTTGATACCAACACTGATGTATGGAAGCGAGACGTGGATACGTCAGAATACACATGAGAGTAGGGTTAATGCAGTAGAAATGCGGTCGTTGCGGCGGATATGTGGCGTCACTTTGGCGGACCGCATACGTAACGTCGAAATACGGAAAAGGGTTGGTATGAAGGAAAGCATAGGGACAAAAATAAGGAAAGGCATGCTACGATGGTTCGGGCATGTTGAAAGGATGAGCGATGAAAGATTGACGAACCAGATATATAATGCGAAAGTTGTGGGTAAAAGAGGCCCTGGCAGACCGAGACTCACATATCACGATCAAATAAATAAAACACTGACTGAAGGTGCATTAAAAAGTCTTCGTAACCAAAGGGCATGTATGAAGAGGTTAATGAATGTTGACGAAGCGAAAGAAGTATGTCGTGATCGTGTCAAATGGCGCTCAATTGTCTCTGCCTACCCCGCAAGGGATCTGGCGTGAAGATATGTATGTATGTATGTATGCATATACAAAAGTGTAAACTTTGTCAAATCCAAATAAACAACAGTAATAATAATAATGAATTAAGTCAGTAATTGGTTAAGGTTAATTAATTTATACCTTAATCCCAAAAATGTAAACATTATTAGCAAAAAAAAAAAAAACTGTACTAGAGTCTTAAGTCTTAGTATAAGGTCGTGCAAACATATCAGTGGTCTTGTTTTGCAACTGGCAACACTAGAAGCCGTTGGGGAACCGTCTTCGAATACAGATATTATTATTATTTACAAATATTGGTAAATTACCTTTAGCCTTACCTTTCCACTGTCGATATGTGTACTGTTGTAGCGCCATTAATAAATAAATGATAATAAAACCCATTATCTAAATACGAGTATCGGATTACGCAAATTTGTAGAATCGTGGATAATAGTATTGCTATTAAAAAACAATTCTGTTTATCGCATATCTTATACTCTCAATCCTGTTTGATATTAATACGATTTAGTGATTAAAAAATATTTGTATCATCGCCGTGCCTACTTATACCTACAATAGATTGCAAAAAAAACTTCGATGGTAGTAATGATTGCCTAATAATGATCACCCTTTAGGTGGTAGGCAGAATGATAATAGGTGATAATTTGCCCAGTCTGCCGGGGCGGAGATTCAGGATCAGGTTCAAATTGCCGTCATGCCCAGTCAAGTCGGCATAGTGCTAGATCTGTAGTACTGATGTCATGTGTTCTTTCTTTCATTATTTATCACCGAACGATTCAAGGCAAAATAGAGCGCAAATACGTCAAAGTTCGCCGAAGATTTTATTGTTATTTATTTATTAATTCAACAAAATTCCACAGCATCACAGTAGACATAATCAAGGTACACTTTGAATGGGGCCAATTATTAATAAACGAAAACAAAATAAAAAGTATTAAATAGAAACAACACATTTTAAACCAAAAAACAATTGCAAATTAAATAATAGAAAGAAAAAAAAAACTAAATTTATTTCGGGCTTGTGTGTGAATAGATAAGATAAAATGGTTAAGTGGGTAGGTTATTTCTCAGAGTGAGGTAAAATATATAAATAAAAAAAGCTAAATTTTGCGTCCTTTTGATACTCGTGTCATGTTTACTTCCTTCCACGGATTCTTATCTGTCCCTTTATCAAGTTATGTCAACGAACTCTTAAATATCTATATTTTTTCTTATTGATTTACTTGACAAATATTCTAGCGACAATCGGCCGTACTTAGCTAGTTTTACCTGATCTGTTGAGCTACAATCCGCTACAGTAATGCATTCAAATTCAAATTCAAATTCAAATTCAAATTCAAAATATTTATTTCCATATGGTTCACATGTAACACTCGGATATTGTCAATTTTTTACAATATTATTAAAATAATAAATAAAAAGATTAAATTAAATTATGGATAGACCGAAATAAGGAAGTGACATTGCTGCCATAAGCAAGTACTGTAGCTTAACCTAAATTCGAGGCATTATAGCCGTGTCAACTTATAAACTAAATAATTATAACATAATGTATAATTATAATAAATTTTAATTAATTTCGTGGCTGTATAAAGGCCGTGTCAACTTACAATCTAAATAATTATAATTTAATGTCAAATTATAAAAATAAAAAAATTAAATTATTTCGTGGCTGTATAAAGGCCGTGTCAACTTATAATCTAAAATAATAATAATATAATGTCTAATTATAATGAAATTTAATTAATTTCGTGGCTGTACAGTGGCCGAGTCAAATTAAAATCGTAATAATATGAAATTAAATAAATGTCAATAATGTTAAATATTATAAAATATTAAAATTATTCCATTCCAAGGCAATAAATCTCGTGAAGCCGGCATAGCGACTAATGTTGCAAGACTTTGCACCTTAATTTTATCTTGGTATTGTTCGTGCCAGAGTCTTGCAAGGCTCTTGCTTAGACTCAAAATTTAGGTATATTTGTTTCTTATGAGATTTGAGATGTATGTCCCCAAACTACTATTTCAAGTCTGATCTACTGGTCTGATTTACTTGAAATTCGGAATAGACATAGATCTTGTTGACCAAAATCAAAAGAGTGATGGAGATATTTCAAAAGAAATCCACGACGCCATTTAATTATAATTAAAATAATAATAATTATTAACCTGGAACCCTTCATGCTAACAGTGAAAAGGCAGATGCCGGCTGACTATATAGAGTCTGATTCCAGTTTCCAACATTCATAGACCTTTCGTGCCACTGTGCCACATAAAACGTGGTTATGTTAATTTAGTTTGCATTTCAGTATTTTTTATAGATTCTGCTTGTCTTTTTCATTCTATTAATATTTATTTAAGGGTCTGCCATTTGACGCCATATTTTTTGGTTTTGGCCTAAGCTTTGATAGAAATATATTAGCTCATAAATAGGTATAATAAAGAAAAGGTGTGACCTATATGTTTTACCTTCACCCCACATCGGAGAGACACGAGTCAACAAAACAATAGTAAGAATAACAAAACAATTTAACATGCATTATTCTACTCCTAAAATAGAGTTCTGAACTTGTAGCTTGTGGCATAGGTACTCTATTATATTATAATACGTAAAACAGTGAAAAATACTGTTATTAAGGTCTACCTAGTTCTCATTTGCTCTCAGGGTGGTACAACGCTCTACATAAAAAAATACGATAATCCAACTAAACGTTACTAAACTTATGTCAAAATCATACCATTGCAACTTCAGCTATACTTAAAGTAACTGAAGACACTAGGAACGGCATTGTACTGATTGATTTCACCAACGCTTTTAACACAGTGGATCCTTATTTGCTCATTTCTACTTTATATCGTCTGAGGATGTCGGCGGAGGCCTTGTCAAGGTTTTCTCAGTATCTGCATGGTCGTCAGCAACGGGTCCGCATTGATCAAACGTCCTCGGACTGGTTGGATTTGGGTACCGGCGTTCCACAAGGTGGCATTTTATCTCCGTTTCTTTTCTCACTAATTTGTACTATTCACGTAAACCTATTACAGGCATTTATGACACGTCATTATTTTATTTTATTCATTATTTTGATTGATACTACATAATAATGATAACTACTGCTAGTGGAAAACTATGCAGCAAAGTGGTCCATAGAGTAAGCGATCCCAGCACTCCCAATAATGCAATAGCTTGGCTCTACTACGATCTACTTAATTTATTTCTGGTCGTTGATATAGTGAGTTAATGTTTGGTTTTACTTCCAGGCTGCATTTGGCGTCCAAGCTCCAGAGTCTGCATTGTTATTTGTCATACTTAGTCCTGTCAGTTCGTACTACAAGGCCGCGGGTGATGGTGCGGTTTCCATGTACGCCGACCCTAACGTGGTGCGATCGTTCCCCGGAGGAGTCGGCAATAGGAAAGTCGGATCTAACTATGGACCTACAATAGGTAAGTCAAAATAATCAGACTTCTAAATTTAAGTCTTTTTTTCTTTTAATGTTTCTAATCTAGTTGTGGATATGTTTATGGCATTTTATGTACATTTGTCATAGATTTCCAAGACCACCGTTCCCGTGAGGAGGAAATCACGGTAGTCCCGGTTCCACTAATACCAACTTGTGGAATAGTTATTAATTTACATCAGAACCCGTCTGGCGAGTGGCGAGTGTTCTCACTTTCATATACCTAATAGTAGACAGAAAAAAAATGCAAAAACTTTTATAACGAAATGTTCGATTGTGCGAGCGAGAATGCGAAAGCAAACCCTATTACAGCATGGCGCAAACATCTGTTTCGCGGTTCTATTACATCAGTTTATTGGTATTATAATTGTAGGCGTGCCGGAAGGGTTCAAGGTCATTTTTTGCCCAAAACGATCGTCCACAATAATTTTATATATTACCCAATAAGAAAGCTCCAATATTAGATAAGCTAGGTTTGATAATTGGCAAATACGTTAGAATATAATATTACATACAGAGGGGAAATGTTTGCCAGTCTCAAAGTCAAAATATCTTTATTCACGTAAACCTATTACAGGCATTTATGAAACGTCATTAATTTAATTATTTTGAATGATTCTACTCCTGCTAGTAGAAGACTAAGCAGAAAAGTGGTCCAATAAGTAAGCTGTTAGCAGAAGACCAGCAGCATAGCAAATTCCAGTGACCTGTTAATGTTTAATCTGACTGAGAAAGGAATCTGCAAGGAAAACTCAGCTATATCAGATTTACAAAATAAAACACAAACAACTGCACCACAACGATCAATTACCTTTTAAATTTAGTTATCAGTACCTATGAGAATACAATACCTGGTACAGCAGTAACCCACCCGGCAAGTCAGAATTTAGGTAGACTACATGCCTATGTGCAACCCGAAAGTCGACAAAACGCAAAAACCTCTGTTAATTTAAGAATAATAAATTGAACGTGTTCGGCAGAGGTCCCAGGCCCCCACAGCAGCACTTGCACACATGCACCTTGGGACTATCTCGGATGGGACGTCTCTAGAGGACATTTTTTGTTTATAGTTTAGTTTATTTGTAATTTTATTATTTAGGTTGCTTTTATTTTATATATACTTATATATCTATAGGTGATAAAAAATCTTGTATATAATAATAATTCTGAGATTATTAAGTTGTTCAGTGATATTAAGTTATCCTTAAAAGAGAAAACCTTATTGACAAAAACCTTATTAATATTTATTAGTAACATTTTTATAGTATCATAAAATAAAAACTAATTAAAAAATAACTAAACCAAAATTATCTATCATAGTATCATCACGACCGTTTCCCTTTCGGGATGGTCAGAAACCACGCTTACAAATAAGCGGATTCACATTTAGCCAACTTTACTATAGACCAATCATGACAAGTGGCAAGCTCGTCGATGACTCTAGCGTACCAAACTCGAGAAATATTACAAATAAATTAAATATTTATTTATTTATTTAATATATAATATATATGAGTATATATGTATTTCTTATATAGGTATATATGTTGTTTATGTTTAGCTATGACATTTATTTATGTATAAGTATAGTTCTTATATGTATGTAATTAATTTGTGTTTTATATAGTAATAAATAATTTCAACTATGTATTTTCTTCGTAACATTCTGCACCCGCTTATTACATATCTCAGTCACAAATGTTAGTTGGTAAAAGATACATTTACGGCATTAAGCTCGCCTATGTACCTGCACTTGTTTTGGTTTTGTACAATAAATAATTTATTATTATTATTATTTAAATTAATAAATATTATTGTGTCCCGACCAAAAATTGAACCCGGTACCTCCAAGTCTATAATATAGTCAAAGTCCATAATAGATAAAGTCGATTCATAAACAAATTAGAAATATGATAATGTAAGTTTTCTATTTATTGTCTATGCGAGTATTTCTGGAATATTCTAGTTTGTATTTGTTTATAATCTTAGTAAAGATTATTTGCTTTAACCCCGCGTTCGTATTATAGCATTTCCAACATCCGTAGCAACTTCATAAACCAGCGCGTAATGTCGTTTTTGTTAAGAAATACCACTTTTTTTTAACAATGCTAACATTTCTTAAATAAAACGAGCGGTGAGGCTACTTTTTGACAAGTATTTTCGTTGAAGTTTTATCATACCATGGCATCCAACACACATGATATTATTATGGTCTATTAATTTCTAACATAAAATCGTTTAAAATAACTTTTTTTAACAAATTTCTATTAGAAAACTATAAAGTATATAAAAATGGTAAACAAACCATTTTATATATTAATGACATCTGTCAAAGAGTAACATCAATAACCCTCCTTTCAACACGGTACTTTTTATATAATATACTTTTAATATATTCATTATTATGTAAATAGTAAAGTAAAGTATCATCACGACCGTTTCCCTTTCGGGGTGGTCATAAACCACGCTTATATAAGCGGATTCACATTTACCTAACTTTACTATAGGCCAATCATGACAAGTGGCAAGCTCGTCGATGTCTCCAGCGTACCATACTCGAGAAATATCACAAATAAATTCAATATTAATTAAATGTATTTAATTACATTAATAAATATTTTTTGTGTCCCGACCAAGAATCGAACCCGGTACCTCCGAGTCTAAATCCACGGACTTAACCGCTAGACCACGGAGGCAGTTAATAGAAAGAATACTTTTAAATAAAGTTAATATATAATATATACATACATATCTTCACGCCAAATCCCTTGCGGGGTAGGCAAGAGACAATTGAGCACCATTTGACACGATCACGACATACCTCTTTCGCTTCGTCAACATTCATTAACCTCTTCACTCATGACCTTTGGTTACGAAGAGTTTTTAATGCACCTTCAGTCAGTGTTTTATTTATTTGATCGTGATATGTGAGTGAGTCTCGGTCTGCCAGGGCCTCTTTCACCCACAACTTTCGCATTATATATCTGGTTCGTCAATCTTTCTTCGCTCCTGCCCGAACCATCGTAGCATGCCTTTCCTTATTTTTGTCCCTATGCTTTCCTTTATATTTCCTCCTTCCTTAATCCTTATTTGTATTTCGACGTTACGTATGCGGTCCGCCAAAGTGACGCCGCATATCCGACGCAACGACCGCATTTCTACTGCATTAACCCTACTCTCATGCGTATTCTGACGTATCCACGTCTCGCTTCCATACATCAGTGTTGGACATGGCATTGTGTATGGAGAGCCGAGCTTAATCACATAGGTAATAAATAATGTCATGGCTTTTAACTGTATGTTACTTGTCATTCAGAAATCACAAGGCGTGCTGCAGAAATGGGTCATCACCAGGTCCTGTGGCTCTTCGGACCAGATCACCAGCTCACTGAAGTCGGTGCTATGAACATATTCATGGTATACATCAACGAAAGAGGAGGTAAGATATCATCATCATCATAGCAGAATAGGACGAAACCGTCAAAGTCAAATTATTTATTACAATATAGCATTCTCGGACTTTTTTGTTTTGTCACATTTCATTGTTTTAATTATGGTTATTTATATTATTATTATTATTTTTACAATACAATATGAATTGACATAAACATACACCACAAACATGTTTCGAGATTAAATTCGAATTGCCGTCATGCTCAGTCAAGCCGGCATAGTGTTTGGGACTGATGTCAGTCATGAGTGTCTGATACCAGTTGCTAACATTCATGGACTACGCCCGCCACTTACCATCTGGTAAGGGCGCAAGGTTAGATGTCGTGCTACTATAAAACAAAAAAAACTTTAAAGGTGTCCAAAATATGATAAAAGAGTCGTACATTGGAACGCAGCTCTCAGATACCAGACCTGCGTTCGTAACTTCCATGATCTCCAATTTTTCACCATTTAATCTTATATTTAGAGAAATGATTCTTACATTAGGAAGAACAAATCTAACACATTTAGGTTTACCAGCATTAATAATAATAAATTGTTTATTTCAGAATTAATTCCATAATTGTTAGTAACATTTTAACTTAGAACTACTAGTATGTTAGTAGGTATACACGTTAATTAAAAAGTTAAAAACAATCGGCAAAAATAAATAAAAATAATTTATATAAATTAAATTCACCACACATCCATAGCCCATACGACCTCAAAAACCATGGCCGCTAGCGACAGAAATATGTGTAGCGATTTATACATGGAAATAAATGTACATATATTAACAACTTGCTTAACAAAAGCGCTGTCAAGCACGACGATATCATCCTCAAAATGCTGTTGTCACTATCTCTCACTCTATGCTGTATAGACGCTGCCATTTTGCCAAAAATGCCCGATGCACTGCTACGTCGAGGCAGTCCCATCAGCATTCTGAAGATATTATTGTATTGGACGCGCAGACCAGCAAATTATTAGCTGTAAACCAGTTGTGAACACGATCAACCGCATTGTGTACTACGTCAAAATTATTGTGCTTCCTATTTATTTTAAATATTAGAGAATTATTATCAGCAAACAAGACAATATCGTGAAAGTTTTTAACACAATGTGGTAGGTCGTTTATATAAACTAGAAACAAGAATGGACCAAGAATAGAGTCCTGTGGGACGCAGATCCTTACTGGAGATCCAGAAGATGCGATAATATTGAAATGACATTTTAATCTATAATTACTCATATATCCGCGTTCGTATATAGAAATGTTAGCCTATTCCATTATTTAAAAAAAATATTAATAGGGTTTGCGACTTTGACAGGTTTTTGCGTTCAAAACTAATTTTCAGAGCCATCCGCGGCCGAGGCAACTGCCTCCGTAGTCTAGCGGTTAAGTCAGTGGATTTAGACGAGGACGTACCGGGTTCGATTCCTGGTCGGTACACAATAATTTATTTGTGATATATCTCCAGTTTGGTATAATAGAGACATCGACGAGCTTGCCACTTGTCATAATGGGCCTATAGTGAAGTTGGCTAAATGTGAATCCACTTCTTTAAAAGCGTGGTTTCTGTCCACCCCATAAAGTGATACGGTCGTGATGATACTTTACTTTCGCCGAGGCAAGAATAATTTGGCGCGGTGGTGGCTCGGTTGTAAGAACGCGTTCCTTAAATCCTACAAAGGTCGGTTCAATGAGATATACACTTTTCTCACACGTACATTTGTCAAAGATTTACTACACCACCGTTCCCGTGCCTCGGAGAGCACGTTAAGCCGTCGATCCCGGTTCCACTAATACCAACTTGTGGAATCGTTAATGAATTGTCATAAAAAATTGACATCATAGCCTCGCCAAGCCGTCTGGCCAGCGTGGCGAGTGTAGGCCAAATTCTCCAGATATATGTACTGGAAGGCCCATCTCCAACAGTGGAGTTCTCCAACGCTGTGTTCTAGGGGCTGTAATGAAAAAAAAAATGAATGAAAATAATAATTTACGTGAATAATGTTTTTGACATTTTTCTTTATTCACGATAATTTGAGTTATAATTTCGCACATGAAGTGGTCAGATAAACTCTTGACATCATATCGATTAAAAACTACATACTTTGGCAAAATAATTGATAGCCTTAATTAATTGTTACTTCTTTGTACTCGTGATTGTCAGCAGACTGATTTTGTTAAAATAATCTTTCAGTAACCCTTTTTGAAATGAAATGAAATAATTTATTTGTCAGAAACATGGTAAATATATATATAAATTGTTATATGTAATTATATCACATGCTTCGCTATTTATAGCTTACAAATATTTATTTAGACACATGACTTTGTCGAGCTTAGTGTCTAGGTATTCTTTTGTCGAATAAAAACATTTATTAAACAGCATTTGTTTGACTCTTAATTTAAACAGTTTTAGTGGCAGCTCCCTTATAATAGCTGGAAGCTTAATATTTGTTGCCATTGCATAACAACTTCGGCTATATTGGGTACTTTATCTTCACTTCATTCTCAGCGTCCTAGACCTCCACTGCTGGATATGGGTCTTCCAGAACATATATCTGGAGAATTTGGCCTACACTCACCACGCTGGCCAGACGGATTGGCGAGGATATGATGTCAATTATTATTGACAAGTTATAAATGATTCCACAAGTTGGTATTACTGGAACCGGGACCGACGGCTTAACGCGGTTTCCGAAGTGTTGTAAATCTATGACTGCAGTCGTAAGAAAAGTGTATTTCTCATTGGTACATGCCGAGTGGGTTTGAACTGACCTTTGTAGGATTTAAGGAACGCGTTCTTACAACCGAGCCACCACCGCGCCTATACTTTACCAATGGGTACTTTATGCGCTGGAATAATTATTCTACTCGGATAACGCGTTTTAAAATTGCAATTATCCCTAAGAGTGCTTACAAAGTTCCAGGTGGCTTTTTACAAACAGCATTCAATTATGTAGATAGAAGGAACAGTCAGTAATTTTAGTTTTATAAATAAAGGACGCCAGGAAGTCATAGGAGGTGTGTTACAAATAGCACGAATACATTGTTTTTGTCCAATAAAGATTCTATTTATTTCCACTGCATTATTAGTCCATGATATGCCTGAAGTGCGGTTTTTTCGTTATATTACCAAAACCTATAAAAATTGTAACATTTGAGTTTAAATTACCGGATTTAAAATACCGATTTTGAAGCAGACATTTTCTGAAAATGAATACGTGGAATACGGGAACGCAATCTTCAATGTTGTCAAAAAAAAAAAAAATACATATTACCCGAAATAATAAAAAAATTACATACGGATTTGGAGGAATGCCGATCTTGATTACTTATTAAAATTAAAAATATATGATGCTGATTTAGTTTTTATTAAAATCGGCCCTGCCGGGGTGAGACTGAGTGCACAATCGTCCGAAAACGAATCGCTTAAGATCGATTAGGTTTTTTTTTTTTATATATGGCATTTGCCATTGTCAAAGTTAGGGAAAAAACGGGTACAGGATCAAAAGAGTAAATACAAAAAATGGAGAATTAATAGAAAAAAATCTATTTATTGTCACATAACATTATCACATAATTTTACAATTTCGAACAATATGTGACAAAAGGACAAGTACTTACACCTGCACGACGCTGTTTTTCAACCTGTTCCTGTTCTCACGTAGTAATATATATATAATTTAAATTACAGGGTAGACACTTATAAATTAATAGATACCTACACAATTATACTAAAAAGCTAGGTATACATGCATGGCAGAGTAGATGAATGAGGCTCGCTTCGTCAGGAATATCGTTGTTGCAGGCCCTTCAATTATATACTCTCTAGGGCTAATAATTAAAATCAAATAAAATACAAGCTAAATAAATAAAATACATCATTATAAAAATAAGAGTATAAATAATGGATTATATACAATTACTTACATAGGATAGGTATATTTATATTTTGATATTATTATCTACAATGAATGGACCAATTATATTATATATAAATTTGCTTCGTTTGTTTTATACAAGTAGGGATGAAATATTAATAGGAAATGGAACTCGGTGTGGAATAAGAGAGGAGAACAACAAGGAACGGTCATATAAGGGTCAAGAGAAAAATATACGATTCATATATTATATATTCGACCGCCTCCGTGGTCTAGTGGTAACAAACGTTGCCAAGAACTCGGGAGGTCGTGGGTTCGATTCCCACCGGGGGCAAGTTGTACATTGTATAATATGTATATATTTACAAAAAAAATGTATAATATGTATTTTTACATATAATATGTACTTTATTAAACAGTGACAAGTGACGGCGCTCAGAGCGATCTACCTCGATATCGTGAGTAGTCTAAGCGCAAGAAATAATGTCATTTGTGACGTCACACAGCTTTGGCAAAACAGTTTAAGCGCGTCTCGGAACACCTTTAAGCGTGCTTAGGTTACTATTATCGGAAGTTAGACGATACGTTTTATTACGATTGTGCACTCCGCCTCACCCCGCTGTAATAATAGCCAGCCACTCATACAAGATTTCATCCTGAATATAATTCAATGGGTTAAACCCCTTTTTACATGTGTTTTTGACATGTTATCGCAAACAAGATAGCAGAAGCGGTTAATAAGGTCACTGCATGCTACTGTCTAAATAAAACCAGTTACTGATTTAAGGCATGGTCACACTGGGTCCGTGCAAGAACGAGTCTTTTAAATTCAATTCAATATCGTTAACTTCAGGCATTTCTACCTATACCAACATAATTTTAACCCAATGATCCAAATGATCTTGGATCGGGCAGTCATGGCGAGATGCAATCATGCCCAGGATACTGTTGCTACTGTTCCGCACGTGTTGGAAAGAAAAAAAAAAGCGAATTTCTTGCGACAAGCCAGACAATCTATGACAGATGTCAAGTGCTATAAGCACTGTGACCTGTTTTGTGAAGTTGCGTACATTACAACTTACAAGCGCTGTGTCGTATTTATAAAGTTGCGTACACCCCTACGGTCTATTTATTTATTTATAATAATAGGGTAGCCAACAACGCTAACATCACACACTTATTTGTACTTAACACTAAATCAGAAGTTAGATGTTGCACCTATTATAGGCGACCACCACATTACCACAGTAGCTTTTATTGCCTATAAGAAATAACAAAATTATTAAATTTTCAATAAGTATACAAAAACTAAATATTATTCGAAAAACTAATACTGAAACAATTTTTAAAAAATATATATATAATAAACATACAATTCCTTTTAGAAATAATAAAAAAAGTAACGAAAATATTACCTACTTCAAGTAATAAAGTAAAATTAAAATAAAAAAAAAAAAAAAAAAAACCTACATAAAATTTACTTATAAATTTTATAAATTTTGGGCAAGTTGTTTTAGCAGTTTATGTCTAAAAATGTTTACCAATTTTTGAATTCAATGCTTTACACATATAAATGTAAATAATACCTTTTAAAACTGAGAAGGTGACGTTGCTATGCAACGATCATCAATTTGCACATTGGAACTACTAATTAGTGATGCTATTTTATAGGATCTAGCCTTTCTCAATAAACAGAAATCAAGTTTAAAAAAAAACATTTTATAAACATGTGATATTTAAAATTTGATTAGGTATTTAAATACATTCAGTGTAAATGCCTGTGCCAAGTCTGTGAGAACAAAAAAATCCATGTTCATAAAGTGCGAGCCATTATTGACCCTAGGGTGGTAAACATTTTCAGATCTCGACTGTACTCGTACATTACAACTTACAAGTGCTGTGTTGTGTTTATAAAGTTGCGTACATTACAACTTTTAAGCACTGTGACGTCTTTTATAAAGTTGCGTACATTACAACTTTCAAGCCCTGTGACGTCTTTTATAAAGTTGCGTACATTACAACTTTCAAGCACTGTGACGTCTTTTATAAAGTTGCGTACATTACAACTTTCAAGCCCTGTGACGTCTTTTATAAAGTTGCGTACATTACAACTTTCAAGCCCTGTGACGTCTTTTATAAAGTTGCGTACATTACAACTTTCAAGCCCTGTGACGTCTTTTATAAAGTTGCGTACATTATAACTTTCAAGCCCTGTGACGTCTTTTATAAAGTTGCGTACATTACAACTTTCAAGCCCTGTGACGTCTTTTATATAGTTGCGTACATTACAACTTTCAAGCCCTGTGACGTCTTTTATAAAGTTGCGTACATTATAACTTTCAAGCCCTGTGACGTCTTTTATAAAGTTGCGTACATTACAACTTTCAAGCCCTGTGACGTCTTTTATAAAGTTGCGTACATTACAACTTTCAAGCCCTGTGACGTCTTTTATAAAGTTGCGTACATTACAACTTTCAAGCCCTGTGACGTCTTTTATAAAGTTGCGTACATTACAACTTTCAAGCACTGTGACGTCTTTTATAAAGTTGCGTACATTACAACTTTCAAGCCCTGTGACGTCTTTTATAAAGTTGCGTACATTACAACTTTCAAGCCCTGTGACGTCTTTTATAAAGTTGCGTACATTACAACTTTCAAGCCCTGTGACGTCTTTTATAAAGTTGCGTACATTATAACTTTCAAGCCCTGTGACGTCTTTTATAAAGTTGCGTACATTACAACTTTCAAGCCCTGTGACGTCTTTTATATAGTTGCGTACATTACAACTTTCAAGCCCGGTGACGTCTTTTATAAAGTTGCGTACATTACAACTTTCAAGCCCTGTGACGTCTTTTATAAAGTTGCGTACATTACAACTTTCAAGCCCGGTGACGTCTTTTATAAAGTTGCGTACATTACAACTTTCAAGCCCGGTGACGTCTTTTATAAAGTTGCGTACATTACAACTTTCAAGCCCTGTGACGTCTTTTATAAAGTTGCGTACATTACAACTTTCAAGCCCTGTGACGTCTTTTATAAAGTTGCGTACATTATAACTTTCAAGCCCTGTGACGTCTTTTATAAAGTTGCGTACATTACAACTTTCAAGCCCTGTGACGTCTTTTATATAGTTGCGTACATTACAACTTTCAAGCCCTGTGACGTCTTTTATATAGTTGCGTACATTACAACTTTCAAGCCCGGTGACGTCTTTTATAAAGTTGCGTACATTACAACTTTCAAGCCCTGTGACGTCTTTTATAAAGTTGCGTACATTACAACTTTCAAGCCCGGTGACGTCTTTTATAAAGTTGCGTACATTACAACTTTCAAGCCCGGTGACGTCTTTTATAAAGTTGCGTACATTACAACTTTCAAGCCCTGTGACGTCTTTTATAAAGTTGCGTACATTACAACTTTCAAGCCCGGTGACGTCTTTTATAAAGTTGCGTACATTACAACTTTCAAGCCCTGTGACGTCTTTTATAAAGTTGCGTACATTACAACTTTCAAGCCCTGTGACGTCTTTTATAAAGTTGCGTACATTACAACTTTTAAGCCCTGTGACGTCTTTTATAAAGTTGCGTACATTACAACTTTCAAGCCCTGTGACGTCTTTTATAAAGTTGCGTACATTACAACTTTCAAGCCCTGTGACGTCTTTTATAAAGTTGCGTACATTACAACTTTCAAGCCCTGTGACGTCTTTTATAAAGTTGCGTACATTACAACTTTCAAGCCCGGTGACGTCTTTTATAAAGTTGCGTACATTACAACTTTCAAGCCCTGTGACGTCTTTTATAAAGTAGCGTACATTACAACTTTCAAGCCCGGTGACGTCTTTTATAAAGTTGCGTACATTACAACTTTCAAGCCCGGTGACGTCTTTTATAAAGTTGCGTACATTATAACATTTAATTTACAACGTATAAGTACTTATCTGATTTGCTTACGCCTTTATTTGCAATGAAAATAGAGCAATGTTCGTCAATTCGTAACCATAACAACACAGATGCAAATACGACTACAATGCAGGACTGGATAATAAATGTATTTATGTGGCAGTTATGTCCGTAGTTTTATTTCCTAGTAAGTTGATAGACTACATTTCTCAAAAGCACACTAAGACTTGAAAATGTTTGAAAGTAATGTATTGTGCGAGCTAAAGTAATGCAAAAGCATTAAAACCCTCTCTATCTAGATAAAAAAACTGGTGTATAAGTAACATTATTAAATTTCAAATTTATATAACCCTTAAATGCATACACTACCCAAAAATTATCATACGATAATGATATTTATTATAATAAAAAAAAACTTGTTAAATTTAATCATATGTACATTTTCTAGATGAAAGCAAATGGTTTGCTAGAAAATAATGTCTATTTATTTATTTAAATGAACAATCAATAAAAGGTCAATAAATGGTTATTGCCTTGGGCCCACCTGATGTTAAGTGGCGTGCAAGGTCCATAAATGTTAGCAACTGAAGTCAGAAGACACTCATAACTGCCATCAGTCCATAACACTATGCCGGCTTGACTAGATTATTTTTCACACTTTGTTTGAAGGACTCCAAGTTATAGGAAAGTGGAAACACAGAGGCTGGAAGAGCATTCCACATCTTTATCGTACGGCAGATGTACGAGTACTCAAATTTATACGTACGCGAAGGGATGGTGACTACGGTATAAGGTCCTGGTTCGATCCCATTTATCAATAAGAAATTCATTTTGCTTACGTATATTTGTCATAGATTTACAGCACCGCTGGGCCTCGATTATCGCGCCTTCTACATGGATGTCCACTCGATTTGCTCGAATGAAACTGACAGTTTTCTATGGAGATCTGTCGCTTTTATTTGAATATTTCGAACCGATACGCAAGTCGAAAGCGCCAGAATTAGGCCCTTGTTCCCGTCCCGTGCCTCGAAGAGCACGTTAAACCGTGTAAGAAAAGTGTATTTCTCATTGTTACATGCCGGTAGTTTGAACCAATCTTTGTAGGATTTGAAGGAAGGCGTTCTCACAACCGAGCCACCACGCACCGTGTTGATTATTATTAAAAAAGCTTTAAATGATTTGTGTCGCAGTCCGGCACTGTAGTTCATAAATGTATCTCGAATTTGCAGTGTTGAATTAGTTTATCAGTCGAACCCGTGACCCCACTGACAGCTGAGGCAAACATTAGGTCACTCACATCATTCGATAACACCACTACATACCCACCAATCTTACATCAGAAAACAATGTTTTTTTTTATTTAATTAAATAGTCGGACTTATTCATTAATAGAACAATTTATTTATAAAATAAAAAATATATATATATTGATTAAAAGTACCAAATACACTTTGCACTGCTATAATTTTTTTAGTTTTAAATATATTTTAGACCGAATATCTCTTTTTATACTGAACACGACATGTGACATCGTGCCCATCTAATGGTAAGCGGTACGCGAGGTCCAAGAATGGGAGCAACTGACGCCAGTCACTACCGACCAGCATCAGTCTCTACCACTATGCCGGTCTAACAAGATGCTTTTTCACACTTCGCTTGAAGGACTCCAGGTTATAGGAATGGGGAAACACACTGACTGGGAGAGCATTCACATTTTCAGCGTGCGACAGAGTCTCCAAATTTATGAGTACGCGTAGGGATAGTGGGTATGGTATGTGGATGCATATTTTGGCCTGTGCGTGTGGTTCGGTTGATGATTTTAAATACCAAGGACCTAATATTAAATTTAATATTTATTGTGTTTTAAATTGTCTTTTCGGCGGCAGAGCCTCGACAAATGCTCGTGGAGTCCAATACTCGTTGCTCATATGCGTATCGCAGCTAAATTAAATTAAATTAAATATTTATCTCGCATGAAACTCTAAGAGTTCTTTTTTCAAACCTTAACGAACATACTTGCAAAAAAAAGATATAGAAAAGAAATAATAATTTAATTTATTTATTTATTATTTATTTATTTATTATGCTTGGAAAACTTACAGCTATTTTACATTAGTAGGCTCAAGATTGGATACAATAAAGCCAATTAACAGTTTCCACTTATAGTTACACCTTGAACAAAAAATAATAATAAAACATGAGAATAGAATAAAAACATATAAAATTAATACATGTTATTGTGTCCCGTCTTAAATAATTAAGTTTGTCCACTACAAACTTATTTATAATATTAGTTTAGACAAATATCCGATTACCCCCAAAACTCATTTGTTTTACTTTTACAGACAAACAGTTGACCACACCACCACTTAATGGACTTATCCTACCCGGCGTCACTCGGCGGTCTATTCTGGAGTTGGCAAGTCAATGGGAAGACCTGGCTGTATCAGAGGAAATCATCACCATGGATAGAGTTATACAACTCAATAAAGAAGGAAGGGTACGTTCAATATCATTGTCATTTACAAGACAGATGTCTAGACATATATTATATTTCTAGATTCGTATTAGATTGTCTTCTGCGAACACACTGCTTGGCGACGAAAGTTTCCGTTAGTCTTCGGTTGGGGGCACCGCATCTTGTCGTCTCCTCCGGTGACAAGATGGTGGATCTTCGCCCAAAGAATCAGTATTGTAATTCAGCAATTTAAAGGAAATGCAGCCAGCGTTCTTGTCACCATTCCACGCGGATGGGACCTATATAGGGATTAATATTATTTTTATTAATTTTTTTGTAATATTTTTTTCCGATTTTTTAAATTGATTATATTTTCTAGAGAATTTGGGTTTATCTCGCCAAGATGGCCAAATGGGTTGGCGAATTTGATATACTGTTTTATTTAATTTATATATTTATTTATGCAAAAACATCGCCTTCATGTTTGACTATTGCGGCAAGAGTTGTTTTGAAATAAGTTTTATTACGCCCGTAATCCACTAGCGGGGTGGTCAGAAACCACGCTTTTTTAAGGAATGAGTCACATTTAGCCAACTTTACTGCCGGCTCATCATAATAAGTGGCAAGCTCGTAGATGTCTCTGGCATTCTAGAGAAGATAAATGTTACAAATAAATATTTTCTTTTGTTTTCTCGACCAGGAATCGAACACGGTACTTTTGCGTCTCAATCTACAGTCTTAACCGCTACACGGAGTAGTTGTTATGGTCTATCTATAGGTCTATTCGAAGTAAATTAATATAAATTAAAAGCTACCTAAATAATAAAATTAAAAATAAACTAAACTATAAATAAAAAATGTCCTCTAGAGACGTCCCGTCCGAGATAGTTTCAAGGGGACTGGCAACATTTTCCCTCTGTATAGCTAATACGTTGGTAGAAATAATTGTCAGTCTTCCTGTCTCCAGACCTTTCTGTTATACGCTTTGACAACTCCTTGGCTCCTTGTTGTTGGGGTAAAAAGCAACATTTATCCATAAATCACCAACTTAGCCAATAATATTTTACGAAATAATTAACTTTATTACTATTTAAAAAAAAACAACTGGTTATTATTATTATTCTATTTCGTAAAATATAACTGTTAGTTCGTACATGCCAGGTTCGATTTTATGTTAGCATATGGTCCCTAACATAAACGCTAGCCAAATACATAAAATAATATCAACATTTATTTAATTTTTAGTTATTGGAAATGTTTGGTGCTGGCACAGCTGTCTTAATCAGCCCAATCAGCAGGATAGGATATTTAGAACAAGAAATTATGTTGCCCACAATGAAGCAAAGTCAGCCAGTTCACCAAAGGATCAAGGACACCCTGACAGCAATACAGTATGGGCACATAGAACACCCGTACGCTACCGTCATCACATAGTGAACAATATTGACACTCTTAGTGAACCGTTTTAGTGTATAAGACTTTTAAAAATACTAAATACTAAACAGGCCATTTGTACATACAAACCCCTCATTCCGAATCGCGCTCAGAGCGCTTGGAACGAATATGACACTGACCGTCGTTCCGAATCAAATATCGCGATTTGGATGCTCAGAGCGTGATATCAATTCGAAACGGTCGAAATCACATTTTCATTCATAAAATGTTAGTTTTTTTTTTTAAATGTATGGAAGATAAATTGCGGATTCCACATCTTTGAGTATGATACTAACAAATATACATCTCTCGGTTTATTCATCTTTATATGTGTAAAGTTTAATATTATTAACTTATTTTGATCTTTTAAAATAAATTGCCGTGTTACAGACATATTTTTTTTCATTTTTAATATTAATTATAGATTTGTTTTAGAAGTAACATACAAACAGTATAAACGAATTACAATATTCAATAATTTCAAAGAAAACCTAATATTAAATAAACTTGAAAATGGCGCGCGACATATTGACAAAAAACTGACAGCGCTCAGAGCGATCTACCTCGATATCGCGAGCAGTCTAAGCGCGAGAAATGGTGTCATTTGTGACGTCACACAGCTTTGGCAAAACAGTTTAAGCGCGTCTCGAAACACCTTTAAGTGTGCTTAGGTTACTATTATCGCGTATCGGAACGATAGGAAACTCAAGTGCTATAATTATTCAGAAGAAGGATAAAAGCTAATAATTTCATTATTATATTATTTTATTATTTATTATTAAGTAAGAAATATGCCCTATTTTTAAATCAACATACTAATTAAAGTCAGCCAGTCGCACTCAGATAGGTGGTAGTCAGACTGATGTTGGTAATTTCCCCAGTCTGCCGGGACGGGTAAGTATCCACCGTTCGTGCCGATAAACCCAGTAAAGTGTATCCACACGTTTCGGGATCAGGCTCGAATTGCCGTCATGCTCAGTCAAGCCGCATAGTATTAGGGACTGATGTCATGACTGACAGTGTCTGATTCTAGTTGCTAATATTAATAGAACTCGCGCGCCACTTACCAACAGGTAAGGTCACATGTCGTGCTAGTATTAAAAATATAAAAAAGTAATAAATATTTTATATTATTTTTTCTAAAATGTCAAAATCTTAACCCTTAAAAAATATGTTTATTTTTTTTTTCATTAAAAAAAATATGTTCAATTTTTTTCATTTAAAAAAATATGTTCAATTTTTTTTTTCATTTAAAAAAGTAAATAAATACAGTTAAAGCTATTTGTTTGTACGTTGTCCTGATGGTTTTAACCACAAAAGTGTCAAATGTGCCTATTAAGTATTTGGATTTTTTATAAATAGTTGTAATTTTAAGTTTTCTTTGTACAGATTCCATTTGTTTATGTCATAGACAAGGTTTTAAAAAAAAATGTGCCGAATTATTGAAAGTGGTTTTGTATATTATGTAAACTAATATAATTAAGTTGTATTTTCGAATGGGGTGTATCAGGCAAAGCTTTTTGTAGATGTCGCTAGCGGCAATGGTACCTTGTTTTACACCTATATCGCATCATTTTAAATTGTTTTTGTAGTTTTTAATTTTTATAACAGAAAAATGTATTTTAAATTAACGTTACCTATATTAAAAGACGAATTAAGAAAGCGCACACTGTCTTTAAAAAGAAAAAAGTTTTTTTTAATAGAACGGCAATTTTAAGATCACCATATCTTTGATTTCGCTTAGAGATCTCGATTTGTACACTTAAAAGCTGCTCACTTCGGCATAATATCCAGAAAATAATAAATTTCGTAATAAAAATACAAGTTTTCTATGCAACTGACAGTTACATTAGGTACCATCTATCATGCGCCATCTACCGTGATATAAAGTTAGTGATACACCCCATTTAATTAGTTTTAAAGTAGGAAAAATATTACAGACCTATGCAGACATTTCACAATGCTAACCATGGCCTAAACCAGGATCTAAATGTGTTGATCTATTCAGTTATAGACGAATTTTTATTTATTTAAGTTTTAAATATATTATAGTTTTAAGTGAATATTGATATTAAACTTTGTAACTAATATCTTAAGTTTAGTTCGTAGCAATTTTAAACGAAATTTTAAGTTAAGCTTTTTATTTGAAATTTCTGTGTCCATTTGTTTAAAATGTCGGTACTATGTTAGCTTTTTTTGTATAGTTATGAAAAATAAAATTTGTTTTATTTCTAAACCTAGTTTAATGATTTTTATAGTTTTAAGTAAATATAAGGCGAAATCGTTATTTATTTGAAAAAGTTATGAAATTGCATGTTTGTTTAAAAATATCTTGAAATATATATAATATTTTTATATAATGTAAAATTACCCGCATTTAATATATTGTGTAATTCATACTTAATAGCATTTATTTTATTCATTACAGCCCCTAGAACACAGCGTCCTAGATCTCCACTGCTGGAGATGGGCCTTCCAGAACTGGAGAATTTGACCTACACTCGCCACGCTGGCCAGACGGCTTGACAAAGATATGATGTCAATGTTTATGACAATTTATTAACAATTCCACAAGTTGGTATTAGTGGAACCGGGACCTACGGCTTAACGTGCTCTCCTCACACGGGAACGGTGGTGTTGTAAATCTCTGACTGCAGTACGTAAGAAAAGTATTTCTCATTGGTACATGCCGGCGGGGTTTGAACCGACCTTTGTAGGATTTAAGGAACGCGTTCTTACAACCGAGCCACCATCGCGCCAATAACATATAATAATATATTTTTATTAATAAATAATACAATATTTTATAAACCTGACAATACCGGATCATATCTAAAACATTTTTTTATTGTAATAAAATAAGTTAGTCGCGTGACAAATCGAGGGTTAAGATCGTAATATTATTCCAATAACGTAGCTATTATCATTACGCATACATATAAATTTGGAGACTCTTACAACGGTCGCACGCAGAAAATGTGGAATGCTCTCCCAGCCAGTGCGTTTCATCGAGTGTTTTAAATGTGAAAAACGCATCTTGATACGCCGGCATAGTGGTAGAGACGGATGGCGGTCATTAATGGCTGGCGTCAGTTGCTCAGTATCTTAGGACCAAAGATACAACAAAATATACCTACATTGCCAGTTCTAATAATATGTAGGTCTATGGTTAATCACGACAAATATGTATGAATCGACAGATGTTATTAAAAACAATAAGATTCATAAATCAAAATATTGATTGCGTGAGGGTAGATTTATAATAATCTTAATGCCTTATTACAAAACACAGTATGTTTACAGAAATAAATTAGTTTTTTTTTTCAATTTAATCAAACACAGGTAAATCCAAAAGTTGGTGTATTTGTTACTTTTCCATTTGCTTTATCCATTTTAATTTGCGGCTAAACTATGCATCCTATCGGAAAAAGTTAAATGTAAAAGTTGTAGATAATAAAAAAAATCTATAACTTTTCTCATGTACGTTATTGCCCATAATCTCAACATTATCGAGTAAAATGCGAAAAACCGTTTTTTCGATTTTTTGGAACCATTGCATTTTTTTTTTTAAATTAGTGAAAATGTTATTTTCTATAAATGACCTTTACCAGAGCTCATTTTTTTCGCTCAAATCACAGCTTTCATATAGAATTAAAATATAATATTGCTTGTATGTAAAAATATCGTTGAAAAGGCGAAAAACCGAAAAAACTACTTTACTAAAACTATTTAACTTTAAAAACTATTTATTTTTTATACAGTTGTTATTGTGGTGGTTTTACACACTTCGATCGAAGGATTCCAGGTTAGGAATTAGGAATGGGGAAACACACTGGCTAGGAGCAGATTCTAATGACCTGTTAATGTCATACTAGCACGAAATGTGACCTTGCGCTCACCTGATGGTAAGTGGCACGCGAGGTCCATTGGAATTAGACACTTATGAGTGACATCAGTCTCTAATGGCTTAACCACCGTACTCGAAAAAATTATTTAGTGTACTCCAAGACTAGAAGTAAGCTCGGTTAACGATAAACTGACAGTGATTTTTAGTGGTCTTAGTTTAGACTAATATTCTATTGATAGAAACTTCACTTTCGACATAGTGCGACCGCCTCCGTGGTCTAGTGGTAACAAACGTTGCCGTGAACTCGGGAGGTCGTGGGTTCGATTCCAACCGGGGGCAAGTTGTACATTGTATAATTTGTCTTGGTCTGGGTTTATATGTATAATATGTATATATTTACAAAAAAAAAGTATAATATGTAGTTTATCAACCATCTAGTTTCCGTAATACAAGCCTCGTAGCTTACCACGGAAACTAGATGGCGCTGTGTGACCTGGTTGGAAATATTTATTTATTTATATTTTAGTATGATTTCTTGGGAAAAGTTGTTTTTTTCTATCAATAGAATAATATATTAGTCGAGAGTAAAGGCATAAAAAGTCAACAACCGAATATATTCTTATATTTTCTTACATAAAGGGGCGAGGGGTCAACAAATGGCCCCTTTTGCACATTTAAGTGAGAAATGTGTTTTTTTTAAATAAACATGCACTTTCAGCAAAAACAAATCCATGTATTTTTTGAATTGTTAAATCTATACAACAATTGTATATATATTCATAAATACCTACTATATATTTACAATGTTATATATTTATAATATAAACTAAATTGTAATAATTATTATGTTTATTAGTTTTTGTTTTGTTATTTTTAGATAAGCTAGAATGTTTTAATTTTGTTTAAATTATTTTTGTATCGATTTAATATTTTTGTTAGGTACCTACACCTAAGAAACAATTTTATTTTTTTTTATTTTCTAGTCTTCGATACATATGCTATTGAATTTATTCAAAATCGTTTATTTTCTATAAATGTGGTAAATACAGTAATATGGTTAGTAAGTTGTGGCATGCAAAACTTGATCAATTTTATTATATTATTAACAAATTTAACAAATGGTCATTTTTAATTAATTAAATTTATGTCAATATCTATAATTTTAAATTAATAACAATAAAAAAAAATGTCATACATAAATTATTTTCAGTTCTAGTTTATATTCCGTTCAATATCATAGAAGTAGCCCTTTGTCAGCCATTTATACAGCTCCTTTTTTACTGGTACTGATAGGTGGTAGGCAGACTGATGGTGGTAATTTCCCCAGTCTGCCGGAGCGGGGAAGTATACACCGTTAGTGCCGATAAACCCAGTGCTGTAAAGTCTTAAGTGTGCGATAAATCCACACATGTCGGGATCAGGCTCGAATTGCCGTCATGTCCAGTCAAGCCGGCATAGTGTTAGTGACTGATGTCAGTCATGAGTGGCTGATTCCAGTTGCTAACATTAATGGATCTCGCTCCCCATTTACCATCAGGTGGGCGCAAGGTCACATGCCATGCTAGTATAAAAAAAATATAAATTAATGCTTTTGGATATTGTTAAATATTTTAATCGATAGTAAATAGTTCACTTTTACATACTGGCATTACTTACATTGTTTCATTTGTCTGACGTAAAATTTGTTTTTTGACACTCTTTTGGAAGAAAAGTTATCTTAATAAATATTACAATTTAATATTGTGTTTTATTTACGATTGGTAGATGATTAAATTAAAGCCGAATCCACATTACCCCTTTCAGCACGGACAATACCAAGCGTGCGTTATTAAAAAAAAAAAACACTAACTGCCACCAAATTCTGTTTTGCCGCTCTAAAACTAGTACCTACTTAGTCAAGATTTATTATTCTTATCTCTATTAAATTAAAAAGTACTGGTAAAAAAAAAAACATACATATTTTTATTTCCACTATGTTACCATACGCACGATGGTGCGAGGGGGTTTGTGGAATTCGCTAGGGGAGGATTTTTTTCACTATTTATATGAGATTTTTTAGACCTCAAAGTTACCAATAAACCTTTCAATATCCAAAATATTTTTTGTCGTGCTAAAAGGGTTACGAAACAACATGGATGATGAAATTAATTCTAATTTTTCTTTAATATACCTATGAAATTTGTTTCGTAGATAAAACAAGTGAAGTCCAAAGTGTGATCATTGGAGATTTATTTTGCAAGACTGGTTTCGCGTAGCATTTACGGTGAAATAAATTATGCAGTGTTAGATATTGGGTTATAATGATGTTTAAAAATATTGATATAACCTAACTGTCATTGCCATTGGTTGTTTATAAAGCCAATACTTTAGTTTATTCATATATGTAAATAAGAATAATTCAATTACTAATTAACACAATTATAAAGTTGTCAAATTCCGAATTATTTTATGTATCGATTATTTAAATTAGTTATTTTTCTGGCAACACAATCAACGTCCTCCGTGACCTAACCGGCAATCCCTATTGGCTAATAAACAACCAATGGCAATGACAGTTAGGTTATTTCAATATTATATACATGAGAAGACAAATTTCAAAGCATTCTATGGATTTGCCGTACGGGTGCCGGGTCTATCGTGTATGGGTAAGAGATGAGAAGAATAGTGTCTCGGGCTTGCGACCGACAATAGGCTGGGTTACAATGGAGGCCTCCTTTTTCTATTTTATTGCCCACCATCCTATTGTACTTCTCTGTCTACCCAACCAAATACTGTACGATTGCAGTCCTGGAAGCTTCTCTCGCACCAACTTTCACTGCGTAAAGCTGAGTCTTGAACCCAGCTTCAATACTTGAGACGTGAATTTCTGGTTAAAATGCTACCCAGTTGCGCAAAAGGATCCAATGCACAATTTTTAGAATTGTAATCATCATCATTACAGCCCCTAGAACACAGCGTCCCAGACCTCCACTGTTGGACATGGGCCTTCCAGAACATATATCTGGAGAATATGGCCTACACTCGCCACGCTGGCCAGACGGCTTGGCGAGGATATGTTGTCAATTTGAATGACAATTTATTAACGATTCCACAAGTTAGTATTAGTGGAACCGGGACCGACGGCTTAACGTGCTCTCCTCACACGGGAACGGTGGTGTTGTAAATCTATGACTGCAGTACGTAAGAAAAGTGTATTTCTCATTGGTACATGCCGGGGGGATTTGAATCGACCTTTGTAGGATTTAAGGAACGCGTTCTTACAACCGAGCCACCACCGCGCCACTAACTAATTAAGACTAACAGAATTGTAATAATAAATGCCAATCAGGTCTTAAGGATGATGTCTTTAATATCATAAATTATCCAAATAAAAAAATCGTCTTTGTCAAATTTTAAATGGGCTAATATAAGTTCTAACTTCAATGGCCTATAGACTATAACTAAAAATTTTTTTTTTTGCGTAACTACGTCCAATAATTTTTATGCCACTAATTAGTGGTGCCCAAAGCAAGACTTAACCATTCGAAATTGATAAAACTATGTGATACTATTATGTGACAATGTTTTTTTTTTTTTTTTTTTAATTAAATTCAGCTTTACGCACGTTTGGGCATAAAAAAACAAAATGACTAGCCAAATTAAAATCTCGTGGAGTATATAAAAAGGTTATTCTACAATACAATAATAAAACATGGCATTAAATAATAAATACATTTGTTTAATTTAATACAAAATTTTATTAGTAATAAAATTACTATTAAGATGGTAAAACGCTTTGCATCCCTCTCGCTCGCACAACCCAACATTTTAGAAGGACTTACTACAGACTTATTAAACACTCTTAAATTGTTTTAGTTCAACACTCTCTGTACAACAAATTTCTGGAAAATTTGGCCAACAGTTGCCATTCTGGCCAGACGGGTTGGCCATATAATTTACTCTGGCGGTAATGGTAGGTCGTCATCAAATTCGTCGATCTTGGCTGCCGTCCCCCCTCGGCTGACGGATCCCCTTACTGACTTCATTTGACCGTTACTAGAATCTGTCGCAGATCTGTTGGACAATACAGGATTAGAATGAGAAAAAATACCACTTTTGACTAACAATATCCACAGTAAAAGGCGGGAATAAAACTAAAAAAAAAGTTCTTAGTATAAAAATAATAATAATAATAAATATTTCCAGACAGGTCACACAGCGCCATCTAGTTTCCGTGGTAAGCTACGAGGCTTGTGTTACGGAAACTAGATGGTTGATAAACTACATATTATACTTTTTTTTTGTAAATATATACATATTATACATATAAACACCCAGACCGAGACAAATTATACAATGTACAACTTGCCCCCGGTGGGAATCGAACCCACGACCTCCCGAGTTCACGGCAACGTTTGTTACCACTGTTGTGAAAAGGTTCTTTAAATAATACTAAAACAGAAGGTTTTTAGTTTACGCAATATAATCAAACGATGACAAATATACAGAATAATAACAAAAGTGACAAATAAAGACAGTTCGTAGAAATTTGACAAAAGGTTGAAAAAGTAAATAAAAGTGGTCAGGGTTTCGCAACAACCACTAGACCACGGGGGCGGTCATGTCCAGTCAAGCCAGCATAGTATTGCGGACTGATGTTAGTCACAAGTGTCTGACTCCAGTTGCTAACATTTAAGGACCTCGCGCGCCACTTACGATCAGGTGGAATAATATATATATATATTTGCACTAACCTTGTGTAGTCATCAGGTCTGTCTGCGTGTGTTCTGGTGCGAGGTGCTGCAGTCCCCGAGCTGGCGGTGGACAAACGACTTCCACTATCTTGACGACCTGACCAAATAGTACATATTATAAGGGTGCAACATCCGACCGTATCCCTTCCAGTCTGTTTTACTGGCAGATGTCTATATTTCGGACTCTATCTTTCAGAAACATATCTATAGCTATAAGAACAAAGAGATTTTGACTTAATTAATGGTTATCTATGTTACCTCGTATTTGATCTATTGGTGACTGACTGGCGCCCGAAGATCCACTCCCGGCTGAAGGTGTTGAGGCTGAAATATTAATAACAATGTCAATTCCGTACTCTTAGTATTACTAACTGGGAGGACGTTAAGCGTAAGCACAGGATATATCCTTTTAATAACTGTAAAATATTCAAGTTTTACTGGTTTATCCGGCTCGAAGGATCATAAATTATTATGGAAATATCTGTCAGATTTTGATAGTTAATGGGAGGGGAAAAATCTTGACAATGTTGGATTGTGCGAGCGAGAGGGATGCAAAGCGTTAAACCTTCTTAAACAAGCAATAATAGCCTAAAACAACCGACAGAAAACTCATCAGATACTATCAATAGTGTTGCAAGTCATTAAAAACACTACTAGGTACTTACTAACTTTATATAAACTATTTTATTGTTTATCGGCAGAATAATGTTGTATTTATTATGCTAGTCAAATATCAAAGCTTTTGCTGATTCAACATTGCCTCCGTAGCGGTTAAGTCCGTGGATTCAGACTAGGAAGTGTCGGGTTCGATTCCTGGTCGGGACACAATAACTTATTTATTTCTGATATTTCTCGAGTTTGGTACGTTGGAGACATCAACGAGCTTGACCATTTGTCATGATGGGATGAAAATAAAATCGTGGATTTTGACCACCTCGGAAGGGATAAAGGGTCGTGATGATCACACTTAAGGTTCAACACGAATATGTTTAAGAGAAGAACATACCACAAATAAGAAATCAATAAAATGATAAGCTCTCAGGACCTCCTGGATGGACTCATTCCTATCCAGCTGTAAAAGAAATACCTCCAAAATAAAGAAGGAGATAAATACTTACTCCGTTCCTGCTTGACCCTGGCCTGTGCCTGCTGCAGCTCCCTGGTCCAAGCCGCGGTCTCCGGCAGACCCTGATCTCCACATAACTTCACGATCAACTTTAAACCTATAAACAAACAATAGCAGCAAGCCGGCATAGTGTTAGGGACTGATGTCGGATATAAGGGTCTGATTCCAGTTGCTAACATTCATGGACCCTGCGCGCCACTTACCATCAGGTGGGCGCATGTCGTGCTAGTATAAAAAAAATAAAAATAAAAATCTACCATGGGTAGGATAGACATCAGTGATACTATAAATTTGACTGAAACATTATTGCCATAGACAAGTTTTTTTGTTTACTAACAATATAAATTATCCATATCAAGTTAATAATAATAATAAACTATTGGTAAAAATAGATACATTATAGTACAAAGTGTTGCTCTGACTAAAATGTATTACCGATGTCAAGTTAATAATTAATTCGTGGATATAAAGAGACCGTGTAAGCTTATAGCCTAAAATAAATTACTCAAGTGAAGTTAATAATTAATTCGTAGATATAAAGAGACCGTGTAAGCTTATAGCCTAAAATAATTTACTTAAGTGAAGTTAATAATTACTTAATTCGTAGATATAAAGAGACCGTGTAAGCTTATAGCCTAAAATAATTTACTTAAGTGAAGTTAATAATTACTTAATTCGTAGATATAAAGAGACCGTGTAAGCTTATAGCCTAAAATAATTTACTTAAGTGAAGTTAATAATTACTTAATTCGTAGATATAAAGAGACCGTGTAAGCTTATAGCCTAAAATAATTTACTTAAGTGAAGTTAATAATTACTTAATTCGTAGATATAAAGAGACCGTGTAAGCTTATAGCCTAAAATAATTTACTTAAGTGAAGTTAATAATTACTTAATTCGTAGATATAAGGAGACCGTGTAAGATTATAGCCTAAAATAAATTACTCAAGTGAAGTTAATAATTAATTCGTAGATATAAAGAGACCGTGTAAGCTTATAGCCTAAAATAAATTACTCAAGTGAAGTTAATAATTAATTCGTAGATATAAAGAGACAGTGTAAGCTTAAAGCCTAAAATAAATTACTCAAGTGAAGTTAATAATTAATTCGTAGATATAAAGAGACCGTGTAAGTTTATATCCTAAAATAAATTAGATGAAAAAATAAAAATTATAGTAAAAATCAAAATGAAAATAAATAAAGTAATAGTTAAAATCAAAAGAAACGTACATTGAATATTTTCGGGGAATCTGGCGTTCATCTTCTTGTAGACGGAGAGGGCATCCTGGTATCTGCCACTCGCTCGCAGACAACTGCCCACCACCAGGGGCCATTGGGGCTATAACATACAAAATTATAGCTGCAATTTAATTTATAGGTGTACCCAACGCATTTGTAAAGGCAAGAGGTATTTGAAAAGGTAACTTTATTATATTTAAAAAAACCTATTGAAGACCTTATTAGGCATTCTTCATTGATGATATATACAATAATGTACCTACTATATGTTTATAGTACTCATCATTCATCATCTACAGCCCTCCTGCCACCCTCATCTAGCCCCACTATTTATAAACTTATGGTATTTTTTTGGGTGGAGAAATTTCCAGTGCTACAACAGTCAATATAGTCAAATAGGTAGGTACCGTAAAATTGGGGAATTCAGTATTCCGTTACTAAGTCGCAAATGTTATTAGTGGCTTTGTTATTGACGTCAGAGATTGCGTCATAATTACAAAGTATTATTCAATTCTCAACTCTATAAGCGCTCGACCTTGACACCGGCCGTGCAAATGTCAATTTTAATAGCGTTATATATATATGCTTTGCGCTGAAATATGGTCACTTTATAAGTAAGTATTTTTTTTATAAATTAAAATTAAATTTGTTCCGATAGTAAAATTTTCCAATTCCGATGCATTTCATACTTAGTTAATTATTAATATCCACCAATACTGTTTTTAGCATTTTGTCCCTTTTTTTCCGTAGCACGACACGACCTTGCCCCCACATTATAGTAAGTGGCGCGCGAAGACCATGAATGTTAGCAACTGGAAACAGACGTCCACTCATGACTGACATCAGTCTCTAACACTATGCCGGCTTGACTCAGCATGACGGCAATTCAAACCTGATCCCGAAACGTGTGGATATGTGCCCCGGCAAAAGGGCAAATTACCACCATCAGTCCGGCTACCACTGATTCCCACCCTATACCTGCATTTTACGGAAGTGAACTTAATTTCTAAACAATATTAGCAACATTTAAATTTATATAAATAAAACATATTGCCAAAAGTTAAATACACAAAACAAATGACAATAGAAAAAATAATATAACAATAAAAAAATATTTATAAAAAGACTTACATTATTTGGCTGTAGCCTGGCTGCTCGTCTGTAGTACTCGACCGCGAGCCCTGGTTCTCCTCGCGCCTCCCCCCCAAGCCACTCCAATGCTGATACTGAACAAGGCCAAGCTGCTTCCACCTGATAAAATGACAGCTCGATAACTTTTAACGCTTCTGCGCAGACGCATGTCAGTAACAAATTATCTTCACTAGGTGTCGTAAATGATTCATAATCCTAATCTTTCCAGCAGTCGTTTTAGCATTATTATATACCTAAGCTGCTTAAGTTTGTCCCAAAGAAAAGTCGAATAAGTATTGTTCAGGAACTATACAATCACAGGATTCGACCCCGTTTAACTTGTTCCTGTTCTCAAAACAGAATAGACCCATGAAGTACATTTGCAACGATTTATTTAGGTTAGGCAGGTTCGTTTAAAAAAGTACAGTGATGCTTGGCTGTGGTGGTATCTCCCATCTCAGTGTGTAACCTGGGTAAAGGAAAGAAGTCTTACATCTTGATAGTGATGCTTGGCTGTGGTGGTATCTCCCATCTCAGCGTGTAATCTGGCTAAAGGAAGAAGTCTTACATCTTGATAGTGATGCTTGGCTGTGGTGGTATCTCCCATCTCAGCGTGTATTCTGGCTAAAGTAAAGAAGTCTTACATCTTGATAGTGATGCTTGGCTGCGGTGGTATCTCCCATCTCAGCGTGTATTCTGGCTAAAGTAAAGAAGTCTTACATCTTGATAGTGATGTTCGGCTGTGGTGGTTTCTCCCATCTCAGCGTGTAGTCTGGCTAAAGTAAAGAAGTCTTACATCTTGATAGTGATGCTTGGCTGTGGTGGTATCTCCCATCTCAGCGTGTAGTCTGGCTAAAGTAAAGAAGTCTTACATCTTGATAGTGATGCTTGGCTGTGGTGGTATCTCCCATCTCAGCGTGTAATCTGGCTAAAGGAAGAAGTCTTACATCTTGATAGTGATGCTTGGCTGTGGTGGTATCTCCCATCTCAGCGTGTAATCTGGCTAAAGGAAGAAGTCTTACATCTTGATAGTGATGCTTGGCTGTGGTGGTATCTCCCATCTCAGCGTGTAATCTGGCTAAAGGAAGAAGTCTTACATCTTGATAGTGATGCTTGGCTGTGGTGGTATCTCCCATCTCAGCGTGTAATCTGGCTAAAGGAAGAAGTCTTACATCTTGATAGTGATGCTTGGCTGTGGTGGTATCTCCCATCTCAGCGTGTAATCTGGCTAAAGGAAGAAGTCTTACATCTTGATAGTGATGCTTGGCTGTGGTGGTATCTCCCATCTCAGCGTGTATTCTGGCTAAAGTAAAGAAGTCTTACATCTTGATAGTGATGTTCGGCTGTGGTGGTTTCTCCCATCTCAGCGTGTAATCTGGCTAAAGTAAAGAAGTCTTACATCTTGATAGTGATGCTTGGCTGTGGTGGTATCTCCCATCTCAGCGTGTAATCTGGCTAAAGGAAGAAGTCTTACATCTTGATAGTGATGCTTGGCTGTGGTGGTATCTCCCATCTCAGCGTGTAATCTGGCTAAAGGAAGAAGTCTTACATCTTGATAGTGATGCTTGGCTGTGGTGGTATCTCCCATCTCAGCGTGTAATCTGGCTAAAGGAAGAAGTCTTACATCTTGATAGTGATGCTTGGCTGTGGTGGTATCTCCCATCTCAGCATGTAACCTGGCTAAAGTAAAGAAGTCTTACATCTTGATAGTGATGCTTGGCTGTGGTGGTATCTCCCATCTCAGCGTGTAATCTGGCTAAAGGAAGAAGTCTTACATCTTGATAGTGATGCTTGGCTGTGGTGGTATCTCCCATCTCAGCGTGTAATCTGGCTAAAGGAAGAAGTCTTACATCTTGATAGTGATGCTTGGCTGTGGTGGTATCTCCCATCTCAGCATGTAACCTGGCTAAAGGAAGAAGTCTTACATCTTGATAGTGATGCTTGGCTGTGGTGGTATCTCCCATCTCAGCATGTAACCTGGCTAAAGGAAGAAGTCTTACATCTTGATAGTGATGCTTGGCTGTGGTGGTATCTCCCATCTCAGCATGTAACCTGGCTAAAGGAAGAAGTCTTACATCTTGATAGTGATGCTTGGCTGTGGTGGTATCTCCCATCTCAGCATGTAACCTGGCTGAAGCCTCGGCCACACCGGCATCCCAACTGCCAATACTGCTGTACCTAAATATTTAGAAACATAATAATTTAGAAAGAACGAAGATTAATATTCATTTGCAAAACAAATAATAATTATTTACAAAAACCTGCTAAAAATAAATAATAAATTGAGTGAGTTGATGTGATAAACAGACGTTCAGGTCACTGGAACATTTTTGTTACAGCGTTGATTTTCAATGAACCTCTAGAAAATGCAAATGAAATATTAAGTTCGGTGTTAAGAAAAGAGTAAAGTATGATCATGACCGTTTCCCTTTCGGGGTGGTCAGAAACCACGCTTATAAATGAACGGATTCACATTTAGCAAACTTACTACAGGCCAATCATGACAGCGTACCAAACTCGAGAAATATCACAAATAAATTAAATATTAATGAAATGTATTTATTTATATTAATAAATATTTTTTTGTGTCCCAACCAGGAATCGAACCCGGTACCTCCGAGTCTAAATTCACGGACTTAACCGCTAGACCACGGAGAAGTTCGGTGGTAATCCAGTTTAACCAAGTTTATTACCGTGTGTCTATCCATTTAAACACTACAATAGTTAATACTAACAAAATGTGTAAGTATTCGTATATTATTATATCTATATGTATGTATGTATGTGTATAGTTTATCATCATCATCATCATCAGGGCAACATTTAAAACAATTTGATTGTAATTACTGATTGAAATTGACATTATAACTTTGTAAATTTATTTAAGTTACTTTGTGAATTCTATTAGTGTAAAATTGTAATTGGCTCATGAATCCTACAAATATTGTGTAGCTAATTGCAATGGCTGTAAATTTTCCAAATAATAAATAAATAATACTAATATATGATTATATATAGAGATAGATTAAAATTTATAGTTTGGACAAGTTAAATCACAAAACAATATTTAAAAAATGTAATGTTCCTAATTAATTGGATAATAGATATGTATTTATATGTATGTGGTTAGTTAAAATATAAAAATAAAAAATATTTATTGACACCAATTTTTAACATCCTATATACATAAATTACTATATCATTTATGAAAGGAAATTATATCATTTATTTATTTATAATACATTGAGCTAGGACAGGCTAACAGAACTGTTAGTAAGTGCACTGGTTTCTGCACTAGATAATTCTGTCAAGGCACAGAAACCAGAGTATTATTATTAGGTAATATTTTTGATTTTTATATTTCATCACCTACATTCCATTAAATTATTTAAAATGTCCTGCGGCATTAAAGCCCGCCTTTGTCTTTGTATAAATTATTAAATAGTAACAAAAGTTACTATTTTAAAGTTACCCTCTTATTTAGCTCATTTACAAATCTGCTATGCCATGGGGTGTATCACTAACATTTTATCACGATAGATGGCGCATGATAGATGATAATAGAACTGTCAGTTGCATAGAAAACTTGTATTTTTATTACGAAATTTATTATTTCTGGATATATCACCGAAGTCAGCAGCTAAGTGTACAATAGATTTCCAATCCAATCAAAGATATGGTGATCTCAAAATTGCCGTTCTATTAATTAAAACTTTTTTCTTTTTAAAGACGGTGTTCGCTTTCCTAATTTGTCTTTTAAGGTAATTAACGTTAAGTTAAAATTCGTATTTCTGTTATAAAAATAAAAAACTACAAAAACATTTAAAAAATGATCCGACATAGGTGTAAACAAGGTACCAGTGCTGCTAGCGACATCTATAAAAAAAACTTTGCCTTATACACCTCATTGGGTTATTTATCAAAAACATTTAAATATATCATCATAATAAATAAATTAGTATTTTTTTTCGAATTATTTAAATCTTAAATCAATCAAAATCAATCATATATTCATAAACTTTAGATACCAATGTTTTGCTAAGTGCGCATCTCTGCCTTGTCGTTTAGCTTAGCTAAATTATCTTTCTATGGGAGGCGGAAAGTACACGCAAAGTATTATGTTAGCATTAAAATAAATAATACGCATGGCTCTCTATACATTTCTTTATTGCTTCTTTGTACTGCATTTAGTGGTAAGGGGTGGGGTGAGTCATGCGCTAAATCAGAGGCAACAAGTCCTTTCGAGGTTAATTACGATCATATTAAGAAGTCTACAAAAAAGGTTTGTAACACCTGCAGTGCGTGCAAAGGTCATTGTCCGTTTTTCCGCATACCCTGAAAACATACTAGAGTAGTCAAAAAACCTGTTAAAAATAAAAAAGCTGTTGCAATGAATGAATAGACGTACAGTCGGCAACAGTTATTGCTGCAATGCTGATTTTCATTTAACACCTACCAGTGTTCAGCAGTATGAGTATCTCCAGCAGCATGATGAAGCCTAGCCAATCCAGCAGCAGCAAATGCTCTAAGAGTGTTTGCTCCCCTGGCACCCCCCGCTCCACGGACCCTCGTCCATCTTGCCGCAGCCGCCTCTCCCTGTCCACCCTCTGCTTCTAGAGATAAAGCTAGGAACAACAATTTAAAAAGCTGATTAAGTGCCTGTAAGGTCGAGTCCCAGCATGTACCATTCATCATCATCATCACGACCGTTTCCCTTTGGGGGTGGTCAGAAACCACGCTTAATAAATAATAATAATAATAAATAATAAATATTTTCAGACAGGTCACACAGCGCCATCTAGTTTCCGTGGTAAGCTACGAGGCTTGTGTTACGGAAACTAGATGGTTGATAAACTACATATTATACTTTTTTTTGTAAATATATAGATTATTATACATATAAACACCCAGACCGAGACAAATAATACAAAGTACAACTTGCCCCCGGTGAGAATCGATCAATCGACCCACGACCTCCCGAGTTCACGGCAACGTTTGTTACCACTAGACCACGGAGGAAGTACAGTCAGACTGGATAAATCTTTGAAAAAAATGGATTGTTCGAGAGAGAAGGATGCAAACACGTTCAACCCTCTTAAGCAATTGACAAGAGCAGGACAAATTTTCCAAAAGCAGTGGAAGGGACTGTGATGATGACAGTTACCTATGTCGTGCAGGGCCAGCAGGTCGGCGGGGTCCAGATGTGAGGCCTGGCTCAGCAAGTGTCCCCCCTCAGTGGAAGGGACCGTGATGATGACAGTTACCTATGTCGTGCAGGGCCAGCAGGTCGGCGGGGTCCAGATGTGAGGCCTGGCTCAGCAAGTGTCCCCCCTCAGTGGGCTGCACCAGAGCCCCCGTCACTCGAGCCCCACTGCTGTAAGGATCCTCCCGACAAGCCAACTCGCTTAGTTGTTGACATTCCGTATAGTTTCCGAGCTAGAAGAAGAGTCCTTAAAAAATAAGCGTTATGACAAAAAATTACGGACTAGTAAATCTGAATTAACGGAATTATACAGGAATTGGTTGATCCCTACTCAACCAACAACTCAACCGAGGAGCTGAATTGTGTCCTTTATAAACCAGCCTATAGTCGATTGTAAGTCCGACACACCATTCTTCTCCTCTCTCTTTCACACACACAATGATACCGCACCCGCATGGTGAATCCATGTAATGCTAAGAAATTTATCTTCTTCTTTGTCCTGGAAGGCTTATCTTCGAAGGCTCATTCTCTTTTACTTAATTACGAAATAATAAAAAAAAACTCTACGATACGAATCCTATTATCATTTGAAGGTAGGTTGTAGACATGCATTATTTTTTAATACATTAATTGTTGTTTGAGTTTTCAACCAGTGCGTTCTTCCAGTGCTGTCATACGGAGCAGAAACGTGAACACTGACAGTGGGTCTAGTCCACAAATCTAAGGTCACTCAGCGGGCTATGAAGAGAGCTATGCTCGGTATTTCTCTGATGGATAAAGTCCGAAACGAGGAAATCCGTCGGAGAACCAAAGTTACCGATATAGCCTTCAAAATTAGTAAGCTGAAGTGGCAATGGGCTGGACATGTCTGTCGTAGAACCGATGAACGATGGAGTAGATGGGTTCTGAGTGGAGACCACGTACGGGAAGACACAGAGTGGGTCGACCCCCCGCTAGATGGACGGATGACCTAATGAATGTCGCTGGTGGGGGTTGGATGAGGGTGGCAGGAGATCGTGTGAAGTGGCGAGTCTTGGGGGAGGCCTATATCGAGCAGTGGAGAGACACAGAGGCTGATGATGATAATGACATTAATCGTTTAGAAAAAAAAAACAGTTGTGTGTAATGGAGACCTTAAATTAGATTTAACTAAATCTTACAGCATAAGCCACGAAAGCGGCATCAGCATTAGCTTCTGCGCGAACGATTCTATCGTTGGGATGTGCTCTGGCCACCGCTTTGAGTCGCTGCAGAGCTTTGACTCCGTTGGCAGACTTAATGCCACCAGCTCGAAGTGCTCCCAGTGCTGCTCCGAGCTCCAATCTAGCGCCAGCACCGCCAGTTTCCCAACCACGCAATGCTTCCACGCACCACCACATTCTGTAAATATTTGCGTTTTAAATTTAAAAGTACTCTTACCGAAGAATCTGGATAGAATAAACGTCAAAGCCGCAGCGATATTACGTACAAACCGGACCGATAAACGGGTTCAATACTTTACGCAGTGGAAGTTGGTGCGTGAGGAGTTCCAGCAAGTTTGCACCACTTACCATATACATTTATGTAAATAGCTTCCAAAACGGCATTAACGGAATCATACAGTAATTGGTTAGGCAGGGAGATAAGTAGAATGGTGGATGGTGAGCGTATTGTCGCGTAATAAAATAAAAAAACGAGACTTCTTTTTCAAACCAGCCTATTGCCTACTCTTGCCCACACACAACGGACCCGGCACCCACACGGTAAATCCATGGAATATTTAAAAAATTGTCTTCTCTTTTGTCTTGTGATTGGGCATTAAACTTGTTGACGAATGTTTATAGCTGTATTAGTTGATTCCGTTAAAATAACAAATATTGTACAAATTATTAATTCTAAAAGCGTTTGACCTTGACAGAGTAGGTATGTGCGTTAATTTAATAACGTTTACACTTACCGAAGCTATAGGTTGCAGTAACGCCACACATGTCTCATTTATCAGGCAATTTATCTGACAGACTTAGGCTAAGATCGACAAAGAATCACTTAGCAAGTCTTACTTAACCCCGCGGGGTTATCTCTAGGCGTGTTTGTAGCAGGTGTGCAAGGGCGGCTCGCAAACAATCAGACAGTGTCACTTACTCAGCGAACAACCTACAAGAATGTTTGTTGCAGCAACATAGATTTATTTACATCGCCACCAGCGAATTACTTATATCTGAACTCAAAAGTTTATTTATTGATCGTTGTGGTGCAGTTCTGTATATATTTTATTTTGTATAGTATAGTATCATCACGACCGTTTTCCTTTCGGGGTGGTCAGAAACCACGCTTATAAATAAGCGGATTCACATTTAGCCAACTTTACTATAGGCCAATCATGACAAGTGGCAAGCTTGTCGATGTCTCCAGCGTACCAAACTCGAGATATATCACAAATAAATTAAATAATATGTAAATAAATAAATTTCCATTAATAAATATTTTTGTGTCCCGACCAGGAATCGAACCCAGTACCTCCGAGTCTAAATCCACGGACTTAACCGCTAGACCACGGAGGCGTTTTATTTTGTAAATCTGCTATAGCTGAGTTTTCCTTGCAGAATTGTTTCACAGCTATATTAAACATTAACAGGTCACTGAAATCTGCTAACCTGCTGGTCTTTTGCCAACAGCTTACTCTTTGGGCGACTTTGCTACTTAGCACTAACAGGAGAGGAATCATTCAAAATAAATTAATTAAGGATGTGTCAAAAATACCTGTATCTTGTTTACGTGAATAAATATATTTTGACTTTGACTTTAAAGTTATCTCTAATCTATCTATGTTGCAGTAACGGCTTGCGACCACTTAAACAGTATAACTCACCCGGCATAATCATCTCTAATCTTGTTCGTGACACTTTGAACCATTAAGACTAAGAAAGAGATCACTATAGCTAATTGAACTCACCCTGCTGAGTCATCTCTAGGCGTGTTCGTGGCAGGTTGCAGCAACGGCGCAAGAGCAGCGGCGGCTAATACAAGACAGCGTTCAGCGTGCGCGGAAGCGGCTCGCGACCATTCCGACAGACGATCACCGACTAACACGTCTCGCATTACGGCAGAGTACGCATCTTCTTCCTATCAACACGCTAAATCTTAATACTTTATTTTTAAACAAGCAAAACAGTATATTTTAAATTTAAAAATTTCTTCATCCTTATAATTCAAATTCATATATTTCCTTATAACAATAGGTATTTTATAGGATGGTACAATGGTTATAAATTGAGTACACTATGTTTAGCCCATGGGCGTATAAAGATTTAATAATTAAGTATAGTAGACATATATAGTAAACTAAAGAAAGGTATAATAATTTAATTGAAATGACAAATAGGATTAATTAATTAATGTCAAGGTAAGAAGTTAATGTTGTTCATTCAATCTTCTAGAAAATCTTGCACAGAGTAGTAGCAATTGTCAATTAGCATTTTCGTTAGTGTTTTTTATATATATTATATTATCTTCATATATATCTACTATATGTTAAAAAGTATTTATGTATACATACTATTTATGTAGTTTATTCAAATTTAAAATAAGGTTAAAATTGCACTCCACATATTATACTGTCTCACTCTCCCAAAGGCTAGCTGGTAGTAAAAGGCGAAATGGCTTTAAGTTCACCTTTATACATACTTTTAAGTTAAGTGCAATAAAGTATTATTATTAATAATAATAATATCTTAAAGACTTGGTAAAAATAAGAACGTATTGAACTGAGTATGTACACAATAAGTCAGGCGTACGGATCGAACCATGTTCTTATTTTTGGATCCTCCACCGCTCGCTTAAATACAACTCAAAATGTAAATATTAATCGTATAGTTACATCATCAACAGGCAAGTCGTGATGGTATGTGGGAGCTTCTACATCCAACATTGCGTGGAAGGCTGCCTTCCCCCCATCGGCGTCGTTTAGGGCCACGGAACATAGAACCAAGTGAAGACCTGGAGCATAATTGATACAGTATTCTATATTTTATGACATAATCGTCAGCCAAAGAAACATTCAGGTGGCTGTCCATGTCCAACCGTGCGTCCCAAGGTTCATTTGGGGCAAATTTAAACAAAATAGTCAAAGTCAAAATATATTTAGGTATTCAAGTAAACCTATTACAGGCATTTATGAAACGTCATTAATTTAATGACACTTAAATTGACATGATCACGACATGCCTCTTTCGCTTCGTCGACATTCATCGACCTCTTCATACATGCCCTTTTGTTACGAAGACTTTTAGCTAGTGTTTTATTTATTTGATCGTGATATGTGAGTGCCAGGGCCTCTTTTACCCACAACTTTCGCATTATATACCTGGTTCGTCAATTTTTCTTCGCTCATTCTTTCAACATGCCCGAACCATCGTAGCATGCCTTTCTTTATTTTTGTCCCTATGCTGTCTTTTATACCTACCCTTTTCAGTATTTCGTCGTTACGTATGAGGTCGGTCAAAGTGACGCCGCATATCCAACGCAACGACCTCATTTCTACTGCATTAAACCTACTCTCATATGTACGAGTATGTCAATAGTACCAATTTGCCTGTGTCAAAGTTAGTTAAATTAAAAAAGGATTATTGAAAATTTAATTAATTCAAAGGAGTATTTTATAAGACATATTATATAGATATATAAGTACACGAGAATAAAAAACTAAGACTACTAAATAACTAAATATGTACATTTGATACATACTACACACATATATATATGTATATTTGCTAAGCTGCTGGTCTTCTGCTAACAGCTTACTTATTGGACCACTTTGCTGCTTAGTCTTCTACTAGCAGGAGTAGAATCATTCAAAATAATTAAATTAATGACGTTTCATAAATGCCTGTGCCGATAATCTCTAAACGTGAATAAAGATATTTTGACTTTGACTTTGATATATATATACTCATATTTTAATATTATTTTCTATTATAAAGGAAGCAATAATATCGTATATAAGTTTACTACGTTTATTAAATATAAGTAAGGTTGAAATATTGGTAGGAAATTAATGAGGACATTAACGTCGAACGGTCGTATAGGGGACAAGAGTTTAAATATATTGTAAATAAATATCTATTGACATAAGCATATTCTATGCCCAGAATATGGGCAGATTGCATCATCATGATATGTACATACAACTCGTCATGATCGTAGAACATTGACGGATCTGCTATATTTAAAATTTTCATGGCGGTAAATGGCCGCCATTATTTCAACTATTTTTTTGTCTCTTCTTTTAAGTTAATATAGTCTCATAATAAGGGAAAACCTTCTAGATTTCATTTTGGAACCCTTTCTAACATTTGCACTATAAATTACAGACCACAAACAATATAAAACTATATATTATTTGCTATCGAAATAATGCAAAATGATGTGTATTTTTTATATCCAACACTGTTCTACGATCATGACGAACTGTAATTAGAATCAGCAATCTATACAATAAATAATTTTTAATTTCGACGATGAAACAAAACATAAGCTTTCAGGCATTTATTTTGATATCTCATACACAGGTAGTTTTCTTTTACCAGTCTGAAAATCTCCTTGTTCATGCATGATGTGCTGGAAATTGGTGACAGCATCTCTGAACTTGCCCATCCGCACCAGCAGCAGACCGATGTTATGCATCACTTTCATTCTAAAAGCAAAAACTAGGATTCAATATTAATATACCACAGTTATTAATGTAAATAAATACATTTAATTAATATTTAATTTATTTGTGATATTTCTTAAATTTGGTACGCTGGAGACATCGACCAGCTTGCCACTTGTTATGATTGGCATTGAAGAACTATATACACACTAGTGGCACACTTCTCAAACTGTAGTCTTTCTGGCGCACTCATGAAGGGGATGGTTCTTTGCTGCTTTAACCTGGTCAGTCCACCTACCGCACATTCTCTTGCCATCGACTTTTCCCTGAACTGATCAATGAATGTATCTCCACGACCGCAACACTTGTCCAAAGAAAACGAGAATGCGTGATTGTACAATTAAGGAAAGGAGCTGTCTTATTTCCAGTTCCTTCAGAATGGACTTATTTTTTTATTTATTTCAATACTTTAATGCACAAAGTACAAAAGGCGGACTTAATGCCCGAGACATTCTCTGACAGCCAAACCTTTGGGACTAATTAGAATAACTGTAGGTGCAAGGAAAGTATAAGTGACACATCAATTAGATATAAATACTTATATAATAATCTTACTTATATATAATCTACTTATAAATATACTAAATACTAATATATACACAATAATAAACATACATATAAAACTTTAAAATTGTATTAGGAGCTATTTAGAAAATGTGAGTAGACCAGCTTTTTAAATGATGATCTGGTAGATGCCTGCCTTATGGTAATAGGTAGATTGTTCCACAGATTTGTAGCAACAACCGCAAAGGAATTCGAAACAAATCCAGAATGATGAGATGGAACGGAAAGAAGTGAGTTGTAAAAAGATCGGAGAGATTTATCATGAAAAGAAGAGAGATAAGCGAATTTGTCCTTGAGGTATTTCTGTGTCGCAGGCTCATTTAAAACAGAGTAAAGGAGACAGAGGACTCTAAGATCCCTGCGACAGCGAATTGGCAGCCACTTCAACCTAGCACGATACTCGGAGACGTGATCATATTTACGTAAGCAATAGATGAACCGACATGCATTTAGTAAACGGTCCATTTTGTTGAGCAACATCTCCGACATATCAATGCTGCACACGTCACCATAGTCGAGGAGAGGAAGAAGAAGGCTTATTGGTTCGGAACTTAGTCTATGATGTGCCTAATATTCTCCTAAATGAATGAATTTCTTAAAAAGAAAGCATGGTTTTTGACCACCTCGCAAGTGATACGGTCGTGATGATACTTTTACTACTATAATGTATAAAATTGTTAAAATACCTGAGATCTTTTTCAGCGGTGGGCGTCTGGTCCAGAGCCATTCTATACAACTTTAGTGCTTTAGGATGTTCCCCCATTTTAAAGTATATATTTCCCATGTTTACCTAAAATTATATGTTGAAATTGAGATAATCTATGGATTTACTTAGAGTAGCTCAGAAACTTTTTTGTCTCTTCGGAAAACAGCTATTTTTAATACTAAATACCAACAACAATAAATGCTAATACTCTAACAGCTATTGACAATACTAAATACTAACATCAATACTCTTAACAGGTAAGGCCAATACTAAATTCTAACATCAATACTCTATCAGCTAATACTATATATTATACTAACAATTGTCAATATTTAATACTAACGTCAATACTCGAACAGCTATTGCCAATACTAAATACTAACAGCAACTATTTGGTTTATTTACGACACATGTGTTTTTGTTTTTAACTAACCTTTAGTCTGTTTGCGTGTGGAAATAACTTGTTTCTTGTTAACAACTGGTAAGTGTTTAGTGCTTCAGTGTACATGTCATTGATGGCGTACTGGCCAGCTAGGTTGCATAATACCTTAACATATAAAGTATATATTACTATTTGTTAATAAATTGCGCTTAGACTGCTCACGATATCGAGGTAGATCGCTTTGAGCGCTGTCAGTTTTTTGTCATTATGTCGCGCGCCATTTTTAAGTTTATTTAATTTTTTTTTTTTTTTTTTATTATTTAATATTGTAATTCGTTTATAATTTTTGTATATTACTTCTAAACCAAATCTATAATTAATATTTAAGTAGGAAGTGAAAAAAAGACAAGTTATTTTAAAAGACCGAAATAAGTTAATAATATTAAACTTTACACATATAAAGATGAATAAACCGAGAGATGTATGTACTCAAAGATGTGGAATCCGCAAAGTATCTTCGTGATATTTGATTCGTAACAACTGTTAGTATCAAATTTGAAAACTCTTACATCTGTCGTACGCTGAAGATGTGGAATGCTCTCCCAGCCAGTGTGTGATAAGGAGGGAAACTCCTCCTCCTACTCCTATAACCTGGAGTCCTTTCATACGAAGTGTGAAAAAGCAACTTGATAGGCCGGCATAGTGGTTGGGACTGATGTCGGTCGTCTGAGGCTGGCGTCAGTTGCTCCCATTCTTGGACCTCGCGTCACGCGAACCGCTGTCACATGTCGTGCTCCGTATAAAAAAAAAAAAAAAACATTCTAAGCGCTCTTAGCTTGATTCGGAACGAGGAGTAAAAACTAAGACAAGTTTAAATCAGCAATAACCAACTTTAAATGCTTATAAATTCTAAAAGGTCACATTAAATGAAAAATTATAAACTTCAATATGATTATCAATCGTCGACTTTTTATTTTTATTTTCCACAATATGGCGTCTGGTTGCCGCCATATTAAATTTTGATTGATGTCATATCTTCAGTGACACTAGCGCGATGAAGACGAATCGATTGGTATTAGAATCATCAAAATCAGCCAACGCCTTTGGTCTCCAGTGTGCCACAAAGGAACAAACATCTCCCACAGACATAGGCTGATAAACACATTACCCTTCATTGCAGTCGAGTAAAAAAAGGCAGCGGTTATCCGTATAATACAGATTAACATATTATTATCTTTACAACTTCTAGAGTTGTTTGAGATGCTTCCACTGCTGGCTATCCTTTTCAGAGCATGTTTCTACTCTCAAGGGCAATCGAAACGGTATGAGAATTAAAGCTAGGACAATATTTAAAGCTAGGTTTAAATAAATAAATAAATATTTCCAGACAGGTCACACAGCGCCATCTAGTTTCCGTGGTAAGCTACGAGGCTTGTGTTACGGAAACTAGATGGTTGATAAACTACATATTATACTTTTTTTTTTGTAAATATATACATATTATACATATAAACACCCAGACCAAGACAAATTATACAATGTACAACTTGCCCCCGGTGGGAATCGAACCCACAACCTCCCGAGTTCACGGCAACGTTTGTTACCACTAGACCATGGAAGCGGTCTTATGTGACAACTGTCAAATACGTACAGAAAATGTAAGATCCAAGTTATGTGTATCCCCGAGATTGGCCTGTTCCTGCATTCGAATCAGCTGTCTCTCCAGGGCAGACGCCTCTTGCGCCTTCGATAAAGCCTTAAGAATAAAAAAATATTTCAAATATTAGCGGTCTGCACCTTACAATCCCTGCTCACATCTCCCAAAGGTTAGCTGGTAGAAAAAGCCGAAATGGCTTTTTAGTAAAGTGCAATAAAGTATTTAATAATAATAATAACGTTCGATATCTTATAGATCACCTCGAAAACCGAAGCCTAACCAGCCAGACTATACCAACCTTTCCCAGGTCGTAGTTGCCCTTATTAGTATCCTGATCGAGTCTGTCAGCACCAGGTCTGCTGCTGTAGAAACAGGATTCTTCTACCAGACCCATGATACGTGCTTCCATCTGCTTCACTTTGTCTTCTATACTAAGAAACACACAAAACAATTTCATCATCATCACAGAAGAATTTGGCCTACACTCGCCACGCCCAGACAGGGTTGGCGAGGGTCAGAACAACTCAAATATGTAACTAAAACTCATTGCAATTATTATCCGATATAGCTCTGAGCACATGTAATTGTTAATAACTGGGTTATTTTAAAATGTATATAATAATGTTATAGGAGCATTAAATAAAGTAAAATGTACACTATAAATACGAAAATACCATGGTAAAAAATTTTTCTTTTTTTTTTTAATTCCAAGGCTCATTGGCGTCTCTGGTGACAATAGGGCTGGCTGTTTTTTCACAAAAATTAAGTATCATAATTCAAAGGGGAAATGCTGCTAGTGTGGGCACCATGACACAAGACAGCGATTTGGAGGAGCTATTTTTTGTAACTGCCTCTGTGGTCTAGCAGTTAAGTCCGTGGATTTAGACTCGAAGGTACCGGGTTCGATTCCTGGTCGGGACACAAAAATAATTATTATTGTAAATAAATACATTTAATTAATATTTAATTTATTTGTGATATTTCTCGAGTTTGGTACGCTGGAGACACCGATGAGCTTGCCACTTGTCATGATTGGCCTATAGTAAAGTTGGCTAAATGTGAATCCGCTTATTTATAAGCGTGGTTTCTGACCACCCCGAAAGGGATACCGTCGTGATGATACTACTTTTTTATTTTATTGTAAGTATTTAATTTTTATTTTCCATGGATATTTTTTTATTTGTGTTAAATTTAGATTTTGTTGCAATATAGTTAATTTAATTTAAGGTTTTGTATGGAATAAATAAAGTTCCCCCTTTTTAAAACAAAATCATTTGAAAATTGCTCATTATTTCATTAAGTATCTTACCTAAAACGGGCAATTTTGAAAAGTTCTGGTAACGTAGTAACGCAAAAAGGATACATCCACGTAAAGTAAATTTTAAGTTTTAGGCTATTGAAGTTGGTACTGAGATCAGTCCAACATTTAATACATTTTGAAGAAGTAAAAAACGGTATTTTTATCTGAATCGTTATTGATATTAAAGATATCAAAGTCAAAAGTCATAATATAATTATTCACGTAAACCTATTATAGGCACTTATGAAACGTCATTAATTTAATTATTTTGAATGATTCTAATCCTGTTAGTGGTAGACTAAGCAGCGAAGTGGTCCTAAGAGTAAGCTGTTAGCAGAAGACCAGCAGCTTGCAGATTCCAGTGATCTGTTAATGTTTAATCTGATTGAAAAAGGAATCTGCAAATAACTTTTACAAATAAAACAAATACAGAAGAAACTGCGTCCAAATTAAAGATATCTACCTATCTTCCTTCTTCTCTTCAAGACTAGGAGTGGACCTAGCAGTGGAGGTGTAGCCTGCAGCCCGCACTGCAGTCATGGGTCGAGCTCCGGCAGTAGGTACTCGAGAACCGGTGTTCAAACGCATACTGACAGTGCCTTGGCGAAACATCTAAAAAAAATATTATTCATTCAGGGGAATGCTGCAAGTGTTCTTAGCACACTGCCACATGATTAAGTTAGTATAAGTTGTATTTTAGATTTTTATTAGTTATACAAAATTGAACACTTAATTATAAATAAAATAAACTAACTACACTGAAAATAAAACTAAAAAATTAAAAACTAAAATTAGAAACGTCCGATGGGCGTAGAGTGCCGAGGACACTCGCTGCCGTCCTTCGCTGATCGGCAAGGCTGGCCCTTTAGACGGAAATAATAATAATATTAGTACTTACCCCAGTTCCAAGTCTGCTGGGCGGTTTCCTACCAATCCCAGCGGTTCTCAAAGCTTCCTGAAAAGCCTGATCCTCCTTCAGGCTTCGCGTGTCTAAAGCTGGTGCCACATTATTAAACCCAGTATATAACTCGTCATCGTCATCGACGACCATGGCTGTTCTAGGCTTCTCCACACTACCACCGCGCGACGTACTGTATCTTGGATTGAACATCTTGAAGGACTTCAGGTTATAGCAATGGACAGGAGTTACGACTATCTCATGGTAAACGAGACGCGAGGTAGAACTGTTGAATATTTTAGTAATTACTTATTAATGTTAATGATAAATTTTGAAAAGATACTAAAGTAGCGCGGTCAAAGAACACACGTTCCCGGGGTGGCTGCTCAACTTTTGTTGACATGTTGTGACGCCGTTGCTATGAAAAGAATTACTTATTGTTGCCATGGTAACGACGAGGCCAAGGTAAAGAATTTATTGTATATTTTTTCTTGTGCTAGAAGTGCTGGCCGCATTCCTCGTCACGCGGCTCTCAACGACATCATCCGAAGGGCTCTTGTCACTGCTGGGGTACCCGCAATATTAGAACCATCTGGGATTGTGCGGAGCGATGGCAAGAGACCCGACGGAATGACTGTTGGGCCGTGGAAACTTGGCAGGTCGCTGGTGTGGGATGTGACGTGTGTAGATACATTAGCTCCATCTCACATCCAGGCGACCTCGTCAGGCGCGGGAAGTGCGGCTTTTTCTGCGGAGAACCTCAAATTGCGCAATTACGCTAACCTTGGTATCGGTTACGAATTTGCGCCGTTTGTGGTAGAGACGATGGGCCCATGGGGACCGTCAGCGAGGCGCTTGGCCAAGGAGTTGTCAAAGCGGCTGACAGAAAGGTCTGGAGACAGGAAGGCTGGCAATTATCTGCTAACGTATTAGCCTCGCTATACAGAGGGGAAATGTAGCCAGTCCCCTTGGGACTATCTCGGATGGGACGTCTCTAGAGGACATTTTTTATTTATAGTATAGTTTATTTTTAATTTTTTTAAAATTTATATTTAATGTACTATATTTTTATCATGAAAGCGCAACATAACCAGTCATAAATATATGATAGTACAAAATTTCAAGAATGTCAGAAAAATATGGGCTAAAAATAAGTCATTCACATAGGCGATGGCATTTGTAAATGAACCATGTGAACGACCCATGGGTATGTCAAAATCAAAATATCGTTATTCACGTAAACCTATTACAGGCATTTGTGACACGTCATAATTTAGATTATTTAGGAGTTCTTCGCGCCATTTTGCGTGGATATGTCAAGTGCAAGTTTTTGTTTTGTAAATTAATTTGCTGTGGATATTATTGGTCAAAAGTGGTGTTGTTTTGTTTAATGATGTGAATAATTATGTAAAACGATAAATTGGACTTTAAATATGGGGCACGAGTTGCAGTTTATTTTTTTGCGGTTTTCCCGCGCTGTCAACTCCCATATTTTACCCGACGTGTTTGAGCTATGGTGCCGCGAGTGACTCCAAGAAGGCATCAAATTCTGCAGCATCTAAAATTTGATGATGACCTCATTAACTCATTGAAAAGAAAGATATATTACGTCAGACTTGGCTGTATGGGCTAGACCCTTTGCCTTCCCTATCATCTCATTCATCATCCATCAGGAGAAAAGAACCAAAAAAAATAATAGATTATTTAGAATGATTCTACTCTTGTTAGTGGAAGACTAAGCAGCGAAGTGGTCCAAGGAATACGCTGTTAGCAGAAGACTAACAGCTTAGCAACTATGACCGCAACTACCATGTGAACGATCCATTAACTTCAAGACCGTGTCCACAAGTTGCCAATTTTGGTTCCAATAGTATTCGTCCAATGTGTGGATCGAAAAGTTGGCATTAGTCCTAAGGATGGCTTGTCATTGGAAATTGAATCTTGAATGAATGTCGAGCTAAATTGTCACGAGAGAAGCACTTAAAAGCATTTAAATCAATTTCTATTTTTGTAGCGGACATCTTTATATTGGCTTTGACGGCATAGAACTAATATAAGACATGTGGACGCCTCAACCGGCGTAACAATAATAACTTAAGCTGGCGTCTGACCTGCAACTGGACGTAATTTTTAGACCTAATAAAACAGGCAATTGCCTCTCTAGATCAGTCGCCAGCTTGGGATTTTGTAAAAATAAAACTCCAATACATTTTCACAATCAATTTATTCCATAATAGATAATTACACTTTAGATGTTGCCTTCAAATATCTTCATGTCAAACTCTGCGACGCCATATTGGCACTATCCCACTTCGGATAAACAAAACCATTCGTTTTCCATAGTAAATTATTCCTTAATTATTCTCGGTTTAGACAGATAATTGTTTTTGATAATCTACCTTTACTAGATGTGCTAGAAATACACTTCTTTAGCGACATCAAGGTCCATTTACCCGCAAAAAATAAATCTTCCATCTCATTTCAGGGCTTATTTGACTAACAGCACACGACACCTAAAAACACTTGATGGCAATTTGCTTTTCGGTTGCTTAACATTGCCTTATATGGTAATGTCGTCCTTCATTGGTCGATACTTTCGACTGAAGTGGTTTATGACAAAATTCACCTAACGGTGGGAACAGCGACAAGCTCTGGAACGTAAGTCAGTCTTCCCGTAACCTCCTGACAGTCACTACGTGGTTTCCCCACTAGATGATATCGCGCTAAATTGTATCACACATCATCCCTATACTGGTTCTCACTGTTAGGTGAATTTTGTCATAAACCACTTTAGTCGAAAATTTCGACCAATGAGGCACGACATTGCCGATAAGGGATTAAGCAACCGAAAAGCAAAGTAACATAAAGTGGTGTTTGGTGCAACGTAGATGGATGATTTTTCATAATTAGCCAACTACAGGCTCATCATGACAAGTGGCGAGCTGGTCGATGTCTCTACCATACCTGGGAAATATGACACATAAAAAACGAGCATTACGTAAATATTAAATATTTTAATGTTCTTCACGAGGAATCGAACCCAGCAAGTCTGAAGGTAAATAGTGATTATCAAAAAATATGTAGTTATATATTTTCCTGTCTACAACGAGGAAGCGAATTAATTTAGTATAAACAAGGAAGAGTTGGCCCTTAATTATAATTTGTCAAACTATTATTAAACATTATTGGAAGACAGTGACAATACACATGTCTGGCTTTGAACCAATTAAAATTTAGCATCCATCTCGCTCGCACAATCCAACATTTTCAAGTCTTCAACTTAATACTAGGAAAGAAAATTACCGGATATTTAAAAAATATTTTCACTATAAGTTATATAATTATAGTTTAGACAACAGAGTAAATTAGAAAAAAAACATTTATGACATTCCTATATTTTACTATAACAAACATTCGATTAATATATCTATTTCTGGAGGAACTGAGGATCAGACAACGCCTTTCCTCGACTAATGTATCACTAACTTTTTATCACGATAGATGGCGCATTATAGATGGTACCTAATATAACTGTCAGTTGCATAGAAAACTTGTATTTTCATTACAAAATTTATTATTTTCTGGATATTATGCCGAAGTGAGCAGCTTTTAAGTGTACAAATCGAGATTTCTAAGCGAAATCAAAGATGTGGTGATCTCAAAATTGCCGTTCTATTAATAAAATCTTTTTTCTTTTTAAAGACGGTGTGCGCTTCCGTAATTCGTCTTTTAAGGTAGGTAACGTTAATTTAAAATACATTTTTCTGTTATAAAAATATAAAACTACAAAAACATTTAAAAAATCATGCGATATAAGTGTACAACAAGGTACCATTGCCGCTAGCGACATCTACAAAAAGCTTTGACTGATACACCCCATTACGCATTCTCATTTTTTCGGACACGTGTCACGGCGTGGAGAAAAATCCAAGAGAGCCTGGTAGTCCAGGAAAAAGTCGATGGCAAGGGGATACGTGGTAGATCTCCCGATGAGATGGACCGATCAGGTGAAGGTTGGATCATCCCCTACATGAGTGCACTAGGAAAGCTGCGGTCCGAGAAGAGTGGCGACGACTTGTTAAACTTGAACCACTCAAATGGCGACCACGACCACTCTGCCAAGAGTGTAGCGACCAAGAAGAATCTATTTCTAAAATAAAGGTAATTTAATTTTCTATAAAGTTGATAGACTATTTCTAGACTTAAAAAAAACTTTGAAAACGTTAGATTGTGCGAGTGGGATGCAAAGGTATCATGCATTTAAAAGAAATAAAAAAGTGTGATCGGAAATTCGGGTGCAATTATAACTTAACTTAATTTTTCCCGAGAAAAACGAAAAAAAAAAATGACTGCCTACGTGGTCTATATGTTAAGTCCGTGGATTTAGGCTCGGAGGTATCGGGTTCGATTCTTATTCGGGACACAAAAATATTTATTAATGTAAATACATTTAATTAATTTGTGATATTTCTCGAGTTTGGTACGCTGGAGACATCGACGAGCTTGCCACTTGTCATGATTGGCCTATAGTAAAGTTGGCTAAATGTGAATCCCCTTATTTATAAGCATGGTTTCTGACCACCACGGTTGTGATGATACTTTACTTTATATGTTCTGGAAGGCCCATCTCCAGCAGTGGAGGTCTAGGAATTATTCGAAATAATTTAAATTACGACGTGTCACAAATGGCTGTAAATTACGTGAATAAAAATATTTTGACTAGTGTTGCCCAAAGCAAGACCAAGACCAAGTCAGTCTTGGTCTTGCATTAGAATAGGCGGTCCTGGTCTTGTGCAAGACCGCCTATATTTATATTAATAAATATGATTGTGTCCCGACCAGGAATCGAATCCGGTACCGCCAAGTCTAAATCCACGGACTTCACCGCTATAATAGACCACGGAGGCAGTAGAACATATATCTGGAGAATTTGGCCTACGCTCGCCACGCCTGGCCAGACGGGCATGGCGAGGATTTGCATAATTGTAACCTTAAACCTTATTATAGTTTAAGTAGTTTTTTTTAAATGCCTGGTCAATAGTTAATATAAAAATCATTCCCTACGCATTCCACTCAACTAGAGATGTGCTACGAAAAAGAGCGCGAGGAATATATCCAATAGTATCATGTGATTGGTGGATATTAACCTCGCGTGTCGCTTATTTTCCTGGCACATATCTAATGGATAATCAGCCCTAATATTATGTTTAATGCTCAGACCTACATAATATTCTAATTCAGGGTGTCTTATAATAGCACAACATACGTAGAAGAGCGACCTTCACCGACCTGTTATTCGAATGAATTCTAATTTTAATATAATAAATTAACAAAAGCAATGGTTGCATTCATGCATGAAGATGGGCCTTCCACCACGCTGGCCAGACGGGTTGGCGATCTGTTGTCGATTTTTAATGAAAATTTATTAACGATTCCACAAGTTGGTATTAGTGGAACCGGGACCGGCTTAAGTTGCTTTTCGAGGCACGGACACGGTGGATTTGTAAATCTATAACAAATGTAAAAAATAAAGTAAAGTATTATAATGACCGTTTCCCTTTCGAGGTGGTCAGTCAGGCTTATAAAGAAGCGGATTCACATTTAGCCAACTTTACTATAGGCCAATCATGACAAGTGGCAAGCTTGTCGATGTCTCCAGAGCGTACCAAACTTAAGAAATATCATAAATATTTTTGTGTCCCGACCCGGAATCGAACCAGGTACCTCCGAGTCTAAATCCACGGATTTAACCACTAGACCACGGAGGCAGTTACAGACAGTTACTATAACAAATGTACGTTTAAATAGTAACTGTCTGTAACTGCCTCCGTGGTCTAGTGGTTAAATCCGTGGATTTAGACTCGGAGGTACCTGGTTCGATTCCGGGTCGGGACACAAAAATATTTAATCTAATAAAAGTGTATTTTTCAATGGTAATTTGTTTTTTTTTAATAATAAGATTTTATGAGGCTGAGGAGTTAGTTCCTTTACAAGAGCCATTGCGCCGTTCTTCTAGGACTCGTATTCCTCCAGCATACCTCCAAGACTATGAGGTGGGATGAATGTCATAATAAGATTGTCAAAATAATCTGCCAATGTCGTAATATATTTGTTATACTGTTATGTAAAATTCTAAGTCGATTAAATTGTAATAAAATACAGATATAACCAAAATATAGGGTTTAATCGACTTAGAATTTTACATAACAGTATGACAAATATATTACGACATTGGCAGATTATTTTGACAATATTATTATGACAATTGATTTCATTAGAATAACAGATCTACGTAAATTAGACTATAAGTTAACGTCAATCCTGATACGAGTTTTGTCCTCATTTTTAATCACGCGACGTGAAGTTTTTTTTTTTTTAAATCTAATTACTGTCTCAATTCCTAACCGTATAATACATACGTGTATAAAAATAAATTTAATCAAAATTCTCCGATTTCCTTGTATAGATCTTCAACCATATTTTGTAAAGTTTTTTGTTTGTATGACTTAAGTGCTTGGTTAAACTTAAGCTGTACATCCAGTGTATCCAGCTTAAACATGATTTTCTTTGGACTAATATTTAACAATATGTCTTAAATGACAAAAAAAAAAAAAAAAAAATGGCTCCTACAAATTGTCTATTTTAAAATTAAAGTATCTGTCAAGAACGCGGGACGCAAACCGCAAACTTCAATTGTCTAGTGAATTATCAAAAAAGCCGGACGTCTAAAAAACTATATGACAAGTTCGTCGATGTATCCAGCGTACCAAACTCGAGAAATATTGCAAAAAAAATTATTAATCAAATTTACTAATTTTAATTATTAAATATTTTTGTGTCCCGACCAGGAATCGAACCCGGTACCTCCGAGTCAAAATCCACGGACTTAACCGCTAGACCACGGAGGCAGTTAAAAGTTACACGATACATTTATTGTATAGTTAGCTTGTTGACAACAATGACCGACATTTGAATGAATTGAACGAATTGATTGAATTAATGAATGAACATTCCGCCCGTGGACTATGTATAATATGTTATGTCGTATATAATATTTAGTATTTTATGAGTAGCTTCACAAATAATAACAAAAATGGCTACTTGTTGTCGGCCATAGAAAATGTACATGATTAGTTGCGTCACACAATATTTCTCTCACATTTTTTCATAGCTTATTTACTCGAAGTAATTAATTGTAAATTCTTCTGCAATAAACCTATACAGCCATCGGAGACCCGCAGCAGTATCCCTACGTGGCTAGCAGCACAGAATAGTAATACATAATATCATTAATTAAAAAACTTATTCTACAAGTCTAAGATATATATTTAAAAAAATAAATCATAGATTACTATTATTATTAGAATTTGTTATATCTTCAATAAAAAACAAAATGGCGGATGAAGACCCTTTCTAACTAAATGACTTAATGATTCCTAACTTAATTTAAACATTATAAAAAAAACAATGAAATATAACGATTTCAGTGATCCTAGGACTAGGTAGAAATGCAATGTATTTTTTTTATATTTTTTGTACATTTTCAACTTAAATTAAATAAAATTAAAATAACACCACAGAAAGAAATGTTCCTTCTTTCAACTTGGGCTAGTAGAGTAACCGATTACTCGGCTATCGGACACTTACAAATACACACACAGTTATAAATTCAATTTTCAAGTCTTGAGTTTACTTTTGATAAATGTGTACAATTAACTTTCTAGGAAATAAAATTACAGACATTTTGGACATATTTTATATACATAATTTTAGACATAGATAAATAGCAAAAACATCAGCCTGTATCTCTCCACTGTTGGATATAGGTAGGGTTGCCAGATGTCCGGTATTTAAGCGTACAGTCCGGTATTTTCGAGGAAAAATAAATAGTCATACCGGACAGAACAATGTCCGGTATTTCCTTCAAACGCAACCTAGGTACAGTACAACATAAATTAGTTTTAGAAGAATGATTCAACTTTATTATTTGTTCATTGGAAGTTCCTATTATTTTTGTTAAAGATACCTATCTAGTTTTAGGTGATTCTTTATTTTGTTAAGAAGTAGATTATAATATTCAAACCATTGTTTAATAAAGACTTTGTCAAAGTTAGCATAGTCTTTACCCCCCCCCCCCCCCCACCCCTGGGTTTGTCCGGTATTAATTCGCGACTCACCTGGCAACCCTAGATATAGGCCTTCCACAACACTGCACACGGCCTTTTGCAACTCTCATCCAACCCCCACCAGCAACTTTCCATAGGTCATCTTTACATCTGTCGGGGGGTCATTCCACTCTGCTTCGTCCTGTACGTGGTCTCCAATCTAGATCCCGTTTGCCCCATCGGTCGTCGGTTCTGCGATGTGTCGGCCATTGTCACTTCAGCTTGCTAATATAATATATATGTATCACTAACTTTTTATCACGATAGATGGCGCATGATAGATGGTACCCAATATAACTGTCAGTTGCATAGAAAACTTGTATTTTTATTACGATTTTTTTTTTCTGGATATTATGTCGAAGTGAGCAGCTTTAAAGTGTACAAATCGAGATTTCCAAGCAAAATCAAAGATATGGGGATCTCAAAATTGCCGTTCTATTAATAAAACCTTTTTTTTTTTAAAGACGGCGTGCGCTTTCTTAATTCGTCTTTTAAGGTAGGTAATGTTAAGTTAAAATACATTTTTCTGTTATGAAAATAAAAAACTACAAAAACATTTTTAAAAATATGCGACAGAGGTGTAAAACAAGGTACCATTGCCGCTAGCGACATCTACAAAAAGCTTTGCCTGATACACCCCATTATGTCACTCCACTATATCAGTAACTTTGGTTCTCTGCATCAGAGAAATACCAAGCATAGCTGAGCGACCTTGAATTTGTAGACCAGACCCACTGTGAGTGTCCACGACAATACGGGGAGGACCCACTGGGGAAGTCTTTTGTCTTCAAATACTGTGGTATGGACGATGAGGATGTCGAAGTTTCCTGAATGCCACTCATCCTACTTAAACACGTCTATCGTCTTCTTTGCTGAAGTTTGCAGCACTTCCATAACTTCGAGAGTGGCTTTTCCTACACAGATTGACATGGTCATCGAACATGACCCATCTTGTCCAGCTTCATTCCGAGACCATCCTGCTGGGAAGTCACGTCTAAACCGTTCAACATTCCACTAAGATCCTTAAGCGACCTGTAGCCCTATTCTGTTAGTTAGTCGCAAACGTTAGTAGTGGATTTCGTTATTTTTTATTTTTTTTTATTAGGGTCATTATTATTTTTATTACGTCAAAGATTGCGTCATAATTATTTATTTATTTAAAACTTTATTGCACAATATACAAGGGGCGGACTTAATGCCGCTAGACATTCTCTGACAGCCAACCTTAGGGAAAGATAAAGCATTTAAAGTGATCGGTAGGTGCAAGTAAAAATCCAATATATTATAACTAAACGATCACATTGTAAGCAATAAACAATACAAACACATAAACACAATACAATATATATACATACACATACATATATACGAGGGGCGTTCAAAATATTCTCGGTATTGATACGTTACAACCTCTTTTATATATATATTTGTTACTGGCCGCTAAGATTCATCCATTGACATTAAAAAAAAGTAAAATTGGAACCGAGATGTTCTTTTGTTTTTCTGCAATTGCCGAACAAACATGAACACCATGAGCGAATTAACAATTTTAACGAAATTAGAGCACCGATCCGTCATAAAATTCTTGACAAAACAGGGTAAAAATCAAAAAACCATAAAAGAGGAAATGGATTGTGTTTACCGTGAGTCTGCTCCTTCTTTATCTACTATTCAAAAATGGTCAAGCGAATTTAAGCGTGGAAGGGAGAGTATTGAAGATGACCCTAGACCTGGCCGGCCTGTAGTGGCTACCTCACAAGAAAATATTGATAAAGTGGAAAAACTTATATTGGAAGACGGCCGAGTGAAGGTAAAATCTATAGCTCAAGTAACCAATCTCTCTATTGGTACCGTACATGACATTATACATGACCATCTTAATATGTCAAAAGTAAGTGCAAGATGGGTTCCGCGAATGCTGACGCTTCTTCAAAAGGATATGCGTGTGGCTTGCTGTTCAGATTTTATCGACCTGTGTGGTGAAAATCCCGATGAGGTGCTGCAAAAAATAGTTACTGGAGATGAAACCTGGGTTCATCATTATGACCCAGAGAGCAAACAGGAGTCCATGCAGTGGCACATTAAGGGTTCAGCTCATCCCAAGAAGTTCAAGGTAATCCCGTCAGCTGGCAAGGTCATGGCCACAATATTTTGGGATTGTGAAGGAGTTTTGCTTATCGATTATAAAGAAAAAGGTGTAAATATCACAGGGCAGTACTACGCTAACGTTATACGTCAATTAAGAGATGCGATCAAAGAAAAGAGGCGAGGAAAGTTAACCAAAGGTGTTCTGCTTCTGCATGACAACGCCCCTGTCCATACTGCTCATATTGCCAAGGCAGCTATTGTTGAATGTGGGTTTGAAACTGTTACTCATCCACCCTATAGTCCGGACTTAGCCCCAAGCGACTTCTTTTTGTTTCCCAATCTTAAAAAGGATCTGCGTGGAAATAAATTTTCTGACGATGAAGCGTTGAAGACGGCCGTGGAGGAGCATTTTTACACCAAAGATAAAAAATATTTTTATGAGGGATTAAAAAAAATAATTGATCGATCTTATAAGTGTATGAACATAGGGGGGGAGTATATTGAAAAATAAAAATATCAAACTTTTCGTACTTGTTTGTTTTTATCCACATACCGAGAATATTTTGAACGCCCCTCGTACATACAATACTTTTATATTGTTTTCTAGTATTGCTTCTTTCTTTTTTTTGGTTTTTTCATTGTTCTGTAATTAACGTAAATTAGGACGTAACCAAGTGTTCCGATAGGTCCCTATGGTGATAAATAAATAAAATAATAATAATAAAATAAAAAAATACAATATATATACATACACTAAGTAGGTATCTTGTTAGGTGCCATTTAAGAAATGCAAATAGACCATCTTTTTAAATTTAAATATTATTCAATTCTCAACTCTATAAGCGCTCGACATTGACAGCGTTCATGCAAATATCAACCTTAATAGCGTGATATATATATAGTTAACGGATTCCATTATATAACGTTTGCGATTATGTAACAGAATAGGGCTACTGGCCATTATGACTATGTCATCCGCGAATCGGAGGTGTAACATGTATTCTCCATTGACATAAAGTAACGTATCATCACGACCGTTTCCCTTTTGGAGTGGTCAGAAACCACGCTTATAAATAAGCGGATTCACATTTAGCCAACTTTACTGCCGGCCAATCATGACAAGTGGCAAGCTCGTCGATGTCTCCAGCGTACCAAACTCGAAACATATCACAAATTAAATATTAATTAAATGTATATATTTATATTAATAAATATTTTTGTGTCCCGACCAGGAATCGAACCCGGTAGCTCCGAGTCTAAATCCACAGACTTAACCGCTAGATCACGGAGGCAGTTTGATATAAATATGTTTAATATCCGTAAAGTATTCGTAATTTTATTTCCTAGTAAGTAATTCTCAAAAGTAAACACAGACAAGGTTTTTTAAAAACAGTATTGGATTGTGCGAGTGGTTGTGTTTATTCTGAATTTGGTAAAATAATCCAATATCCGAGTGATCGACTAATTTACAGTACCTGTAGAGTACCTGCGACATGACTTAGATGTAAATAGTTTACATCTGTAATGGCGAGTCATTTACACTTATTGTATTCGGCAGATAAATCGAGCGCTGGATAATTGTAGACAGCGTTAATTTGCACATCGTTGCAGTCATGGACAAAAGTTAATTTAATTTTTGCACATCGTTGCAGTCATGAACAAAATTAATTAAATTTAATTTGCACATCGTTGCAGTCATGGACAAAAGTTTATTAAATAAAATTTGCCCATAGTTGCAATCATGGACAAAAGTTAATTAAATTAAATTTGCACATCGTTGCAGTCATGGACAAAAGTTAATTAAACTAACATAATAATTAATACAAATTTTAAAAAAATGTTGAAATTAATTGATTAATTATTTAAATAAAATATCATCTGCAGTCTGTTTCATGCATTACAGTCTCTACAACTCCAATGTTGAAGATGGGCCTTCCGGATGGGTCTGGCCAGACGGGTTGGCGAGCATCTGATATCGATTTTCAATGACAACTTGTAAACGATTCCACGAGTTGGTATTAGTGGAACCGAGACCGACAGCTTAACGTGCTCTCCTCACACGGGGACGGTGGTGTTGTAAATCTATGACAAACGTACCTAAGAAAAGTGTACTTCTCATTGGTACATGCCGGGGCTACTTTACATGATGGTAAAGAAAGCGTTCTTACAACCGAGCCACAATCAGTCCGTCTCCCACCTGTTATTTGATTATGTTTTGATATATGACTATGTTTTGATTATGCTGTACGTTTTAAGGATGGCGTCAGGAACCAAAATACGGTTACTCCGCAATTTCCGACCAGCGCTCTTTTTATCTGCCGCTACCTATACAAATTAATAATTATACACGTTTTAACACATAACAGCATACATTTACGGCCAAACCTATCTATCTGCTGACTGGAGATCGAAATTTGACGTTTATTGTAGGGCCCTAGTTTGATTCTTTATCTGCAACAAAAAATTTTTATATAACTTTCCGTTCTGATCCCCATGGGCCCATGGTTTCTACAGCAAAGGTGTGGAGCTCTTCAGAACACTCACCGTAGAACACGTTCAGAGAAGCCACATCTCAACGAAGCTTTTAGACACCGTTGTCACTATTTGAATCGTCCATCTCTACAGGACATCGAGAGGTACTTAGCGGAACCATATATACTCAGAGGTGGGAACAGTATTCCATGTGTCTGAGTGAGGGCATGAGTCTTTTGGACGCTGTTTTGGTGATGCTCTCAATGTAGTTTTGATGGTTGAAAGTCAACGTCAGGTGTGAAAGTCAACGTCAGGTGTGAAAGTCAACAACAAAATAGTATAAGGGTGCACTTACTAGATCTCAGTAGAGAACCTCGGTCTGGGCAACTCAAACACGTCGTTATGCACAGAGCGAGCCAGAGCTTTGATACTAGCAGCTATGTCTTGGGGCTGATCATCCTAGAAAATATATTAAATAGGTTTAAATATTATTATCACCACATGCCTTAGAACACAAGAGTTCTAGACTTCCACCATTGGAGATGACCACCATCTCACCACTTACTGAAAGAATTGGGCCTAAGCAAGTCTGTCGGAGATACATTTATGAAACAAGCCTCCAACACAGTATTAACAGATTAGGTCGGGTAGGGAGAGGAGCAAAAATGGTGGACCGGGTCCAATGTTTATGGGAAAAATAGAAAAGAAGAATGGTGTCTCGGGCTTGAGACCGACAGACTATATACAACAAGACGCTCACCATCTAACAATCTTGCTCCTAACCCAACCAAATCCGTTAATACCGCCTTGGAAGCACATTCCATAAATGTATCTCCGACAGACCTGCTAAGGCCCACTTCTTTTAGTAAGTGGTGCAAAGATTTTGCTGGAATTCCATTCGCACCAACTTCCACAGCGTAAAGCTGAGTCTTCAACCCGTTTTTGATCGTTTCTTCTGTGAGGTCATAATATTTGTGTGACTTCATGTTGTGATATTTTTTTTGCAGACTAGATGGATATACTGACCTCATCGTCCAGCTGTCTAGTTTCTGGTCTTCCGTTGAAATTGGGCATAGTGATGGGCAACGAATGGGCAATATAGGAGTTGGAACTGCGACCGCGGGCAATGTGGATACCTTCGTCTCGACTTACTGAATCTAAAATAAGAAAAAAATTAATAAGGTCCATGGATTTTGTTACATGTTAACCAGGAGGGGTCAACTTAGTGCAAGTACAATTTCCGTGCTAAAGAAATGCCTTAAAGTTAATAATGCACAATAAATTACACATGCAATGATGGCTAGTTTTTGAGATCTCTCTCCTTATACATTACAGCTTGGTTCGAACCCCTACATGTACCAATAGGAAATACACTTTTCTTACATACATTTATCATAGATTGGGACGAGGTTCTCAGTACAGGAGCAGAATGGTGGATGGTGAGTATCTTATTGCGCAATAAAAAGCCTATAGTCGGTAGCAAGCAATGACACCATTCCTCTCTCTCTTTTTCCTATCTGGTTGGGTTTACCAACCAATGCCAATTATTAATTTAATTAATTTATTAATGATTACACAGGTTGGTATTAGTGGAACCGGGACCGACGGCTTAACATGGGAGAATGTTGGTGAAGTGGGCTCCTTTTTTTATTGCGCAACATGATGCTAACCATTCTACTTCTCTCCCTACCCAACTAAATACTGTATGATTCCGTTAATGCCGCCTTGGAAGCTCTTTCTATAAATGTATGTTTCCATCGAAATATAGCGACAAAAATAAGGATAGGCATGCTACGATGGTTCGGGCATGTTAAAAAAATGAGCGAAGAAAGATTGACAAACCAGATATATAATGCGAAAGTTGTGGGGTAAAAGAGGCCCTGGCAGACCGAGACTCACATATCACGACCAAATAAATGAAACACTGGCTGAAGGTGCATTAAAAAGCCTTCGTAACAAAAGGGCATGTATGAATAGGTTAATGAATGTCGACGAAACGAAAGAGGTATGTCGTGATCGTGACAAGTGGCGCTCAATTGTCTCTGCCTACCCCGCAAGAAGATATGGCGTGAAGATATGTATGTATGTATGTTTCTATAAAGATTTTGGTGATAAAAGGTGAATCTTGTGTAATACATGTATTCTGTAATTGTACTTACTGTCAGAATCGTAATCATCAGGGTCTGAATTCATATCATTTCGAGACATATTGGAGTCCGTTCCTTCTAAGTCAAAAACATCTTCTGCATCTAAGGAATCTTCTTCTGGGGCAAAACTCCTGTGTATCTAGAAATAAACATTTATTAATAAATAGGGTGCCAAAGTATGCTACAAAAAGAATTTGATTTTTGGAATTTGAGGAATAGAACCAAATAGAATACATCATGACGTTGAATACATTGAAACCTTGAAGCGTTTCGATATTTTTGACTAATATTTCTACTATTAAAAATTGTAAGAACAATTTTTAAACGTAACAAATAACACACAAGAAACAGACTTATGGATTTCAAAAGTGCTAGAATGTGAAGTAATTCTGACGAAATTAACATTTTGAATACGGGAACGCAATCTTGAAATGTTGCCAGAGACAAAACTTATCTTACTAGAAATATTTAAAATGGTAAGCTTTCTAAGAAATAAAATTACTGTCATTTTACACATATTTTCACTTTCATATACCTGATTTTAGACAAGAGAAAAATTGATAATATTTTATAACGATTTTCTTTATTATACTAAAACAAATATATGATTAATAAAGAAGACAAACTTCTAAGCATTCCAAAGATTCACCGTACAGGTGCCAGGTCTATCGTGTATAGGAAAGAGAGAGGAGAAAAATGATGTGTTGAGCTTGCAACCGACTATAGGCTGGCTTACATTCTTTTTAACGAGACAAACGCATTATAGCTCTTAAATGTCAGTAATTTTATTTCCCATATATCTTTTAAAATGGTTGATATAAAAGAGTTACCTTTACATTATTATGTTGGTATTTTTTGGCATCTTTGAAGGAAGATAGTCTCCTCCTCTGCAGCGGAGGGAGCTGGGGTGAGGGGGGACCCGAGTCCTGGTCCCTCCACTCGGGGAGGGAGACACGAGTTTTAGTGACTAAGCTGGAAACATAATAAATCAAATTTATTCGGTAAAAAAATCTTTAGCACTTTTACACATCAACAAACAGTAAAGTATCCTCACGACCGTTTCCCGTTAGCTTATTGTTGATGTCTCCAGCGTACTAAATTTGAAAAATATCACAAATAAATTAAATGTATTTATTTTCATTAATATTAAAATATTTATATAAAATGATATCATCCATTTTGGGCTATTTTTGTACTACTTTTGCTGTAAACAATGATAAAAAAATGTAAATAGTAGACTCAATACTTTTATTGATAAGTCTAATGTTATTTTTACTATGCTTTTTTACTGTGCAATAAGTTATTTTTTAAATCAATAATGTAGTTTTCGTATCAATCAAGAACTGTAGTACCAGAGCTGTCATGATGATATTTATAAAACATTTTACACACCTAAAAAACTAAACTTACCTAGATAAAATCTTATGATCCCTATGTGCTTTTTCTCTGTATGTTTCAAATTCTGCATATTTTTGATCTCTGAATTGCCTGACAGATTCTTCCATGGCTTCTAATTCTGATTGTAAACTCTGACTTAATTGTTTATTTAGATTCCCCACAGCCTGTTGCGTAGGAAATAGCTTTTTCTCAGAATTTCCAGTCAAATAGTTTTTGTTGTCTAAATTTTCTTTCATTTCAACATCCGTTGAGACTTCGGATATTAATAGGTTGAAGACAGGGGAGAAATTTGTGGATTGCTTCAGTGCTAGTACTTTGTTTAGTGTTGTCTGAAAATTACTTTATGTATTATTAATTTATTCTAAACTAATATTATAAAGGAGAAATTTGATTGTTTATTTGTAATGGATAAACTCAAAAACTTTCAACACTTGCATCCGCCTTGCTTGCACAATACAACTTTTTTAAAGAGAGAAAGAGTGTACATTTGAGAAATGTAGTCAATTAACTTCGTAGGAATTTAATTATTGACATATTTTCACATTCATATGACAGACAAAAATCACAAAAACATTAATAACGATTACTCTATTTTACTAAAGACAAATAAGTGTTAAACAACCTTTAACTGACTTTAAAAGTTCATATTTATATATTTGTAATAGGTAGTTTTATTCCAAAAAATTACAATAATGTTACCAAAGCAAAAATTTGGTAAAAATAACCCTTTTAATCATCATTTCTGTAACCAGTTGTAAGTATTTTAAGTCCTTTATAAGTTACCATTTTGGCATGCCTTTTGTCTCATATTTGACATTATTAGGTGTAACCTTTTTAATAAACTATATTACACAAAAAACTAAATTATACCTAACTAAAAAAATAATTATTATTTTATTATTTTGTGTTTGTGTATTGTTTGGCAAGAAATAATTATTTATATACTTCTATCCACCTAGCCAAAATGTTTAGGTTTAACACAATGATATTTCCCTGTCGTCGTGTGTAATGAGAAAATCCAGCAATACAAATATAGGATATCACTTCATGAATAACAGAGTTGTAAATATGTGGAACAAAATACCAGAAGACATATTAAAGTCCTTAACTGTAAGCACTTTTAAAAACAAACTGGACAAGTAGCTAGTGACAATCGAAATAGACTGTGGTGATAACTGACAATTTAATGAACTTTACACCAGTGCTTGATATAGGCATATCAGCAATGCGCTGCTCGCCTATTAATCAATAATAATAAAAATATATCATATTCTATTTCCACCCTTTGTGTTAAGAATTAATTTAAAAGTATTTTATAAACCAATATTGTCAGAATAATGTAAGCTTAGCCTTTAATAGTTAAAAAAAAAAAAGATAATAAAATTTTATGGTAACTTTTATGGCGCAATACTTTCTTTTCACTATTTACCCATAAAACCCGTCATAAAGAGAAGAGGAGAAGACAAACTTCTTACCCTGTGTTTGACTTGTTGCTTCAAGCACTTCTTTTAGCTTTGAAAGTTGTTCGACTTGAGATTTGCTCTATGATTTTCATACACTTTAGGCAAAATTCAGTAAAAAAGCAAACTTTGCTTTGTTTTCAAGTCAAACATAGGGTTAGTATGTCATGAGAGTAACAGAGTGTAAATCAATTACGTACCAGTGTATTTTTATTAATAAGTGTCATGTTGGTTTGTTCTTTGGTGGCATGTGTGGTGACATCACATGCCAAACAGGAGAAGAATGTCCATTGTGAGACCACTCTTTGTACTGACAATGCTGGCTGTGCAATTTGTATTTTGACAGGACTGCGGCAGACTAGCAGCTTCTGCAAATGTATTTGACAATAGTTTAAATTATCTAATCTAAAGGCTCATGACATATCACAATAACCACTCAACACATATATAATGTTATAAATTAAATACCACAAACCAATTAGAAAGGCACTAAGTATAATTTGATTACAATGCTAATAGGACTGTCAAATCGCAAACTACTCACAACTATGGAGTATCAAAATCAAAACATTTATTTTCTAGAATACGGTACATATTGTGGCTAGTAGTAGTACAGTTTTCCGGCGTATCCTGCCGTCATGCAGCATGAAAATATTTACAGTTATATAGATAGTCAATAGTTTCAACACAAGTAAATACATAAAAAAATATTATTAAAATGGAAAAATAAATTACATGTCAATTATTTATATTATGTCAAAGGATAGTATTAGTGTCGTCTCCAGTGTAAATAAAAGGGTAAATTAAATAAAAATACTTATAATTGTTTCGTCTTGGTCAAGTCTGAGTAAAAAGTCGTCTGTCAATCGTCATATTCTAACAATCTGTCAAATAAAATAGTCCTCCAATATTGTCAGTCAAAAAGGAGGTTATAGTCTGTCAAAAGAGGTCGGGCGCGCCGCTACAGATAGGTAATGATAATAATTGAATTTTCCTACTCAAGTACATCACTAAGAAATTGTCTAATTATTTGTATACGAACTTATAATAAATGAAATATACATTTATTCGAAAAAATATTTACAACATATAAAATAAAATTAATATTAAGGATAGGGATATAAGTCCCGTCCGCGTGGAATGGTGGCAAGAACGCTGGCTGCATTTCCCCGCTGAATTGCAATACTAATTCTCTGGGCGAAGAAAGAGCCAGCCCTCTTGTCACCGGAGGAGACAACAAGACGCGGTGTTATGTCTTTTAAAAACTTTTTTGCGCTTGGACTCCATGGGCCCAGAGTTTCTACAGCAAACGGCACAAATATGTAATCTTTTAATATACTTACATACTTGCGCCGCTTGCTGGACTCCGCATTTTCCGCCGCGGCTCCCGCTTTATGCGCTGTCCCCCTGAGATGCGACGCGGCAAGGGTGTCGACGTGGCGTCCCACACTAGAGCACGTCCCCGTTCCCAGGGGACCAACGTCATACCATCGGGTCTCTTGCCATCATCTCGGATAACTCCAACAGGCTCTAGAAGAGCTGGAACCTCAATGGTGGCTAGAGCCCTTTTTATAGTATCGTTAAGGGAGCCGTGGCGGGAAAATCTGCCCGCACTTTTGGAACAGGAGAGCCCATGAACTCCTTATTTGAATAGTATGTATACCTTTAGTACCAACAGCTTAAATGACTTTTTTTTTTAAATCCCTTACATTTAATCCTTTTAAATCAGATGGCAAATGATTAAATATTTTAATTGCCATACAGTAACAATTTTTTTCGAGTGCACTTAGGTATGTATGATCCAAAACTAAAAGCTCAACATTATCAAAGTCCTACACGCTAAACAATATCTTTAGTTTGATTTAAGAATAATCTGTTTGCGCAAACCGTCCATGTTTTGATTTTTTTTAAACAATAGTGAGTACACATACTTTAATGCGACCACTTTATTAATTTACTACAAATAGAATATAAGACAGGTTCCAGTTTCTAAAATTTTTTTTATTACATTTTAACCCCCACCATTTTTCTCCAATTCCTTGTGGGTCACTTAACATCAGGTGGGCGCAAGGTCACATGTCATGGTAGTATAAAAAAAACTAATAAGGATCAGAAAAGGAGGTGATTGATAGACCACCCCTGAATCACAATTTATCAGTGCAATGAAAGAATGTACATTTTAATATTCATTTGATTACTTATTTTGAGAATTAATAATCAAAATGGAAGTAAAAAGTCAATATTAGAATTAAAATAGAAAAAAATAAAATTTTCAATATTAGAGTATAAATGAAAAAAAAAAAAAAAACAATTAGAAAAGAAAAAAAATAATTATATTTTAATTATATGTTAATCATTGTATTTTGAATAATGATTTTATTCAACTTAATTAGGTATTGGTAAATACATATTACACAGAATTGCACAATGTAAGTTCAACTGTATAGTGCAAATTACTTAAATAGGTCAAACTGTATAACCAAGATTTAAATAGGAAATGGACTAAATCATAGCATATTATCCTTATATACAAAGCTACAAAGATACTATTACATAATTGTTTACATCTGTCGAGATGTTAATGTATAAAAAACGTTCATAGGTGTTATGAAAATAACCTAAACAAAAAAAAAACTGACAGAATCGCCGCTTCCATGTGCATCATGTATATAAAACATACATAAATATGTAAATACTTCTTATTTAAATCATTATTACATATCGTTTGAATAGTTAGGAAGTAATTAAGCCAACAATAAGAGCTATTTAAGAATTAATTCTATCAAAAACCCTTCAATAAGAGTCAAGGTCAAGACATGTTTACCGCACCTCACTGAAAAATATATCCCTTTGTTCCGCTGGCGATAGCTCCAGCTTCTCGATACTGATATTATCCTCCACTTTATCACTTTGTATTGTTAGATTAAGGCATTTACAGACGCAGAGAGCCATGTTTTAATTAATAAAGTACAAAAATACTTGTTAGAAGCACAAAAAACAAAAGAAAGAAATCGGGAATATGCGTAGAGTAGATGTGTGGGTTATTTTTATTTATATACGATACCATAAACACGGTTGTGTGACCAGCTGATTTGTTTTGTTATTTACATATGCTTACATATTACATCTGACAGCTACTTCATGCTATCTCTTTTTATATAGCGTGGAGTAGCTGTAACTTGAAAAGGACGGACAATAGCTTTAATACCAGTTGTTGAAATTCAGTATTTTTTACCATTATTTGAGTATTTACTTAAAATAAGTAAGTGTAACATTTATTCAGGTGCCCAGAGAGTAAATATTTAGTTTATATTTATTTTTAGTTTGTCACGATTTATCAATCAATGTATTAGAATTTAAACAACACTTTTGATTTATGATTTTTCGTTCATTCAATAATGGAAACTCGTTCGTTCATTTTCATTACAGCTATCAAATTAATTGTAATCATGGGATTCTTTCGCGCCATTTTGCGCGGAGATGTCAAGTGCAAGTTATTGTTTTGTAAATTAATTTACTGTGGATATTATTGGTCAAAAGTAGTGTTATTTTGTTTAATAATGTGCTACAATGTGAATAATTATGGAAAATGATAAATTGGACTTTAAATATGGGGCACAAGTTGCAGTTTATTTTTTGCGGTTTTCCCGCGCTGTCAACTCCCATATTTTACCCGACGTGTTTGAGCAGTGGATGGTTCCGCGAGTGACTCCAAGAAAAGCATCAAATTCTGCAGCATCTGGAAATTGATGATGACCTCATTAACTCATGAAAAAGAAAGATATATTACGTCAGACTTGGCTGTATGGGCTAGACCCTTTGCCTTCCCTATCATCTCATTCATCATCCATCGGGAGAAGAGAACCAAAAAAAAAAAAAATAATTGTAATCATTCATTCATTTATTTTCGCACGGGGATTTGTTGTTGTGGTGTCGTGTAATAATTTTATATTACCGGTACGTGGCAATATTAAGATAAATAATCACATTGTTTAATTTCAAAATCATAGAAAAATCTAATAATGTATACATGCCTATAAATTGCTCTTATTATACATATTCGCCTATACACAGTATTTATTGTCCTGATTTTAGGTTATTTTGTAATGGCTAAAAGAACTTTGCCACCGTGGTCTAAGCCAAGCAGTACAGAAAGGCCAGTGCTGAAACTTTACAACAGTTTAACCAGAAAAAAGGAGAAGTTTGTCTGTGAAAACGGAAATCAAGTGACATGGTACAGCTGTGGTCCTACTGTTTATGATGCATCCCATATGGGGCACGCAAGGTACGTTAAAATAACATTTCATTAACGTTACATTTCGTTTTAAAAAAAAATGTTTTTGGTTGCCTGTGATCTTTTCTTCCGATGGATGATGAATGAGGTGATAGGCAAGGCAAAGGGTCTAGCCCATAAATCCAAATCTAACATAATATATCTTATGAGTTAATAAGGTTATCTTAAAATTCCAGATGTTGCAGAATTTGATACTTTTCTTGGAGTTACTTGTGACATTAATTATAGCCCAAACACGTCAGGTATAATATGGGAGTTCACAGCGTGGGAAAACCGCAAAAAATAAACTTCAACTTATGCCCTATATATAAATTCCAATTTATCATTTTCTATAATTATTCACATTGTAGCACAATATTAAACAAAACAACACCACTTTTGACTAACAATATCCACAGTAATTAACATCTCAGTGCAAAATGGCACAAAGGAATCTGTATTTTTTTTTGTGTTTTAGGTGAAATATATAATTATAATTGTTGTGGCTTGGAATCATCCACTCTTTTTGATTTCTTTCACAACCATTATCTGTCATCTAACTCACTATTTGCCTAAAAACGGGAGCAAACACCGCAACTATAAAACTGCGCCCTGCGCCCGCTGGTGTGAACTGGGGTAGTCCATAAAAGTTCGGTTTTTAACAATTATAGCCTTAAAACATTTATCATAAGGTTGACATTAGCTCCTTGAATTGCTTAATAGACATTGCATTAGATGTATCTTAGTCTATTTAGGCATGAAGGCAAATCAAACAGACAGACCTGATACTTGAAATTATCCTTAAAAAGTGCAGTGTTTTTGTCCTAATAATATTTCTCTATTCTAGATCGTACATATCATTTGACATTTTAAGAAGGATAATGTCTGACTATTTTGGCTACAACATTCTGTATGTGATGAACATAACAGATATTGATGACAAAATCATTAAGCGGGCAAGACAAAACCACCTATTTGAAGTCTATGCTGGTGCACAAAGGAGTGTGGATAAATTGGTGGATGATGCAACGGCTGTCACAAGTTATTATGAAGATGTTGTCAAAAATACTGCAGATCCCGACAAGAAGAATTTAATGCAAAAAACTCTAGATAAGTATGATTTATTTTATTTTTTTCTTATTGTTAATGTAATGTAGTTGTATAATATAAGTATTTGTTTTCTGTTTATGTATAACATATATAATTAAGTAGCTTGTGTATGTATTGTGCATATAATGTTTATGTAAGGATGAATAAAGGTAGTATAATAAAAGGTTAATAAAATTCTAGGAATATTTTTTGTCTTTAGAATGGCTGTAGCCGTAAAGGGCCTGAAAGTAGCAGTTTCTAGTAATCATAAGGAAGATATAAGTAAAGCTGAGAGTGAACTTTTGACAGCTGCCAAAGATCCATTCTCTGATTGGTTGGACAAAAATCTGGGTTCTACAGTTACTGATAATGCCATATTTGAAGATTTGCCCAGATTTTGGGAAAACGAATTTCATAAAGATATGAAAGCTCTAAATGTAAGTTATTAATCCATACCTATACTAATTTTCGGTATTACACCGTGGGTAATTGTCAAAAGAGATTTTTTTTTTTAGATTTCAGGTGTCATTGGTAGATTGTTTATTGTTTATTAATTATCCGTAGGAAAGGTTTTTCTGGGAACACTTGGATTTGTCAAAGTTTACACTTTTGTATATGCAATGTAATTACATACATACATACATACATATCTTCACGGCAAATCCCTTGCGGGGTAGGCAGAGACAATTGAGCGCCACTTTTCACGATCACGACATACCTCTTTCGCTTCTTCGACATTCATCAACCTCTTCATACATGCCCTTTTGTTTCGATGGCTTTTTAATTCACCTTTAGCTAATGTTTTATTTGATCATGATAGGCAAGTCTTGGTCTGCCAGGGCCTCTTTTACCCACAACTTTCGCATTATATATCTGGTTCGTCAATCTCTCTTCGCTCATCCTTTCGACATGCCCGAACCATCGGAGCATGCCTTTCTTTATTTTTGTACCTATGCTTTCTTTTATACCTACCCTTTTGCGTATTTCGTTATTACGGTAATTAATTACAGAAAAATAGGCGGATACGAGAAAGCAAGGAACGGTCTGCTACTATATAGTTAATTTAGTCGTAAATTGGTTATAATATAAATTAAGGTTGGATGCAGCTGTAAAATTTTGAAATAAAAAAGGTCACTTTTTGGTAAAAATAATTATTAGAAAAACAAAACATTATTAATTAATCTCGCAGCTGAAAGACGAAATAGAGAGAGAAACAATTACGTAAGTCAACGTTCGCGCGATCGTCGACCCTTTTACTACCTACTTATGTGGAACAAAATACCAGAAGACATTAAAGTCCTCAACTGTAAACACTTAAAAACAAACTGGACAAGTGGCTAGTGACAATCGAAATAGACTATGGTGATAACTGTCAATTTAATAAACTTTACACCAGTGCTTGATATAGGCACATCAGCAATACGTTGCTCGCCTATTAATCAATAATAATAATACTTGATTAGGGTTGGTATGAGTGGCCATAATATTAGGATAACTTCTTTGCGCTGTATCTTAAAATTTTATTACTGAGCA